>JAREYC010000008.1:55290833-56646666 GCA_030015325.1 Cryptoblepharus egeriae | reverse complement strand
CAGTGAGTCATTGTGGCACATTGTATTGTCTGCAGTGATTTTGTTCTGATCAAACTATGTTACTGGACATACTGACAAGGGCCAATTCTTGGGGAACCCGGATAGGAAGATGGCAAATTCACAAAAGAATCTGTTTGTTCACATGGACTTGCACTAATGGCATTGCAATGGCACTGTTTTGGGGGAGGATTTCAGGAAAGAAACTCAGAATGACAAACTACTTCATCTACACCAGCAACCTTGTTAGGAACATGAGATATCACAGAAGCCTCAGGATGATGTAGAAAGGGTCCAAAAATAATGGGAAAAATCAGGGATTTTCACCTAAGGAAAAGTTGGCTTATTCAGAGGCACTTCACGTTCCTAATTGTGAGCTATAACACCCAGTCAGGAGTGCAGCCAACTGCCAAACAGTCATGCCTGAGGAGTGTCTAGCAGTGTTTAAATCACTGCAGCCAAAAGGTGTGAGTATTCAGTTAAGTTGTATCCATTAATTAATCCGCGTGAAGAACCAGAATCAAAGGGTGTATGGCTGCAATCCTAAAGACACATTCCTGGGAGTAAAAGCCACTGAACACAATGGGGCTGACTTTTGGGTAGACATGGTTAGGATTGTGCTCTATGTATCTTTTTCAATCTGGACTGTTACTCAAAGTAACTCCTATGAAATACAGTAAATCAATTCACGTTCCCAGCATCTATGATAGTTGTTTGTGCAACCCATAGCTGAGCATCAACTTAACTAGGAAATGAAGCCAAGTTACATTTGTGTCTTGCACTGAAGCACAAATACTTGAGCATCCGGTTATAGCCCAAATTGTCATGGCAAACGGCACTTGCCCCAAAGCAGATTCAGTTCAGGTCTGGGGTCAGATGTTTACTTCTCTGTGGTCTCTAGTCAGCTGACAAAGGTCACCATATCACAGACTTCTACCTTGGCCCTGGGCAATATATGTGCAGCCTTGATTTGTTTTCCAAGAAATTCCAAAGACTGAATTGAGTGGATCATCTCACTTTTAAAAAGATGCAGCCAAACTGGAACAGGTTTAGAGGAAAACAACAACGATCATCAGAGGGATGGAGAATTTGCCCTACAAGAGACTCATAGAATCATAGAATCCTAGAGTTGGAAGGGACCTAGTAGGTCATCTAGTCCAACCCCCTGTCTGCAGCAGGAAATCCCCCTAGAGCATCCCTTTTTCCCCTAAAATTGAAGGAACTTGTTATGTTCAGCCTGGAGAAAGTGGATAGTGGATATGATAGCATTCTTCAAATGTCGGAAACATTGTCATGTGTAAAAAGGGACAAACATGTTCGCAACTGCCTCTGAAAGTTAAGCTTTCAGTTAAACCAAAGGGTACATACTGCAGGAGAAGAGGTTGTGACTAAATATCAAGAAAAACTCCTGATGGTAAGGGTGGGTTAGCAGTGGAACAGATTGCCAAGGGAGGTGGTGAATTCCCCTTTACTTGAAATCTTCTCACTGAGGTATGACAAGCACCTGCTTGAGATTCTCTGATAGGATTTCCTACTACAGGCAGGCGGTTGGACTAGATGACCTTTTAGGTACCTCCAAATGATTCTATGAACTCAACAGCTTTGAAATTCCCCTTTCTTTAATGAACTGTCAAGTTTTATTAAATTGATGTTTTTTAAAAAAAAATCCTTGGATGATGTCTCTCTGAACAACTTTGGAATTGAAGCAAAGGTGCTACACGCATAGTAGTCCTAGAAATTGGCTCTAAAAGATAATGGACTATGCTTTCGATTACTACTGCTGAGTTGGAAACTTGGGAGTATATTACAAAGTACCCTATAAAAGCAGTCACAGACTCAGAGGCCATAAGAAATCAGAGTCAAAGTTCTAGTCATGCAAAACTATCAGGTTTAATGTTGAACTCCAGGTTTCTTGCAAATGTATATAATGGTAGCCTGAGGGACCTTTTTGAACAGGAAAAGTCACTTAGGACAGAACAGATTTAGAGTGGAGAAGTGTGTGTCTGTCTGTGCATGTAGGAAGATGGGATGCTTGATAGGGGGGTGCTGTGAGGTTGGAGAGGGATTCAACTCTGTGTTATGCTTTGACTTACAAGCTGGATTGTTTGAATTCTGGGCTATGCAAAATTACATAAGGTCTACTGTGTAATGAATAGGACCTTTGGTAGACTGCAGCTTAGGTTGGAAGTCTAAGTTGATGATGTCACTTCAGGGTTAATGACATCACTTCTGCTGGGTCCCAACAGATTGTCATTATAAAAAGTGTACAATCTTACTAACCTAAAGTGGACAATCTTACCAACTAACCACTAAAAGTTAGTTTGGATGCCCAATCCAAAAGTGGTTAGTTACTATTCTTACTAACCTATACTATACTAATGTAACTACAGTTATATATGACAGTGTTTGTGTAGTCAACAACTTGAGTAGTCAAAAACATTTATTAACTAATACTGAATTCTGCATATTGACAGTTGATGTGCAACAGGTACAGATCAGGACAAACAATAGTTATTATACATTATACTGATGATGTCAGTCTTTCTTCTGTTTCAAGATGGTTGAAATGGTTGAATTATCACCAGCTGAGACCTGGTATGATGAACAGTTTTCTGTGCAAGCCTCTGAGAATTCCTTAAAACCACGTCTGTTCTCTTACTTTAGCTTTGTCTTTGGATCTGTTGTCTGATTTAGGAACACTGATGCCCTAGGTACCCATTTGATGGATGGTGGTGGAGTAGGAAATGTAGGAAACCTCTTTCCTTCCTTCCTTCCTTCCTTCCTTCCTTCCTTCCTTCCTTCCTTCCTTTGATTCTCATTTTTCCTCCTCTCTTTTATTGTTTCTTTCTAGTCTTTGGCTCTTAGTCTGAAACATTTTGGTAGATGCTTATGGATATATGATGTGCATGATGCAAACATTTGGTAGGGCATGATGGACCAGCATCTTGGAGGAAGTAGGAGAAAAATGTTTTGAATAAATAAGCCTTGAATGTTTGTATTCAGATTTTGCAATTCTACCTCTTTCTTTTTTCTCTTCCAAATATACAGGCTATCACAGACTCCTTTTCCATCAAACATAGCTTTCTGGAAATTAAATCAAGTTGATGTTAATAACTTTTCATTTGAGCAAAGGATATTGGAGACTAGTTGAAAATAATAACATAGGAGTAAAATTGCCTGTTCATTCTTCTTAGATATTTCCTGATTTCATCATTCTGTCACTTCTGTTTAAAAATTGAATGAAAAAGCATTTACTGTGCAGTTCCAACTAACCAATGTATCTAGACTGAGTTAGAAGATGGAAATTAAATCAAAGAGTCTGTTGGCATACCCTTAAAAGTGTTATAAAAATATTTATAAACAGATATATTGTCATTACCCTCGAAACAAGACTGTTTTACAGTAATACGGTGCAGCATCACCACTTATTGTTGAGAGGGAATTAATGGAGAGAGGAAAGTTAGTGTTCTCCCAGTTCTAAATTTGGTTTGGTCCACAGATTACTCCTCATTAGGGGTGATGTGTAGAGAAAGTCTAGTCTATGAGCAACAGGCCTAAGAAATTTCAAAAAGCGTATTGTGCTTGACACTGAATCATCCCCTCTAAAAATAGTAAAATAATACGAGGGGCTTCTTAAAATTGATTCAAAGAGAAAAAGCAAGAAATATATCAAGGCAGCTATAGAGTGAGTGGTAGGAAGGTAGTGGGTGCAGGTCACCCCCAGCCTGCCACATGAAGTAGCCACTTCATTGGTGATCCTGGTCCTGTGCTGGTGATCACTGGTGAGCCACTTCACTGGTGATCCCCAGCAGCTTCTTCATCCCTATTCTCCCAGGCCCCACCATCTTGAATTGAGCAAGATCCAAAGACATGATGCCATCTGGAGCTGGGCATCACCAACTGGAATCACATGAAGGCTGCAATCCTAAAGAGATGTTCCTGGGAGTAAGAACCATTGAACACAATGGGGCTTACTTCTGAGTAGACATGCTTAGGATTGCATGCTAAGAGGCTCAGGTTGGGTGGGCTGGCTCATTTTCACACTGCTGAGCTGAGCCTCCTACCTTCCTTAGTAGCACTGCATCCTTGTCACCAACCAGCAGCTCCCCACCGAACACCTAGCCCTTCACATTTACAGGGAAACACCTCTGAAATAAGGTGGTGCTTTGGGATAAGAAAGGAAACAACTTTACTCAAGTATCAGCACATCCTACCATCTGGCATAATTAAATGTGGAAAACAAGGGCTAAATCAAATTATATGCATGGCCTTGGCATCCATCTTGGTAGCCAGCTGGCATCTCTGTCTGCCCTGCTGCCACGAATTCCATGCTGTGCCAACCATATTAACTTTTGTAGCGATGCCTTGACACCTGAGCATTGATCTAGCATTCCAAGAAATCGTAAGACAAGGGCCTTGCTTCTTTTGCAGAAATTATTAGTGGCCATGCAGATCATCTGTTGAAATATTTTGAGGTGTTTATTATGGGCAATGATTTATTTAGTGTTAGATGGAATGTTTATGATGAAATTAGCGGTAAGCAGTATTTTTCTAGTGCTTGTACAGAGATTTATTTTATATCTCTTACTCTGATTCACAGTTCAGAAAGATAGCTTTGCTTAGCACCTCTTCCAACACCTCTCCGGTGTCAGTGATGAGGTGGACTGAGCTGTCCTGCTGACCTATGTAGTTTCCTCAGCAAAAGATTTTCAAATTACATGTCTAGCTTGAGCAAATGTGCTGTTTAGACTGTCTCTGTTTCATTATGTCTGGCTTCCTCAAGGGAATTTGGCTTTGCTCTTTGCAGACTCCCTTCTCCTGCTATTGTCATGTGGTATAATGGCCTTTAATGAATTGTGTTTGGAAACAGATTTTACTCCAGTCAAGGTCACCACAATTTCAAAAACCCCATAACCTTCCCTCACTAATCCACCCAGGGGTGTTATCATTTTCTTTTAATGCTGCAATGAAAAGAGAAGGATTTAAATGAATACTTGTGCAGCAGAAAATAAAAATACTAGCTGCAGCTGAGATATCTTTGACTTCCAGCTGAGTATTGTCCCTTAACCTTAGTCAGCAATAACGATTAGAAGTTTTCTCGTTGGCATGTTTGACTGCAGGATCTGGTCCTGAAAAGGGTGAATCCAACTTGTATTTCCATTTTGGATTTTGACAGGTCTCCGAATATTTGGATAAATTTCACAACATTGCTGAGATATTTCTAAAGAACATGATCTTTTAAACAGCTACATTTCTTCATATATGTCTGATATGAGTGATATATATCTGCATTCTATAAGTGATATATGAGTGATATACCCTACAATCCAGAGTAACTACGGGAGCATGTAAGAGACATTATGTGCACCCGTAGTTACTGCACCACCTAGTGAAAACCTATGGGAAATTCATATTGCAATCCAGAGCAAATTGTTCTTGCACCAGAGCAAGGACTCTCCATAGTTACTCTGGATTGCACCCATAATGTCTGTTCTCTGGTCAAAATAATATTTCACAGCAAGAATGCTTTAAAAATATCTTAACAGTGAGAAAATTGTAAATGGGTTTTTCTTTACCACTTTGCTCTACTTTCTCTCTCCCTTGTATACAAAATCTCTACATAAACTGGTGACATTAGGTCGCCCCCCCTCTTTCTGTACTCCTTAAGGCTTTCATGTTTCCCTGATAAGATTTGGCAGCTTGCAGTATTGCTAGTGTTATAGCCCCTGGAAATAATAGCCCTCATCAGAAACAAAATGTGACACCGCAATGAAGTCATCTTGTGAGCTTATCTCCAAGTACTGAGTGCTATTAAGTCTTGTTCATGTCTGCAGCCTTATGGTAAGTGCTGGAAAGTTTGACAGTTGCATTTGAAAACCCCTATAGATCTGTTCCATTTCTTCTTTTTTATAAAAGGGAAGTTAAATTTAAAATAAAGTTAATGGGGTAGAGATTCTATAAGAACAGGATGAAAAAAGAAGTTGTGGTTTCTAACAGAGTTTATGCATTCTCATTTGCTTCAGTTTCCAACTTTTGTGTCATGGTGTGCCATGAATGATCTGCAGGTATGCCACATAAATATGGGAGATATGAATGGAGAGATGAGTGGTGGGTCTAGAGCTGGCAAGTTTCTGTTCACCGTAATAAACTTTTATGGTACAGTGAGGCTAGAGTTGCCATTCCCCCCAGAAATCCAGGTCATGCCTGGGTTCAAGGGTCATGATCCAGCCAAACTGGAGGTTAGATTGCAGCCTCACTTAGGTTGTCATGTTCCCCCCCCCCCCCCGCCCAAGGACTGGGTGGGACAAGAGAAGAGAATTAACGGTATCAGTTCATGGAATAAAAAGCTCAATATTTCAAATGCAGTTTTGTAGCTTGTATTGATAGCAACTGTCCTAGACTATCCTAGACCTAGCATATCATACAACAATAAGCCATTGTACAGAGCAGCTCTGTAATTGACTGCTCAGTCATACTCAGGGCTGGCCTACACAGTGCAGGGATACTGATGCAGTGTCTGCAAATTCCCATAGGGGACTTTATCTGGTATTGCCTGAGTCTCTATGGGATCTATTCAAATCTCTGCTGGCTGTTTTGCTGATGTTGATCTGTTAGGGGAAAAGTGGGATATGAAGCCCAGGATAGGAGCATTTGATATGGCAGCCACCACTATTACCGAGATCTGTTCCATCATGCCCTGATCTGACCTTGGATTTCTCCAATCCACGTTGGTCCACCCCTGGTGCTAACATACTTGCATCAGCAGCAATTCTCTAAGGTGCTGCTGACAGCATGTAGCCTCCACAGACCATCAGAGATGTGGCTTCAGTGGTGGACCTCAGGATAGACTAGTGGACAATGTGGTCCAGCATATCCTACAGATATTCTACAGATAGGGTTGGGCCATAAGAGGTGTCATTCTTGGTTCAGTCCATGCAAGTTCAGTTCAACAGTTTGAGTGTTTTATTATGATTGTGAAATTTATCTCCTGCGTGAGGGTAAACTTACCAAATTATAGAGAAAAATAATAAGGGTTGCTGAATTACAGAGATAAGAACGATGGAGGCAGAATATTTATTGGCTGCACAGATCTCGCCTTTATTTTCTATTCCACAAGGAAACAGAAGTTTTCTGGATCTGTCATGTACCTACATTTTTTCTCTGGGTCCAGTACAGACTTATATCACAGGCTCCCACAGAAGGCTTTATCTGTTTTGAAAACTTGGACAACAGACTAGTTGTCCTTTCAATTCCAAGAGTTCTCTTTCTTTTAAAAGCCTTATGTTCTGTCTGCTCAGTTGCTATTTATAGCCAGACATAACAATATGGTGTGTGTTAATTATGCACAAGTGACAAATGCTTTTGAGATGCTCTGCCCTGTCTCTGTATTCTAGAGATGGTTAAAAAATTAATAGTCTCTGGATCCTAGAATCTGTTTTCTTGTATATGTTGGGGAATAGAGGACTTACATTACAGTGGATGCTTGATATTCAAGGATTTAGAACCTGTGAGTTTGGAAACACCTGGACACTTGATACATGTCCAAAGCTGTGCTCCATTTAGGTCAGGAGGGTAATCTGAAGGCTCAGAAGTGCCCCAGAATTCCTATTTGGGGCAAAATAGTTCTGAAGCCTATAAATCTGGTTCTCACTAATTTCATTATCCTTTATTAGTTCAGTGCCTGTCCCATGTCCTGTTGCCAGAACGTTTTGATGCCTTCTCATTTGTCCATTGGAAGTTGTTGCCAAAGCTAAAGAACTCTATAATACCTGTGGTTTTCCAGCAAGTGTTTCACATGGGGATGACACACTTTTCTCTGCCTCTCAGATAATATGGTCTAGAACAGTTTAGCCAACTTTAGGGCTCTGGGACTTTTAAATATTGTATAGAGAAGGAATTTCTGAGAGAGAGAGAGAGAGAGAGAGAGAGAGAGATTATATCTTGAAATATTACTGTGCACTACATAAATCATAATGAAATGGACTCCTGGGGAGAAGACTGACATTATCATTTATCTACAGTGTTACTTAATGCATGATTTCCAGTGTAATCAGAAATTAGAGACTTTGATTCAGTGATTGTGTTTAATTAATTGACAATCTTTGAAAAAAGTACATGATGAAATACTTTTTCTGCTCTGTAATCTGCATATTCCTAAAGCTGGTGTAAGCAAGCTGTTGAGCACAAAAGTAAGGACTTGCTCACAAAACTGATTCTTACACAATTGATGGCATGAACCTTAGGTTTGGAAGCAGCAGCCATTTTATCACCACTGTACTGCATGATACCAGGACACCACAGAATTGGCCTTTAAGGTTACAATCCTAACCTGCAATTCGGTCGCTGACCTAGCAGTGTCACAAAAGTCCCATAAGACATTTTTGCGGCACTCCTGGGGGAGAGTTAAGTCAATGCACAAATATGTACTTGCCATCCTCCATCACCACGGGAAAAGGAAGACCAATAAGTTATGCCAGCTTAGGTTAAGAATGTACCACTGAATTCTTGTTAGAATTCTTGTTCTTTTGTTTTTGGCCGCTGGACCTCTCTCTACCAAGTTTGTTTGTTTGTTTGTTTGTTTGTTTGTTTGTTCTTTCTTTCTTTCTTTCTTTCTTTCTTTCTTTCTTTCTTTCTTTCTTTCTTTCTTTCTTTCTTTCTTTCTTTCTTTCTCATTCCTTGCTGGTTGTGTTATTTTCTTCCAAAAGTTCTTTACTCTGCCAGAAGTCAGCTTAGGATGAGACATTGAACACAGATTGTACTAGATACCGTGTACAATCACTGGTAACTGCAAGGCTCTTTTGTGTCTGTGGAAAGCAAATTGTTCTAGTATAAGCAGCTGGGAGTTGCTGACCTTAACAACAAAGAGTCTTGTAATACCTTAAAGAGAAGCACATTTCTTTAAAAATAGGCTTTCATAGGCTATAATTCGTTTCATCAGATTCATTAAGTGAATGTTGACAGGAAGGTGAGTATGGGGGGACAGGTGAAGAAAGAATATAAAATGTTAAAGGAGAATTGAAAGGATAGTGGAGTGGATGAAATCCAGTTATTCACTCTTATTATGGGAAAGGACAAAGACAGTTTATAACAGTGGTAACAGAGGCTGCAATCCTTAACTCCAGTTAGGCTGGCCTAAACCCTGGCATAAGTCCTGTACTGACCTGGGGATGTCACCAAAGTGCCATAAGACACTTTTGCCCCACACTTGCGGAGAGTTAGGCCAGTGCACAGACATGTGCTTGCCTCCCCACATCACCATTGGAACAGGAAGACCAATGAGTTGTGCCAGCCTGTGTTAGGATTGCACCCAGATAGTCTTTCTGCCTGTGATGAGTTAAGTAAGGTACTGCAAATCCTCACTTAAAGTTGTTTCATTCCACACTCTTTTTTTCTAAAGTTGGTCAGCAGTTCTTAATCTTATGACTTCCACAGCCAGAGGTCTTGCCTTGTACAAGACATTCTGGGCTGCAACAGTGCTTTGCAGTGTGATAGGAAAATGCTCAGTGCTCAGCAAACACTTGCAAGAATGTTACTGAGCTTGACTATAGTAAAACTGGTTTCATTATAGGTTGTTGCAGGCGAAGATGCAGTTTCAGAGAACCTATTGAGGTCTTGTACTGATATAGGCATCATTTTCCCTATTTGCTATTTCCCCATCCCTGTGAGCCAAGGAACCAACCATGCTTCAGGAGAAGTGGGCCATGTTCCACAAAATATCTACGGGCGCAATCCAGAGTAATTACAGGGAGTCCTTGCTCCAGTGCAAGAACAATTTGCTCTGGATTGCAATATGATTTCCCATAGGTTTTCACTAGGTGGTGCAGGAACCATGGGTACATGTAATGTTTCTTACGTGCTCCTGTAGTTATTCTGGTTTGTAGGGCTAGTCGGCTTTTAAGGTCCTACAAGGCTGCTTGTTGTTTGGTACAACATACCAACTTAGCTATTGTTAAGAACATAAGAAGAGCCTGTCTGGATCAGGCCAAAGGCCCATCTAGTCCAGCTTCCTGTATCACATAGTGGTCCACCTGGTGGAAATATGTTTCCCGCCTCTCGACAACAGAGCTCTTTCCAGGGTTTTAGTGCCAGCTGGCTAAGCCACAGGGAAAGGTGCCACAGGGAATCCCTAGTGCGCCCAGGCTCTTCCAGTCTCTGTGGCGGAGAGACAGCATCGTTTCCACTCCAGAAATTGAGAGTGGGTCTTCCAGTCTCTGAAGTGGGGAGGCATTGCCCCCTACTCCACAGACTGGGGGATCCACAACACACAGGGATTGCTCCCCTCCCCTCAGAAGGTGAAAGGCTGGTGTGCACAAAAAGTGGTCTCTCAAAAAGTGAGAGGCCACTCTTGCACTCTTTGAAGGGAAAAAAAGCATTTTTTTGTTTGTAAGTTCAAGACACCCACCCCTCTGGGTCCAAAGCTAGACCTGGGACCCAAAGGGGTGGTTTTGTTGGACTTAACAAACAAAATAAACTTATGAACGAGCTCCCAGAATGGAACTCGTCTGTAAGCTGGGGACTTTCCGTAGCTGCATAATCATAAAAGAAGTTAAACTCTCGCTGCCTAGTCTCTTGGAAAGATTCAGACAATCTTGGACAGTCTCTCTGAGAGAGTAGAGCTTGTGGCAGCAACAATTCAGACTTTCCAACACTCGCACAACCACTCGGAAACTTGGTAGAGCGCTGATAGGACAGGGAGACTCTGCCTCAGCTTACCACACATCCCTGACAGAATATACCTTAGCTAGAGAGGGTGCAAAACACTAATTTTGTGCAAGTGGCCCTCTGCTTCACAGAAATTTGGGGCCTCTAGAGCATTTGCTGTAGTGGACCGGAATGGCTCTGAAAGGGAGTAAGAGGGTTTGCTTGCACTCCGCAGTGAGGCACCTTGCATAAATTTGGGACTTTGCTGCCCCTCTAGCTATGCTTCTGGAAATGTTTTATAGTTAATCATTCTTAAAGCTAGTGCAAATGTCACTATCTTTGGGGAAAGGGGGAAAAAAACAAATGCAGCTGCTGTGTGTTCTCATTGTGTAGTTTGAACTTGGCAAACTGTATGGCAGCTTGTAGAAACAGCAGTATGGAGAAAGTAATTCAAGATAAATAAATCCCTTTTGAAAATGAAGCCACTGTTTTTCTCACATTAGTCTGTGTATTATAAATTAAGGGAGATCAGTCATACTTGCTGCTTTATTTGTGTGAAAAGCTTTGAAATTTCACATGATTTTCAGTTCTGATGTAGCTGTAGAAGTCAGACACAGGTGCGTTCAGGTTGGTTTTGATATCAGACTCACTCATGACAACTTTTATCCGATTCTACTAATGAAATTTGCAAATACTGGATGTACATACAGGATGCACATTTTCTAAGCAATGGCAGACAAGTTAGCGGTCTTTCTGCAAATGGTTGTTAGGTCCTCATGAAAGATACAACTTTATACTGTTCCCTTGGTACTTTTTCCCTTGGTTCCCTTGGTGCTTGACATTGTGAATTCAACCAATATATTCAAAAGGAAACAGGTTTACCATCTACTAAACTATAGATTATTTTTTGAAGTGTCACATGGTCAGATAAGTCACTATAAAACTATTTTGTGCCTACCACTGAATATAACAATCCATTGTAATAGCCTATGGGTGCAATCCAGAGTAACTACGGGGAGTCCTTGCTCCGGTGTAAGAACAATTTGCTCTGGATTGCAATATGAATTTCCCATAGGTTTTCACTAGCTGGTGCAGTAACTACGGGTACACATAATGTCTCTTACGTGCTCCCGTAGTTACTCTGGATTGTAGGGTATCTTTAAAGACATACTACCTAATTTGACCCAGCAGGTTTTCATTGCAAATGTATTTTGCAATTGCTATAGCCAAAGTATAAGCCATGTGTTTTCTACTTTTGGACCTTGGTTTCTATTGCACTTAATTTCTAGGATACTCTTATGTCAGGCAGAATTTCTATCATATTGTCTCGTCAAACATTTTCTGGTTCCCCTGCGTGCACATGACTGTCACATCTTTCATGTATATGTGATTTATGTGGTCATGCCACCTAATTTTTTTGCTAGTTCAAGTAAGAGGAAACATGCCTCCTCTCAGGTCTTTCCAGATAGTGTTTCAATCAGCAGTAGTAGCCACAAGAAACCCTTCAGTACTCTGGCCTTCGTAGTTCTGGCACATTGAAATCCATAAGAAATATGTGTATGAATTCTAGGAACTTGAGCCTAAGACCTTTTAAAATATAGGAAACAGCTACTCTTTAACCTAGCAAGTTCCTCTTTACCTGATACATTTACAAATAACGGGATCATTGTTTTTACGTCCATTGGTGTCACTAGGATTTGTGTCACCTGGTGTGGGAGGTGAGGACATCATCCCTATGATGGACCTTATCCCATGCAATGAATGGACAACACCTTGGACCAAGGACATGGTGATGTACCCTTGCTGGTTTTTTACTATAACTTTTGATAGAATAGTTTTTTCAACACAGTTTATTTCATTATATTCTGCATGAAATTACACATTGATTGAAAACATGATGGAATTATTCAAAAATACCAACATTGTAAAAATTTTGGTGAGCAATGGCATCACCCCTCCTGCCGTGTGTGTCACCCAGTGTGGCATGCATCCCCCCCAGCAATGCTACTGTTTACATCACACATGGAAAAACATGTTAGAAGGCTTATTTTAGATTGGGGTGGCCATCCTTTTGACTTTAGGAAAGTCAACAGTTGTGTTGAAGAGGGAATTTCAGATAAATGACAAGATATGAGATGTCAAGCTGTACCTGCCATAATTCTTCCTCTATACAATTGTTAAATGTCTAGAAGCCCTCAAGTTGAAAGGTTGGCCACCCCTGTTTTAGATGGTGCATACAAACCTTTTTACTATCACAGATCATATTTTGGATTTAGATATAGGAATATAGTGTAGTGTTTTTGTTTTGAGGACCGATCAGCCCATATTTGGGCATAGTCATAATGATTAAACTTAAATATTTCATGGAAACCAGCATATAAGTCTAGCAACAGAAATGGTTTGCATCAATAGTGTGCATTGTTAACTAACCAAATTATATTCAAGTAATTCAGCACCTGTTTAATCAAGCTGCAAAATATTGAATTAGATACAGGCCACTTCAACTTCAGTGATTTGATTATGTAGAATAGAAAGAGATTGGTGCGTACACATGACTCCAGAGAAATTAAATCACGCAGATTAGCTAGAGATATTCCTACGGGGTTGGTGCCTATTTGCATAAAATTCTGAAATACCCATTCTTAATCTTAGTATTTATATAACCCATACTTGATTGTGATATAACATTGAATGAGAGTGACTGACAGCATCAGGCTAACCTAGTGCCTGAGATTAACTGTGTAGAACCTAAAAGTGACAAGTACAAAGCCTTGTTGTAAACCTTTTATAGGAAAAAATGTACAATTTTTCAAAATTCCATATAGCTTTGAGATCTAAGTTGGAAAAGGTCCCCCTGGATCCATGGATCTATGGATAAGTGAAATCACGGATAGATGATACAGGAGGACATATATGGGGGGATACAGTATATAGGGATAAAGATACTGCTGATACACAGATATTAGATCTGGGAGAGGTTCCTGTACCAACTTATATAGATGTATGGTCTGATTTAGTACAAGTCAACTCCTACTTGTACTGAAAGCACTACTACTTGGAAGTTCTCTGGAGCATGCATTTTTTGTGCTCTTGTAGTTTGGCCCTTATCCATCAATATAAGCAGTTTTTGCTGTTGGAACTTAAAAACAATTGTTATTCATTGCATATGTAAAAGAGTTTCCATTGACACTTTATTTTTTTTCTTCTTTGAGCCTGTGACATTTCTGTGAATGCCACATTTATTTTAGGAAAAGTCTAGCATTTCAACTGTGTTTTGCATATTTGGTGAGGATGAATATACAAGGCATCCTCACTTAAATCCCATATCAGATAACCTGGTGACAGCAGCAATATTTTGGTCCGGATCCAGAAGGCTATGAACAGAAAAGCCTTCAGAAAGTTCCACAAAGAAATGTGCAACTCGTGCAAAAAGGAAATGCACAATTTGAGATGTAAAATAGGTTTCTGCTTGAGAATAGATTACACGAGTGCAGCATTTCCTTATGCAAAGTTCTTTTTTCCATTCTGCCTTGGAAGCAGTTCCAGTATGTATGCGCTACTTGGCCATCATGACATCAGGCGATGCCAGAGTGCACTAAGAATTCTTTGAATTTATCAAAATAAAACCAATTTATGAAGTGTCATACATTAAGGTTTAGTTATTCCTGAAGCCAATATTTATACTGTCATTTATCAGCTAAATATAGGATCAGTTAGAAGAACAGAAAGTTTCTAAGCAAGTGCAACTGATGCCAGCCAAAGAACCCAGAGGCAAATCTGCCAGAGAATAATAAAAGAGGCACATGCAAAAAGGATGGAATCTCAAAGATAAAAAACTTTCATCCCCAATGTAATTTGATTGGAATGAGTTCTGACGGTGGAATAATAGGCAATGGAACATATGCATTCCCTGTGGAAAATGAAGTGAAAATTTGCCAATAATAGTTTTCACCAAATAAAAAGTACTGCATGTTTTAACTTGCTATGGGAAGATTATGAACAAGAAATCCTACATTTCACAAGCTTGATACTTTTGCTTTGTATGACAGGCTAATTTCAGGTTGGCTAAATTGAACATTTTTTTTTTTTACCCCAACTTAGTTGCTACTCCTGTTAGCTGATCCCCATTTATGAGTGTGCAGGTTAATATGAATTGGCTTTTTCCTCCCAGTAAATGATTCACATCCCAGTCATAACCTGTATTGGAAACTGCAGGTTATAGTAGATAAGCTGCATCAGTGCCAGTCAGATGCAGGCTGGAGGTTACCAAGAGGACATTTTGCCTCCTACTCCATGTCTAGTCCAGCCATCCCTACTACTAAGATCTCAGTTTGATGGCCTATCTAGGAACATTTCTGCTGAACAACAGTGTGGCAGAGTATGAACAAAGCAATTTTTTGGCAGGACAAAGTAGTTTGAGGAGCTTTTTTTCTGAGTTTTCTGGACTTGATTGGGTTTTTGAGGAGGCCACAAAAAGAGTTTGAGGGCCCACTTGGAAAATTCATGCTGAACATTAGTGTGGAAGGATGTGTTGACTCAGATCCAGGATGGGAGACTTTTTGACCCCATCTGTAAAGAACTACCCAGTTGGGCAATTGAAATTTAACATTCAGGAAAGACTGTTCCTGCCAGTTGTCAGCTCTTTAGCACCCAGATTTAATTGCCCATACAGGGGCCTTCATGGCAGCCAGCAAAATCTCACCCTTTTTCATAGATCTAGGAAGCCCGCCCAGCTCTGAATCCAAGATGAAGTGCGCAGACCTTTGGGAACACTGCCTCTGATTCAGCAGTTTTCTGCAGACATAAAAGTTCTAATTTATGCACAGAGAAGCTCTGATTTATGCACATCCACCAACAGGCCTTTCATGTTCATTAGATAAAAGCAAATTCATGTGCTTTGTTTGCCAAGAGCTGCCCCCTCAACCGAAATCAATGGGAAAACCTGTACATGCAGTAGTCCCATGTGTAGGATACGGTGTATGTAACACTCTGGATTGCAATATGTCTTAAGAGGAAAATAGTTACAAAAGGTTGTTCTTACAGATCTTTTATTGAGGTAGTCGTTTACCGTTAAAGTACAGGGCAAGCTATTCAAATATATGGTTTGGTGTCCTAACACCTATTTTCCCATTATCGTCACCATCAACCAGCTTAACAAATTTGGTGTCTACTTTGGTGGTTCTTTGGTGGTTCACTTGACTTACAAGGCCATTGGCTGTGGCTCCCCATTAGCGCTACAACTCTGTATATTGTGTAGGATGGGAAATATTTCTGGATTCCATGGTTTCTGTTGCTCCTGGAGAGCCACATCTCACAGTATGGGCACCTAAGCTATTTCTACATAGGTTTTATACATCTGTCTTTTGATTTCCATTCCAGGTCACTCTTGGACTTCTGCACGCTCGTGCTACCCACATCCTCTGGCCTCCCGGGCGCTGGCAGAAGTTACATCCTGAGCTGCCTCCAGATCGCCAGCCTCTTCAGACAGAGCAGTGACTTCTATGGGTCATGGGTCCAGATCTAAGATGAACTGGTTGGAAGGAAGAGGTTGGTGCCATCGTTGAACTCATAGAACAGCCACAAAGCGATTGTTTTCATATCAATGTAATCCTAAATCGAAATTTAATGTAATTAAAAGAATTGGTGCATTGCTTGTTTTGAAGCAATTGTGTGCTGATGTGACATTTCAGTTTCTCAGAAGTCATACAGCTTGAACCCTTGTCTTGATCCTAGTAATCTCTGTAGACAAAATATAAAGTGTATTATTTTGTCTATGAAATGTTTTACAACTCAGTTCCATGCAACTTGTTGGAAAGGCAACCAGGATGTCAGGAATGGACTTCTTATCGGGCCTTCTGGTCACTTATAGGTCTGTTTGAACCCACACCAGCTATTTTGCTGGCATATAACTGTACTTCAGGATACATAAAGGGATGAATCTGGAGCAGGGAAGCAGTGTAGGATCTGGTGTGTCTGACTGTCACTGAGATCCTCCCCCACCTTCCAACTGCCACTTGATTTGGGCCACTCTCCACCCAGGAATCACCCACACCTCCCCACTGCCACTATACCTGTTTCAGAACAAGGCTGTTGGTCCGCATGGGGACCCACCAGACATTTCCACTAGTGTCTCCTTCAGCAGTTCATAATCTTATGTGGCACAGCACAGATTTACAGATATGGAACATGAATGTGGCAGAAAGGATTGGGCCAATCTCTTTTCAGGAGATCTGATTTTTCTTGCCAGACCTTAAAATTAGTGTTAGGTTGTGAAAATATGAAGCCAGTCATATAGTTCATCATTATAACAGAGACAGAATCCATACTAGGGTATCTGGGAATTGGTAAATATTTGTTTTTATTGCATTCCTTGTGCAAGAAAACCTGTTGTACAATCTGCCTGAAAAATAAAAATAATAAAATCATCTTTTATTAAGTTCTTTTCCTCTCCTAATATATTATTTATTTCATAATTAAATGAGTGTACATTTATTTTGCACTCATGTTGCCTAGAAATAATTCTATCTATCCAGTTCTGTATGAAATAAATTTCCAATTGAACATATGAAGTTCATTCCGGCATTCGTAGAACAGTTTAATCAGTGGCAAAATATAATCAGAGCTGATAATAATTGCTCAATTTCTTGGAGAATAAATAAAGAGCTTCTTTAATTCTTTAAATGCTTTTCTCTGTTAGTCAGAATGAAAATAAAGATGTTTGACTGAGGCCGAAATCCTAAAGACACTTTCCTGGGAGTAAGACCAATTGAACATAGTAGGCTTCCTTTTGAGTAGATATGGTTAGGATTGTGGTCTAATTTTCATTCACAGCTGATATGTTTTATTTCAGCTTTTAATTTATGCTGGAGGAATGCAAAAATTTGTCCTGTTATTTCTGTTGCCCATTTGGGACTTTGTTTTCAAAAGCAAATGTGTAATTTACAGATGGGTAGAATTTCCCAAATTATTTCTGGGCTTATTCTTGGTCAGAATATATGCTTTTTCTACTAACTACTCATTGTTCCCTCTTTAACAGGCCAATTTGATATCTTCTTTCTTAAATGCATCTCAAATACTTCAGAATTAAACTGCACTCCCAATACAGTCTGTGTCTAATCCTGAGGTAGGCTCTGTGTTGCACTGATAAATGGTGTTCCAACAGTGCACCAGACCTTTGCACTGTCACAAAAGTGCCCATAAAATTGTGATGGTGTTTGAGCCAAGAACATCAGCAGAAAGGACGAAGCCTTACTGTTGCTGCCAGCAATAGTACAAAGGGTGCCAGGATGCCTGTTGGTGCAGGTAAATCCAGCTCAGGGGCAGGGATGGGCATGGGGGTGGGGGTGGGAAGGAGATATAACAGGATGGTTCAAGAGAGAATTGGCAGTATGAGTGGACTGACCATGCCAGGTCTGATTATGACAAGATTGGTGGTGCTGTAACACATAGGCTGCAATCCTTCACTTAGGCTGGCATAGGCCCAGGTATAAGTCCTATGCTGACCTGAGGTGCTCCACTCCTGGAGATGGTTAGGACACAGCACAAAGATGCATCAACTTCTCCACACCACTATGAATAGATATGCCAGGCGAGTTAGTTAGTAAGAAATCCTAAATTTCTTAGGATTGAGCCCATTTTATCCCCATTCTGGGCATAATCTACCCACAAGGATTAACTTGGACCTATGTCCATGCTATCAGGTTGCATAATACTCAACAAAACAGGCCATGGATATCAGGATCCAAAGTCATCAACAAAGCTCAACCATCTACTTTACATGGATGACCTCAAACCATTTGGGAAGTCACAATCTGAAATTGAATCACTGCTAAATACACTTTGGATTTATAGTATTGACATAGCAATGGAATTTGGTCAAGAAAAGTATGCAACTTTGACAGTAAATTGAGGAAAACATATCTATGAATGGAGTGAAGATACCAAACAATAGTGAAATAAAACGTATGGAACCAGAAACAGCTTATAAATATCTTGGCATGCTCCAAGCTGACAACATTAAACACAGAGAAGTCAAGACCAGGGTAGCCCAGAAATACATCAGAAGAGTCCAGAAAATTCTAAAGTCAAAACTCAATGCTGGCAATAGCATCCAAGCCATCAATACATGGGCTGTACTAGTGGTTAGATATACTGCTGGCATAGTTAAATGGACTCAAACTGGCTTAAGAGAACCTGGATAGGAAAACCCGAAAAATAATGACCATCAACCATGCACTACACCCACGAAGTAATGGAAACAGACTATATTTACCACATAAGGAAGGAGGATGGGGAATTATTCAAATCCAACAATCAGTGGAAGAGGAAAAACAATCCCTGGCAGAGTATATAAGGGGAAGTCAAGAAGAACACTTAAAAGAGGCTCACAAAGAAGGCATCCTAAAGTGTGATGAAACAAATTGGGGTTACAAAGTGCAGATAGTTAGGAAGAGACAGGTGGAGAGATAAGGCAATGCATGGGCAATACCTGAACAACAGTCAAGAGAATATTAATACTGATAACAAAGCAACATGGCAATGGCTGAGGAAAGGATCATTAAAGAAAGCAACAGAAGGCCTGATACTAGCAGCCCAAGAACAAGCACTGCGAACAAATGTGATAAAGGCCAAAATAGACAAGAGCCAGAAGGACAGCAAGTGCCAGCTGTGCAAGGAGGCCGAAGAAACAGTGGATCACATCATCTGTGGCTGCAGAAAGATCGCCCAAACAGACTATCTAGAAAGACACAACAAAGTGGCCGCTGTGATACATTGGAATCTGTGCCAAAAGTACAACCTAGGACACAATCCAGAGCAAATTCAGCCTGCTCTGACCTAACTGCACTCTCCTAACTATTCTGTATCCAGAGCAGAAAGTTATGCTGAATCCAGAGAGTCAGGAAGCCTGGGCTGCCCTAACTGCTCCAGAGCATGCTAAGTAATTGACACAAGGGGAAGACTTGCTCCTGAGGAGACACCCCTCAGATCACACTGAACAAGGAACAGCTGTGGTGCCTACAGTGGTGACATGACTCTGCACATCACCTGGTGCGGAAGTCTGTGCGTCATCCCTGGGATGCGCGCCCCCCCTACCTGGACTGCACAGTCACCAAAGTTGGCGCCTGCGCAGTTGTTTCTGAAGCCAACTGGCTTCAGAAAGAGTACTGCGCAGGCACCATCTCTGACACCTGCGCAGTACTTTTCTGAAGCCTTTTGGCTTCGGGGGAGACTGTGCAGTACTCTTTCTGAAGCCATTCGGCTGCCGCTCCGCCTCCTGAGTGAGGCCGAATGACTGTGCAGAGGCGCGGACTTTCTCTGCTCTAAGGAAGTCTCCTCTGAAGCTGTTCAGGATGCTCAGTGTGTTTCTGCGCAGTGCACCTCAGATGGCCGTTCAGGCCAGCTCCTCAGACAAGTGGCAGCTTCTGGCTGCTGCTCCGCCTTGGAGCAGGCCTGAATGGGGGTGCTGACGCCCGGGGCCTGCCAAAGGTCAGTCAAACTCCTCCGGCACATCACCCCATACGGAGCGCATCACCCAATGCAGCCCACACCAGCCACACCAGTCTGGTGACGCCACGGGGTGCCTGCCTTACAAGTAGTCCCTGATGAGATGCCAGTACATTCTCCAGTGAATACAAGGGGCTTCTTGGAGTGGCCTGCTGTATCCCCAGGTTAGTGGGCTGCCGTAGTTGTTCCATATCCTGAGGTTGAGAGGCAGGGGTTGCAGCTAGGATGGCCAAGAACTCAGATTTTTGGTCAGCACTGCCATTCTTACTCGGGCCTTATCATGGACCCCTATGGGTCTACTCATTACTATACCTGCTCCTGAGGTGGTATAACTCTGAGGGCTGGAAGAGGGCATTTCTGCCTTGGAAACAGGCTTTGGATACAGAGTAACTGCTCTGCCCTAGGCAATGCTAAACATGCCCTCAACTTGCCTCTCCTGAGCTGCTTAGGCTGCCCCAGTTAGGGCAGAGCAGGTCCACCTCTCTTAGGGCACCCTATCTTGCCTTGCTCTGCCCTAAGCCTCCTTCAGAGTAACTGGGCTGGAGCATCTTGCAGTTGCTCCAACCTAGTGTTAGATAGGGCAACCTAAGGGCTCTTATGTGGACAGATTAGTTGCTCTGGATTGTCCTGCCAGTCTCAACCAAGAACCAAGAAGATAGTCCAGAATGAACAGGCCAAAATCCTGTGGGACTTCCATATTCAAACTGACTGCCACTTGGAACATAATACACCAGACATCACCGCGGTTGAGGAAAAACAGGTCTGAATAATTGACATTGCAATACCCAGAGGTCATCGGCTTCAAGAGAAAGAACATAAGAAGATCACATGGTATAAGGACATACAGATAGAAGTTCAGAGAATATGGGAAAAGAAAGCCACTGTTATTCCAGTAATAATAGGTACTCTTGGAGTGATTCCATTAAGTCTCCAGGAACATCTAAACTTAATGGGCCTCCAAAAGATCACAACCAGTGATGGGCTTCAAAGAAATTAAGAACCGGTTCTCTGTCCATCTGGCAGCCACTTTTAAATCGCTATTTTTAAACTTTATATGTCCTATCTCTTGTTAAGAACCGGTTCTATAGAGTAGGTGCGAACCTGCTGGTGCCCACCACTGATCACAACTACCCAGTTACAAAAAGCAGCGCTCCTGGGAACTTCACATATATTGAAGTTGTAAGTTGTAATTCCTAGTTCCTGTAATTCCTTTGTAATTCCTAGTTCCTTGGATAGGAACTGAATTACAATAGAGCCAATTCCAGTAAAAAACCTGGCAACTGAAACAGTACAGAATAATAAACTATATTTATACCCTGCCTTTGTCCAGGAGGGACTCAAAGTGGCTTAAAAAACAATCCATTAAAACATTACAATAAAATCCGATTCATTAAAACATGTTAAAACAGTAAATATAAAATATCTACATTAAAACACTGATTAAAACCATAATAAAAGAGTTGTGCAGTAGAAGTAGCCAGACAAAAACAACCAAGGTACCTTTGTATTTTAAAAAGTTAAAAGGACACACCTTGATACTTCAATTAAGATACAATTAGGATAGTTCACTTTCCCTTTTCTGCTTCTTACCATCAAGATTTAAAATTAAATTAAAATCTACTACCTAAAGGTATTACATAAATTAATAAAATATTAAGCCATCCAATATCATCTGAGTTGTAGTCTGGTTATGGGGTGCTCTGATTCATGGCAGGGCCCTGAAGTCTGTAGCCTATAAGGACAAAGGTTCTGGGGAGCAAAAGGTGCTATTTTATAGTGTCCCCCCTTTCTTCTCCAGGATTCCTGCTCTATCATTGACCTAGAATTTTTCTGGTGTGGGGAGCATATCCATCATATGATGGGGTGTGGTTAGCACTAACAAAACACTACAGACCAAATGGCAATCTTTTTCTAATTTACTGATTTATGACTGCTGTAATGTGCATTATCTCTGGTGCTTCCATCACTCATGCAACTTAGCAATCAGTCGTAATCATTCATGTAAAATATGTTGCTTACAAAGCCATTCACAGAAATGTAACAGGAAAGCAATTTCAGGTCTTGGTTTTCTAATTCATAACTCTCCCCTCTCCTGTAACTGAAAAAATAAAAACAACAGGTTTTTCTTTTCTTTCTTTTTAAAAACAGTAATTTCTTGTTCCTGGAATAAACAGAAAATAGCATGACTCATGTTGGTTATATAAGTTCTAGCTGAGATTCTGTTGGGACTCTCTCTAGCAAGTCACCTTCTGGTATTCTCCAAGCCCTGTACTCTTTTGACAACATGTCAGAAGTGTTCAGTCTTTCACTGTGATATGGATGTTATCTAGAATGATGCCAAGATCATCCAACACAGTCACAGAATTTATATGGCTTACATAAGAACACTCAAGAAATCTGGATCAGTTTTAGGATTACATCCAAAGAATCTAGATTGCTCTTGAATAGCTGGGAAACTGGCCAGTATCTCATTCTGGCACAGAAACGCTGTTGATTTTCACGCTCTGTCTCGGTTTCAGCAAAACTACAGTATTTTTTCTACAGAGGGAAGTGGAAAATATTCAGTTCTCTTCTGGAAAGAGCTGCAAGCAGGAAACTTGATGTTGGATAGATCCTCCTGATATATCTTTCCTGAGAAAAAGACATGTACATTCTGTACCAGCACCCGCTACCCCTGGGAATACTGGTTTTTGCAAGTAACTAAAGCCAGGGCCTCACAGGACCACTTGGTTGTGACTAGAAATGCATTCTGATTGCTTCCTTGAGACCGGCCCTACAATCCAGAGTAACTACAGGAGCACGTAAGAGACATTATGTGTACCCATAGTTACTGCACCATCTAATGAAAATCTATGGGAAATTCATACTGCAGTCCACAGCAAATTGTTCTTACACTGGAGCAAGGACTCCCCGTAGTTACTCTGGATTGTGCCCCAAGAAGGGTTCAGCAGCCATGCTGAATTAAACCCACAGGTGCCAAAAATGCGGATAAGAAAGTCCAACTGTAGACATGCCAGCTTAACACCACCTTTTCTACATGCATTTCCTCTATGACAGTCTCTCCAAAACATCCCTGGAATTAAAATTTTCCATCAGAGAGAGTAGAATTTTTTTTATAAAATGCAGAATTTTGTTGGTACCATGCACCGCATATGTAACTATGGTTGCAATTCTAAGCTGCAGTTAGGCCAGCCTAACCCCCAGCATAAATCCTGTGCTAACCTGGGGGTGTCACAAAACTTCTGCCACACTCCTGGGGTGGGGGGTAGGCTAGTTCACAGGCATACACCAATCTCTCCGCACCTCCATGGGAAGATATGCCATGTGAGTTAGGCCGGCCTAAATTGGTTAGGATTGCACCCTATGTATGTTTCAGTCACCAGAATCTTTGAAATTCTTAAATGCTGCAAAAAAAAAAAATCTTTTATGAAAAGCCAATGTGTTGTGGTTGCTAAATAAATGGTGAGCTCTATAGTGGCATTAGTCAAAACCAGCAATGGACCAGAAAAGGTCAAGCAGGAAGAAAATCCAGCACAAATAGTTATAAGTACTTTTTATGGCAAGTATAGAATATTTTTTTCCTCTAGTAAATTTTCAAAGATGAGTGCATGACCCTGCATAATTTTCTCCAATGCTTTTCAGTTGTCAGCAGTTGTGTGTATACTAGATGATAGTTCACACCATGAAAGGCTAAAGAATGAAGGCTTTCTGCATTGATTTAATATTAGTGGGTGGTAGCTGGACTAGGGCATAGAAAATGCTTCATCATAAGAAAAATCTGAAAATAATCTGGGTAACATTCATTTCCCCTTTGATATAAGGCAGCCAGAGGAACAGAAGCCTGGACACCACAATTATCTGGTACAATAATTATACTAAAGCTGTGGATTGGGACTATGGGTTGAGACCCACTGATGGGACACTACCTGATTATGGATGGTCATTGAAGTGTGATGGAAAGATCTGATAATTAATTGCTCAAGCCCTGAGGCTATTCCTCCTTAAATGACCCAGCTGTCTCAGTATGGGTGCAATCCAGAGTAACTATGTGGAGTTACTTGCTCTTGCTCTGGTGTAAGAACAATTTACTCTGGATTGCAATATGAATTTCCCATAGGTTTTCACTAGGTAGTGCAGTAACTATGGGTGCACGTCATGTCTCTTACATGCTCCCATAGTTACCCTGGATTGTAGGGTAAGTGAGTTTGGACTTGGGACAAATCACTGGTGCTGGTACATGTTGATCCATATCAGAAAACCAGAAGAGATAGGATACTGCTCCTGCCAGCACTATCATTCCACCCCCTCTTGTGCCCTCCCACCCCTTCTCACCCCTTTCTTCTCTCACCTCTATGTCAGATCTATTTGATCTGGTAGGTTCAGCTCCACCTGCCAACACCAGTGGAAAGGATCTAGCCTTCCTGTTCGCTCTCTTTGGAAAGTACGCAGTCATAAAGTGCTTTATGGCATTTTTGTGATGCCTTGCACAGGCAAGAATTTGGTTTCTGCTAATGTTAAGATAGGATTGGGCTACTAAACGTATGATTAAGGGCACAGTCCTAACCAATTTCCAACTCTGGGATAAAGGCGATACAACTCTGAGATAAGGTAACCCCTCAACTGCAAAATGCCCCACTGCTCTGCCAGTGCTGGAAAATTTATTAGGATTGCATCCTTAGCTATGGTTAGAGCCAGAATATTCATAAGGCATCTCATCTGATGGCAGATGAGAGGGTTTGTTTAGGCAGAGGCTGGGTGTGGAAAACCAGACATCTCACATCAGCCAAAATGTCCCACAAAGCATACCTTTGCTGGGCCCCCTTTTAAGTAGGGACCATTTAAGTTACCCTGTATTTAAATATATAAATTCAGGATAAATTATATATAAATATGAAATTTTAATGCTATCTATTACATACCAACATTTATATCCAAACAATTGAATTTCTCCTTCTCCTTCTCCTTCTTCTTCTTCATCATCTTTTCAACCCAACCTTTGCAGAGGATATTTATAAAAATGCAATACTGCATTATTTACAGTTAACTATTTGTGGAATACAGATAGTAGTACCAAATTATGGCCCACTTCATTCTCAGGAACTCTCAATCTGGCTTTCCAAGATATTAACAAATGCAGCGTTTCTCCTGTCGTGATATGAGGCTTTCTTAATGAAGAAAAGCTGAACCCAGGCTCCCAGGGTGATGCTGTAGCAAATGGGGCTAATATAATCACATGCTGTATTAACAAATAATTAATGAGAGCAAGGACTGTGTAACCAGAATTGATTACAGAGCCTCTCTATTACAGTCTCTTATGGTGCTGTGTCTCAAATAATAGTGCTGATACTATGAAATGAAGCTTGTCAGTTGCATCAAAAAAATAAAACTGAGTTTCATCATCTCACAAATCATAGCCTTTGAGGAAAGCTTTGTGAAATCATTAGCACAGGTCTGAGGAAATCCATTGCAGGTTGGGGGATTTAAATCCCCTTTTGCCCTCTGCAGCCCTTCAATCCACTCCCCGCAGGAAATATCACCGCCCCTCTTTTTTTTTTAGTTGCATTAGTGAAGGGGGAAAGGATAGGATTGGGCTCTGAAATTCAAGGAGGATGTTGTTCATAAGGCAACATCTCATCAATACAAAAGAGAGAGCGCCAAGATCTAACCTTCAGTTTTCTCCAAAAGTCAATGACGCTTTAGTATTCAGTGCATCACTTGCAGGAAATTCTGGAAACAGGACTTGTATAGGTCTTCCATTATGAAATTAGAAATTCTTGGGGTGGGGGGGAGTTGGATCAGCAGAAGTAGAGAGCTTCTGAAGCAAAGCAATGACACTGCGACTTTGACTTCAGTTCTACCCAAAATGCTGTGTTCATGTACTGTACTGACATCCAGGCCAAGTTGGGAAATTACCAAGCATATGCTGGAGTACATAATTTTTTTGATCTGGGAAATATGAAATATTTTTATGTTGTCGAGTCCTCTGCATAGTGTTGGTATGTAGCCAAGATACTATACTATCAGTATTAAATATTAACAGAGTCAAATGATTCCCTGGAAATAACACGTTGGTTCAGTACACAATGTCACAGATGATACAACAATGATCTACAGCAGTTGTTATCAAATAATTTAGCACCAGGAGACAGTTTTTAAAATGGCACTCTCTTGGGACCCACCTAGCTTTAAGATACTTTACAAAAAAGATGATCGAGAAAGAAATATTGTTATTTGTTGACAAGTAGTATTTTATTCTATGGTTATAGGCACTGTGATTGTCAACCTGAAAGTCAGCAGGTTGGCAGTTCAAGACCTGGGTACTGCACAACAGAGTGAGTTCTCGTTACTTGCCCAGCTCCTGCCAACCTAGCAGTTTGAAAGCATGCAATTAAAGTAGATAAGAGGGGCTTAGTAGTGTGGCTACTTAGTAGTGTGGCATCAGCAAGACCCGCAGTCTGGAAAAAGTGTTGGAATTTGACCATGCACTCGAGGAAATTCTCCCAGGCCCGGCTGAAGCAAATGCATCTGAATGATGGGAACATTTCAAGAATGTTGTTTATACTACCGCCTTGTCAGTTTTTGGTAAGCAGGTTAGAAAGACAGCAGATTGGTTTGAAGCCCACTCGGAGGAGCTGACACCAGCCCTTGAGGAAAAGAGGAGAGCTCTAACTGCATATAAAGCCTGTTCTAGTGAGCACAACCTTCAAGCCCTGCGAGTCGCCCGTAGCAAAGTCCAACAGATTGCCAGGAAATGTGCTAACAATTATTGGCTGCAGCTTTGCTCTCAGATCCAGGTAGCAGCTGACACAGGCAACATCAAGGGGATGTACGATGGCATCAAGCAGGCCTTAGGTCCAACAGTGAGGAAATCTGCCCCGCTTAAGTCCACTACAGGTGAGGTCATCCAGGACCGAGCACAACAGATGGCACGCTGGGTGCAGCACTACTCTGAGCTATACTCCAGAGAAAATGTAGTAACTGAAGAAGCATTAAACAACATTGAGTGCCTGCCTGTCTTGGAGGAGCTCGACAGTGAACCAACTTTAGAAGAACTAAACGAAGCCCTGGATTCCCTTGCTTTTGGCAAGGCACCCGGGAAAGATAACATCCCTGCTGAAGTTCTGAGGTGCTGTAGAGGGACCATTTCCACTGAACTGTACAAGATATTCTGCCTTTGTTGGAGGGAAGGTGGAGTACCACAGGACATGAAGGATGCTAATATTGTCACACTGTACAAGAACAAAGGCGACAGGGGTGACTGCAACAACTACCGTGGCATCTCTCTTCTTAGTGTTGTAGGGAAGCTGCTTGCCCGAGTCATACTGAAGAGGCTTCAGGTGCTTGCAGAGAGAATCTATCCTGAATCACAGTGTGGATTTCGAGCCAACAGGTCCACCACTGATAAGGTATTTTCCCTTTGACAGTTGCAAGAGAAATGTAGGGAACAAAGACAGCCACTCTTTGTAGCCTTCACAGACCTTACAAAGGCTTTTGATTTGGATAGTAGGGATGGCCTTTTTAAAATCCTCCCCAAGATTGGATGCCCACCTAAGCTCCTCAACATCATCAGGTCCTTTCACGAGGACATGAAGGGCACTGTAGTTTTTGATGGCTTAACATCAGACTCCTTTCACATCCGAAGTGGAGTGAAGCAGGGCTGTGTCCTCGCACCAACTTTATTTGGGATCTTTTTTGCAGTCATGCTGAAGCATGCTTTTGGAAACGCAACAGAGGGAATCTATCTCCGGACCAGATCAGACGGAAAACTCTACAATCCTTCCAGACTAAGAGCAAAGTCCACAGTCCAGCTGAAATGCTTGCGGGAGTTCCTCTTCGCCGATGACGCTGCTGTTACTGCTCACTCTGCCGAAGACCTTCAACGACTTATGGACCGTTTTAGCAAAGCCTGCCAAGACTTTGGACTAACAATCAGCCTGAAGAAAACACAAGTCATGGGTCAGGGTGTGGATCCACCTCCCTGTATCACAATCTCTGAACATGAACTGGAGGTTGTCCATGACTTTGTGTACCTTGGCTCAACTATCTCTGACACTCTCTCCTTAGACTCTGAGCTGAATAAACGCATTGGTAAAGCGGCTACTACATTCTCCAGGCTTACAAAGAGAGTATGGCTTAATAAGAAGCTGACGGAACATACGAAGATCCAGGTCTATAGAGCTTGCGTCCTGAGCACACTCTTGTACTGCAGTGAGTCTTGGACCCTTTATGCATGGCAGGAGAGGAAGCTGAACACCTTCCATATGCGCTGTCTCCGACGTATTCTTGGAATCACCCGGCATGACAAAGTCTCAAATGACACAGTATTGGAACGTGCTGGAATCTCTAGCATGTTCACACTTCTGAAACAGCGGCGTCTATGCTGGCTTGGGCATGTCGTGAGAATGGCTGATGGTCGGATTCCAAAAGATCTCTTATATGGAGAATTAGTGCAGGGAAAGCGCCCAAGAAGGAGACCACAGCTGCGATACAAGGACATCTGCAAGAGGGATCTAAAGGCCTTGGGAATGGACATCAACAGCTGGGAAACCTTGACCTCTGACCGTTCAGCGTGGAGGCAAAAGACCCAGCATAGCCTTCTCCAACTGGAAGAGACACTTGTTCGGCAGGCTGAAACAAAGAGACAGACCCGAAAGCAGCGAAACCTGGGACCTGGGCAGGGGACAGAATTTATTTGTCCTCAGTGTGGAAGGGATGGACACTCTCACATTGGCCTCTTTAGCCACACTAGATGTTGTTTCAGGTCCTCCAATCAGAGCACGATACCAGAGTCTTTCGAGACTGAAGGATGCCAATAATAATAAGTAGTGTGGCTCATCAGGCTGCAATCCTAAAGACACTTTCCTGGGAGTAAGATCCGTTGAACACCATGGGGCTTACGTTTGAGTAGACATGGTTAGGATTGTGCTCTCAGCCTTCATCTGCCCCCCCCAATACCTGTCATTGACATGTTTTTGAAAAATAAACAAACTAGAAAAAAGACACTGAAGCTTTTTTCTTTACAGGCATCCCCTACTTTCTGACGGTTCATTTTCTGACAGTTCTGCTGTTTCAACACCTTTCAATTATACCCAGAACTCATTCAATCAACACACACTTTCAATCTCTTGCTTGAGTGGTTGAGTGGAGTGGAAAGCTCCATTCTTTCAACCTCTCTCTGCTGATGAAAAAACTAAAATTTTCTTCCCTGATGTTGATTTGTATGTGATTTGGTGATCAAACTGTTTTTTGGCATTTCATTATGACTTTCATAAATAACTGTCATTCAAATACTTGAGGTATTCATTGCCCACACATGCCTTTGTTCATTTTACTGAAATTTGTTGTGTATTTTGGCTGTGTGTTAATGAATATATGTTATTTAAACTTTTGCAAGTTATATTTATGTCTTTTTGGTGGCCATTTTGCACTTGCAAGCTGAAAAAAGACTTGGTTCCACTTTTCAACAGTTTTCACTTTTGGATGATGTTCTGGTGCCTAAACCATCCGATAAGTGGAGGATGCCAGCTTTGCCAACTGCAGGAGCTCAACTCTTTCCAAACTGCAGGAGCTTAGCTGTTTGCAGGATAATTAGCAGTTCTCTGATTTTAGAATAGTCAGGGCTTGAGAGTTATCAATCTGCTCTTTCCATTACACATGTTTTCATTGGAGGCTTTGCAGAATCCACCTGAAACCAAATGACCTGAATCCACCAGAAATCAGGTCAAAACCCACCAAGTTGGTCCAGACCCACATTAAAGAAATGCTGGTTTGGAGCACCAAAAGTGATCAGGAGGACTCTACTACTAGCTTGACTCTATAATCCAGAGTAACTACGGGAGCACATAAAAGACACTTACTCTGGATTGCTCTGTGCATTTCCCATAGGTTTCCAATAGCTGGCACCATAACAATGGTCCCTTAGTTACTCTGGATTGTGCCCATAGTTAATGGACAAGAGACCCATGTCTGTTCAAAACTAAGTCCTATTTTAATAATTGGGGCTTACTCTCAGGTAAATGTAGCCAAGCAGTACCAGCAAATGATGTGTTTTTCTATTCCAGCAATGTGAGAGCTGTGCTTGACCTTACTTTGACTTGACATTCCTGTGTCCTAGTCAATGACAGGCATCTGGATGACGGTTATGAGGCCAATTTCTCAGGACATAGAAAGCTGTTAAGAACTCCAAAAGGTGGTAGAACAAATCAATCTGAAAACTGAAAACTAAAAAGCTTTAAATCAATATACTCTCAAACAGCCCATACCAGAATTCACTCAAAGTGGAGCACTTTGATTGAAGACAGTTGGGTCCCGTCAAAGCCATGGGACAACATCACCCCTTAATTCAAGCTGGCTCTCTAGAGTTCTGGCTTGAGCAAAAAGTTTGAGACAAAGCCTGCATCAGAGCTGTTGTATTGCTGCAAAGAGCTGCCCCCTATAATTATACTGTATACCAGTATACCTTGTATACCAGGTATACCTTGTATACCAGGTGGGGCTTGTTGATTTGGTTTTGAGACACCTGTTTTCTTCTATACAACCCATTTGATTTGCCATTGTGTTTACAGCTGAACATTTGATAACAGCATCCCAATGCCATGCTCAATCATGCGCCAACAAGTTTGCCCTGCCCCACTGTGTGCAGTCAGGTTCAGGCTTTTTGCACTTAAGAATTACACTGTTAAGGCTGCAATCCTAATGACACTTTCCTGGGCGTAAGACCCATTAGGAGTGTATTCTAAGTCTTCAAGTAAATAAAATGTTTTGTTTTTAACCAGTTTCTTGATTGCATATTTTTTGCATATATTGCAATGCATGTTACAGTATGTCTGTAGAGATGTACTAAAAATATTTTAGTGGTACTTTTTAAACTGAAATATTTATAGTCTTTCCTTTCAAAAATGAGATCTAAAGTGGAAACTAACTTGAAAAAAGAATGGGAAATGGGCTATTTAACATCAGTGTAATGGTATAACCTGCAGCAATCAAAGGAGGTCATCAGTAAAGTCCACTAACAATCAAACTGACAGGTTCTCAAGTCTCTCTTAAAAAAAGTTGTGTTTTCACCAATCAGTGGAAATTCAATAGCAATGAGCAGGTTCCTGCCATTGTTCCCAGCAACTAACTTTGGATGGCAAAAAGGGGGGGGGGTTGCAGAGTAGACCCTCTGATGTTGATCTGAGCTTTCATGAGATAAACAGGGAGGAGGCTCAGCCTTTGGGTATCCAGATCCCAGAAAAAATAGTATTCAGAGCCAATCCTATACTTCTTTTCTACCCTGCAGTATGGGAAACGGCCACGATTGTGTTTTGCAGGTCACAAGAAGCAGCCAGAAATTTCCTCAAGGTAAAGGAACATTGGTTCCCTTATCCTTGTAGCACCAATGCAGTCACTCCTTTGGGTCTACTCAGATCTGTAGTTTGGGAACCAATATTTTGAAGACCGTCAGGTTTATTTTAGTATACACTTTTATTAATTGCAAGGAATATACATCAAATTCTGACAAAAGGGGAAAAAAATCCCATCCTATGTGCTCTCCTACCTTCTCTTTGGTTCTCTTAAGATTCAGTTGCCATCCCTATTTAGTAAATAATGTTTATCATTCTATTGAACTGCTTTTGTAGGGTCAGTGTAGATGGGAAATGCGAATAATGAGGTATGAACAAGCAGGATGTTGGGGAAAAGAAATAATTGTTTCCTTAGCCGGAGACACGCTCACCCTACATGAATTCATCACCTTTGCTCCATCCATGGCAAGAAGGTTCTCGCTGTTTATTTTGCTGTCGGTGCTCATCTGTTTTTGATGAGAAATCAGACTGGAGGTTAATGTTCTCCAAGCTTTCCTTATGGACTAGGGCAATGGAGTCATACTGTGTGAGGCAGAGGTAAAGCTATTAGCAATCTCTCTGTTCACACAAGATTTATCTTGTCACGGGGATCGGTTTTCCGAAAGGCACAAAGCCCATCTCCCCGGAACCATTTCTCTCCATTACGTTTAATCATTTGGGGGAATATACCTCACTCTGATGGGCGCTTACTAAGGGGGTCACCATACAGCAGCTGCTTGAAAATGAATCTTGGAGGTAATAACTGGAATACTGCAAATGGTTTGTGAGCTTTTGCATATTCATAGAAAGACTGGGTTCTTTGGATCTCAAGACAGACAGACAGCACTTGACAGGTTGGCTTGAGCCACTCAAAAAGATGCTGTTTTTGATGATTTTAGTCATGGACTCACCCCAACTCAACACACAAGTGGGGACAGTGACACTAAAATCAAGTCCAGACTCAAAAGTCTCTACCTTGTGTGTGTGTTTTCTTGCTTAATTTTCTTTTTTGCTGCTTCTGCATTATATCAAAGATGTCACGGGCAATCTGGAATTGCCAGATTACAGACAGACTTGTTTCTCACAAACACAGGACGCAAAAGTTTCAAAATTGTCTGCAAGTTGAGTTGCAATGTTGACTTGTGAGTTGAAGTGTTGATGATGTGTGATTCAAGCTTATTGACTGGAGCACATCCCTGATACGCATACACCCCTCAAATAAGCCACTCATTTATTTCCAGTTCATTTCAAGCACAACCTCAACCAAGGGCAAAATCGAGAGTAACTACGGGGAGTCCTTGCTCCAGTATAAGAACAACTTACTCTGGATTCCAATATGAATTTCACATAGGTTTTCACTAGGTGGTACATTAACTACAGGTGCACATAAAGTCTCTTACGTGCTCCTGTAGTTACTCTGGATTGTAGGGCAAGTCTACACAAAAGTAAGCCTCATTGTGTTCAATGGGTCTTACTCCCAGGAAAGTGTCTTTAGGATTTGCAGCCTTCCTCTTAATTTTGCAGAACTCTTTATTCACATGGCAAAGTTTAATGCCTTCGGAATATAAGCCAACGGAAACATTCTGCAGAGTCAAAATCTTTAATTATAGGGGAAAGCTATAAAATTACAGGTAATTAAGAATGACCACATTAGGCACTATTTCTCCTCTGTCTCACTGAAGGGCAGTCCATTAACTAAATTGGCTGTAGACTGGACGGGTGATGAGTACTGTTTGTTTGCAGCAATGTGCCCCTGAGCATTTGAAAGGGTTCAGAATGTATCTCTTCCCACTTCCGCCTGCGTGAATGAAAGGTGAGTATATGAATGTGGCTAATTAGCTAGCAGGGGGAAATCTCCGCTGTAACATTGCAATCAAAGTTGATGGGCCTCATCAAAGGCTGAGCCTATTACAAGGTCTGCCAGTGCTCGAACAGGAATTATATAATTCCCTTAATTGATGTAGATAGTTAATATTCTGCTTTAGAAAGTAGCAATGGCTTCTATGGAAAGTGCACATGACTGGCTTTTTTGGCAAGAAGACATCCTAATGTATATATATTGAATAAAGAGGAATGCTCATTTATAGCTTCCCACAGTATTCCCTTCACTGGCTGGGTTTAAATAGTATTGCTTAGTTAAGTAATTCTATTTTGCATGCTTAGCAAGTCAATTTTCCACTCCCAGAGAATATATAATAAATAAAAAAATGTTCACATACTTATGTTCCTTTTAAGTTCCACTTAGAGGAGATTTTGTCCTCTAGGGAATTCTACTGTCTAATGATGGAATTTCCCCAGATTTGGCTGAGGTTTTACACTGTTAAGAAGTACTATCAGCTACAAATAGAGAGAGAGAGAGAGAGAGAGAGAGAGAGAGAGAGAGAGAGAGAGAGAGAGGGTCTGTACCTGTGAGATACATTCTTGCCTGAAAAAAGCAACTCAGTGCCCAGCTTCCCATGCGAAGAGGGCACTACATCCTCCAGCAGCGGTGGTGGTGGAGCAGTCACAGATGTATCCTCAAGGTAAGGAAACATGTGTTCCCCTGACCTTTGGAAGTTCCCCTGGGTACACCTTATATAGCTGGTGCAAGTCTGAGTAGACCCTGGAAGGAAGACCAAGAATGAGGAGGGAAATTGGCACCAATGATGCTGATGCCGATGAATGCACCATTGATCACAACCACGATGATGTTAACCATTCAATCATGACCGACTCTTGGCAATCTGATGGGCTAGCTCTCCACATGCTATTTAATGTAGTTTCATCAGTTTTTATCTTCATGCTGGTGTGAGCTCTGATGGTGTCAAACCAACATGTTCTTTGGAGGTCTGGCTTCCATTTGCCACTGACCATCCCAAGCATAAATGATATCTCCAAACTCCAAGGAGTTTGACCACATGATGTGTCCGAAATAGGAAAGCCTGAGTTTTGTGATTTTTCCTTCTAGCAATAGGTTGGTTTTATATGCTCTGGTACAGGCTTATTAGACACCTTCGCTGTCCAAAGAATACACAAGAGGTGTACGCTGTCCATACGCTGTCCATTACCATAGCTCAAATGAGTCAATTGGAAATCCAATATGTCCCAGTGCCTGGGGCTATAGTGGCACAAAAAATTCATTGCCTGGGGCTTGGAAGCATAGTCAGGTCATCTCAGGGTAAGGTCTATTCAAGTCTAAATCAATGCCCACTACTGACTCACTGTTACTTGCTGATGCTCCGAAGTGACCACATTAAGCACGATAAAAAGCCTGATCTAGATATTGACACAAGAGAGACACAGAGGAAAGAAAAGGAGTAGAGGTTAGGATAACCAGGTATTAAGGATTCTTCCCTTCTGTAAACCTTATAATGAAGTAAGGCTGGGAAACAGTAACTGGTATTGCTGAGTGAAGATCTCTAGCCAACGGTTGGAGAAGCCTCATCTGTTGAACTTCTGCCTAAACATATCCACTGCTCAACACTGAATGGAGTGAGGAAGAATTCAGAACCAGTGGAGTAACTAGAGGGGGTGGATCAGTCAGACTTGGAGGGAGCCTCATCCCTTTGGAGCTATTCCAATGCAGTTTGTTTCACTGCATTCTACTTTAAATTACCTTTCCAACTATATTTAGCATGATGGTATTATCATTCATAAATTATCATTCATTTTTCACAATTTTAACCTCTGGTGTCAAGCTCAGCTTGTTGCCCAGTGCAAGTGTCCCTTAGCTATGCCGCTAGAGCTCCCTCCAAAACCTGACTGCTCCACCCCCTTCTAGCTACTCCACTGATGAAACACAGTTTTAAAACCAGTATCTTATATGAGACTATAGGAAAATTGGAGTCTGCATGAAAAGTCCGCACCCCAATGGGATTGAACATGGAGAAGTCCACTCTTGAGAACCAAGGTGAGCATGTGGAAACGTCCCGCTCAAATACCATGGGGATTGAGAGGTTAACAGACTCCATGCCTCTTACAGCCCAATCCAGAGCAACTAATCTGTCCACATAAGAGCCCTTAGGTTGCCCTATCTAACACTAGGTTGGAGCAACTGCAAGATGCTCCAGCCCAGTTACTCTGAAGGAGGCTTAGGGCAGAGCAAGGCAAGATAGGGTGCCCTAAGAGAGGTGGACCTGCTCTGCCCTAACTGGGGCAGCCTAAGCAGCTCAGGAGAGGCAAGTTGAGGGCATGTTGAGCATTGCCTAGGGCAGAGCAGTTACTCTGAATCCAGAGCCTGTTTCCAAGGCAGAAATGCCCTCTTCCAGCCCTCAGAGTTATACCATCTCAGGAGCAGGTATAGTAATGAGTAGACCCATAGGGGTCCATGATAAGGCCCGAGTAAGAATGGCAGTGCTGACCAAAAATCTGAGTTCTTGGCCATCCTAGCTGCAACCCCTGCCTCTCAACCTCAGGATAGGGAACAAACTACGGCTGCCCACAAACCTCAGGATACAGCAGGCCACTCCAAGAAGCCCCTTGTATTCACTGGAGAATGTACTGGCATCTCATCAGGGACTCCTTATAAGGCAGGCACCCAGTGGAGTCACCAGGCTGGTGTGGCTGGTGTGGGCTGCTTTGGGGATGCGCTCCGTATGGGGTGATGTGCCGAAGGAGTTTGACTGTCCTTTGGCAGGCCCCGGGCGTCAGCACCCCCATTCAGGCCTGCTCCAAGGCGGAGAATCAGCCAGAAGCTGCCACTTGTCTGAGGAGCTGGCCTGAACGGCCATCTGAGGTGCACTGCGCAGAAACACACTGAGCATGGCGAACAGCTTCAGAGGAGACTTCCTTAGAGCAGAGAAAGTCCGCGCCTCTGCACAGCCATTCGGCCTCACTCAGGAGGCGGAGCGGCAGCCAAATGGCTTCAGAAAGAGTACTGCACAGGCACCAACTCTGACGCCTGCACAGTCTCCCCCGAAGCCAAAAGGCTTCAGAAAAGTACTGCGCAGGTATCAGAGATGGTGCTTGCGCAGTACTCTTTCTGAAGCCAGTTGGCTTCAGAAACAACTGCGCAGGCGCCAACTTTGGTGACTGTGCAGTCCAGGTAGTGGGGGGGGGGGGCGCATCCCAGGGATGACGCACAGACTTCCGCACCAGGTGATGTGCAGAGTCATGTCACCACTGTAGGCACCACAGCTGTTCCTTGTTCAGTGTGATCTGAGGGGTGTCTCCTCAGGAGCAAGTCTTCCCCTTGTGTCAATTACTTAGCATGCTCTGGAGCAGTTAAGGCAGCCCAGGCTTCCTGACTCTCTGGATTCAGCATAACTTTCTGCTCTGGATACAGAATAGTTAGGAGAGTGCAGTTAGGTCAGAGCAGGCTGAATTTGCTCTGGATTGCAGCCTTAGTTAGCAAGAATTGGAATGTACCTTCACAGACACGCAAGATCTTGTACTGAGGCTGGTACTGTACAGGCTGATAAAAGGAGTGTTCCTCAGAAACAAATACAGAACATACCACTTCATACACCATGAAAAGCTCAGTACTTGCCTTCCTGCTTTAAGATCAAATTCCAGCTTTCTCTTTAATTGATTAACCTGTCATGTATACAATGCTATTTACTTTCCTTCTTAAGTTGCACCTCATTTGTCTTATGACGATTGTATCCCAATAAAAGTTGGGCAGTTTTCTCCCCTCGGAGAGCCTCCCACCTCAGATGGCAAATGCTTGTGTCTGAGTTTCTTGCTGCAGCCTGGCTCCACTCACTTGGAACACCCCCAGCTCTTGCTCCCAGCAAATGCCCCGGCATCTTGCTACAGATACCTTAACCTTACTGCTTGCATCCATGAAAACTAAGACAACAATCTTAATTTCCAGTTTCCATGCTTTTTAGAGCACGAATGAGAAAGAGTGGCACTTTACCTCTCATATTAGACTGAAGATTAAAAATTTTTTTTTAATGCTGATGCTTTCTGAAATGCCATTAAAGTTACTGCATTTTCTATGCATGTTTGTAAACATCCAACATTTCTCATTTTAAAGCACTTTAGGATGTTTAAAGTTTAAAAGCACAGGACTGAATTCTGCTGCTTAAAGACTTTTGACAGAGGCTTCTTGTTAGTAATAAACGGTAATGGATGAAAGCGAGCACGTTCCACTCATCTGTTAAAAGACCAATTTTTTTCCAACATAAGCTATAAGTCAAGATCACAAAATGGAACAGACACAGGACACTTTTAAACATCAGATGGAACATGCAATGGGACGTACAATGGGAAGAGAACAGCAATAATTATACAATGTACACTATACAAGTATGTAATTAGCCTATGGAACTCCTTACCACTGGATGGAATCTGACCAAGATGCCTTTAAAAATGGGAATATCAGAGAAGCATCAAAGAAGTATCTCCCTGAACAGATATGGGCTTGCACTGTGGCTTGCATAAGTTCCCATTGTATGTGCAATGGGATCTTAGACTATAAGGAAAAACTGCTCAAAACAATGTAGTAAATCTGAGTGCTGTAATATCAGTAGTACTTTGTAGGGCCCAATTTTCATATGTACACTAACCAGACTGCATGGCAATCTTTTACAGCGGTCATTCCACAGACTTTAACAGAGTTATGGGCAAAGTATATGGACGGGAATCGAATCTGCAAATTATTACGGGAAAAGAAGACATCACAAGAAAACATATGCAAATTGTTCCATAAAGAAATCACCTGACTTCATTTGGTAACTATTATTTGCTTTGATCTGGCCAGGCCTTGTCAAAGTATGAAATAACAGTAGGGTTTTTTCCAATAAAAATAATCACATAAACAGAGTCTTCTATTTTCTGTTTCATTCCTGCCAGAAAAGCAGATTGTGTTTTATGCAAATCATAGACATGGAAGAAAGGATAGAAGCATGATGTCAGCATTCAGATGTTGCTATCCTCTTTAATCAGATTTCCAAGAAAGAGGTCTCGCTCCTTATATATGAAAAACGTTTGTGTTTTTGTGACATTTTAAAAATCCACAATGAACTATCTTGGACTGCAATTCCAAGACACCCATTGAACTCAGTCGGGCTTCTGAGCAGACACACACAGAACTGCATTGTTAACCTCTTTTCAATTTTATTGACTTTATTGACAATAAAATAATATTTAATTGCAAATTTTATTCAATTTTGATTTGGGCTTTATATTCCTCAGATGTGCTCCTTGGCAGTCTCAACTGAGGTTTCTGAACTTCTTAGTTGTGCACTTCTTTCTTTTGAATGTATATGTCATCTTAAAGCTTTGATGGTTTGTAGCTTGGAGGTGATCCTGGACTCACAGCTGCTCCTGGATGGTCAGGTGTCAGCTGTGGCCAGGAGCACCTTTGCCCAGCTTTAGCTGGTGCACCAGCTGCGGCCACCCCTGTCTCGATTGGATCTGGCCACAGTGGTCCAAGCCTTGGTGACATCAAGAATACAAGTTATTCATGGTGGTACACATAATTCCTTCTCTCCTTTTGTTCTCATAATGACCTTGCAAGGTAGGTGATACCAAGCAATAGCTACTGGTCTAAGGTTATCCAAGTGAACAGTTAGTTTCCCAGTAGTAGGGATTGAATCTGTAACCTTTCACATATACCACTTGTGATTTGGCCGTCTCCCCATGAGAGGCACTGTCACTCCTGAGCTGGCAAGCTTCTGTTCTGGCCTGAAATGAGAGGGTAACTTTTTTAAAGTGTTTTTTTAATTCTCTTCTGTTCCAATATTTTCTGTCATTAATTAAGTCCTTACCTTTGGGATCCATCAAATGCAAACTTGTAAGCGAGGTGGTAGAAAGAGATGTTAGGAATCAATCACAGAGTTAGACCACTTTCAATGTATACACCAAGCTGGCCTTATTTTTCATTTTATATTCAGATCTACCTTCCCCCTCTTCACTAATTTAAGTATCATACAGTTTGGTATAATAAATAAAGAATGGACTCAGAACTCCTAATCTTAGATTTTGACCTGCATTAGAAGAAATGAAGGAAAAGGTACCAAAAACTTTAAAATTAATGGAGTTACACATATACATTACTCAAGGCTTTCTATATGATTGATCTTTGGTCCTTATGAAATTAATGAACCCGTAAGTTGGGATTACTATGCAAGGCACACAGACATTTGCAGTATACAAAAGCAGTGAGAGTCACCTTCCTGCCTCCAATTCTACTCCACTTTTTCTCTTGGCATTCTGTGGGTCCCCCTCAAGATTAATGATGGACTTACATTGATAAGTGGGTTGGACGAGAGAACCCCCCCGCCCCGTATCTTTTCTTTTTCTCTCTGTTGTTTTACTATTTGTTCATTTTTCATATTATTATTCCATCCTTCCTCCAAGGAGCTCAGAGTTGTGTACATAATTCATCCCTTCCAGTCAGTGATGGGCTTCAAAGAAATTAAGAACCGGTTCTCTGTCCATCTGGCAGCCACTTTTAAATGGCTATTTTTAAACTTTATATGTCCTATCTCTTGTTAAGAACCGGTTCTATAGAGTAGGTGCGAACCTGCTGGTGCCCACCACTGCTTCCAGTTATGAATTATGTTACTACTACTACTACTACTACTACTACTACTGCTGCTGCTGCTGCTGCTGCTGCTGCTACTACTACTACTAATACTATTATAAACCAGAAGTGTTTTCAGGCCTTTCGGCAGCCTCCCTAAACCTCAGAAATCCCCTGACATTCTGCCAGGTGTGGAGTAATAAGTCATTTGCCCCTGGGATCTTCGAGTAGGATCTTCAAATGTAGGATCTTCGAGTGCATGTGGTCACACAAGGTATACCAATGGATAATTCCAAGAATCCAAGAAACTTCTGGAAAGCTTCCTATTTGGCAACCACGCAATTTGTAAAAGGGTATTTAAACCACACTGAATGTAAAAGGGTCAGTCCAACTTGTGCAGAATTCAGTATGAAAAATATGTTGTTTATCCTGTCCTTACAATAACTAACTATACAGAACACTGAACAATAACCAACAATAACCAGCTATACAGAATATTGAGTGATGGCCATATTTCCCCAATAAGTCCATTTTGTGCAATTTTGAATTAGGTCAGTTTTACATTTGGAGAATAATGAATCTAAAAAAGATATAATTTCTTTACTGAATCTAAAAAGAGGTGCACTTTGGAAATTTGGGTGTGGGAGAAAAAAAATTGAATTTTAAACTTGATTAACCATAATGAGGTTAATTATAAAATGTATGACTACATCAACTTTTAATGAATGCAGACTGTAGCAATGGTCTGAGATGAGGTGCAGGAACGAAGCTTTTCTTAAAGAGTGAAAATGTTCAAGAGCCCTACAAAATAATTACACTCTGAAGTGTTCCCCAGAGTTGAAGCAAAAAATGGGGGGGGGGGAAGGAAATAGAAAAACCACACAATAATCCATAGAACGATGTAAACTCTTTCAATTTATATTATAAAAATGATTGCCATTTCAATTATTAGAACATCATTTTCAGATTTCAGGTGAATGTTGTAGAAATTCAGAGATACAATCATATCACAGCTATGAGAATAAATTGTTCAATATATCCTGGTGGGAAGATAATTGTCTTACATCTTGCAGCGGTCATAGCAGTTTCCCCAGTGTCAGCAAGAAGCCTTCTACAAGATGTAACCAATGACAGAAAATGTTGCATCTGTTAAATCTACTCTGGTGAAAGTTAAACGTTGTGGAATGAGACATATTCAGGTGAACTTCTTGTATTAATTCAGTGACATCACGTAACAGCATCTCAAATGTTTAATAATATAGTGGATCATGGGCACAATCCAGAGTAACTATGGGGGGTCTTTGCTCCGGTGTAAGAACAATTTGCTCTGGATTGCAATATGAATTTTCCATAGGTTTTCACTAGGTGGTACAGTAACTACGGGTGCACATAATGTCTCTTAAGTGCTCCCGTAGTTACTCTGGATTGTAGGGTATGGCAACAATGTTATATTACTGAGGTTTTATTCCTTTTGTTTCAGAAAAGAATGTATTGAGGTGCAAAGCATTGCACAAAAATTCCTTTATCATCCTTTTTCCATTGTGATTCTGAAAATGTGTTGTGGTTATTGTTGCTTTTTCCATTGTGGTGGTGTTGTTTTTTCCATTTTCCCCGTATTTTTTCTGTGTTTTATCCGTATTTTTCTGTTTTTTCTGTGTGGTGTTGTTTTTTCCGTTTTTCCGTTGTAGTCCTATGGTAGGACTAGTTGTTGACCACCACCAGCATTGCTGCTGCTGCTGCTGCTGCTGCTGCTGCTACTACTACTACTACTAATAACAATAATAACAACAACAATAACAATAATAATGTACTTTCTAAACAAACAAACAGTTTCTAAACAAACAAACAGAGAGTATGATCTTTGTAATTTGTTTCCTATAATAAGGAATTCTGTATGTTCTCGAACAAGTTCCACTGGTGCCAGTTTGGCTCCCTAGTACACACTCAAATAAGCAAAAGAGGAGGCATTGAGCAAAATGTAGATGGTGTACTAAATTAGTTGTAGCTTTTAAATATAAGACCATTATTTTCTATGGTAGATTGTAAACAGCTGGAAAAGAAAGAAGCGAATCCTGTAGATTATATTCTTGACATTGTTTTTATTGTCATTTGGCTTGGGTTTGGAAGTAACCTTTCTGGAACTCATATAGTGTGTTGAGCAATTTACCTTTCATAATGCATCCTAAACTGAATGTAAACTAATGAGAGGGACTGAAAGTGGAAATAATTACACCTGTCAACTATACCTCAAGCTATTGATGTAAAAGGGTATGATTCTGTCCTACATAAACCCAATGTACTGTCATTTTTAATGTACTCTCTCCAGATAGATTTGGTCAATTAAACAGAATAAATGAGCAAGATAATAAAGGTTTCACAAATTCAGCTTTTTCCCAAGCTTCAGAGTGGCACTTGCATTCTTTTTGTACAATAGCTAAATAAGAACTTTTTTTTTATAGCATTCCTGGAGTTTTGGTTGGGTTCTCAGAGGTGGGCTTTCACCCTTTTTCAACCCTTGACATCTTAACCTCCTCGCTAGCAAGGAGTCTGGAACTATCAAAACAAACATGGCATCAGAAATCTGGTTTTTAGTCTCACCTGTATTGACAGTATGACCTTTTATGTCATAAAATTTATGTTCATAAAAGAGAGTTAACTAAAAGGTGTGAAGTCATCAAATAAATTACAGGTGAAGCAATATTAGTGCTGATGAAAAATAGTATGTTGAATTTGGTACAGTGAAAATATTGCCACAGGACGTATTAGGCAGCAGGTTCCAGGAAGTACCGTAATAGATAAAAATAATTGCATAGTTGATGTAATGGTTCAAGAAAAAGATTTATAAATATAAAAAGATGAACAGTAATACAGGCACCCCCCACTTATTGGATGGATTAGGGACTGGACGGAGTACTGCCCAAAAGTGAAAAGTGTTGAAAAGTGGAACCCAGTCTTTTTCAGCTTGCAGTTGCAAAATATAAACCAAAAAGACATAAATATAACTTGCAAAAGCCTAAATAACACATCTATTAACACAAAGCCAAAATATATAGCAACTTACATTAAAATGAACAAAGGGATGTGTAGGCAATGAATAGCTTATGTATTTGAATGATGCTTATTAACTAAAGGAAGTCATAAGGTTTGATCACCACGTCACATGCAAATCAACATCAGGGAAGACCATTTTTGCCAAAAGACCAGCAGAGAGAGGCTGAAAGAGTGAAGCATGTGTTGAATAAATGAGTCCTGGGTATAATTGAAAGGTGTTGACAGAGCAGAACTGTCAGAAAATGAACCATCTGAAAGTGCTGTCCTGAGCAAACCTGGTGAGCGTGTGGGGGAACTGCAAAGCCCTGCCCCACTGTGTTGGGCCAGAAGGTCTGACATGGAGTCTTGCAAAATAGACAGGTGAGACTTGAGTGACCCTAATGAGGGGCTTGGCCTCACCTTTCTCTCTGGTTTAAAATATTTTACAAGTGTGCTGTGGGAATCATTTGTGCTTAATGATTGAGAAATGTAAAGCTGACATGTTCAGATATGTCTTGTTGGGCAAAATCAAGTGGGAAAAAAATAAAATGAAAAACACAAACTAAGTAGCTAAAATAACAAATCTGTGGGGTTTTTTTTCCTTAAGAAGTCTCCAGTCATAATAGAGTTCTTTTGCTGACACTAGAAGGAACGTCATTCCAGAAGAAGGAATACCATGGGAAGATTTCACTCTCTTGCAGTAAAGAAAACTGTTGTCAATTGTTGTTCTGAGAGACATTCTACTTTTTGTTTAATGCATTTTAGGAAAATTGTTACCGGGGAAGATAAATGGTTTTTCAAAAGGTTTTTCAAAAGAAAAAGATCATAGATCATAGATTGATGTAGTAAGTTCTTTTTCAATTGTCTCACCGTGGATCATCCTGTCAAAAAGTAATCAATCTTATTCAAGAAAGAAAAACATTTAATATTCTCTAATCCCTGTTGGTATGGGATTAGGTTGTTAAGTGAACATTCACATTAAGGCTGCAATCCTAAGAGCACTTTCCTGGGAGTAAGCCCCATTGAACTCAATGGAAATTACTTCTGAGTAGACACAAATAGGATTGGACTGTAGTGAACATTCACGTATTGCTGATGCTGTGTAAACAGATATTTCATGCCAGATACCTGGTGGCTACACCCAGTGGTGGGATTCAAATAAATTAACAAGAGGTTTTATATCCTAATAACCTAGATTAACAACAGGTTCTATGTCCCATTAGTAACCGGTTCTCAGAACCAGGTGCTCATTAGCAAAGGGTTCTATAGAACCTGTGAGAACCCCCTGAAGCCACCACTGGTACACTGGCTATTGGAAATATTGCCTCTTCTTGGCATTAAGAGCCTCTTAGGGCACAATCCAGAGTAACTATGGGGAGTCCTTGCTCCAGTGTAAGAACAATTTGCTCTGGATTGCAATATGAATTCCCCATAGGTTTTCACTAGGTGGTGCCATAACTATGGATGAATGTAATGTCTCTTACGTGCTCCCGTAGTTACTCTGGATTGTAGGGATAATGTGTCAACAGACATTCTCTTGCAGGTTATGGGAGATCTGATTGCATAATTAAGAGATTCTTTATAGTGCTTTGACTATAGTTGTATATGTAGGCTGTCATTAAGTGAGCGGTCATTAAGTGGCACATGCACATAGGTATTTTTAGCTGGCAAGAAACCTGTAATTTGTGCTTTCCTTAAATAACATCTATCTGAAATGATGCTAACAGTGTCATGCAACACACCCATTAACATGGAAAAGATTCTTTTTCTTCTCTAATTTACTTTTCTGCTACCATATTATATTATAGTTGCTGTTATCGAAAAAGGACTGGGAAACGCTTGGTATACTTTAAAAGTGAGTAGGATTCCAATTGTTTTATGGTGTAAATCATTCTAGTACATTTGACAGGCTAATGGCAATGTGTACTGCAGTTATTGAAAAATCTTCAGGCTTAAAGAGAAAGCATCAGTCCACAAAAAATGAAACATTGGAGAGTGCTTGTACATGCATTATTCATGGATTAATTTGAATTATGCAGATAGGTGCAGAATTAATATTCCACAAAGATCAGTCAAGTGAAGACAGCACACAAATGTGTAGATTCTTGGAGTCAACAATTCATGATAAAAAGGGCTCTGGGGAGATAAAAAGTGTCCCATTATAGAGGAAACGGTAATAATATCTGTCTGCACTAGCCTAATCTGATCCAACAGAGTTTCTGTGAAAACACTGCAGAATTGTTAAGTACAAGAAAAATATGTGAGTGTCATGAAAAGTTTGTATTTCCTTCTTAAGTATTTTCAAATTGTATATAAATTCCTTCAAGTGAGTGATTTTGGTATGGTATTCGTACATCTGCATCCTTTTGGCTTGAGCTTTGATGAGAGCAGGACTACCATTGGGGTAAACATCTTCGAAGATATTGGAATCTCTGTGGACTTGCAAACTTGTGCTTTCTGATGGCTTCACATCAAAATGTTGTAACTAGCTGTGGCAACCACAAAAGGCATATCTTTGGATGGAGAAGAAGCAGCATGGGTGATATAAAAGTCCGTGAAACCCTCTCTTATGTGCTGTGATGCTACATGGAGAGGTTCATATTTGTGGAAATTGCATCTAGGTTTGAACTTGGAAGCATGGCTAAACTGGGCCCATCACGGTATCATAGAGTTCGAAGGTACCACAAGGTAATCTAGTCTAACCACTTGCAACTTGAGTACAGAGCCAGGCTCATTGATTTTGCTTTATGGATACTTTCTAGTAATATCATCATCATCATCATCATCATCATCATCATCATCATCATTTTGGTTATTTCTGAAGAAAGTTCTCCCATTTCTCCCTCCCAAGGAAAAGGAGATCTAAGCTTTCACATTCACTTTTTTAGATCGCATGACTAAAACAAGTCCCAGCTCATCAAGGGAAGAAAGCCTTTTTCTTTGTCTACTGATCAATAGCTGGTTGGGTGAAGCTAAAGTGGATGCTCTTTGTTTTTTGTTTTTTTTGGAAGATTTAAAAAGTTACAGCTCTTACAACATGCTCATCCACAAACAATCTTAATAGATGGAACCTGGGTCAATGGGTTCAACTCCACATGCCACAATATATAGAAATTGCTGCTCTTCTCCAGACCTCAGAAGCTGCCAAGGTCAGTGCTGTGGCTGTGCGCTGCCAAAGCTAATATTCACATAAGTTTAAACCATTTTTGTGAGTTTGTTTCTTTTGCATTTCCCTTGCTGACCCAAGCTATTTTGCTGCTGGGAACATCAAATATTGCCTTTTCCCTTGCTGTCTTTAATTTTTTTTTTTTTTGTATTAAGATACTCCTAATTTTTTAATGGCACAGTCCTAACTTGCACTGGAACAGGCAAACTGGCATGCTGGCGCTGAATCCAGTGCAAGTATCAGACACCCCAAGACAAGGGAAAAATTTTCCCCTTACCCAAAGAGAGCCTCTGTGATTTCCAAAGGGGATACCTGGATCTGGGCAAATCAGAGCAGCTTGGGATTGCCCTGGGCTGCCAAGGAACGGATTTAGGATTCAGCATAAGTTCCAGATCCTGGCTCTGCCTCCTGCTTGCTGTCCCCCTACCCACAGTCCCACCTGCTGCCCTGGAATCCTTCCCAAGGCAGGAGGACATCACTATTTTTAAAATTTAAAAAAATAATCTTAAATATTTTAAGATTTAAATAAAATACATTTTTATTTATTTATTTATTTAATAAAATAAAATTATTAACTATTGTTAAAATCTCACCTTTCCTAAGCCAAAATTTTTCACTTGACACCAACTACTATGTTCATTTTTCATCCTTAAAAAAATTTACCTAAAAACACAGTAAAAAAACTGAAATAATTTGTGATCACTAACTCGCACTGGCAATCTTAATTGTTCTTACAAACTAAGGTGTGGGGGCTATGGATTATTGTGGAAACTAATTCCATGTTAGTTACAATACAGAGAATATAGTTCCGCCTTGTTTACCAATAATGCGGCTGCTTTGGTGACCCTGGCATCAGTTCTTTTTGTGAAAAAGATAGCAGTGAATGTGTTTTTTCAGTAGTAATACACTTGTTACAGTCAAATTAACATTCTCCGAAAGCTGGCAATTCACAGTTTTCACAGCAAAGCATTGACAGCTTTCCTATCAAGCTGGTATATTCACAATGTACTTCAAAAGGCCCATCTAGACCATCTTCCTGTATCCATTAGTGGCCTATCAGATGCCTTAAGGGAGCACAGGCCTGTCAGTCTTGGAAGACTATGGTATCATGCTCAGCACTGCATATGCTGCATGCGAAGCATGAAAGCCTGGGTTGGATTGTTATGGAGGATAGGCTGTTACCCAAGCAGCAAATCCCCCCTCTCCATGCCACTGAATTAGTCCAATGGAAAGGCAGAGCCGATACGATTGGATCCAGCTGGCGTCGCAGAGCTGGGCTAAGGACAGGAGCTCACCCTGTCTTGTGGGGCCGACCTGGGTCTCAAACCCTGGCCTGCTGGTTAACAGGCACAGCACCTTAACCGCTTGCGCTACCCACAGCCCACACAACACAACAAAAAACCTGCATCCTGTTGCCTTTTCCTGGCATTCTGAGTTAGCCTATTTCTAAAATCATACCTTATAACCTTGATAGACTTCTCTTCAAGAAGTCTGTCCAATCCCCATTTAAAGATGTCTAGATCAGATACTATCATCTCATCCCTTAGCAAGGAGTTCCACCATTACATGCTGGGTATAGAAACACAGGTGTCCCTTGTTATCCACTAGGGTTTTGTTTCAGACCCCCCAACAAATAAAAAAGTGGATAAAAAAAGCAGAAAAGCATATTTAAAGACCCTCATTTCCATATTTCTTGCTCATCCACTTCTCCTACTGGAAAAAGGTTGTGCCTCAATGTGACTCCCCAGTGATACAAAAAATATAAATATTAAATATATGTATAAAACATTAACAATGTATTGAATATGTATGTAATAAAAGTTAAAAGATGTATGAGATAAAAGCAGTTTAAAAAAATTTAAAGGGCACCTCCCCTTACAGTTATTTAAAAACAGATTTTCTTCCTGGTGTAGAGATGCAGTCACTAATTAGAAATGCAAAGGACCTCCTGCCTTTGCTTGCCTTAGCTGAAGAATGGAATAATTGCTTTCATGGCTGTCTCAATACAACAGGAAGAAAAACAGTTTTTAAAACTTTGATTTTATAGCACTTTTTCTTTTCCAGGGATCACCACATTTGCAGTGGCCATTTGTGTTGAGTTGAATCTGTGTATAAAAAAAATCAGTGTATAACAAGGTTGGACTGCATTTCCTTTTATCTGTTTAAACCTTCCCAACATTCAGTTTTCAATCCATGCTTCTGCTACTGTTATAAGACCGAAAATGAAATCATTAAGCAAGAACTGAAATCATTATATAACATTACATGTTAATCAAGTAGGCTGAGCTGAGGCACTTTCTGAGGGTTCTATTCCCATGTGCTTCTGGGGCAGAGAAGCCTGAGGAGAGGCAACTATCAACATTCCGTTCCCATTCCAAATGTTATTTCTAACTGCCTCTGGGGCAGTTACAAGATAAAGCTGAGAACAAGCTAGGGAGGCAGTTGAGGGGAACCAAGGTGGCAAAAATTGAGATGATGGAAAATGGGGATGGTTTTTTTAAACTGATGAATGTTGTTAGATTGTGTCTCCACTAGTGTCAGCTGTGGGCTGTTACTAGTGTTATATATCACAGTGCATTATATATGCATAGTGGCTTCTGATGGAGTTCTTTTGCATTTTAGATTGTGAGCCCTTTGGGGAAAGGGACCCATTTGCTATTAATTAGCTATTAATTTTTTTCTTCATTTTTTAAAACCGCTTTGTGAACTTTTTAGTTGAAAAGGGGTATATAAATACTGTAGACAGACAATTATCTCATCTGTACACAGTGCAAAATATCTCTTATAAATTATAGCCAAAATAAATGCCGGGGGGGGGGGGGGTTGCCCTGCCACTGCATGGGAGAAAGTCCATCATAAGTCCATCATACTCTGGCCTCCTGCATCGGGTGATCCAAACCCTAGTAATGCCACTGTTTCTGGTGCCGTGTTCATATCTGTTGCTTGACCTGAGTTGAAAGCCAAAAGACATCTTCTCATTCACCTGTCCTATCCCTGATTGCTGTGCAGAGTGAGAGCTTTTGCATCCCCACCGTCATCCTTGTAACAAATATTCGGGCATGACGGATGTAACTTGAAGGAGTTGCTCTTGCATCGATTTCTGATGTTGCTGGTCTTAGGGAGATAAGATTTCTAATATGACCACTGAATGTTTCTTTGCCAAAGATTAGAAATGTTTTGATGCCAGAAAAAGATTAGCTGGCTGATAAGTTTAGAAAAGGTCCGCTTTGCAGGATTAAGAAGAAAAGCGGCAATATGCATTGGTTTGTATAGGACTGCCAGCTGCAAATGCTCTTGTCAGAGAGAAATGAGGTGAGAACCCAGGATCAGAGGAAGCCTCACTCTAAATGTGAATGCCTTCAAAGTTGTTTACATTTGACTTTCACGTGGCAGTCGGTGTGACGAGAAGGGGTAGTTAGGTGCAGAAGTAAAAGGTCATCACCTACATTCCAGTTGTTAAATCTTTGGGGTTATCTTTTCCCCAGAATCTATTTTTGGGTAGCCAGCCAGCCAGCCAGCCAGCCAGCCAGCCAGTCAGTCAGTCAGTCAATCAATCAATCAATCAATCAATCAATCAATCAATCAATCAATCAATCAATCAGTGATAACCAGCCATTAAATAAATAAAGTAAATAAATTCAAAGGGACAATTCATGTGCCCAATATGGAATGTGTGTTGGAAAATGGCATGTTGTATGTAAAGCGCTATTTCAAAACATCCTATGATTAACTTATTTTAGGCTACAATCTTATACATACTTATCACGGAATAAGTACTTTAACTCATTGCTTCTGAGTAGCTATGCAAAAGATTTTGCTGCATTTATAGAAATGCAGTTGTGGGAGGCTCTGATTTCAATGAGGAATGCATAAGTGGGAATTGGGAAAAGTTGGATTGCCCAACTGTAAGCCCTTGTGGTATTCCCTGGGACGGGAAACCACTGGAGTCTCTGTGGGACATTTGATCCCTTTCTAGGATTGCCATATGTCCTGAAAAACAGGTACAGTCCTGATTTTTTGGGATTGTGTTCATGTACTGGCAAATGGGGCAGAAGATTCTGTCCCGATTTTGTGAAAGAAAATTATGGCAACCCTACCCCTGAATCTTGGTGGCTGTCGGTCTCTTTAGAGCTGTGATAGCTATTTCTTGGACACAGAACAAAGAAACCCCATGTTGGGCATAGTGAAAGGACACAGGATTCCCCCCCCCCAGGGGGCACTTTCCCAACCTGCTCTCTTCCAGCCTATTTTTGCTCCCTCCCCCTAAAGCCTCAGAGTGGATCCCAGATGGACTTTATTCATAGCTTGTATATTTCAACACCATTTGCAGCTATTGTACACATACCATTTTCTAGTTTACAGTATATACAGTGAAATGTTATTTCTCTATTATGTGATAGAGATTATATATTATGTGAGAATAAAATACATATCTTGTATACTCCATGGAAAAAAGAATAATTTCTTTTTACTGTAAACTCTTGTGCAGCTTGCATTTATCCTGGGATTGCCCGTGTCTTATTACAATACATAACACTTCCTTTGCAACTTCCTGGTAGATTCTTTCTAAGGCTTCCCTTTAGATATACCTGAAGAAGGAAGCATAGGAGCATCCTTGTAGGATCATGCCTAAGGTGATCAGACACACCTTGGTAGCCTCAAACTCCCCTCAATGCCACCCCCATCCCTCCCACCACTGAATCTGTCCCTCCCACAATTGCACGGAAGAAAGGAATTTTACTTCCTTCAGTTGCCTCTTTCTTGGATGATCTCTTTAAAGAAAATAGGATGTGGGGGATGTTGGGAATATGTGAATGTGTGTGTATGTATCCTGTACTTCCTGATTTGTTTAAATGGCCTATACAAGAAAGAGGGGTTATGTGGCCTTTGCTACCATCCCTACCACCCTTCCAGGCCTGAAATGTTCTCAAGTTGCCCTCATCGCATCCTGAAATATCCATTTTCTGCCCCTATTTCATCCTCCCCCTCTGAGCACTGCACATATCCTGTCCCATGTCCACTCCCTCCCCTGCCAGCACGAGAGACCAGTGCCCATCCATGCCAACCTCAGTACCAGTGTCAACTAATGCTGGGTCATCATGAAGTGCTTTATGGCACTACCATGATGGTCATTGTCTGGGAAGCACACTAAAGAGTAGCACTTCCCTGGCATAGGATTGGGTTGTAAGGTAACTTCTCTTACGATATGGTCAACTTCTGTTGACCATATCGTATCATAATTCTTCTGACTACTGTGTGGTCCAGTGTCAATCCCCCCTCCTTGCCCTGGGATTATAAGATGGATCAAACAAATGTTGCAATCTACCATTGATGTTTCACTAGTGAAAGTGAGACCTCGTCATCATCATCATCTTCATCATCATCATCGAAACTACATCACTATTGTTAGTATTCAGCATTGTTTTCCTGCCATTGCTCTGAGGAATCTAGAGTAGAATATATGGTCTCCCCTTTGATACAACAATCTTGACATGAAAGCTTGACATGCGCTACTCTGGAGTTGCTTCAAATCTGCACTAGCTCTGGAGCGGATGCGCCTTTTCTCGATTTGCGGTAAGTGAATCAGCATTCCCTTATCCCAAGGAGACCTCTGGCTGCCTCCGTGGCCCCACAGGGTACAACAGTGACGATTCCAGTGCTACTGTATCATGGTGCTGGTAGCCCAGAAATTGGACTCCTTAATCCCCTGCCTTTTCATGGTTTGTTTTCTGATGATCCACTCTTTCAACACCTTTCAAACACCCAGAGCTCTTTCATACAACACATGGTCCACTCTTTCAACCTCTCTCTGCTGTTCTAAAGGCCAATATTGCCCCATATTGTAGCTCCTGGTCAAATCCCACTCCTGAAGGAGTTAATGAGAATCCATTGGCAGAAATCTTGATGTGGTAGCAAGAATTTGCAAGATAAAAGGGGCATTTGCAGTTTGCTATCTAAAAAACATTGGAAGCAATATTTATAAATGAAAAAAAGTTTTGGTTCCACTTTTCAACAGTTTTCACTTTTGGACAGTTCTCCGGTCCCTTACCTGCCCAATAAGTGGGGAATGGCTGTAATGTCAGTTCTGGCAGATAGTTAAGAGTGCTGGATTAGCCTTGGGCAACTGTTCATAGAAACCCTGGATGTTTGGAGGGGAGTGCACTGTGGTGCATTTTAGATGGTAAACACATACGTTTGGAGACAATCTGTAGGTGGTTACACAACATAGCAGTACAAGATAATCTTTGCCTGCTAGAGATTTCATTGTTAGGTTTTGGAGAGGCAGTGGGTGGATAAGATGCACCCATGACTCAGTGTATAATTTCTGCATCTGCTGGGGAAGCCAGTGGGCACAAAATATCTGAATTGTGCAGCGTTTTATTTAAGTCTTTGCTTAGCCATCAATAAAGAAAATGGATGCCAATGAAATTTTTGTCACCGGTTTCAATAATATATTCCACCGAATATACCTTATGTAAGCAAATAGATTTTTGCATGAGTAAAAGTGGATTAAGTGATTAGATTTTTTTAGTGCTGCCTTCTGTGGTGGTGTTGATTTTATTCACATATTTTATTTTTTAACCCAAATATTCTATTAGGGTGCAATCCAAAGTAACTACGGGGAGTCCTTGCTCCGGTGTAAGAACAATTTCCTCTGGATTGCAATATGAATTTCCCATAGGTTTTCACTAGGTGGTGCAGTAACTACGGGTACACGTAATGTCTCTTACGTGCTCCTGTAGTTACTCTGGATTGTAGGGTGTCTGTAGACCTGTTGTGGCCTGTTCTATACACATCACAAGCTGTTGATCATCTTCACACAAAGGAGGAGTTTGTGCTCATCCATCTACCTGCATGAGACATAACATGGATGATGCAATTTTGAGATGGGAAACATTCTCAGTTTGGGTCTGTTGTGAACAAACCTTGATGAAGTAGACCTCTGATGGATCACGGTGAGATACAGAAAGCTGGACTATATGGGCCTTGGTTGAGAGCCAGCAGGATTCTTCTTATGTTCTTACCTGCCTCACGTATTTTAGTTGCATGTTGGAGAGGAACAGTGTGCATGTTTGGAGAGGAATGAAGGTACAATTGCAATCCCTGTCCCAATCCAGGTCAAAAATGTTGCTCCCACCCAGGCAAAAAGAAAACAACACAACACACTTCATCAATGTTCATCATCACAACACACCACAACAGTGGCACCACACCGTCGAGCAGTGATTTTCAACCCCTGTGCAATGGCACATTTGCGTATTGTGAATGGTGAATGGTATCTATGATGTGCCGTAGATGTTTGGGGGTAGGTCAGTAGTTAGTAGGCCAATGGAGAATATGAGATCCCAGTTGGCAGTATGGAATGCCTCATCAATTGTCCAAAAACTGATGGTGTGCTTGACAATTTTAGCTCCTATCAGTATACCGTGAGCTAAAAAAAAGTTGAAAATCACTGCCGTAGACAGGAAGGGTGTCGTGATCAGTGGTGGGCTCCAGCAGGTTCGCACCTACTCCATAGAACCAACAAGAGGTAGGACATATAAAGTTTAAAAATAGCGATATAAAAGGGGCTGCCAGATGGGCAGAGAACCGGTTGCTAATTTCTTTGCATCCCATCACTGGTCGTGATCATTGTCTCAGCTAAAACTGATGGACTAAGGGCGCAATCTAGAGTAACTACGGGGACTCCTTGCACCGGTGTAAGAACAATTTGCTCTGGATTGCAATATAAGTTTCCCATAGGTTTTCACTAGGTGGTGCAGTAACTACGGGTACACGTAATGTCTCTTTATGTGCTCCCGTAGTTACTCTGGATTGTAGGGTAAGTTTCCTCATAGACTTCTCTTGTGTGGTCACCATGAACACCAAAATGTGAAGAGACACTTTTGTGGTTTGACCAATGTTTTGTAGGTCACTTTTCCTTGAATGTTACCACAATGACAACTCATTCCAATTCACTAATGTTTAATTCATGTTGTTGTTGAACTAAACTACATTCTGTCATTGATATTGTGATCCTCTTGTAACCTTGCAATTGTCTAGCCAAGTTTTGGGTTCCAAGTCTATATTGTAATTATGGCTGGCCCTAAAACAAAATAATATATGCTTTATGTTGATGTCGCTACTCAGAGAAGTGTTTGCAGACCAAAAATACATTTTATTATTTTTCATCCTTTTTGGATTTTCATAAGAATTAGGTTCCCCTATGTGCACATACATGCCTGATAATTTTTTTTAATGTAATAGTAAGCTTTAGCATTATCTGATTGGTGCTGTGCAAAGATGTATGATTCAGGAGCATTTCTTTTTCAGTAGTTTAGGAAGAACAGTCATAGGCATTATGGGGGTGTGGGTTGAAAATAACACCTCTAGAAGACATTCTTAATTAATAAAGATTTCCCAGCATGGTGTTAAATTATTCATCTCATTTTTTTATATTTTAAAAGTCATTCCAACTGGGATAATACGAGGAAATGTGCTTACCACTAAGTTTGGCGCCACAGTTAAAATGCACTGTCAAACTGATGGCTTCTTATTGTTGGTGCACACTTTCCAATTTGCAACTTGGCATTTTGGCACCATGCGATTAAATCCTCTCATCTCTCCCCCCTGCAGAAGACCAAGAAGACACATGGGTAGCAAACATTACAGAAGGGGGGGGGGGGGTAGAAAAGAAAAATACAGCAAAAAAGGGGGGGAATGTGTCTAAAAATTCAGCTAATTGAAAAAACAACAACAGTTTTTAATCTGCCAGCCGTGTAGTTCAATTTTTTTTAATGCAGGTCCTTGAAGTTTGAAAGCATTTCCTGCAGAGAAAGTTTATTGTTGCCTTGGATTATTAGTCAATCAGTCTGCAAACTTGTTTTTTAATTTAGATTAAAATAACGTTGTAGTTGTACTGTTTCATACTGTTTCGCAGCCATAATGAAACAATGAAACAGACATCTTCTCTGAATTAAATTCGCAAATAGAACAATCCTAACTTGCGCGGAAATAGGTGGGCCAGTGCGCCTGCGCTGTGTTCAGCCCAAGTAGCTTGATCAGAGGCAAGGGAAAATTTCATTTTTTAAAATAGAAATTAGGTGTGGAGGGAATTAATTTTTTTTTCTTATGCAGCTTCCTCTTTTTTATTTTTGTATTTACATTTTTTTGTAAATTTTTTTTTCCTATTGGTAGGAATTAGTTATAAAAACAAGCATGGAAGAAATAGATCCAGATCTTCCCGGCAATGCTTTTTGCACAATGATGTGGTTTTGGTTATGTTGGATACACAATTAAGGAAGATTTTCCCATGTCAGTTCTCTACAAACAGCTGCATGCACTCCGCCATGAAACTTTACCACTATATATTTAATAATGTGTTGGAACAACTTATTAAACAAGTAGTCAAATTGCTTCATAAGTTTGATTTCCTCCTAAATATCCCTGGGGACCCATTTCTTCTTTATAAAAAATTATGAGCACCTCTTTCTCCCTTGCAGAATCACATAAAGCTTAATTAAAGCTCAACTACATTTTTTAGCAAAGCTGGAATGGAACTATAATGATTAAATTATGAGCAATATAAATAAAGGTGATTGTATAATAGGAAAGAGAATACTTTAAAATATGGCTTTTTGTTTTTTCCTCCTGTAATTATAAACAAGTAGTTTTCAGAAGATCTAAAACTGAGCTTCATGCTCGGGCGATGGAAGAGTTCAGAGGACTGACTATGAGTGAGCATTATGAGCCGCTGAAACTAATATCTGCTCACTAATTAGTAATAAAGAAATAGAGTTTCACTACATCTGAGAATGTTAAAATTGTTAACCTTCTGCATCAGGCAGATGCAAGCAGTTTCCCAAAATGCTCTGAATGCATAATTCAGAATTATTTGCAGATGCTGATAATGATTTTAAGTGATGTTGAGGACACAACCCATTTTGAAATGAAAGCAACTGGTAAATATGCATGGCTTTCAAAGTGGAAAGGATTTTGTTGTTGTTTGTTTTAGATGTCCTGCATCCGATAATAATTATCACAGAGGAAACAAGTCTAACAGTCCAATACCCACACAGTGGCAGAGCAGTATCTGCTGGATTTTTGTTTGTTGATCACTGGGACAAGTCCACATTGCCAGTGACAAATCTGAGCAGGGTTACCTGCTCTGGGAGGTGTCTGTAGGTCTGCTGGCACATGGAAAGCTGCTTCATCTACTCCATTAGTGGACTTGACACAGGCCCACATTACCAGTGGTGATCCTGAGCTGGCTTACCTGCTCTGGCAGGTGTCGGCGTGTCTGCTGGCACATGGAAAGCTGCTTCATTTACCCCATTAGCAGACCTGACTCAGGCCCACCAGTGGTGATTCTGATCAGGCTTACCTTCTTTGGCAGGTGTCTGTAGGTCTGCTCGCACATGGAAGGCAACTCCGTCTACCCCATTCATGGACCTGAAGCATATCTGTTGAGATTTTTTTGCAACAGCCATAAATTAGCTTCCCCTGATGCAACACCAATTAAGCAAATGGAGGAGGGGGTTAGACCTGGGGCACATAATACTTTCACATGTGAAGCAGAAAATAGCTTTTGGGAAGAGGTCACCTGCAACATGTTCCTTTCTCCTGATTTTACTCCATCTCGCAATCTCCTTTTCAACTTCCGATTGCTCTTTTTAATCTGTTATTGTACTACAAGCTGATTTTCTTCATATTTCAGTACTTTGTGGGCATATTAAGGGCATGTCAACACCTTTGGCACCCATTGGCTTAACTGCTCTAGTGTCTCAGAAGACCCGACTAGCTGGGGGTCAGGCAGCTGAGAGCTTACAAGGGGGTCATCGGAGGTCTGATTAGAATTAGAATTTCCAGCTCTATGAACAACTAATTGAAACTATGCAACAGGCTTTAAAATATACTGTATGCTGGTGACAATAATGTTTTTTTAAACATGAAATTGGACAGAGAAAATTAATGTGATGTGATGTTTCTGATTATTCATGTGTCATCAGTCCTGAATCTAAATTTGTCTTAGTAAAGCTTAATGAAAACTGCCCAACATTTCTCCGTGGGTGTTAATTTGAATTTTGGAAGTTGCCCTTCAGTAAAAAGTTCAGTGTTCTTTCTTTTACATATGACTTTGACATTTATTCTTGGCAAGGTAAATAGCAGTATGCCTCTCATTTTCTTTTACAATTTCTACTGTGAAGGAACAGGACACAGTCAGATGTGACCTGACCTTTTGGTAAAATACTAACAGAGACTTGTTTCTCTTTACAAGCCGATCTTCATGCTTCTCAGTATGAATTGTAAGGATAACTATTGACATTACAGGCAAAGGAACAATGCCATATCACTTTTCAAAAGGGTTTACATTACATTAATTTTCATATTGAGCAGAGTGGCAGGCGAATTGAAAAACATATGGGCCCTCGGGATAAAACTACCTTGCATATTTTATGTAGGCATAATTTTCATTTGAAATTTGAGTGAACATGACTTTCCTACTGAAGTAATATTTTTTTTAGTTTGAGGGAGTTCTATAGAAGCCTGCTCTCCCTAAACAATGCAGCTAGAATAATAATTAAAATTTATTTTGATTTCGCTGGGGATTGAGAAGGATCAAGGGATAAAAACTCCCTCTATAATTATGCCTCGCTGTAGGAAAGCAGAACCTTCTTAAACATTTTTAATAGATTGGTTTAACTCTACCCATGGGTCCCAGGCTTTGTGTTGTACACCAAGATCCCACATTCCTACGTCTTCCCCTACTTCAAACTCTCCTGTTTTTCAAACTTTGTTGGTACCCTATGCTTTCGTGTTCCCCAAACTTTTTCAACTGTCAGCACCCCTGACCTACTGGATCTACTGGCCACAGCTCTCTGTTAGGACTATAACCCTATTTATAGGGTATCCTATAGTTTTTCAATGGTTCTGCAGCTCCCTTGGCTGGTTTCCACCACTCTCCGAGGAGCCATAGGTCACAGTTTGGGAACCACGCTCATTCATTTTCGATTCTTTTCTCTCTGCAAGATGCCCAAAGGTGCCCTGAGGGTGCATCATACCCAGTGCAACTCTTACCTTGTAGAGCTTGGCTTTTCAGAAATTTGGGGGTGACACAAGCACCATCACTCCAACATTCCTATCTCATTGCTTTCAATTTCAGTAGGCCCACTTTGGTACCATCTCTCTTCTGAGATCTTTGGTCTTCTCATGGTTGCTGACAAGAGCAAAAGGTAGCTGGATCCAGCAAAGGCTTCAGGTGGCCAAATGTGGTCACCACCTCCCATTTTTAACAACTTAAGATCTGTGGAGAATCATGTCCCAGCAAGCAGAGGCTATGCATTTCATTCCACATGGAAAGATCACTGAGTAACATCAGTTTGGTTGCAGACACCTGACATGACTGTAGTCTGAAATTGCAGCAGATCGGCAGTGTCTGGAGAATGACAGCTGTGTTTTCCTGACACATTGCTTGATGTAAACGTAATGTAGTATGTACTGGCTGGATGAAATGGTCTTGGATAGATGCTCAAATCAAGTTGTACAACTGCACTGGGACTTCATTTTTTATACATTCATCTTGATACTATTGACCAAATATACGCACCAAAGAATAGATGCAATTTTGCTTTGATAGCAAGTTTTGTTGAGCTCCAAAAGTTTCTAATACGTAAGACACTCTCAGATAGCAAGAAAGCTTTTCTAATCATAAAAATGGATATTATTCAGTGAAATTTCCTTTCCTGCTTCCATTATACCCAGATACATCTGACCTCTTCTCCTTTTTATGCAAGCCTATTTTACTGTTAGTGTATAAAACGTAGTTCTCCATTTTAAACACATAAAGGCAATTTAATTTGTAAAAAAAAATCAATATATGTACTCTTTCACTAACCCTATTTATTAACCACTTTCATGGCTATGTACAACTTAAAAGAAAATCTTTAGGCAACTTACAACTTAATTACATGACCGTGCAAAGATGGCTTCCTCATTAGCCTTTAGTTATTCATTTTCTCAATAAACCGCTTTGTGAACTTTTTCTTGCACTTTTTTATAAAGTGGTTTATAAAAACTGTTGATTGATTGATTGATAATCCCCTCAAACCACACATGAATTTTACCAAAGAATACAATTAAATTGCAAAAGAGTTCAGAATACAGCAGACCTGCCTTATCTGTGGCTTTTACTCTCCAGGTATTTCTAATATTTAAAAAATATTTTTAAATGTGTTTTAAATATTTTAAAATATACAGCACTCTTGAGTTTGTGGGTGTCTCTCAAGACCACAAGTGAGTCATCACAACATCTCTTTTGCTAAATAGCAATGTGTGTTTGCTAACTAGACTTTGAGCTACTCTTGGAAGAAAATATCTTGAAAATGCAAAAGGGCAAAGAGGGAACATCTGGCAGAACAGATGTTTAAAGAAAATTTTGACACAAAGCCCACATTAAAATGAGGAGGTAAGAGGAAGAATATCTTGACATTAAAAAGTAAGATAACCCAATGAAGACCTGATTTCTCATCTTGAACAAAGGCAAAACTATTTCCAAATGTTGTACCTTCAAGAGAACTTTGACTTGGTTTCTAATGATCAAGTTTCAGGGCTTTCTCACTAAGGGCCAAATCCTATTCAACTTTCCAGTGCTGATGCAGCCATGCCAATTTACTGGGTTGGAGGCCTTCTCTGCCAAATTTTATCTTTCTTAAGTTCTTGAGGACATAACCAATTTACGCCAGCCTAATTCACCTGGCATATTTTCCTGTGGTGGTGTGGGACGGTTGACACATGACTTCAGGAGTGGGGCAGAACTGCCTTATGGCACTTTTGTGACATCCTCAGGCCAGAATAGGACTTGTGCAGGGCTTTTGTCGACCTAATTGGAGGTTAGGATTGCAGCCTGAGTCTTAAGCTTCTTGAGTCTGTGGCAGTGATTTAGCTGACACAGACTTGAGAAACCCCATTTAGCAGGCTGGGGCTTTTTAAAGTGATTTTCAACGTTTTTCATCTCACCGTATACTGAAATTGTCAATGCACACCATCAGTTTTTTGACCATTGACAAGGCATACCATGCTACTGGTAGGGGTTTAAAATCACCCAAATTTTCCTACTGATAAATGACCCAACCCAAACTCCCACAGTATACCTGTGGGCCATCCGTGGCACACCACTGCACCTTGGTACACTGGTTGAACATAGCTGGGCTAAGGTGATGAATGTCTCTTTCACTTGAGGAAAACTTCAGCCTGCTTGGATCTAGCACAGGATCTGGTGGTGGCCAGCTTACCTTTTGTGCTGGTTAGGATTGCGTCCTTATTTTGATGGACAGGTTATAGCAGTGTTCCTTGTCCAAACTTGTGATTTACCCCCAAATCCAGAGTAACTATGGGAGCATGTAAGAGATTTTATGTGCACCTGTAGCTACTGCACCACCTAGTGAAAACCTATAGGAAATTCATATTGGAATCCAGAGTAAGTTGTTCTTATACCGGAGCAAGGACTCCCCGTAGTTACTCTGGATTTTGCCCATAGTTTCCTGTTAGACAGATGTGTTCCAGTCAGCCCTTTCAGTGATAATGTGATTCATCATTAAAGAAGCTCGTTCTTTAGAAAAGTTCTTTGTTCAGGAATTATATTTTATGAAAAAGAGAATATCGTTCACAATGGGCTTTTTCAGTGATGTAATAAAAAAGAAACCAAATTACACCATTAGTTGGGGAAACAGTGAAACAGATTTATCCTCAAATGCTAATTTAGAAGCCACATCTTTTTGCTTTGGTGGGCAATTGTTTAGTAACTAACCATTGCACAGAATGTGGGTTTCATTCATCCTTGATCCCTTCTGAAAGGAAACAAGATTGGAACATAAAAAGCTACTGTGCCCTGTGAGAGCGCTACAGAAGTGCTTCTCATCTGATATATTTTAATCCCTGCAGTGGTCCCCTAATTATCTTAATTTACACAAACGCATCTGAAGAATATTTTCAAATGAGCTAGTGATAGAATGTTCAGCCACAATCCAGTCTAAATTTAAATATTCCCAGTAGATTACTATGGGAGAGAATTCACGTTAATTTGCCACAAGTTAATTCAATTATATTTCATGGTACAGAAACTGTAGATAATGAATTTTATCCTTCTGGACAGAGTTGGCATTGGTATACAGTGGTCCATTTGTATCCAAGATGAATCCATTCAGGAACCCAATTCTGCAGATAGTTACATCACCAAAAAGTCATAAAAGGACCTCCCAGTTGCAATTAGTAGCACCTCCCAGTTGCTTCCAGGAGCTGCACTAAGGCACAACATTTTTGGACCTCAAAAAAAAATCTCTGGGAGGCATCATGTTTTGGTGAAAACAAAGAGGCTTTCTGTGTCCTGGGGAGGTCACACACCACAGACCACCTCCTGGATGTTACCAGAAGACACTTTGAGTTGGTATGTGAGGTCATCTTAGACCCTCCAACATGGGTTGAGACTTGCATTGTGTCAAATCCTGTGGATGCTGAGACCTGCAGGACCCACTGTAAGAAATGCTGTATTAGATTTGAATAAGGTCCCATCTCCACAACTCAGTTACAGTGAATTCAGTTTCCAGAATTTGGTTACAGTCAGGTGCTTCTGAAACTCTCATAAAACAGAGCATAGAGGTTGGGGATGTCCTTGGTTTTTGTCCAGGTTTGGTTTTGTGAAGTGGGCTGTGGGTGGCGCAAGCGGTTAAGATGCTGTGCCTGTTAACCAGCAGGCCAGGGTTTGACTCCCGGGTCAGCCCCACAAGACAGGGTGAGCGCCTGTCCTTAGCCCAGCTCTGCGACGCCAGCTGGATCCAATCATATTGGCTCTGCCTTTCCATTGGACTAATTCAGTGGTGTGGAGAGGGGGGATTTGCTGCTTGGGTAACAGCCTATCCTCCATAACAATCCAACCCAGGCTTTTGTGCTTCGCATGCAGTGTATGCAGCGCCAAGCACAATACCATAGTTTTTCAAGACTGACGGAGGCCTGCTACATCAACATATAGAAATATATTTTTTGTAATTATGCTAAACTAATGGACACAATGTTATCTTCTAGTAGTGAACTTTATAAGTTTTGTATGGGATATATGAAATACTTCCCTTTGTCAATTGTAAACCTTCTGTCAATTATATTTTTAAGGGTGTAATCATAACCTAAGCTGGCACAACTTCCTGTTCCTGTGGTAATGTAGAGTGGCAAGTGCATGTCAGTGTACTGGCCAAACTTTCTCAGGAGTGGTGCAGATGTGTCTTATGTACTTGTATACTTGTGCTAGGACTTAAACCAGTTTAACTGGAAGTTAGGATTGCAGCACTGGTGTTTTTAAGCTATAGCAATTTTTCCCAAACTGTGCACTGTAACCCACAAGGACACAGCAGAATACTGTGGGATGACCTTGGCTGCCTCTTTTTGCTGGCTGTCTTGGATGTTGGCATCTTGACTTACATAACAACTCATAGAATTTTCCGTGAGAGCTTGTCTCACGTGACTCAAGATGGTTATGCCTAGCAGAGTCAAGTGATGGCATTGGTGCTATAACCACAGCATTGGTGATGGCATTGGTGCTATAACAAGGTGCTATAACCACACTGAGTTTTGGAACTGTTGAGCTATAGTATTATTTTACTAACACCCATCTTTGTGTTGATTGACCATCACTCCGCTCAGGCCAGCACCAGTGGCAGGTGCTAACTCTTCCATGATCATTTGTCCCCAAGTTTCAAAATGCTAGCAGAGAAGCAAGTATGTGGAGTGTGTTGGGCTTTAGAACTCTACCATAAACTTCCTCTTCCATTTACTGGTGCTCTCTCCAGCCCCAGCATTTTCTACATAGGAGGTGATTGCAATGGAGCCAGCATCAGGTGGAGGAGAAGAAAAGAGGAGTGGATTTTCACACTATGTGTACATAAACCAAAACCTGAGTGCTAAAGGAGTCCTCCTTGCAGGTTCATCTTGAGTCATAGTTTCCTAAAGATGTAAAGCCTATGGAGGGTAGTTGAGTTCAACCAGTCTGCCAGCTATCACAGCCAGCCACTTGGGTCTTGCAGTACTTGGGTTTTGAATGGCCAACCAGCCAACCTTCGGGTTGACAAACACAGCATCTTTAACTATTGAGTCACCATAGCCAAAGAACGTCAGCTCCACATACCAAGAATTCAGTGTGGTCTAAGCAGCCTTCGTCCTGTTTTCATTTTCTGCCGTAATTGCAGAAGATCCAGGTACGGAGGTGCTAAAATATTTGCAAGGGTACAACCTGTTCCAAATCTGTTTACACTGTTGCACAGATCTATGTCTTTGATGAATCTTTTCATCATCCTTGCCAACATCTGACAGATAGCCACAGCTGGAAATAACATGCCAGACAAAATGGACAATTAGTTCCCACTCATGGGACATTGTTTTAGTCAACTACCAACTGTATTTCCTGCTACAGAAACAAAAATCATCTGTATTTTTTTGTGATACAACACATTTTCAAACCAGACATCATCACTAACAAGTTCCACAGGGAAAACAAAGTTGATACAAAGAACATATAGTAGAACAATGATAGAAAATGAAGTCTGGGGACAGGGACGTAAGAGATCAAAGATCTTATTTCAGACTAAATAACTTCCTCATGGCTTTTGGGAGAAGAAACTTATTTACAATGGAGTCACTGGACCAAATATTGAAGGGTCTGGGGAATTCTGGTCCCATCTTTGGCTCAGTTTAGAGACTTGGAGTGAAAACCAAGAAATACCAAGTTCCAAGGGTATATATACAAATAATTATTGGTGAGGAAGAGATATCTATTTTAGCTGCAGCCACAGGTCACAGATCTGATATCTAATGCTGATGTGGCATATGTTCTGCCACCATACACTGTCACAAATGTGTCTGAAAGCACATTGCAACAGTGTGTCTTTGTCTTATGGTAAGCCCCAGCAATCTTGGATCTCACCTCCATGCTACCTCAATCTGCCCACCTCACCCATTCTACACTCCAACTCTATCCCTGATATTCTCTCATCTTCCCTCTGGCCCTATGGACTTATTTGCTCTGACAGTCCTCCTGATGACCAACAATGTTGGCAGCAGTGGCCTCACTAAGTTTGCATCATCTGTGCAGAAGATCAGCATGTCACCCCCCTGATGGAGCTCCTCCCATGTTGTGGGCAGAGCAATGATGTGGATGTGGTGATGCTGAATTTTTTTGGGCTATAGAGATGTTTCAACACAGTTTCATTGCATTCTTCATGAATTTATGCATTAAATGATGTATAATGATAGTATTATTCAAAAATATCAGTCGAGGCCAGTCGTGGTGTCACCCTCTCCCTGTGTGGGGATCTGCATCCCCTAGCGTCAAACACTACTCATCAGAAGGAAGGCTCTGATGTTCCTGGTAGTGCAGCATCTTACCTTTTCAGTGTTGCAAACCATTTTACAGCACTTTCTGCTGGCGCATTCTGCCAGCACATGTCCCCATTGGTATTGGATTATAAATCAGAGTTATAGAAGTGTCAATGAAAACTATAATCTGAACATATGAAGATTCATATAAGTAACAACTCCGGCCGCTTCTACATAGCAAGAAAAGTAATTTAAAAGAACAAATTCTCCCCATAACACAGCAAAAATCAAATTACTTTAACCTTGGTGTAAGTGATAATACTGGTTAATTTCCGGACTGGAGGTAAGATGTTGCAGTGATTCCAAACTTTAGTATCCTCATAAAAAAAGATTAATTGAATTATCATATAGCAGAAGTGGTGTTGCTAAAAGAGTAGTAACACATTCTGTATTTAACCTCAAGTTAATATCCAGGTGTAATATTCTTATATAGTCCTTTATATTTACAAGAAGAAATGAATAAAGATATTATGTATGTTTGGTGGAGAATAGTTACTATATAAACTCCAAAGAACTTGGCACTGGGATTAGTTCCATTTTTCAAATGACCACAAAACTGGCATGAATGAAAAATCTGTGTATACTTGTGGGTATTATTGCAAATATTTATATTAAGTATAAGTATTCAATCTTCCATAGTCATGAAAAGGGATATACTCTATCCTAAATGTGTATTTTTTTCCAAAGTTGCTACAGGAGTTCCCATTTTTCTTGTGTGGTTCAAATATGCCTTTAAAAGAACACACAAGTGTATAGGTAATTTAAATGATTAATTGGCTTTTACCTGAATATATGTCAGAACATATTGATGGCCTGTGAAAGTAATCCAGCTATCTTCATTTACCTCTGCTAATTATAGCCATCATTTACCATTAACAAACAGGAAAAAGGCAAAAACTGGGGGACTCAAGGTACTGATTCCCCAGACAAATGCTCAAGGGTACACTTAATGGTGAGCACCAGTCTAATTTTGATAGCATCCACACTTGTGTCCAAGTCCATGGCTCAAACTCCATATCCTGAGCCAGTTCTGGATATGCTTCCCAGCTTCCCCAAAACATAATTCTTCTGCAGCATGCTGGCACATGCAGCACTGCCTACTCCTGCCACATCCCATCATGTTGAGTCACTGAGGCAGCCACCAGAATAGATGTGGAAGATTCTTTGGGGATGACAATGTGCTTCCAAAGCCTGAATCTATCTGGAGGCTGACCCACATCTATGATCATTTGGAGCATGACATGTTCCAACAGAATGACATGTGGTGTCAGCTATCAATGGTGGAAAACTGTGTCGCCAATCAGAAGCTCATCCTATAAGTCCTGCAATGATTCCTGTGGATGTCTGGGAGATGCCCAGGAACCACACACATGCTCAGGCCAAGTGACTGCTTTACAATGTACCTTTTATTATGGAGCTACCTTGGGCTGCTTTACTATGGAAAAAGCAGGATCTATCTATCTATTGATTGATAGATCGATAGATATTTGAAGAGTCACTGACTGACTATCTGTTTGACTGACTCACATCAACACCCAGTCAAAACCACTGAACCTAAAAGCATGAAATTTGGGGAGGGAATTCGTTCCATGATGTGGGCAACCACTAAGAACCGTTTTTTAAAAATTCAAAATAGAATGGGTTAAAACAGGGCACAATGTTTTTGTCTCTGTGCTTAACATTGAAGAATCCCTGACGCATCAACGTCTAGATCAAACTGCTGGACCTAGAATTCAGGGAGCATATTTCTTCTATGATGTGAGCATAGAAATTTATCTCACTGCCTCTAGAAATTTAACTCACTGCCCCGATACCCTCCTATGCCCAGTGCTTACCAGTGCCTGCCGCTCAATGCTCAGCAGGGTGTCCAGCCATCAATGCCTATAGGTGTCCAGCTGTGAATGGGGCCCACAAATATTCTTGAAATTTTACTCCTGGAAATGATGGGTAAATTCTATTAGTTTCAAATAAAGCAAGCAAACATCAGAGAAATCGGGTTACACTGAATGTTTTGGCCCTGCTAGTCAGTAACTGTTCCCTCACTCTGCACAAAAAGGTGCAAAGGCCCTGTAGACCTATTTACAGTGTAGAACCACAAATGGATATGACGCACAAATTCATCTGTCCTCCCAAAATCTTCCCCCAACCTCCAAACTTGTTTTTAAAGATGAATGTAGGGGTATTTCTGGAACTTTTCCAAAAAGGTTTCTCAAAAAGGTAACAATACTTTATTCCAGTTTCTCAGTTCTGTGAGTAATCATTATTGTAATATTTCTTAAGGCTGCTTTTGTAAAACAGGGAACTATGTGAAAATGTAATTTGATGTTGAGGAATGGGCTGTGCCATTGAATGGTGTCTTCATTTATTGATGAAGCAGTGCCGATATGTAGCTCAATTTTTCTTGAGTTTTAGATAAGCGCCGCTGTCAAAAGGCATCAAGATAGGGAGAACCAACGTGCATTGTCATTCCGACAGGGCCTACTTTCCTATTACTAAGTTTATGTATCTGCTGAAGAAACAGAAAACCATCGGATTTGTGTGCTGATAAAGTGACGGTACAAGGAGGTGTTGAGGGAACCTCTTATATTCTATAATGACAGGAAATCTTGACAAAGAGGTTGGAGCAGAACGGCCTCTTTAATCATGATTAGTGCTTCAAATTCAAGTAACTTCATTTCTGATGTCTGCTGTAATTCTGGATTTGCTTATTAGATTGAAAACGTTCTACCTATTGCTCGTGACACCTTCTAGACTGATCGAATCACTGACTCTAGACAACCTCATGATGAACCAACTGGATGCTCCAGCCAGTAGTGACTTCTGCAAGGTTTGTTTTTCAGCCTGATCCTAACATAAATCCCAGTGACATGGACTACACTGCACCTTGTGGAGCATTTTATTCCCCCTTTCATTTCTTTTATTTTTCTTTTTTGCTATTGGAGGTCTCCTCAGGATAAGGAGACATCAGATAAAGTGGGTAGGAGGATGTTCTTTTCCCTTTCTCATAACAGCAGAACCATGAGTCATCCACTTAATTTGAGGGTTGGGAAAGTTGGGACAGAAACAAAAAAATTATATTATTTTATCCAGCATTTGTGGAATTCCTTGCCACAGGATGTGGTGATTACTTCTGGCCTAGATGCTTTTTAAATAGGGAATGGACAAATATTTGGAGTAGAAGTCCATAATAGGTTTCAAGCTATGTTGGATATATGCAATCCTGTTGCTATTCCCATCTGGCATTCAGAAGTAGGCTACCTCTAAAACCTGGTGGTTGCTTATAGTTATCATGGCTTAGTACCTGTGATGGACTTTTCCTCAATAAACCTGTCCTGTCACCTTTTAAAGCCAACAGCGGCAGGATCCTGTGACATCCTTTATCAAGGAATTCCATAATCATTTGCTGGGTAAAGAAGTATTTTGAAGGAACTAAAAAGAAACACAGTGACACACACAAAGGTTGTTTTATGTATAGTATAGGGAAGGTCCAATTGAGTCCAATTCCATGTTTGTGTCTCACTTTGCCACAGACCACTCCAAAAAGGGGAGATCAACCATGTACCATTCTATAGGTTTTGCAAAAACAAGCCCTTGTTTTATTAAAGGTATCACACCTAAGGAGATTCCTCATTTAGAAGAAGTTCCTGTATTTATTTATTTATTTATTTATTTATTTATTTATTTATTTATTTATTTATTGTATATGTACCGTGCCTTTACCATGTCAATGCAAATGACTAAGGTGACATAAAAAGTTTTAGTTCCTCCTCATCTGCCAATTCACAACAACCTTGAGAGTGAGTGACTGGCCCAAGGTCAACCAGGATGCTTCATGACCAAAAAGGGATTTTAACCTGGGTCACAGACCAACTCCCTCACCACCACACCAGTGGTCCTCGAGCATTTCAGCCTTGTATCTCCCCTTCTGAGAATGACAATCTTTTTGGGAACCCCTGGAAGTGATGTCATGGCTTGAAGTGACATTAAAGATGACCAGGGACAGATTCCAAGATGACTACACCCAACTTTTTGTGACCCCCCGAAAATGAAGTTGCGATCCCCCAAAGGATCTCAACCCCTACTTTGAAGACCACAGCAACATCATCTTGACTCTGATTAGAAATGGAAGTCCAACATTTTTGGGGTTTGAAAAAATCACACAAAAGAGCATGTTATTGAAGTGGATTATCCTATTTCTGCTTGTGTTTAACAACCAGCAAATGGATCAGTGCAGTTCATGTCTACATTCATTGGAATAGAGTTATCATAACTCCCGAGAAACTGGGACAGTCCTGATTTTGGGGGATTGTATTCACATACTGGCAAGTGTGACAACGCTGCTCTCATTTGCACAGCAGCAGGAGAGGGAGGGGAGAAGGAGGAGGGGGACCAGGGAAAGGAAGGAGCAAGGACGGGGGCATCATGGAAGAGAGAAGGACTTAGCCCTTCTCCAGTCCTCCCAGTAGCTCTGGGAGGGGGGCACTGGAGGAGAGGGCATGTCCTGTTCTGCAGCATTGTGACCTGGAAAATCTTCACTTTCCTATTTATCCTTGTGAGCAGGTAGAAGGTAGGCTGAGTGACCATATATCCAGGACATGCCCTTTTTTACAAGCTTTTCAAACTTGCCTGGGAGTAAGCTCCACTGACTATCATGAGACTTCCTTCTGAGTAGGCATGCATAGGACTGTGCTCCAAGACACTCCTATACAGTATATGGTCTGCATGTGCTTAATTTATACACTATATTCAGGGTGATCTGATGTCATAACTAGGAAAGAGGACAAACCAAGAACAATGTAGGACTGGAGAAAAATGGTGAAAATGTTCATATGTGTTGCTAACGTTAGGTTAAATTAAACACTATATTCAGGGTGACCTGATGAACCAACCAGAAAATAGGACAAGCCAGTCCCCCCTGCCCAAGCAAATGTAATACAGTTAAGAACAATGTAGGACATGTCACTGTATGTCCATTACATCTAGTTTATGTTGAGGTACAGTATATGTGAATCTGAATGCAATAATAAATAAATATTATAATTTTATTATTAGTTAATTTTTATTAAATTTTGTTCTAGGGTGAAAAAAATTTTGGTGGCCCTGGGTACCAAATGTGTAAACTGATACGCCACTGTATCTCAGTATGCTGCGTAACCAAGTTCAGCCATGGGCCAGTAATTAAATTCCAGAAGTCTCAGATTGTTGAGCTCTCACATTGTTTAAGGGAAGGTTGACCTGCTGAATTTTACAGCTGGAAAACAAATGCACTGTTTATTGTTAGATACTGTTTGACAAGATGTAACGTATTTTGTTGTTCACAGGCGGTTTGCTTCTCTAAAGCCTTGACATTTTTCTCATCCATCTCATCTCATCCATGAGCAAAATCTTTGACGGATCTTCACTTTTTCTTAATCCCATTGATTAACAATTATGCCACCGACATTTTATGAGAATTAATACCCGTCTTCAGCTTCTGTTTCATCCTAAAATACCCCCTTGAATTTTTTTCCCCCATTACACATGTCCTCCGCGCTGGCTGACTGTGATCATCTTCCTGGAACGTATTACATAGTTCCTGAAAATGCATCTTTAAAAATTTAATATCTGGTAGCTCAAGTCTTTCACCAGTCATAATCCAAAATCATGCTGTAGCCGCATGAATTCTGTTAAAATAATTCATATGATGTTTTCAGAACAGTTCCTTGCCAACAGCCCATGAAATGCATTAATAGCATTAATACATTAACGCTGGTTTTTTAGCACCTCCCTTTCAATGAATTATATTGCAAAGGATATTACTCAAAAATGGGCACCTGTATAAAATTAAACATAGATTCTGGACTGGTAAAGCACTTATTCTTCTTAAAGAGCTATAGGGGAACACACTAATTCAACACAGATGGGCTGATACTAATGATTCGACAGCAGGCTCCGTATAGCACATTTATAAAACCCATATTACAAGGACACAAGAGCATACCATTTATCTTGAGGCACAAAACCTCAAGGGAAGATCTATGTATCTCTTTCTGGGTTCTCTGCTGCAAAATTAAATGGACCAGATATACAGCAGCCCTCAGGTAGTCCATCCCTGAGCAGTTTATTAAACCACCCTTCCTTCCTCTTCTTGGACCATCATCCCCACCTCCATCTGTCTTTACCTGATCAAGTCCAGAATGACCCTACAGCATGGAGGAGCAGCCAACCCTAAGCCTGGCCAAAGGGAAGATGGGAAGACCAGCCAAGCACCCATGCATTGGCCAGTGGGATATTTTTGGAGGTGAGGAACAGCACTAAGTTTTGCAGGGCATTTCTCTATGCCGTGTTAGCTTGCCCTTGCCATTGGAGTCATTCCAGAAGACCAGAGTGAGGTGGAGGCATTGCCCAAGGCACCCAGGAAGCTTCATGGCCAAGCAGGGATTTGACCAGGATCATCCAGACCTAAGACCCACACCAGAATCACTGCACTGTCCTGGCTCTTTTTCATCCTTTTAAAAACAGGTTGGCATCATGGAACGTCCTTTCTGAGGAAGAATTCTATGGAACACAAAAGCTTGCAATGGTGCAGTGTGAAACTTGACTGGTCTTGTTTGATTTTCTCCATCTAAGCAACAGCATGATTAGGGAATTTGGGTATGTCACCCCCTTGGTGGTGCATGCCTGGGATGCTTCAGAAGCATCCTGAGCATGCACAGGGGTTGCATGTGTGCAACAAAACACCGAAGCCACTTGCCCTTTCTCAGGAAAGCCAAGTGGCTTTGAAGGTGTAATGTGCATGCGCAATGTTCTTGCATGCATGCTAAACTTCAGAACCCTCTGGCTGATGAGCAGTGAGCCCAAATGGGCAAGCCATAGTTTTTTGGTCAGAGAAACAGCCAACCAGGCAGGAGCATGCTACACAGATCCTTTATTGGGCACCCATACATGGGGGCTGGCAAGCCCAGACTAACTATACCAGCCCAGATACACAAATAGGAAATCACCTTTATAGGACAGTTTCAATTCCTTTATAGGACAATTTAAAGGAAATCACCTTTATTGGATGGGTACAAATGACTGAAAGCAAAGCTTGGACCCTGGTTTCCTAGATTTTGGCACAAGGGTGGGATTCAGGGAGTGATGACAAGCAGTGGATGGGCAGGCCGGAAGGCAAACTTGTCTCCAACTCTTTTGAGACTGCGCATTTTCAGGGCTGCTTGCGGTAATTGCTTAATTGCGTAAAACATGTATTTTTGCTACCTTTATCGTTTTGGTCTGGGAGTTTTGTTCCAGCTATTGTTTTCTCCAGCTTAGAGTGGCTGACCTTGCTATGGGGACCAGATTAAACGAAAGGGAACTCCTGCTGGAGTGTAGGGCAGTCCTTTCCTTGGTGGGAAGGGAAGTCCTGAAGGGGGCTCTGGCCAGTGTCAAACTCCTCTGGCACATCACCCAGTGTGATCTGCACTAGTTGCACCATCCTGATGATGCCCCTGGTCTCTCACTTTTTAATTTAATTGCTTCTTCTCTTCCCCACCCCTGTCTTTTTCAACTTTCATTACTATGCCTAGTATAACTCCCAGTCAAGGTTTGTTGTTCAGTTGTTTGTTCACCCAGCAAGGTGCAGGGTTTTAAAACTTCTAGGAAAAAAATGTATCTCAATGAATCTACAATTAGTGTTCCACTCAGTATTCCAGTCTGATCAATCTCCTAACTATAGTCTCCTCATAAGCGCTTTAATATTAGCTGGTGGAACTCCCAAGTTTTCTGGTCTGGAGCAACAACATACAGTAGGCAAATTGGGAGATTAATCAAGAAGATCTAATAAGCCAAACTATGATTTGTGCTCTTTTATTTTCCAAATAATGCTAAGCTTACATTAGTTTGGTCATAATCAGCTAAGAAAATTCTTATGTGCTGAATTTCCATCGGCACAGAGGAAGTTAAGCATTCAGATGTTCTATTATGCTCTAAAGTCCCATTGATTTCAGTAGGATTACCCAGTACGTGTTCTGCTTATATTCAACTGCTGATGCTGAACTACGAAGAATTGATCATATTTTATGACACAAAAATCCTAAATGCCTGCACCAGTACACCTTCTGGAAATAATATTGCTGTGATGTTGGCATAAGGTTGTATTTTGTGAGATTTATCTTAGCAAAATTATATCTATGACTGTAGCTATCTTTATAACCTTTCCTTTGTTGGGTTGATTGCTTGTGAATAGCTCAGAATAGTTGGCAGATTTTTCACTGGTTAGAGTTAAAAGAGAGTTCAGGTCAGTCTGGGATTACATGGATCTTAGCTTTCAAAGAAATATCCTCCAAAATCAGAGATGTGCAAATCAACCATGGCTAGATTCAAGTCGAGTCCTGAGTCCTGATCACCCTTTGTCTCTTTAAACAAAGTGGGAAATATGGACAATGCCTGAAATGATCCCAAAATATTTCTGCTTCCTGCTTAGTTTGTTAGACGGAGGCTACAATCCAGAGTAACTACGGGAACTTTTACACCGATGTAGTTACTTTTACACCATAGATGTAAAATACGTTTACACATTGATGTAAAATACATAGATGTAAAATAGATGTAAAATACATAGATGTAAAAACTTTTACACATAGATGTAGTTACTTTTACACCATACTTTTACACCATAGATGTAGTGCCACCTATGGGAAACCTATCAGAAATGCAGAGAGCAAGCCCAAGTAAGTGTCTCTTATGTCTTCCCGTAGTTACTCTGGATTGTAGGGTCTGTGGTGTTATTAGGTTGCGGTGGTGCAGGACAGGTTGGCCAACTGTTGGGAAGATCAGACCCCAAAAAGGACTTGGATTGGTCAGTGGCACCAGTATGCAGTTGGTGAAGGAACAAATTGACCCATTGAAGCTGTTGGGCTTAGACAGGAGAACCTCCGTTTTCTGACAGTTCATTTTCTTATTGTTACACTCTTGCAACACCTTTTACTTATACCCAGGATTCATTCATTCTTTCAGCATATGCTTCACTCCTTCAACATCTCTCTGCTGGTCAAAATGCTAAAATAGTCCTCCCTAATGTTGATTTGCATGTGACATGATGATCAAACTTTTTTCATTTCCTTATGACTTTCTTCAGTACATAACCATCAATCAAATACAAAGATATTCATTGCCAACAAATGCTTTTGCTCATTTTACTGTAATTTGTTACGTATTTTGGCTGTGTTAATAAATATGTGTTATTTAGGCTTTTGCAAATGATATTTATGTCTTTTTGGTGGCCTTTTTGCATTTGCAAGCTGAAAAAGACTGGGTTCCACTTGTTAAGGGTTTTCACTTTCGGACAGTGCTTCAGTCCCTAACCTGTCCAATAAGCAGGGGGTACATGTGCTGGAGGAAGGGGACAAATGTCCTTTACCCTGAGAACAAATCACACCTCTCACCTTTACCCTTTCACCTCAAATCACAGCTAGGAACTCCACACCACCCATTTCTGAACTTGTTGTTCAAGTACATAGAGTGTGCCTCCCTCTTCTTCGAGGCTCAATGGCCTCACTGAACCTCCTAAACGTGACTAGAAGTTCCTTCATGTTGTGTCTGGGAGATGTTCAGAGGTTTGCAGAGTTAACACCAGAGGCTTATGAGATGTACATTTGGATTTATGAAGCCACATTCAGAGGGACATCTCAAAAATCTCATTAGCCACACTTTTGGTATCCATGGGAGGTCTAAGAATGGATCCCACCTATACTTGCCTTGACCAACAGAATAGCAGCTTGACAGAAGAGCATAATGTAGGGCAGTGGTACTCAAAGAGGAGGTTGGAACTAACTTGGGGGGTCGTGACTAGGTCAGGGGGGTTGTAAGAGGGTGGGATCTGCTATCCTAGAATCTGACACTCGGCTTTCCTGGGAGTAAGTCTCATTGAACACAATGGGACTTACTTCTGAGTAAACATGGATAAGCTCTAGCATCACAATGATGAGAAAGAATATGGGAGTACTTCTGTGTCCATACGTACATATTATGGGCGCAATCCAGAGTAACTGCAGGGAGTCCTTGCTCCAGTGTAAGAATAATTTGCTCTGGATTGCAATATGAATTTCCCATAAGTTTTCACTAGGTGGTGAAGTAACTACGGGTACACATTATGTCTCTTACGTGCACCTGTAGTTACTCTGGATTGTAGGGTATGTGAAGCTATGGGGGTGGTGGTAATACAGAAATTTGTTTGCCAACCTTCATAAAACAAGACTAACCCTACAATCCACATAATGTAAGAGACATTATGTGTACCCGTAGTTACTGCACCACCTATTGCGATCCAGAGTAAATTGTTCTTACACCGGAGCAACGTCTCCCCGCAGTTACTCTGGATTGCACCCGACGTGAAACAAAACATTCCAATAAATTTATCTGGGGGTCCTGGATGGATTTTTAAGTTTGAAAGGAGGTCCTAGGCTTAAATGCCCGAGTACCACTGGTGTAGGGAGAGAGTTCCCTTGCTCCTTGCATTTGAAAGGGCCTTATCACTTTCCTATTCTGAAGTGGTGTTGAATTTTCTGGCATGCGTGCTCTCAGCCATGCACGCCACTGTGAATTCAGCCTGATGAAAAGACAGGGATGTCACATGGCGCAGCGATGCTCCCATTATTGTATAAGCACTTTAATACGATGCCAGCCATATGAAAAATTAAAGTGACAGTTGGCACTGAGAGGATGAGGCGCTGGTTTGAAGACGCCTCCCCTAGTTAGCTCTTTTTCACATCTTTGAGTCATACAGGTGTGCCTTTGTTCTCCAGAGTGCATGATGGCTTATTGTGAAGGTAATGCTCTGTCAGGGCTTCAGTGTAAATGTTTGTTAGCTGAGAACTTCGGAAGGCACATAACATGTATAGTATGTTCTCCTGGGAACATCCGTCCAGGATGTGCCTTTCCAGCAGCAATGACAGGAATTTTCCAGGCAGTTGACTGATGGGCTGTCATTGCCATCTTGTTAGCATTGCAAACAAGCAAGGTGGTGTGTTTCTTCGGCATCTGCTTAAGTTGACAACCAAGAACAGAGTCTTTCCTTCATTCTCATTACCACCCATCATTTTGATGATGATGGAATGATGACTTATGAAGCAAAGTGCACTTAATATATAACACCTGGGTTGTGCTTAACTCCAGAAACCTTCAAGTTCTGAAAGTTTGTGCATGTTTAAAAGTTTGTGCATGTTTAACTCCAGAAACCTTCAAGTTCTGAAAGTTTGTGCATGCTTCTTTCTCATATCCTTAGCAAGGGTATGTACACTTTTCCCATGCTTATGATCTTCCAAGCAAGCTTCATACTGAAGGTGTGATGGGAGAGGGAATTGGAAGCATTTTTTATCATAACTATTGTAAGGGACATGTTCATGGGTGAAATCCTGACCATTTTAGGCCTGCCTAACTCAGCCGGAATATCAGTGGTACAAGTGGTTAAGACACTGCGCCTGTTAACCAGTAGGCCAGGTTTTGAGATCCAGGTCCCCACAAGATGGGGTGAACTCCTGTCCTTAGCCCAGCTCTGCGACTCAGCTGGAACCAATTGTATTAGCTCTGCCTTTCCATTGGACTATTTCAGTGGTGTGGAGAGGGGGGTTGCTGCTTGCGTAACAGCCTATCCTCCATATCAATCTACCCAGGACTTCATGCTTTCAAGACTGATGGATGCCAAGTGTATCTTCCCCTGGTGTTGTGGGGATGTCAGCATATATCTGTGCACTAGGCTAAGCTCCCAGGTGTGGGGCAGACTTTTGTGACACCCCCAAGTCAGTCCCAGATTTATGACAGGGCTAATGCTGGCCTAACTGCAAGTTAGGATTACAGCCTAAATCTTTTAAATTTTTACCATAGACATTCTGGATTGCCATCAAACTGGGAAAGACAGAATTATATAGCAGGAGAAAACAGCAGCCATGGGCATGTTATGAACTGACACTGAACACCTACAGCAGTGTGGTGACCCCCATTGAATGTGTCGACTTTGGCTAGGATGACAATGATGATGATTTATCTGTTCAGTCATAGCTGACACTCAGACACTTTATGGATTGTTGCTCTCCAAGTGCTACAATTTCTCAATGCTTCCTTCAACTCCATCAATTTCGTGCTGGTGTCTGCTATGTTCAGTGGCTTTGGCTAAGGCCTGACTAAAGTGAAGCCAGACATAGGGCCCAACCTGCCACCCATTGATGTAGCAGCACCAAAATGGCAACCACTGCAACATATGGTGGAGGGACACTCTAACCCCCAAATCCAGAGTAACTACAGGAGCACATAAGAGACTTTATGTGCACCTGTAGTTACTGCACCACCTAGTGAAAACCTATGGGAAATTCATATTGGAATCCAGAGTACTTACACTGGAGTGTACACCAGTTCTTACACTGGAGCGTATTCCAGTTCTTACACTGGAGCAAGGACTCCCTGTAGTTACTCTGGATTTTGCCCTAAGAGACACTAATCTCTGGTGGAGGGATAGTCTATGTAAGAAACCAATCATTCACTTACCTGGAAATGGCTAAGTCTATCAGACCTATGACAGGTGTATTTCTTCCATAGCTCCATATTGATCTGATCCATCACCCTAAATAAATAAATGTAGTTCAGTGTGAATATTATTGTTTTTAATTGTGTTTTATTATTGATTGTTAACTACACTGGGTGCTCTTTGAGGAAAAAGCCGGAGTACAAATCAAATTAAATCAAATTAAAACAATCAATCAATAAAATGCCTTGCTATTGCTTTTGGGTAGTCCAGTTAGAATATATAAAATAAGTATAAATTATGATTGGTATTAGGTATTTACTTTCATTATTTTTCCCCACTTAGGCAAACAACAGACCTTTTCCACTTTTGATTCTGTCCAAGGAGGCCTATTTTTTTTTCTTACATGTTTGTGACTTCAGTCCATGACTCAGATTTAGCAAACACATTCAAAAATACCATTCTCTCAAATCTATAGGCTATGAAAAGATGAAAATTAAACAAGAGAATTAGGTGTCAGAAGTGAGACAGTGGGGCTTGCTTGCTTATCGCAAGTAACGGCATCGCAATTTAAGAGGTGCTGTGCCTGGATTAAAGACTTGCCATTTTTCTCTCACTTTCAGTGACTCCCTTTAGGATGTAAACTTATTCAAGTGAGTTTGCAGGTGCTTTAATTGTTCTCCCGAGTTCACATCTGCATTAAACAGCTCACTGCAGCATTATATATAAAGTGTTTGGCACAGCCCCTCTAGAGATTTAAAATATTATACATTCTCCTCTTTGGAACAGATTGAGAAATTCTTAGAACACCTGCGTTGTTCTCACTTTCTGATTAATACTTGATACTATGTTAAGGGCTTCAATTTGCAACAAAAAAGCTATATATGTATACATGCGTGTGTGTGTGTGAATAAGTGTGTGTATTTATTTTCATCACTTCTTTTCTGATTGTTCAGTATAGCTTATTCCAGTGAGTAATTCAGTTTAAGAATGACCTTGATTTGGACTCAAACTGGACTAAGGACAGTTAGCAGGTCCCAGGGCTGGTGCAACCCCAGGTTTGCACGAGCCTTCCCGTACTGGGTCCAGCTATGGTGGGGTAGATTTACCATTGGGGGCATAAAAAGGATAGGTAGGAGGTGAAAGGAAGGCATTTTGGATGGGTGGGTGGAAGGAAGCAGATGGTGCTGATTCACGCGGGTCGGAAGTGGGAAGTGAGGCCAGGATCCGGCACTTGCGTTGGATCTTAATCCCATTACCAGGCAGGCCCAGGACAATCCTGGGTTGCTCAAAATTGCACCACCGATTGAGATTGCACAGATCCAAGTAGCCCCATTGGGATGGCAGTGGCTCTCCATGGGGTAAGGGGAAAGGTTTCCCTTGTCTTGGGGCAAATCACTGGCTGCCTGAAATAGAAACACACTTTGTTCCAGTACAAGTTAGGATTGCACTGTGAATCTGCCATTAGGTATGTATTTTAAAAGCAGCAATAGCATCACAATCAGTAATTTTTTTGAAATAATTATTGTTGCTTTTATAAAGCTCTCAGCCTGTAGTTAAGGCATTTCTAAACTAGGGAGTAGCTTTGTATATTTAATCATCCGCTACACATTTGTTCTGATGCTAAGATATTCATTAACTTTTGTATAATAAAGAAAATAATGTCCCCTTTAAAGACTGTGCTGTAAAGCTTTAATTTTCACAGTTAATATGGATGCTGTTCTGCCAATTTTTCATGGCTTTTTATTTCTCCCCATCCATCTGGCAAGAAGTCAGTAGACAACTGATCTTTCTATACAAATTCCAAAAATCTCCCTTTTCTTTTTGCTGCTTTCCATGGCTAGCAATCACAGGCAGGATTATTATTTGAATTAATTCTGTGGAAAATGTCATCATTTATAGAAGATTTTCCCTCTGTGAGCTTCAGAAAGTGAAATCTATGCATTTTTAAGATAAACAAAAGCTGAAATGTTTTGTCTGGTAAAATGGGGTTATGGCTAAGAGTATAATCAGGCTCACTTTGGGAAGTCATGTAGGATAAACTGGATCAACCTATGCACTGGACTTATAGATGCAAAGAAATATCTAGTACAAGGTACATTGTCATGCTTGCAGGGGCGAACGGCAAGTAATTTTATTATCAGCTGGAAAAGGCAGAGGAAAACACATTCTTCTTGTTGATTGCTTATTCTCAATTCATTCAGATGCTCTTCTTGCTGGGGGCACACTTTCTCTCCCTTTCCCACTCCCAGTCTGCTGAAAAAGAAATGGACTATAATTTTCCAAATGTTTTATCAGTGTAGTAGTGTAGCTGGGAGGGGTGGGTACCCATGGCCAGGACGGAATGATGCTGCCATGTCATTGTGTCACCCCCACACCTGCACAGCCACCCCCTCCTCTGCTCATGTGTGATCCTGGCACCAGGAATGGCTTAATTTGGAGCCAAATGAGGCCAAGGATGGGTGTGAGGGCTCGTTTTGTGGCATTTCCTCTGCATCGCTGTTAATGCTGTCACCATCTTTCCCTAAGTGGAGATGGTGGAAAACCATCACTATGCCACGAGGGCAATGCACCCCCCAGCACCAGCCTAGCTATACTACTGCAGTGGCATCCCCTGTGGCATCTGGGGTCAACTCCCTCAGGCTGGGAACCCACCCCCAGGATACCCCCACCATGCTGGGACCCTCCTACTACCAGGCGCTGCCCCCCTCACCAGGTACTGCCTCCTGCCAGGCTCCCTTCCTTACCAGCTCCCAGACTGGTTGTGAGGTGGAAATATGCCCAGGGGCTGTCCCCAGCATGCCTGCATACTTCCTGAAGCAAGGGTTCATCCCCAGGGTGGCCAGATGCCGAACCCCCAAAAAGGACAAGATACCTGAAAATTCCTGACATCCAAGCAAAAATTCCTGACAGGTTAAAAAATGTAGGACACCCAAAAAAATGTAGAACAAATGTAGGACATGTTAAAATAAAGGCTAAAAACACTTGTATTGCTTTCCTATAAGCAGACATGATTCCCCCCAGACATTCCAGTCCCCCAATACCTGTTTCCTGCATCCGAACACATGAAAGTGGCTCAAAGCACTCACACACTGCACACAAACATGCATACCTACACACACCAGGCACTCTCACCATGCACTCTCATACACATAAACACATGCACACATACACACAAACCATGGGAAAGCAGGAGAAGGCGCTCCTCAGGTAGCCCTGGCAGAGCGGCACAGGTGGGCTGAGGCCAGTTCTCACCAAATCTGTAGAACCAGTTGTTAATTTGGGGCTGACGTTAGCAAACCGGTTGTTGTTAAGAGGGGGCGTCATCTTTGAATTGCATGCAAGTGTGTCTGAATTTCTCTTAAAGGGTCTCTGGGTCTGTCTTCCCAGAGGTTCAGCTCCACTCCCTCCTCCCCTTCTGAACCTCCCTCCCCTTCTGAGTGTTGTGAGAATGAGCTCCTCCAGGGCTTTTGGTGGGGGCCATGCCTGCCTGCCTGCCTGCCTCCCTGGGTGCCTTTGCAGCCCAGTACTAGGCATGGAGAACTACTCAGGAGTAAGCCTCACTGTATAGTAGAGGACTGCAGCCTGTGGCCACAATCCTAGCCACACTTTCCTGGGAGCAATTCCCATTGACTATCATGGGATTTCCTTCTGAGTAGCATAGGATTAGGATTTGAGGCTACTTTCCCATCCACACTTTCCTGAGAGTAAGCCAACTGACTATAATGGGACTTCTGAGGAGATTGGCAGAGGACTGGATCTCTCCCTCCAGCCCTGTTCCTCCAGCCCTGTCTACTTTCCTGAGAGTAAGCCCACTGTCTATAATGGGACTTTCTACTGAGTAGACATGGTTAGGACTGGGCTCTGAGGCTGCAATCCTATCCACACTTACATGGGAGTAAGCCCCACTGACTAGAATGAGACTTGCTTCTAAGTAAGCCTGCATAGGATTGGACTGTAAGGCTAAAATCCTGACCACACAGTTTTGGGAGTAAGCCCCATTGACTTGAATGGTACTTACTTCCAAGTAGACACGGTTAGGATTGGGCTCAGGCTGCAATCCTATCCACACTGTAGTCCTTTTGCCCCCCACCAGAGATCTCCCCACCTCATCCTGCCCCTCTGAGAAATCGCTCCACCTGAGATCGTCTGAAGGTGGTATGGGGGGCACCTGAAGAAATAGCCCCAGTTCCCATCCTGCCCCCCCCCCCAGGAGCCCAGTCCACTGCCTACTCTGAAGTAAATCCTATTAAAGTCAGCAGGTTTTACTCCCCTGTGAGGATAGGAGTGTAGCCTCAAAGCCCAATCATCTGTCTACTCAGAAGTAAGTTCCATTATAATAGTGAAGCTTACTCCCTGGAAAGAAGCTGGTTTCTAAGAGCTTGTAATCCTATGCCTGACTACTCAAAAGTTAATCCCATTTCAATCTATGAAGCTTACGCCCAGGAAAGTGTGCAGAGGAGTGCAGCATTAGAGCGCAATCCTATTCTTGGCTACTCAGAAGTAAGTCCCACTAGAGTCTGTGGAGCTTACTCTCAGGAAAGTGAATAGGATTTGAGCCAGAGGCTGGTTACTAAGAGCTCAGTCCTTTGCTTGACTACTCAGAAGTCCTATTATATTCAATGAAGCTTACTTACAGGAAAGTGTGGACAGGATTGTAGCCTTAAGTAGTGGCTTAGAAGCAAACCTCAACCTGCAGAGGGGACACCACAGACTCTGGTCCTAAACTGTAGATCAGTGTTTCTCAACCAGTGGTATGAGCACCACCTGTGGAACATGGTGTGTCTGTTGGTACTTAGGCACCTGGATGCAAGTGTCATATGTGCTCCCTGAGGCAGCTGGTAGACCTCTGTGTGATTCAGGAAGCTGGACTAGATGGGTCTTTGGTGTGATCCAGTGGAGGCTTTTCTTATGCTTTTATGTTCTTATTTGTGGCACACATTCCCCCTGAGAGCATAACAAAGTGTAATGCATAGGAATAATTACACTGAACTCAGGGGTTTAATACTGATTGATGCGGTCACAAGTGATACCATTTTTTTGGTAAACTAAGGGTTAAGGTGGTGTGCCCTCCCCACCTCGCCCCTGACCCTTGCCCCACCCCCTGACCCAGCCTGGCCCCTCCCACTTCCAGAGAAACGGTTGTTGGGGCAGGCTGGACCCACCACTGCAGAGTGGGGAGAATGGCTCAGGGCACCTTGTGCTCCCTCTGCTTTCTGAGCCCAGGTGCCCTTCTTTCCTGAGTGATTTGGCACCCCCTCTCCCTCGTGGCCCCCCCATGCCTTGCGGTACTTGTGGCACCCCCCCATGTGACTCGGCCCTGGCCACTGCACTACTGGATCAGTGGTCTTTACTGTCTTACAGCTTGTCACACATAGTGTGCAATCCTAACTTAGGCTGGCACAACTCATTGGTCTTTCAGTTGTTGTGGTGATATAGGGAGGCAAGCACATGTCTGTGCACTGGCCTAACCCTCCCCCAGGAGTGGCACAGAAGTGTCTTACTTCTGTGCGCTTTGGCACTTCGGTAACACTCCCAGGTCAGCCGAGGATTTATGCTTGGGCTTAAGCTGGTCTAACTGGGGTTAGGATTGCAGCCATAATTGTTTGTATTTAATCTGTCAAATGCATGTAATTTTGGAGTGTGCTCCTTCACACAGTTTATGCACCTTGACCATTATTGTCTACTCTGGTGGTGATCAGTCTCCAAGATTTTAGATCTGCTACTTTTTAAAAACTGTGAGTGCCAGGAATACAAATATGGGACCCTCTGTATTCAAAGCTTGTGCTCAGTGACTCAGATTTGGCTCATCTGTTTTCAAACCTCATCTGTTTTCTTGTACATTCTCTCAACTGGGAAGATTATTGGACTTGAACTCATGGGTCTGAACTTAATGAGTTTACTAGACCCAAACCACTGAGCCACCATGGAACTTCTGCTTTCCAAGCAGATAGTAATGCATGTGACATTGGTTTCAAGACAATTTTATTCATTCAGTGTTTTCTTTTCCACAATAAAAGTGATAACGCCTGACTTTGTCCATCATGTTTATAGTAAATTCCTCTGAAGCTGTTAGTACTTGAGACTTTATCTCCTTCTAGGAGTACTTAACATGCGGGAAACCACATTCTGATCAGAATGTTAGACAGGACACTGTCATGGTATTGTTTTTAGACTATTGTGTGTTAAATGTCTTGTTTCACAAACATCTAATGCCTTTTTGTGATCAAAATTTTATTTTAAATAAACCTACATATATTTTATAGGCCTGTGTCTGATCTTGAATTTCAAAGAATGGGAATTCAGCTAGCCTAGCCTAGCTGCACGCTTGCTTCCAAAATATATTCTAGAACAGGGGTCTCTAAAACTTGGCCCTGGGGCCAGATGCAGCTCTTGACAAGCCTCAATATGGCCCCTGACATGACTCCTCTATCCGGCCCTTGTGCAAGCCCTGTAATCCATTCCATTATATTCTTATATGTAAATTTAACTAAATTTATTCACATTTGTAATGTAAATTAGTTTTCTGGGTCCCGACACAGTGTCAGAGAGATGATGTGGCCCTCCTGCCAAAAAGTTTAGAGATCCCTGTACTAGAGTATTGAGATGTGAATTTCTGAGGGTAGAGGGATCCTAAAGTCTGCAGGACCTGGGAGAAGCTTGTAGCTCCTCAGCTAGGATAGGATTGGGCTGTCTGAGTTCATTAAACATGCTGAAATATTTTTTGGTAGTAAAAATTCCAGCTTGTGTAGCACAGCAATTTTGATGACATTGAGTGATCTATTTTTAAAAAATATCCTCACTGTTGTTTCATTAATATTGATTCCAATGCTGCTATTTACAGTATTTATAGCTGAAACATAAATTTGCCATGCAAAGTGTCAGAATAGCTTAAATGTGTTCCAACGACTGATTGATGTGCCATAAATTTCATTTAAATACATTTGTATGTGAGCAGACATTCAGGTACATCCTTTCCAGCCATGGGACTACGACCGAATCATCATTCCTTAAATGTCTTTTATTACAAGACTGTAAGTGGACTGTTAAACTTTTGGCTCAAGGGCACAATAACCCTCAGATCAGCATAATTTAATCATCAAAGTAAGCTAATGGAAAGTTGATGTACAAGACAGTGTAATTTTTCTCCATTTCATCTATTCTACGCCTATAGATTTTTCTAAAATGGGTTAATTTTATATATTGAAATGTCATCCTAGGCATAAATGCTTTTATGCATTTTTATAACCTTCTTATTTTGTGGGTTGGAAACTAGTATTCTTATTTCCTCTTTATCTGCATTGTAAATTATAATTTTATGGGCTTCAAAAATAATTTCAGGGATGTAAAATTCAGGCACGCTGTGCATATATTTGTTGTCATTACAAGGACTTGGACAAAAATATTCTTGTGATACTAACTGTAGAATTGCACTGGAAAATCTATGTGCTGTTGTAGTTTTAGCTCTTTGACGGAGGGCGCAATCTAACCAATCTAACTCACTCATCTAACTTATCATCTAAGCAATCTAACTCACTCATCATCCCAATCCTAAAGAGGGTTGGGGAGGCTGGTGCACGTCTGTAAACTGGCCTAACCCAGCCAACACACCCAGGAGTGGTGCAAAAATGACTTATTCCTATTGTATTATCACTTCCAGGGCATCATTTTACTGTTGGCATTAGGCTACGCTTTCATTAGCTATGCCACTGAAAACAATAAATATTCATGCATAAAATATAGTATAGTAAATTTTAGTCTTAAGAACATAAAGATCAAACAAAACTACACAGGATCTTCATATACAATTAATAACTTTATTCATAAGTAGGTTTCCTGAAGTTAAGTTCAGCCTATAGACTGCTCCCCTTGACAGTGACAGCTGCTGTTTATTTTGACTATAATTCAGGCCAGATAAATCACAACTGCCATGGTCTTCTAGAGAAGGGGTGTCCAAACTTTTAATTTTAAAGCTTCTGGACCTTTAACAATTGTGTAAAGGAGGGAATTTCAGCAAGTGCAGCTTTTGATGTGTGAGATGAGAAGCAGCACCTGCTGACATTCCCTCCTTTACACAACTGTTAAAGGTCCCAGAGACTTGAAGTTGAACGTTTGAACATCCCTGTATCTCGAATATAAACTAATTTTAATTGTTGCCTTTAAGCAATTAATGATGGCTGCACCACATCTAAAAAAAACCCCAAAAACTATTGCAAAATTAAAAATTTAATTGCAAAAGTAAAAAAGCAAAATTATTGCCACATGAACTAGTGAATCATTTATTTCCTTTCAATGGGGAAAAAAAATTGAGCACATTGTGACTTTGGCTGAAATCCTCACCACACTTTCCTGGGAGTAAGTCGTATTGAATACAAAGGGACTTACTTCTGAGTAGTCATACTTAGAATTGCAGTAAAGATGTTTTATAAACAGATTCTTAAATGCCTTTGTTTGATTGTGCTACAACCTGAAAGTGCTTCGCTCAGTTTGAATTCAAAAATCCCTGGGTTCTTGAATTGACAAATGAGAATTTCTTACTTTGTTCATCGGTGCTAAAAATCTGAAAACTTTTTTTGCCAGTTTAGAAATGTTGTAAGGAGGTGAGTACTCCTGAGAGTTAGGATAATGACAAGGTGCATCACGAGAATAAGTTTTGCGGTGGAAGAATGATATCTATGAATGTATTCTAGAGGGGATTGTCTAGCTAGTTTTTAATTCTCACTTTTTGTCATAGGTAGCCCAACATTTCACACATCCAAGGACGATCAGTTAGCTGTTTATTTTGCACTTTCAATCCTTTTTTTTGAACAAGATCTAAAAATAAGCTGTACATTACATTTACAAAGGCCTGAGTAACTCTTGAGTCATAACATTCTTTAGTGTGGATCACAAAGGAGCAATTCTTCGTTCACACGAAAAGTTCCATCACACAGGGTGCTTGTCTGTCAACGGCTTAACAAGTGCATGAGATCTTTGGTGGGTTAATCAGAAACTATACGCTGTGGTATCTTTGAACTCACTGTCCAATCTCTGGAAGCACTTTGAAAGGGCTACACTATTTGCTGCTGCTTGAAATTGGGTTGGTCGTGCATCATTACTTATTTCTGCTGAGACATTTATTGTCTTTGTTCATTTTTTCCTTGTTACTCTTCTCCTATAATTGTTTCTCAAAAGCCCCTAGTTTTTTCAAAAGCAAGCTTCTCCTATAGTCTGTATGACTACCATTCTCATCACCCCCAACCCAAGAACTTGATTTTGCTTGTTTTTCTATGAATGTGACTTCCATGGAGCAGTCTGCAATTGTATGTGCCCCACATAGCTTTAAACATTTTATAGTAAATAATGGATACACCATTTGCATGTGCACCACCGGAATTATTGGATAATTTTTGTTTTCTTTTTATTGACAAACACCAAGAAATTTTCTAATTTTCTGGTTACGTTACTGATTGCATAACAGTTTAAGACTCTTCTCTTCTTGTAAATATATATGTGTTTGGCTCTGCTTTGAGGACAGGCTCCTCTCTCTCTGATCAATCAATCAATTAATCATCACTAACATAGCCATTTTCAACCATGATGTCAGGGCACATTAATGTGCCACAAATGCTCCCCTGGTTTGGCATGGGAATTTGGTAGGATTTCTTATTTACAGGGATTCTGGGGATATAAGTCCCATGCCCCGTTGACTGTCAAAGGAATGGATGTGGGGCCTTCTGACTGAGGCGCACAATGAGAGCTATATGGATTATGCAGGTAATGCATGGATGTCCCAGAAGGAGAACTTTCCAAAAAGAGCTACTTTAGATCCCTCAACTGAATGGCAAGAGGGCAGAGTTAGCTGTGGCTCTACATAATGATGCCATCTCCAGCTATTCCAAGGGATCGGTCAGACAGCGGGCATCAGACTGAATGCTGGTCTAGATCTGGCCCCAGGAAGCCTCAATCATGCAGAAAATTCCAACTGAGGAAGAATAAGTGGTGCATCTGGTTGCAGTGTTGAGGCAAAAAAACTCACAATATCATGCTCACAGCCTAAATGCAGTGGTATCACTAGGATTGGTGCCACCCCCATTTTCTTAACACTACAGGCATGCAATCCTAAATGAACTTTCTTGAGAGTAAGTCCTATAGAACATAATGGGACTTACTTTTGAGTAGACATGATTAGGATTGTACTCTTAATGTTATTGGTGTGGCTGTGTGTACAGCTGTTGTGCTGAGAGCTTGTATGGGCTTGTATTTGTTGCAATGTAGAAAAAAGGGAACAATTTGGGGAGGAAAGAGGGTTAGGAGTGCTACATGCTTAGCTGCTTTTCAAAGCGTCACAAAGACATTCACACTGGCCACCCTTTTTATATCAATGCTTAGATACTGATCAGCACATTGATTAGCATATTGATTAGACTGGCGCATGCTAAGCAGATGAGTTTTTGGGATGAGTTTTATTTGCATTTGGGGATTCAAAAAGGATGTTCTTGATGTGTTCAGGTTCCCATACCTGAAAATCTTTGAAGACATCTTTGTCAATCAATGTTTCTGAAATCAACATATCTGAAAAGAATGGTCTTACAAGACTGAATGGCACCTCAATATACAATGTCTCACAAATATTTCAGAATTCATTGCTACACTGGCATATGGAGGCAGGTCTGTCATGACTGGTGCCACTTGAAATGAGGACATATAGTCTCTGATGATTAAAGGTGATAATAAAAAATAAGTCACCAATCATCCCTGAAAGGAAAAATTGGGTTGGTACCACAGATGCTTTCTCCTCCAGTTTAGGAGTCTGCACTCACTGGGGTTCCAGGTTACACAGTCCTCCATCAGATTTCTGTGCATAATTCTACAATGCCTTGTCTGGTGCACTTTTGGGAATGTACAGGCAAACTATTGGCCTTATTCAGGTTTTCACATTAGGACTGTTCTCAGTGAATTTGAAATTTGAAGCTGCTGTTTGGTAATCTGCTGTTTTGATTTAGTAAAACGGTATTTTTGACACTTTTCTCCTTGTCTTGTCAGCATCCTGAACAATTAAGTGGAGAGGAAAATCATCATTGGCCCCATACTACTGTATCCATAGGGAACAGTGATGTAGGTCAAGGTCTGCTAGCATGTTCCACAGCCATGATCATAGCAACCCCTCTGTGGCTCCGCCATTCTGTGGAGCTGCACCCAGTGGAAGACCCTCTGATTCTCACTAGCAACAAATGGCATTCTGGCTATCAATGGTATCGGTGAGCAACGGGAGAGCATCAAGGAAGAGGGTGAACTAGAGTTTATATGTTTATGTCTGCAAGCATGTTCCTCTGCCAATGCACAGGATACAAGTGGCTTCTCTATTGGCACTCCTGGACACCAGCAGCGGCCACAAGAATCGCCCAACTACAGTGGATCATTTCCCACATCCATAGACCTTTATTAAACAAGCAAAGACCCTACTCTGCTGATTTGAAACTGACTGGGATGTGGGGCAGCCACTCCCTGCACCCCTTCAGTGTTTTGGGGTCAGTGTCTCCAGTTGTGCTTTCAGAGGACGAAAATAGCCTTTGGAGGGGTTTAACTGACCGTTTAAGTAATTAAACTGATTCGTAAGTATTTGTGCCAGATTTATTATTTGTGCAGATTTAGAACGTGACTGACCAGAGCACAGTCTACAGACACAAGAATATAGAAATTGGGGAAATTGGTTGAATTTCATTTTAGTTTTTTTAAAGGAATAAAGAAAGAACTTCATCTCCACACAAACGGTGAAGAGATAACATGCATTTTTCCAAGGTCCATGCAAACCACAAAACCAACATTAACATGCATCAGCTGTATAAGGTTTCACACCTGAGTGGATTGTCTAATGGATACTAAGACCCCCACTCTGACATTCCATACTGCCAATACTTAACAGAGTTTCTCCCTTGTGGGTTTTCTGGTGGTGCTTAAGGCTAGCAATACAAATAAAGGTCATTCCACACTCCTGGCACTAATAGGGTTTCTCCCCTGTGTGGGTTCTCTGGTGGATCTTAAGACTCTCACACTGAGTGAAGGCTATTCCACAGTCCTGGCACTTATAGGGTTTCTCCCCTGTGTGGGTTCTCTGGTGGATCTTAAGATGCCCACTATCAGTGAATGGTTTTCCACACTCTTGACACTTATAGGGTTTCTCCCCTGTGTGAGTGAAGAAATGGCTCTTAAGATGGCTCTTAAGACACCCACTCTGAGTGAAAGTTATTCCACACTCCTGGCACTTATAGGGTTTCTCCCCTGTGTGGATTCTTTGGTGGCACTTAAGATGCCAACTCAGAGTGACGGTTACTCCACACTCCTAGCACTTATAGGGTTTTTCCCCTGTGTGGGTTCTCTGGTGGATCTTAAGACTCTCACACTGAGTGAAATCTATTCCACAGTCCTGGCACTTATAGGGTTTCTCCACTGTGTGGGTTCTCTGGTGTTTCTTAAGATGCCCACTCTGTGTGAAGGTTATTTCACACACTTTGCACTTATAGGGTTTCTCCCCTGTGTGGGTTCTCTGGTGGATCTTAAGATGCCCACTATCAGTGAATGGCTTTCTACACTCTTGACACTTATAGGGTTTCTCTCCTGTGTGGGTTCTCTGGTGCACCTTAAGACTCCAACTCTGAGTGAATGTTATTCTGCACTCCTGGCACTTATAGAGTTTCTCACCTGTGTGGGTTCTCTGGTGGATCTTAAGACACCCACTCTGAGTGAAAGTTATTTCACACTCCTGGCACTTATAGGGTTTCTCCCCTGTGTGGATTCTCTGGTGGCACTTAAGATGCCAACTCAGAGTGAAGGTTATTCCACACTCATGGCATTTATAGGGTTTCTCCCCTGTGTGGGTTCTCTGGTGGCACTTAAGACTCCCACTGTGAGTAAAGATTATTCCACACTCCTGGCACTTATAGGGTTCTTCCCCTGTGTGGGTTCTCTGGTGGCTCTTAAGGTTACCCCTCTCAGTGAAGGTTTTTCCACAATCCTGGCACATAAAGGGTTTCTCCCCTGTGTAGGATCTTAGATGAAGTATAATGCTTTTCCTGGTACTGAAGCTCTTTCCACACTGCTGGCACTTATAATTGTTCTCCTTTCTGTGGGTTCTCTGGTGGATCTGAAGTGCAGTTCTCTGAGTGAAGGTCTTTCCACACTCCTGGCCTGTAAACAGCCTCAACACTGTGTGGAGTCTTGGCTGTGTTGACGGAGCCTATTCCCGATTTCTTCCAATCTGGTCCCAAATGGACTCTGCAGAAATAAGTAAAGAAATGGTGGACGCACCAGAGGAAAAAACTGCAGCCAATTTGGGAACTGTTATGACCATTACCCAAGTGCCCCCGAATCAGGAAGGGAGCAGGAAATCTAATAGGGATTTCTGAATCGTGGTTACGGCCATCCTGAACCCCCTTCCCCGGATCCCAGGATAAGGATCTATACAAGGCAACAGATGCTCAAAATAGTTTAATTTTGATAGGTCGCAATTCTAACCAGTTTATGCTGGCCTAACTCACCTGTCTGATCTAGAGACACCCCCAGTTCCAGCAAGGGACTTATGCTGGGGCTCATGCCAGTCTAACTGAAAGTTAGGATTGCAGCCTCAGTAGTTGTACAGGCATCCAGGTTCCCTGATCACAGAGCCTACAATAAGTCTTATTAGGAATGGGTTCACTTCCCACAACAGAAGACTTGCTCTGGGAAAGATAAATGTGAGCCAATTGGATTGAGGGGTCCTCTGGAGGGTCTATTTCAGCCTGCATTCTCCTGCAAAGAATCCAGGGTCACAGAATTGCTGCCACTGGACTTGGTCACATTGACACGCGGTGGGCAGAAGGGATGTCTATTGGAGTCTGTAGTGGCCTCCACTGTCTGCTGATTCCCTGGAGCCTTGCAACCTCTCTGGGAGAATGATGGGCCAGGGGAAAGCTCTAACCACTCTAGGAATTGTGCAGATGTGCCTTTGGTCACTATTGCAACACGCCCAGGCCAGCACAGGACTTGTGCTGGACTAAACAGGGGATAGGATTGCTTTGTGACAGTCTAAGCACAAACCTGTTGAGGAGCTCCCCTCCTTTTCAAGAGATTCAGATCTGGCCTGCCAAAAGGGGAGAATGTGGGGATATCAGGGTAATAGCAGCCATGCCGATTTCATGCAGCCTGATCACCAAGTCCCCTTGGCAATAACCACTGGAAAAGAGTTTCATATTCAGAGCATCAATACATTAAGGACCAAAAATTCCTCCTTACCTACAAAGATCACGTTTTCGTGATTTTCTAGCATGACATCCTCATACAGGTGCCTCTGGCTTGGTCTCAGCAGCGCATACTCTTCACTGCTGAAATGCAGGGCTATCTCTGCAAATGGAATTGGGACCTGAAGGAAAAAAGAGAAATGCCCTCTGAGCAAGTCAGCCAAGGTCATGCCTGCAGGCCAAGGGAAAAAGGAGGAAGAGCTGCGTTCTTCCTTCCTCTGAGAAAGAAGTGGGCAATGTCACTCTTAAACTACACAGGAGGACTTCGACCCCCAACATCCACACTCAACAAAGTCCTCAGTAAAGCTGGTAGAAAGAGCTTGAGAAAAGAATTCTGCAGAACTGAGATGGAGGGAATGCACGGGGAAGAGGTAAATTAGTTGGGCTTTTTCAAGGGACATTAGAGAAGGAAGGCTGTTGGGATACAAGAAAGTATCCATCCAGCTAGCAGGCATTAATTGTGTTATGATATAAGGAAATGGGAGCGACACCTTATCATTTCAGTACTGTATTATAGTTATATACAGTATCATGAGTACATCTCATTGGCTCTGAGAGATATGAGTCTCTTAGCTATGAGTCAGACCACTTCAGTCAAGCTCAGATTCTTGCACCCCTAAAGCTTGTTGTCCAGTGGAGCTGTTACCTGCTGGATCTCCTTAGCTACACCACTGGTAACCCCAAGATGTCCTTGTCAAATATCCTTCACCTGGTCTGGATGAGCAGCAGCCATGTCTGTCCATGCACAGGGTTTGGATTCCTTTGACCCTCTTTCTCTACACTGTCAGGGAGAGAAAGGAGAGTGCATGAGGTTTTTAACTATTTCACCATTTGGTTCATTTTGAAAGTGATTATAAATTACATTGGTACCTCTCATAACAAGTGGCTCACATAACAAGCGTTTCACTTAACCAGTATAAATTTCCAAGAAATCTTGCTTTACATAACAAATTCTGCTTCACTTAACAAGCAAGCTCCGTGTGGATGCTCTTTAAAAGGGCTATTGGCCAGCACTGCTGCCTCTAACTGCCCTCAACTCAGAGGCAGTTGCCTGGGGGTGCCAGAGGCAACTGCCCCGACTGCCCCCATGTGCCTCCACTGTCCAACTTGAACATCCAGCAGCCCAGGGAAGCCTCCCAGGAAAGTGTCTTTGATTGCAGCCTCCTAACCATGTCTACCCAGAAGTAAACCCTATTGTGTTCAATGGGTTTTACTCCCAGGAAAGTGTCTTTAGAATTGCAGCCTAGTAGACTTCATAGGATCATGCACACTGAATGCATGTTTTGAATTCAATTACAGTGTTTTGTCATCATTTTTACATACAGTTAATATTTTATATGAATATTTTGGGGGTTGTGGAACCAATTGTCTGAGTTTCCATTATTCCTATGGGAAAACCTGCTTCACTTAAAGAGTGTTTCACTTAAAGAGCATGCCTCTGGAACAAATTAAGCTCTTTATGTGAGGAACCACTGTATAATCAATTAAACATGAACCCCTGTAAAAAAATATAAAGTGCCCAGTATTTGGGAGGGGGGGGGAATGGAAGGGAGAGAACCAGACTTCAGACAGATCTTCCTTCTGCAAACAGTTTAATAGATCTGAGAAGCCTGGGGAGGCCTTGACATATCTGTGAGCATAAAACCATCCCAAAGTGGGTTCCATAAGGCCTTGGCTTTGAAGGTGCAGAAAGAGACGCTGGCATGTCCTTCTTTCCCTGGGTTTCCCTGTTGTAGCCTCTACAAGAACCACAGAGCCACAGCTCTGGTCAGGGTGACTATATGACTGGAAAACCCGGATTTGTCTGGATTTTTAGCCTTCTCTCCAGATGTCCTACATTTTGTCTTCATTTTGAAACTTTGCAATTGTGCGCAGTATGCCATCATGCCATATGACGTTGGATTTGTATTGAAGAGCAGAATCCAATGCAAAAATCAGTTTTGATATATCTCATTCCCATCAAAAGTTATGGTCTAAAAACAAACAAAAAAATACACTTTTTGGCAATTTTTATATAGCGGGTAGGAATTTTGGCCCTGGGGTTCAGGAATAATCTGGTCACCCTGGCTCTGTTTCTGTCTCTCTCTGCAGGATCACGAACTGGCCCTTTCCGTTCCTGCCTGGGCCTTCTTGGCATAGCATCTCCCAGGCCTTCCCCCTCTCTCTGGGCTCAGACCTTCCCATTCCCTCCTGCTCCAGCCCCCTAGTAAGGTTTCCTCCTCCCTTTGCAGGGTCACAGCGTGAAATGTCATTCCCAGACACAGCAGCCCCTTTGCACTTCATTGGAGATAGTTATTTTTTTTAAAAAAATTGATACTGAAATCAAAAGATGCAGCATTGCTGGAAGGGAGTCAGATAAGGGGGTTAAGTGAAGCAGACCATAAGCAGACCCCTTTCTGTGCCCCGACTGAAGAAGGGAGCGCTGTGTTGAGTCTACTTATATATGCGCCTTTAAACAAAGCCCTCTTGTGCACAGAAGTTCTTCAAAATAAGAACTTTTCATCCATTAACCTTAAGAAGGGCTGCACACTATGTATTTATTTATTTTTATTTAAACAGGGGGCAGAAAAAATCTTTCAAACATGTTTTTTTCATAGTTATAAAAACATGATGTATCTTTAAATGTATAATTATATGTGAAACATTCTGCAAAATATATAACCATCTTTTTTGTACTCTTTTGTACTCTAGTAACCAAATATAAGTATCTGTAATAATCTGTAATAAGTAATAATAATAACTTGTAATAATTTGTAATAATCAGTGATAATTTGTAACTGGAATAATTTTGTACAATTTTGTAAAATTCTGTGATTTTCTTGTAATTATTAGAAGAATAATTTTGTAATGTTGTGTAGTTGCATTTTAAAAAGATTGTAGGATGGCTATTGATTCAATAAAAAATATATCATTCCTAAAAATATATATACGAGTATCATTCTTCTCTGCACACAGCTGTAATCTTGACTCAGGCCCTCCTGTCTCTTCTGCTGCTTTCCTGGGAGAGCAACAGTTTAAGGGGAAATGAAGGTTAGTTTGCAGGAAACCTTGCAAGTCTTTAACCAACCAGAGGCCAGATTAATACAGGCCTGGCAAGTGACACGGAACAAGGGTGAAATTCTCTGTTAACACAAACCACACCCAAATCTGCCATCAATCAATCAATCAATCAATCAATCAATTGATTGTAAGAGATTGTAAGAGATCATATGATCTCTTACAGCTTTACATATTTGAAACTATGAATTAAAAGCAGGTAACACCATGTTCTGAACTTTCCATTTCTGCATAGAAACAAAACACAAATCCCCAAATCTACAAATATTCAAAGCATTCTCTACACCTTCTATTTTACCTTTAGATGCAAGGCCTGTTGTCACCACACCTGCCTAGTGGACCCTTAAATCAGTTAGTTTTTCCGTGGCTTTACCCACATGGATATGTGGCTTGAGTGTATGGGGAAGGAAAGGACACGTGGAACAGAGGGGACCAGGGCCCCCCACCACCAAGCACCTGGCTGCAGGGAGCAGGGCTCACCAGGCACCAGGGACCACAGGAACTGGTACTGGGGGCAGATGGCATCCCACACCATATCTTTGTCCCAGGAAGCAGCACCAGTGGCACCTGCATACTACTGAGCCAGCTGCCATGCCATGGAGGCAGGAAGGAAGAACATCCTTCAGATGAGGGGATTTTTGCCACCAATGTCTCCTCTTGGTCCCCTGGAGAGCTACTCACATCACCTCAGGTGGCTGTGTGGGGGAGAAAGAATGTCCCTCAGATGAGGGGATTCATGCCACCAATGCCCCCTCTTGGTCCCCTCAGAGAGTCAATCAAATCACCTCAGGTGGCTGTGGGGGGAGAAAGAACGTCCCTCAGATGAGGGGATTCCTGCCACCAATGCCCCCTCTTGGTCCCCTCAGAGAGCAACTCAGATCAACTCAGGTGGCCGTGGGGGGAGAAATAACGTTCCTCAGATGAGGGGATTCCTATCAGTAATTTCCCCTCTTTGTCCCCTAGAAGAGAATGTAGTTGGGAGTAGTCAAGTGGGACTGGGGTTCTGGGGGAGCCAAGCAGTATTGTCTTTAGAAGCAAGTATCAAAATGGCCGCCCTTAAACAATGTTGAAACAGACCAGGGCATGCTTTAAGGCTTCCTCCTGCACAGCTGAGGATGGACACTTATCCCCAGGCTGCTTCTCCTTCCACTCCCAACTTCCACCCCAACTGCCCCCAACTGCTCTCACTGTCCCCATCTGCCTCTTGACTGGCCCAACCAGTTCTGAACCACACCAGTCCACACCAAGGTGACTATATGGCCTCTTTTCCCAGGATGTGTCCTCTTTTTTAGTCTTGTGTCCATGAAAAAAAAAATCTTCATTGTTCTCCTCCTCAATGGGAGCAGTTAACAAATATAGTTAACAAATTATAAATATTTGTTTTTAATTTTATAATATATAATTGAGTGTTTAAGGGCACAATCTAAATCCCAGTTAGGCTGGCATAACTCCTGGCGGGGTTAGTCCAGTGAACATGCATGAGCCAGCCTCCCCGCTCTACCATGGGAGGTTATGCAGGTGTGTTATGCTGGCCTAAATTGTTTAGGATTGTGCCCACAATCAACCATATGAAAGCAATATATATGACGGTTTATGATGGTTTAATCTTTTATTTTGTCATGTCCTACATTTCAGGGAGCCCTTGTCCTCTTTTCCAGTTATGACATATGGTCACCCTTATCCAAGTAAACAATCAAATAAGCAAACACACAAACAAATGTAGATATATAATTTCAGTTTCATATATACTGTATAGATAAACATGCACCCATGAAATGAAACACTTGAAACCCAATATGGGCTGGTGCAAGGGAAGCACCATTGAAATAAGGCATGTTTGCACCTCCTCCAGAATCAGCTGTGCATGGAGATGTGTCAATCCATAGAAGCTGGCAGAAGTCTGGAGCTCTGCTCTGGTCAACTTCAGCTAATGTGGAGGTCGGGGAGGCTGGAGGAGGCAGGAGGGCACATTCCGGGGCAGGGAAGATGGTCACAGGAATGGGCAAGGCGGAGAGCAGGAGATGGAACTGGGACCCAGTACTCTGATATTAGAGGCACTAAAGCAGCGTTTCTCAAAGTGGGGGTCGGGACCCCTTTGGGGGTCGCCTAAAGACCCCTGTTGCGGAGCACCAGCTGGGAAGACCTGGCAGAAACGCTGGAGCCGCTGTGGCTGGAAGAAGCCGCTGAGAAGTGGCTCAGAAGGAGCCTCTGAGCTGGTGTGAGACCGATATGGAGCCTTGGGGGCGGGGAGACACCTGACACACTCACCACAGATGGCAGCCTCCTCCTCCTCTCCCCTCCCCACAGATCCTCAGTGCACCTGTGGGCTGAGAGTGAAGCGCACTGAGGTGTGAGCATGGTGTCAGTGTGGCGCCAGAACTCTGGCGGGTGGGCTGTCTGGTGGGTGCCCTGCTTGTGCACCAACAGTTGTGCCCTGCTCCTTGAGCTCTACTCAAAAGTAAGCCCCTTCAATGGTGTTGTTGTTCATAAGTGAGTGGGACTTACTCCCAGGAAAGTGCTAGGATAGAAGCCTTAGAGCCCAGCTCTATGCATGTCTACTCAGACGTCAGTCCCATGATAGTGAATGGGACTTACTCCCAGGAAAGTGCTAGGATTGCAGCCTTAGAGCCCAGTCCTATGCATGTCTACTCGGAAATCAATCCCATGATAGTGAATGGGACTTACTTCCAGTAAACAGTGGCTGGCTCTGCTGCCTGAGATCCCAATCCTCTGGAGGTCTCTTCAGAAGTCAGTCCTATGATAGTGAATGGGGCTACTCCCAGGGAACTGTGGCTGGATCTGCTGCCTGAGATCCCAGTCCTATGGAGGTCTCCTTAGAAGTCAGTCCCATGATAGTGAATGGGGCTTACTCCCAGGAAAGTGCTAGGATTGCAGCCTTAGATCCCAATTCTATGTATGTGTACTCAGAAGTCATTCCCATTGAGTTCAGTGAGGTTTTCTCCCAGGAAAGTGTGCATAGCACTGCAGCATTAGCAAATAAAATAATTTTATGGGTGGGGGGGTCCCCACAACATGAAGAACTTATAAAGGGGTCATGGCATTAGAAAGATTAAGAACCACTGCCCTAAAGCTTAAATTTCATGAGTTTTATAATAGATTTACCCCAGGAACGTCTGACATCAGCTAATATATCTATTTGTATAAAGTTTTCCCGCAACGATTATAAAGTTTTACTGCATATCACACTTACACGGAACAAATGATTCTTCTCCTCAATGCCTTCTTTAATAAGTCTGAGGCCAGAATCTGGCGCATGATTCACCATCAGAAGATTGGCATAAATCATTTCATGTGCACATTTCAAAATTGACAGCCGGCTCCTTGGCAGATTCTACGGGCAGCTGTCCTGGCAGTTCAGAAAATGCTTATCATTCCACCATATGTAAGACTCAACATGTTTGGCGCATTGAGGCTTATTTGGACCCTTTGCACCACCTAATATAGTTTTTCTTAAAAACATAGGTTATTTCTGGGCACAGTTTTTTATTCCTTTTTGATAATCAGAAACATCTTGCTTGAAAAGTGAGAGATTCCAAAATATAAAGGGTGAGCTACAAACAACAGTGGGGAGGTTGACTGCTTCTTTGTAGATATAGCCACCTGGCAGTTTCTGACTGACTTTGCAAATGTTCCTTTATGGCTGCAGGTTGATAGCAGTTGACAGAATGAGATTTGGTTATTTGATCTGTCCTTACAACACAGACATGCAATTTGTGATTTGACTGTAGAGAGTGGCAAACTATATTGGAACAACTCTTCAAGAGGTAATTGACCCTACCCGTTTGGTCTTTATGACTGATCACACCTGCTACTCTAGCAGGATGACCAAATGCCCAAACCTTAAAAGGAGGACAAGGTCTTGGATTCCTCTCAGCCTGGGCTTTCTGGGAGACAATAGCACGTTTGCATACTCATGAGTAAAGCCACAATATTGGGCACTTTCACTTTCCCATAAAGCGAATGCATATTTTTTATTTTCAGTTGATAGGAAGGAGATATTTCAAAACTGATTTTTGCATTGGATTCTGATTTTCAATACGAATCAAACAACATATGACATGCTTGGGTACTGCACACCACTGCAAAGTTCCAAAATGAAGCAAAAATGGAGGACAACGAAGCCCTTTTGAAGGACACCCGGATAGGAGACTAAAAAAGAGGCCAAATCTGGAAATTTCCTATCATATGATCACCCTAAATCTAGTCTTCCCCATGCCCATCCCAGCTGCTTAAAACAACCCTCATCATGAAAACAACAATAGCTCTCTCTCTCTCTCTCTCTCTCTCTCTCTCTGGCTAACACTTCTGACCTTACACATCATAGAACAAAACACAAATCCATTTTTTCTAGACCAGAAGGATCTGTGAGATTAGGGCTGAACTAACTCCTTCTCTGGCTTAAAAAAAATTTAGAAACATGGCTTAAAAAATAATATTTTATGATAATTTATGATCATTATGATTTATGAGATTTATATCATTGACACATAATGATGGGGATACATTCCCTTATCCCCATTATTACGTGATTAGGTCATTAATCATCAGTCGAAGTTCCCTGAGTTCCCGTAAACTCGAAGGTGTGCATAACTGGCCACAGCTAGAAAACTGTTGTTAGCACCTAATTCTAATGCTCTTAAAGTGATTAGTGACATTCATTAGGATGTACTAACAGAATATTTGAAATCTGATTCAAAAACCGCATTTATTAACCTTAAGCAAATAAATAAAAAATACTGAATTTGTAATAACAAGGAGGGTTGAAGCTGTAAAAAAAAGGCGACCTATACAAACCTATGGAGTTTACAAATTTATAAGGAGGGTCAAAGTTGGCCTTTTTGGCCAGGGGGGGTCACTACGGCACCCCACACATGCAGCTGGAAAAATGTCTAGGGAGGTTTCAAACAGCACCTAGAAATAGGAGGGTACTAGGAGGAGCAGGCCTCTTGGCCATCATGGTGCAGAGAGGGAGCAAAAACAAAATCACATGGAAAAAATTTTCCAGCTACGACCGTCCTAAGGTTTAAGTGAACACTGAGCCCAAGCTAGTACCTTTATTGTATAAACAGACACTCCCTACAAGAGTAGCTGAGCAGGTTACTTAAGACTGTCTCTTCTTTGCATTAATAGCTTCTTCGTTGTATAAATAACCTTCTGAAGGCTATGGGAGACCTGACTACCTCACTGAGGGAAAGATGACCATCTAAAAGATGACCCCTAGATGACCATCTAAAAATAGCTTAATTTGCATAAATTATAATTGTTGGTCAATGGATTTGGTTGGTCATCTAAGGGTTACACCGTTTTCTGCTCTTCTAACTTTGGGAAATCCCAAAATCTGCAGAAAAATGAAACTGGTTTTATCCCCCAATATCCTTAGTAACAAGTCTCTGCTTGCCATTGGTTGATCTTCCCTCCTTCCTTCCTCTGTTTCTTCTGAACCAACTGGTTTTCTTTTGCTCAGTACTGGTCCTGCTCCTGACTGGTAAAGATCCATGCTGGTATGTGGCTCTGCTTGGAGGATGGTGTCTCCTCTCTCTGATCAATCAATCAACACTCTAACACAGCCATTTTCAACCATGATGTCATGGCACATTAGTGTGCCACAAATGCTCTCCAGGTTTAGCATGGGAATTTGGTAGGATTTCTTATTTACAGGGATTCTGGGGATACAAGTCCCATGTCAGCAGCACAGTGTGCCCTGTTGACTGTCAATACAGATATGGAGCCTTGTGACTGAGGCGCACAGTGAGAGCTCTACGGATTATGCAGGTAATGCATGGATGTCCCACAATGAGAACTTTCCTAAAAGGGCTACTTTAGATCCCTCACCTGAAAGGAAGGAGGGCAGAGTGAGCTGTGGCTCCACTTAATGATGCCATCTCCATCTATTCCAAGGGATCAGTCAACGGCGGGCATCTGGCTGCATGCAGGTCTGGAACTGGAGATCAGCTGGTTGTTTAAAAGAGATACTACTGATCCCAGATGTCTCAGCTACTTGAAATGTTGTTGGGCCTCCGTCCCTCAAGGATTGCAGAGTGAGCCCCAAAGAGTTTGTGGCTGTAACTGCAATTCATACCTTCTTTGAAACCTCCCATCCCAAGACAGATCTGGGGAACAGACTGTGAAAAGCGGTGGATTGTCTGTTGGCCTTCCTTACCTTTGTTCCCAAAGCAAAGTCAGACACGACTTCATGACTAAACAACAACCGTTGCTCTGGTGAGAAAGCCCTAAACAGGGTGACCATATAGAATGGAGGACTGAGTGGCTCTACCTTTAACCACTTCATAGATGGGGGAATAAAGGCAGGGGCTGCTTTTTAAGCCCTTTTATGTTGAGCTAAACCTGCCTCAATTCCCTTGTCTGTGCAATGCTTAAAACAAGAGTGGGGACACAAAGAGACACCAGTGATTGTCTTTCTTCAAACAACTTCCCCTGTTTTTTTAGTCAGATAAATTTAAAAGAGTTCAGAACTTCTATTAACTGAAGCTGAAGCTTTCTATAATTTTTTTTGCAATATTCTCTAATTTTGGAGCATTACAGAAAAAACATGCAATCCTGTTGGAATTTTCAAAATAAGACTATAGATTGTTTTAGACAGAGTTTTAGGTTGTAGGAATTGGTTTAAGAGTAAATTAAAGAAAGATAAATTTAGAGTTCTGCACTTGCATTCAATGCTATTCTTATCTTTGTTTCATTTTATTTTCTGTTCTTTTTTCTTTTTCTATCTTTTTAATATATAATTTATCTTGTCTGTGTTTTTTCTTGTTGATAAAATAAAAAATTATCTATAAAAAGGAAAAAAAATGCAATCAACAGTTTATTTTCGGACAATGTCCTTGAATCATGTTGTATCCATAGGATTTTGAAAAAAAGCTTCCAGGAGAACTTTATGCAAAGGATCTCAGCTGCTTCTGGTCAAGGTGAGCAGCCTTATCCCAGAAATGTAGCAGGGTCCAATTCCTTTATAAAGGCATTGAGGCTAGATGCCATCACCACATCCTGTGGCAGGGAGTTCCACAGACGAACTACATCCTGGGTAAAGAAATATTTTCTCTTGTTCCTCCTAACCCTAGCTAGTTCTGGTGATATATAAAAGGGAAAAGAGGATCTCCCTATCTACTCTGTCCATTCCTTGGACAATTTTGTATGTCTCAATCATGTCTCCCCTCAAGCGACTCTTTTCTGTACTGAAGAGCCCCAAACCCTGCAGCTTTTCCTCATACAGAAGGTGACCCTGACCATCAGTCATTTTGGTCGCTCTCCTCTGAACCTTTTCTATTAATTCTATATCCTTTTTGAGATTTGGCAATCTGTCCCAGGCCGTTTTGTTCTTCTGCATCACATGCCTTCTTCCCTGATTTTCCATTCCACCGTTCCACATCAAGTCTAATATATTAAAAATAAAATATGCATTGAAATGAATGGAGATCCACTTGAAATTGGGTTCCACCTGAACTGTGGTTCAGGACTATCCAGGTGGCCCTGATCCATAGTTTGAGAAGGACTGTCCTAGTACCAACAGAACCAAGTATGTATGTAGGGGGCTAGTATGTAGGAAACTATCCAGGAAATTCCAAATTGGAAATATCTATTCCAATTTTTGCACTGACATTGGCTGCAATCCTAGCCAGTGGTGGGCTCCAGCAGGTTCGCACCTACTTTATAGAACCGGTTGTTAATGAGAGATAGGACATATAAAGATTAAAAATAGCCATTTAAAAGTGGCTGCCATATGGGCATAGGTTGTTAATTTCTTTGAATCCCATCACTGATCCTAACCTCCAGTTAGGCTGGTCTAAGCCCCAGATTAAGTCCTGTGCTGAACTGACAAAGGTGCCCTAAGACACTTCTGTGCAACTCCTGAGGGAGGGTTAGGCCAGTGTACAGACATGCGCTTGCCTCCCTACACCACTGTGGGAATGGAAAGACCAATGAGTTAGGCTGGCCTAAGTTAGGATTGCACCCTTTGTGTCCCGTAAGACGCCTGTAGTTTGGGTTGTTATAAGGTTCGTGAAGCGTGATAGAATGTGTCATGATGCTATGATAAGCTCATGGCTTCTGTTTGTTCCTGTCACGATAGCCTACTTGCTTTAAATGATATGTTTGGTAATATTCACTCATTGTCTCGCCATACAGCTGGTGCATGCAATAGCTTATTGCTTAAGGAAAAGAAATCAAGGTTATGCCTGAAATAGGTTCCACTTGTTATGTGCTCATGGCTAAGCTTGTTACTGTAATTTAAGGAATCAACATCAAAATGACAGGCTACTCAAAAAGGCATATCATTTGGCTTACGGCTACTTTTAATTGCTGCTACACAAGCTCAGTAGAAAATTGTTTCAGACCTTTTTCTCCTCTCTTAGGCTATAGATCTCATAGGCTGTGCCATTGAAGTCATGCAAAAGTGACATTTCCTGACCTACCTGGAAATTTCCAAGGCCTACCTGACATTCAGTGGATAGATAGGGATATGAGCCTTGCCATACATTCAGTTCTCATTATTGGGTTAGAGACAAGGAAAACCTAGTGGATACCAAATTAGTAGGTACTGAGGCTGCAATCCTAATTAGACTTATCTGGGTGTAAGCCCTATTGACTATAATGTGAATTACTTCTGAGTAGATCTGCATAGGATTGGGCTCTCAATCATTGAGCTGATGGGGAAAATGAGTTTAGGTTCCAGAGAACATTCTTTGCTCTATACTTCATGAACTTTATGAACCTGAATCTTAAGTCTGTGTGGCTTGGTGATAGCAAGAGCTCATCAACATCTCCTATGTCTGATGCTTTCTCCTCCATGCTGGATATCCCTTTGATGCATTAAAAGTTATGGCAATGGAGATTTTTTTTCTGTGCTGGATATAATGAAGAAGAAATAAATAGATTTCTCCCATCAGATCCAGAGGTTGAATTGAAGAATTATGAGCTTCATTGTGGCTTTTTACAAAATCGATGATTCTCAAACTTTTTAGTATTGCGATCCACTTCTAAAAATAAAACTGTATTGAGAACCACTTAGCTTTAAAAAAAAAGATCTAGAAAGAAGTTTTATTTATCTATTTATTTATTGTCAGATTTTTATTTATTTATTTATTTTGCAAAAACAAAAGTATCCATTTCTGGAATGAGACAGCCCTAATGAAAATAGTCAAGACTTGAGGGGCTTAGTTATGTAACAAGCAGTGCATCCCAAAACTATGCTTGAACAGGGAAGCTAGTGTGGCTGCACTATATCCAATGAAAGTTTAAGGCTAATGCTGGGGCAAAGAGACATGCTAATGCTGGGGTAATGCCCTCCCTGGGGCAAAGAAAAACTTTTCCTCTTATACCGGGTAAGGCAGAAGTAGCCCCAAAGGGTCTACTTGGATCTGCACCACCAGTTTTGGTGGAACATATCTAAGCAGCCCTGGTTTACTGTGGGCTGCCCAGGATTAGAGCTTGGATCTAGTACAAGTGTTAGATCCCAGCTCCAACTCCTACTTCCTGACTGTCTACCCACAATCCCACCCACTGCCTCCCCTCCCCAAACCCCATGCATACTTCTTCCCCCTTCCTCTGCTTCCTACACCCCTCGGACCCTTGCACTGGCCAAGCTTGGCCAGGACAATTTCCAAGTGCCTTCATCAGAGTGGGGAGGCTGGCACCATACTGTTCCCAGTAAGTGTGTGCTTTATGGCAGTTTCACAACACTCCTGGGCCAGCACAAGTTTGTAAGTGAGTGCTCAGGATTGTGCCCCCAGTATACATCTGCCTCATAACTTTTTCTAGTGTTAATGATTTGGAAAAAAAATAGTCTAGAAAAAAGACACTCAAACTGGTTTCTTCCTATATTTACATGAGCTTGCAAACGTCAGGACTTCATCTCCTCGAAAACTGCAGGAGCTCAGCTGTTTGCATGGCAAGTAGCAACTATACGAATTTTAACATCTTCAGGGCTTGAGGCAGTTCCCGATTTTTCCATCACACTTTTTTTATTGAAGCCTCTATGGGACCCACTGGGAATAGGGTCCCAACTTACAGTTTGAGAAGTGCCATATTAGACCAGAACTCCATTAGGACTAATACAGCAGTTGAAGTTTCAAGAAACAGTATTCATATATTCAGTCCTTATGTCCCTTACTGAATCTTATTGCTCTGAGACACTGAATTACTTGTAGTGCAACCTTTTAATTCCATTTTGATTTTAATTGAGAATGTGCTCCATGGAAAGTCAACCAGTTCTCTCTTTCTGCACAGAGGACAATCCCTTCAACTTTTCAGTCTTATTGGTTTTACTGTTCAAATAGACAGATAAATCTGGCTCATGCCTGCTATACAGAAGAGATTCATGTAATCTGCTTTCATGGGACTTGCTCGTATTGGCCCAGAGTCTGATTTGAATGTCCAAAACCTCATTCATGAGTGACATTTGAAAAGGAGATGCTTGCCAAGAATCTGTTTTTGCTCTTTTGCTGTTTTTGCTGTTTTGCTCTGTTTTTTGCAAAGTAGCCACCTGTTACTACTGATTGAGATCATAGGTGTTTTCAAAGTGAGAGGTTATTTGCATAGTGAGTCAGGATTCTTTTGAATTTCGTCCCATTGGAATTTCTTCCTAGATATCAGGGTTTTGAGTTGTCTAATGCTGTTTCAAAAGTCACACTGACGCATTTGCCATTTCCTAATTTGTCTTCTTTCTATTGTTTATTTTTTAGCCTTTGCTTCTAAACTTTACTACTGAACACATATAGTCTTATGCACTTTTCATTTTGAATCTTATTTTTCTTATACATTGGTACGCACTGGCATTAATGTGATGTCACCCACTGTCAGATCCCGATTCCTCATCAATACTTCCTTCCTCCAATATCTCATCCTCTTGCCTCCCTTCAGCCATCCCAACCACCGGATTCAAGAAGAAGATCACCAAATGAACCAGGTAAGTAGTAGGTTTTAGCAAAAAGGTTTCTTTATGATGTTGGATCAATTTGTTTATCTTAACTCTTCTGTTACATTATATGATTCCACCCCTCATACACAGGTAAGTTCACATCACTTGAGGCATACACATTTGTTTACCACTCTTTCTTTCTCTTGACAGGTTTAATTCACTGCCAAGGATGTTCTCACCCTCACAGTCATGTACAACAACTGAGTCCCAATAAAGTACAGGTAAGTCCAACAATGCTGTGGGTGGCACAAGTGGTTAAAACACTGTGCCTGTTATCCTGCAGGCCAGGGTTCGAAACCTGGGTTGGTCCCCCACAAGACAGGGTGAGCTCCTGCCTTAGCCCAGCTCTGTGACGCAGCTGGAACCAATCGGCTCTGCCTTTCCATTGGACTATTTCAGTGGCGTGGAGAGGGGGGATTTGCTGCTTGGGTAACAGCCTATCCTCCATATTAATCTACCAAGGCCTTCGTGCTTCACATACAGCGTCGAGCATGATACCATAGTCTTTCGAAACTGATGGATGCCAATACTTAAGTTCAACATAACTCAAAGGTTTAACTTGTCTCTCTTTCCTTTTACAAGTCTCCAGGAGGCTCATTACATGCTGCAAGAAGACTGAGGTGTCCCACACACTCATCAGTGTTCACTTGGTTCTCGCCAACAACTGCCACTCTCCTGTGCTTTTCTCCCTTTTATATCTCACATCCTCCTCCACTCCCTTTCCTTTCTCTTTCCTCCTTCCTAGGAACCTCAACATACCTGGATTGGATCTGGCTGAGATAGGTCTCCATGGGTAAATCTCTGAATGCCCAGCAGCATACATTTTCATCGCGAACCAATAGTCAGTCCAATGAACCCGGTCTTTCTCTGTTGATGCCAACACCTCGGCCCATACATCTCTGTGTTCCGTTCTTTCTCTAGAAAAATTGTCCACAGCTGCTCCTGCCCCATCACACCCGGATGGCTTTGTGCATGGATGGCTTCACACTGCATTTATGATGTGGTGGAGAGCTCAAACTTATGGTTCCTTGCACTTGAAGGAACAGTGCTTCCAAATTGGTGACTGCTGAATCCCATGGGTGCTGGGAAGCTGATGGAGATATCTTTAAGGGAAGCAGATTCTTGTCCCCTGAGGGCACATAAATTCCAATTGTTTCCCAAGTGGTGCCCAGAGTGCCCAGAATGCCCTTGCCCTGTTTTGCCTTTGTTACCATCCTGATCATGCTGCCCCCATCATGCATTCACTCATCATCTCTGATACGTGGTGTGACTAGTGTTTTCAGAAAAAGTAACTTCATATTAAGCACAAGAAGGAAGATTTGTGTCATAGCAAGATTTGGAATGGGCCCTTAACTAAAATGTATCTTTTATAAACTTTCATTGTTACCTGACAAGTCAGTGACTGATAAAACATATTTTTTTATTAAAAACCCATCTATTATTGACAAAGATTATTTTTTTCCTTCATCAAGGAAATAATTAAACACATGAGGATCACTGTCTAAAAATCAGATGCCTGAATCAGTGACCTAGAACTATTCATTGTGAGAACAATAGAGACGAAACAAAGAATAGCAGCATTTACACTCAATGTGGAAGGAGCAAAATACATTTTAATTTGTGGTTCTGTTTTGAATAACTTTGCCTGAAGAATCTTGCCTTTCAATATGAAATAGTCATTCAATCAGTTCTCTGTTTTTGCCTTTTTCTGTGTGGCGCAATCAGATCCTCAGAGACCTGAGCAGGGTGCCAAATAAAAATTATATTTGAGTGCAAAAAAATCCACAGCGCTGTATAGAAATCTTGAAAATAATTGTCTGGTATGATCAAAATTTTAAACACTCAAGTGTAATTAGTAGCAGCTTGTGAAAAGGGGGAAAGAGAAACACAACTGGAAATGTAGGAGATAAAGATTCTGGACTCTTTCTTGTGAGTGTTACAATTCAAAATAGAGCCAGGATGATTCCCAAACTGTGAGCTGTGGCTCTCTGGGGGTCCCTGGAAATCAGTCCAGAGAGCAATAGAATCATCCACCCAAAAACTCAGTGCTCTTTAGAATGCATAGGACTGTAGTCCTTAAAGGGGAGATCCAGTAGATCAAGAGAGCCAAAACTTGAAAAGGTTTGGGAACCACTGATGTAGAGGTTTAGGATTTAGACCTGAAAGAATTGTTTCTAACCCCCCACTCAGCCATGAAGCTCCCAGTTGACCATAGACCAGTCTCTCAACTTCACCTGCCTCATATAGGGAGGAGTAAAGGAGGATAGTTGAGCTACTTGGGCAGCATAAAATCATGTGAAAATAAAAATGAATAAATAGAGGTGTGTCAATATGGGCCTGAATTACTTATATTTGCACTTTTGGTCCTATAGAATTGCAATCGAATTTGTTGTCAAATACGATCTCTCTGCATTGGGCTGTTTCTTAAATGCTTATTCCTCACGGTGTACTACTTAAAAAGATTTAATGGGGTGGCAACAAAACCCAACTTGCGGTAGGAAACTCATGCTGTAATGTGCCAATCATTTTGAAGGAAACATGTAGAAATAATGGCAGAGACTGAAATGCATTTCCCAGGTGCACTTTGACTTGTGCGAGATGTTAGCTTCAAAAATGTGTCAAACAACTGAAGGAAATGAATATGTTTTAACAGAATGATGCTGAAAGTGTGCTTATTGTGGCACTGAGATGAATACCTTTTGGCACGAGTTAGAAAAATAAAGTTCAGAAAGAGGGTATCGATATAAATAAGAAAAAGCATTACTGGGAATACAATCTCTTTGATTTAAAGGCTGTTTCCTCTCTGAGGAAGAGTTATTAAAAGATTTTAAAGCAAAGTCAAGCTTAGAAATTATACTGGGTTATCTGAGGAACATGCATGTAAATGAGACTTTCATTCATGTTCTTATGCAGAAAGGTGCCCCAAAGGTCAGAGCAGACAGAGACTATGGAGCACAAGTGCCACCCATCTGAAAGGCCTTGGCAGCTGCTAGTTCTATGCACTGGCCAGACATATAACTAAAGCCCCAGGCTTATATGATTTGTTCAGCAACATGACATGGGTTTGGTTTATTCATGCAAATTGAGGTAAGGAGCTTTTCAGAATCACTCTTCTCCTACAGACCTTAAAAGCCTTAGAAGGGTTATGCGCAGGGGTTCACTTTGCAGTTTTTTCCCCCGAAAATAAAACTGGTTTAATGAGCACTCGTTTTTCCACTTTCTATATAGGTTAGGGGCAAATTCCAGGGCAATGCAAGGCGGTCGACACCAAGAGGAAGGATGCCTAACGAGAACATGTGGACTATCCATAGGGTGGTGAGCTAGTGAGGATCATAGTGCAGGTCTCAATTGCTCTGTAACTGCCCATAATGCTCAGATGCTGAGATCATTGTAAGCACTTTGGGAGCTAACACCAGTTGCCTACCATCTTTTGAGTCAAGAAAAACTGAGCAAATTGGATTCAGGGAAAATGAATGAGGAATACTCATCAATTGTACAGATGTGTTTTATAAATTGTACAGATGTGTTTTGCACCCATGAAAAGTCCCGTTGGAGGGTTTTGCTTTATCGTAAGCTGTAGCACTACTTGGGGTGGAGTTTAGGCATGTTTGTGTCTGAGGCAGAAATTCAATCAATCGATCAATCAATCAATCAATCAACATTATTTCTATACTGCTTTGCAAATTATATACTGCTTTTCAATACACTAAGAAGTGACGCATTGTTGTCCTTTGCATTTTTTTTCACCTTGTTTAGATTATGTCAGCTCTGCCTTTCTTGGGTCAATTCAAGGCAGTTCACTATGCTGTGAAATTAAAATAAAGCAGCAATGCAATGAAACCAAGACATTGAAAACAAACAGAGCAGAATAAAATCAATGGAGAGATGTTAGAGCCAGCATCAGGAAGGGGGACTGATTCAGCAAAGATCAGGAAGTGCATGTTGAGACAAAAGCATTTTCAATTTCTGCTGCTTAGCTGGGTGCTTAGCTGTGTGGTTAATTGCTGCTAACTGTGCATTGGCTGGTTGCCTAGTGGGAGGAGGTTTCAAGGGCAGCATCAGGGCCTGAGGCGCCAGCCTTTGGATCAGAGCCTGTGAACAAGGAGGACTTCTCAAGTTGACAAGAGATGGAAGGGCAGGGCGCAATTGTCGTGACATGCACCAAGTGTGCCATGTTTGTCTTCTTGCAAGCGCAAACTGGTTGCACTGTTGGAGGAGAAGGTGGCAGCATTAGAGGGTGAAGTATCCACCCTTCGTCACATTAAGGCATCTGAGGAGTTCCTCGATGCAACACACACGGAACTTCTCCAGAGGGAAGTTTTGGATGACTTCCCGAGTGGGAATGACACCAGAAGGAACCCCAGCAATGATGTCTCTTCATGTAGGCATGTGACAGTCAGGAGAAAAAAGGGCAGGGATATCCAGAACCACTGGAGCTACACAACCTTTTCCAGAGTCTCTCAGATTCCACCATGCTGGCAGACGTTCCTCTTGCTAGCATGCCTATACCGGATCCTGGGAGACCTGCAATAATTCCCCTTTCTGGCATGCCTGCTGATCCCCCTCATAGACAGATGCCAAAAACAGTAAGTGTGGGGGAATCTCCACACAAAAGGAGAACACAGAGGAGGGTGGTGGTGATTGGAGATTCTCTCCTGAGGGGCATGGAACCTCTATGCCGACCAGACCTATTTTCCTGTGAGGTGTGCTGCATCCCTGGTGCCAGGATATGGGATATCACAGAGAGGCTACCGAGGATGATCACGCCTGCTGATCGCCACCCGTTCTAACTCATCCACATAGGAACAAACGATACTGCTCGACAAACTTTCCAAAAGATAGTTGGGAATTATGAAGCTCTGGGGAGGAAGATTAAGGATCTGGGGGAATACCCAAGTGGTATTCTCATCCATCCTCTCAGTAATCGGCAAAGGTCCTCAGAGAGATGGCAAGATTTTCCAGGTCGATAGCTGGCTGTGAAAATGGTGTCATCGAGAAGGATTTGGATTCTGGGATCACGGGATGAACTCTCTCGTTGATCATCTAGAACCAATGGGTACAAACTGCAAGAATGAAGATTCCGGTTGGATATCCGGAAAAAATTCCTGACGGTGAGGGCGGTACGGCAGTGGAACAGATTGCCAAGGGAGGTGGTGGACTCTCCCTCACTGGAGATCTTCAAGCAGAGGCTGGACGAGCATCTGTCGGAGATGCTCTAGGAGGATTTCCTGCTGCAGGCAGGGGGTCGGACTAAATGACCTAATAGGTCCCTTCCAACTCTATGATTCTTCCTAAACACAATTGGACTGAAGATACCATGATGGACTGGATTCTATAGAATGGATTTGGTGAACCTAATGCCTGATAAGGCACTTACACACAGCATCATAGTGTGGACAGGATGTGTGGTCCAGAGGATGAATTTTCTGCCTAAAGCTTGACATTTACTTTGAGAACCACTAGGCTAGAGGATATTGTACATAAATATAGCAAACATTAAAAGATTATAGGGCTGTGGGTGGCGCAAGTGGCTAAGACGCTGTGCCTGTTAACCAGCAGGCCAGGGTTCGAGACCCGGGTCGGCCCCACAAGACAGGGTGAGCTCCTGTCCTTAGCCCAGCTCTGCGACGCCAGCTGGATCCAATCATATTGGCTTTGCCTTTCCATTGGACTAATTCAGTGGCATGGAGAGGGGGGATTTGCTGCTTGGGTAACAGCCTATCCTCCATAACAATCCAACCCAGGCTTTCGTGCTTCACATGCAGCGTATGCAGCGCTGAGCACGATACCATAGTCTTCCAAGACTGACGGAGGCCTGCTTTAAAAGATTATATACTTAGAGCTAAGGTTGAAGCCATCTTGTTCAGTACCTGCTGACAAGCAGTCCATCCATATTCCTGTTAATAGAGGAAGAGTCTGACAGCAGCATCTCACACCAGCTCATTCCATCAACACTGGTGTAGGGTTAGCCCTTGAGAGATGCTCTGTGCTTCTGAAACTCTGTGACATGTAAAAATTCAAACACTTTATCTACATGCCTGGATAAATTGCATCTATTGACTTTCTGTCATCACGCGGCTGTGCAAGGCACCAAAATGCAGTGGGGAGAAAGGATAGTGCCTCTGATTTTATAATAATAATTTTCCTTCCAAATAACATGCAAAACTATAATGGGATTTTAGAAAAAAAATCCTATGAGCATTAAGAAGTGGTAAAAGACTTACAGCTTCTAAATACACCATGGATCTTGAAAGAAATATTGTCTTCCAAGTGTTTCAGTTGTAAATTAATTCCCATCGGTTGAACAAGCTGGATGTAGGGGTGGCAGCAAATGGTATACAGTCATCTATAAACCTCAAGGTTGTTATTTATGGAATGCTACAAAATTATACCACCAAAGAGTAAATTTTCAGAGCAGGTGTGAGCCATTTATACAGCTTTGAAAACGATAAGTGATTACCTACATTTATAATAAAACTGATTGCTTTATGTCTCAGCCCAAACTATATTTAACTTTTCTGACTGTTGGGTTGATTTCTCAGACTGCTTCAGTGTGATATAAGTAGATCTTCCTAAAGTGCTATCTTACTTCCTAAACTCCTATCTCACACTGCACAAGTATATATAGCTCACATTCTATAAACACAGGTATACTACCACAGGTTGCCACCAAAAATGGTCCTCTTTCAGTCTGTGGATTCTTAAAATGTGTGAAAAGGATTGCACACCATTCTATCGTGGATGTGTTAAATCACATATTTCCAAATCTCATTGTGAATGAATGTGAAAGGGGAATTTCCATGTCTTTCCATTCTGACTACAGTTGTATTACCCCCAAATCCAGAGTAACTACAGAAGCACGTAAGAGACATTATGTGCACCCATAGTTACTGCACCACCTAGTGAAACCTATGGGAAATTAATATTGGAATCCAGAGTAAGTTGTTCTTACACTGGAGCAAGGACTCCCTGTAGTTACTCTGGATTTTGCCCTATTCTTTCATATTTGGGTTTCATTTCTGGTGAGAACCTATAGCACAATGCCAAGATTTGAGTGCCACCATCCGTGATTTCATGAGATTTCATAAGATCCAAGATAGAAGTGCCCAGTTCAGCTTGGAAAAAGAGGCTGTTCAGCCTGGAAAAACAGGGGATAAGAATTACATTGTCATGCTGGTAAGACTGGGAAGCACTAGGGTGGAGATTGAACCAAACAGTGGAAAGTTGGGGAGGAGGAGAAGATGGAGCTTGGTATGGTTGTACCACACACTGGGGTCCTATCCTCCTTTCTTGATCTGGAACCATCCTTTGTGGGTTAAATGTATGCCATCTAAATCGCTGGTGTTAACCAAAAGACACATTAGTTACCAGGTGGCCTAAATAATGGGGGCTAAATAAATATTTTTCTTAACTTTTCTGTACCTTCTGGTTACCCTCTTGTGGAAGGCTCTATGAATATGCTCCAGTGCTTGAAGCTTCCCGCATACACCCTGATCCTTGCCTATCCCCCTGTACTAAGGGCAGGTGTAGCTGGGCAGTAGAAATTATTAGACAATGCATGTATTTATAATATATAATACAGAAAGCACCAGCAAGCAAAAAAGAGAAACTGACATGATTGCAGAAAATGATAGATTATTTACACTAACAGTCACCCACGGTTCACTAAAAATATGCTCTTAATGTCACCAACCATCTTAATTCAGAATAGCATATTTATCAGCTCAGACAGTGTTGCTAACTCCATGTTTTACATTAACCCGTATAAGGAATACTTAAAATAGGTCTCCTGGGGGTGCAAACTACTCTACAGCTGTGTTCAGTCACTCCCCATCTGGCGTGATCGTTGGTGAACCTGTTATTACCACTTCCAAAGGTATCATAAAATGAGACACTGTACACACACAGATGCCAGGCAGAAATTTGATGGGGGTAAACAAATAGTATACTATCTGCCGGCTATCGGGCAGCAGAAAGTTCAGCATTTGTGACCGAACATTAGACTAAATATGTGAAAAATAAACCATCATATTTGTCAGCTGGATAGTTTGAAATTTATCTAATGACTAGAGAAAACATACCTGAATTGTGGGAGTAAAATTCCCCCATATGCAATCCCTCCACTGCACAGCAACCCCTCAATGCGTATCAACCCCCCCACTGTACATCAAACTCCCCATGCACATGAACTCCCCATGTGCAATACTTCCCATGCGCAAGACACCTCACCTCCCCATGCACACCACACCCCCCATGTGTATCCCCACTGCACAATATCCTCCCAGTATACCAATCTTTCCCATTAAAGCAGGAGTCTCCAAGCATCTTGGCCAAAGGGCTGCATCAAATATCTAGCACAGTGTCAAGGGCTGGAAAAAATTCAAATATAAAATTTCAATAGATATTTTAAATTGGCTCAAATTTCCAGGATTTCCGCAAGCACCAACACACAACAAAGAAATTCCCCACCATACCATCACAGCTCCAGTCAAGTTTGGTTGACTAGTTTAGAGGCTGGCTGCAGGCTGGTCGGAGGCTCACTGTGGGGCACATTCTGCCCCAGGCTGGGGTTTGGAGACCCCTGCATTACAGCCTAGCAAACCTTCACCTGAGCCCAGGTGATGCAGTGTGGATTCAGTTCACAAGGTCATCACACTGCTTGCAAGGACAGTAGATCTTTCACTGTCAGATTGTTAATTAGTGATCAGTCAGCAAATTATTTCTAAATGATTCTTTAACACTGTGTCCCTAGTAGATCTTGGTGACTTTGTCAATTGACAGTAACAGATAACAGTCATTTACATAAGCTAGCGGGGTGCCCAGCCCTATCCCAATTGGAGCGAAGGAGGCATCTTTGCACATCACTGGCTTCACTCTCTTGCCTTTATTAAAAAAGCCGGAAGTTTGTGCAAATGGAAGTTTGTGCAAATGGTTGTATAGCAATATCAGTTTTTAACGCCAAATATAATAGTGATTCCTCCACTGAGCAGTTGTGTGCCTTTTATTTTTTTTCTTTTTCATCCTCCTGGTGCTATTAAGTAGTTGGGAAGCACAGCTGATCAATTTTCCGGTACCATCTGGGATACATCGTGCCGTGGCTTTCCTTGCCACACTGCCTAGCTTTTACATTGCAAAATAATGGGCTTCTTTAGACTGGAATAAACTTTTTTTAAAAGGCCACATTCCAGTATTATTTCTTAATATTGTTTGCCTTCTTTCTTCATTTATTAGTCATTCCAGAAACACTTGGTAACCTTTCTGAGAAGATGTGGCCGCCTTTGTGCCAGTGCAGTAAATAGACTTGGCAAGCCTTTTGGCGATAATTGATCATCTCCAAACAGTAACTGAATTCTGTTTGCTGGAGACATGAAAGTCGCACGTTGCTTCTGTGACAGTCGGCTCCCCAAGTCTTCCTATTTGTTTCGCCACTCCAGTTCTTCACTTAATGGGAAGCTCTAGGTTTCAGCCAAGCTGTTGCTGCTGTTCCCTTCACAGTGTAGCTTTCCAACATTGTGCCGTCTCCAATATTTTCAGCCACGAAGTACAAATGTGATGGAAGAGAACAAATATTTGCTTGGAATATGTCTTGAAGGACCTCCAGAATCATCCACTCCAAGACCACTTTCTCAGGGGAATCATATTGTTTTCCTGCATTCCCTCCATCTGTCAAACACCATTATACAGACATACACTGCTCACATGCTTGGAGGATGAGCACAGGTTGAGCAAAATTAGCATGTTTTTTGGCAGGGGTCTCAAAAAATACCACCTACACTAGTGATTCTCAAACCTTTTAGCATGGTTTGAATCACCTACACTAGTGATTCTCAAACTCACTTTTTAAAATGACACTTCATCATTTAAAAACCTTTATTAGGCATAAATTATTGGTCAGATACAGATCCAAACAAATAGTGTGCTAAAAATAATATTAAGACCTTGTGGTGTCATTCATCTCTAGGTCCACTTGTCACTAGGACCCTGGGAACCAGCTATAATAAATTAGTGGTGGCCCAGTGTTTGCACTATGAGCTACCCTTGGATGATGGAAGCCCAAATGATACTTTATGAGGACCCACCTCGCTTTACTAGACTTTTAAAAAATGATCTAGAAAGAAATAATATTTTTATTTACTGACAAGTATGTACATATTTATTTATTTGCAAAAAACAAAAAACAAATATCCTTGATCAATAGTTAAGCAGACCCAACCACTAACCTTTGAGGGGCTTAGCTATTTGACTGAGCCTTCACCTGGCCCCACTACCTATCACTCATGGACTCTGGAAAAAATATGCCAAAAAAAGATTCTCAAACATTTACCTCCCTATACAGTATTTACATAAGTTGGCAAACTGTCGGACCTCAGTATTCAATCAGTTTGGAAGGCATAGGACTTCGCACTGGTGGTCTGGACAGCGCATAGTCTAGCACACCAACAGAGCACCTTTTACCAGGAACAAGGATGTTCAGGAAGTATCATATTGGGCTGTAAGTGTGCATTGTATGATAGATCTAGATTGGCCTAGATCCATATATGCTAGTTTAATGAACCTAATTCAATTTAAAGGAAAGTAAAAAATAAATTACCTTTAGTTGGATTTTTGGGAGTTTAAATAAGTTTTTAAAAGTATGTTCATGATTTTTATTAAAAGTCAAAACTAGGAAATACTTTAATGAAAGAGCATAGAGTTGAAACTTAACTTTTTGGAAGCCATCATTGTGATGATTCTTCTTTTGCTACTAGCTTCAGCCTTAGAAATAAAAGGCCAAAGGACAGTTATTAGGGAATACAGCAGTGATCATATTTTAGAAGTTACCTAACATTCATTTGGAAGGATGTGACCTAGTTATATCTGAACAAGGGACTAGATTTTTTATAAAATATCTTACTGGCAGATTAAAGTATTCTACAGTTCTTTTTTATTATCTGGGATCTTCAGGGATTCTAAACTTTGGATAAAACTAGGCTGGACTGTGCGAAGCCAGTCCATTATTCTCTCTTGATGTGGAAACTTGTATGAAGCAGAAAAATATTGAAACATTTGACTATACCAGTGGTGGTGAACCTTTTTGGTACTGAGTGCCAACTGATGGCACTGGCGCCCAGCACACTTGATCGGAACTCTTGGCATGTGCAGTGGGCCAGAAACGCCCTAAGTCCATTGCACATGCCTAGAGCTCTGGGCATGTGCAACAGGCACTCACCCTCTCAGTTCGGTTGTGATCCTTTTTGAAGCAGAGCTGAATTGAGTGCACCGGTGCTCAGTGCACATGCTCAGAGCTCTGGGCATGTGCACTGGGCACTAGTACACTGGGCAGATGCCTCAGGGCATGTGGTAGGGCTATGGATGTGTGCAAGAAGGGAGGCCTCATGGGGTAATGGAGGTGTATCCTCTGTATTGCTTTCACCCCAAGAAAGGCTCTAAGAGCGAGGAGGAGGGGAAGCTAAGATTTAATATATGAATGTAATGTGATGCCTTAATATATGAATCCAGTGTGTAGGCTAGTGGAACTTCAGCAGAGGAACATATTGCAATGTGGTTGGATTCTGTAAAGAATCAAATGTATTTTCTCTAGCACTGACACCAAAGAATGGTGACCCCAAACATCTTAATTCATTTTAACAGAACCTGATCATTGATAGGTGAAAACTAATCTCTATGTCTCACTATCTTCATTTGTAATATGTAGATCCCATGGCTTAATTACCTGCTTCATAGGAGCTGGTTAATTAATTAATATCAGAAAAGCACCAAGAGCATGAAGCAAGAAAGCACTAACAGTTAGAAAAACAGCACATTTTATGAAGTTGATTGAGGGCACAATCCAGCACTTGGGCTACCTTATCTATCACTGGACTGGCCCAACTGCAAGATGGGCCACCCTATTTATTCTGAAAAAGGCTTGGGGCAGCCTAAGGGAACATAGACTGCCCCAAGACAGGCGGACATGGGCCGACCTAGCTGGGCCAGCCTTAGGCAGCTCAGGATAGGCATGTTGAGGGCATGTTTAGCATTGCGGCAGAGCAGTTATTCTGTATCCAGAGCCTGTTTCCAGGGCTAAAATGCCCCTCTTCCAGCTCCTCAGAGTTCTATCACTGTAGGAGCAGGTATAGCAATGAGTAGACCCATAGGGGTCCATGATAAGGATGAGGGAGAATGGCAGTGTAGACCAAAAATCTGAGTTCTAGCTGCAACCCCTGCCTCTCAACTTCAGGATATGGCACAACTTCAGCAGCCACTAACCTGGGGAAACAGCAGGCCATTCCAAGAAGCCCCTTGTATTCACTGTAGACTGTACTGGCATCTCATCAGGGACTCCTTATAATGCAGGCACCACAGCTGTTTCTTACTCAGTGTGTTCTGAGGCGGTCTCCTCAGGAGCAAGCCCTCCCCAGGTGTCACTGACTTGGTGCCTACTGAGAATGTTCTGGAGCAGCTAGGGCAGCCCAGACTTCCTGACTCTGGATGCAGCATAACTTTCTGCTCTCGATTCAGAATAGTTGGGGCAGCCCACCAAGGGCATTCCTGGATTGTGCCCTTAGAGCACAATCCTATGTATGTCTACTCAGAAGTAAGACCCATTGTGTCCAGTGAGGCTTATTCCCAGGAAAGTGTGCACAAGATTGCAGCTTCATATAGCAGGAGAGATTCATGTATTGATATGTAGTATATGTATGTATATGTATTCATATACAGTGAGAGGAAATTTTGACTGGACCCTCTATAGGATTATGAAGTAATTTGCTATAAGGGGTGGGATGCTATAGTAGTTAGAGACTGAGACCTGGAAGTGGACAGTGGACTGAGACCTGGCTGATCAAGGTTCAAATAACCCCTTAGCCATGAAGCTTATTGGATGAACATGGGCCAGACAGTTACTCTCTGTCTCACCTGCCTCACAGGGTTGTTGTGAGGACAAAAGGATAAAAAACTTTGTAAGCCACCTTGGGCATTTGCTTTGGCATGGCAATGGCAGGATAGAAATCCCATACATACATACATACATACATACATACATACATACATACATACATACATCTATTGCACACGTGGTTCACACATAACATCCTGTGTGGCCAACATTTTCCAACTGTGTATCAAGTGCCACATCCATACTCTACTATCAAAATGGAAATCAATGGAAATCAACACAGATTGTTACATTTAAACAATTCCCCTTTTCCCTTATAGAGGAGTGCTCCTAGGGGATCACATGGCTGCCTTCCCCTGCCCTTTAAAAGAAGTGGGGGTCTTTTGAATGAACTGGGGGATTCCAAAACCCCAGTTTGCATAGCACTGGTATAGAGAATCAACTTTGTTCAAAAGAAGCAGGTTATGCATTAAAAAGAAGCAGGACCAAAAAAGGACTTTTTTTAAAAAATGCATTTCATATTGCAGCAGTAACAGCCTGGCATTTGTTTGCCACAACTGTCAGTGTGCATTGTATTATTTTGATGGTTTTTTGTTGTTTGTTTTTGTTGTTGTTTATTTTTTTAAGCAACAAATACTGTCTCACTTAAGGTAGATGATTTTTTTCCTCCAGTAAGAGGTCACTGAGGCAGCAGTTTTGAAGAAAAGATGTATACATTTCAAGAATGGCACCAACAGTCTGAAAACCAACACCGTCATTGAATTAGCAAACCTTGTGTAGGCTAGAGCATGGTTAGTAGGCACCATAATGAGCCACAGAGGGAAAATATATCTGATTGACAAACAGTGATGCACATAGGAGAGGAAGACAAAAAGAGACTGAATATATGTTGGGAAAAGAAGAGGTGCATAAATGTTAATGTAAAAGATGAGACACGGCACAATCCTAAGCGTACCCACTCAAAACTGAGCCCTGCGGTGCTCAATGGGATTTATTCCCAAGAATTATAGTATTGCGGCCTCATTCTTTTTATTACTTTGTAATTTATTAACATGAATTACAATTCATGTTAATTTATTAACATGAATTGTGCACACCTCCAGTGCCTGTGTAGACAGTGTGCTGATTCATGCCCTGCTGAGAAGGTCTTTTGTATCAGAGAAAGAGGACTGAACAGAGTTTTGGAGAAAAAATGGGGAGTGAACAGCCTCCATAGAGAAGAGCATGAGAAGTACTTATCATCACATTGGCATTGGCGCAAATGGGCGCACCCTGATCTCAATTTTCAAAAATGTGTCTAAAATTGGGGCACTATACAAAGCACCTGAGGGCCAATCCACAAAACTATGGTGGGGAAGGATTTTCTTTTTTGCAAAAATGTGATCCTGATGTTGACCTCTTTATAGACATGCATGATATTTACATGCATGATATTTAAACCCTCTTCCATGCAGGCTACATGGTGTGCACACTGCGTCCTGTGGGAAGTCAGTCCTGGAGGTTTCCTCTTAGTAAGGGAATATTTGTTCACTTGCCTGGGAATATGATTCTTTGAAATGGGTCTAGTGAAAACTGCATTGAAGATTTTGCTGATGCAAGTCTGAGTGGACTGGGGAAGGTGGCCCAAGGAAGGAAGGGAGATAGCTAGGATAGTGCTGCCACAAATATTGCCTGCATCCTGGCCACAATTCCCATTTTCTCTGTCTGATTCTGCCTGCATGAAGCTGTGGCTGCTCATCTCTTGCAACAGAGACCTGGTTGTGCTCTAATGCTTGTCACTTTTTGCAACCTCAGAACATGATTTCCAGTGGTGCAGAGTGTCCACAGTATTGAGCCATTACTCTTCTAAATACGTAGCTTGAAGGGCAGTGTGTGCATGATCAGAGTAAGAAATGCAGCAATGGTAAAGGGCAAAAACTCTCCACTCTCTTCCTCGATTTGCCCTTCTGTTCGTTCTATACACTTTTTAAGAAAAAGAAAATGAAAAATGTGAAAATATCCAGGCCAACTCATGCACTCTCTAAATAGGCATGTGCCACTTAACAACAGAAATATGTTCTCTGATTCCTTTTGTAATGTGATTAGGTTGTTAAGTAAACGTTCAGTCCAATATAGTGCCTTTGTTGTATAAACAGAGACACTCTTCCAGACCCTCACTGTTTGCATAGATACTAGAGACTGATTGCCTCTTCTTTACATTAAGAGCTTTTTCTTTTTTGTTTTAACGGCCACTCCGTGCAGGCTATGGGATTCCTGATTGCCTCATTATAAGCTCTCTGACTGCAATTCTAAGCTCCACTTAGGCTGGTCTAAACCCTGGCATAAGTCCTGTGCCGACCTGAGGTGGTCACAATACTGCTGTAAGACACTTCTGCCACACTCCTGGGTGTGTTAGGCCAACATGTGTTAGGTTGGGAGTTAGGCCCAACATCCCCACACCATCATGGAAATATAGGCCAGATGAGTTAGGCCGGCCTAAATTTCTTAGGATTTCACCCTTGGTTGTGCTTTGGCCACCATCATATATGTGGTCTGTCATTAAGCGGAAGATTGTTAAGAGGCACACACATTAATTTGTATAGTTTGGCCACAAGGAATCAAGAGAAATGAAAAGTTTTGTTTAAACTAGTGACATTTGGGGGAGGGGGAAGAGCTCCGCACATCCCTACCAAATATTAGCTTATTCCAAACAAAAATATTTTGTTAGCAATTTTCCACAAACTATGGAAAGGTTATATCTTGGGGAATAATTACTGATGCGAGGAAGGTACAAAATTAATGTAATACTGAGAACAAGAGCTTCTTATGATTATTTCTATTGAAACATTTCTGCAAGTGGCAGATGGTAACACCCGGTAGACTGCAGTCCTAGAAGTCTTATAGGACTTAATTATGTTGCCTTGTAAGGTAAAATGCAACTTCACTAAGTTTTTTGTGGGTTTTTTCAGTGCCTTATGTCTCAAGCTGATCTTCAAGAGGATGCTACTGTTCCCTGTTTCACTGCCATTTGAAGAACATTCTCTTTTATTGTTTTCGGAAATTAACATCTCTAATGAATTCATTTTTTTAACGAAACATAGTTCAAGGTTACAATGTTTGGAATATTAATCTCTGTTGTTTTGTTCATGACTGACTAACATTGGGTATGGGGGGTATGGGTAATACCCATTGGGTACTAACATTGGTATGGGGGGGTATGGGCATTGGGATAGCTAAGCTGGGGAAGCGGGGGTACATTGCCCACCACTTTGAAGGGGTGGTTTTCCACTCTCTCAACTAACGGGTTGCAGCACCTACCAAAAGCACACAGCAAATACCGTGAAATCAGCACTCGGAGCCTCAGAGCTGTGACTTGAAAAAGAGTCATGACTCAAATTTGACTCAAGTCAAATTTGTCTTTTGTGTGCACGTGCTTGCTTACATTTCGTCCTGCTTTTGTAGCACCCAAAATACCTCATGGGAGATCTAGAAGTTGTCCAGATCCATCAACAGCAGTAGACATGATAAGAAGAGGGTAGTTGATTCCAGGAGGTGGGTCCGAGGGGAGAAGGAAGGGTTACTTTTTAAAAAAGAATTAGACTCATTTGTTGAAATGTCTTGGGATTCAGGTCAAATGACTCAAAAATTTCTGTGAATAAAGTAGCAAGTGTGTGCAGTATGATTCAAAAGTTGACTCAGGTCACAAGGGGCGCTAATTTGGGAAGCAAGACGGCAATGTGTCTCTCACATCCCTGTTAAACAAGACTTAAATGTGCAATAATACCTCCATTAAGACTTATGTATTTACTTGAATCTAAACCCCTGCTAACTGGGCAAGAGACACTCTTTCAAGTAGGTGTTCCTCTTTTATTTAGCAGGGGAAGAGTAACTGGCCCTACACACCCCAGCAATGTCTGTTCTAGTGGCTTCTGCTGGTGCTCTTTTTGCATTTTGGTTTGTGAGCCCTTTTAGGACAGGGATCCATTAGCTATTAATATTTTCATTTTCTTGTAAACCGCTTCGTGAACTTTTCAGTTGAAAAGTGGTATATAAATACTGTAGATAGAAAATACTGTAGATAGATAAAGCGCATCCCAATTTTAATAAAGGCTTGAGATTTAAAAAATTATTGGTGATTGTAATGCACAGCTGTAAAGCTGTAAATTACAGCTGTAAAGCTGTACATTTAATTTTACTGCATATAATAATGAATTATATGACAAAATGGCAATGGATTTATGTTTTGATTTTTACCTACTTTATACAACAATGGATTTATGTTACATTTTAATCAAAATATAGTAAACTGTTAAACTAAATACTGACCTATATTCATTATAAAGATGCCTGTATTTACTCAGATCTAATGCAACATCAATTCTAATGTGCACCTCAATTTTGGAGACTAAATTTGGTTGAAAAAGGTTAGCCTAATATTCTAGTAAATAGGGTATAATTGCAGTGGAAGTAGAATTGATTTGGGGTAAGAAATAATCACTTTAATGTGTGGTTAAGAAATTTTGATAATGCAGTTTCTGCCTATGGGTGCAATCCAGAGTAACTATGGGGAGTCCTTGCTCTGGTGTAAGAACAATTCGCTCTGGATTGCAATATGAATTTCCCATAGGTTTTCACTAGGTGGTGCAGAAACTACGGGTGTCTCTTATGTGCTCCCGTAGTTACTCTGGATTGTAGGGTATGTTACATGTTTTCCATTTTTCTAGCTTGCAAAGAGTTGATGGGTTTCAATGCATGGTTCAGGCTGAACTTGCTGGTTCATCCTCTGAAGAAGGAAAACAAAGCTGGTATGTGTATGCAACTTGCATCTACATATGCATGCACACCAGTGATGGGATTCAAAGAAATTAACAACCGGTTCTCTGCCCATCTGGCAGCCACTTTTAAATGGCTATTTTTAAACTTTATATGTCCTATCTCTCATTAACAACCGGTTCTATAGAGTAGGTGCGAGCCTGCTGGAGCCCACCACTGCTGCACACATGTACATACAAATACACGCATGCACGTACATGTTGCACACATCTATCTATCTACAGTATTTATATACCGCTTTTCAACTGAAAAGTTTACAAAGCGGTTTACAAGAAAATGGAAAAATAATAATAGCTAATTAAAAGCTAATGTTGCACACATACACATCACCTATTTTTGTAGCTGGTCATTGTAATTGACAGTGATAGCAATGAAGTAAGATGGCTGGCAATAATGGTAAGCAGGTGGAAAACCATTAATTCTGGCTGCCTGCTGAGGGATTCAGCCATTGATGTGCACACTGTTGTGTGCTTGGTTCCCATAGAGTAGGGATAAAAGGTCTTTTATCAGTGATTTAAACAGAACTTAAAATCACAAGCAGATATTGGCTTTTCTTTGGATGTTCCTTGGAATAATCAGATGTATACAAAATTGGGCCACCCAGAACAAAAAAAGAAGACATCTGCATCTCAGGGAGAGATTTTAGGTGCACAAACTTCAACAGTTGCCCAAAGGACTTGTGAGAAAAATCTCTCCAAGAGACTATTGCATGTGCACAGCTTATTTTGCCCTATAACAGTTTCTTGCTATTTGTTCTGTTCTGACCCTGGGGATGAATAGGAGACAATATATGCCAGTTTAAAAAAATGGAGGTGGGAAAGGGCTATCATGGCTGACCAGTTTTAATAGAGGACAGACTGACTATGCCTTTAACCAGAAGAGGGCGTTGGTCTGTGGAACTCCCTGCCACAGGATGTGGTGATGGTATATAGTCTCAATGCCTTTAAGAAGGGATTGGACAAATTCCTGGAGGAAAGGACCATCGTGGGTTATAAGCCATCATGGGTGGATAACCTCAAAATGCCAGATGTAGGGAGGCACTTGGATGCGGGTGCCAAATGTGATCCCTGAGGCCTCTGGTGGGCTGCTGTGTGATACAGGAAGCTGGACTAGATGGACCATTGGTCTGATCCACTGGAGGCTCTTCTTATGTTCTTATGTGTTGGGGCAAGTACAGCTTTTCAAAATTTCAAAGCTTGTCAAAATTTCATCTAAAGACCTTTAGATTGTGTCTGATCACCATGCATGATCCTCCACTGTGTCTGATCACCATGCATGGGCCATACTTTCCTTCTTCTTACTTGGACAACATGGCTGTCCTCCCATTTGTTGGAGAAGCAGAACGGGTAGCATCTAGTATGGTGAAGGAGAAGGACAGTCAGCGCAGCAAATGTCTGGCAAAGCAGATGACGGATGGTCCTTCTGACTTTAAGATATTGCTGCTTGGTTCAGCTAAGTAAAGCGTTAACTAGGGCAGAGCCTGCAGTGCACCTGCCCTTGGGATGACATCAAGGAGGTTGCATGACGGTCCCTCAATCTCCACCCTAGTTAGAGGCGCTAATGGTTTTGTACCCTCGTTCCTTCTGCTATGGAGACTCCCCCAGATTTTTGCCCCTATATAAATGGACACATCTACAAGCAAAGAAACCTGAGTTAGTGACAGCTGGTTTTTATGCCCCAAAAATAACATTTGCCTCTCAGAGGAAGGCCTGTGACACTGATTTTCTTCTCCCTCATTCCCAAAACAAGTAACTTGCATTGTAGTTATATGTTTATGAACAGGTTTTTGGAAATCCTTCTCCAAATTGTCTTGATATAAATTGCATGTACCTGGAGACAGTGTGATTGCTTTCTTCCTTCCACCTGTGATGAACTCCACCAATGTGACATAATATCACAGAAAGAACAGGTGTGGTGATACTTTGGGGAGCCCAGTGCTGTTCAAGGAACACCCTGAAGATGATTCCACTGAACTCAAATGTCATGCTTTCAAACAAACCATGCGCATGGATGTGCCAGAAAAATAAAATAAAAGAGTACAGCAAGCAGGTTTCCTCCTAAGAAGTTCCCCAGAGTTCCTGTAAGGTTCAAAGAGGATGAGAGAAATTCTTCACATCTCAAAATGTGAAAAGGAATTGCTAATTTATTTATGTGAGGATTAGCATTTGGTGCTCAAGCCTTAAAGTAACATGGGATCCACATTCGAGACTGATCAAGGAATTGTTTCATGGGGAGCAGTCAAGAGAACGCTCAGTCTTCTCCATTAACATTATTTCATCGGCTTGGGCATCGCACCAAACACTTGGAAAAGAGGAAAGTTACTTATTAATTCTAAAGAAGTAGCAAAATAATCCACTCTTGCTCAGTTCTTCAACAAAACTAGATTGGAAAGCCAGGTCAAGCTCTCTCCTCCTTTTACTCCACTGACACAAATCCATTAACTTAACAGAAACAAGGGCAAGTTGCCAGTTTTTGATCTTTAAAGAGGACAGACCTGAAAGTTAAAAATCTTTAAAGCATAGACAGCAAAAAGAAGTCGTCCTGGGTATGCAAAGTGGCATATCGCAAGTGGCAACTATATGCGATCTTTGCTATTTGATGTTATCTATTTTTACTATATTGTTACCAGCTTCTTAACAATGGGCAGTTCCTGCCTGTCTTTCTGTCTATCAATTCTTTTAGCTTTTATTAAAGGACTTTTGACAAATCAGAGTGCACACAAAGGACACCTGACCTGTGTTCGTGTGTTTGTTTTGCGTATGTCCACATTGCATTGATTTGTACACTCATTTGGGAGAATGGTAAGGAGCTTACCTTCTTCTTCTATATATGTAAAACTGAAAAGTCACTGACACACTGACTCCCTCATTGACTTATCAACATCCACCAAAACTGATGCGCCTAGAAGCATGAAATTTGTGGAGGGTGTTCCTTCCATGACGGAGGCACCCACTAAGAACTGGTTTCCAGAAATTCCAACTGGAATGGGGTGAAAAGGGGCACAACGCTTTTTCCTCGTTATACTTTATATTGAAGAGTCCCTGACTGAGGGATGCTGAAATCCAAGTCTTTATTACGCAAATTCACATAAAATGAACTGCATTCCCTTGTTTTAGAAAACAGGCATTTTTATCTTGAAATATACTGAATAACATACGGTTCCAATTACAATGGTTGGAGAAGCATCCCTGAAAAATTAGCTTTTCTAAACCCACATGGCTAAAACTGTCTGATACACTTGCAATTTACACATTTTTAATAAGTACATTGTTCTGCTGAAAGAGATTATTGTATTCTTTGACAGCCAATTTTCTAGTGATGAATTGTCTAAAAGTGCTTCTCTCTGATATTTTAGCAAGCAGTTAAATGAGTGGTAAGCTAATTTTTGTTGTTCCTTACTGAGCAAAGACATCTTTTAAAATTTGATTTTTAATCCTTTACCAGTAAATGCTGATCTATAAGTGACTGTACAGTATGTTATCAAATTGGCCTCTACAAAATATGCTGTCAGTTGTGGCCCACCTGGAGTAATGGTGCCCCTAAAAGACTTACACGTACCTATTGCTCTTTATTTGTGGAACATTTAAGACTTGCACAAACCTGTTCAAATGAGAATGTAGACCTAGCAGCTGCCATATACTTACTGGCTGGAAGTCAACCCAATGGAACAAATTTAAGCAGTGGTTAGGGAGTTGGACTGGGTTCTAATCTCTCCTTGGCTTTGAAGTTTCCTGGGTGACTTTGTGCAACACACCTGCCTTACAGAGCAGAAGGGGAGGAACTAAAGCTTTGTAACTATTTTCACTGGCAGGGATAAAGTGGGTTATAAATAAATGAATAAATAAATAAATAAATAACATACCTGAAAGTGGAGAGAGAGAGAGAGAGAGAGAGAGAGGAAACAAAATATATGATTCCTACAAAAAGCTTTTCTTATGACAAATTGACAGAACAACTGACGCAACAGGCTCTAACAGCGCATTTAAAATCTTCAAAGTAAATGTAATTAAGTTTATTGTTCCCTTTGTCTTGTATTCTGAATTAGTGTTTCGTATTTCTGCACAAAAGCTTCAGCTCACCTGTTTGAAGTCCAACGTATAGAAAGAGATTTATGAGAAGCTCAAATAAAGGCTCTGAGATAACGTCTTGAAGGCTCTGAGATAACGTCCTATCTTTCTGCACTGAATGTATACACGTATACATACAATACACACACACACACACACACAGACTAGCAAAAACATACCCGCGTTGCGGGAGTAAAATTCCCCCCTATGCCATCCCCACACTGTGCATCGTCCCTGCATGTGCACCGCCCTGCCATGCGTACCGTCCCCAATGCACACCATTACCCATGTGCAACACCCTCCATGTGCAACATCGCTGCATTGGAAACATCCCCCATTAGCATCATCACCCCATGAGCACCGTCCCCAATGCACAACACTCTCCATGTGCACCTTCCCCCATGTGCACTGTCCCCCCATAAGCACCATCCCCATGCGCTCCGTCTCCCCATAAGCTCCGTCCCCCTTAGCACCATCCCATGTGCACTGTCCCCCCATGCGCAACACCTCCACATGCGCAACACCCCCATATGAAACACTCCTCCATATGCATCATCCTCCATGCACAACCCCCCATGCTAATCAACCCCCATGCGCACCATGTGCAATACACCCATGCGCACCATCCCCCCCATGTACAAGACCCCCAATGTGTTACATCTCCCCTGCGCAATACCTCCATGTGCACCATTCTCCCCCATGGGCATCATCCCCCCATGAGCGTCATCCACCAATGTGCAACATCCCTGTACATCCCCCATGTATACCATCTCTCCATGTGCATCATTTCCCCATGTGCACCATTCCCCCCAAGCACACCAACACCCCCTGTGCAACACCTCCCTCCCAGTGTATCAGCTGGATGTTGATCAGTCAGTCTTCAATGTTAAGAATAGGACAAGAACATGTTGCACCACTTTTCAGCCCCTTAAGGGTTGAATTTCTCAACATCAGTTCTTGGTGGGTGTTCCCATCACAGAAGGAACACTCTCCCCGAATTTAATGCTTCTAGGTGCGGGGGTTGGGGCAGAGCATCCCTCAGTCAGGGAGTCTTCAATGTAAAGTATAAGGAGGAAAATGTGTTGTGCCCCTTTTCACCCCTAGATTTTGATGTGCATGGGACTTTGATGCACATGGGGGACGATGTGCATGGGGGATGATGCACATGGGATGTTGATGTGCAAGGGATATTGATGCACATGGGGGTTGATGCGCATGGGGGATGTTGGGGGACATTGTGCAACGTTGCACATGGGTGGATGCTGTGCATGGGGGACGATGTGCATGGAGGGACGATGTGCATGGGAGGTTGAAGCACATAGGGGGATGATGCGCATGGGATTTCGATGCGCATGGGGACGATGCACATGGGGGACATTGCACATGGGGATGTTGAGCATGAGCGATGATGCGCATGGGTGGATTATGTGAATGGGGTTGTTGTAGAGGGGGGATGGCATACAGTGGGAAGTTTACTGCCGCAGCATGGGTATGTTTTCTCTACTATAGATATATGCATATGTACATACATTATATATGTGCGTTTGAGTGTAAGTGCGTGTGTATCCTTACAGCAATGTCGACAAGGCATTTTGAGATCCTAAAGAGCTTACTTTTTCTACTTTAAAAATAGATATAAAGTAAGGATTATTGATTGATTGACTGATTGAGTGATTGATCGATCTATAGGCTCATTTGCCAAAGTTAATGCAGCTGAAGCATGATCTTGTACCAGTGATTGTACCAGTGATTCTGAGTTTGATAGAAAAATCTACCATATTGTTCATTTGTTTCCTTTGAAATGAATGTATCTCTTTCAAACCATTTTATAAATGCAGAGAGAGAGAGAGAGAGAGAGAGAGAGAGAGAGAGAGAGAGAGAGAGAGAGAGTGCACTATAGGGGAAAGATAACTAACCATATCAAGATAATAATATATGGATTGTGGAATTCCAAATATATTTCTATACATTGTTGAGAAGGGTAGGAATGATAGCTCTTTTAAAAAAAATTCATTTATAATGGACCATCCTCTGAGCAAGAGAAATATAACAAAAGACCAAGAAGCAATTTATATTGCCAAGCACACTGTCATTTATCATTGTGTGATCACTTACACTATGATTTTTATTCTTGTGGCAATAAAGTACTTTTATTACAAGCAGGTGCAGATCAGGTCCAGTGACTTCAGTGTGTGCTTAAAATTAGCACCCGGCTGCTCATCAGCAAGTCAGGATTTTGGGAGAGGGAGGAAGAACCAGGAGGAAAGACACCTCCATGGGCTCTAACCCTACGATCAGCTGGCTGCAGCATGAATGAATCTGCAATAGGTCTTGGATTTCACCTTCGTCTTCCAACTTGGAACTGCAGTGTGTTGTGGATTCTTTAACTGGTTGTATTTAAACCCATAGTCAATAAACTCCATAAAATCCATTCACGTGGGCGCTATAGGAACAGTTCAGCCAAAGCCTATGACTCCCACAATTTTCATTGCTGTTATCTAATACTGAAGTTTTCTTTATGTCCTTTTTTGGTACAGCAGATAATGTGAGCTGAGAATTACCTTGAACTGTCTGACACTATGTGAAGGGGGCAGTGCTAGTAGTGAATTTTCCACATATTCTCTCCCATGTCATGAAACAATTGTTAAAAATTTTTTGATTGATTGATTGATTGCAGTGAATTTCAATCTTTTTCATGTCATAATCCAAATAAACCAGCCCAACCCTATCCTTCACTGGAATAAGCCATCTGGCCTGACCTATATCCTTGCCAGCTGGAAGCAATATAGTGAGAAAAGGATATGAATGCTATATCAAGAACTCATAATATTATTATATCTACGTAGAACTTAAAAACTGAAAAAGTACTGAGTATTGATAAGGCAGTCCCATGATGAATGAGATTCAAATGATCCCCCAAATGATGCTTCTTTACCCCATTGTGGTAACAGCCCATAGGTTGAAGTGCACTGATATACTGCATTTATCATTCCACTTTTCTCATCAAGGGGACACTCACACACACACAACAGAATTAAAAAATTAAAATCAAAATGGAAAAAAACACCTTATAGAAAGACAAGTGCTGCAATTCTTCCTAAGAATAAGACCCGTTGAACATAATGGGGCTTCCTTTTGAGTAGAGATGGTTAGGATTGTGCTCAAAGGCTGCAATCTTAACTTCCACTTAGGCCAGCCTAAGCCCTGGCATGAGTCCTGTGCTGATCTGAGGTTGTCTTCTGCCCCATTCCTGGGGTGGGTGGTTAGGTCAGTGCACAGGCAACCTTCCCACACTATTACAGAAAGATAGGCCAGGTGAGTCTAAATTTCTTAGGCTGCAAAAAAAGTTTGCAAAAGTTAAGAACTTCCCTCTCTCTCATAACACTTTGATGAGGGTTTTTTGATGATTGATGATTCATCCAAAAAATTGATGAAAAATGCTTCCTTTGACTCTATGTGACTCTCCAGTGAGATTTTGCAAGTTTTCCTGGAATAGTTTTGTCCTCCTTCAATTGCTTTTTTAAAATTTATTTTTGACTTTTAAAAATTGTTTTTAGAAATGGTGTGTGCGTATTTTTTCTTAGTTTATATTGTAAACTGCTTGGGCATCTGCTTTGACAGGAAGGACAGGGTAAGTTGGAGGATGAATTGACTCAGCAGAGTAATGATCACAGAGTGTCACCTTCTGTGGTTTAGAAGCCTTTCTGTCCACCCTGGCTGTTTGCTTAGGTGCATGCAAAAAATCAAGACTGAGACCAGAATCAAACTTTAGAACAGGTTTACTTACAGATCATGAAGATCTGAAGACTTATCATGAAGACTTACATGATCATGAAGACTTACAGATCATTTACAGCATCTGGTGAAGACTAGAGTTCCTAAACCCTTGAATGGACTAGAAGCACTAAAGCTGCCCCTGCTCACATTTGGGTTTGGGACCTGGTGGAGAGCCATGTGCTGGAGAGAGGAAGAGGAAAAGGTCCAAACCACATCACAATGGTCACTGCGAGGGGACAGGCAGAGAGGTCAGTCAGGGCAGAGGGTGGTTCACTGCCCCCTTCTGACATGTGGAGATCGGTGTTGTCTCCTTTTCCTCCAACAGGGTAAAGATCTTTTAAACAAATAAGTAAACTGGATGTTCTTAGAATATGACTTGTAACAACTTCTAGTTCTGAAACAGAGCTGATGCCATCATTGGGATCCAACATAACCTAACAAGTTGCCGATTGCCAATTTGCTATAAATCTGAGACCTAACGATCAAAACACCAAGTATCGCCTTTACGGATAGGAAAATACAAGGATCATTTTAGGACAAACTCTCTTGAATAATTCAGAAGAAGCTTGTTTGCATGCACCAGCTACTTCCCCTGCATCGCATTATCCTCCAAAGCCACCGAGAAGCAAAGCACATGCCACATCTAAATCTGGAGATCCTTTACAGTTGTAGAGGCGGAATGTGTTCCAACATGGCTTGGGTTATTTTTGGCTCAGCCTACATCTGTGGCTCAGACAACTTGATCTTGATACATCAATATTTATGATGGAAAGAGAACTGGAAGGTTTCCTAGACTATTTAAATCATGTGCACAGGCTGATCAAATTTACTGCATCATTTAGTACAAAGCAGATACATTACCTGGATGTAACAGCCAAAAAAGGAAAAGGAGGCATTTGTAATTAATATGTCCTGAAAAAATGAGGCAGATGGAATTAATTTTCTACATGCTAGCAGCTTTCCTTCATTCATGGTGAAGGGACTTCAGCTGCCATAAATTCAGTTTATGAAACATGCAAAGATCTCAAATGATAGGGAATGGAGAAATGGTGGTGAGAGGCTGACAGGTGGATAATGAGAGTCTAAAGACAGAAAGCAAATCATGGAAATGTCAATTAAGCAGTGAGTAAAGCCACATACATCTCTGTTAGAGGAAATGTACCCTCTTGACTCTAATGCCCCAAAGGCAGCAGAAAGGACAGAAATGAGGAGTTACATTTCAACATCAGAATTAAAAGTCCTAAGGACTAAATCACTGATTCATGGGGCTTTGAGCCTGATACAGATTTCAGAATCTGTGAATTGAAGTAAATTAATATCAAGGTAAATACAGAGTAAAATCCTAACAGTGTACATGCAAAGGTAAGCTCCATTGTGTTCAGTGGGTCTTACTCTCAGGGAAGTGACTTTAGGATTGCAGCCATACTTGCACTGTCTGAACGAAAGTCTCCTATGTGACTTTATCAAGAAGGATTGAACACAGCAGAGATTACTCTAGGATCCAAATGTATTATGGCCAGTAGCTTGCATGATGCTCTTCTGGTTTTTCTATCAGGGTAGTAGCCATGATTGCAACGCTAAGCGATAGCTGCAGATCCAACCTTGATAAGGGAAGAGTACTTGTCATGAGAACTACAACCAGTCTTAGGTTAGGGTTAGTCAAGCCAGTAAGGCTGCAATGCTAAACACACTTTCCTGGAAGTAGGCCCATTGAATGCAATAGGACTTACTTCTGAGTAGACATGCTTAGGATGCACTTTTAGATCCTGAAGCCAATTATCCCAGAGGGAGCATTGCCTTGAACCCAAGTGTGTTGAAGAACTGGCCCTTTATCTGCCACAGTCTTTATGTGCCCCTTAGCCTGCACATGAGAGCCATCAATGGACTAGGAGATATATGATGGAATAGAAAATAAATATACTATGGAAAAGAAAATCAAGCCAGAGGGCTGCTTTCCAATCTTCCCCCTTTTCAGAGAGAATAATTATTTTCAATCTTTTCCATCTCATGATGCACTGATAAGGGCTAAAATTGTCAAGGCACCATCAGCCCACCATGCTGCTGGTGGAGAGTTCACATCCCTTAATGATATTTCCTAATAAATAAATAAATTTATTTTCCAAACACCCACAGCACACCTGTGGACCACTGTGGCCACTGCACACTGGTTGAAAATCACTGAGATAGAGCATTAATTTTCAACTTTTCATTTTATGACAAAGTACTAAAATTGTCACGGCACACCATGAGTTTTTGGACAACTGGCCAGGAACTCCATGCTTCTAGTGGGGGCCTTACATCCCCCAATGGTCCTTTTTAAGAAGGACCCTTCCACAACACCCATGACAATCCTCTGGACCACTTAAATCACATCAATGTGCTGTTGTACACTGACTGAAAATCACTGATTATGTCTACTCGAAAGTAAATTCCACTGTGTTCTCTGATTATGTCTCCACTGATTGTGTCTACTCAAAAGTAAACTCCACTGTGTTACTCCCAGGAAAGTATGTTTAGGATTGCAGCCTGAGTTGGAAACTATCCTACTAGAAGGTCCAGGGTCTATAAGGGCTAGTCTAAGCCTAGGGAGATTTAAAGCCTCAAATCCTTTCTGTCCTTCACTGAAGCACATTTCTCCCTTGGAACTGAATATGACGCTGTGATCTTTCCTTTCTCTCTTTGTCAGATCTTGTGGGCTCCCACTTGCAGAACTGGACAGTAACAGCAATGGACTTTTGTTGGATTATTTATGTTCCAAGGAGGAACCCAATCAAACCTTGCACCAGTTAAAATAGAACACACTCCCCAAGAGGACTTTGTTTCCTCGATCGGAGCACATATGTATTTATATCCCAATCATGTTGGTTTTCTTTTGATTGATGCAAGGCCCCATGATACGAACGGTGATGAAAGGAACCACTGTGTGTTGAGAATGCAACTGTTTCAGGCAGAAATGCCAAAGAAATCTGCTAGTGAGTGCTGGAAAGCACTTGCTGATGGTCTCCTGAGTCCAAATCCCCAATATCAATCAGCTATTTTTCTTTTCATTTTGCTATATATGCTGGAAAAATGTTTCATTTCATATCTGAAGCATTTGATTTCTTTGTCAGCCTCAGGAACTGGAACTTTCCTTCAACAATACTATGTGGGACCCTCTGACATGATTCTCCTAACAATAAGAAAAGGATCACACTCTGAAATAGTATCTTAAGATGACAAACTTGCTTTATGGTATTATTTGATGAAGCTATTCTTGACTGGGATGATTCAAACAAACCAAATAATAAACTAAATTTGGCCACTGAAAGTGATGCACATGTGAAATGCCTAAGAATAATGTATCCTAGACCTCTGATGAGGCCATGTACAGAGTAACATTCTATTTATATACTCAAATACTACTCATAAAATTTCCCCCCCAAAAAAACCAATGGATAACATTTTAAAATATACTTGCTACTATAAATACTGTACTCCAACATTAACATCTGTATTATATATATTTCCTGAAGCCCTTGGCACAACCAAACCCAACACATTCCTGTAACTAAACATAGCTGCATTCAACAGAATAAATCCATACTCTTGTTATTCCACCTCCATTTTCTGACCGTGCTTCTGTCTCATTTTGTTTTTATAGATTGCAGATCTTTTGGGATAGTGCCATATATATGGTTGCCACAACCAATCTCTAGGGGGATGTTTGGTATACACCACTATTGGCCAATATTTTTTTAAATCTTGGCATTTTTGAATAATACCATGATTTCATATATCATTTGAATCACCTACAATCCAGAGTAACTATGGGAAGATGCAAGAGGCACTTACTCTTGATTGCTCTATGCATTTCCCATAGGTGGCACTGTAACTACATTAGTGTAAAAAGTCCCATAGTTACTCTGGGATGTGTAATTTCATGGAGAGTGCAAAGGAAAAAACTTCACTGAAATATCACTTTTATATCAAATTTTATAGTTAAAGAAAACAAGAGAAGGTGACAAATATTCAAAACCATGCTCACTGACCAGGGTATTGCACTACCCATTGAAGGACAGGAGGTCCATCATGGGGGTGCCATATTGGTCTTCCATGCCAGTTGACACAAACCATAGTGATGTCAGTGGGCACAATAGCAACAGCAGCAGCCCCAGAAGCAGTAGTAGAAGCAACAACATAAAGGTCTTTGAATGTAAACATGAAAACACACACCTATCTAGACAAAATATTAAATGACAGTGGACCGTCCAGTTTACAATGGGTTCCCTTTACAATCAAAACACTTTACATTGACCTCTCCATAGTCAAAATAGTTTCTGTATATAAGTTTTTCACTTTCTGATGGGCTCACAATTGCCATCAACAGGACCCTATTACAGGGTTATAGATGAGCCCATCAGTGAAGAAAATGCCAGTGTTTGGTAGCATCAGGGGCAATAGTAGCGCTTTAAATATCATGACTCTTTATGTAGGATATATACCAGTACATGTAATTTATGTTTCATATTTATAACATTGTATAAATTGATAACCATGTTCCTAAAGAATTAAGTAGGCCAGTTTAAGCCAACTTTTAAAGAAGAAAATTGTTGCAGAGACTCTGTTGCAGAGACTTCAGCTTCCAAGTTCTGTGAGCAAATTAAAAAAACCATAAACTAATACTTTACTGGGCTCACTTACAATGTTTTCTTAATATTGTGTCTCTGGGATGGTTCATCTTCTAAACGGAAGATCCACTGTATTTCTATAGCATTTCAACATTGACATGAATCTATAATCTACTTAATATGGCTGATTAATCCATCAGTCCATTTTGATGTACTATTATAGTAGTTCAATAGTATGTTGCATGACAATGAAAAAAATTGCCAATCAACAAAAGTGTTATACCAGTTTGGTATACATGAAAAAAAAAAACCATCATGAGAATTTTTTTTGAAAAGTTTTAGAATACTTGGAATCAAAGATACTCCCTGCTCTGTCAAAAATGTTCTACAAAACATCTTTGTCACTTCAACCTTCTGAAAAGGTTCCCAAAAAGGGTTGTTTTCAGGTTATTATTGTACACTAGGATGGTATTCTAGCATTGCAGTAAATTGCCATTGTTGATGTTTCATGCTCTTAGCTCTGACAGGGCTGATCAATAGTGATGGGATGTAGATAGGTGGTTGGGTGAAGCAGGCCTCCGTCAGTCTTGAAAGACTATGGTATCGTGCTCCAGTGGTGGGCTCCAGCAGGTTCGCACCTACTCTACAGAACTGGTTGTTAATGAGAGATAGGACATATTAAGTTTAAAAATAGCCATTTAAAAGTGGCTGCCAGATGGGCAGGTTGTAATTTCTTTGAAGCCCATCACTGTTGTGCTCGGTGCTGCATACGCTGCATGTGAAGCATGAAAGCCTGGGTTGGATTGTTATGGAGGATAGGCTGTTACCCAAGCAGCAAATCCCCCCTCTCCTCGCCACTGAATTACTCCAATGGAAAGGCAGAGCCAATACAATTGGATCCAGCTGGCGTTGCAGAGCTGGGCTAAGGACAGGAGCTCACCCTGTCTTGTGGGGCCGACCTGGGAATCGAACCCTGGCCTTCTGGTTAACAGGCACAGCGTCTTTACCACTTGCGCCACCCACAGCCCTCAAATGGGTGCCATCACTTTCAGACATTATTTGTCAGGGCAGAGGTTTTCAATGCAGTATGTGCAAAGAGTTTAGTGTACTCAATTATTTCTGGCCTGAGGGGGGTCATTATGGTCTTGAAAGCATGACTAAAAGAAAAATATTAAGTTTTAAGCCAACCCTATTAAATTACCACAATTAAAGTAATTGTAAAGGTGCTTTTATTCATTTTACAAAACTTCATGCAACCTCATCAATACTACTGAGCTGGGGATCAACAGCATGCAGTCTTTTTCAAATAGATAGGTACTGCAGGCAATAGTGATATAAGGTGGGGTTTGGTGACCAGATGCCCAAACCTCAAAAGGAGGACAAGGTCTTGGATTCCTCTCAGTATGGCCTTTCTGGCAGACAATGGCGCAGTTTCACTTTCCCATATAACTCAATGCATATTTTTATTTTTAGTTTTTTGACCATAACTTTTGATAGAAAGGAGATATTTCAAAACTGATTTTTAGTCTTCAGTATGAATCCAATGACATATGACATGATGGGGGTACTGCACACCATTGCAGAGTTCCAAAATGAAGCAAATGGAGGACAGTGAAGCCCTTTTGGAGGACACCTGGACAGGAGGCCAAAAAAGAGGACAAATATGGAAATTTCTGGTCATTTGGTCACCCTGGTGGTTCTGGGACCCCATGTGGATTCCAAAATTTGTGGATACTCCAGCATGCAACTGAGATATTGAGAAAATGGGTGTAAATTGCACACATTGGTATGTATACTGGTGCAAATTGCATACATTGCCTGATATAGGGTATGTTAAAAATTTTTGTGCCTGTGCAATCCTAAGCATGTCTTAGTGCAATCCTAAGCATGTCTACTCATAAGTAAGTCCTATTATGTTCAGTGGGTCTTACTCCCAGGGAAGTGCCTTTAGGATTGTAGCCTAATTAGTTATGTTAGCTAATTTTAGGTAATCTGAGTTTCTTCTTACATTAGGCCTTAGTGGCCACTCACCTAATTCACCTGTCCTACTGCCAGTCATCTGTGGGATCATGTGGGAGAACAACCCTTATTATTTTTTCCTGTTCCCCACCTTTCTTTGTGGAAAACCTTTTTCTCATCTGGGTTTGCAAACATTCTGCCTTTGTATCTAAGTACCTGTGTTCTACTGTTTTGCTTGTCTACATGGGGCCACCTGCTTCATAAACAGTAGGAAAGATTTTTTTGAAGCTCAAGGAGAAATAAATGGTTTTTTTCCAAGTTGAAATGTGTAAATTTAATATTTTATGAAACCCTTTTATGATTAGCAATTAAAACATCTTGAAGAGTGCATTACTTACTTTTTCTTATCATGGATTCTGGCAGGGCTAGAGAATTAATTAATAATAATACTATAAAGCTCTGTTGATGATATTTTATGCCTGGTTTGCAAGTCTATAAAATAAAGAGCAATTGTTTTGAAGTTTTGTAGCTGTCAAGGAAAATCATTGTACCTTAGAGACCTCACAGGAAATACACACTCCATTAAGTATTCTATCTCCCTGTCTCCTCTTGGGTTTTTCAACCACCCTGTCAAAAGACCATATTCTGCATATAGAGACATTTCTGCAACTATAACCCATAACACTAATGTCTTTAAAAAGATTCACCCAGGTAAGACATCAACCATTTTTATCCAATCAGTGCCTGCAGCTAATGAACCCATGTACATGTGAGGAGCATGATGGATTCTGGCAGTGGCGTAGCTATGATAATCTAGCCTGGTGTCCAGTACAAAATGATACTCTGCAAGTGACGTCACAACAGGACATGACATCACACTTTGACTTTTAAAAAAATGAAAATTGGGGATATTTTCATGCCTCCCAGTCTCTGTCCATCTGACCCCAGGAATGCCTTCCCTCACCCCAGAATAACCCATCCCAACTCCTATTCACCCCCACCTTCTCCCAACCCCTCCCAACCCCGGCAACCCCTCCTCCCAACCCCAGCACGTATCATCTCTTTCCACCACTGACACCCTGGGTCGGCCTCCGCTCGGTGGCACAGACATACCTTATGGTGCATTTGCCACATTCTGGGCTGGCGCACATCACCTGTATCAACCCAAAAGAGTGCTCAGGAATGCACTCTCTATCTTATAAAATCTGATTCAAGTGGGAGTGAAGGAAGGGCAGAGCCATGTGTTTCATCACGGATCGCCGTAAGAGAGGAACTTAACACCTGTAATACCCAAAAGGGGCTCTAGCACACTGCCATGAAAATGCAGTAACAATATTTGTCTTCTTTTTGTCTGTAGGCAAGGAATTTGTGTTTGCTGGTTGAATGATAATGTCTTCCGTTGCACTACTTAAGCGCGTGTGACCTTTTGCTCCATGTGGCCAACCTATGACCTTTTGTTATGACTGAATGATTATTTTTCTGTTTGCAATGGGATGGACTTTTTGAATGGGAACTCAAAGGCGGGATTAGCCTTGTTTCCATAGAAACACTGCCTCGACAGTTTTTTATGAAGTTAAACACAAAAAACATAACAGTGACTGGCTATGTTTTTCTTGAAACTTGATCTCTTTCCATCATTTTTATGCTCCTGAATAACAAAGGCTACAATCCAGAGTAACGATGGGACCTTTTACACTGACGTAGTTACGGTGCCACCTATGGGGAACCTATGGGAAATGCCTGGAGTAATCCAGAGTGCCTCCTATGTCTTCCTGTGGTTACTCTGGATTGTAGGGAAACGCTTCATTACTAGCTGATTTTGATCACACCCCTAATGGGTAATTCTATAAATTTGTACATAGGGTTTTACCACTTAACCCTCCCCTATATTTGGCACAGGGTGATCGTATGCCCGTAACAAAAAAGAGAGGATAAGACCTCCCCAAAATGTAGGACACTCAAGAAAAATGTAGAACATGACAAAAAAGCTAAAAACACTCATATATATTGCTTTCATATGCTTATTAAAACTTGTACATATAATGTATTATGCATATGCATTTATTATGTAATTTATTATGCATATGGGCTGTGGGTGGCGCAAGCCGTTAAGACGCTGTGCCTGTTAACCAGCAGGCCAGGGTTCGAGACCCGGGTCGGCCCCACAAGACAGGGTGAACTCCTGTCCTTAGCCAAGCTCTGCGATGCAGCTGGATCCAATCGTATTGGCTCTGCCTTTCCATTGGACTAATTCAGCGGCGTGGAGAGGGGGAATTTGCTGCTCGGGTAACAGCCTATCCTCCATAACAATCCAACCCAGGCTTTCATGCTTCGCATGCAGCGTATGCAGTGCAGAGCACAATACCATAGTCTCTCAAGACTGACGGAGGCCTGCTTTTTTTATTATGCATATGCATATAATTTATGTTATTAATTTATTATGCATATGTATTTAAAACTTGTACATATAATTTATTATATTGTTTGTTACGTGAAATTAACATGTTTGTTACGTGAATTACATGCAATTTATTAATTACAAGAAGGCTGTCTGCTGCCCACCTACATGGAAAAGGAGGATATTGAAGTTTTTTTTTTCCAGGAAGGCTAAAATTTGGCACATGTCCTGGAAAGAAGGGACACATGGACACTCTGATTAGGCATTCTCTAAGGTTGCTCACACCCCAAACATACAGAATGGAGAACAGTGTGCCTCTAACTTTAACCATTGCGTAGAAGAGGGAAATGAGGCAGGTTTTGCTCATCATAGAAGGACCTAGCTCAAATCTCTCTTCTATGCACTGGTTAAAAGTAGAGGCACTCTGTCCTCCATTCTAATATATATTGTCACCCTGTTTGAACTCATATACAGTGATGCCTCACGTACCAAATTTAATTCGTTCTGGAGGCATGTTTGTTACGTGAAATGTTCTTTATGTGAAGTGGATTTTCCCATAGGAAATAATGGAAACTCAGACAATTGGTTCCACAACCCCAAAAATGATGACAGAACACCGGGATTGAACTCATAACATGCGTTCAATGTGCATGATCTTATGAAGTCTACTTAGGCAGCAGTCCTAAACACACTTTCCTGGGAGTAAGACCCATTTAACACTATGAGGCTTACTTCTGGGTAGACATGGTTAGGAGGCTGCAATTCAAGACACCTTCCAAGTTTCTCCTTCTCTCCATCCTGAGCCTCTCTCTCCCCTGCTCCCTTCTGGCTAGCCCTGAACTGCTTCCCTCTTCTCCACTGCTCTTCTCTCCCTCTGCCCAGCGGATGTCTGGCCACAGGAGGAACAGAATGGAAGTGTTACTTTCACTTTGGGCAGGTGCGCTAGGTAGCCCTGACCCTTTTTAAACAGGCTGCTGGCCAGCGCGTCTGCCCCAACTGCCAACGAATGTGTTCTTTACGTGAAGCACAGTTTGTTACGTGAAGCAGAATCCTAGAGAAATTTTTGTTTGTTATGTGAAACATACTTTACATGAGGAATTCTTTACGTGAGGCGCCACTGTACATACTTTTCTGGGAGTAAGGCAACAATCCAGAGGAACTAAAGGACCTTTTACACTGACAAACCCTACAATCCAGAGTAACTATGGGAAGATGTAAGAGGCACTTACTCTGGATTGCTCTATGCATTTCCCATAGGTTTCTCATAGGTGGCATAATAACTATGGCTACAATCCAGAGTAACTACGGGACGTTTTACACCAACCTACCATCTCATTGAGCACAGTGGGACTTCTGAGTTAACATGTATAGTGCCATAGGATGATTTACAATATTTGTAAATCACTAACAAATTAAGGAAACACAACACTACAACCCCATCCCTTTGTTCTCCCCCATAAATGGGATTGTGGTACATCCTATGGGAAGTCAGTCTGGGAGGTCTCTTCTGAGTATGCACATGTCTCCACACACATGTCTCCACACACAGGTAGCACATGTATCCACACACATCCTACAGGCCATTTGTAATGGCTGTAAAACACACTACAGGCATCCCCCACTTTCTGATGCTTCATTTTTTGATGGTTCTGCTCTTTCAACACCTGTCAGTTATACCCAGAATTCATTCATTCAACATACCCAATACCCTCCTGTGTCTGCAGTCCTATACATTTGGCCTTTGGCATTTATGGGAGTTCTGTTTTCAGAACCCTGACAGATGTGGAGTCCTGTGGAGAACTGCACCTGTGTATCAGGGTCTTCACCTGATCTCTGGATGAAAATGGAAGCACCTTCCAGTTGTGTCCAGCTTGCAGCCTCTCTGGACCTCAGACTGAGGTGTCAGAAAGGCACTTTTGGTTTTTGGAAAAACTGTGCCACTTTAACACATCTGGGAGGTTTTCTTAGGCCTGGAAAGGTAGTGTGTGGCTTGCCATGGCCTCTGAACGTCATTCAGACATGACCAGAGGGTGGTTCTTGTCATGTCCAGAAAGTGAGGTGTGGTCCTCCAGCACGGGTTCAGGATTCACATCTTGAACTTGCAGATGAAAAGGGCTCACTGCCATTTTGGTTCAGAGGCCAAACACAAGGCAACACACTCTGATAAAAGGCTCACAGGAGATCGGATAGCTTTATTGAGCACATGAAAACCATATGGTAGACTTCTGTCCGCCATGCCACCTACCAGTGCTTGTTATGTGGCATTGCTGGTTTCAGCTATGGTGGTCTGCACTTACCACCCAAGGCTGCACCACTGGTTGAGAATCCCTGCCCTATTTTAAACATACCGGTTACTCACTGATTAATACATGAGGTTTTCCAAATCCATTAAAAAATTGGTTTGCATACTTTCTAATTTTGCTTCCATGCTGTTAAATTGAGATCTCATGTGTCTTTTATTTTCACAGTGAGCTGTGGTGGTCTTATCAGAAGAAATTTACTTAGTCTAGTGTTCTAGCCCCTGCTGAGGAATAATGAATAAAGAAAGTTTGACGTCTCAAATAGCAGCCTGGCTTTAAAAAAGCACACATTCCAAACAATGGAGTTTAAAAAAATATATGGCTAACGGGACAATTCACAGTGTTCTTACACTAATGAATTCCCCTTGAAGTCAGCAAAACTACATCTCTATAAACCCTTAGGCATTTGTATTATAAATTTACATTTGAGTACTTTTGCAGTGCAAAGCAACATCAAGTAAGAAGAATTTACTAAATAATCCCTTTTGCTCATTTAGGTTTCTCAGGGAAAAAAAAGCTTTCAGTGCCTTTCCAACTACCACCAACTTGTCACAATTCACAATGTTATCATTTCATCCTGCAATTTTCTCTTCCTCTCTGATAATTCATTTGTAATTTAAGACTTTCTGACAGAATATGTTACATTTCATTAGAAATCTGCATGGCAGAAAGCATTTAGCATAACGTCAGCAATGTCAATATTCAGAACTGTACTGTATGTTTTCAGATAAAAATGTGTAGGCAGAAGTCAGTAATTGGACAAAGCGGCGGCTGGTATGAAGGCTGAGACTGTAATATATCCAACCAATGGTTGGTATTCAATTTGAGCCTCTGGGACAGAAAGCTTGAGATAGTGTATATAGCAAAGCAACATGATATTCTTGAGATGCTGTTGCTGGGGGTGGGGGGAGTTCAAAATGAAAACAAAGTCAGAATAGCCCATCTTAAATGGCCTCTTTTGTTTCAGTCTGTAATTATAGGTCTCTGATACTGTGAATGTGGAGAGATCATGACCATATCTTTAGAAGTTGGAACTATCAGAATGTCACATCTTTGACACATTTGCAGCCTATTGTATTGGGTATATACTTGCATACACATATATACTTATACAATACATATACATTTAAACTTGCATGTAGCAGTGTTGGGATTTGCTCACCCAGTACAAAGGAAAGAATAGAATAGCAACAAGGATGGGAGTAGATCAGATTCAGGAAGGGGATGGTTTCAGTAGCCAAATCCTAGTCCCCTTCCAGGCATGATCCAATGACCCACATGGATTTCTGCCAATGATTTCATTAGTGCAGGTTGGAGTAGAGGCAAGTCTCCAGAAGGCCAGTAAATAGACATGCACCAACCTCCTCACACCATCACGGGAAGAGGGAGCAGGTAAGTTGTGCCAGTTTAAATTGGTTAGGATTGTGCCCTCAATTGCTTTATTTCTGCCAAATATTGCTGATTAATAGGTACCTTATGATCCATTTATCAAGGGTAGTAAATGATGGATTAGCACAGTTTAGGTGATAAGTCTGCAAATGTTCATAGAAATTGGCAATAATTGTCCACTACAGAAGAAATTCCTTGTGTTTTCACATGTTCCTAACATGTTCATTTTGGTAGGCTTGAATGTGCTCTGAGATTTGACAAGAGAAAGTTAATTTAATTTAGATGTGCAGTCCCATGCACATCGTCCCTCCATGCACATCGTCCCCCATGCACAGCATCCACCCATGTGCAACGTTGCACAATGTTCCCCCAACATTAAGAAAGTTAAGAGAAAGGGGATGGGACACCCCTGACCCCGTACTCACAAAGATAGCCAGAACTACACAGTATGGCCTGAGATGCTCCGCCCCCTGAACCCCCTGACCCCTGACATGCTTAGGAGGCTGCAATCAAAGACACTTTCTTCTGTAATCCAAGACACTTTCAAAGTGTCTCCCCACTTTCTATTTCTTTTCATCCTGAGCCTCTCTCACTCCTGCTCCCTTCTGGCTAGCCCTGAGCTGCTTCCCTCTTCTCCACTGTTCTTCTCTCCCTCTGCCCAGCAGACGCCTGGCCACAGGAGGAACAGCGCGGAAGTGTTGCTTTTGCTATGGGCAGGTGTGCTAGGCAGCCATGACGCTTTTTAAAAGGGCTGCTGGCCCGCGCGTCTGCTCCAACTGCCAATGAGTGTGCTTGTTACGTGAAGCAACACTTGTTACGTGAGGCAGAATCCTAGAGAAATTTTTGCTTGTTATGTGGATCACTTGTTAAGCGAGGCACTTGTTAAGCGAGGTACTACTATACAGTATATTCATTGGCTTGTTGAGATTTCTGAAAAATTTTCAGAATGTTTTAAGAATCACTCACCATGGTGATTTTCTTCCTCCATCAAAATATATGTATTGCTTCTCGATTAGTGGCATTTATGTGAGAACACTGTGAAAAGAATAGGCCATTTTGGCCGACATGGAAGAAAATCATACATTTTATCATCCTTTTCAATACTTCTCATGTTGAGTTCTATCAAGTGTTGGGAACAGAGCATTTTTGGGGAGTATATTATACTGGATTGCAGAAGAGTGAAAAAGCAAAAGATACTGCTGGCACTTTAAAATATTCAAGCCAAACTGAGCCGAGGCAAAACACCAATATTGTATTTACAATAAGCTTCTGCATTTTAGATACACTCTGAATTTAAGATACAAAGGAGCTACTCTGTGGCTTGTGGTATATGAATTTTTGACATCAGTGAAAGATCCATAAAGCAAATAGTTATTTCATGGCTTTCAGAAAGTACAGGCAAATACAGGCACCTACTGTTTAACAACCTTCTGCTTAAGGACAGACTGCATATACAACAGTGGTCAAAGCACAACAAAGAGGTTCTAAGAGCACAATCTGAACCATGTCTACTCAAAAGTAAGCCCCATTGTGTTCAATGGGTCTTACTCCCAGGAACGTGTCTTTAGCATTTCAGCCTCAGTAAGGTGGTCAGGATTCCCATAGCCTTCAGTAGGCTGTTTATACAACAAAGAGGGTATTAATGCAAAAAAGAGGCAGTCTTAAGTAACCTGCTCAGCTACTCTTGTAGGGAGTGCCTGTTTACACAATAAAGGCATTAGCTTGGGATGAATGTTCACTTAATGACCTAATCACATAATAATGGGGATAAGAGAGGGTATCCCCATTATTATGTGTGTGAGGTACCTCATTCACCTTGGCTAGCCTGCACCCCTTCTCAGTGCTAGGGATGCCATTAGGAAAGGAGATTTCTGTACCATCATCATCATCATGACCCGGAGTGTCAAGGAGGAGACACACAGGTGAGTAACGGAACAAAAGATTTCTTTTACTTCCAAAGGAGGCTCATACGCTTAATGGTTTCTCACAGATCATTCTCTTCTTACAGGTACAGAACAGTGCAACGGAGCACGCAGGCTCTCTGAACAGGTAAGGCTAACAGGTAAGTCAACACTCTCAAACCTTGTAAGTAAGTCTCTGATATTTCTTTCTTTCCTTTTTCAGGCTTCTACAGGTTCAGCGTCCCGTCCAGCATCCTCTGGCTCGGATTTTTTGGCTCCTGCTGTATCCAGCTGGGCAGCCTCGGAGTCCTGCTGCTTCCCTCTCCAGGGTAGCTCCTCCAACTGCTTTTCCCGCTCTTCTTCATTGCTTAAATTTCCCGCCTGGTCCGCTCTCCCCCAATATCCAGGAGTACTCTGCGGGAGAATGTGCACTCCTCCCCTTGCATACCATCTTGGAGATGGACCCACAGTCATCCCCCTCCTTCGTCCAAAGTTTCCCCGTCCCTATGTTGTAACTCCACAATGTCTATCATAGACCAGACTTCCACTGCATCAAGAAAGAGGTCTATATCAAGGGGAAGGGGTACCTGGGGCGCCAACTTACATATAGACTTTCCCCCATATAGCTTCCCAAAGGTTCCAGGTTGTACTTTTGATAGTCCTCCCATGTGAATTCACCACAATGTGTCAATCATTATCATAAATCATAATGATCATAAATGATCATAAAACATCATTACATTTTTAAGACACATGTCTAAATTTTTTTAAAAGCCAGAGGAGTTAGTTCAGCCTGTGATCTCACAGATCCTTCTAGTCCAGAAAAAATGGATTTGTGTTTTGTTCTATGATGTGTAAGGTCAGAAGTGTGAGCCAGAGAGAGAGAGAGAGAGAGAGAGAGAGAGAGAGAGCTATTGTTGTTTTCATGATGAGGGTTGTTTTAAGCAGCTGGGATGGGCATGGGGAAGACTAGATTTAAGGTGATCATATGATAGGAAATTTCCAGATTTGGCCTCTTTTTTAGTCTCCTATCCGGGTGTCCTTCAAAAGGGCTTCGTTGTCCTCCATTTTTGCTTCATTTTGGAACTTTGCAATGGTGTGCAGTACCCAAGCATGTCATATGTTGTTTGATTCGTATTGAAAATCAGAATCCAATGCAAAAATCAGTTTTGAAATATCTCCTTCCTATCAACTGAAAATAAAAAATATGCATTTGCTTTATGGGAAAGTGAAAGTGCCCAATATTGTGGCTTTACTCATGAGTATGCAAACGTGCTATTGTCTCCCAGAAAGCCCAGGCTGAGAGGAATCCAAGACCTTGTCCTCCTTTTAAGGTTTGGGCATTTGGTCATCCTGCTAGAGTAGCAGGTGTGATCAGTCATAAAGACCAAACGGGTAGGGTCAATTACCTCTTGAAGAGTTGTTCCAGTATAGTTTGCCACTCTCTACAGTCAAATCACAAATTGCATGTCTGTGTTGTAAGGACAGATCAAATAACCAAATCTCATTCTGTCAACTGCTATCAACCTGCTGCCATAAAGGAACATTGGCAAAGTCAGTCAGAAACTGCCAGGTGGCTATATCTACAAAGAAGCAGTCAACCTCCCCACTGTTGTTTGTAGCTCACCCTTTATATTTTGGAATCTCTCACTTTTCAAGCAAGACGTTTCTGTTTATAAAAAAGGAATCAAAAACTGTTCCCAGATATAACCTATGTTTTAAAAGAAAACTCTATTTGGTGGCGCAAAGGGCAAAATAAGCCTCAATGCGTCCTACATATGGTGGAATGATAAGCATTTTCTGAACTGCCAGGACAGTTGCCCCTAGAATCTGCCAAGGAGCCAGCTGTCAATTTTGAAATGTGCACATGACATGCTTGATGCCGATCTTCTGATGGTGAATCATGTGCCAGATTCCGGCCTCAGACATATGAGGCATTGAGAAGAATCATCATTTGTTCCGTGTAAGTGTGATATACTGTAAGATGTTATAATTGTTGCGGGAAGACTTTATAAGAACAGATATATTAGCCTTAACTGAGGTCAGATGTTCCTGAGGTAGATCTATTAAAAAAAACTCATGAAACTTAACCTTTAGGGCCACTAATAGTACTGGGTCCCAGTCCCATCTCCTCCTCCCCTCCTGTCCATTCCTATGACCACCTTCCCTTCCCTGCCCCTGGAATATGCCCTCCTGCCCAGTGGTGGGCTCTAGCAGGTTCGCACCTACTCTATAGAACCGGTTCTTAACAAGAGATAGGACATATAAAGTTTAAAAATAGCCATTTAAAAGTGGCTGCCAGATGGGCAGAGAACCGGTTCTTAAATTTTTTGAAGCCCATCACTGCTCCTGCCTCCTCCATCCTTCCCAACCTCCTCCATTGGCTAGTGTAGTGCTCCAGACTTCTGCCAGCATCTATGAGTTGACACATCTCCATGCACAGCTGACTCTGGAGGAGGTGCAAACATGCTTTATTTCAAAGATGCTTCCATTGCACCAGCCCCTATTGGGTTTCATATGTTTCATTTCATGGGTGCATGTTTATCTATACAGTATATATGAAACTGAAATTATATATCTACGTTATAGATTATATATCTACGTTTGTTTGTGTGTTTGCTTATTTGATTGTTTACTTGGACCAGGGTGACCGTAAGTCATAACTGGAAAAGAGGACAAGGGCTCTGAAATGTAGGACACCCAAAAAATGTAGGAATGTAAAATGTAAAAAAAATGTAAAAATGTAAAATGTAAAAGCTAAAACCATCATAAACTGTCATATATATTGCTTTCATGTGGTTGAATGAGGGCGCAATCCTAAACGATTTAGGCCAGCATAACACAACTGCCATAACGGCCTGTGGTAGTGAGGGGCAGCTGGTGCATGCCTGTTCACTGGACTAGCCCCGCAAGAAGTTATGATAGCCAAACTGGGGTTTAGATTGTGCCCTTAAACACTCTATTATAGATTATAAAATTTAAAACAAATACATATAAATTGTTAACTGTATTTGTTAACTGCTCCCAATGAGGAGGAGAAAAATGAACATTTTTTTTTCATGGACACCAGACTAAAAAAGATGACAAGTGATGGGAAAAGAGGCCACCTGGTCACCTTGTTGTGGACTGGTGTAGTTCAGAACTGGTTGGGCCAGTCAGCAGTGGTGGGCACCAGCAGGGTCGCACCTACTCTATAGAACCGGTTGTTAACAAGAGATAGGATATATAAAGTTTAAACATAGCCATTTAAAATTGGCCTCTAGGTGGGCATAGAACCGGTTGTTAATTTCTTTGAATCCCATCACTGGTCAAGAGGCAGTTGGGGACAGTGAGAGCAGTTGGGAGGTGTTGGGGGTGGAAGGAGAAGCAGTCTGGGGAATGGGGATCAGTGTCCATCCTCAGCTGTACAGGAGGAAGCCTCAAAGGATGCCCAGGTGATTTGAGTTGCTCTCTGAGAGGACCAAGAGTGGGCACTGGTGGCAGGAATCCCCTCTTCTGAGGGATGTTCTTTCTCCCCCACCCACAGCCACCTGAGGTGATTTGAGTTGCTCTCCAGGGGACCAAGAGTGGGCATTGGTGGCAGGAATCCCCTCATCTAAGGGATGTTCTTTCTCCCCCACCCACAGCCACCTGAGGTGATTTGAGTTTCTCTCCAGGGGACCAAGAGTGGGCATTGGTGGCAGGAATCCCCTCATCTAAGGGATGTTCTTTCTCCCCCACCCACAGCCACCTGAGGTGATTTGAGTTGCTCTCCAGGGGACCAAGAGTGGGCATTGGTGGCAGGAATCCCCTCATCTAAGGGATGTTCTTTCTCCCCCACCCACAGCCACCTGAGGTGATTTGAGTTTCTCTCCAGGGGACCAAGAGTGGGCATTGGTGGCAGGAATCCCCTCTTCTGAGGGATGTTCTTTCTCCCCCACCCACAGCCACCTGAGGTGATTTGAGTTGCTCTCCAGGGGACCAAGAGTGGGCATTGGTGGCAGGAATCCCCTCATCTAAGGGATGTTCTTTCTCCCCCACCCACAGCCACCTGAGGTGATTTGAGTTTCTCTCCAGGGGACCAAGAGTGGGCATTGGTGGCAGGAATCCCCTCATCTAAGGGATGTTCTTTCTCCCCCACCCACAGCCACCTGAGGTGATTTGAGTTGCTCTCCAGGGGACCAAGAGTGGGCATTGGTGGCAGGAATCCCCTCATCTAAGGGATGTTCTTTCTCCCCCACCCACAGCCACCTGAGGTGATTTGAGTTTCTCTCCAGGGGACCAAGAGTGGGCATTGGTGGCAGGAATCCTCTCATCTGAAGACATTCTTCCTTCCCACTTCCATGGCATGGTAGCTGGCTTGGAATTATGCAGGTGTCACTGGTGCTGCTTCCTGGGACAAGGGTGTGGGGTGGGATGTCATCTGCCCCCAGTACCAGTTCCTGTGGTCCATGGTGTCTGGCGAGCCCTGCTCCCTGTAGCAAGGTGCTTGGTGGTGGGGGGCCCTGGTCCCCTCTGTTCCACGTGTCCTTTCCTCCCCCATGCACTCAAACCACATATCCATGTAGGTAAAGCCATGGAAAAGCTATATTATAATTGCTTTAAAGTCAAGAGTGGGACCAGTACTGAGCACAGGAAAACCAGTTGGTTCAGAAGAAACAGAGGAAGAAAGGAGGGAAGATCAAGCAATGGCAAGCAGAGATCTGTTAATAAGGATACGGGGGGATAAAACCAGTTTCATTTTTCTGCAGATTTCGGGATTTTTTAAAGTTAGAAGTGCAGAAAACGGTTTATTGTGTTTCATTTCATGGGTGCATGTTTATCTCTCTATATTAATTATATAAATTATATGTCTATGTTTGTTTGTGTGTTTGCTTATTTGATTGTTTACTTGGACCAGGGTGACCTTATGTCATAACTAGAAAAGAGGACAAGGGCTCCCTGAAATGTAGGACACCAAACAAAATGTAGAACAGGACAAAATAAAAGCTAAAACCATCGTACACCTTCAAAAATATTGTTTCACGTGGTTGGTTGAGGACACTATCCTAAACAATTTAGGCCAGCATAACACACCTGCCATAACCTCCTGTGGTACTGTGGAGAGGCCAGCACATGCCTGTTCACTGGACTAATCCTGCCAGGAGTTATGCCAGCCTAACTGGGGTTTGGATTGTGCCCTTAAACACTCTATTTTATATTATAAAATTTAAAACAAATACATATAATTTGTTAACTATAATTTATTAATTATAAGCTGCCTGCTCCCAATGAGGAGAACAAGGAACATTTTTTTCACACACAAGACTAAAAAATAGGACAAATCCAGGGAAAAGAGGCCATCTGGTCACTCTGGTGTGGACTGGTGTGGTTCAGAACTGGCTGGGCCAGTCAGAAGAGGCAGTTGGGGGACAGTGAGAGCAGTTTGTGGCAGTTGGGTTGGTAGGTGGTGGTGGTGGAAGGAGAAGCAGGGTGGAGATCTGTGTCCGTCTCAGCAGTGCAGGAGGAAGCCCCAAAGCATGCCCTGGTCTGTTTCAACATCGTTTAAGGGTGGACATTTTGATGCTTGCTCCTGAGGAAAATACTGCCTGGACTCCCTCAGAACTCCAATCCTTCTTGACTACCCCCAACTATTTTCTTTGCTAGGGGAAGATGAAGGAGCATTGGTGACAGTAATCCCTTCATCTGAGGGATCATCTTTCTCCCCCACAGCCAGCTGAGGTGATCTGAGTTGCTCTCTGAGGGAACAAAGAGGGGGCATCATTCTTGGCAGGAATCCCCTCATCTGAGGACATTCTTTCTCCCCCCACAGCCACTTGAGGTGATCTGACTTGTTCTTCAAGGGACCTAGAGGGGGCATTGGTGGTAGGAATCCCCTCATCTGAGGGACGTTCTTTCTCCTCCCACAGCCACTTGAGGTGATCTGAGTTACTCTCTAAGGGACCAAGAGGAGAAATCCCCTCATCTGAGGGATATTCTTCCTCGCCCATTGAAGGCACGACAGTTGGCTCAGGATGATGCAGCTGGGGCTTTGACTGGGGTGTCATTGGTGCTACTTCTTGGGACAAGTGTGTTGGGTGGGACGTCATCTGCCCCCAGTACCAGTTCCCGTGGTACTGCTCCCTTCAGCCAGGTGCTTTGTGGTGAGGGGCCCTGGTCCCTTCTGTTCCATGTGTCCTTTCCTCCCCCATGCACTCAAATCACATATCCACGTGGGAAAAGCCATGGAAAAACTATATTATAATTGCTTTAAGGGTCCACTAGGCAGGTGTAGTGATAACAGGCCTTGCATCTAAATGTAAAATTGAAGGTGTAGAGAATGCTTTAATTATTTGTAGATTTGTGTTTTGTTTCTGTGCAAAACTGAAAAGTGCAGAAAGTGGTGTTACCTGCTTTGAATTCATGTTTTCAAATATATAAAGCTGTAAGAGAGTCCATTGATTGACTGATTGATTGACTGACTGACTGACTGACTGCAGACTTGGGAGTGGTTGTGTTAACAGAGAATTACACCCTTGTTCTGTGTCACTTTCCAGGCCTGTATTAATCTGGCCTCTGGTTGGTTAAAGACTTGCAAGGTTTCCTGCTAACTAAACTTCCTTTCCCCTTAAACTGTTGCCCTACCAGGAAAGCAGCAGGAGAGACAGGAGGGCCTGAGTCAAGACTACAGCCGTGTGCAGAGAGGACCTTGTAAGGAGGCGCATACAAAAGGAGGCTCAACGCAGCGCTCCTTTCTTCGGTCAGGGTTCTGGGAGCTGATCTTGGTCTGCCTCCAGCTGCTGGCCGGAGCTTTAGGTTCCCCCTTGCCCAGTCAGGCGCACCATCTGCAGCAGGCCCAACATTCAGGTCCACCATTGGCTGCAGCTGAGGCTTAGTTTGCCCCGCAAGTGACGCCTGCCTAGCCTCAGGGGTGAGAAAACAGACTGGGGAGGGAAGGTCTGGAGGGAGGAAGGGGCACGACTTGCACCGTCCAGGTTTTCCTGACTTGCTTCTGAAAGGGGTCTGCTTCTGGTCTGCTTCACTGAACTGCCTTCCAGCAATGCTGGATGTTTTGATTTCATTATCAATTTCTTAAAAATAACTACCTCCAGTGAAGTGCAAAGAGGCTGCTGGGCCTGGAAATGGGAAGGTCTGAGCCCAGAGAGAGAGGGAAGGCCTGGGAGATGCTGTGACAAGAAGGCCCAGGCAGGCACGGAAAGAGCCGGTTCTTGATCCTGCAGAGAGAGATGGAACCAGAGCTGTGGCTTTGCAGTTCTTGCAGAGGCTCCACCAGGGAAACCCAGGGAAAGAAGGACCTGCCAGAGTCTCTTTCTGCACCTTCAAAGCCAAGGCCTTATGTAACCCACTTTGGGATGGTTTTATGCTCCCAGGTATGTTGAAGCCCCCCCCCAAGACTTCTCAGATCTATTAAACTGTTTGCAGAAGGAGGATCTGTTTGGGGTCTGGTTCAGCCCTGTTTCCCCCCCCCCCCCAGATTCTTGATTAAAACAGCACTTGTGCAGTATATATCTTTTTAAAAGGGTTCATTTTAAATAGATCATAAATTTATAATCACTTTCAAAATGAACCAAGTGGCGATTCAGGAGAGTAGATCCTTGTGCAATGCTCTTCCCAGCCAAGATGATCTCTGCATTCACAGATTCCCACCTTGTAAGCACCGGGAATAAAGAGCCATGGAATACGACCCGTCCTCACCATCCGAATATACTGTGCCCATCTCCCCTGCAACATCCCCCAAATGATGCGACAGGAATGCAACACTTGAATGTACATGAAGCAAGCGTGCAAAGGTTTAAAACCTCATGCAGTTTCCTTTCTCTCCCTGACACAGAGTAGAGAAACAGGATCGAAGGAATCCAAACCCTGTGCATGGACAGACATGGCTGCTGCTCATCCAGACCAGGTAAAGGATATTTGACAGGGACACCTTGGACTTACCAGTGGTGTAGCTAAGGAGATCTAGCAGTGGCAGTTTCACTGGACAACAGGCTTTAGTGGAGCAACAATCTGAGCTTGACTGTAGTGGTCAAAAATGTGAAAAACTCTTACATATAAATAACTAGCGAAAAGCGTACCCGCGTTGCGGGTGTAACATTTCTCCCTACGCCATCCCCTCATGGCGCAGAAACACCCCATGTGCCACTTCCCCCATGCGCATCATCCCCCATGCGCATCGTCCCTCCATGCACATCATCCCCCATGTGCAACGTCCCCTCATGCACAACTTTCCCCAATGCGCAACTTCCCCAATGTGCAACTTTCCCCCATGCGCAACTTTCCCCCATGCGCATCATCCCCCATGCGCAACTTTCCCCTATGTGCAACTTCCCCCCATATGCATCAACCCCAATGTGCAACTTTTCCCCATGTGCAACTTTCCCCCACGCGCATCATGACCTCATGTGCATCACGTCCACAAGTGCAAATTTCCCCATGTGCAACTTCCCCCCCCTTGCGCATTACCCCCCTGGGCATCATCCCCCATATGCATCATCCCCCCCATGTGCAACTTCCACCCATGCGCAACTTCCACCCATGCACATCATCCCCTCATGCGCAACTTTCCCCCATGCGCATCATCCACCGATGCGCAACTTCTCCCCATGCGCAACTTCCCCCCATGCTCAACTTCCCCCCATGCGCAACTTTCCCCCATGCGCAACTTCCCCCATGCGCATCATCTGCCGATGCGCAACTTTCCCCATGCGCAACTGTCCCCATGCGCAACTTCCCCCATGCACAAATTCTCCCCATGCGCAACTTTCCCCCATGCGCAACTTTCTCCCATGCGCAACTTTCCCTCATGCGCAACTCTCCCCCATGTGCATCAACCCCCATGCGCATCAATCCCCATGCGCAACTTTCCCCCATGTGCAACTTTCCCCCATACGCATCAACCCCCATGCGCAACTTTCCCCATGTGCAACTTTCCCCATGCGCAACTTTTCCCCATGTGCAACTTTCCCCCATACACATCAACTCCAATGTGCAACTTCTCCCATGCGCAACTTTCCCCATGCACGTCATGTCCCCACGCGCATCATGTCCCCACGCGCATCATGTCCCCATGTGCAAATTTCCCCCGTGTGCAACTCCCCCCGTGCGCATCATCCCCCCATACAAATCATCCCCCCATGTGCAACTTCCACCCATGCGCAACTTCCACCCATGCACATCATCCCCTCATGTGCAACTTTCCCCCATACGCATTATCCGCCGATGCGCATCATCTGCCGATGCGCAACTTCCCCCATGCGCTACTTTCTCCCATGCTCAACTTTCCTCCATGCGCATCATCCCCCCATGCACAACTTCCACCCATGTGCAACTTCCCCCATGTGCATCATCCCCTCATGCACAACTCTCCCCCATGCTCATCATCCCCATGCGCAACTTCCACCCATGCGCAACTTCCCCATGTGCAACCTCCCCCATGCGCAACTTCCCCTGATGCGCAACTTCCCCCATGCGCAACTTATCCCCATGCGCAAGTTCCCCCATGCACAACTTCCACCCATGTGCAACTTCCACCCATGCGCAACTTCCCCCATGTGCACCATCCCCTCATGCGCAACTTTCCCCATGCGCATCATCCGCCAATGCACAACTTTCCCCCATGTGCAACTTTCCCCCATGCGCAACTTCCCCCATGCGCAACTTCCACCCATGCGCAACTTCCCCCATGTGCACCATCCCCTCGTGCGCAACTTTCCCCATGCGCATCATCCCCCCATGCACAACTTTCCCCCATGTGCAACTTTCCTCCATGCTCAACTTTCCCCCATGTGCATCATCCCCCCTTGCGCAACTTCCACCCATGTGCAACTTCCATCCATGCGCAACTTCCCTCATGTGCATCATCCCCTCAAGTGCAACTTTCCCCATGCGCATCATCTGCCCCCATGCTCAACTTTCCCCCATGCTCAACTTTCCCCCATGTGCAACTTTCCTCCCATGCGCATCATCCTCCCATGCGCAACTTTCCTCCATGCGCAACTTCCCCCCATGCACAGCATCCTCGCCAGTGCAACCTCTTCCTCCGGAAAACATCCCCCAGTTCACCAGGCACTGAGCTCCAAATTGGCTGGAGGTTGGTCAGTCTCCCATGTTAAATATAGGACAGAAACACGTTGCCCCCTTTTCAGCCCCTGAAGGGTTAAATTTCTCCAGATGGTTCTTGGTGGGTGTTCAGGTGACAGAAGGAACTCCCAGAATTCCATGCTTCAGTCCCAGCAGTTGGGGCGGAATGTTGCGGAGTCAGCAATTCTCAATGCAAAGTATAGGGAGGAAAACGCGTTGTGCCCCTTTTCACCCCCTTCCGGTTGGAATTTCGGAAAACCGGTTCTTAGCGCACCCCTCCGTCACGAAAGGAACACCCACTCCAAATTTCACGCTTCTAGGCCCACCGGTTTTGGCAGGGCGGTGATGAGTCAGTCAGTCAGTGAGTCAGTGAGTCAGTGACTTTTCTCTTTTATATATATAGATAATACTTTAATGTCATAATGCAGAATACAATAAAATACTCTAATGCAGAATGCAATAAAACAAACTGTATTGAAATATCTGTATTCTATCAAAAGATATGGCCAACTAACCAGAAATTTCCTATGGAACCAAAAGTGAATTCCTTTCAATCAAAACTGACTTATGAGACTCATAGCTCTCAGAACCAGTGAGATGTACTCATGATACTATATATAACTAATAATACAGTACTGAAATGATAAGGAATTGCTCCCATTTCCCTATATCATAACACAAATAACCCCTGCTAGGTGAGTTGAAAAGCACTTTCTTGTATCCCAACATCTTTCCTTCTCTAATCTCCCTTGAAAAAGCCCAACTAATCTACCTCTTTCCCCTGCATTCCCTCCATCTCAGCTTTGTAGAATTCTTTTCTTAATCTCATTCCACCAACTTTCCTTAGGAATCTGTTGCCTGTGGATGTTGGGGGTTGGAGTCCCCCTGTGTAGTTTAAGGGTGACATTGCCCACCACTTTCTCGGAGGAAGGAAGAATGCAGATCTTCCTCCTTTTTCCCTTGGACTGCAGGCATGACCTTGGCTGACTTGCTCAGAGGGTTTTCTTTTTTCCCCTTCAGATCCCAATTCCATTTGCGGAGATAGCCCTGTATTTCAGCAGTGAAGAGTATGCGCTTCTGAGTCCAAGCCAGAGGCACCTGTATGAGGATGTCATGCTGGAAAATCACGAAAACGTGATCTTTGTAGGTAAGGAGGCTACATGAAATCGGCATGGCTTCTGTTACCCTGATATCCCCATGTGGTGAGGCACCTCACCCCCTTGAAGGTTTCACCAGTGAAAGGGTTAAGAAAAGAGATGCCTGGGAGGAGGTCCTAGAGAGAACAGGATGTAGCCATTTCAGAGCACAAGGAAGGGCTCTGGCTCTCCCCTGGAAGAGGAAAGAAAAGGGGAGGAGGGAGAAGGGGGATAAAAGGGGAAAAAAGTGGGAAAACAGGCAGTGGGGGTAGAGAAGCTGAAGGAGACACCACTAGAGATAGTGCTGGACACCTGCTGGTTCATGGCCCTGCCTAAAAGACAAATGGGAGAGGGTTAGTTGTATGCTTTTGTTGGACACTTACCTTTATGTTGATCTGGCAAAGAGTACAGATGTCCTCATGTAAAAAACCTCTGCTTCTTGATGAAGGAACTGGGAAAGAATACAATAGACAATGACATTTGAGAGAGACAATGGACATTGAGGAAGCATTGAATGTAAATATCTGTTTATGAAACTAACTTGTTGAAATACAAAGAACCTGTTGATACTCACCTGGTGTCTCTTCTCTGGAGCTGTTGTGGTGTGATGCGGGTATGGCTGAAAAGAGGAAGGAACAACAGCAGGAGAGGGACAAGGAGGATGGGTCTGAACATGACACCCCACATTCTCCCCTTTTGGCCAGCCCAGATTTGAATCTCTTGAAGAGGATGGGAGCCCCTCAACGGGTTTGTGCCAAGACTGTCACAATCCTATCCCCTGGTTAGTCCAGCACAAATTCTGTGCTGGCCTGGGAGTGTTGCAAAAGTGCCCAAAGGCACATCTGGAAGATTCCTAGGGTGGTTAGAGCTTTCCCCTGGCCCATCACTCTCCCAGAGAGGTTGCAAGGCTCCAGGGGATCAGCGGAGAGCAGAGGCCATCACAGACTCCACATAGAAATCCCTCCAGCCCACCGCGTGGCAATACAACCAAGTCCAGTGGCAGCAATTCTGTGGCCCTGGATTCTTTGCAGGAGAGTGCAGGCTGAAATAGACCCTCCAGAGCACCCCTCAATCCAATTGGCTCACATTTATCCTTGCCAGAGCAAGTCTTCTGTTGTGGGAAGTGAACCCATTCCTAATAAGTCTTATTGTAGGCTCTGATCAGGGCACCCGAATGCCTCTACAACGACTGAGGCTGCAATCCTAACCTTCAGTTAGACTGGCATAAGCCCCAACATAACTCCGTTGCTGGAACTGGGGGTGTCAGTAGATCAGACAGGTGAGTTAGGCCAGCATAAACTGGTTAGAATTGTGACCCTGTCAAAATTAAACCACTTTTGAGCATCTGTTCCCTTGCGTAGATCCTTATCCTGGGAACCGGGGAAGGGGGTTCAGGAGGGCCATAGACACAATTCAGAAATCCCCATTAGATTTCCTGCTCCCTTCCTGATTTGGGGACACGTGTTCTCGACACACGGACATAACAGTTCCCAAACTGGCTGCAGTTTTTTCCTCTGGTGCTTCCACCATTTCTTTCTTTATCTCTGCAGACTCCATTTGGGACCAGATTGGAAGAAATCGGGAACAGGCTCCGTCAACACAGCCAAGACTCCACACAGTGTTGAGGCTGTTTCCAGGCCAGGAGTGTGAAAAGTCCTTCACTCAGAGAACTGCACTTCTGATCCACCAGAGAACCCACATAAAGGAGAAGAACTATAAGTGCCAAGAGTATGGAAAGAGCTTCAGTACCAGAAAGAGCATTAAGACATCACACAGGGGAGAAACCCTATAAGTGCCAGGATTGTGGAAAGACATTTAGTCATGGTGGGCATCTTAAGTGCCACCAGAGAACCCACACAGGGGAGAAACCCTATAAGTGCCAGGAGTGTGGAAAGACCTTTACTCTGAGTTGGAGTCTTAAGATCCACCAGAGAACCCACACAGGGGAGAAACCCTATAAGTGCCAGGAGTGTGGAATGAACTTCACTTGGAGTGGGACTCTTAAGATCCACCAGAGAACCCACACAGGGGAGAAACCATATAAGTGCCAGGAGTGTGGAAAGACCTTCACTCTGAGTTCAAGTCTTAAGATCCACCAGAGAACCAACATAGGGGAGAAACCCTATAAGTGCCAGGCTTGTGGAAAGACCTTCATTGTGAGTGGGAATTTTAAGATCCACCAGAGAAGCCACACAGGGGAGAAACCCTATAAGTGCCAGGAGTGTGGAAAAACATGCTCTCAGAGTGGGAATTTTAAGATCCACCAGAGAACCCACATAGGGGAGAAACCCTTTAAGTGTCTAGACTGTGGAATAACCTTCACTCGGAATGGGCATCTTAAGTGCCACCAGAGAACCCACACAGGGGAGAAACCCTATAAGTGCAAGGAGTGTGGCATAATCTTCATTCACAGTGGGAGTCTAAAGTTCCATCAGAGAACCCACACGGGGGAGAAACCCTATAAGTGCCAGGAGTGTGGAATGACCTTCACTCTGAGTGGGAGTCTTAAGAGGCACCAGAGAACCCACACAGGGGATAAACCCTATAAGTTCCAGGAGTGTGGAATCAACTTCACTCGCAGTGGGAGTCTTAAGAGCCACCAGAGAACCCACACGGGAGAAACCCTATAAGTGCCAGGCATGTGGAAAGACCTTCATTGTGAGTGGGAATCTTAAGATCCACCAGAGAACCCACACAGGGGAGAAACCCTATAAGTGCGATGAATGTGGCATAATCTTCACTCACAGTGGGAGTCTAAAGTTCCATCAGAGAAGCCACACAGGGGAGAAACCCTATAAGTGCCAGGAGTGTGGAATAACCTTCAGAAAGAGTGGGACTCTTAAGAGCCACCAGAGAACCCACGCAGGGGAGAAACCCTATAAGTGCCAGGAGTGTGGAATCAACTTCACTCGCAGTTGGAATCTTAAGAGCCACGAGAGAACCCACACTGGGGAGAAATGCTATATGTGTCAGGATTGTGGAAAAACCTTCATTAAGAGTGGGAATCTTAAGAACCACCAGAGAACCCACGCAGGGGAGAAATCCTACAAGCATCAGGAGTGACCTTTATTTGTATTGCTAGCCTTAAACACCACCCGAAACTCTGGGAGAAACTCTGTAAGTGTTAGAAGTTTGGAAAATCAGAGTGGTGGTCTTAGTAGCCATCAGACAATCCACTCAGGAGTGAAGCCTTGTACAGCCTATGTGTGTTAATGTTGGTTTTGTGGTTTGCATGGATCTTTGAAAAATGCCTGTTATCTCTTCACTGTATGGAGATGAAGTTCTTTCTTTATTCCTTTAAAAAATAAACTAAAATGAATTTCAAACAATTTCCCCTTTTATTATGTTCTTCTGTCTGTGGACTTTGCTCTGGTCAGTCATTGTCTAAATTTTGTCTGAAATTTGCTCAAATCATAAATCCAGCACAAATACTAGCAAATCTTGAACTGTCAGTTTAACAGACCTAAGTTACGCAGACTATAAAGTTGGTTTTCCATCCTTATGAGGGAATTCTTCCCTTATAAATGCTTGCCTACACTTCTGCTTGGTTTTCACAATCAAAATAAAGCTCAACTCTGAAAAAGTAAAGTCCTAAACTGTGCTGTAAACACTGTCCCGCCCCCACAAAGGCTGATTGTACCAATCCTGAGCCTTTGTGTCCTCAGAAAGCACAACTGGTGACACTGACGCCAATCACTGAAGCTGTGCAGGCAGTGGTTGTCCCACATCCCGGTCAGTTTTGAATCAGCAGAGCAGGGTCGTTGCCTGTAGGTCTGTAGGAGGGAAAGGATCAAATGTAGTTGGGTGATTCTTGTGGCCGCTGCTGGTGCCCAGGAGTGCCAAAAGAGAAGCTATTTGTATCCTGTGCATTGGCAGAGGAACAGGCTTGGCGAGATGAATTTATAAACTCTAGTTCACCCTCTTCCTTGATCCACTCCTGTTGCTCACCGATACCATTGATAGCCAGAGTGCCATTTGTTGCTAGTGAGAATCAGAGGGTCTGGGTGCAGCTCCACAGAATGGCAGAGCCATAGAGGGGTTGCTACAATGGTGCCTGCAGGATATGCTGGTAGACCTTGAGCTATATTAGTGTTCCCTATGGATACAGTATTGGACCAGTGATGATTTTCCTCTCCGCTTAGTTGTTCAGGATGCTGACAACACAAGGAGAAAACAATGTCAAAAATCCCGGTTTACTAAATCAAAAGAGCAGATGACCAGAACAGCAGCTTCAAATTCACTGAGAACAGTCCTAGTCTGAAAACCTGAATACGGCCAATAGTTTGCCTTTATACCCCCAAAAGTACACCAGACAAGGCATTGTGGGATTATGCACACAAATCTGATGGAGGGCTGTGTAACCTGGAACCCCAGTAAGTGCAGACTCCTAAACTGGAGGAGAAAGCAACTGTGGTCCCAACCCAATTTTTCCTTCCAGGGTTGATTGGTGACTTATTTTTTATTATCATCTTTAATCATCAGAGACTATATTTCCCCATTTCAAGCTGCACCGGTCATGACGGACCATTCTTTTCAGATATGTTGATTTCAGAGACATTGATTGACAAACATGTCTTCAACGATTTTCAGGTATGAGAACCTGAACACCTTTTTGAATCCCCAAATGCAAATAAAACTTATCCCAAAAACTCATCTGTTTAGCATGCGCCAGTCTGCCATGTGCTAAACAATATCTAAGCATTGATATAAGAAGGATGGCCAGTGTGAATGTCTTTGTGACTCTTGGAGAAGCAACTAAGCATGGAGCATTCCTAACCCTCCTTCCACCCCAAATCATTCCCTTTTTTCTCTCATTGCAACAAATACAAGCACATACATGCTCTCAGCACAATAGCTGAACACACAGCCACACCAATAAGATTTAAGAGTACAATCCTAACCATGTCTACTCAAAAGTAAGCTCCATTGTGTTCAATGGATCTTATTCCCAGGAAAGTGTCTTTAGGATTGCACCCTTACTGTATTTTTCTTGAGTCATTAGTAAGCACCAATGTTCACTTTTGCAAGGAGCTTCACCACAGAGTGCAAGTGTTCCTTACAGAGTCAATATTACTTCTATTGATAGGCTTTTGGCCCAATCCTAATGGGCTGCCCCACTGTAACCAGGTGTGTACAATCTGGATCTGCCAGTGTGCCTTCTGGAGCCTTCCCCCCATGTTTTCCCAGCATTGGTGACCTGATGTATCAGGTAAATCAATGTAGGAAGCAGGGGCAGGTTAAGAGGAGGAATGGGATTGAATGGGGGAAGGTGAAGGCAGAAACTAGACCCTATGGGTCTACTCATTACTATACCTGCTCCTGAGGTGATATATCTCTGAGGAGCTGGGAGAGGGCATTTCTGCCTTGGAAACAGGCTCAGAGTAACTGCTTTGCCCTAGGCAATGCTCAACATGCCCTCAATGTGCCTCTCCTGAGCTGCTTAGGCTGCCCCAATTAGGGCAGAACAGGTCCACCTCTCTTAGGGCACCCTATGTTGCCTTGCTCTGCCCTAAGCCTTTTCCAAAGTAACTGGGGTGGAGCATCTTGCAGTTGCTCCACCCTAGTGATAGATAGGGCAACCCAAGGGCTCTTATGTGGACAGATTAGTTGCTCTGGATTGTACTGCTTTTCTTCTTCAATTGGGTCAGCCCACAGCTGACTGGAGGAGGTGCAAACATGCTCAGTTTCAGTGTTGCTTCTGTTGCACCAGCCCAGGGCACTGTCTGGATTTAACCAATAACAGGTGGATTTAAACAAACTAGCTCTAGCAGCATTCAAAAATACATTTAAAAATATAATTACAGTGGCGCCTCATGTAACAAATTTAATTCATTCCGGAGGCATGTTCTTTACGTGAAACATTCTTTACGTGAAGCGGATTTTCCCATAGGAAATAATGGAAACTCAGATGATTGGTTCCACAACCCCAAAAATATTCATATAAAATATTAACTGGATGTAAAAATGATGACAGAACACTGGGATTGAATTCAAAGCATGCATTCAATGTGCATGATCTTATGAAGTCTACTTAGGCTGCAGTCCTACTTTCCTGGGAGTAAGCCCCATTTAACACAATGAGGCTAACTTCTGGGCAGACATGGTTAGGAGGCTGCAATCCAAGACACCTTCAAAGTGTCTTCCCACTTTCTCTTTTTCTCCATCCTGAGCCTCTCTCTCCCCTGCTCCCTTCTGGCTAGCCCTGAGCTGCTTCCCTCTTCTCCACTGCTCTTCTCTCCTTCTGCCCAGCGGACACCCCGCCATAGGAGGAACAGCATGGAAGTGTTGCTTTCACTATGGGTAGGTGCGGTAGGCAGCCCTGACGCTTTTTAAACAGGCTGCTGGCCAGCGCATCTGCCCCAACTGCCAACGAATGTTTTCTTTACGTGAAGCATGTTTTTTACGTGAAGCAGAATCCTAGAGAAATTTTTGTTTGTTACATGAAACATACTTTACGTGAGGCATTCTTTACGTGAGGCATCACTGTATTTCTGAAATGTATTCCTGGCATTTCCAAAGTCCTGGTGGAACTGTCATAGGCCGCTAATGAGTACACATGGGAGAGCTTCTGGCCTTGCTATGAACATCCCATTAGAAGAGGCAGAATCCAAAGCTTTGGAGGGATTATAACCTTTGATCCCGAATTATTTTTTCTGATTTTTTTCAGATCACTGCACAGATAGAAATGCCATTTTTACCATGCAAAACCTGGCCTGTGTGTTTGCTGTGAGAGATTGTCTAGATAGAAATATAATCATCGTGATGCTCTCCCAGCTCCCAGAATTGGCTGCAATCATTCTAATTCTGTCATGAACATCCTGCATTTAAAACTGGAAGCAGACCTTGTTATGTTCAGATCAGTCATGTTTGAAATAACGATTGTATTCATTTTAGCGGGTGTAGGACAATATACAAGCGGGGAGTGCATTGTTAGATATATTTGATTTAAGTTTTGAACTTAATTTTTATTTCATTTTCTCCTCTATTGCCACTGTCACTTTCCCTGTAGTTTTTGCTGTAGCTAGTAAGACAAGCAATAGTTGCTAAGGCTGCAATACTACTGTATATCCACTTCCATAGGGGTAAGTTCCTATGAATAGAGTGGGGAATGTCTAAGTAGACATGTATGAGATTGCACTCTTACAGCAGGTCTACTCAGAAATATGCTCTGATCCATATGTTCTGGAAAACAAGGACAATCCTGATTTTGGGGGATTGTATTCACATATTGGCAAATGGGACAGGGGGTCCTGTCCTGATTTTGCAGAAAAGAATTATGGCAACCCTACCCTCCAAGTTGAGCTTACTCCCAGGAAAGTGTGCTTTAGAGACAGGACACCTGCATGTGATGGCCACCCTGCTTCAAGAGTTTCTTCAGATTACAGCTGTAGGTTCTGCAGCTATTTTCAATATTTCTATTCTCAGGCCATACTGACCTCTATGATTCTTGCTTATAGTGTGAAGACTCAACCAGGTTCTGCAAATCTGTTTGTAAGGCAACTATCTGCAGAAATGGTCTGACTTGAATTGTGAGTCTCTGCCCCCCATGACTCGACTCATCAGTTTGTTTAGAGATGGACAAGAGAGTCCACTCCCTCCTTCAAACTCCTGCTCAATGCAAAACAAAACATTATTATACTTTCCTGCTTTCTGGCTGGAACCTCGCTTCTCACCCAGTCTGAATGATGGTCCTATAACATTGTTCACACCACCAAAAAAGAAAGCAAGCACACCCAATCACAGATAGACTTGAGTCCATGTATGTGGAGACCAAGTGCAGAGTAAGTGTCTTCAGACTAGTTACTAGTATGCAATACTAGTATCTTATCTTCAGTGCTTGAGGGCTCAATCCTAACCAATTTAGGCCAGCATAACTCACCATTCTCGAGGTGATGTGGGAGGCTGACGTATATCTCTACACAAGCTTAACCCCCCATGTGTGGTGCAAGTGCCTTACGACACTTTTGTGAAACCTCCTGGGCCAGCACAGAACTTATGTTGGCCAAACTAGGGGCTAACATTGCAGTCTGGCAGCCCAATCCTATGTATGTCTACTCAGAAGTAAGTTATATTATAGTCAGTGGGGCTTGCTTCCACGAAAGTGTGGATAGAATTGCAGCCTGAGTCACTATGTTTGCAGCGTGGATTCAAGTCCCTTGACTCGAGTTCCCATCTACTTTCAACATGAATTGCTCAGTAAATTAATGAGATGGACCCTGGTTTTTTTTAAATGAAAGATGGCATTTAATATACATTTATGTAGTTTGTCAGAAAACAGGAAGGGATTTCTTTTTTCCCTATATCTGACAGTTTTATTTTAAATTCACCCGACTTTGCTCTACATGTTATAGATAAATAATTTTGAACCAGCTTTATATCATCTATGCACTGGTGTATTATAAATGCATTTTCAGAAGGACTCGGGCATGAATGGAAAATGAAAGCAAGACTTTTGAGACTCCAGATTCACTGCACGCCATCTCAAATTGAACAGGCCACACCGTGTCAAATCGTATCTTCTTTAAGTTCCCAATAGGAGCACCAAAGAGACATTTGTAGATTTCATCCATTTCAGAAAACAGCATGTCACAGCTATTTCGACTCATAAAGAAAGCACTTTTTGGGTAGCAGATCCTGATTCTCATGTTGCTGTTTGCAGAATGTTTTCAAGAGTCCGCATAAGCTCCTTCCCAATAGGAGATTATCATCAGTGTATCCTTGACCATGCACAGGATGGACCATACACCCACTGGTTATGGTCCTTAGAAGTTGTGATGAAAAGCTCTGGCAAAGCACACGTACACAGTGTGCTCTTTACAAAATTCTTAAAACTGCTTTCTCTGTGAGAAGAAGCAACAGTGCCGTGAACTTTTCTGTTTAGAAGCAATGATGAGTAAGTGAGGGGTAGCATGATAAAGGGTTATGAAATAATGCATACTGTGGAGAAAGTGGATTAAAATAATTTTCCACCCTCTCTGATAACACCAGGACTTGAGTACCCAGTGAAATTGATTGGCAGTGGAGTCTGAAGAGACAAAAGAAAGTACTGCTTCACATGGCGCTTAATCAAGAATTTACTGACACACAATGTGGTGGTGGTCACTGGTTTAAATGACTTGAGAAGGGGATTAGCTATGTCCTGGAGCAGAGGTCCGACCTTGGCTACTAATCTGATGGCAGTACAGAAATAGAGGTATCCCTCGCTTACTGACAATCCACTTTTACTCAACGCACGAATCTCTCTGAAAGGCTAAAATTGCTTTCCCTATGTTGATTTTCTGCATCACATCCCCCAATCCACCTATTAATAAATGTCCATCCTCTAAACTCCTGTGGCACACCTGTGGATCACCAATGTGGCACATTTGCAGTGCACCAATGTACCTTAGCACACTGGCTGAAAACTCACTGGCAAAGGTTTAGCTGTAATGATGATGATTGAACAGCAATGCTCCCACCCCATAGCAGCTTGTTTAACCCTGCCTTGATGCAGTCTAATCTGCCATATCAGTTTCATCAATCACCACATATAAGGTCTTACCCACTTGTGGGTCCTAGACTCACTAAGCTAGATGAAAAGAGACGGTCTCTAACAGTCCTATCCTATATCCCCCCACACTGATACAGCACAGCCACAGAGCGCACATTGTAACCAGTGGATGGGACGGAACATTTATTACTTAACCCTGTTCTGCTTCCTGGGGATCTTCTAAGCATCTGATCCTGATCTAATTAGATTATTGGTTTGTGGGAAATTACAGTGGTTAGATACTTGATATGACGATGTGGGCTTGAGCACAAAGTAAAGCAAATTATTCTCACACTCTATGTCGCAGGGCAATATTGTGACTATAATCTATAATATAATATATTAGATTGTGAATATAATATAAAACGAATTAGGGTTCGTTTTAAAATTACTCTGACAATTAAAGTCAACTGTAAAACACTATTTCAGGAGCAACTTTTTTCCTGTTTTAAAATAATATAATTACTCCTTGTCCTGCTGAGAAAGTTAATTAATACAACTTTCATGTATATGTTGTTTGCATTTCTTTTTTTTTAATCTTATAATCACTCCAAGCATTGCTATGAAAGGGCACCGAAATGGTTGTTATTTCCCAAGGATAGCTCTTGTTTTCTAGTACCTGGTATTGCCAGTTCCTTATTATAGCCTTTGTGTAACTTTGGTAGTGCCTTTTTTACTAATGTTTCACTAATGTTATTGCAATGCACACACACCTTGCTTGCTTCCACTTCTCCCCATGAATCGATGATCCATATAGCACAATGTTACTATTTCAGTTTGGACCCAAATCTAACAGCTGGGGCAAGTCCCTTTTGCATGTTTGCACCACCAAAAGAGGAGGGGAGGCCAGGAGCTGACTTGGCCTCCCAGTGCTGTACCCAACCCAGGGTGACCATAAATCCCCTATTCCCAGGACATGTCCTCTTTTTTAGCCTTGTATCCTGAAAAAAATCATTATCCTCAATTTCTTCGTGAGCAGGCAGTATGTAGTCTTCTTAGAATCATAGAATCATGGAAGGGACCCAATAGGTCAACTAGTCCAACCCCCTCCCTGTTGTAGGAAACCCTTTTAGAGCATCTCTGACAGGTGCTTATCAAGCCTCTGCTTGAAGATACTCAGTGAGGGAGGAGTCCTTCAACCCCCCCCCCCTTCTTGGCAATCTATTCCACTGCCAAACTGCCCTCACTATCAGGAATTTTTTCCTGATAACTAACTGGAATCTCCTTTCTTGCAGTTTGTACCTGTTGGTTCTTGTTCTACTTTAAGAGGCAGCTAAGATCAAATGTGTCCCCTCTTCCATATGACAGCCTTTCAGGTATCTGAATAGTGCGATCATTTTCCCTCAATCTTTCTTCACCGAGCTTTTTCTGTACCTCTGATAATGCTTGTCACACTCCTCTGGACTTGTTTCAGTTTGGCTGCATCTTTCTTAAAGTGAGGTGCCCAGAACTTGACACAGTATTCCAGGTGAGCTCCAGCCAATGCAGAATAAAAAGGAACTACAACTTCTTGCAGCTTGGAAGCTACTGTTCTCTTAATGCAACCATAAATTGCATATGCCTTCTTTGCAGAGGCATCACACTGCTGACTCAGGTTCAACTTGTGATCCATGGCGACTCCAAGATCCCACTCACATGTTGTGCTGCCAAGCCAGGTATTTCCCATTTTATAGCTGTATACTTATTTAAATTAATCCTATTTGTTTCAGCCTAGTGTTTCAGTTTGTCCATATCCTTCTGAAGGTTTCTCCTGTCTTCTTTTATGTTTTCTACTCCTTCCAGGTTGATGTCATTCACAAATTTGATGAAGATCCATTGTATCCCTTCATCAAAGTCATTGATGAAGATATTAAAGAGAACTGGGCCCGTCAGGTCTCTGGGGTGCCCCTCTTGAAACTGACCTCCAGGTTGTTGCAGAACTAACTGCACAATCCAGAGTAATTATGGGAGCACTTAAGAGACATTGATGTTGACGTAGTTGTGGTGCCACCTAGTGGAGACCTATGGGAAATTCATAGAGCAATCCAGAGTAAATTTTTCTTTCGTCGACGTATGAATTCCCGTAGTTACTCTGGATTGTGCAGTATAACTCACTGAGCCAGTTGCAGATCCATCTAACAACTGTGTAACAATGAGCACAATCCTAACCATGTCTACTCAACAGTAAGCCCCATTGTGTTAAATGGGTCTTATTCCAAACCAAGTGTCTTTAGAATTGCCACCGATATATAATAAATTATATGTACTACAGCAGTTTTAAATTTAATAATGAGTAAGACAGCGTTTAATTTCATTAATTACTACAATTAGATTAACATTCCATTTTTTAAAAAGTTTTTAAAAGGAAGTATTATAACAGCAATTTCTTCTCAAAGCACACTGACCTTTGCAGCTTATAATGTCACTTTTGTGTTCTGTAGTTCTAGGACAATAGTCTGTAGTTATAATCTGTCCTTCTTCCTCCACCAAGACAATTCATTACTACAGGTAGGTGCCCTAGGTCTATTTATCTTAAATAATCAAAATCTATATGTAGTCATATAAGTACATATCCATCCCTTGAAACAGGGCTGCAGAACCTGGAACAGTTTTTCAGTGATTTTCAACTACTGTGCTTCAAATTACTGCAGTGCATATGGCGTCCTTTTGCATCACACCAGATGAAAATCACTGATATATACTATATATATATAGTATTTTAAGGTAAGTATTTTAAGTATTTTTATATATATATATATATATATATATATATATATATATATATATATATATATATATATATATATATATATATATATATATATATATATATATATATATATATATATATATATATATATATATATATATATAAGGTACACTGAGAGACTTTAAACAGTTGTGCTAGCTCACCTCTTTCATACTTTCCATCCTGCCTTGTCCCCCACCTGGAAAAGTCTTGTAAGCCTAAGCACCCATCTACATAGAGTGAGGAGCACAATTAGTGTAAGAGGAGCCCATTAGGACATGATATCTAGGACAACCTTGAATTCGAAACTGTTCCTGTTTATACAGAAAGCATATTTTTCCAGAGTCAAGCATTTTACCTAAGCATAATTCGTTCCTCATTTTTCTTAATGTAATCACCATCAAAGAAATCACAACACATTATCTTGCTGGTAAAATATGTTGGATGATGACTAGTTTTTTAAAAAAAAAAATCTCCTAGTTTTAATGTAGATAAAAAGCTTTTTTCTGCAGTGGTGGGTCTACATGGCATTAAACCAGCAATCCTTGAGGGTCCTTTTGTAATTTGTAGTGGGACCATCACTCTGACTCTGAAATGAAATAATCTCAGCGGATTGAAACACTGACTTAAGTTACAAGGATAAAGCTGTAGAAAGAAGGATAGGACTTCAGCACTTTTGGTACCCTTGCGGTGCCTCTTCTAGTGACACCACCCACTTCTAATGAGGGACAGCGCATAACAACTAAACTAGAGGCGCACAAAGAGATAAAATTGCTTTATCCAAAACATCGCCTAGGAGTTTTGATGAGAAAAGATGTTCAAGAAATTCCCACTGAGATTGTGCATCTCATCTAATAATAGTACATGGAAATTATTATTTATTCAATAGCGTTTACATTAGGAACACAAAACCATGAAACTTGTCTAATTGCTTCAAGCACGCTATTAATTACTGTGTCATTCTTCTCTCTTCTTTTGTTGCCTTTTTATCTATGGAGAATTGCATGCTGTCCTTTGTGTTTTTTTTTTAAAGATTAAGATGATTGACAGATGTATTAAATGCTGTCAGGATGATGGATGAGTGTTAAGGCAGCTTCCCCCTGTTTTGATTCACATCATCCTGAGAAATATAGAACAGGAGTAAGCAGCCTTGTGGCATTAAAATTTTATTAGGATACAGGTGCTGGAAAGGTTCATGCTTCCCTTTTTTAAAGTCAAGATTTAACATATTTAGCTCCCAGACTTATGTTCCATCTTTTTGATAGTATTATCTATGCTGTTCATTTTTTAATATGCTTTGTGGAATAAAAAGCTTGCAATAGTGAGTTTAAGAGGGGAAAATGGGTTACCAATTGATACCGACATAGTGAGATCTTCCAGGAAAAACTCTGTGTGCTGTCATAGGCAGAAACGGAGCTGGCAGGCATGCAGGACAAGGTCATCTCCAAAGTCCTCAGGTTGCAGAATTCTTATCTGCAGGACATGTTGGATGCCCCTTCCCTTTAATGTAGAAGAGAGTTTTAACCTTTCAGCCATCTGTTCCATCAAGCCTTTGCTGGATAATTGCTGATGTTGTTCTCTGTGGCATCTACATCTCTGACAGCCAACTCCTGACAACCAAAACTCTGCTAACTACGTGACATCAAATTCGCTACCTTTCCACCAGCAGCATGCAGCTCCATCAGACTACCTTTCTCAACAGCTATAAGGCAAATAATGTTGGTGGAATGCGCATGCCGGTGCATATCAGTTCCAGCACAATTGGGCTGTGAGTTGTTTTGGTTGTAGATGTATGTGGTTCTCATGTTTTATTATATTTTAATCTACATTGTATGCTACCTTTGGGCATGTGGACGAAAAGTGGGGTATAAATGTGAAACTGTCTGCATTCCCCCCCCCCCACTGATTGGAAGGGTTAGGAACAAGAGCACTATCCTAGAATGAAAACAGTTGAAAAGTGGAATCCAATTTTTTTCAGCTTGCAAATGCAAAATAGCCACCAAAAAAGACATAAATATCATTTGCAAAAACCTAAATAACACATATTTATTAACATATAACCAAAATAAATAACAAATTATGCAAAAATGAGCAAATACATGTGAGGGAAATGAAAATCTTTGTACTTGAATGATGGTATTTACTGAAGAAAGTCACGCCAAAAACAGTTTAATCACCATGTCACATGCAAATCAACTTAAGGGAAGGCAATTTTAGCCTTTAGGACAGCAGAGAGAATGAAAGAGTGAAGCATATGTTGAATGAATGAGTCCTTTGTATACAGTAATTGAAAGGCAATGAAAGAGCGGAACCATCAGAAAATGAACAGTCAGAAAGTGAGGGCGTGTGTGTATATAAATTAAATATATGGGCAACCATATCCTAACTTGTGTTGGAACAAGAAGTCCAAATGTGCTGTGTCCAGAATAAGGAAGGTGCCAGTTGTGTCTTATAATATTTTAAGTTCTGAAAGGATGAAAGTTTAGCAGTGGTGTCAAGCAACACCAACAGGCCCCCCCCCCCCCAAAAAAAAAATGTTCTTGGCTCACGTCAAGAGAGAGATTAAAATTAATTTTGAGTAAGCTTATATAATTTCTCAACCTCAGTCAGATGGAGTCACAATTTATCGCAAGCATTGTTACGTGTAAGCACTGTGCCGCTTTGCTTGTATTGATAAGGAATTTCACATGTGTTTTCAGGTGGCAGGAAGTACGGTAATTGCAGTTTGGGGTGCCTGTTCATAGAGAATAAAGTAGCTGTGTTGAGCTCTCCGGCAAGGCTGCCTGGTACACCGATTCCAGAGAAAATGAACTGTCAAGGCACAGTGGGCACATATTTCAGCTTTTTTCAAGCTATACTGATTGCAAAGCCTTTTAGCATTAATTCAAAGTAAAGAGCTCTCTTGAAGATTTTAATAGAAAAAAAGATATTTACTGTGGGAAATTTAGGCTAACTATTGAGTGTGAAAGAAGAAGACTCCATGTTTCAAGGTGGCTAATAAATAGAAGTTTCAAGGAAGAACACAATCCCTTGGTTTACGAGCATAATTTGTTCCAGAAGCATGCTTGTAATCCACAATGATTTTATACCAAAGCAAATTTTCCCATAAGAAATAAAGAAAAATCAGACCATTCATTCCAAAACCCATAAATATTTATATAAAAAATGATGACAATAAATGACAGCGATGACAATGATGAATATAAAGAAAAATAAGGCAAATCAGCATGCACATAAATCCATACCAGTTACGGGTCCATGCAGTTACATCACTGTCTAGTGTTATCTTATGGAAAGTCATCTTAACTGCTCCGGAGCAAGGGGCTTAATTTCACTTTAGGGTACAGGGCTTACCCTACAATCCAGAGTAACTACGGGAGCACGTAAGAGACATTATGTGCACCCATAGTTACTGCACCACCTTGTGAAAATCTATGGGAAATTCACATTGCAATCCAGAGCAAATTGTTCTTACACCGGAGCAAGTACTCCCCGTAGTTACTCTGGATTGCACCCTTAGTCTCTCAAGTCTCTCAAGTTACAATCTGCCTCCCTTATACAGGGCTTACTTTAGAGTAGACATGCATAGGCTGGTTTCTCATGAGAGGCTGAGCAGGTGCTGTTAGAGCACCAAAACCCGCCATATCCTGGCTGGGTCTATTTTTTCCTCTTGTATTGCAAGACATCACTTGTATTGTGAGACATAATTTATTAGAAATATTTGCTTGTCTTGCAAAATGCTCTCACTCCAAGTTTTTACTATTGTAGAAAAGGCCACTAGGGCAGGAGGGAGAGCTGGAGGCATGGTGTTGACTGGCATTGTGTTTCCAATTGCTTTTCCTGTGGATGCTCCCCCTTGAAATGGGTGCCAGTTCAGTGGGAAGCTTCCCTAGGAGAAGGAATGGGTTCTCCTCAAGGGAAAATCCAAAAGCAATTTGCCATGTGAGTTGCCATGAAGTTCAAGGACAGTCAGTTGCGCTCTATCTATCTATCTATCTATCTATCTATCTATCTATCTATCTATCTATCTATCTATCTATCTATCTATCTATCTATCTATCTCTCTCTCTCTCTCTCTCTCTCTCTCTCTCTCTCTCTCTAGCTATCTATCTATCTATTCTTTTAGAAAGGAATTATTGAATAACAGCTACACAACTTTCCATTATCTTCAGGTACCAATAACAGTACTTCACTATTTTATATGTACAACTTTTTTTCTTTTGCCTATTAGATCTCTTTTTTAACAGCATCCATGAACAAGGCACCTAGTTCTAATTTGTATTATGGAAACCTTTCAATTCCCTTCCTTAGAGAGTTCCCATTTTCATATATTGTTCTTGAATCAAAAGTTGTGCCTGAATAGTGCCATTTCTTACACTGACTTTATAATTTCTCAGGATAGAAGTATAACCAAGCAGTCAATTTGTACTAGAGCATGTCCCTTAGGAATGAATGCTTGCTTTTTGAGATTTTTGTTTAAAATTCAAGAGTGAAGGGAAATCCATGTGGAAATAAAAATATCTGAGATCCTTTTCAATTTCCTTGATTTACGTTTTCTGTGTGAGTGTGTGATGCGCGGGAGATGGGATTTTAAGGATTTTGCTGGCTCTGTTTCCAACTCTGAAACAAATATTTAGGTTCCTTCGAAGGACAGAAGAACTGTCAAGGAGTGGCTTATCTATTCTTTTTCTATTAGTCTTCCAAGCAGGACTAAAATATGTTATTTTTCTTTGATTTTCATCCATTGATTTAAGTATTTTATTTATTTTACCTGTCTGACCGTGATGCTGCTCAGAGGAGTTTCTAGATCAGCTGTTTTTAATCTTTTTCATCTCATGACACACTGACAAGATGCTAAAATTGTCAAGACACACCATATGTTTTTGGACAAAGGACAGAGCACCTTGCAACGTCAGTGAGGGTCTCACATTCCCAAATGGTTCTACGAAAATAGCGTTCCCCGTAGCACACCTGTAGATAATTTGTGTTGCACCAATCCAACATGGTGCATAGATTGAAAAACACTGTTTTACACAGATTGAATCTAGCTGTTCTGGATGGTTCACCATCCTGAATGCTTGAACGGCTATACTAGCTTATTCCACAATAGAAGAGGGTTCCTTCTTTATCAATATCAATATTCCAGAAGATGGAAGGGGTATCGCCAGAGACCATAGGAAAAAGTGTGCCATGAGAATAAAATCCTAAAAATAGTTTCCTTAATGTGTTGGTAGACTTAAGGGGTTCCATTGGACAAGTGACTCTATCTTGAATAAGGATGAATAAGGATGAATATTCTATGAATAAGGATGGCCACGTATAAAAATGAGTTTTTTTAGTTGTTCTTAGAAGCCCGTTCAAAATTCACTGTTCTTCTAGAATATTTTTCTGGTCCTTTATTGTCTCCAAAGATGTTTCATCATTAGGAGTAACTCAAGTGTACAAAAAAAGCCGCTAGCTTATAACACCAGCCTTTATCTGAAAGCTCCTTTTTCTGGAAGAGAGCTCCCGAGCGCCACTGTATTACTAAATAAACAGATGAGATCTGCACATAAGTGCATGAGTTCTTAAGGAATCAATCTGGTTGAGGTCCAAGTCAATCATTTTCATGAAAAGCCAAGAGGAAAGTGGATCTCAGGGCATACAGCATGCTAAAATATTTTAAAGGCACTTGCCTGAGGACCCAAGTAATTAAACCAATGAAAACCTTTGGGCACTGTTTGGATTGAAATCCTGGGGCTAGAAATTCATTGAACACGGAGATCAATGGCAAGAGCACTGGGGATTTCAAACATTGCTTAATTTTCTTCTCCATCTTCTTTCACGCATTCTTGCATTAGAAATGCTGGAAAATCAACCCAAAGAATACTGCTGTATACGTCAGAGGCTGCAAACACAGGCTCCAAAGATACAAGTGGTTATACAGGCTCCAAGTGGTTCCATATTGGCAGATTGGGCCAAGGTCAGGAAATAGGATAAGGTCTTTTGTGTCTCCTACCTGTGTCAATGCAGTGGGGCCTGCAATGCATCTTACCCATTTCCAAAATATAACTGCTCACCCTGCCTCCTGCCTGTTTCCATCCCTTCCCGCTTCTATCCCTCCCTGTTCTTTCTCCATGTTGTTCACTGGCTGCAATCCAGAAGTGCACTTGGGTTACCCTATCTATCACTGGGGTGGCCCAAGTCCAAGATGGGGCAAACCAGTTTGCCAGAAATGGCTAGGGGCAGCCTAAGGCAACATAGGCTACTCCAAGACAGGTGGATCTGGCAATTCAGGAGAGGCATGTTGAGGGCATGTTTAGCATTGCCTAGGGCAGAGCAGTTACTCTATCCAGAGCCTGTTTCCAGGGCAGAAGTGCCCTCTTCCATCTCCTCAGAGTTATACCACCTCAGGAGCAGGTACAGTATTGAGTAGACCCATGGGGTCTCCTCAGGAGCAAGCCCTCCCCAGGTGCCATTGACTTAGTGCCTACTGAACATGGTCTGGAGCAGCTAGGGCAGCCCAGATTTCTTGACTCTGGATTCAGCATAACTTTCTACTCTGGATAAAGCCTACTTGGGGCAGCCCAGCTGGGCCCTTCTCACTGCCCTAACTCTGGATTGCTGTTATAATGTATTATACTTTCATCATAGTTCTCACCTTCTGTCAGCATGCAAATTAGCATGGACCTTTACACAAGTGCCATTAACTTTCACAGGTTTTAAGACACCCTTTCAAGGAGTGATACTCAGGGAAATGTGCCTCCTCTGCCACTCCTTAGCTATACCATTGTACATTTTTATTGTACATACAGCGATCTTCAGTATGTTTTCATGGGTAGAACTTCTAATGGTTTTTTATGAAGACACTAAGTGTGCAATTCTAACCTAGGTTAGCACATTTCATTGGTACTCCCATTCCCATGTGAAGCACATATTTGTGTGCTGGCCTAATCCTCTCCCAGGAGAGGCAAAGAAGTGTCTTACGGCACTTTGGTGACATTCCCAGGCCAGCATTAGACTTGTGCTGGGGCTTATGCCAACCTAACTGGGAGTTAGGATTGCAGCCTAAGGCAGGGAATTTCCCATTTCTGAGGACTTATTTCTCACCAGAGTGGTATGTGTTTTTTTTACATCTCTCTGCTGAATGGTTTGACATCTTTATAGCCTGTGTACTTTCAAAAACCACTTTGGCCAGCTTTAGTACTGGAGGCTGTGATTATTTCTTAATCGTTGGCTTTATTGATCATGACTTTAGAGCAGTATAGGCCAGGCTTTTGGACACGTCACCCCAAATTACAGCATGGTTGTTTGCCCTGTATTCATTGGCAAATTGGAGGCTTGTGAAACATTGCCATGCCAATATCACCGCATTCGCACACATGTATTTTCTTATGAAATAATATGTGGCCAACCCTGTTGAGATGAACATCCAGTGGGTAATTTAAAGGACTGCAAAAACTTTGATTTAAGTGGAAGAGTTTGAAGCATTAAGCAGTTCGTCATCTGTTGGCAGGGAGTTTTTTTAAAAGTTTTGGAGCCCCAGGAATCGTAAATAAGCAAGCATCCTTGAAAAGTTCCAGAGCATTGATTTTTCACCAACGAAGGAAATTCTTCTACACTTCATGCGCTTGACAGACATTTACAGCATCATAGCAGGTGATGGAGTATACATCCCATATAGTTTTCAGCAGTGTTAAATTTCTCCCTGGTGGAAAGGAAGTGCATGATGATGAGGTGGCATAGTTGTGGGAGAGCAATCTTTGATTAACAACTAAATCATATTGGGGTACATTATTTAGTTAAACTCCACCTGATCACTTGGGAGCAGTTTTACACACATTATTTTAAATGGAATTAAATTAAGCAATTTTAATGGTTAATTGTTTTTAACTGAAACGTCAGGTGGCCAGTTATCTGTGAAACTCCTTGCCACAAGATGCTGCAATGGCATATCACCTAGATGCCCTTAAAAGGGGATTAGACAGATTTATCTAACAAAAGTATATATAGATTTCAAGCCGTGATTTAGAAGTAGGCTACCTCACAATGCCTGGTTACTGTTGTCTTGTGTGCTCCATGATGTACCTGGTGGTCCAATGTGAGATATAAGAAACTGGACTAGATGGTCTTTGGTCTGATCCAGTGGAGTTCATATTAGGTCCTTATGACTACTTGAAAAAAGGCATCTGCTTCTCTTACTAGGAAGGTATGTCTTCTCTAAGATCACAACAGGTCTGGGCGTCATTTGAAAAGAGGAAAGGAACTGTTGTTAGACAGGCTGATCATATGACTAGAAATTTCTAGATTTATCCTCTTTTTTAGTCTCCTGTCCAATTGTCCTCCAAGAGGGCTTCATTGTCCTCCATTTTGGCTTTATTTTGGAACTTTGCAATGGTGTGAGTAGGTGTGACTTTACACATGAGTAGGCAAATATGCCACTGTCTGCTGGAAAGGCCAGGCTAAGAGGAATCCAGGTCATTGTCCTCCTTTTGAGGTTTGGGCATCTGGTCACCCTGTTGTTAGAACTGTTTAGAACTGTTGTTTTATTCAAACTCAAATATACACAACTGACCAATATTCTTAACTGAGCAGTAGTCAGTTAAGAATAATATAGTTATTAACGACATTTGATAATTGATCTTTTCATTTGATAATATGTTTAATTAGGAGTGAGTGACTACTGTCCTCCTCCCGTCTTCTACTCTGGAGAAGATGCAAGGAATACTGAAGTAATTATTTCAGAATACTAGGAAATCACCGACTAGTTTATATAATAACACCAGTAGAGTCCATAAAAGTTTAATACAACATGTTATCCACTGAGCAATCCTGATGTTGTGCAGCACCACTGTGTCATCATTGTAGCACTGGACCATAATTAGTGCAATGTGCTGTGTAAGCAATGATGTATCTGCTTTGCTCCAACCAACCGGAATCAACCGTTCCAAAGAGGAACGGCCGCTTGCATGCAAGCCATTCAGGCACCTGGTCAAATTTAGTGCTTTGACTCCCTTCTAGGGTGCAGAGGAGTTAGGGTAGTATAGGTTGAACCTCCACATTTGTGACATTTGGTTCCAAGAAACCTCCATGAATACACGGTGACCAAATGCTTGAACCTAAAAAGGAGGACAAGGTCTTAGAATCCTCTCAGCCTGGTCTTTCTGACGGACTATGGCACATTTGCCTAATTATGAGTAAAGCCGCAATACTGGGCACTGTCACTTTCCCATAGTGCTCAATGTATATTTTTGATGTTTAGTTTTTTGGTCAAAACATTTGCTAGGAAGGAGATATTTTGAAACCAATTTTTGCATTGGATTCTGCTCTTTAATACGAATCCAGTGACATATGACATGATGTATTACGTCAAAGTTCCATTGCAAAGTTTCAACATGAAGCCAAAATGGAAGACAATGAAGGCCTTTTTGGAGGACACTCAGACAGAAGGCTAAAAAAGAGGACAAATCAGGAAAAATCCGGGCATATGGTCACCCTGCATGAATACCTATTTTTGCATCATACAAAGGCAATAACTAAGGCATAGTAACAAGGCAACAATGAATCAAGATGAATCAAGCTCTATCTCAAGTAGCTTCTAACTGCCCTGCAAGGAGCTGAGAGCCTTCAAAGTTGCAAGCATGTGCAAGCAATTTGCAAGCAGTTTTAGCTCAGAGCAATTAACAAGTATTAGAAAGTAAATGTTCACAAACTTTAAGACAAGCTAAACTGCCTGCCACATTGCTATGGTAAGCAGACTGCCCTTAAGCCATAATGCTTCTTAAGGGAAGCTTAACTTTCCATTTTAAGAGCCAACCTCATTGCTTTGAAACTCTGAGCACTATCCTAACCACATCTACTCAAAAGGAAGCCCCACTGAGTTCAAAGGGTCTTACTCCTAGGAAAGTGTGTTTTCTTGTGTTTGAAAGTGTGTTGGATTGCAGCCAATCCTACTCACACCTCTACTTTATTGCAGAGTCCCACACTAAAGCCTGCTGAGTGAGAAACAACTGGTGTGAGTAGACGAGATCCCTGTCTGCTAATAAAATTACAAGATAATTGGTAATTACAGTGATGCCTCACGTAACAAGTTTAATTAGTTCTGGAGGCATGTTTGTTATGTGAAACGTACTTTATGTGAAGCGGATTTTCCCACAGGAAATAATGGAAACTCAGACGATTGGTTCCACAACCCCAAAAATATTCATATAAAATATTAACTGGATGTAAAAATGATGACAGAACACTGGGATTGAATTCATAACATGCATTCAATGTGCATGATCTTATGAAATCTACTTGGGCTGCAGAAATTTTTGTTTGTTACATGAAACATACTTTACGTGAGGCACCACTGTATCTTTTAAATGATTCTCTTTTAATTATCAATTAAAAGATAATTGATCTAGCCAAAGTTTTTTTGGGAGTTGATCAAGTCAAAGTGTGAACTCTTGTGATTTATGAGAGACAAGAGGTTTTCATCTTTCTGGAATTTCTAATGATGTGGGGGTGTGTGAGACATGGCATGCTTGGGAACCACTGAACCCCACTACAATTAATGCAAGAATAGTTTGTTGCAACCAGAATGAAGAATACCTAAGCATTGAACGATAATATCTCTCTGATTATTGCCTGTTAGTGCTATTCCTTCTTTCAGTTAAGGGACAAAGTGGAAACTTTACAGCCTGTTTTCTTGAACTCTTTTACCCCTTTCCTCTTTTCTTTCACAACTAGGCTCAAGTGGGATTGCCATGTTTATTCAGAAGTAGCCATACCTGAATAAATATATGAATGTTCAGAATGCTAGTCTTAACACCAGAGTCTGGGGCACAAGAGGGAAATAACTTTTTTTTCCTCTTCTCAACACAGAAACAAGAACTAAAAAACAACACACTGATGTAAACATATTCTAGTCTTAGCTTAAAAAATATCTCCCAGTATATTGGGTTGCACCAGTCTTTACATAGAAACATCACAACTGGGAGAAAAATACATGAGCTTTATATTAATCACCCGCGCTGACTCCCCTAACCCATCAATTCTTCTGACACACACAGCACAGCACTTCTTTCCATATAATTACACACAGAGGCTATATTTATCCCAGTGTGATACAAGAGCCTCATCACTACCCAGCTTGCCTTGACAGAGTGTAAAGTGGTGCACTGGCATCGACAAACTGTGTTGAGATGGTTTTTTAAAGTCCCACCAACTCCGCTGCAGCTGGAAGGGGGATGTTCCCATGACCAGCTCTCAGGCGTATTGCTAACCTGGCAGATTTCTACAAGTACCCAGGCAGCATTTAAAACCTCCCCTGCAAATGTGCAAAAATATCGACTGTCTCTCTCCAAGGAGGAATCCTTACCCTTCAAGTTCATTTGCCTGTGCTATTTATTTTGATTGAAACCACAAGTTGTGATTCTGCACCAGGATAATTGTCCCCTGGGGAGTGTCAATTAATCACAGCCAAGCACTTTACACCTTATTAAGGAATCAGCCCACAAAACAATTGTCTCTAAAATATGGAAATACTTTTCGTAATTTATTAGTTTGTTCAGTGTCCCCGGCCCCTCTGGGACGAGGGAGTTGGAGTCATAAATGCAATAGAACTAAATAAAGGTTGCATCTGAATAAAGAGGTGAGCTGATGCAAGAGATTTGTTTGTTGCCATATTCATCTGTCCAAAAATCAATACGGAAGTATAACGTATTCATCTGGAGTCGAGCATGGGACCAGGAATGCATATTAAAATGTTCACTGCAGGGGAAACTACCTGTGTTATAGAGAAACAACATGAGCCACCCAAAATGCCATAGGTGGAACGCATACATATTAGATAACTTGTGACTCCTGCCCAAGAATTGTTGTAGCATTAAGGTCAGTTCAAGAACCTCTGCTGGCTGGACTTCAACTAAGATCAATTAAATGCTTCATTGATGTTTGTGCACAACCAAATGTTGTGCAGGACTACATGGCAGGATGGGCACATGTCCTCTTTTTCCAGGACATGTACTCTTTTTTTAGTCTTGTGTCTGGAAAAAATATCTCCATTGTCCTCCTTTTCCTTGTGAGCAGACAGCATGTAGACTTTTTGAAATTAATAAATTATGTATAATAAATTATATGTAACAGTTTAAAACCTAATAAGTAACTTTGGGTGCAATCCTAACATAGGCTGGCACAACTCATTGTTATTCCAATTCCCATGATGGTGATGTATGGAGGCCAGCGCATGTCTGTTCATTGGCCTAACCCTCCCCCAGGAGAGGCACAGAAGTGCGTTCTTATTTTTTATTTTGTCATGTCCCGCATTTTTCTTGGTGTCCTATATTATTTTTGCAAGGGGGATCTTTGTCCTCTTTTGTGGTTAAGACATATTCACCCTGCACTTGGACACTGCCATTTTCAAGATCAGCATGAATATGATGTGGGTGAAGGTTCTGTGATAGAGAAAGCAGTGTTAAGGACACTAAAAAGATGCCATGGAAATATCCCACATTAATTATTAATTAATAATCCACATTAATTAAATGTAATGCAACTGTTAAGAGTTGGGCAACGTGATCCTATTGAAATATACCCCATGCTGTTGCAGCGCAGCCACAACATCTTACACTGTATCTCCTTAGGGGAATTTTGAAGATTAGAGGTCTTCTCAAAGTAAAGGGTTATTTGTTCCTTGACCCCAGAGAAATCCCCAGCTGTGGCAATGGGTCTGTCAGGATCTGTGCCTGCTAAATTTGCTGGTGCAAGTGAGATACGGTATGGTCCAAAGCTGCCAATCCACCCCTATAAAATGTGCTTTTAAACACTGGTGCTATAGGAAGTGTAATGCAACCTTCCTGTGCCATTTCTGCAAATTTGATTTTTGCCATGGAGCTCTCTGCCGTTGTTTGCAAGGCATAGGTAAACATCATAAGCACCAAACTGGCTTTGCAGAAGGATGCCACCAAATGGGAGAATTTCCATGCTTTTCTATGACTGCCCCCCACGTTCAGAAGCTGAAGAATTGAAATATTTTATCTTGGAAGGAAAAAAAAACATAATAGCTACAGGCTAGCAGGTATTCTTGCAGTCATCATCACAAAGCATTTGGCGCTCCAGAGTCCATCATTCTGATATGCTTCAGTCTCTGCAGAGTGATTTATTGGTTGTTTACACTTTCGTTTTGGAAGATGATGAACACATCAGCTCATAGGAACTGTGATCTTGAGTTTGCATTATCAAAATAAAATCTCTTTCTTCCACTTTCCAAATTCATGAATAATAGCAGAGAGGAAAGACTGTGTTGCTCTTCAAATACAAAACACTGAGGAAAAAGAAGTATTCACTTTCCAATGATGAAATTAAGGTAAAGGTCCCATGGTTGCACTGCTAGCCTTGACTGACTCTTGGGGCGCAATCCAGAGTAACTATTGGGAGTCCTTGCTACGGTATAAGAACAATTTGCTCTGGATTGCAATATGAATTTCCCATAGGTTTTCACTAGGAGGTGCAGTAACTACGGGTGCACGTAATGTCTCTTATGTGCTCCCGTAGTTACTCTGGATTTTAGGGCCTGTCATCCCCGTTACAAGGCTGTAGATGTTGTCTGAAGATGTCTCTATGGTCATGTATATGGCATAGGTGCACAGAATGCACCTTTCCACCAAAGTGGTACCTATTTATCTACTTGCATTTACATACTTTTGAACTATTAAGTTGACAAGGAGTGGGCAAGTAATGGGATCTCAGTCCATCATGCAGTACTGCCAACCTGCTATGGGTTGACAAGTACAGCATCTTTAACCACTGAACCACCGCAGCCCTTCTGATGAAATTTGTAGCTGACAAATACAGAATTGATTGGAAATAGGAACATATTTTACAAATATTTTACAAATATGTTACAAATAAAATATGTTATAGGAACATATTTTACAAATTGCAAGGGTCTCTCAACACAGTACATAAAAACATTATGGTCTCCTTGTATTAATGAGTACTGTATTACTCCATGTGAAAACTTGGAGGACATAACTCCTCTCTATAGGTTTAAAAAGTTTACAGCGTTTGGGGGGGAAAACGATGGATTTGTTTTCAATGGATTTTGGACTGTTAGTTCCACATATGTGATCTCCGCATAGCTTTCACACATCTCTTGATTGGGGCATCCAACTTTCTTGGCATATTTCTTTATAGCAAATCCACTTTAAGTTATTTTGTTCTGCCCACTTCTGAAGTTATTTTATTTAGATCTGCCCACAACAAATAGAAACCAGTTACAGACCTTTAAGGACCCTTTGGAAGTAAGTACACTGGACACATAACAAGATAGCTGCCTTAAAAGAAACCAACTGATAATTAATGATCCTTGTCTATTGTAGGTCCAGGAACCAGGTCTAAATAATGCTAGCTACTTGTGCTACTGTGCCTTTATACTAATGCAAGGTTCAAGACTGCCACCTTGAACTGTGTGTTACCTGCTCTACACCAAAGTGAGGGTAGATGATAAGTATCAGAACAGAATGGATGATTTACAGCCCAATCCTAAACTGGCCTAGAGGAAAAAGGCTTCCTGGCCTGCCCTGCATCCAACCATCCAGGGCTGGGACTGAAAGCCCTTACCCTGAATCATTTACCCTTACCTCGTGTTGCACAGCAGCCACCTCAATGGGACTACCTGGATCTACACCACTTGAAGTGGTGAAACTCTGAGAACTGCTCTGGGCCATTGGAGGCCAGGTTTAGGATCCAGTACCTGTGCCAGAGCCTGGTCTCATCTTCCGTTCACTCACTGATCCCATCCCCTGCTGATCCCCATCACCTACTGCCTCCTCACCCATTGCCCGCTCACCCAACTGCCAAGCCTAAAGCGCCTTCTTCTCACTTATTGCCATTAAGTCCTCTCCATGCCCTCTTTCATCCCACATCTCCCCCATTCCACTCTTTCCCACCCCTACTACTGCTCTCCCCTATGAAATACATTGAATTAAAGCATTCAAGAATATCAAGAATTGTTACTAAGAAGAATATCAATTTTGCTTATACATGTTATCTTTTATACTCCCAGTGTATGTTATTTAACTGCCCTGCCCTGCAGCTTGTCATATATAATGAACAAAGCTATCCGTTAAGTAACACATTTCTAACACATTTTCTAATGTGAGTATATTAACGTTTGGTATGCTAAATATAAAATTAGACTATCTGGGATGAGTGAGAAACCCAGCAGACAAAAAACCACCAGGAGGAACAGGAAGAAGGCAAACGGCCAACATGATGCCATATTTAGCGCTCGCCCACAACCTACATTAAATGTAGGTTTAATGTAGGTTGGATTCTTGAATCCAACACTCCCTTTTTCAGTTGAATTTAGTCTCAAAAATTGGGGTGTGCATTAGATTAGATGGTGCATTAGATTCAAGTAAATGGAGTATTTTGATTATTAAATTTAACTGTTCACTATGTTGTAATTAAAAATGTAACTTTGGCTGCAATCCTAAAGACACTTTCCTGGGAGTAAGACCCATTGGACACAATCAGGCTTACATCTTAGTAGACATGGTTAGGATTGTGCTCTTTAACCCTATGTCGTATGGGTTTAATCACCTAGTGCAATTAGGTAAAAATCATAACATAAAGCCAAAGTCGTATTATTGTTGTTATGTAACTCATTCTTATATGCAGTAAAATTAAATTTTGCACCTGTTTTGCAGTTGTCCATTACAATCATCAGTAACCTTTTTTTAGCCCAAGGTTTTGAAAATTGGGGTGCACATTAGATTCAATGGCACATTAGATTTGAGTAAATACAGTATATAAATACTTTTATCTCAAGATGTTTAAAATTGGGGTGTGAATTATATTCAGTTGCATATTAGATTCAAGTAAATATGGTATAATGAACAAAGCAAAAATTCGCTGATAGTGGTGTAGCTAGAGGGGGTGCAAAGCACTAAGTTTAGCAGGAAGCCTCAACATGGCATACAGGTGACACTTTTCTTTGGAGCCATTACCAGCTCTTCCATCCTATCAACTTACTAAGCACTTCTAATAATATTTGTCATATTTTTTAAAATCTGCCTTTCTTGGTAGTGTCTTGCTATACTGTTACTTGATACAAAGACAAATATTTGATCCATTAGGTAAAGGTGATGGTGCCTTGGTTCTCATGACCAACTCAGGATACAGTGCTCATCCCCATTACAAGAGCAAAGAACTAGTGAGTGTCTAAAGTCAACTATGTGGTCATGTGAGTGGCCTTAAACACCAAAGGGGCGCAGAACGCTGTTACCTTCCCACCAAAGTGGTACCTATTTATCTACCATGCTTTTGAACTGTTATGTTGGGAAGAGCTGGGTAAGTAAAGAGAGCTTACTCAGTCGTGCAGCACTCGGGTCTTGAACAGCCAACCTGCTGACCTTCTTTAACCACTGAGCATCTTTAATCACGGAGCCCTCCGTTTGACCGATTGGGAACATTTATTTCCAGTTGGATACTCTATGATCAATACTTCCTTTCTGCCTTATATACATACCTGCAGAGAATCAGAATTGACATGAAATATTTTTTTTTCTTTTCTGGATATTTTAAAGACACCTTTATTCTCTATTTGACGGGAGGCAGGGGCATTGGTTAGTATGTTACAAAGTGCCCTTCTTACAGGTTTAAGGGAAAATTGACCTTATGTGTAAGGAAGCAGGTGGCTTTCCTCTGGACCAGGTAAGCTGTGTTTACCTGCTTATATACCCATCATTTATGTTCTACCAATGTAGCAAAAACTATTTCAAAATGTGAATGTTATAGGATGGGTTTTTAAAATTTCAAACCAATGGGGTGACACTTCCATCTCTTATTTCTTTAGAAATGAAAACCCCAAGTTTTCTTCTTCAATAGATTATTTGAGCCGAGGTGGAAGGTCACCTCTCTAGATATCTCTCAGAATATACTACTCAAGAGGAATTTTGTGTCAGGTGTCACCTCCTTTAGAAATGTCAGAGTCTAAATCTGTATTAGAGGTCCTTTTTATTTTTAATCGTTGCTCAAGAGAACATATAGAATACTGACCCTGATTCACAATTTGTACAAGCTTCACACAGAAGTTGGCTAAAAATGCTCAAAAAATATTGTATTTACTCCAGTCTAACAATCACTTTTCCCAGCCAAATCTAGTCCCTAAAATCAGGGTATGCATTAGATTGGATGGCTAATTAGATTTGAGTAAATTTGGTATTTTGATTATATGAATGTGTGCATTAGATTTGATGGCACATTAGATTCCAGTAAAAATGGTAGCTATTATATTTATGAACTCTGACTCCTTTTGAAGATAGTATTGAGATTTGAGATTCAGATTTATTTGTTTGCCAAAAGCTGTATGTATACACAAAAATGTACACCATGTTATAGTTTAGATAATAGAGATAACTTTAGCCTATTTTCCATAGGTTGCTTGACTGTCAATTGTTCTCATGAGTTTGCATGGGTAGACTTTATATTTAACTGTAAATTGGGTAAAAATATCTCAGTGATATTACTCAATGTTATAATATCTCAATGATATTATTCAAATTCCAGTTTTATGCTTTAACTTGGTAGGGAAATAATGCTCGTTGGCTTTGGTATTCTCTACAAACTGGAACTTTCCAGATGATTTATGGCATGCACCACAGTAATTAAACAGAATCAGATGGGCATATGGGTAGATTTAAAAGCCCCTGAAAATGAGAAAGGAAGAGAGATGTTAGAATAAAAAAGTCTGGCTGATTTCCTTCCCTGTGCCTTAAGGTTTTGGCTCACTTGTATACACACATTTTTATTTATCTCGGCACATAAATATCAAGTGAGCTTAGTGGGTGAATAAAAAGACCCTTACAACTGAATTACTGGATGTTTTAAAATACAAACAAACAAAATCTCTTCTCCCAAAGCAATTATGCCAGATCTTTGGCATGGCTATAATAAATATCCCAGGATTGGAAGCTTGACTGAATGGTGAATTACAAGGCAGCTTATTCGTGCCAAATGCGATGGAAGCTGGCAGCCCACAACTAAAATTTATTTATTTTTCTTGATGTAAATATAGTATGTGCCAGCAACTCCAAGCATAATTCAAAGCCCTGGCATCTTCTTGTAGTGATCTACCCAAGTCTCCCCTTACAACTTTCTTTTCACATTTAAATCTGATTAACCACAGCGCTTGCTGTTCCTGCTTAATGTGTTCAAACTAGTAGCCAACCTTCCTTGATGCAGCACATTAATTCAAACACAATTAGTTCACAGGCTGAGAACTCTCAGCTACTAATGCCATCAGGTTAATACTGCCGGCATCAAACTAATGTACTTTTGCTTATTTCCCCCTAGTACTATCCATATGGCTTTTGACATGGGTTATTCCTTCCTGGGGACCAGGAAGACTGAGCATGTTGTACGAAATGTGTTCTTTTTAGGTATAAATGAGAGAGGAGGTATTTTCACTATGTCTCTTGATTGGTAGGGATTCAGGACCCATGATGTGTTGTGCTTCCTTCTAATCTGAGACAGCTTTTACTGTTGCGACTATCAGTATTTTAATGTGTAAGATCTCAGGCTGATGAGCAATATAAGAACAGGAAATGAGACCACCGGGGTTAGAAACTAATTACTGTCAATGGAGAAGAAGCTCCCAGAGGTTTGCTGAGATAACCTCATCAAGGTCATGAACACTTAATAACAAATTACAGAAAAAAAACCCTTGAGATGACCAGGAATGGAAAATCTTTCAGTGCTTTGGATAAAAACAATGATTATTATAAAAGTTGAAAAATGCCACCTCTTAAGGCTTTATCCTCTGTAGCACAGGATCCAATTAGCTAATACCAGATCCTGTGCTGGATTGAAGGAGGCTGGAGATCTCCTTGTAGTAAACCAGTGTGTTACTTGACCACAAGTCAAATCCCAAGCTGCTCAATAGGACTTCTGGAGTAAGCTGCAGCTTTTCACTTGCGCAGACTTGAGAAGCTCTGAGACAGGCTTTGGATCTCAACACATGCAATCAGTCTTCACTTGTTCGAAGGTCTACCACCATCTCATCATATTGGTATCTTTCAAATTAACCAAGAAGCCACAGACATACCAACTGCTCCATGAAGTGAAGAAGCAGAAGAAGACCAAGAAGAAGCAGAAGCAGCAGCAGCAACAATGAGAGTGATCTAGTTGTCTGGTTGTGTGAGGGTTTGTGCATGGGGAAAGTGTGGGTTCCCATGGTAGTGCTCCATATTGGTACAACTATGGGAATCATGTCAGATGAAGACTTAAGCCTTAAAATAAATATACATCGATAACTGCAGTTATTTATTTTTGGGGCAGATCCCAGGTCACCTAGGAAGCTTCATGGCTGAGGGGTGATTTGAACCTGGATCTCCTGCTAGGTTTGCCATATGTCCTGAAAAACAGGGACAACCCAATTTTGGTGGATTGTGTTCACATACTAGCAAATGGGACAGTGGGTCCAGTCCTGATTTTGTGGAAGAGAATTATGGCAACCCTATCTCCAGGTCTCAGTCCAACTCCCTAACCACTACACCATCCTGGCTCAGCTCAATATCATCCTTGCTAAAAGTGTGTCATCCTTGCAAAAAACAAAAATAATAATTATTATTATTCAAGAAGTACCATGTGGATAGTGATAGTTTTATGAATTTCTCATAGAGGTGAGGCCATTTGTTCTTTAGTGTGTATTAAAAATAATTTTTGGTTGCCCCTGCTGAAATTCCGAATCTCCTGAATGGCACAACTGTTTCTTATTTTTCCTTGGATTCATGATCATCCTTTTTTTAGTAAATTCATTTTTCTTTCCTTTTTCAGGGAGTGAAACCAATATTTCTCCAAGGACTTACCCTTTTCAAACTAAGCATAAAAACCTTTTCTCTGTCACTATTGAATTCAAGTAGAGATAAACAGCAAGTGTCCATCGTATGTCTGGGCTGTTAGCATTTCGTCTTTGAAGCTTTTTCTCTGTTTATAATATTTATGATAGAACATTAAGCAATATGAGTTTTCAGCTAAGCTATGAATCTCCCAAAAATGAGATTAAAAACCATTAAAAGCATACATTTGGCTAAGTCGAAATCCGAATAATGTTATGAATGATATCATGGGCTGCTAAAAAGTTGTATGAACGTCTACGTGCACAGACCAGATGATTTTTGGCACAAGCAGTGGTGTAGCTGGAGGGGGTGCAAAACATAAGATTTTGCAGGCATCTGAATGCTCTGTTGCTGTGGGCTGTGGGTGGCTCAAGTGCTTAAGACACTGCTTGTTAACCAGCAGGCCGGGTTCGAGACCTGGGTCCCCACAAGACAGGGTAAGCTCCCATCCTTAGCCCAGCTCTGCGACGCAGCTGGAACCAATTGTATTGGCTCTGCCGTTCCATTGGACTATTTCAGTGGCGTGGAGAGGGGGATTTGCTGCTTGGGTAACAGCCTATCCTCCATATCAATCGACCCAGGCCTTCGTGCTTTGCATACAGCGTCAAGCACAAAACCATAGTCTTTCAAGACTGATGGATGCCAGTGCACAATGAATGCGCTGTTGCAGGTGGACCCTTCCTGAGCCATTCTGGGCAGTGAGAGCAAAACTCACATCAAATCAGTTGGGCTGCACCTGAGTGGATAGGATTGGGGTGTGATGGATAGGAATGACTTGGGCAGACAGGACTGGGCTGTGAAACAGGTCAATGGAAAGCTTACTTAGAACAAAATCCTAACCATGCCTACTCAAACATTAGCCCCATTGTGTTCAATGGGTCTTACTCCTAGGAAAGTGTCTTTAGGATTGAGTTTGCTCTTCCTCCTTCCAACTCGCTCACCTCTTCCCGCTTTATATTTTCCCACATGCTTCCTCTGCAAGGCCAGTGGAGTTTGGCTTCTTTGGGACCGACTGCACTGTACTAAAGAGGCATATTGATTTTAGAAGCATTTATCCATGATCAAAACAATTGCCTGAGTGTAATTATTTTCGCCCTCCCAAATTGTTTAAGCCAGCACAATGCTCGGTTGAAATACCCATTCCGTTTAATACTAAAACGTGTTCAATACTGTCGAGTCATGTTTGATCTATAAACATATGAAGAGAAAATGAACTTCATAAATCACCGGTGACAGGTCCATGAAAGTCCTGTTCTTTCTAAACTAAATGGCAAATGAATATAGGGAAAATCTTAAAAGGGAGTTTCATAATTAGGGGTCCATTATTCTTCTAACCTCTTTATGACCTCTACTATTCTTTTGTAAATTTTAATGACTCTCCCTTGCCTCTTTTGTCATTTAATGATCAGTTAAACAACAAGGAGTTTCCATTTATCTTGTAGGTGTTTATTTGTTTCAGATGCCTATTGGGTTGCAAGGAGTCCATAATTCAAGAAGAGCTAAACACACTGAAAAATACTCATTCTCTTCCAAGGCAAGGAAGCATCTATATTTTCTCAACTCCTTTTACAGAAAGCCCCTGTACTATCAGTGTCATGCAGATTCATAGATCTTTTATCTATACATTTATCTAAGATCTTATAGATCCTATATCTGTTATGATTAGTTTGGTCCTCTATGTGAAGAAGGACATTAGACTTCCAACAATTTTCAACGTGTGCCATGGATCATTGGTGTGCTGTAAAAGATCTGCAAACGCGCCATAGGAGATTATGGCTGCAATCCTAAAGACACCTTCCTGGGAGTAATACCCATTGAACGCAATGCAGCTTACTTTTGAATAGACATGGTTAGGGTTGTGCTCTATGGCTGCAATCCTAAGACACTTTCCTGGGAGTAATACCCATTGAACACAATGCTTTTGAGTAGACATGATTAGGATTGCGCTCAGTGGCTGAAAATCAGCACAGTGGTTGAGAATCACAGAAAAATTATTCCCAGTTCTGAAGCTTTGTTTTTAGGATAACTGTACTAATAAATTTCCTGTTCATCTTTCATGGAGCTAGCAAAGGAAGAGGGACAGACAATGCATTGCTACAGACCAGTGGTTTTCGACGGCACACTGGTGTGCCATGGATAGTCCTCAGGTGGGCTGCAGGTATATGGGGAGGGGCATTAATTAATAGGAAAATTGGGGGATTTGAACAGCATGGTGTGCCATCAATGGTAAAAAAAAACTGAGGGTGTATTAAAAAAGGTTGAAAATCAGTGCTAGATAGTTGGCCAGAAACAGAGCAACAGAATCCATGAGAGTCTCCTGGAAGCTGGAATTGACATCACAAGAACCAAAGATCATAGAAAGACCAAAGAGCTCAGTGTTCCATGAACAGGAAAAAAATTAAAATTTCTGGCTTATAATATTTTAAAAACCACTTCCTTTTTCATAGTCTTTGCTTTGGAAAATCACTCTTCAAAATCTTCACTTTGGAATGTGGTGGAATTCCTGCCATTAGTTTTGATATAGGGTAACCATAGGCATTAACCACAAAACCCTCAAAATGTAGGGTTTTGTGGCATTAACCACAAAACCCTCAAAATTAACCACAAAACCCTCAAAGCCAACTCAAGAAAAATGTTGGCCATGACAAAATAAAAGCTTAAAAAGTCATGTTTGGTGCTTTCACGTGGTTAATTTAACCATTGAAGCTGCAATCCTAAAGACATTTTCCTGTGTCACAATCTTTTGAGGATTGTGCTACATGTTATTATTAAATTCAAAACTACATAATTACAAGAAGGCTACAAGCTTTCTGCTCACGAGCGAAAGGAGGACACTGAAAATATTATTCCAGGACATGAGGTTAAATAATATGACATGTCCTGGAAAAAGAGGAAAATATGATCACCCTGTTTTGATGGTAACAGAACCAGTTCTTGAAGATAAGAGGACAAAAGCCATCAGATTTATCAATGAGCATTCAGTCGAGTTCTCTGTAGTCATAACCACTTGTAAATTCTTGCCAGACGCAGCATGTTCATCATGAAGAATTTAGAATTAGTGATTATAAAGGTCTTTCACTGCTTAGGGGCAAAATAATTACAGTCCTCTCTTTTCTGACATCCTATTATCTCAGAGAGATTTTCCAGAGTGATGGTTGGAAGAGCAGGCTTGTTGTTATGAGGATGAAAAGCTTTTTAATGCATTGCTTGCTGTGGTGGCGCAAGTGGTTAAGACACTGTGCCTGTTAACCAGCAGGCCAGGGTTCGAGACCCGGGTCGGCCCCACAAGACAGGGTGAGCTCCTGTCCTTAGCCCAGCTCTGCGATGCCAACTGGATCCAATCATATTGGCTCTGCCTTTCCATTGGACTAATTCAGTGGCATGGGGAGGGGGGATTTGCTGCTTGGATAACAGCCTATCCTCCATAACAATCCAACCCAGGCTTTCGTGCTTCGCATGCAGCGTATGCAGCGCTGAGCACAATACCGTAGTCTCTCAAGACTGACTGAGGCCTGCTTTATAGTTATTATTAAAGGCAAGTCAGTGCACCTATGAAGGCCTGTTAAAACATTGCCCACTTTAAGTGGAGGCATAAAGCTGCTTTGACATGTGGGGGCACAGTCATGTCTGGCTTTCTTTGATGCACAAAATATCAACATGGAAACTCCATAAATCTCAGTGGTGGTGCACATAGGGCTTGACTGTACCTTTTCATTTGTCAATGGTCTTCAAGACTTCATGTCTCAGTGCGTGTTGGTGTTTTGACTGCCATCCACTCAATCTTTATGAAATATGATATTATCTGGGTTTCTTTGATATAAGTAGGAAGTTTTGCTATTTGATGGCTTTATAGGCAGCTTTATTAGGGATCTGGTGGTCTTCTGCACTTCCCTTCTGGAAGGTTTTGCTTGGGCCAGGGTCCAGGGAGGGAGAACTATGAATTTTGATGTGCGTCCTGATGTAAGCAAACAACAGTGGCTGAGACTCTAATAATACGTAGAACAGTGTTTCTCAGTGTTCGTCTTCTTCCATTCCACATTGCATGGCCCATCTATTTTAAGTAGCACTGTTGATAGTAATACTAAGTACCACTGGTGATGATGTTACGAATTACTTCTTGGATTGGTGGCCAGATGTGATCCAACGAACACTAATAAGAGGTTTGGTATGGACTGGAGGGCTTATTTTGAGCACAGAAAAGCATGCTTTGGAGCTCTGCCCATCAATCCGAACCTCCTACAACTGAATGTTGTGCCACCTTTCAGGTGTTACTACTGGGTGGCAAGTATCCAGGTAGCAAAGGAGTACAAATGATACCTTTGGTTGAGAAACACTGACCCACTAGAGATGCAATCCTAACCTAAGCTGGCGCAACTCATCCGTCTCCCCATTCCACTGGTGATGTAGGCAGGCAAGCGCATGTCTGTGCACTGGCCTAACCCTCCCCCAGGAGTGATACAGAAGTGTCTTATGGCACTTTTGCAACACCCCCAGGTCAGCATAGGACTTATGCCAGGTTTTAGGCCAGCATAAGTGGAGCTTAGGATTGCAGCCTATGCTACCTGGTTCAGGGAGGCTGATTGGTAAGCCATATGGCATGTCCTGGTGCCCAACATGCCTCCTTAGATATAAAAACATTGGTAGAACCTCACTGAATTAGGTCAATGGCCCATCTAGTGTAGCTTTCTATATCTCACAATGATCTATCAGATGCTTCAGGAAGCAACCCAAACTACAAGATACCCACTTTCTGTTGCCGTTCCCATCTATCTCACCCAACATTGCTGAAAACCCAAAGTAAATCACAAACAGGGGTATATTAATTAATGTAAAGGTGTGTTCTTTTTGTCACAGTGCCCTGTTGCATAACAGGTTGCAAATTATAACAGAAAATTATGAAATGAAAGTTGTATTGTGCATATAAAATGAATTCTCCACCTGCTCCAAATTGAATTGGTGTAAGTCTGAAGAAATGAGTAAATCAGGATAATGAAATTAAATTTCCACTGGTTTAATTAAAAAAATGTATATTTTTTTTCCTGAGAACATCACAGCCTATATAAGTTCTCAGAAGTGTGAAGTTACTTGGACCATGCAGTACTGTTCCTTCATTCTATTAATAGGGAAGTAATAGTAATAGAGAAGCCATTAGGTCAGTCGGTCAGTTGGTTATGGTTATTCGGTTGGTTGGTCTCTCTCTTACCATACCCTCTGGCAATGCTTCTTTCACTTTTATCTTGGAAATCCTCTTTATCTGTACTAGGTTGCAGCTGAGTTACATTACATTCATTGCAAGCCTGTGGTTTAACCCTTTCCTGTCAACAAAAAAGGGGCCACTGCTGACAGCACACCTTATCTCTTTGGGGAACCTGCCACCGTTCCAATAAACCCACCTTCAGCAGTTCACTATGCTGAGGTTTTTGGCTCTTCACTAAAACACAACTATGGGCACAATCCAGAGTAACTAAGGGGAGTCCTTGCTCCAGTGTAAGAACAATTTGCTCTGGATTGCAATATGACTTTCCCATAGGTTTTCACTAGGTGGTGAAGTAACTACAGGTAAACATAATATATCTTACGTGCCCCCGTAGTTACTCTGGATTGTAGGGTATTTTTATTTTCCAATTCCAATGACAAAGCTGCATTTTGTGCCACATGATGTCACAAAACCTTGTTGGTCTATTTTGATGCTCCCCATCAAAAAAATCGTAAAATTATGTGGTGTACAGATGAGAAAGGACGGATGAATGGTGTTATATGCTGCAGTCTCATTGCTCGCACGAATATTTAGAGAGAGCCACATGATCCTGAAAGGAGTGCCTGATTAATTGTTTGTGTGCAGTGTAGCTGAGCTGGACAAAATACAGAGGAAAAACCATTAAAGAAAAGCGAGTCTTTTTTTATGAGCACCAAACCTGTCAGTTTGCTGCACAAATAAGCAATCTATAAATGGAAGACATTATAAATGTTGATAATGAATTTGGTTTGGAGTGCAAATGAAAAGCACAAATAACATTTCAGTTGCTTCCAGGCATCTTCCTCTTTCTTTACTTCTTACGCTTTTCATCATCTGATCCTTCCCTGAAAATGCTGTGCTTATATAGCTTACTTATACGTGGACTATTCAAATTATTATAGATAGGTCCAGGGAGACTGTAACAGCCCAATCCTGAAGCCGGCAAACCCTCCAGGTGCAGCAGAACCAATATGATTACTGCTGCATCCAGTAGCACCACCAAGGCTGATGAAAGTCTCATTCGAGGAAGCCGCAAGCCCCGCAATGGGGCTTCTCAAGTTTGTGCCAGCCACATTGCCAGTGCAGATTTGATAGACTCTGGCTGCAATCCTATACTCACTTTCCTGTGGAGCCTTGCAGCCCCAGCATAGAGATCAGGAGCCAGTGGAGCAGAGCTTTGCCGTCCCACTCCCCTTCTGACCCCACCAGTCAGGACCTGAATTTATAGAATAATATTGGATATAATGAAAAAGGCAGAAGGATTTGACTCTTGAGCGATCCTATTCCTTAACAGTGATTATCAGTAACTTTACAGCTGCTGTATGGCTTAATTATCTGAATAAAAATTAAAAAGATTAAACCGTTGATGTCCAATTTATTCAGTATGGGAAGAATACCACTTGACGTAGCCAGATAATTAGAGAGACAGGCTTAAACAGAAGGTTAAGATTGGGGTATTACCATATATAGTGTTATTTATCTCATTGCGTCGTGTGTTGTAGATATAACCAGTGCATGGGTTTATCAGAAATTTGCTAAGTTGGTCAAGATATAAGGTTGTTCAACATTTTTTTCTTCTCTTTTGTAACCTTTTGTTCCAAGAACCATCCAGTTTTACTTATTTTCCTGACATGCACTTAATCTCTAGTCAAAGCTCTTAATAAGTCCTATATTATGCTGGGGCAAAGCATGTTCTCTGTCCATCTGTCCATCTGTCTGTCTCTCTCTCAATCTCTCTTTCTCACATACACACCTCTTTCGGTTTAGCAAGTACCTTTCTATCTCTGCCCAGAATGTGTGGAAGGGGGTGATCACATAGCTTGCTGTCCTTACACAATTCCTACAGTACTTAATTAATTAACTTATTTACTTTTTACTTACTAATTTACTTTGAGTGCAATCCTGACTTAGGTCAAGAATGGCCCAGCTAAGCTGGCCGAAGTAGGCCATATCCTGAGCTGACACTTAGGCCAAATCCACAGGCCTTGAAGTCCTCTAAGGCTTGCCTATCTGCTGCTGAAGACCAAGTAAGAGGCACTTGAGGAGCGCTTGCTCCCGAGGAGACCTGTGGTGCCTGCCATATAAAGGAGCCAGGAGACCTTGACAACCAGTAACAGCTGTAGCAGGAGACTGCAGTACAGTGGTGCCTTGTAAAAGAAACATAATTTGTTCCAGAAGCATGTTTGTCTCAGGGTGCAATCTAGAGTAAATACGGGGAGTCTTTGTTACGGTGTAAGAAAAATTTACTCTGGTTAGCAAAATGAATTTCCCATAGGTTTTCACTGGGTGGTGCAGTAATTACGGGTGCACATAATGTCTCGTACGTGCTCCTGTAGTTATTCTGGATTGTAGGGTAACAAAGCATTCTTCTTACAAAGCAGATTTTCCGATAGGAAATAATGGGAACTCAGACAATTGGTTCCACAACCCAAAAATATTCATATAAAATTATTAACTGTATTTAAAAATGATGACAAAACACTGTAATCAACTTCAAAACACTGTAATATAATACAGAACACAATTACTGTAATAGAACACTGCAGTTCAGTAAAACAGGAAAGAAAAACCTTTATGGCCAAGGATGACTAATTTTCACTAAAAGAGTCACTGGTGTCTTTTGGAGCAATGTTAACAAGGAACCCATCTCTCTGTGTTTGAAATCTATCTATGCAAACCAAATAGGTAGTTTGCAGCAGCAGCAGCAGTAGTAAAAACTTCTGCCTTGATAAAAAGAGGCAAGATCCTATCTTCTCAGAATCAAGTCCCATTGAATCCAGTGGGGCTTACCCAGATGAAAGTGTGAATACAAAAGAGACATGATCCTATGCTGTCTACTCAGAATCAAGTCCCATTGTATCCAGTGGAGCTTCCTCACAGGAAAGGGGTGGAGTGGATGTGAGTTGTGGCCTTCACTATTTGACCAGTAACTGAAATGTATGGTTTTGACCACTGACACCAATCCTATATTTGACAAGAGATTTCTTCTTGGACTCTTAACAAACAAGCAGAGCCCGAAAAAACAGAATGATACTATAGTATTCTGAACTGGTAGTATAGTATAGTATAGTATAGTATAGTATAGTATAGTATAGTATAGTATAGTATAGTATAGTATAAAGGATTCCAGTTGGGCCTCAGTTGTAGCCAGCACGGGTTAAAATGATAAGAACGGTTCATGATCTTGCTATCTATCACTGGTGTCAGCTTCATTCCTTTCACAATCAGTGAAAAGGCATTTACCTAGCAGAAAGGATGGTTAACAGAGGCATATCAGCTCAGCCTTAAAATAAATACAATACGTGACCTATTATGTCAAATTTCTAATATTTTAGCTCGTAGGTCAATATTTCCCCCATAGCTCTTCCTTTTGCATAAAGAAACAATCTTTAATTCAATGTGGCAATGGATTAAATTTAACAATGGATTAAACAATGGATTAAATTTAAGAAATCATGGTTGAAAATATATGGATTAAACTGGAATTGCCTTTTATACAAGGTTATTTCTAAACAGATACTTGCTAGAACTGCAGTGAAATCTGACACAGAGCACAATCCTAACCATATCTACTCAAAAATAAGCCCCATAGTGTTCAATGGGTGTTACTCTCAGGAAAGTGTCTTTAGGATTGCAGCCTTCGATACACCATCTACTTTTAAAAATCTTTTCACAGTTTCACTGTTTGCAGCACGATCAAGGTAAGCACTGTCACCCTCTCTGTGCAGAAGGCAGAAAACCACCACTCCCTTGCAGGGGGCAATGTACCCCTAACCCTATCTCAGCTACCCCACTGGGATTGCTTACTATGCCACAATACAAATCAACTGGTTGGGTTATAGATATCCCTGATTTCCCAGGTAAATTGCCCTAGCTGCCTTTGGGTTCTTCCTTGGGATTTTAGCTGGAATTCTGATGTGGTTATCTTGTGGAGGTCTGGTCTGCTTGTCACCCTGTCTCTGAGTGAGATCCAGTTGCCCCTAGGTCTGACCCCAGCACCACTGGTCTCTCAATTCTTGGCTTGGTCTCTTGTATCTGTTGTGGGATCTGGCAAAGGGCGCAATCCTGAGTAACTACGGGGAGTCCTTGCTCCGGAGTAAGAACAATTTGCTCTGGATTGCAATATGAATTTCCCATAGGTTTTCACTGGGTGGTACAGTAACTATGGGTGCACGTAAAGTCTCTTACGTGCTCCCATAGTTACTCTGGATTGTAGGGTAAGTCTAGCCTAAAACCAGCTGTCCTCCTCCCCACCATTTCCACCATATTTGGCACTTAAAGAAGAGGACCTCCAAGACACCAATCATAACTCCCTTGAGGTACAAATCAATTCAAGTTTCTTCAGCCCCCCATCCTCTCTCATGGACCAAAGCCCCCTGATCCACTTCTACAGCTCTCATCATCACTGGAGCCATTTCAGTGACAGCTTCTCTCATCAGATTTGCTGCCAGCACAGACATCACAGTACCATATTCTATATTTTATTCCATTTTTCAACTGGTTCAATTAATTATACTCACAGACAGCAAAAGCTGTCACTGGAAATTGCCTTATCTGTGATATTACGTCTGATCTGAGAACTGAGTGATAATTGTTTTTGTAACTTTTCTTTTCTTAGAATGTTGTGATATGCATTAATCACCAATAGGATTTCAAACTAAATAAATATAATTTTAACTATTTCTCTTCTTCATGGTTGTGTGTGTTTATTCTTTTGTTAATAAAGGTAATGCCTACTGGAATGGCTAAATCTCAAAGAAACACCTGATGGAGCAGGTAAGCTCATGCCAGGCAGTGCAAGATTGGGGGAAGGCACTACAGGAGTGGATAGGGGTGTAAGTTGCCAGGTGGGATAGACTAGGGACAGATCAGGTGTAGGTGGTGAACTGGATTAGCGGCAGACAACCATACAAACTATCCTATACTACCACTCCTGGCCTTGAAAGTCTGGGGTTTCTTGGACTTGCACTAGCAGTTTTGCTAACACGGATGCGAGTAACCCCATTCTCTAGGCAGGTGCCTGTGAACCTTACTCCAAGGTTCCATCTCCTTCCAACTCCTACCCAGCATTGATCACAATGTGAGGCAAGCAGCCCTGCTGCTCCAGTACTGGTTAGAATTGGGCTGTACAACACTTTTCATTATTTTATTACCTTGTGATCTTTAAATAGTTTTAAAATATTGACACTTGTTATATTGAAACATAGTAAATGGTATTGTACATCAGTTTTTAATACCTTTGATTCTGGGCCCCAGAAGCAAAATCAGTGGAACTGCAGCACAGAAAAACATAATAGAATAACAATAATTGAATTTTTTTCAGACTGTGTAATTTTCCAGGTTCTGTCTCTGTACACACTTTTATTTGGCTTGCTTCCAACAAGCTTAATAAAAAGTTAGATTAGTTCAGGGTAAGTAGCACTGAAGAAAATTTTACATTTTTGCCCCAGCTATGCTGAAAACACACTAACTGTGCAGTCCTGACCCGTGTCGGCCTGGGCGTATTGCAAAAGTGCCATAAAATACTTCTGTGCCACTCCTGTGGGATTTAGATCATTGCACAAACATGTGCCAGCCTCCCCACACCATGGCAAGAATGGGAGATGGATAAGTTGTGCTGACCTAAATTGGTTAGGATTGCTCTTTAAATGTTTTGCTACATTGCTTATGTTTGGCTAAAGTCCCAGTTACTTAGTTTTCTGAATATAATCTTGTGTTTATTGCCTGAAGATATTCCTCTATATTCCAATATAGGGTGCTTTTTGTTACAAGGCATTTCAAGGTGGATCTTTGTATCAGTGGAACACAGATGGGACTTCAGTATCCACTGATTTGCTATCCACTGATTTGGTTCACCACTGATACTGAAGTCCACCTTGAAATGTCCTGTAATAAGGAAAAACACTTAAAAGGGGCCATTTGACCTTATGCAACAAGGTAAGCTCCAGCACAGTCAATTTGGACATGCAACATTAATCTGAATTATTCTGTGCAGGAGGATCATGGCCAGGAAGGGTTTAGGATTCAGTGTACACTGCTGCAAAATAACAATCACACAATGCTTGCTGGGTTCTTCCCTTTTCTCCTCTCCTATTTGGATTTAGTAGAAACAGTTGTATCAGTTTATTGTTTAGGGTTGGTGAGCTAAATATTCCAGAACGTGTCTTATTGCTGAAAATTTGAACATTATAAATGCTTACTAGGTCCCTAGATATATATCAACAAATAATCTAGCATATTAATACATGAACATTACCAGGGACAGGTTTCATAATAAAAAGGGGAAAACTCTAAATAGAACATTTGTTTATGAGTTGAGGTGACATTAGTGATGTTATTTGCAATAAAAAGACAAACTGTGCTGGGACACCTCAGAGACTACTGATTTATTGTAATGGGACACCAACAAACATGAAATAAAAACACCTATAAATTGCATAAATTACATGAAAATGCACATGCAAAACTTTGGTGGGAAGCAGTAGGCACAGTGGGGAATCACCTTTTGAGTGAGCAATTACAGCAACAGAAAATGATTTCTCTCACTGTAAAGTAGGTTGCGATGTGACAACCCCTCCCATATTTGTTTCCCATTAATAATGAGGCAGAGATATCAAATCAAAATATATTAGCAACTCCACAGCTTTTATAATATGGGAAACATGCTACACAGATTTGGTATTTTGGTGGAATAAATTTGGATGAGTGCATTACATTTTTTATTTCTATAACTTTCAGATTTTAAAAATTAGAAAACATACAGACCTATCTTACTTAAATCTCTTGCACAAAGATACAATTGCTAAGCTTCATCCCAGGGGAATTTTTGGCTGCTGGAGGTCTCTTCAGTAAGGGATATTTGTAGCAGGGTGACCAGATGCCCAAACCTGAAAAGGAGGACAAGGTCTTAGATTCCTCTCAACCTGGCCTTTCTGGCAGACAATGGCACATTTGCCTACTCACAAGTAAAACTGTGATATTGGGCACTTTCACTTTCCCAGAGAGCTCAATGCCTATTTTTATCTTTGGTTTTTTGGCCATCACTTTTGATAGGAAGGAGATATTTCAAAACCAATTTTTGCATTGGATTCTGCACTTTAATATCAATCCAATGACCTATGGCATGATGGGGTACTGCACACCATTGCAAAGTTCCAAAATGAAGCCAAAATGGAGGACAGTGAAGCTCTTTTGGGGGACACCTGGAAAGAAGTTAAAAAGAGAACAAATCTGGAAAAATCCAGTCATTTGAGCACCCTGATTTGTACCAATGTTATAGGGTAAGCTCCAATACATCAACTTGGACCTGTGCCACTGATATCTCTGGCTGAACTGAAGCTAGGAAATGGGTTTGAATTTAGCACACACAAACACTATGAAACCAATCTGTCCTGGGCATGATCCATCCCTTTCTGGCTCTGTTCCTCCATCATCTACCCCATTCCACCCCCTACCTGCCCTCTCCTGTATATGCTGTTCACCTGCTCCAGCAGATCTCTCTTACTCTGCCAATGTGCACAAGAATGTTCTGGCCTTCCCAGTGGCACACCAGACCCCTGCGCTACTGCAAAGCTCTGTTTGGTGGCAGCCAATACCTCTTGTTCATGCATTCCACCAGTGCTTCTGATAATTTGTACAGGTATCCCCCTCTTTCCAACAGTTTGTTTTCTGATGATCCACTCTTTCAACACCTTTCAGTAATGCCCAGAACTCATTCATTCAGTGTATGTTCTGCACTTTCAACCTTAAAGGCCAAAATTGGCCTTCCCAATGTTGTTGCTCCTGATCTAATCCCATTCTCTAAAGAGTTAGGCTGCAATCCAGAGCAAATTCAGCCTGCTCTGACCTAACTGCACTCTCCTAACTATTCTGTATCCAGAGCAGAAAGTTATGCTGAATCCAGAGAGTCAGGAAGCCTGGGCTGCCCTAACTGCTCCAGAGCATGCTAAGTAATTGACACAAGGGGAAGACTTGCTCCTGAGGAGACACCCCTCAGATCACACTGAACAAGGAACAGCTGTGGTGCCTACAGTGGTGACATGACTCTGCGCATCACCCGGTGCGGAGGTCTGTGCGTCACCCCTGGAATGTGCACACCCCGCTACCTGGAGTACGCAGTCAGCAAAGTTGGCGCCTGCGCAGTTGTTTCTGAAACCAACTGGCTTCAGAAAGAGTAATGGCAGGCACCATCTCTGAAGCTTTCGGCTTCAGAGGAGACTGTGCAGGCGTCAGAGTTGGTGCCTGTTCAGTACTCTTTCTGAAGCCATTCGGCTGCCGCTCCGCCTCCTGAGTGAGGCCGAATGGCAGTGCAGAGGCGCGGACTTTCTCTGCTCTAAGGAAGTCTCCTCTGAAGCTGTTCGGCATGCTCAGTGTGTTTCTGCGCAGTGCACCTCAGATGGCCGTTCAGGCCAGCTCCTCAGACAAGTGTCTGCTTCTGGCTGATTCTCCGCCTTGGAGCAGGCCTGAATGGGGGTGCTGACGCCCGGGGCCTGCCAAAGGACAGTCAAGCTCCTCTGGCACATCACCCCATACGGAGTGCATCCCCAATGCAGCCCACACCAGCCGCACCAGTCTGGTGACGCCACTGGGTGCCTGCCTTCTAAGGAGTCCCTGATGAGATGCCAGTACATCCTACAGTGAATACAAGGGGCTTCTTGGAGTGGCCTGCTGTATCCTGAGGTTTGTGGGCAGCCGTAGTTTGTTCCATATCCTGAGGTTGAGAGGAAGGGGTTGCAGCTAGGCTGGCCAAGAACTCAGATTTTTGGTCAGCAATGCCATTCTTACTTGGGCCTTATCATGGACCCCTATGGGTCTACTCATTACTATACCTGCTCCTGAGATGGTATAACTCTGAGGGCTGGAAGAGGGCATTTCTGCCTTGGAAACAGGCTTTGGATTCAGAGTAACTGCTCTGCCCTAGGCAATGTTAAACATGCCCTCAACTTGCCTCTCCTGAGCTGCTTAGGCTGCCCCAGTTAGGGCAGAGCAGGTCCACCTCTCTTAGGGCACCCTATCTTGCCTTGCTCTGCCCTAAGCCTCCTTCAGAGTAACTGGGCTGGAGCATCTTGCAGTTGCTCCAACCTAGTGTTAGATAGGGCAACCTAAGGGCTCTTATGTGGACAGATTAGTTGCTCTGGATTGGGCTGTTAATAAGAATCCAGTTGCAGAAATCTTTGTGTGTCAGCAGGAATTTGCAAGATAAAAGGGGATTTATAATTTGCTAGCTAAAAAAGCTTTGGAAGCAACATTTATAAACTAAAAAGATTGGGTTCCACTTTTCAATGGTTTTCACTTTTGGATGGTGCTCCGTTTCTTAATCTGTCCAATTAGTGGGGGTTGCCTGTATCAGGCTGACAATCTGTTACATCTACAAGCACTGTGTTTTAGTTGCCAGTATTTACATCATTAGTTAAATGTCTACCTATGGCCATTTATTTCCACAGCAGCAACATACAGCAGGAAGAAAACCAACATTCTGACGTCACTTTCCCGTTAAACCCTGAATGCAGGCAGTCTCAAATGCAGGCAGGCTGCTGCTGCATTACCCCTGGTAAGGAGGGAAGTTTTCCCTATCGCTGCAATAGCACAGCAGCAGCCCCATACTTGCTCTGGATACAGCGTAGGCATACTGTAGGACTGAACTGTCAGTTGCACACAATTCCAGTAACATATGTATTTTAGGGCTTAGCAGTGTACTTAGGGCTTAGCAGTGTACTTAGTTTGCTAGGAAATGGTCGGTCATAATTTCTGGCATTGATACAATATCAATGTAATTAAGTAGAGCAATGTAAGGCACAGCATTAAGCATGAAATAAGGATATGCTCTCTAGCTGTAATCAGTGAAGCAGCAATGTCCAGCTCATACCAAAATTCTTAAGCCTTAATATTCTGAATTGCAATTTAAATTTTCAAAATCCCCCAAAGACAAGCCAAAAATCAACTGTTCCAGGCTTAAATATCTACAATATATTTTGGATCAACCAAAAGACGTGATCAGCTATAAATCATAGATACTTAGGTATTCCTGCTGGCTAAGTAGTATTGCATCTACTCCTGGTTGCCACATTTTAATAAAGGGGATAGTGGACATGGAAAGGATACAGAAGAGAGTGGCCAAAATTATTACTCGGCTGGGGTACCTCCGTTATGAGGAACGGTGACAGCTTTTGGAGCTCTACAGTCTAGAAAATGGTGCCTGATAGTTTATCAACTATACAGTCATGAGTTACAAACTTATGCGGGGTTGGATAAAGGGAAATTCATTTACCTCTCAAACAACACCACAACCGGAGGACATCCATTAAAACTGAGTATTGGGAGAATGATGTCAAAAGAAAATATTGATTTATCCAGCATGCAATTTTGTGAGTGGCTGTGGATGGCGCAAGCGGTAAAGACGCTGTGCCTGTTAACCAGCAGGCCTGGGTTCAAGACCCGGGTCGGCCCCACAAGACAGGGTGAGCTCCTGTCCTTAGCCCAGCTCTGCGACGCCAGCTGGATCTAATCGTATTGGCTCTGCCTTTGGACTAATTCAGTGGCGTGGAGAGGGGGGATTTGCTGCTTGGGTAACAGCATATCCTCCATAAAAAATCCAACCCAGGCTTTCGTGCTTCGCATGCAGCGTATGCAGCGCCAAGCACGATACCATAGTCTTTCAAGACTGACGGAGGCCTGCTAATTACTTTGTGGAACTCATTGCCATAGGATGTGGTGATGGCATCTTAAAATGATTTTGGACAAATTTCTGAAGGAAAAATCCATCACAGATTATAAACCCTGTAGGTATTTGCAACCTCCTGGTTTTAAAAGTGGACAACCTCAGAATGTCAAATGTAATGGAGGGAACTACTATGCAGGAGGGCACTACTATGTAATGGAGAGCACTACTTGTCTTGTGTGTTCCTTGAAATATCTGGTGGGCCACTGTGAGATTCAGGAATATGGACTGCATACTATAAGCCCTTGGCCTGATCCATTGGTCTCATCTTTGCCTCATCTCTCCATCACACAACGGAGGAAGGAAATGTACAGTACTTTATTGGATAATAACTTGGATCAGTTTCTGATCAGCTCACCACCACTGGCTCAATGTATCCTCCACCACTGGAGGGTACCTGTTTACAAACCAGGTAGACAGTTGCAAAGTAAGGGGGGAGTCCAGTCCACCCCAGATACAAGGCAAAAGAAAGTGTAAGGGAAATACCAATGTCATTCCTGCCCCTGCCATGTAAGCTTGACAGGAGAACCAGCGAGATGAAATTGTGGGACATTGGAGCCAGTTTTTATGGAATATATAGCCATCCTGGTGAAAGTGGATGTCTTCTTTTATTGCTAATTATTTCCTTCTTACCTGTACAGAGCCCTCACACTAAATCAGGCCTCTGGTCCTTCTCATAGTATGTTATCAGTGCCGATCAGTTCCCAGGTTCTGACAACATTTTTTTAGCACTACCTGGAAATGTCAGGGACTGAACAAGGGACTTTCTGCAGGCAAAAACCAGAGCGCTGAACTTAATTTATTATAGATTTATTTAGGTATATTATTTATATTATCTTTTCATCTAAATTTATGGACCTGCTATAAAAGCTATAAAAGTACGGGGACATCATAATTTTTGCCGTTTTATTCTCAATCACTTTACTAATGACCCCAAGCGTGGAATTTGCCTTCTTCACTGCTGTTGCAAATTGGGGTGACACTTTCATTGAACTATCCACCAGCACCCCTAGATCTCTCTCCTGCTCTGTCAGGATATGTTCTCTGAATAGTGACATCACCAGGTTGCTGAAGGGTTCAAGGTTTGTTCAAGCCATATCTTAAACTGGTGGTCAAACTTGAAGATACTTTGATATTTTTCCAAACACTGAAGAACTATGATACTGCTGCTGCATACCCTCCGAATGCAATTAAGAAATAAATTATTTATTTATTTGATTTGATTTCTATCCCCCCTTTCTTCCTTAACGAAAGGAAAGCGAAGGTGGCTAACAATATCTAAAATAACAATATAATAACATTAAAACTAGATAATAATAAATACAGGTAAAATATAATTAAACTATACAAAACAGTAAAAACGATGAAACCCAGGATTAAAAAAGACAGGCAACAATACAATAAAAACCTATGTGAATTACAGGTTTAGCATAAATATACCTCTCTCACAAAAACTGGTTCAAACAAAATACAGTGGTACCTTGGTTCGTGGGCATAATTTGTATTGGAAGTATTCTTGAAATAACTTGTATATGAAAGCGAATTTTCCCATAAGAAATCATAGAAACTCATAGGATTTGTTCCACAACCCAAAAATATTCAGTGGCTAGGTTTCTCAGGCTCCTTTCCAGCCCCCCCCCCCTTACATAGGAGTGAGCCCCATTGAGTGTAACAGTCTTATTTCAGAGTAGATATGCATAGGCTGGTCTTTCAGGAGAGCTCCGGAACTGCCTGTATCTTAGCCAGGTCTATATTTTTGCTTATTTTGCAGGAAATTGCTTGTATTGCAAGACAAAAATTATTAGAATCTAGCGAAAAGCATACCTGTGTTGCGGGAGTAAAATTCCCCATGTGTGATCCCCCACGGCGCAACTTCCCCCATGCACAACTTCCTCCATGCGCAACTTCCCCCATGTGCATCAATTCCCCATGCTCATCATTCCTGCATATGCATCAGTCCCCCATGTGCAACTTCCCCCCTGCACAACGTCCCACCATGCGCATCAATCCCCATACGCATCAACCCCCCGTGCGCATCAGTCCCTCCATGCACATCATCCCCCCATGCACATCATCTCCACATGTGCATCATCTCCACATGCGCATCAACCCCCATGTGCAACATCCTCCCATGTGCAACATCCCCCATTCGCAACATCCCCCCCATGTGCATAAACCCCCATGCGCAACATCCCCCACATGCAACATCCCCCACACGCAACATCCGCCTACACGCAACATCCCCCCATGTGCGTAAACCCCCATGTGCAACATTCCCCCATGTGCAACATCCCCCATGCACATTAACTCCCCATGCACATCAACCCCCATGCGCATCTTCCGATGTGCAGCATCCTCCCCAGTGCAACCTCTTCCTCTGAACAATGTCCCCCCATTGCAACAGGCACCAAGCACCAAATTGGCTGGATTTTGTTCAGCCTCCCATGTTAAGTACAGGACAAAAACGCGTTGCCCCCTTTTCAGCCCCTGAAGGGTTAAATTTCTCCAGATGGTTCTTGGTGGGTGTTCAGGTGACAGAAGGAACTCCCAGAATTCCATGCTTCAGGCCCAGCAGTTGGGGCGGAATGTTGCTGAGTCAGCAATTCTCAATGCAAAGTATAGGGAGGAAAACGCGTTGCGCCCCTTTTCACCCCCTTCCGGTTGGAATTTCCAAAAACTGGTTTTTAGCGCACCCCTCCATAACAGAAGGAATACCCTCCCCAAATTTCACGCTTCTAGGCCTAGCGGTTTTGGCAGGACAGTCATGAGTCAGTCAGTGAGTCAGTCAGTGAGCAAGTGAGTTAGTCAGTCAGTGAGTTTTCCCTTTTATATATATAGATGTTTGCTTGTCTTGCAAAATGCTCTCAATCCAAGGTTTTACTGTACTTAAGGTAAATCCATTTCCTTTTTGGAAGCATGAACCATAGTGGTTGTGACACTGTTGCCTGTAAGTTTGTTATTAGTGAAAGGAGATCCAGCCAAATCTCTTCACTGCTTTTCCTCCATTGTACTTCCTTTTGGGTATTACACACAAAGTACAGGTGAAGAGCCAACGAGTCACTTTCAAACTCAGAAGAAAAAGCTTTAAAAAGAGTAAATCTTTTCGGAACAGCCATAAAGAGGGGCTAAACCCCAGCCTAAGCCTCATTTCCAAGCAATGTTTGATTATGTTTGATCTCAAAGAAGGAATATGGATTAGCTTTCGGAAGGTTATATTTAAACAACTATGTATGAAAGACATGAGACGGCTTCTGTCCCTTTGCTATCAAGAAGAATATCTAATGATAGAAAAAGTTTTCTCTTTCAAGATCACATTGAATGTTATCAGTCAGGGTCATTGGGGAGGCTTCATGCAGAACTGGTTAAGTCAGTGATTCTCAAACTTTTAAAGGCCTAACCAGTGATGTCAATCATAAGGCATATGGGCTGAATGTGTCCCCCAGGAGCTCTTTCTCCAGCTCTCTGGCTATCCCAGTACCACCACCATCTGCTCTCACCTCTATGTTGAACTGTCATTGCTGAAATTTCAGCCCATGTAAGAATTGAGCAATCTTGAAAAAATGATTAATATTTGTGTATTCTGTGATTTGCAGTTAATGAGTGTATTTCCCACCTCTGCTTTAGATACTCAGTAGCATCTCAAGCGGATACAGAAGACTTTGTATCCCTTGAGGATACCCTCCAAAGCTAAGAATGAATTGCTGGGATCAGACCCTAATTTTTCTATGTACTTATAAAATAAAAGCATTAAAATAAAATAAAAGCAATGCTTTTATTTGTGTTTTAGATTCATCTGACCTAGATTCATTCATTAGAGCCTTAGCATCCAACCTAGGATTGCCATAATTTTCTTCCACAAAATTGGGATAGAACCCTCTGTTCCATTTGCCAGTATCTGCCCTCTGTTCAATTTGCCCATAAATTGGGATTGTCCATTTTCGGAACGTATTTTTTGCAACCCTACCCCAACCCTATGCAAGTCTACTCAGAAGTACATTCCATTATTGTCAATGGGACTTACTCCTAGGAGGAGGAGGATGATTAAGTCGCTGTGCCTATTAACCAGCAGGCCAGGGTTCAAGACCCGGGTCGGCCCCACAAGACAGGGTGAGCTCCTGTCCTTAGCCCAGCTCTGCAACGCAGCTGGATCCAATCGTATTGGCTCTGCCTTTCCATTGGACTAATTCAGTGGCATGGAGAGGGGGGATTTGCTGCTTGGGTAACAGCATATCCTCCATAACAATCCAATCCAATGAAGGCTTTCGTGCTTCGCATGCAGTGTATGCAGCACTGAGCACGATACCATAGTCTTCCAAGACTGATGGAGGCCTGCTTTTGAAGTTGACCTCCCCCACCACATACCCAACTCCATCCAAGCAACCTCTTATTATGCTGGTTATGTTTAAATGTGTAGCACTTCTACTCACTGAGGCTAATGGGAGCCTAATGGGAATGTCACTGTACTCTAGGACACTGATTCGCCAACATTTCAGTCTGGGGGCCCCAAGAAGTGATATCATCAAATAGTGGCATCAGATAGAAAGTGACATCACTGTGACGCCAGAGCTCCTCTATGTTTACTCTGAAGTAAGTCCCTGGGTTAGAATTGCCATAATTCCCTTCCACAAAATTAGGACAGGATCCTCTGTCCCATTTACCAATATGGGAACACAATCCCCCAAAATCAAGACTGCCCATTTTTTGGGACATATGGCAACCCTACATTGTGTTCAATGAGACTTAGAGCACAATCCTAACCATGTCTACTCAAAAGTAGACATAAGGCAACCCTACATTGTGTTCAGTAAGACTAACCCTACAATCCAGAGTAACTATGGGGGCACATAAGAGACATTACATGTACCCATTGTTACTGCACGACCTAGTGAAAACCTATGGGAAATTCATATTGGAATCCAGAACAAATTGTTCTTACACCAGAGCAAGGGCTTCCCATAGTTACTCTGGATTGCGCCCACAGTGCACATGTCTACTCAAAAGTAAGCTACTCAAAAGTAAGACTAACCATGTCTACTCAAAAGTAAGCTCCTTGTGTCCAATGGGTCTTACTAACAGGAAAGTGTCTTTAGGATTGCAGCCTTACTCCCAGGAAAGTTTGGATTGCAGCCTGTTCTATTCCAAGATGGTGGTGCCCATGGCCAGACTGTAAGACTGTGCCCTGCTGTTTGCAGTCACCTGTAATAAAGCAGTCAGGACCCTTCCCAAGGGGTCCTAACCCCACTTTGAGAACCACTGCTTTAGGCACATCATTCAGCTACTGTAATGTGAGTTGCCCTGGCAAGAATGATACAGTTGCAATCTTACCTTTGTTGTTGTGTAATCAGAGAAGAGCATTTCATTGTCATTAAAAAAATTTCATTCTGAAGAATCAAGGCTCTGGCAACCAGGGATATGCACAAAAATGAACACAAAACTTGCACCTACACTGAGGCATTTCGTTATTCAGATCCTGAATGTCAGACATTTAAGTAACATTTCAGAGCATGTTATTTATTGGCTCAAGGATTGAGAAATGGGTGGCTATAAATGGCACTACATCTACCTCCAATGTCCCTGCCTGCTGGAGGTTATACATGTTAAACGACAGCATGAGTGATGAAAAGGATGGGGCAAAATGCTAAGGGTCTCTAGAGCTTCTAACTTGCATCTGCCTGACATTTTCACTCTGTAGGTATGTACATGCCGTAAACACCGAGAAAGCCCTGCAAGGAAGGCAAATTAAAGATGAAGTTCAGCAAAATTGCAGTGTTCCTGAACCTATGATGCTTTGGCAAAATAGCAGTGGGTCCCCTTCCAGGATGACATATCGGGAGAGGGGAAAGGTTGTGAAAGAAAAGCAGGTTGGTTGGGTAGGGGATTTTAAATTTGTACATAAATGATTTTCAGTCACCATAGCACAGACTTTGGTGTGTTGCAAATGATCCACAGGTGTGCCATAGGATTTCAGCAATGTGGTATGCCTTAACAATTGTTTTAAAAAAAACCTGTCAAAAATTATCCTTCATCTATGGCTGACTCGTTTGGCTTTTATGATTTGCCAAATTGCAAATTTGCAGTCAGGCACTGAATCCGAGTTAGGGGGCCAAGATTCCCAACAAGCAGGGGTTTGAGGATGGTCAATCATTTGCAGAGGTATGTGCCTGTAGGCGCGTGCTGGTGGTCAGAGGGATGACATTGTGAAGTTTGGCGTGATTTGACCTGCTCTGAATTGGGAGATCTTGAAATACTAGAGCACAATTCTAACAATGTTTCCTCAAAGGTAAGTCCCATTGTGTTCAGTGGGTTTTACTCCTGGGAAAGTGTCTTTAGGATTGCAGCATATGTCCTTTTTGAGGTGGCTGTAGCAGAGTAGCCTTGATGAAGGTATAACTAGATTCTATGAGAAACTTTGTTACTCATTGTTGGATTTGCACATATTGAAAGAGACCTGTGATCATGCTTGATTTTGAATACAATCCTAAGCAATTTAGGCCAACACAAATCTCCTGTCTCCCCATTCCATGATAACATAGGGAGGCTGGTGCATGCCTGTGCACTAGCTTAACTCCCATAGGAGTGGTGCAGAAGTGCACACGTTTGTGACAACCCCAGACCAGCATGGGAGTTGTGACAGGACCTGTGCCAATTTAGCTGTGGGTTAGGATTGCACTGTTATAGATAGTTGTCCACTTCTGTTTTCTTGCCTCCATACTGCATTATTCTTATATATGAATAAGGGATACTATAAGGTGTCAAAGACCAAATATCTGGGATCGTGTTAAATTATCTTGACATATTACTACATCTACATTAACAAACACAGCTTAAGCACAGTTCTTATATGCCAAAGCTGTTACTGCTTTTGCTCTCTCTGTCTCTCTCATTTTAGCAGCTCTCCTAATAAGCAATTCCACATCAGAGCAAAGATTGAGTGCAACTGAGCTGCAGTGCCTCTAATCATGCTTAATCCACCAGATAGATTCCATATTGTGTAAGGAACAGAACAGCTCCCCAGCTCCTCCAAGCTTTGTAGACAGGTTGATACATCCCAAAGGGAAGAAACTGTATGCTGAAGAGCAGTTTCATTATTTAGCCAAATCCTTTTGAAGCCATGATGCTCTTTGGAAACTCAGCTGGAATATATCTGATCTTGCCTGGCATGTAGATTTCAGCAATTCCCTTTTTATACATACGTCAATTCGGCCTCCAACTTGTGCATTTAGTTAGACTTTGACTTCACCTGTTGTAGGAAAAAAAAAACAGGTGAAAGAGCAAATCCTTTGATATGCGTTGAACTCATCCTTTGTTAGGTGTTGCGAAGTTTAGCAGTAGAGAATACTGAAGGCACAATCCTAACCAATTTAAATAACCATCATTCAAATACACAAGATATCCATTGCCCACACACGCCTTTGTTCATTTTGCTGTAATTACTTATTTATTTTGGCTGTGTGTTAATAAATCTCTGTTATTTAGGCTTTGGCAGATGATTTTTATGTCTTTTTTGGTGGCTTTTTTATTTGCAAGCAGAGAAAGACTGGTTCCAATTTTCAACAGTTTTCACTTTTGGACGGTGCTCCGGACCCTAACCTGTCCAGTAAGTGGGGGATGTCTGTAAAGAAAACTGCTGTATTGTGCAACAAAAAGTGGATTTCCTTAACTCAAACTGACCGATGAGACTGATCATTCTGAGAGCCACTGAGGTGTTGTTATGACACAGCAGTGAACCAAGTATGGGGACAGCTCTAATTTCCATGTAATACTAGAACACTTTTTCAGTTGTGTGAGTGTCATCAAGTTGGCCACTATTTTTGGTTGGTTACTGATTTATTGGGTGATGCAACCCAAGTGACATTATTCTGATTAGGTTATGTTATGTTTATTCTGTATGGTCTTGAACAGAAAGGAGATCCATCATGGGGGTGTCACAATAACCTCACACCAGGTGATGCAAAAGCCAGTGGCATCTCTGTTTTTTCCTGAACTGAAGTGTACTACTCATTTGCACCAACCTTTGGAACATCCATTCATTGCTAAGGCCTCCATTACAGACCGAGGATTTCTTCGTTGTGATTCTGTGAAAGCATGCATAGCGCATGGAGGAAGTACTGTATATCTTTTGTCAGTCATTCCTCCTGTTAGCCTAGAGCTGTCAGAGGTTCTGATTGAAAGGAGACACCTTCTAAAGTAATGTCCCAGATGCCTCCATGTGGGCCAGTGAGCTTGTCAGTCACTCTACGCTATCTATTTCTCAGATGGAAGAAGCAGAAAAGGTATTATCAAGATGCTCAAGAGATAGGGGAAAGGGACGCATTTTGGAACATGGGAGCATTTTTCTCATGGGAAACAGCCTTAAAATGTCCCATCCATATAGGAGTCACAATAAGGCCGTTGAAACAGGCTTCTTTAAAAAAAGAAAGAAGCATTTCAATTGCAACCACTCTTGATGGTCATACTCAGCACACTTCTTAGGAGATAAGGGGCCAAAATAAAAACATTTCAGCTCCCCCCACTCACCTGAACGAGCGGATGTGGTGAGGCATATGTATCACTGCCAATTCCTTGGAGAATGGGCAATCCACCTGCAAAATAGACTGATAGAAGGCAGGCAGGCAGGCAGGCAGGCAGGCAGACAGACAGACAGACAGACAGACAGACAGACAGACAGATAGATAGATAGATAGATAGATAGATAGATAGATAGATAGATAGATAGATAGATAGATAGATAGATAGATAGATAGAAACAATGGAAACAACGGTAGCCCCATAATGGCTCTCTCTTTTTTGATATGACATACACAGGGAACAACCCTTCAGCATGATACAGGATTGTTGCTGTTGTTCTTCAATTTAAAAAGGAAAATAGGGCATGATGGATCATATCACTGCTTTTCTGGCCCAAAATACCCCTTTCCAGTCCTTGGATTCCTGCCAGCAAAAAAAGCCAGCATAAGTCCAAGGAGATGCATTGATGGCCAGGCAGCCTGTAGAGTAACATATTTTCACTAATCTCTCTAAGGCCATCTAGTTGCATTCTTTTCCATTGTTGGATGTGTGTGGGACACCAGGAGACAAGATGTCATAATCACAGAAGAGGATAAGGCATCCCAAAATGTAGGGCATCCAAGATAAATATAGGGCATGACAAAATAAAAGCTAAAAAGGCTAAAAAGATTTTTAGTAGCTAAAAACGCAATTAAACACAATTGCTTTAATGTGGTTAATTTAAACACTATATTATTTATTATTAAATTTAAGGCTATATCATGTATAATTTATTAATTACAAGAAGGCTATGCGAAGCCTGCCTTCACCAGGAAAAAGAGGACATTTAAGTTCTTTTCCAGGACACAAGGATAAAAAAGAGGACATCTGGTCACCATGGTGGAACAATCCTTAGGTACTTCACAAGTATTCACACTTTTCAAAGCATTAGGGTGAAATCCAGAGTAACTATAGGGAGTCCTTGCTCTGGAGTAAGAACAAGTTACTCTGGATTGCAATTTGAATTTCCCATAGGTTTACACTAGGTGGTGCAGTAACTACGTGTGCACGTAATGTCTCTTATGTGCTCCTGTAGTTACTCTGGATTGTGCCCTTAGTGAACGGATTCGGTGCAAATGATGGATACAAAACAGTACACAAAACTGTTTGGACAGGAATGCCTCACCATAATTATCTGCAAGCAAAGTACTTCTTCCAACAACAAAGATGAATAGCTGTTCATATACAGCCTTGAAAGTCATGTCCAGCCATGTCTTTCTGCGATTCATGCAATGCAGACACTGTCACTGTGAAAACTGCCTCAAAGTTGGCTGAACTTACTCGCTGCAATGATTGTGGATAACTGTGTCATCACAAGTGTCGCAATGAAATGAATAATTTGATGCAATCTTTCACCTAGTGAAGACATCCACAAAGACATCCAGTCTTGTATACTGGAAAAAAAAATCTTAAATGATTAAACCTGCTTTTTACTGGTCCATCCGTTTTAGCATTATTAACACTGGCAACAGTAGTATAGCGTGAATACGAAACGGTCAGTACCGTAGGTACTTCAACATGCATTTTAAATAACCCTTTTGCTATTGGACCCATTCTGGGCAGTGATGGCAATCCACGGGAGCCTGTGTGCATTGCTGTTGTCAGCTTTTATGGGAAACTGGTAAACGCCTGTCTGCCTAGCTGAGGTGAGATGGAGGGAGATGCTCTAATCGGGAGGCGACTCTTGTTCCTGAGGTAAATTTTACCCCAGAACCTGTTTCGCCTCAGCACGCACTGAAATCACCTCAGGGAAGGGTGTGAGTTTAGAGTCTCCTCAGGAAAGGCGTTAAGACCTTACCAGAGCCCTATATTATTATTACATGCTCTGAATAGTGATTTGTGTGGATTTGACAAACAGACTGGATATATGACTATGCTATAGTGTCTTCTGATTTTGTATTGGCTGCTGTAGTATTTGTAAATAGAGTTCTTCCTGAAAGAATCTATCGAGTGCTGCCTCATTTTTCTCCCAAACACAAACTGCCACAGCCATCATCATTAGAGGAAGCTCTGACAGGGATTTCTTCTACATAGTTCCACCACGGTGTTGGTGTAGCTGCTGTGCACACACACGTATACCCTGACAGCCGTTACTGCCCAGAATGGCTTTAACAGCAAATGGGTGGTCTGCTTACATGCACCCCACTTCATTAGTTACCATTTTGTCCCCTCTAGCTATGCTTCTGGCTGACAATCATTCTTCAGGGGTTCAGAAAGATCTTTCTGAGAACTCCTCAGATGCCAGAGTTCTGCATGTTAAGCATATACACCATCACTGAAGGTCAACTCCATCCACAAATCTAGGTCATTCAGAAGGCCCCATATTTAAACAAATTGATTTGCAAGTGTCACACCTTGTTTAGTTCCCAAAATAGTTTAATGCCATGGAACAGCTGAGTATGGTGGCTTTTGAAATAACATCAACTTTCATCACAATCCAAAATAACTACGGGAGCTCTTACTTTGACATAAGAGACGTTTACATCGACGTAGTTACAGCGCCACCTATGGGAAACCTATAGGAAATGCGTAGAGCAATCCAGAGTAAATTTTCTTACATTGACATAAGAGCTCCTGTAGTTACTCTGGATTGTGCTGTCGGTCTTCTAGCAAATCTATCATTAGTAACATGGAACTATTAACCAGATAGCACTTATCCTATAGTTTTTCTTCAATGAGGACACCCTCCTCATTCATTTCTGCATTTGATGGACATCCTGTGTGTTGGTTTTTTGAATTATTGAATAAATTATTTCTCTGCAACGGAGATCGGTGTGGGCAGAATTTACCCAATCTCCTCATGTAAGATTAATTTACTTACTATAAAGTGCCCAGTTTGTCAATCTCTGTTTTTGTTCTTGTGATAAATTATTTAACTCAGGCAAATCACTGATGCCGCTCATGCCTGAAATCAAGGCATCAGCCACAAGAAGGGATCTTAACAGGACTACAATAAATCATTATATAATCTGAATAAAACTCTCTTAATGATCTGATACTCAGAGATGGCAGGCCATTCATATAGATTAGAAATGAAAAGCTGGACCCAGATGAAAGCTCATGAAGGCATAATAATTATTTAGGCTGCAATCCTAAGCACGCTTTCTTAGAAGTAAGTTGCATTGCACACAATTGGACTGAGTAGACATGCATAGGATTGTGCATTCAGAGGATCAAAGTATACAGTATTTTTTAATGCAAAAATCAACAGTGTTTCTCTTTAACATAGGTTAAGAGTATATCTTCTTCAAAGTAATTGAATTTCGGATTTTTCTAGATTATAAAGTAATTTCATAAACTAGTAATTCTCAGTGTTTGTCATCCACTGTACCACTTCACATGGTCCACCTATTTGAAGTACCATAGATACCTGAATACCTGAATACAAGTCACAAATATGTCAAGGGGAGGTTTTGAGTCATATGCTGCAATCCTAAAGACACTTTCCTGGGAGTAAGACCTACTGAACACAATGGGGCTTACTTTTGAGTAGATATGATTAGGATTGTGCTCAAAATCACATAATTTTTTATGACCCTCAGCTATGTCAGGGTGAGTTACACTTGGGGGAAGATGCCTGACTATAGTTTGTTTTATTTTACCCAAGTCCAGATCCTGAAAAAAATCATCTACCAGTAATGTTTACCAAAGAGCTGAACAGTCTCTAATTTATTTGAAAATATAGTAAAAGATTCTAAGACATTTGAATTCATTAACTTTTAAAATTATTTTAAAACTCACAACTTTTTAAAAAGTTAAATTAACTTTTAAAATTCACAACCTTTTTGTCAACACTCTCAGAGTAAGGGCACTGTAAACAACATACTATATCATAATCATTAATCAAGACCTTATTTAAGGTGGCTGGTGAGTTAAGAAAGAATCTCGACATAAATACAGCCTATAATACATAATTGGAAGTGTGCAATTCACCTCTCATAAGCAACAAGATAAGCAACAAGAAAGGAGCATGAGCAAGTGCAGCCACACATAGTTGCAACCAGATTTACTACTCAGAAGTTAGATCCACTGCTTTCCATGAGTGTTATACTTCAAAAGTGGTTCACTGAATGGTAGCATGGAGCTTAGTTTCAAATGGAAATTAGGATTCTACTCTAACAATAGTCTCTCTCTCTTCCCCAAGAGGTTAAGCTTGAAATAAATGTAGGTAATTTATGTATTTTTTATGTACTCAATCATTGGGGAAGAGCCTTTACATCATTGTATATGTTATTGTTGTTACCAGGTTGCTGAACACCCTTGAGCAAGTCTCCTGCAATGGGCTTGTATGGCATCTAACTCTCACCATCTGTTGGTGCTCTGGGCACTATCTCTGTTATTGAATTTTCAGGGTTCAGCATTGCCAAACCTGGCTGATCTCAGATACCAACCCTGTTGTTGTGCAACCAGTACCAGTATCATCAGTGAATGCTACATTCTCTGAGAATCATGACTCTATTCAGATAATAATCAGCACATACTACATGAAATGGATTGTAATTTAGATCTCTTGACTAAATGGAAACTGAAATTCTACAATTATGTGATCCACAGGAGAGGATTAGTTTCCCAATGTGCTGTTGTCCCGTGTCGTTGCGTTAAGATGGGTTAAGAAGGTCTTCCCAAAATACTCAGACAGTTGTGTGCTGATTGCAAGTCTACTTTGCCTGCAAAAGTGAAAAGAAAATTACAAAGCCATTCACAAATAAGTGCTTCTCTCCTCTGTTGGGAAAGAAACGTAAGTCCTCAAATTTATGGTTAGTGACTGCAGTTTCAAAACTCCAATTCTTATGGTTTAATTTTGAATCTATTTTTTTTTCTATTTTCACTTTTCACTTTCAGGAAATGATAGGAAAAGAAAGCATAGCTAATGATTGTTCATGTTCTAGAGCAGTGATTTTCAAACATTTTCATCTAATGCACACTGATAAGGCACTAAAATTCTCAAGGGACACCATCAGTTTTAAGACCAATGCCAAGGCACACCCTGCTGTGGGTAGGGGGTTCAAATCCCACAATAGTCAACTGACCTGCGGACCATTTGCAGCACACCAGAACATAAGCCAGTGGTTATCAAACCACTGTTTGAGATACCGTTATAAGTGATTTTTATCTTCACTCTCTCTCAAACATGGGGGGCCCTAGGGAGGTGGGCTTTGAGCTCCCTGAAACCCTGGGAAGCTTTTGTATCCTTTGGTGAGTCCAAAGCAGCACAATCGAAACAATTGTGTTGCTGCCTTCCCCCCTCCCTGCCCCTCAAGTTGGGCAAAGCCCAAGACTCTCATGTTGGGGGCCGAAAAAATGTACATTTTAAATCTGAATAAATTTACATATATTTTCATATAAGAGTATATTAGAGTCAGAGCCGGAGGACTGTAAGGCTTGGCTGTGGACTGGATGGAGGGGTTTTGCTGTGGGCCACATCTGGCCCATGGGGTAGGATTTGGACACCCCTGCCCTACACCCTCAGAATGCTTTAAACAAAAAGGTGGGAAAAATAATATTAAAATCTATTTATGTTGGCTTTATTACAGTGATTATAATTGCAATGATGGTTACCACCTGGGATGTGCTTGGTGAGCTCCAGGTTTATCAGATTAGAACCATTCTGGAGTTCCTGCCACCTTCATTGCATGGTCTTTGACACGTGTCTCAGATTCTCTGTCCATAGGGCTCAACATATTTCCATTGTCAACCTGACATAAGCTTCCTTCTTAGTGTCAGTTGAAACCTGAACTCTTTGGATCAGGCCCATTCTGGTTTTGCGTTTTTCTTGGCCTGCACTTCAAAATTGATTGACACATGAGCACCTTCTCCTGAGTAGTTATACACATGCTGGGTTTCACTTTCCATAGGGCTCTATACATTCTCCTTCTGGCTATCAACTTATCATTTGAATGAACTCACCAATAATCAAGTCAGGACCCACTGATGGGTTTTGATCAGTGGTGGGATTCAAATGAATTAACAACAGGTTCTATGTCCTAAGAGCTGTGGGTGGCGCAAGCGGTTAAGGCGCTGTGCCTGTTAACCAGCAGGCCAGGGTTCGAGACCCAGGTTGGCCCCACAAGACAGGTTGAGCTCCTGTCCTTAGCCCAGCTCTGTGACGCCAGCTGGATCCAACTGTATCGGCTCTGCCTTTCCATTGGACTAATTCAGTGGTGTGGAGAGGGGGGATTTGCTGCTTGGGTAACAGCCTATCCTCCATAACAATCTAACCCAGGCTTTCGTGCTTTGCATGCAGCGTATGTAGCGCCAAGCACGATACCATAGTCTTTCAAGACTGACGGAGGCCTGCTATGTCCTAATAACCTAAATTAACAACAGGTTCTATGTCCCATTAGTAACCGGTTCTCAGAACCAGGCGCTCATTAGAAAGGGTTCTTTAGAACCTGTGAGAACCCCCTGAAGCCCACCACTGGACTTGTGATCCACATTTTGAGAAACACTTACCCCCAAATCCAAAGTAACTACGGGAGCACGTAAGAGACTTTACATCAGCATTTCTCAAAGTGGGGGTTGGGACCCCTTTGGGGGTCGCCTAAAGACTCCTGGTGCAGGGGACCAGGGGGGAAGACCTGGCAGAAACACTGGAGCCACTGTGGCCGGAAGAAGCAGCTGAGAAGGAGCCTCTGCGCAGCTGTGAGATGATGTGGAGCCTTGGGGGCAGGTAGGATTGCAGCCTTAGAGCCCAGTTCTATGCATGTCTACTCAGAAGTCAGTCCCATGATAGTGAATGGGACTTACTCCCAGGAAACAGTGGCTGGCTCTGCTGCCTGAGATCCCAATCCTATGGAGTTCTCCTCTCACCCAGGTACTTACCTTCCCATTCCTCCCTTTCTTTCTTTCTTTCTTTCTTTCTTTCTTTCTTTCTTTCTTTCTTTCTTTCTTTCTTTCTTTCCTTCCTTCTTTCTTTCTTTCTTTTTCTTTCTTTCTTTCTTTCTTTCTTTCTTTCCTTCTTTCCTTCCTTCTTTCTTTCTTTCTTTTTCTTTCTTTCTTTCTTTCTTTCTTTCTTTCTTTCTTTCTTTCTTTCTTTCTTTCTTTCTTTCTTTCTTTCTTTCTTTCTTTCTCAGTCACCCCCTCTTAGCTATGCCACATCTATCTATCTATCTATCTATCTATCTATCTATCTATCTATCTATCTATCTATCTATCTATCTATCTATCTATCTATCTATCTATCTATCATTACGTATTGTTTTTATGATTAATCGCTATGCTTTAATTATGTTCAATTTGTAACAATGAAAATACACTCTGCATATCAGATATTTGCATTACTATTCATAACAGTAGCAAAATTACAGTTATGAAGTAGCAACAAAATAATTTTATGGTTGGGGGTACCCACAACATGAGGAAATGTATTAACGGGTCACGGCATTAGGAAGTTTGAGAACCACTGCTTTACATGCACCTGTAGTTACTGCACCACCTAGTGAAACCTATGGGAAATTCATATTGGAATCCAGAGTAAGTTGTTCTTACATTGGAGCAAGGAACTCCCCATAGTTACTCTGGATTTTGCTCTTATTTGCTTATTGCTCTTATTTGAAGATGCTCCCCTCTCTCTTCTCAATGTGCTGAAATGGATGCTGGGCTTATTTGTTCTGAAAACCAGATTGTTCTGTCTCTACTATCTCCGAATTATCGAGGCAGGCCACAAGGTAATTAGATCCAGCAGCATAATGCTAATGATTTCCAAATAGGAAGATACTTTGCCCAAAAGATTGCTTACCATTTCCTCACCGATCATTTAAAATGTGAGTAGAGCAATGAGCTGGATTCCATTTTAAAGGCTTTCATTCCAAGATTTCAATCTATTTTATTTTCTGTTCAATGGTGCACATAGGAAGAGAATCAGGGCCGTTATCTTCCCTCTGTCAAAGCCTGATCATTCCAACAAGAAGTTATTAACAGAATAATTGAGGAGGTTGAATGACGTCGAAGGCCCTTTGGAATATATACATACAAAAGAATGTACAGTGGACCTTCTATGGGGATTTCAGGACCACCGACCCACCCCATGGATACTGAATTCCTCAGATAATGAAATCCATTGAATGTTTCACAGAAAAATCAGTAGTGCCTTTGAGAACATAAGAAGAGCCCTGCTGGCTCTGGTCAAAGCCCTATTTCATCCAGCTTCCTGGATCTCACAGTGGCCCACCAGATGCCTCAGGCGCACACATGACAAGAGACATGCATCTTGGTGCCCTCTCCTGCAGCTGATAGATTTTTCCACCATAATGTGTCCAGTTCCTTTTTAAAGACAGCTATGTTATCACCCTATCCTTTACCAATGAGTTTCTACAGACTAATGACACACTAGTTAAAGAAATACCGTATATACTTGAGTATAAGCCGACCCGAGTACAAGCCGAGACACCTAATTTAACCACAAAAAACTGGGAAAACTTATTGACTCGAGTATAAGCCTAGGGTGGGAAATGCAGCAGGTACTGGTCCTTTTCCTTGTAGCCTTCTTGGAACTTATAGGCTGCAATCATAAGCACACTTTCCTGGGAGTAAGCCTCATTGAACTTAGTGGGGCTTACTTCAGAGTAGACATGCATAGGACAGGGTGATCAGATGCCAAACCCAAAATTCCTGAACCCCAAGGCCAAAATTCCTACCCGCTTTAAAAAATTGCCAAAAAATGTATTTTTTATTTTTATAGATTTTTTTTGGTTTTTTGGCCATAACTTTTGATGGGAAGGAGATATCTCAAAACTGATTTTTGCATTGGATTTTGTTCTTCAATATGAATCCAACGGTATATGACATGATGGGGTTTGATCCCACCACTTTTCAGTTCACCCGAGTTTAAGCCGAGGGGGCTTTTTGGGCCCATTTTTGGGCCCCCAAAACTCGGCTTATACTCGAGTATATATGGTATTTTCTTTTGTCTGTCCTGACTCTTTATATGCTCAATTTTAGTGGATGTCCCCTTGTTCTGCTGTTGTGTGAGAGGGAAAAGAACACCTCCCTTCCACACCATCCCATGCATATCTATATATCTCCATCATGTCCACTCTCTGGCACCTATATGTCATCTAAGTAGGGTTGCCATAATTTTGTTCCACAAAATCAGAACAGGACCCTCTGTCCCATTTGCCAGTTTGTGAACACAAACCCCCCCAAATCAGGATTGTCTCTATTTTTCAGGACATATGCAATGGTGGGCTTCAGGTGGTTCTCACGGGTTCTATAGAACCTTTTGCTAATGAGTACCTGGTTCTGAGAACCGGTTACTAATGGGACATAGAACCTGTTGTTAATTTATTTGAATCCCACCACTAGACAAATGGCAATCCTTCCATCTTCTGCATACATTCAAATCCATAGATGCCAAGCCCACAGATATGGGGGAACTATATGTGATGCAATCTACAACATTTTTGCCCACTTGGATGAGAGTGGATGTTAAGGTACAAGGACCGTATAAAGCTAAAGTTAATTTTAAAAAATAATTATACCCTCATTTTAAAATATGCTTGTTCTCCACTCTGACGTGTTGTAACATATGAAACAGCTGGATATATTTAAGATGAACAGCGTGAAGCTTTAATTAGCCTCTCTATAGTTAATAGCTCTGAGAAAGTTATTTTATTAAAGAGCTTCTGCTCACCAGGCAGGTTTTCTATGCTCCCACAGCTTTGCCTGATAGAGGAGACCAATGTCATGCCAGTCCCTGGGGGACTATTGGAGGCATCTATACTACATCCCCTCCCACAGAGAACTACAGTGTTATAACTCAGTGCTTATATTCCTGTTTTGTTCTCGGTGAAGAACATTCAGCAGTATATTACTCGGCATTATGATTTGTCAGCGGACAGCCAGCTGTGCTATTCTTCAGATGCAACCACCGTTGCTTTTGTGTTATTTAAAAGTCACGGACCTAAAATGGGGTGGAGTGGGGAGCTCTTAATAATAGTATATTTCAAATAAACTTTCCTTCCCTACACCTATTGCTGAGATGGGAATAGCTTTGAGTTTTTTCTAGCTCAGAGTTTTGGCGTCATTAGAAATTTCAAAACAACCCAGACTCAAAAGGTATGACCCTTGCTGTTTCACATCAGAACAGAGAAATCATTTGTAGTTATCATTATTTTCACAACAACAATGATTTCGTTCCTGACATCTGGAAAACATGCAGAATATATTCACTGAAAATTTCTCTTCTGACTTTAAAAAATTATTATCACAGTGAGGTATGAGAATTGTTCTTTCATTCTTTTCCCGTTCTGAATATTTCCAATTTTATTCCCTTATCCCACAGTGCCCCATTTGCAAAGTATCCTGGTGATATCATTCAACAAAGACCTGGCATTTTCAACTATTACATATATTTAACATTTTTTAATATTTACCACATTGCAAATGCAGATTTGAAAAGCATGCAGACACTGAATGGTTGAACGTTGATTGTGAAGTCGAATGCCTAAAAAGGTAAAACTAAAGATAATGTGTCATACACAGGTTGCCTTGCTGGTTGTGAGAGTGGTGCTCATCCACATTATAAGGCCAAAGAGCCAGAACTGCCCAAAGACTGTGGTCATATGGCCAGCATGACTTAAGATCAAAGCATGCAGAACCAGTGGTGTGGCTGGGGAGTGTAATGGCACCTTGCTACAAGCTTTAGGGGAGCTACAAGCTGAGCTTGACCCGAGTGACTAAAATTGTGAAAAGTGGGGTCTGTATGCATGATAATGCCTTCATGTTGTGTGTTGGGAAAGGTAATCTTATGCAGAATGCAATGAAACAAACTGCACTGGAATATCTATATTCTATCAAATGTTATTGACCAATAAACCAGAAAATGAAAACACAAAAGCCTATGGAACAAAAGTGGATTTTCTTAAACTCACACTTTCCCTTGTTACTAATGGCTCTGAGAGTCAATGAGATATAATTCTGATACTGAATGGAACTAATACAGTGTTAATATGAATAAACTTTCAGTTCCTACATCATATACAGTACATGTATCGTAAAACAGTTGCCCTATGCAAACAGGGTATACAGGCACTTTGAAGTAGTGCTCCTCTTCTATTTAGCAGGGAAAGCATAACACAGGGGTCTTCAGACTTTTTAAACAGGGGGCCAGTTCACCGTCCCTCAGACACTGTCGGGGGCCGGACTATAATTCAATATTTAATTAATTAAATTAAGTAATAAGGAACAAATTATTTTGCAGTGTGTTGCTTTCATGTAAAAATGCTACTCAACATAACATATACTGAAGTTGATGGAAAGATGGAAACATTTTATGAATTATGACACAAAAAAACCCCAAAAGTGAGGCTCGGATTGCAGCCTCAGAGCCCCGTCATAAGCATTCCTACACAGAAGTAAGTCCCATGATAGACAATGGGCTTACTCCCAGGAAAGTCTGGCTAGCATTGCTGCCTCAGAGCCCCATCCTAAGCATTCCTACACAGAAGCATCCCCCAACCCCATGATAGTCAATGGGCTTACTCCCAGGAACGTGTGGCTAGCATTGCAGCCTCAGAGCCCCATCCTAAGCATTTCTACACAGCATTCCTACACAGAAGTAATGTATTTACTCCTAGGAAAGTGTGGCAGGCTTGCAGCATCAGAGCCCCATCCTAAGCATTCCTACACAGAAGTAATGGGCTTACTCATTAGCAAGCGGGAAGCAGGAAGCCGGCCACTGAGGGACTGAGGGAAGAGTGCACGAGCGACTGAGCGGGAAGCGTGCACGCCTGTTGCTGCTTCTCTGCAGCGCCAGAGGTTTCCTGTCTGGCGCGCGCACCAGCCAGGAAGCAGGAAGCAGCAACTGAGTGGGAAGGGTGCACGCGCTGGTCAGGGAACCCCTGGCACTGCGGAGAAGTGGCAACAGGCGTGTGCGCTTCCCACTCAGTCGCTCATGCACTTGTGCACCTGGTGTCGAGGCCCCTGGGGTTCCTCCCCAACCCCCAGTGGGTGCAGGTGCAGGGGGGGGGGGTTTCTGAAAATGCCGATGGGCTGGATTGAGGGCCCTGGCAGGCCGTAGTTTGAGAACCCCTGGTATAACATGTGCATGGGGGGTGTTACGCATGGGGGATGTTGTGCATGGGGGATGTTGTGCATGGGGGATGTTGCATATGAGGGGGTTGCTCATGGGGGGATGTTGTGCATGGGAGATTGAAGCGCATGGGGGATGTTGCATATGGGGGGTTTGATACACATGGAGTTTTGATGTGTCTGGGGGGTTGATGCTCATGGGGTTTGATGTACATGTGGGAATGTTGCACATGGGGATACTGCACATGGCAGGTTGATGCGCATGGGGGTGATGCACATGCGGGGTTTGATGCACATGGGGATGTTGTGCATGGGGGGATGTTGCGCATGGGAGGGCTGATGCGCATGGGAGGATGATGTGCATGGGGGTGTTGTGCATGGGGGTGTTGTGCAAAGGGGTTTGGCACATGGGGGATGTTGTGCATGGAGGGGTTTGATGCACATGGGGTATTGATGCGCATGGGGGGATTGAAGCGCATGGGGGATTGATGCACTTGTGGGGATGTTGCCCATGAGGGGTTTGATGCACATGGGGTATAGTTGTGCATGGGGGGTTTGATGCACATGGGGTGTTGATGTGCATGGGAAGTTGATGCACATGTGGGGAACAGTTTGCGTGGGGTGGTGGTGCACATGTGGGGATGTTGTACAGGGGTTGTTGCACATGGGGTGATGATGGGCATGGGGGGATGATGTGCCTGGGGGAACGGTGAGCATGGGGGAACTTGTGTGCATAGGGGTTGTTGCGCATGGGAGGATGGTGTGCTTGGGAGTGGTATGCATGGATTGGTGGTGTGAATGGGGGATGTTGTACAGCAGTTGTTGTGCAAGGTGGGTTGTTGCAAAGTAGGTATTTTATGCAGGTATGTTTTCACTAGCAAGATATATAATGCATAATTTAAAAACCAATGGAAGTTTTTAAAAAATTATTATTTGCCCAAGAGCAGCCTCTATTATTTGGGTCATACATGGTGTTCATGGTGCTACAATGTACAAACATGTATTCAAGAGCAAATACAATGTGGTACTGTCTGATCTTTTTAGACTGAAAATTACGGACCACAGATGTTGCTAATACACCAGCTAAAACACAGTTCTGCCATGACTGATAGTCAGATTAATTAAGGAAATGCACTACTTGAGCTATCTTTTCTGCATACCATAAAGAGAACCAATGCTGAGCCCTGCATTTGAAAAATATAGACATTAGCAACATTGGACAAGGTGTCCTTGTACCTGAAATCAGTCATTTATTATATAATTCTCACATTATCATGAAACAGATGCTGACTTGGGGAGAGAAGCATCTGTTGAAGAAATGGAGTTATTCATAAAATGCATCATAAGCTTGTTACTCAAAGTGAGTGAAGACATTAGAGGTTATCTGTCTGTAAGATTGGACCTTGCTTTGTTAATGATGCATGACTTTGGTGGCCAGTACCTTAGATAGCAGTGTTAGAAGCAGATTAATGGGAGTCTTAGGGGCAACCCACCAGAGGGTCATCCAGATTGACCCCTGAGAAATACATTTTTACCATCTGGCTAAGTTTGGACTAGACCAGCAATTTTCAGTGATTTTTTTTCTTCTTACAGTAAACTGACCTCTATGGTATTCTCTTTGGTTTCTACCTCTTTACAGCTTCTTATTTATGTATGTATGTATGTATGTATGTATGTATGTATGTATGTATGTATGTATGTATGTATGTATGTATGTTCCGTTCCCCCCCCCCAAAGGGCACCCAGAAAGGTACCCACTTCTTTTCAGCGGCCATCCCTGGCTGAACCTGCATTCTTTTACCAGCCAAAAAGTTTATTAAACTCATTTCCTTACTGGGAAAGGTATATAGAGCATCTTTTCTGAGTGGTGGTTGCTGGGACCTATAGTCTCAATAGGGCCCCAGTGGTGGGAAAAACACTTTTCTGGGAACTGTTGTGCCCTAAACATCCTCTGCCAATGACGTTGCCATTCCCAAAGCAGGTTTTTAGCAAGGTTAGAACTGGGGAACATCAAGGTGGCATTAACAGAAGCAACCCTTTGTGCCCATTTCACTCAATGAGGGTTGTGTTCATTGTAACCCATGGGAATTCTGCAAGGAACTATTAGGAGAGCTTGATTAGGAAAGCTTGAGAGAGGAATTTCTCGTGACATCTCCAATATTTTCTGCCCTTTTTCAAATGGTAACATGTATAGCACCATGGTAGAAGCACACACAAGAGATTTCTAATGCCCATCTGCAGTCTAGAAGACAGAATCTGCCCCATGTTCTTAATTACTACTTGGGATTTAATGGCTTAATGAAATGTTCCTTTGAAACCAAAAAGGAGACGCGAGTCATTTGGAACTGAAATCCCATTCATGCATATTACCTGCCATATCAGAAAGGATTAAGAAATTCCCGTCGCTGTGGAAAGTCTTAAGGAAGATTTGCAATTTAAAGGACGAATCAACAATAACTCTTGAAGAAGCAGAGACCTTTAATCTTCAAATGGGAACTTTTCGACTCTTGCCAAAGCTCATCGGGAAAGGAGAAAGCCACAGAATTTAATTACCCGGAAAAGGTATCTCAGGCCTGGTCTTCTGAAAACATCAAGATGAGATTAAATAATTGTATTAACCAGATGGAAGAGCTGGAGTTTTATTTGGTTTCTTCACAAACAAATTTTACATTCAAAAGCACATTTTGTGTAGCTACCAGAGATGTTCAAAACATTGTTCCAAAGATGAAGTTCAATTGTAATCAATGGCATCATTATAGTTTGTGTCACCCTGTGCAGGAGTCCAGTGTGTCTTCCCTATAATAAGAAGCCTCAAATGCAGGGGGTGAGACTACCTGATGGATAGACCAGAGTTTCCATTCTGAAATTGCCCTCTTCCAGTTGGGTAGACCTGGGTTCCCACTGAGACTTGAAGCCCAGAAGACCTGGGAACCAGATGCAAGGGCAGTATGTCACTGAGTACTGTGTGCATGGAAGCAATAACAGGGGAGGGAACCGACCTTCGTATGTTCTTTCTGGGGAAATATTAACTGCATCTAATTTTTAGCCATTATTGTTGTTATTATTATTCATTTCATCTCATGATTACTACTATCTTTCAGCCTCCCCTACCTCACAGGTTGTTGTGAGGACAAAAGAAAGGGTGGAACCATGCACACCACCCTGAGCTCCTTAGAGGAAGGGTGCTAAAAATATGAAAATATCAACTAATATTTTTATTAATTTATTTACTACTGATATTTATTAATTGTGTCCTATAGCACAAGGAAATATTAAAATTGGAATAAAATTCAGGTGGTAGGATTTAACTGCATTTGGAATTAAGTGCTGGTGCACTTAAAATGGGATGTGAGTCTTACCAGTCACATTAAATATTTCTCTACCTTTCACTTCCAAAATTTGCATTGCTGGCCTAAATAATTCTCTTCAGTAAAATAGAGGAATGTCAAATTTGGGGAAATGCATGCACATTTGATGATAGTGTGTTCTCTTCAAGCAAGAAATATTTAAGTTATATTATTTTAAAGTTAGCTATATTTAAGGTGACATAATATGTCACAACATATATTTTTTCATGCATAACAATTTTCATAGGGAATGCTTATTATAGGCATTCAAAGAACCTGAATTTTACATTAGCACATTGAGAGGTTTTTTTAAAATCACAAATTGTTCCTTACATATAATTTGATTTCCATCTGAGAAAATGAAATTCTTAAGAAGTATTGCACTCATTTATCTAGCATAATTAAAAACTGATTCCCCATAAAAGCTACTGTGTAGTTTAAGATTACTTACATAATTTGAAATGAAAACACATATTTTTAACTCTTGCATTAAAGTTCAATTAAGTTTGCTTAGACAGAATGCAAAGAAGTGATAATTCTGAACAAGCCACATTAACCAATCTCTGTGTTTTTTTTTATTAAAACCTTTATGCTATTAGAATTATCACAAAGTAGAATGGGATTGTGAATGTAAAGTGCAAGGACTGCATCTCAAAGATCAAATGTCCCAAACCTATGGCCATAAAGCAGTTAGCACCAGCAGTTAAAGATGCTCAGGAAATATGCAATTGTGCCAGTGCTGGAGTGCCACTGGGAAAGTCATAGCTTTCCTATGCGCTCATGTGCTGGAGCAGCCAGAAGAAGGTATGCCAGTATGGTGTGGATAGGTGGGGAGGATGGTACCAGCTTGGGCAGATTGGGACTAGGAATGGGGCAAGGTTCAGCAGCCACAGTGACCATAAGTCCTTTCCTGGCTCCGATCCATCAATGTGGGTCCAATCGGATTTGTGACAATGAATTAACTAGCACATATCGGATTATGCAACATACTATGGAAGGTAAGGGACTGATTTCTCCTTTACCAAGAAGAGGAGGAGGAGGAGAGGAGCAAGGGACTTGGGGGGGGAATGTGTTGACATACTGGCAACTGTGACAGAGGGTCCTGTCCCGATTGTGTGGAAGAGACTTATGGCAACCCTATACACATGGTGATATCAAAATTGGAACAATTCCTCCATTTTATGGCTAGCGAATGCAAATCTTGCAAGTATATAAAGAACCAATGAAGAAAAATATTTTATTTCAGCATGTCATATTCCATTTGCAGCATACATGGAATAATAAGCTGAAATGAGGCTGATAGCATTTCAAGTTGCAAACCCACTGATGTATTTTTAAGGATGTGTGGTGCTTTCATAAAGTTAAGAATGTATTGGTATGGAAATACTATAAATTGCAGGTTATTGCCACGTACTTTCAGTCATGAGGGACGCTAACTAAGACCAAGCTAAAGACTTAAGTATATTTTACTTTGAATGTCATTTTCTATTCATAATGCTCAATGAAAAATATTCATTTGACTCCCATAAGAAGAATAAATTAGCCTTTGATTCTTGAAGCCAAGCCAAGAATTCTTTTGAAGCCAAGGCCACATGATGTGAACCTGACTTTCCCCCTCTTCTTGTGTCCCATTCTTCCCCTATTGATTTCATTAGGTATTGTTGCAATCACTGGTGCATAAAAAACCCACAGATAGATAGATAGATAGATAGATAGATAGATAGATAGATAGATAGATAGATAGATAGATAGATAGATAGATAGATAGATAGATAGATAGATAGAGTGAGTGAGTGAGTGAGTGAGTGATTTCCAGCCCCCACTTTTGTATTTTTCCTCTTCTATCATAATGAGTTTCCATATAACAACAAAGCATTTATTTTTTTGCCATTGTCTGCTTAATGACGTCACATCTTGCATACTGATGTCACTTCTGCCTCTTAAAATGCTATTTGTCCTGCTATATAGAATGAATTGGACTCTTCTGAGTCCATTCCTTTCTCTTTGTAGGCATAAAGTGTAATTTTCCTTTTAAGCCAAAAGCACTTCTGTTTATTATAGTGTTTTATTTGTTTTTTGAAAGAGAGATATTTGGAACAAGCTTGGCTTTCTTGTAAAGTGCTGACCATCTTCTTCAGAAAGCATGTAAATCTTTATAAAGTTTAACATACACAGGCAAAGCTCAATCCTGCAATGCATGCTCTAGCAGATAAATTCATTTTAGAGCCTCTGCTGCAAGATGTGCTCCTAAATCTTTCGACCACTATTTAAAGCACCACAAAACGGTATCTGTGTTTCATGATGAGCTAGCTGGCTTGTTCCTCTTGCAAAGCTGCGAAGAACAGGGCAATTGACAAAAGTGGCTTGTGATGATAAAAGCAGAATCTTTGATAAGTTCATGGGCAATGAGTTAAGGCAGCAGTTGATTGATTGATTGGGAGGTAACACCAATATATATATATATACAGCCCCCAGAAGAACAGTACCAAAATGCTGCATCCAAAACCTGCTGGGTGGTCACCAAAGCCTCCTCAGGAGGCCTGTTGTAGGGTTCTGGATCTGGTGGAGAAGGACTTTGCCAGTTCTGCCCCCTCCTGCTCCTCTTCTTTGCCCATCCCACCTTCCCTCACCATCTCCCCTCTATAAAAGTCTTCCCTATTCACCTCTCTGCCAACCAGAGCTCCTCCATTACTCCAAGAAACATGCAACAGGTAACAAGGCGGACTGGTGCTAACCCAGTGCTGAGCATTCCAGATGTGCCTTTTGGCACTGAAACGCAGGGACTGGATAAGGCCTTTAGTCTATTTCTTGCTAATTAGAAGTGATATAGGCTGCAATCCTAATACCCAGTTAGGCTGGAATAAATACCAACACAAGTCCTCTGCTGGTGCAGTGGTGTTGCAAAAGTGCCATAAGTTGTTTCTGCGCCACACCTAGGAGGGTTAGGCCAGTGCACAGACACGTGCTGACCAGTGGTGGGCACCAGCAGGTTCGCACCTACTCTATAGAACTGGTTCTTAACAAGAGATAGTACATATAAAGTTTAAAAATAGCCATTTAAAAGTGGCTGCCAGATGGGCAGAGAACCGGTTCTTAATTTCTTTGAAGCCCATCACTGGTGCTGACCTTCCCACACCACCACAGGAATGGAGAGTTGGAGTGTTGTGCCAGCCTAAATTGGCTAGGATTGCACGCTCAGTGTTAGCAAATACCTAAGCCTATAGAGGCACCCCCCCCCATTTACTGGATCGATTAGGGACTGGAGCACTGCCCAAAAGTGAAAACCATTGAAAAGTGAAACTCAATCTTTTTCTTTTTTAGTTTATAAATGTTGCTTCCAAAGCTTTTTAGCTATCAAATTGCAAATGCCCATTTTATCATTTACCAATTCCTGCTGCCACACAAAGATTTCTGCAAATGGATTCTCATTCATTTCTTTCGGAATGGGGAATAGACCAGGAGCTATAACATGGGAGAGGGCAATTTTGGCCTTTAAAACAGCAAAGAGAATTTAAAAAAAGCAGAACATGCATTGAATCAGAGTGACCAGATTATTCCTGAACCCCAGGGCCAAAATTCCTAATCCCAAGCCAAAATTCCTACCTGCTTAAAAAATTGCCAAAAATGTTTTAGTTTTTTTTGTTTTTTGATCATAAAGTTTGATAGGAAGGAGATATCTTCAAACTGATTTTTGCACTGGATTCTGCTCTTCAATACGAATCCAATGACATATGGCATAATGGGGTACTGTGCGCTATCGCAAAATTTCAAAACGAAGCCAAAATGTAGGACAATGAAGCCAAAATGTAGCACACCTGGACAGGAGGCTAAAAATCTGGACAAATCTGGGTTTTCTGGTCATATGGTCACCCTGACTGAATGGATGAGTTCTGGGTATAACTGAAAAGTGTTGGAAGAGTGGATTGTCAGAAAACAAACTGTCAGAAAGTGGGGATACTAGGCCCTTGGCAGGACTAGTTGCCCATAGATTCACTTGAATCGCTGTACATTTATGCCTGCAGATGCCTCTGTTACTTGGAAGTACTCATATAAGTTATACTTTCAGATTAAAAAAATAAATTTCATTTATGATAACCTTGGACTCAACTTGCTTCTTCCTCAGACCCCCCCAAAAAGAAACCTCCAGCTCTAGCCTCAACTATGGACTGGAACACCTGTGAACAAACTGTTGAAGATGCCTCCGTTTCTGTGCATATTTTTTCTCACCTGTCCAGTCACATTATGAAATTACACTTGAGTCAGCTGAAAATGTCATAGTTGCACTTACAAGACACCGTGGATGAAATCCATAGCCGTCTGGTGTCTGGTATAAAACTAGCCATTCCATCACTTTACACCTATATATAGGGTATATCTGTCTCACCGTTGAGAAGGATTATGTGCAGTCGGCAAGGTGTGGCAGGTCGAAACTGCTTCGTAATCACAAGCCTTGAAATGAGAACATAGAATATTTTGATGTGAGAAAAACTGACAGACTTATTACAGTCAGCCTGCACTATTATCTGTAAATTAGACATCATTGATTTTATTAGTTCTAATCTAATGGCAGTTATCAACCTGTCCTTTTATTATGTAAAGCCTGCTAACCCAGGATTAGTGAGATGATTAACACCTTCCCACTTTCTGACAGCTATAATATGGATCTGAACTCCGATAGTTGCAACTTGGGAGAAATGGGTCAAACATCTCTCACTACTCTGGTGTTTTAAGAAAAATAAGAAGCATTACAGACTGAGCAGTGCATACAGGTCCATACAGAGGAGACAGCAGTTCCCAAAGTGTGGGCCAATGACCACTTGGGCCACTTGGGAACAAAACCTGAGCCATTCACCTTATAGGCTAGGAATAGGTCACCAACAGTACTGCAGCAATAATCAATTCCTCCTTTCTGGGCCTGATCCTCCGCATATACCACCCTCCCCCTACATGAATAGGATATACCAACCTCCCCCTCCAGACCCCACCACAACATCTTCTGCCATCTGTTCCTGCCCCTTGCACCACTTACCTATGCAGGCTGGTGCAAGGACTGAAGTGGTGTCAGATTTGTGACAGATCCAGCACAGACAGGCCTGAATAAACAGTTCTGTTAGGATTGGCTGTCCATAGTACAACACAAGTTGCACAGAAAGTCCTATGTTCAATCCCTGATATGAGCAATCCCTGAGCAGAGAGAATTTCCTATATGAGACTGTTCAGAGCTGTTGTTTAAGCCAGATAGATTAAGGACAACATTCCATATAAATCAGGTTCCTATATTGTTGAAGAATGGTGGATAAAGTGGATATTGCTGAAATGGACAAACTTGCCACTTTTCTTAAGGAGAAGTCAGTGAAAATTTTTATGGATAATTTGAAACCGTTCATGAACTTTCTGTGTGAGAAGGGGATAATGAGTCCAATGAATTAATGGATTTGATACGCAGAAAATTGTTATATAACTCTTTTTCTATGTTTGTTGGAATTGCAAAATAAGATTATACTTTAAGATAGATTTTTAGGTAGTAGAAATCAATACAGTATTAGACTAAAGATAGGTAAATCTGAAATTCTGCACATAACCTCCAAGAATATTTTGTTCTATTTTTCTTTTCTTTTGTTCGTTCTATCGATCTATCGATCTATCGATCTATCATTCATTCATTCATTCATTCATTCATTCATTCATTCATTCATTCATGACAATCTTTCTTTAAAGCCAGCTGGTTCACGGCTAATAATCCTGCAGCTCGAGAGGTGTATTGGATATAGTCTCAGATATGTATTTGGTTAATTTACGATTATTGTGATTCCCCCAAAGGTTTGGTTTGTTCCTCATACAAACTCAGTTTGTCCCAGAACGATCCGGAATGCTCAGAGCTTTTGTGGCAATTGCATATGGCAGACATGCTTTAGAAGGCATGTCAATATGGAAAGTGATCTCACAAGGTGGAAAGCTGCAGAAGACTGAGTTCTAGAAGTGTGAAGCGAGCACTTATACTTTCAGTTATGGGCCCCAGATCATAACTCAATGTTTGATCACCTGTGATGATTCATATATGGCAACAAATCAGAAATTGTGAGTTTGAAGTGTTAAATGTGTGCAATCCTGACCAACTTTCCACCACTAGCATGGCACCACTCCTTGGCCATGAAGTTTCCTGGCGTGATCATGGGCCAGTCATTCACTCTTAGCCTCACCTACCTCACAGGGTTGTTGTAAGGACAATAGGCATGGAGGAACTAAGGCTTTGTAAATCGTCTTAGACATTTGCTTTCGCATGGGAAAGGCAGTGTATAAATCACAATTCTCAAGATGCTGTGCATCAACAATAACCCTTTATCTTTTATAGGAGCCTCAGTGCGTATATGCTGAAGCCTACAGACAGCCAGCTTTTCACAGTTTCTTTTTTACTGGATGCTGAAAAAAAAAATCAGAACTGAAGCATGAAAACTGCCTGAATGCCTTTTTTGGTGCTAAATTGCAACATAAAAAAGATATCGCACTTGCTTTCAGTGGTAATAGGTTTAATGTAATTCTGTTAACCTTGCTGTACTTCAGGATAACTAAATTAGAAGTTCATTTGCATGTATAATATATATGGATATTTGAATGCTGGTTTTGTCAGATTGCAAATGAATATGATAAATTAAGCTAAGAAGCTGCCTACGGACCTTGCTTATTGGATATTTGTTTTTCATACACTTCATTAGCACTGTGCAGCTTATGATTATTTGAGCACAGTAAGCTTGTTGGCAAACACTTTCCCTTGTGATTGTGAATGGCTGTGAGTGACACTGTTCTTTCCTGGTATTTTTCCATCACAGGGAGAAATACTCAGATCAGATCTTTAGATCAAACAACAAAAATGCATTCTTTTGCCTCACTATTAATGTATGTATGAATGTGGTGACTGAATATTGTACACCTCGTATCAGGGTAATCTCCATATCATATTCTGAAACATTATACCCGTGGCATAGCTAGACAGGGTGCAAAGCACTATGTGTTTCAGGGAGACACACCACAGAATGCAAGCAGTCCGATTCCTTCCTCTTCAGAGCCATTGTGGGTGGTGTGAGCAAAATGGATCTATTAACCCCTATATGTGGGTCCATTGGACCCGCATTTATAATTTACGCAAATTAGGCTATTTTTAGATGGGCATTTAAGGGTTAAGGGGTAGCAGCATAGCTTTATATGGGGAGTTTGGTGCTGCCTAGTTGGAATGCATCTGTTTTTTCTTCCAATACCCAAAACGGCTCCAGAGAGGTTGCTTGCATGCCACAGTGATGATCTCTTGCAATACTTAGTGCTGTGCATCCCCTTCAGCCATGCCACAGCATGACACACTTATTTGTGAGACAAATCAAGATATTGTTATTGTCATGGGGGAAAAATAGCAACTGTATTCAGTGGTTCTTCCAAACCTTTGAAGAACCAGGAATCTACAGTGATGGAGTTCATGCACTTCCTTCATCCATTTCCCCTTCCTGCACATGTTTGAGAAGGATAATATCAATCTTTTGCTTCAAAACCATAGCAAACAAGAATCTGCCAGATGTTCCCATGTATGCTTTTTAAAAAATTTGCATTATGTGCACCAAAAGTCAAACTAATTTGTGCATAGGGGACCCGTACAGAGGCCAATGAAACAGTTATGAAGGTCAGTGTGGAAAGGACAAACCAGGAAAGGGTGAATCATACAAGAAAATCAGATTTAGGTCCAATCCTATGGGCCCTCAATGCCACTGGAGCTAGAGTTCTGGCAGTGAAACAAGTTCATAGCTGTTGCATATTGTCGCTGCTGCAAGATGCAAGCAGCCAAGCCTGTGCAGCAGACGTTCATGGTCACAGTGCAGCAGACCTTGGGCGGCAGGCATTCACGGTCACTGTGCTTGCTGCTTTGGACACTCAGGCAGCCAGTGCAGTGCTTTTTTGGTGGAGAGCCTGGAAATCCATTGGAGCACCACAGGATGGGAGCGGTGGGATTCAAATAAATTAACAACAATAAATATGTCATAATAACTTAATAACAACAGGTTCTATGTTCATAGAACAAGTTCTATATCCCTTTAGTAACCAGTTCTCAGAACCAGACGCTCATTAGCAAAGGGTTCTATAGAACCTGTGAGAACCCCCTGAAGTCCACCACTGGATGGGAGTATGCTGCAACTGCCCCTCTATGGTTCTTCCTGCCATCTTTGAGTATCCTCAGACCCATGTCAGCTTTATCATTGGCACAATTCTGAGAACAGGAAGAGGTGGTATAAGATGGAAAGTGGATATAGAATCTAGAGTGCACTGCTGATATCTTACATTTCCACTCTTCTCCCTGCCTCCCTCCTCCATTTCCAAATCACCCAGTCTGCCCCCAACACTATCCCTACAATCCACAGTAACTACAGGAAGACTTCAGAGACACTACTCTGGATTGCTCTATACATTTCCCATAGGTTTCCCATAGGTGGCACCGTAACTACGTCGGTGTAATAGGTTCCATAGTTACTCTAGATTGTAGCCTTAGGCTGCAATCTTAACCACACTTTCTTGGGGGTAAGTACTATTAAAACAATGGGACTTACTTTTGAGTAGATGTGCTTAGGCTTGCACTGTGTGAAGATGATCCCCTGTTGCAAAGTTGCTCACAATTAAGGAATCGAAGCTGGAGAAAATGGGGAGGGGGAGAACTTGTTCTAAGTTGAGGTATATAAATTAGATTTACCATCAGCATCACACTAATTTTCTGTTAATAAAAGATTAACTAAGATCAATTTTTTTATACCCTTGTCATGGGTATTATACCCAGTCCATGGGTGTGTGTGTGTGTGTGTGTGTGTGTGTTGTTTTTTTTAAGAAGAGCTACTGTTTTTCAAAATGCAAATGAATTTGAAATGGAGTTCCATATAGGGAAAAGAAAGTTTTTATTTTGTAATTAACCTGTGGAACTACTTACCACATGATAGGGTGATGGCATCTAGCCTAGATGCTTTTAGAAGGGGATCGGAAACTTTTACAGTGGGAATGGACAGGGAGAAAAGCCCATTAAAATTTACAATGGGTGTTTGCAATCTCCTGATTCCAGAAGTAGATTATTGCTGAATGACGGATGCAACAGAAGGCATCAAGAAGTAAATCTTTTATTGTTTTGGTGCTCCCCGAGATATCTGGTGGGCCACAGTGAGATACAGGAAACTGGACTAGATGGGACTTAGCCCTGATCCAGGAGGGCTGTTTTTATGTTCTTAACAAAAGAGAACAAGGTTAAGGGAGCTGTTATGTATTTAATAGAGACTTCAATCTTTTCAAAAGCCAGGCTTATCGATAGGTTGGAAAGAAGCATGAAAGGCATTTTCGGAACATTTTAACCTATTTTGACAGTCAATTAAATATATTCCCACGAGTCCATCTATCATGAATCCCTCTTTAAATTATGTCACGCCCTTAAGTGGTGACATTCACAAGCCTTGAACTCAGTACAGTATGTTCTAGGGAGTGATGTTCTCGCTGTATATAAAATAATTGAAAACAACATTTACTATGGAAGAACACCAGGCCTTAATTAGGAAGTTGGCTCAGGATTTGCCCTTATTAGGTTAAATGGCATGAATGCAGATTGAATGCCTCTTTATCTGATGGACAAAAATCTTTTGTGAGCTTCCCTTCAGTGGGCTTTCTTGCAAGTTGAAAATGTAGCTCTGATTAAATTCTTTTGTTCATTTTTTTGGCAACACAAAAATCACAGTGGGATTTATAGTTGAGTCATATGGAAAATTTATATTTATATTGGGGTCATATGGAAAATTATTTTATTATTATTGGTTTATGTGTCCTAAAGTTTCCTTCCACCTGAAAAAATAGGCTTTATCCTCTGGTAGGACTCTTTCTCCTGTAGAAAGATCTATAGAAAGAACTCCTTCTGCAGCAGGAAAAATCCACAGAAAAGAAGCTCCTTCCATTGGGGGAAGAAATCTAATGATACCACCCCTTATTTTTTAAAAGAATAATAACAATTAATTATCCATTCATTCAAAGAAGTATATATAGAACAGGAATGCAAATGGTCTCTTGGTTTCTTCAAAGAAGCATGAAGAAGACACCAGCAATGACCTCCGGGAAAGGATCCTAACTCTTAGGTCCAAATCCTAACAAATATCCAGCATTGACTCAGCTGTGCCAATAGGACATGTGGTGCAACCTGCAGTAGGGTGGCAGTCAAGGAGGCCTCCTCAAGGTAAGGAATGTTTGTTCCCTTATCTCGGAGCTGCATTGCCCTTACCTTGGTGCTGGAGAGTTGCTTAAATTGCACTATTAAATGATATAAGAGAGTTGCCATTTAAAAGAAGTCTCTTGTCCAGTTACCAGGGTTTACAGGATTCCTCTGTACATTTTCACACATGAAGTTCTCCAGAACTTCACCCTCAGGGCCAGCCCATCAATGAGGCCAATTGAAGCAGTTGTCTCAGGCAGCAGGTTGGTATTTGTGTGTAGTGCAGTGATGTTCAAATGTTTTCATCGCATGGCACAACATCAGTTGTTTTTACCATTAACTAGGCATACCATGCTGTTCAAATCCTAAAGTTTTCCTATAATAAATGTCCCTCCCCATATTCCCTCAGCACACCTGAGAACTATTCGTGTCACACTAGTGTGCCATGACACACTGGTTGAAAATAGCTGGTGTAGAGGGACCATCTCTGTTCCCCTTTTGCATTCATTCCTCCTCCTCCTTCTCATGATTCATGGGTGGGAAAGGGAGAAGGTACAAAGAGGGTCACAGAGAGATGGCAATGTGATCCTGACACGCGCTGGATCAGGCAGAGTGGTTCAGCCTGCTATGATTCCAGTGCAAGCCTTGGGCTGCTAATACATTCCCACAGGGAAGGGAAAGCTGCAAATGCAGCCCCAATAGGTCTACACAGATCAAGGCCAGAAGATGCTTCCAGCTGCCCAGGGATGGGGCTTGGATCTGGTATAACCGTCAGCTCCAATTCCTGCCCAGTGGCATAGCCAAGGAGATGCAGGGGGTAGCAGTTTCACTGGGCAACAAACTTTAGGGGGTCAACAACCTAAGCTTGACACTAGTGATCAAAACTATGAAATAAGGGGTATGTATGAAATAAGGAGTACTTATTTCATATTTAAAACTATGAAATAAGGGGTACAACAATACCATCATGTGATATATCATTGTAAAGGTAATTTAATATAGAATGCAATGAAACAAATAGAATATCTGTATTGGAATATCTGTATTTTATCAAAAGTTGTGATTGATTAATCAGAAAATGAAAGCAACATTTGCTAGTAGAACAAAAACTGGATTTCCTTAACTCAGAAATGACCTATGAGACTGATTGCTCTAGGAGGCAATGAGATGTAATTATGATAGAGCATGGAACTAAAAAGGTGTTAATTTTAGTCAACTCCCACTGCCATATATCATAATAAAATTACCCCTGCCAACTAGGTAAAGATGTACTTCTAAGTGGTGCTCCTCTTATATTTATCATGGAGAGAATAACATCTCTCTTGATCCTATCACAGAGTCTATAACCAATACGGGACACACATTTAATTTATTTACTTAATTAAATTTGATTTTGCTGTGTGAGGGATTGTACAAGATCTTCAACCATAGATGGCACATAGATGCCATAAATTTGCCACTAGTTGCAGGGGAAGGCAGCAGAGCAAGTAAGGTGACAAGTTGCTGTGGGAAAGAGTCTGGTTTACCCCAATTTTCTTTTTTTTAAGTTCAGGTATGACATCACTTCTGGTTGTGACATCACATCTGGAGCAACATTTTAAGCTTTGCACTTTGTACATGATCGTGAGCCAATGGCCCTGCCCTCACCCACTGTTGTGGTTCTGCAGAACTTAGGGCGCAATCCAGAGTAACTATGGGGAGTCCTTGCTCCGGTGTAAGAACAACTTACTCTGGATTGCAATATGAATTTTCTATAGGTTTTCACTAGGTGGTGCAGTAATTAGGGGTGCATGTAAAGTCTCTTATGTGCTCCCGTAGTTACTCTGGATTTGGGGGTAAGGCTATTATGGGGGGGAGGTGAAAAGAGGCTAATTAGTCTAAAGTTGGCACAAAATTTAAGTTTTGATGGGACATTAATGTTATCTTGGACATTATGTTATCTTGGATTTGGGATCCTTTGCACAGCACTGCCTAAAGAGGTCTATGGGGGAAAAGGCTTATTCAATACAAGCATTGTATTAATGAATATGAGGGTTGCCAGGCACATCCTGGCGTGATGTGCAATGCAAAACCAACATGTTTTGCCCAATAAAGCTTTGAAAAACAAGAAAGCTCTTTGCAGGGAAAGCTGTGCATTTTGGCTCCACTGAGAGATGATATACTTAAAGCACTTTTGTTAAAAAAGAACAAAAACTGAGCAACCATTATTTTCTTCTATTGAGGAAAATGTTTTTTTGGGTGGGGTGAGAATCTATGGGGAAACTCATTGAGCATTTGCTGCAAATCTCAATAAACAGGCACAGCTTTAAAAATGTAAGTCACACAGCCAGGTACATTAACAAGGACTGCAACCACAACTAAAGGAGAGCAAAGACACAACCAAGCAGCACAAAGAACCTGAAGCATAAAAACATTGCAACTTGGAGATAAATCACAATGGCATGGAGATCTGCTTGGATAATTAAATCAAACCTAATTCAAATGGACAAACACACCTACTATTTTTAAATGGTTTAAGTCAGCAATGCTCAAACTATGGGTTCATTCATTCGTTCATTCATTCATTCATTCATTCATTCATTCATTCATTCATTTTATCTCTTCTTCCCCTCCTTTTTTCCTCACTACAACCCTGTGAGGTAGGTAAAGCTGGCAGAGAGTGATAGGCCCATGATAGGCCCATGATAGGCACACAGGACTCTACATGGTTGTGCAGGGATTTGAACCTGGAACTTCCAGGTCTAACTGCCCAATTCTAAACTGGGCCAGCACTGATCTCCTGTGCACTGCTTAGGAAATGTCTGTTGCAAAGGTATCATATAGCATGCTGTGACAGTCAGAATGAGGGAGCTGCCAGAAGGGATGCCAGCACTGATGGATGCTGGACTTGTAGGTAGGTCAGAGGACTACCAGGAGCAATCAGTAGTAGGTATTCCACTGATATTCTGTGGGAAGATATTCTGGGGTAAGGAAAGGATGGAGGGAAGGCAACATGGGGCAAAAGTGGGTGGAGGGAGTTTGCAGAGAAGGGCAGTTAAATCTCTGGGGAGGGAGTACCACCACAAGATCCTATCCCCCCTTACACCTAAAAACCATACACAGGTCTATGTGAACCTATGCCAGCTATTGAGCTGGTCCTGATATGAGTAGAATATAGAGGTTGCCTCAAAACAAGGAACAACCAGTCATGGGCTGACACCAGTTTGGGCCGGATCGCCCAAACCGGTAGTTCTACTCATCCCGATGCTGGCGAACTGGTAGTTTTGATGGCTGGCCAAAACTGGCCAAACCGGTTCGGCGGAGGGCTGAGGAGACATTGTGCGGCGCGCCCGCGCTCAACAGCCTCTCCCTGGCTAGCCGGGGGGGCTCAGGAGACATCGCGCGGCACTCCTGCGCTCAACAGCCTCTCCCCAGCCAGCCTTACTCCCAGGCCAGTGTGGAGAGGACAGCAGCCTCAGAGCAACATCCTATGCAGGTCTACTCAGTGGTAAGCCACATGCTTAATTTTTTTTGAATTTTTTAATTAAAAAATTCTTGCTGGCCCCGCCCCCTGACCTCAGCCCCGCCCCTGACCTGACCTGGCCCCGCCCACTTCCGGAGAACCGGTTGTTGGGGCCAGGCCTGCCCACCACTGGGAACAACTGTTCCTTTACCTTAAAAACCTCCAGCTCCAGTATGCCCAATGGCAGTGGTATTTGAGCATTTCAGCGTGGGACCCCCTTCTTAGAATGACAATCTGTCCAGGACCTCCCCGGAAGCGATATAACAGCTGGAAGTTACATTAAAGGTCCCCAGTGACAGATTCCAAGATGGCTGCACCCAGCTTTTCTCAACCCCCCTGAAATGAAGTCGCAACCCCCAAGGAGGTCCGGACACCCACTTTGAAGACCACTGTGGAAGCCATTTTGGCACTGTTGTACCATTGTATGGGCAAACCCATTAGGGTTTGGGCTGCCTGTCCAATTTCAGAACCAGTACACTTTTGTAGCAATACTAAAGGGAAGGCATTGTTATGAAAATAGAATCATATTCATTTTTGGATATTAATTGTGGCATGCAAAGAGGGAAAACTGAACCCTTTCCTGATGTGCTGAAGTCTTGATAAACACTAACCACTGTAGTGAAATAACAGTATTAACACATTTCTAGCTAAACACTGTATGAAATTACAGTATTTTTTGTCCAACATGCACAAGCTCTGTTCATGCAAGTTACCAGAAACACATTCTTGTTATTTGCCCCAAACTACACAGTTCTAAATCTTATATACACATGTCTGCATTACAGACAGATCTATGACACCCATTTTGCTGTTGTGGGTCTGCAACAAAATGCTTGTTTCTGGCCAGCTTCTGCTTAAAAATATGATGCCCTGTTTAGTGGTGTCGCTTCTAGCCCTCAGCCTGCACCATGAATGGTATTTGGTCCACTACATTAAATGATTTTGACACCCCGATCTAGAAAATTTAAAAGAAATTTAAATGAAAACAACTTCCCAAGATATGTTGTTTTGTTTTTTTGGGTTTGGATATGCTATTGATGGGACAAGAATTTTTGACCAGGAAACATCTTTTTCAGTGCTTTCAAAACAAAGAGAGTAAAAACAATATTTCAAACATGTCATGATTTTCTTCAGTTTCCCAGAAATCTCAGCAAGCCTGTCATTTCTGAATCTTTATTCTCCTTTTGTAAAAGAAAGCAGGCTATTTTGATCAACCTTGGCTCTAATCACATGGTTTATGGAAGATTCAGCTGATCGTGGGGATGGTAATGATCAATTGCAGGAAGAGAGGAAGTGTATATTTCCACGAACGACTTGGCAGCAAACATATGAATACTGGCAAATCCCATATATCAGTTCAGCAGAGACTAATCTGAAATAAGCAACTTTCTTTACTCTCACACCTGTGCACACATACATATGTTGAAGCTACCACTACTGGAAACTGGCAAGGAAGAAATGGGGTCTTGGGCTCAGGTGGCCAGATGTGAATTTCCATCCATCAAAATATTGCTGTTCTTAATTCCTACTGGTAGCAATGCTATCATCATTATCCAAATTTCAATCCTAAAATATTGTCTCTCCTCCACACCACCTTCTTGACCTACACATTCATGAGAACAGGTGGGATCTGACTTCCTATTCTCTCAATATTCTTTGTATTTCCCCTAAACCTTCACAATGCGTAGATGTATCATTGGAAGTCATGCCTAATAATAGGTTGAAATGGCTGCCCTAGAAAGACATTATTGGGGGAAAAGTGAAGTATCTCTTTAAACACAATCAATTCCCTCTTTATCTCCATTAGAGATATGTGGTTATTAATAAAATATGTGGGGAAAAATGTTATGCAACAGAAAATAGGTTTCTGAGCAGAGAACATTCTGAATAGATACTTTTATGAGATACTCTGCATTCCAATAACTCTCATAAGGAATAGAGCTCAAGCATGACATAGTTCAGATAAGTTCCACATACGAATAGCTAATTTTTAAGCAAGCATCATTTATAATACTTTTGCAATATATCCAGTTATTATCAGCAGAGTGAGATATTCTCGATCTCATTTTTCCCCTTTCCCTTTCATAAACAGTACATGTAAATGGATAAAAAAATATGTTACCAACTGACCAAATGTTATTCAGAGCTGGAATTGGCTTTTGTTGGACAGATTAATGTCCTGCTTTATATGCAGCTATAGTGGACTGATCTTCCCTGTGCTTTTAATAATATGGAGCAAAAACACATTTAGGAAAGAGATGGGGTGAGAAAAACTGTATCAGTTGAATATTCTCCAGGTACCGAAAGCACTGGCATCACTATGTGTCACCTGGTGCCAGAGACTAATGTGTCACCCCATGACGAACCACCTTCCATGTAGTACTATAACTTTTGATTGTTTAAAGCTAAAGGTGTCTCCCATAGGTTGCTAGTTGTGACCAACTCTAGGGTGTGGTGCTCATTCCCGTTTCTAAGCCGAAGAGCAAGCGTTGTCCAAAGACACGTCAGTGATCAAGTGGCTGGCATGACTATTTGCCAAGGAATAGGGATTGCTGTTGCTTTCCCACCAAGGAGGTACCTGTTTATCTATTTGCATTTCCATACTTTTGAACTGCTGGAATGGCAGGAGCTGGGCTAAGGATGGGAGCTCACCCTGTTTTGTAGGACCCAGCTCTTCTGATTGGCAGGCACGGCCCCCATAGTATCAATAGTAGTGTAGATAGTATAGGTAGATAGTGTAGTATAGATAGGATAGATAGGCCCTCTTTTGACAGCATAGATCGCTGATTTTCAACCGGTGTGTTGCAGGTGTGCTGTGGGAATTGGGGGGTTAACATTCATTAACAGGAAAATTGGGGGATTTGAACAGTCTGGTGTGCCTTGTCAATAGTAAAAACAACTGGTGTGCCTTGACAATTCCTTGTTAAGTGTGCTGTGAGATGAAAAAGGTTGAAAATCACTGGTATAGATAGTATAGATAGCCCTCTTTTGATAGTATAGGGATGATTTAATATGGTTTTTTCCACCTTAAGGGGAGGATGGGAAAATGGGAAGATGTTAAAGAGAGGCAAAAGAGAGTATGAGTGTGTGTGTGTGTGTGTGTGTGTGTGTGTGTGTGTGAGAGAGAGAGAGAGAGAGAGAGAGAGAGAGAAAGTGAGAGAGAGAGAGAGAAAAGCTTCCTGTTCAGAATATTTAGGGCAGTCTAGCCTCAACATCCTAACATTAATCCAGGGAATGCTTAATCTGAAAGAAATCCTATTGAATACAGTGGAATTTTAAAGAAGATGTGTATAAAATCTTGTAACCTCCCATAACATGTCCCCAATTCCAAAATGTCATGTCCGTCTGCCTGCCCCTCCACCCCACAGTCGGCACCCTCCAGTAATGGGTGGGTGGTCTACAGAACATATGTCCATACAGAAGCCATTCACACTGGGGACGTGTTGCACATGTTAGTAGTAGCATAGCTACAAGGGAGGTCTGCACTAAATTTTTCATGGAGCCTCAACACGCCATGCGAGCTACTCTTCGCCCTTGATATCAAAAACATTCCTGGCAGTGAGAACAAAGCAAGGGTGTCTCCCATACTTCACTCTCATCACCCAGTATGGCTCCAAGGGTGAGGGGAAGGGGTATTTTGCATGCCGCATTGAGGCACCTTGTATAACTTGTCAGTATTGTGCTCTCCTGTAGCTATGCTGCTGCAGATCAAAGTTACTTGTGCAACAAACACAATTGTCAATTTCACCCTTTTAGCAGCTTCGTTTTGTTATACAGTTTGCACTTGAAATATAAGCTGTATTTTCATTTCAGTTCATATCCTGCTGTTTTAATGGTATGAAAAAGTTTGATACAGAGCATTTCTGGAATTCCATTAGTCCAGCATCACTAACCTGTTAACAGGAAAGAATGACTCTGGACCCAGTCATTGGCTTGTTGGTATGATATACTTCTATGCCTTCAGTATTTCCCTTTGTGTGTGTCTTTCCATCAAAAAAGGAAAACAGATGAAGCGTCTGGCAGAAAGCATTTTAATTAGTTACACTTGGTATCCTTGTAATTTTGCAAAAATAAAATTTGGAGCCAAAAATGTAGCAATTATAAAACAAAACCCACTTAATTTTTTAAGAAGAATGTTGCAGGATGTTCCAAGGCACGAGAATGCAGGTCTCTTGTTGGCTTGTGTGCTTCCTGGGGCATCTGGTGTCCAATGTGAGATACAGGAAACTGAAGGAACTTTAAAGTATCCTTTTAGGAAAGATCCTGCAATCCTAACCTAGTCTGGCACAACTCATTGGTCTTCCCATTCCCATGGTGTTGTAGAGAGGCAAGCGCATGTCTGTGCACAGGCCTAACCCTCCCGCAGGAATGGCTCAAAGTCCCTTATGGCACATCCACAAAGTGACACATCCAAGTCAGCAAAGGACTTGTGCCAGATCTTAAATCAGTCTAACTGGAAATTAGGTTTATAGCTTTAGAGCACAATCCTAACAATGTCTACTCAAAAGTAAGTCCTATTGTGTTAAATGGGCTTATTCCCAAGAAAGTGTCTTAATCAATTTTCTCCCAATTCAGGTGGAGATGTGAGGTTTACATCTAGTATGAGACTCTGGCCTAAATCCTAAAGTGAAATTAAACCCCTTGCTCCGGAGCAGTTAAGATGACTTTCCATAAGATAACACTAGAGGGTGATGTAACTGCGTGGACCTGTAACTGCTCTGGATTTAGCCCTATATATTGTGAATGGAGCCTTATCTGGAGCCACATCTGGAAAGAGCTGGAGTTGCTATTGAATGGAGTTTGTCCGGACATTCATACAAGGCTACATAAATACTGTTATGTGGGTTGCCCATTGGCTGCCTTACACATTTCCCTCCCTGCACTGCGCAGAAATGTTCCCTCTTGAGGAACTGTTGGCAATTAACAGAACTCATTTGCAATAAAGGTGCTTATCAAAATCAGTAAGCAGCTTCTTTTAAGATGCTTAGTTGCAAATTATTCCTTAACACCGAACGAATGCATTAACCACATTAAAAAAAATTCTGTTTCAGAGATTTTCTTGTCAGCAACACTGAATTAATGTGAAGGTAGGTTTCTCAAGTAGTTTGGCATTTAAACACACACACACACACACACACAGGATAAGGCTTATCTTCTTCACCTAGCCCCCCAACCTATCACCGCTGCTTGCCATTAAATTTATTCAGATATATAGATTTGCAGGCAGCTCTATCTGAAGGCACACACATAAAACGAAAGAGACGTGACATTCAAAAGCAAAGGAAGGAATGTGTCAAACGTAGACGGACTCAGGGATGCCTCCAACACAGAGCAAGAATGGATATTCTTCAGGGGATAGTGCTAATTTGAGTGTCAAAGCCTCAAATATAAGATGACAAACCATTTCAGTGTCAGACTAAAATAGTGCTGTAGATATAACTTTAAAAAAAGCTTGTACAGGGAACTAATTCCCACAGAAATGATTTTATTTTATTTTAATGACTTCAGATACGCTGAAGTACAAAATATCAGAAGTGTTCAATTATGTACGCAAGCACTATAAATATTCTGGAGACTTTTGATTGTATCACAGTCACGAAAATGTCAATGCAGTTTCAGACCTGATATTTTGCAATGCTTAAAAATGATATTGTGCTTGTAAAATAAATTATATTACTCTTCAGATTCATGAAGAATAGATATTCATGATGGACAAACCCTCCTTTATTCAATTCAATTTTATTTTATTCAGTTCCTTTTGTCTTCATAGGAACCCTGTGAGGTAGGTGAGGATGACAGGAAGTGATAGGCTCAGGGTCATTCAGGAAGCCTCATGGCTAAGGGAGGATTTGAACCTGGATCTTCCAAGTCTCAGTCCAATTCCAAATGTGAAAAAACCATTGCAGTGAGTGCTGCTATAAGATGCAACACATGCCCTGTTTGCACAACTACATCAGTGCTTGAAAGTTCAATTAGGCCCATCACATAAAAGTTATGGGTCCCATGTGTCCCATTTTTCCAGGACATGTCCTGGATTTTAGCCTTATAGACTGGAAAAACTTCAGTGTCCTCTTTTTCCTTGTAAGTGGACAGCAAGTAGCCTTCTTGTATTGAATATGTTATATGTAGTAGTTTTAAATTTAATAATAATTTACAGGGTAATCCTATTAGTAATCCTATTAGTGCCCACTGCATTACAGTGTAATCCTATTAGTGCCTACTCAGAAGTAAGTGCTCCAGGGAAGTGCTCTTAGGATTGCAGCCATAGTGTTTGTGTGTGTGTGTGTGTATACACGAGGGTTTATATATATACACGAGGGTTTATATATAGATAGATAGATAGATAGATAGATAGATAGATAGATAGATAGATAGATAGATAGATAGATAGTAGCTTTTATTTTGTCGTGTCCTACATTTTTCTTGGATCTCCTACATTTTAGGAATGGGGCTTTTATTTTGGTTATGACATATAACCACCCTGGGAAAGTCGGATCGGATCCTTTTATCCCTGGAAACAACCCATACTAGTCATAATGAAATTGACATATGAAATTGACATCTGGAAATGGACCTCCAACATTCCCCCCACCTACCCAGAGAGCAAAGACAACGAAAATAAAACAAGTTTTTAAATTCTGTTGGGAACCACTTAAAAATGTTTGCAACAAAAAATTGTGAGCTGGGTTAAGATAAGTGTTCCCCAATGAAAATATCTTATTGATAGCAGCCTGCTTGTATGGGAAGCCTTGTCATGTATATCAGAGGTTGTTGGCTGCCAGGCTTTGATGGGATTCAAAGAAATCAACAGATGGGTTCTATGCCCATCTGGCAGCCACTTTTAAATGGTTGTTTTTAAACTTTATATGTCCTATCTCTTGTTAACAACCAGTTCTATAGAGTGGGTGCGAACCTGCTGGAGCCCGCTACTGCTGCCGGGCTGTCCTGGGATCTGGACCAGAGGCAGGAGGTCAGGGGTGCTCAGTCCTGGCCCAGCCCCAACTGGGCATGCGCATGGACAAACTGCATATGGAAACTTACTGATGTGCATGCGCAGTTTGGGATGAAACTCAGTATGTATATCCCCCCAGGTCATGGGAAATTTTTTTTCCAATGGACCCGGGCTGTCACAGGGAAATATGAGAGTTTAATTGAAAACAGTGAGCCAACATGAAAGAACTTCTGGGCAGGCACCTACAAAGCAGGCTGGCTCTGAAATAAGCATGCATATGCAGAATCTGGCAAAGCACTCCGAGCCCCAGAGTGGGGAAAATGAAGCTCATTCATAATAGTGTACAGCCAAGCATTATGAGCAGGACAAGTCCATACACCAAGCAAACCAGATAATTACACATTTATACATTCTTTTAAACAAAGGTACCTGCAAAATATTCTATACGCTGCATCGCATAACACTGACATCTGCACCTGCATGGTCGATCAACACAGATTTTGCAGGTGCAGCAAATCACATTTAGTAGTGTTTCCATTTCAGGATGAATTGAGTTGTTATTGGCTCATGTTTGTTACTCTTTTCCACTTCTGGACGGCAGGATCATGAATGTAGCCACTGGGAGTCTTCCAAGTGATGCATTGCAAATGTAAATACAGCAAACACGTACAGTCTTCTCCAAAAGAGACAAATGTGCAATGTCAAATACAGAGTTGTTTTCATTTTTAAGTGGTAATTTTTTGTACCATAACACACTGAAGCTGCATGCCTTCAAATTCCTCCATTCCATGATTCCAGCATTTTTCTAACAGCGTCTTATCAGTTCTTAAGCCTTCTACATGGCTTTTCTGACCACATCACTAGTTTAGTAGCAGAGTTTTTATCCAAGGTGATTGTTGTAATGGACCCTAAATTAATCCCTGGGTAAGGTCACTGGGTACAGACCTTGTTATGTTTTTTGGTTTTTTATCTGTATCTACAGTTGTTGTCTACTTGTGTGTAGGTTTGTAATGCCAATAAAGGTTTGAATTGAAGAAGTGCTGACATTTTTTTTTATGATCTCAACTTGTGGTTTTCAACAAGTGTGCCGAGGCTCGGATGAACAGATGACCAAAAATAAAAGCTAAAAACATTCATATGTATTGCTTTCATACGGTTAATTTAAACAATATGTTACTTATTGTTAAATTTAAAACTAGTACATATAATTTATTACATGTAGTTTATTAATTACAAGAAGGCTATATGCTGCCTGCTCACATGGAAGACAATTAAGGTGGAGTAAGTTCAGTGTATTTGGGTGGATTTTTTTGGTGGATATTTTTTAGCTAAGGAAAATGCTTGTGTGGGTAGATGAATTCTTCCAACCTACACTACATGCCTACAGTGAGGTCAGTAACAAGTGGCAGTGAATCTTGTGCTCCTACCCATGCCCCTGTTGTCCCCCCTCCACTGTCACTCTATAAATGACCAGAGCACTCATGAACAGGTGGTCTCACCAGCATATGTAGTTCAGTTCTTGGTCAGCTGCAATATTGGTGCTTATTGCATGTTTTATTATTATAAATATGCATGTTTTATAATTAATATATGTATATAGAGCATTTCAACAAAAACAGTTCTCAAAGTGATTTACATAACAAAATGGGGGGAGGGGAATGAGAAACTGATCCCCTGAATTTGTTGATTTATCTTACCGCTTTGGCACGAAAAATGGCACATAAGTATTGTTTCTTCTTCTTCTTCTTCTTCTTCTTCTGCTGCTGCTGCTGCTGCTGCTGCTGCTGCTGTTGCTACTATAATGATGACGACTACTACATCTTGCTACTATACACATGGGAAACACCAGTCACTGGTACTGAAGCCATCCTAGTCCAATTTGTGCATACAGCTAGTCCAATTTGTGTTACACTGGCAACATTCAGTGTAATTCCCAGATGTGTAACTAAGGTGGAGCTTGAAGATTACCTTCCCAGAGTGCTACACCAAAGGGGTGCAAAGTCAGCAACACCTCATCTTTCGGGGTGAGCTTGGATGTTCCTGCCTTGCAGGAAGTGCTGGTGGCTTTGAACATCTACTTACATTTCCGATGAAGGATTCCCATTCAAAGAAGATTTGGGGGGCACAAAGACACCAGCATGTTCTTCTCTGGTGAAAACCTCAAAGTGGCATCACAAAATCATATGATATCATTGCCATAGGGCTTCTAACTGCATTTCTGGTATTTTCCCTGGTGCTAGATGTTTGCTGAACCCAACAACCACATGTGCACACAAATAAATGGACTATCATGCACACCATTGGAGTGGAATCATCATCATCATCATCATCATCATCATTGGTTAAAGAAGAAAAGCATGCCCTAGCAGATTATGTGTGAGAGAGCCAGGAATGTGCTCTGATTGAAGTCAGCAAGAAAAAGTTGTTGAAAGTGCAGAAGACAAAATATGAATATCGAAAGGAGATCGCACAGACTGACTACAAACAGAGGCACAACTCTGTTGCTCAGATGATCCACTGGAATTTATGTCAAAACTATCATCTGCCAGTGGCAAAAAATTGGTGGGACCACAAGCCTGAAAAAGTGGTCACAAATGCATATGTCAAGCTTCTGTGGGACTTTAGGATACAGACGGACAAGATCTTGGAACACAATACTCCAGATATCACCATAACAGAAAAGAATAAAGTGTGGCTCGCTGACATTGCCATACCAGGTGACAACAGAATTGAAGAAAATTCTTCAATTAGGGTGAAAAAATTTCCTGCTACCGAGATCTCAAAATTGAATTGCAGCGAATCTGGTATAAGCCAGTGCAGGTGGCTCTAGTGATAATTGGCACGCTGGGTGCAGTGCCGAAAGACCTTGGCAAGCACTTGAAAACTATTGGCATTGACAAAATATCTCTGTCAACTGCAGAAAGCCACTCTTCAAGGCTCTGCACGTATTATACGCCAATATATCACATTCCAATTCCTAGACACTTGTGAAGGGTCCGAGGGGTGATGTGACAGAGACCAGCATGAAGTGGTTCACTGTGTATTACTGTTTGATTTTGAATAAAATAATAATAATAAAGTAGTAGTAGTAGTAGTAGTAGTAGTAGTAGTAGTAGTAGTAGTAATAATAATAATAATAATAATAATAATAATAATAATAATAATAATAATAATAATTTATTTGTATCCCGCCTACTTGGTCTGAAAAATTTAGCATGTGGCAAGTCTTGCCGTTTCTAAATAACTGCATTTGATGGATCACCTATGATTGTTGCCTTATTCCAATTAGATTATTTCAGGCTCCTGATGTATTTCTTCAGTAATTTGCATGTGAATTAGTGACCAGGGTGAGGGAACCAGGATAGCTATTTCTTATCTGTACAATTGAGTGCACATTAATGTGCACTGTGAAATACCTGCTCCTGTCTTCTGCCACTGCAAAACTTGTACTTTTAATTAAATCACTTTTAAAAGGTCCAGAACAGAAGCAAGAAGGAGCTGACTGAATATCTGGTTGGATTAGATCCACTATGATGAACAATTTGTGTATGCAGTCAAAAATGCCTTACCTAATCCAACAGGATAAAAAGTATTAACTTGCAAGTACGCCATTCCCTGGGACACAATAACTCTCTTTTGATAATCTCTGCATTTATATGAAGGGTTGGTTTTTTCTGCTTTTCCTCAATTGTTAATTACTTCTTCCCTGTAAAAATATCTTTCTAGGTAGAATTTGGTAAATGTTTTCAAGTAGCAATCTTTTTCCATTTGTGCCTAAAATCCTTTAAATTTCTAAAGGATGATGAGATCCCTTCTTCCTATGGCTATAATAGTTTGAATTTCAGTCTTCCCTTTTGAAAATGGATATCAGTATATCACAGACAATTCTCAGTCTAATATCATTAGTTGTTAGGTTGAACGACCGATCGACTGACCGATCGACTGACCAATCGACTGACCAATCGACTGACCGATCTATCTATCTGTCTGTCTGTGCCATAGAAAATGCCCCACGTAGCTTGCAAAGCTTTAATTTTGTCCTCACAACAACCCTGTGAGGTAGGTAGACTAACCCTACAATCCAGAGTAACTACGGGAGCACATAAGAGACATTATGTGTACCCGTAGTTACTGCACCTCCTAGTGAAAACCTATGGGAAATTCATATTGCAATCCAGAGCATATTGTTCTTACACCGGAGCAAGGACTCCCCATAGTTACTCTGGATTGCGCCCTATGTGTGTGAATTGAGTTTGAAATCCTTGGTCTGTTGCAAACTGAAGTGTGATGTGGGGACTTCATAGGGAAAAGTGAACGGCAACAATTTACCCTCTGTTTTGTATGGATATAAATGCTTTCCATATATGCTGATCCAGGCTGATGTACTATAAAACTAAAAGTTACAGTAAACAGGGAACTAAAATAACAGCAGGATGTAAAAGGTTCAAAAAAGATTTTAAAAGGAAAATGTCTTGTTTGACACTTCACCGTCCCAAAGCCATCCTGCATGTGGCAAAGCAGTATATCACAGACAATTCTCAGTCTAACGTGCTCCTTGACATGCTTGATTCTGTAAGTGCAGGAGCTTTTTAACCTGTCTGATCCTCCACTTGCATTTTCAACAGCTACAATCTCATGATGCCTTTATGAGCACTTGACAGTTCATTTTGTCCTCTGTCTCCCAAAACTGGAATTTTGCCTTTTATGTGTTTGGTGGGGGAATTGTGCTCATTCTTATTATTGCTGGCAGGAAACATCTTAGGCCATCTTTGCCGATGATACACACGGCACATCCTGAATATCAAAATAAAAGGAAAAAAATATATCAAGTTGTGTGAGTTCAATGTGAAATAGGGAATTAACCTAGGACTGTTGCTGCTTTTAAAGACTGGCATCAGAAATCTGGTCGATTTAAGGCTCATTAGAGTCTAATACCACTCCCACATTTCTGAGAGGTATGTAGGATTTGGTGTAACATAAAAGGATTACAGTGAAAGAAGGAAAAAGTGCTTATGGAACATTTGGTGAGAATATTTCAAAACTGATATAACTGCACTGAGTACAACTCAGATAAATACATTTTCTTAAATCACAATTAATTTGAATAAATCAAAAGATTTTTTGATTACAAAATTGAAATATATTTTATTTGAGTAATCAAAAGATAAATTTTATTTGAGTATTTATCAAAAAAATTAATTTGAGTAAAGTCCACCCATGTTATCCATGAGTTTGGAACCTATGAATTTCTTAATCAGCATGTCCCTATATCGATAGGGGATGGCAAACTTGGATCCTCTGGTCTGCTTTGATCACCTTCAGAGGTCTTAAGGGTCCTGAAATCCATGGATAATGAGGGCCAACTGTATTTATATATTACCTTTCTCATAGAGCACAATCCTAACCATGTCTACTCAAAAGTAACCCCCACTGCGTTCCATGGGTCTTACTCCCAGGAAAGTGTCTTTAGGATTGCAGCACTCACAGTGCAAAACCAATTTGTGCTGGAACTGGCAAGGTGTCATTGCCTGCACAGTATCCAATGCAAATACTGGGACTTCTGCTGTGCTACCATGGGAATGGGGAAGTTCCTCTGAAGATGGTCGAAGGGCACAATCCTATCCATATCTACTCAGAAGTAAGCCCCATTATGTTCAGTGCTTCTTACTCCCAGGAAAGTGTGCTTAGGATTGCAACCATCGTCTAGACTGCCTTGAAGATGAGGCTTGGATCTGGCATAATTGCAGGCCCAAGCAAACTGGGCAAGAGGCACTCTTTTACGTTGGTGTTCCTCCTTTATTTTGCAGGGGGACAGTAACGGGCCCTACACATCCCAGAAATGTGTTCTTTTGCATTTTAGATTGTGAGCCCTTTCGGGACAGGGACCCATTAGCTATTAATTAGCTATCAACTGCTTTGAGAACTTTTTAGTTGAAAAGCGGTATATAAATACTGTAGATAGATAGATAGATAGATAGATAGATAGATAGATAGATAGATAGATAGATAGATAGATAGATAGATAGATAGATAGATAGATAGATAGTCAAATGCCAATAAAGGTTGGCATAGATAGATAGATAGATAGATAGATAGATAGATAGATAGATAGATAGATAGATAGATAGATAGATAGTCAAATGCCAATAAAGGTTGGCATAGATAGATAGATAGATAGATAGATAGATAGATAGATAGATAGATAGATAGATAGATAGATAGATAGATAGATAGATCCAAGTCCTGCCTCCCTCTTCCCCTCCTGCCCACCTATGGTTCTGCCCTCCGATCACCCTAACCCCTTGCCAGAATACCCTTCTCCTGCCTGGCATTGAAAAGAATGGGATGCTTATGCGGCACAGTGAGCCACATTCTATACTTAGTGGTTTGCACTCCTTCTAGCTTTGCCACTAGTTTCAAGATGCTTTTGTTTTTGCTGCAATAAAGTAACACAGCTATTTTTCTGAAAGCCTTGACAATAAACTGACTGCTAATACAAATGATAATGAATTTTTGAGGTTGCCTTTGTACCATTCAAATTATTCTTGTTTTTGCAGTTTATTAATTTTAATAACAACTATGTAATATTTACTAGAAAGAATTCCCCTTGCTTCTCTTCCATACTGCTGTGGTCAATATACTAGCTGAATATACTTTTTCCAATGCAAAATGAGTAGTCCCTGAATAAAGAAGAATCTGAAAAATGTTTAAAGATGCTATCCCAATGAATGACACTTTATTAATCTCAGTTATTTATCGTTATAATAAAGTTAAGGCTGTACTGCACACTTCATGAGGACATTATAAAATGTGAGGTCCAATCTTAATAAGATTCCGAAAGGATTAATAGGTGTTTACTATATCTCTGCTAACCTTATTTTTTTAACCATAGATTTACGATTTCTTATTAGATTATCATTTGTAAACCCGCAAGATTTATACGAGTACTATAATATTCAGCTCTAGGAAGACAGATCTTGAGTAGCACTCTCATTAATCACTGTTGTTTGATTACGATTGGCCAGAAATAGTTGCTGATTTTAAAAAAACTAAAAAATTGTGGGTTTCTGTTTGAGTTAGAAGACTGTCACAACATCACTGGGAATGAAGTAAAAGCCATCAATCAGACATGGTGTTAAGGTAATTGTATTTGTTGCTGTTTAAAACTTAGCGCTTTCTAATTAGTCAGTTGCTCAATTTGACAGTCTTCTTTTAGGGCTATCAATCTACAAGATGTGCTAAGAATATGCAGTCAAGAGAGGTCTGGAGAAGTGCTAGGGCAGTAGAAGGGCTGCAGAAACCAGGGCTGCAGCACCAGTTTCCAGTATGCTATCCTCGTAAGTTACCAAAGGCCATCATGAATGTGCCAGAAAGCATTTTGTGGTGACCAAGCAAAGGGAAGGACTTGTGCAGAGGATAGTGTGGGTGGGTGCTGGGCCTTTGAATGGGTTGGAGAGGCAATGGGTAATGGGAGTAGCAAGTGAACGATGTTGAGATTATCTACAACATTGTAGAGATGCAGGAGAGACTGGGAAAGGATGGGAAAGGGCAAAATGGGGAAAGGGAGGGTGGCACAGGAAAGGGCAGGTTGGCTCTGGGCTGCCTTGACTTCCATTGCTCATTTGTGGATCATGGGTTGAAAATTGCTGGATTAAATTTACAATTACAATTACGGTATGTTACAGATTGAGGAGTTCTTGGCTATTAATATGTAAAACACAAACAAAGCTATTAGGATTTTTCAAGGTCAAACTAATACCTAATAGGAGAGGATGATGGTGATGATGATGATTTTGACATCTTGGTGATATATTGGGCAATCCATTGGGAAGGATCTTCAATTTTTAAAAGGTTAGGAAACTCCTCATTTAGTAGCAGTGGCATACAGAGGTCATTTGGCAACTAGGAACATAAATTTTTGGCATTCACCCAATGACAAATTATTTTCAGTAAGCCATGATATGAAAGTAATAATAATAATAACACAGGCCGCTGTGATTCCAGTAATAATTGGCACTCTTGGAGGAATTCCATCAAGCCTTCAGGAACATCTAAAGGTAATGGACCTCCAGAAGATAACAACTGCCCAGTTACAAAAAATAAAATAAACTCCTGGGACCTTCATACATATTGAGATGATACCTTTGTGATTCCTAGCTCCTTAGATAGGAACTAAATTACAACAGAGTCAGTTCCACCTAGCAACTGTGATATACAACATAATAATAATAACGGCCAGAGGAGTAGAGTTCTTGGGGAGGGGACAAAACAAAACAGTAAGTCCCCCCCCCCCCCGGAGCTGCAATACTTGTGTAAGGCACCCATCCCCCTTGTCTTCAAATCAAGTCATGCCTGTGAAAATAGTGGTCTTGTGGTCTAACATAGGTAAAAAAGCAGTTTTGTGTCATTTAGAAGAAAGGCAAAATAAATGGATACTTCTGAACAACACATTGGATTTCTGAAATGCTTGCAACAGGTTATTTATTCCCAGTGTAATCTATTTTTTTTGTTACATAAGGCAGTTATGTTTTTTGACTATAACGTTTGATAGAATAGAGATATTTCAACAGTGTTTCATTGCATTCTGCAAGAAATAACACAGGTGTGTCATGAATGATCCATTGCATTTAGACCCTTGTGCACATTTAAATTTCTCCACAAGTACTCATGTTGTACATGTCTCACAGCAAGCACTGTAACAAGCCTGTAGGACTTCTCCGTGCAAATGTTCTGTTCCTACAATAAACTGGATCGTTGATGCCACCTATGTGGGGAAAACTGGAGATGCAATAGCTGCATGAATGGATAAAGATAGCATCTCCTTTGCAAATAGAAACCCAAGACTTTATTGTTGTGTAATCTATCAACCGATGTGAAATATAAATGGATCCTAAATGATATTACTTTCTCTTTTCAGATTTTTCCATTTATTTTTATGACCTATTTTTCAGCTATATCTAGCCAGATATATTTTAAATAACATGTGATTGTCGTCTCCATTATAGTTCTCATTTTTGTTTGTTTGCATTTTGTTTTATTTTTCTTCTGGAAAATGCCATATTTTAAAAATGTTACTCTAATCTGATTTTAGAAACTTGAAGAAAAAATTACCATATTTCCTGGCTTACCATAAGAGGCACCTAGATTTAAAGGAGGAAAATATTCCTCCTTTAAACCTATTGCATCCCAGGCTGGTGCACCTGGGTCTGTGCACCCAGGTCTGGGTCTCTCAGGAGGCTTAGGCGGGATGGAGGAGGAGGCGCTCTGGACGCATAAGACCCTCCCAAGCCAAGTCTGAGAGACTTGGGCACACTGGAGGAGGTGGTGCTCTGGCCACACGAAACTTGGGAGGGTCTCACGCGGCCAGAGCACTGCCTCCTTCAGTGTGCCCAAGTGAGAGACCCTCCCAGCCCTCCCTGGGAAGGTTCAGATAGGCGGCACTCTGGCTATGGGAGACCCTCCCAGGCCAGATCATCACCTCCCTCATCCTGGGAAGGCTGAGAGAGACAGCGCTCTGGCTGTGGAAGGGCCTCCCAAGTCTTGCGCACCCATAGTGCCAACCCCTGAGCCCGCCCAAGACTCTGAGGGGCATGAGCAGGCTGGAGGAGGCGGCACCATGGCTGCACCAGAGCCAGGCGGGCAGAGGGCAAGCCAAGATTTTGGCTTATAAGAACACACTGAGGTTTTTACCCCCCTTTGGGGGTAAAAAAGTGCATATTATAAGCCGAAAAATACAGTAGGTGTCATGGAAGAATGATAATACCAACACACAGTGTGGTGCCTTTAAAGTTACACCTATTCTTGAATATAGTAGAGATGCTGATTGTAAAAAAAATGGGATTGGTTTTGTCCGATCAGATCTAGTTTTGGAGATACAGCATAGCCACTTTATATGCTGTGTGGAGGTCATCTGTGAGGTTGTCTTGGCCATGGGTAAGCTTCTTTAGGTTGAGGAATTGATTCTGTCTTCCCCACCCCTCTTCCCTGTCATCTCCCTCTCCGTGGGGGTCTGTCTCCATTGGGAATAGAAGGCAGGGTGTTCTGGATCACCAAAGTAAGTCAGGAAAGGAAGGAGGGTTTGAACCCCAACATGCTGATTTAACTAGTTATCTGCCTATCACCAACCAAGGTGGGTCTTCTAGCTACAACTGGCATTTCTAGTTTGTGCAACTTCTGTATACCTCAGAACTCCTCCTACTGGTTTGGTACCTCCATCCATGCCCACTGGAAGGCTGGAGAGGTCTTGCATGACATCCTCTGGCCCTCAGAAAGCCTTCTGAATGCATTTGGTTTTCTAATGAAATCTGGAAATAATGCTTAAATACCCTCTTAACTCCTTATAAGGTTTTTAGAGAGCAAGAGGATGCTGTGCAAGGATCTGGACCAGCAATAAGTAGGAAAAATGGAAGTCTTTTGGAGAGAAGCATCCTGCAGTTAGTCTAGTCCTGGCCCTGGGGAAAATATGGGCCAGGATCACAAGTGACACTCCCAGAGTGAAGTTGTCAGCCCAAACCAGAAGTGCTTTGTGATCATGTCTGAGAAGGCTTCTATGGTCCTCAGCCACAAGGTCTCAGAATCTTCAAATCTGTGGGTGCCTACTGTGCAAATACTCTGAAATGCAAAGAAATTCAAATAAGAATACCAGTTCTTCGATAAACATGTTGCTATTGTATTGATTGGCCTGAGACTCATATCCTCTTAAATGACTCACTGGAAGCCCAATCCTATGGCTGCTTCCTCAGCAGTAGCTCCCATTGGAGTCAATGAGGCTTATGTCCAGGAAAGTGTGGATAGGACTGCAACCTCAGGGCACAATCTTAAACAAATTTCCAGCATGTCCATGGGGCATGTGGCGTATCCTGCAGTTGTGGGGCTTGTGCCATTGGTAAGGGTTGTGCCACTGCTGACCAAAAGATAAAAGTTTCTATCGCTATTATTATGGAAAATATTGATCATGATCACTCAGCAAGGGCAGCTGTTTGCCAACAACTCTCCGGGGCACTTAAGAATTGCTCACTTTCCTCCTTTTCAGCCAGCTTTTGTAAGCAGTTTACCTTTTACCTCCTCATGTTTTCCCTATGGCTACTTTAATTTGAGGTTCAAGGTAAGCTAGAAAAGTTTTGTGACCTTCCCATTGAAGAAGAATGACATGACCTAAATTGCTTTCATTGTCAATAGATTGTAAGGAACGTTCTGGCAACACAGCCTTGGCACTGTCTAAAAACATTCATTCTGCCTGAATTCTGTCATTGTTTCCCACTTCTCTTTCCAAGATCGCACTGGCATTTCAAACAAAACGGCCTCAAGAAAAAAGAGAATCCTTAAGCTCAGTATACTGGGAGAGGAGTTTTCTCAGAATTAATGTGGATTTTTTCCTATCTCACTGCAGGAAAAAAAATAATGTTACTACCACTGAAATTCTGTTTCAGGAAATTACCACTGAAATTCATTAACAGTATAATCCGAAGCATGTCTATTCAGAAAAAAGTCCCTCTGAATGCAATGTCTATTTAAAAGAAAATCCCATTGCATTCAGTGGGACTTAGAAGACAATCCTAACCATGTCTACTCAGAAGTAAGCCCCATTGTGTTCAGTGGGTCTTATTCCCAGGAAAGTGTTATCTTCAGGATTGCAGCATAATAGCCCATTTCTATTCTTTCCTTCTCTGCCCAAATGAAGGGTTGGCAATGAATTATGAGCGGACTGGATAGTTGAGGAGGTCTCCTTTGGGCAAGGGAACGCTTGTTCCCATACCTGGCAGTAACTCTTCTCAACATGGAAGGGGTCTGCTCAGACCTGTGCTAGCAAATTCACTAGCGCAGATCTGGGTGAAATCACAGTGTAGGATCAAGTCCACGAAGGGGGTTCGGATCTATTGGTCTCTGCTTCTGTAAAACCCATCCTATTGCCACTTTGTTCTGCCATCCCTCATCTCATCATTGCAATGGCATAGCTGAACTTATTTTCATATATTAGGGCATACCATCCTGACCTGCACCACCTCCTCACCTACATCCCTCTAAATGAGACCATTATTGACAATAGCCAAGGAGACATTTCCAGTGCTTCCAGGCTCAATCTATACTTTGATGTAGACTTGCTGAACGGCATGCAAATTTTCTTTCGATGCAATGCATTTTGTATGAAAATGAAGTTAAACAGCGCCATTGTTTTGGAGTAAATTCAAGGCGTACCATCATGAATTTTGTTACACTGATAACAACACAGCAGCCCACCTTGGAGGCCATTAATGTTCTATCTACCCAATCTACAACACAATTAAACTAAAATACTTGGGATCAAATCAATTAAGCCACATTTAATGTAAGTGTAAATTAGTAACAGATTGCTTCAGTTCCAGTGATTTCTATGGAATGTACTGATCTAGTTAGATCAGTGCCTGTGACACTGAATCTGTCTTAGTCTTGATATTTCCTCCCAATAAGACTGAAGAAATTTTCCTTGTATCTCTTGCACCCTTTTATTGTTGTCTTTGCTACAGAAAAACTGAATTGCCTTTGATTAGGGTTGCCATTCCTAGGGAAAACCAGGTATTGCCCGGGTCCAAGGGTCATGACTCGGTCAAAGTCAAGACCCAGCCAGAACCCAGCTCAGGGGAATAGCAGGGCTACCCAGCCCAGTGCCGAGCGTGTATGTGCGACATGTGATGTGTGACAAGGATTGCACATGTGCATTATTGTCCTCCGGCTGGAGAGGACCAGGAGGGACATGGGGAGGGAAACCCAAAACTTTGTCCGGGATTTCTCTTCCCTTGTCCTACGCAATCCTTAGGGGTAAAATTATGGCAACCCTACCTGTGATTATATATAATTCAACTGCCATTTCTATATGACAGAACACTATGAACTAAAGCAAAACACACAGCTGAGCCCAACAGCGCTTTTTAATTCCTGCTGCTGTGTTTCAGCAGGCATTTTTTTAGCCAATTTTTGGTCATCTATAGGACATTTTTGGACATAATATTCTTTAATCTTTTGAAGGAACCATTTCCCCCTTATTAGTCCAGATAGCGCTTTGCAATTATTTTTTGCATCAGTATATTAAATTATATATAATTTAGTTATATCAAGAAAAACTTGTAACCTTGGCAGAAGGTCTTGGGGGCAGTCCTAATATATGCTGGCACAACTCATCAGTCTTCCCTTTCTTACGGTGATGTAAGGAGGCAAGCACATGTCTGGGCACTGGACAAACCCTTCCCCAGGAGTGGTACAGAACTGTCTTAAGGGACTTTTGTGACACCCACAGGTCAGCACAGGATTTTAGGTCAGGGGCTTTGGCTGACCTAACTGGAGATTAGGATTGCAACTCTAGAGCCCATCCTATGCCTGTCTACCCAGAAGCAAGTGAATTAATGTTGAATGGAGCTTACTCCCAGGAAAGCGTGAATAGGATTACAGTCCCACACCAGTTCTGTTATGAAAATACATCTTCTCTACTTACTCTCCAATGTGTCTTGCAGTGAGAGTGCTTTTTCACTCAGAGACCAGTACATATTTTGAGAGGCAGGGTGCATGCATTTGTAACATTTTAAATATAGATACACCTTCTCCGGGTGACACTGTATGCTGTAAACAAATTTCTAAGTGCAGCCAGGGTAGGGAGGAGATAATCACATCAGTCAAAGCAACACATCAGTAAAAACAGGTCAAGGTGGCCTAATTATTCTAACTTGCAACAGAACATAGTAATATCTAAATATACAGCCAAAGCAGCCTTCATTTCTGCAGCAAAAATTTCAGCATCTTTTTGGTTGTGGGATTATGAAAAGAAAGCTTCTCGTATTTGGTTCTTGTATTCCTCACCCAGATTTCTAAAATATAAACATACAATGTGAGGACTGCCAAGGAATGACAGGGAAAGTTAGGAACAGTAGGAGAGCAACAGGGGGTGGTGCACTAAGTATTACTATGCACTGTGTCCCATAGGTCCCATTTGAATGTCACCTATGCAGGACCCATGGCTGAACCACTAGGCTTTTGGGACCATTGAGCCAGCCCACTGCTTCTGTCCTCTTGACTGACACTGAAGGACTCCCTTCAGTGTCAGTCAAGAGGACAGAAGAACTGGCCTGGCTCAATGGTTCCAAAAGCCTAGTGGTTGGCTAGGAAAGGAAGGGGTATGTCAGTGGGCATCTCATGCCAAGGTTCGATATGATTTAAAAAAAACCGATATGCCAGGGTAACGATATGAAAAAAAGCCAGGGTAACAATATGATTTAAAAAAAATTACATTAAGCTCTATAGGAAATTGAAAGTTCCCAATCTTGTGGCTTTACTCATGAGTAGGCAAGTGTGCCATTGTCTGCCAGAAAGGCCAAGCTGAGAGGAATCCAAGACCTTGTCTTTCTTTGGGCATCTGGTCACCCTGGTTCCAGCTGGTGCTGCAGGGAAACCTGGTCAACTAGAGAGGTTGTACCACCTAATTTTGGGAGCTGAACTTACCGGGTGTGCTAACTGTGCACTAAATGCACTCAGCCCTGTGAAACTGTTCACTGCTATCTCCGCCGCCCTAGCATTTCCCAATGTGGGGTGCAGCAGTGGCACCTCCAGGTTTTGTGGGATGTCTTCCAGCAGAAACATTGCCACCACCTGGAAGACTTTGCCACAGCTTTGCTCCCTGTGGCTGAGGGTGGACTGTATGCAGCCACCTGCCATGAACGACAGAACCCAACTTAGATCTTGTGCCCCAACATCAGGGTGGATGAACTGGTGGGCCCCTTGTCCCTACAGTTCTTCCAAAGCTTGGCCCAGCGCTGACTACAGCTGGCCCAATGCCAGACTCCCTACTCTACGACTGCCATAAACATGCTTTAAGGCTTGATTATGATACCCAGCACAAGAGCTGGAGCTCAGTTCCTGGGCTAGGACCAAATAGGATTGGACCCAAAGTCCTCAGGTGTCATAGGCTGTAATCCTAACCTCCATTTAGGCTGGCCTATCCCCAGCATAAGTCCTGTGCTGATCGTGGGGTGTCACAAAAGTGCAGTAAGGCACCTCTGTGCCACTCCTGGGGGGGGGGGGGGTCGTTAGGCTAACGCATTGGAATACGCCAACCTCCTCACACCATCACAGAAAGATAGGCCAGGTGAGTTAAGCCAACCGAAATTTTTTAGAATTGCACCCATAATCTATCCCCCAAAATGTCAATCAGATGGCAGTGAATACAGATAGCTTAGCAGTCTTACTTGCTAGTAATAAATTCATTGGGTTTGAGAGGCTGAAAAAGAAAGCCCTTTTGCACCTGAGACAAAATTATAATAATAATGAGGTTTGTTAATAAGCAAGAGACAGATGAAGGCAAGGATTCCAGTGCGTTTTCAAAGGATAGCTTTCCCTCCTTTCAAAGGAAATCAAAAGGATTCAAAAGAACCAAATCAGACTCACCAAACTATGCTGGTATTTCAGCCTTTCCATCAGCAGGACTATTAATCAAGCAGAAAAGCGTGAAAAGTGAATAAATACCTCTTGTCTCTGCTTGCTGATGTAGTAACAATTATGCCAAGCATTTGGTTAGTCACAAAATGTGACATAACATGCATGAAATATTTGGGTTATATTTTGCATTACCTATGAGGTAGTTCAGTGGCCATTTAAATTCAATCTGGTTCTGTTGCTGTCAATAGAATGGTAACCTGCACTATGTTTTGGCCTGCGATTAACAAGATAATTCTTGCAGTTTGGCTTGTGATATTTTTGGAGATATAACACCAAAATATCTCCCCAAAATACCTAGTGGGTGTATTCTTTATGGGACAAGATATATACATGCATGCATGCAGAACTCCCCATAGATACCTGAAACAGCGGATACATGTGAACGCCTGTCCTAGCAGTCCAGAGACCATCCTCTCCACCCTCCGGAGGCAAGGATCGTTGCCCAACCATCTCACTTCTATCCTGGCCACTGAGAGGGGGATGAAGTTCCACTTCCTAAAGATAGGACAATAGCAGTCTCTAAACTTGTTCTGGATACGACACAGTTACACCAGTCTGCCTGTTCCAACACAAGTTAGGATTGTGTTGTCAAATGTATTTTTCATTAACCTGCTCAGCCTGAAATGCACAATCACTTTTACCATGACATCATCCATGATGTCTGCCTATCCATCCTTGTCCCCACGGTCCTTCCAGAGCTTGGCCCACCTCTGACATATTTGAGGAAATCATCATATTGTGCTTAAATAATATCATAGCAAGAAGGAGAAATTTCATAAAATATTTAAAGGTCTATTTATAAAGTTTCTCTTCTCTCAGCTACACTGACCCTGAGTAAAAACAGTCAAATAGCATGGTTTAAATCACTTTTGTTAAGAAGGGAAGGCTGACAGTAAAGATTTTGGCAATATTCTTTTTTTGCTAGAGAGGAGTAACACCCTACTCTGTTACAGAGTCCACATCTTGCTCCAGGAGAAAATATACTGTATGCTACTCCTTTTCATTTTCCTAAAGCAGTAACCTTTTAAACTTGCAGGAGTTAAATGAAGTACTAGTTGGGAACATCTTTTTCTGTTACAGCTGAACCTGTAGTATAGAGCCCTTTTCCCCCAGTGAAATTGAAAATAAATTAGCAGCAGCACAGTACACTTAGGGCAAAATCCAGAGTAACTACAGGGAGTCCTTGCTCTGGTGTAAGAACAACTTACTCTGGATTCCAAGATGAATTTCCCATAGGTTTTCACTAGGTGGTGCAGTAACTATGGGTGCACATAAAGTCTCTTACTTGCTCCTGTAGTTACTCTGGATTTGGGGGTATGTTGTCTCCCAGTGTGGGATGGAAAGAAATTGCCAGTGCCATGATGTCATCACTTATGATATCACCATCACATGATCTCAGCACATTATGACATCATAACATCACCAGCAATTATTTCTGGCTTGCCTGAAACAGCCAAAGATAGCCGAAGCATGGGATGATGCCCCCTTGACTCAGCTGGCTTTGGGAACTCCTCTTCTGAGCCAAAGACACGTCAGTTCTTTGCAACTTGTCTTTGAGATAGAGATGCCACCAATCTGATGAGTCAATAGGATGTCACCAATAGGTTATCACACTTTTTTGAAAACACTAAGAAGCAACACAAAGTGTTAAAGAAGACTCAAGAGCCTAGGGGCATAAACCCCAAAATTGGTGTGCACTCTGCACATCTCTAGCAATGTCCCTGCTATCCCTTCCTCTTGTACTTAGTTTTGTCATTCTGTGAGTCTTCCTACCTGCCTACTTCTCCCTCTCTCTCCTAATGAGAACACTGTCTTCTATAAATCAACCATTAAACTTTATTGCCATGCCGAAAATTAACAGTAAAAGTGTCAACAACAAATTTCCCTTGCCCTCCAGACACAATCAAGAAAAACAGCCCTTACTTTTCCTTCTGACGTATGGAAAGTTAGAGGAAGAAGTGTTTCTCGTAAAATTCAATGACTGCCACCAAAAGACATCAACATCATGTATCAAGTTGGATGATATGTATTTTGGCGGACTGGAAGCTTTTGGACATGCAATATGGGTGTTGTCTGGACACTGTTCCCCTTTGGGTCTCTGACTTACCTCTTGATGCTGCCAGTTAGGTTAGATGCCCAGGTACCCACAGTGGGGAGTGGGGGCTGGGGAGGGGAGATGAGGGGTCATCCTCAAATGACCTGTGAAGGGGTTAGACAGGCACTATGAGGCATCCAAAGGGAGCAGGGAGAGAATGGAGAGTTTCCATGGTAAGTTTGGAAACTGCTAGATTATGCTGATAGTACATCCTCAGCCCTCACTGATGCAGGTGTAACAACCCCAAAGTGATGAACTAAAAAATGGCATGAGTGCACTTCAGCCTTAGATAGAAGTATCTCTTGAAAGTTGATTTTCCCAAGGTTATTGAGTTCCCATTAGTCTGACCTGTAGTTATTCCATTATGATAAATATGAATGCAGCAGGTAGTGATTTAACATCATTATATTTCAGATAGTTCCAAACTGTGTCACTTGAACAATACTGAAAAACGGGTTGCTTCTTCCACCAACTTGGATGCCATTAAATGGGCTTATCCTGTCAGTGGATTTCATGTATCAACATGAGACAGTTTTTCTCACCCTGAAAATATTTTACAACAAAGGTGTCAAACATCTTAATTTTGACTCCAAATGTGTCAGAACATGTTTATGGGCAAGATTGGAATGATTTAAAAACCGTTCTGAAGGGAACAGACCAAATATTTCTCAGTGTGTATCTTACTCCCCCCCAATAATATTTGCTATATACCTGTATTTTGAATTCCTACTTTTATGACAACAAAAAGTTCCCCCAAATTTTATTCTAAAAATAAATATTTCTGCCAGATGATTTGTTCTCATTCTGAAGGCAATTCTTTCTTGGACATATGTGCACAATTCAGTAGGAAGATAAGTTTTCATGCACTGATTTTCCCTAGTTGTCTATATTCTCCTACATAGTGCGGAGAAGATCATAATCGAACATGCTACTGCACCAAGGCAGTGACATATCCCCAAATCCAGAGTAACTATGGGAGCATATAAGAGACATTATGTGCACCCGTAGTTACTGTACTTCCTAGTGAAAACCTATGGGAAATTCATATTGGAATCCAGAGTAACTTCTTACACCGGAGCAAGGACTCCCCATAATTACTCTGGATTTTGCCCATATTGGATCTGCTATATGATGGGAACAGCTACTTTAAAAATAAATCTATTTTTTTTTTTAAATTCAACATAGTCAAACTATTGGGCTTTGCTTTTCCCCAACTATCTGAATCCTTCAGCTTTAAACTCATGCAAGCAAGGCATATACAGTACTGGATCACTGTTTTTGATTCCATTGTTGAGAGCTGGTAGATCTTCTGGTACCTGAGATGGCGTTTCCATCTCTTACTTGATGATATTGCAGATATGGCACTCCACAGGTTGGAAGGACAAGCAATGGAGGTGAATGAGCAGTCAGAGATGGGCACCCTCATGCCTTTCTGCTGGCAGGGACAATTTCTTCACTCGGCCTCATGAATGGGCTGGTCCTGCATTTATCCACTCCTTTTATCAGCTAGTAGCATAAGGGCAAAAGGATACAACTCAACTGCTGCTGGGACCTGAATATATATTATCTATTGAATGGGCACTACAGAACTGTCTATTGAGCTTTGGATTTGGATTTACTTGAAACAAATGGATTTTAGTACATAGAAGATTTTTCATTTTTTTCATTTTTTTCCAACTTTTTATTTGCTTTGTAAACCACTTTGTGAACTTTTTAGTTGAAAAGTCATATATAAGTACTGTACATGACAGACAGACAGACAGACAGACAGACAGACAGACAGACAGCTAGATAGATAGATAGATAGATAGATAGATAGATAGATAGATAGATAGATAGATAGATAGATAGATAGATAGATAGATAGATAGATAGATAGATAGATAGATAGATAATTGAGTCAAATGCTTTGGCAACCCTGATCAGAAATGGTAATGAATCATTATCCTCAGAACTTTAATCATTTAATCAAGGATAATCGTTTAAGATTATCCTCAGTAAGGGAAGGAGCACCTTCCACCCCACGCAGTAGGTCAGTGAACCAGCTCTTTAATCACACAAAGAATGATTCACCCAAACTCCCCTTTAAACTTCTTTATATGTTGTTCAAACACAATGTTAAACTCTGTTAATAACACTACTTTCAATAAGGTACTTCACTGCAGTGCCACTACATGGTACTACATCTCACCCAGTGTTTCTCCTCTCCATATGTGGAGAGGGCAGTTTTTAGACTATCATCCAAAGTAGCCTTCTTAGAACTCAAATGACTATAGCTGTGATCCTAAAGACACTTTCCTGGGAGTAAATCTCATGGAACATAATGGAGCTTACTTCTGAGTAGACATGGCTAGGATTGTGCTCTATGTGTATTAAGAACGCTTTTGGGAATTTGTTACAGAAAGTATCTTTAAATGATTCTCGGATTCTTTTTAGGTGGTGTTTGGCTAGTGTGCTCTCATTGCATCATGGACTACACTTCATCCCTTTGCAGACAAGGCTCAAATAAGCATGTATTACAAATCCCACTGGAATTTTTCTTTTCAAATTCAGTATCATGTTAATGGCTCCTTTACAACCACCGCCCTGCTGGCAAAATTACAGGCCAGTTTTTGAAAGGCTGGCCAGGCTGATTTTGACACTGTGGATAGCAAGTATGACATTGATCATAACCGTGAACATCAGCCACCATTGGTAAAGCTGCAGAATCCATTTGAGGATAGTTTTTAATGTATCATAAAAGTTACTAAACCAGATGGCAAGAGCACTATGTTTACATTTTTAATGCATGCTGCAGATGGTTTGAAATCATTCTACCTTGTTCAGTAGGAAAATCATCACATTGGTAAGATGACCCTCTTTCATTTTATGGTTAAAAAATGCCCACGTTAATCATTAAAGGGAGGAATTGTCATTTGGGTTTTTCCTCCCAAATGAGATTTCTATCACTGCGGCATATGGACATTCAGCATCAAATGTCTACATCATTCGATTCTGCTTAAATATTGTTCCAACTCTTTGTTGGATTGGTTCATGTAACTATTCCAAGTTACATGGCTTGTTCCAAGTAGGCTAGCTTGACCTAAGAGGTTTATGTAGGTTATATAAATTCTGCCAGAAAGGTTGAACACTTATTTCAGCCATTGGTTGAACCAGTTGAGGCTGGTTATGGTTTAGTTGTAGCATACATGCAGAAGGTCCACGTTCAATCCCTTACATCAGGAATGTCACATTTATTGCATACAGTAGACTAAATTTAGCATTCATGTTGCCAGCAGAGGGCCATTAAGCAGGAAGTGATATCATTAAGCAGGTGATGGCCGGAATAAACACTTTCTAATGACGTAGATACTCATTAGCCACAAATGACGGAAGAGAAAACATGATGCAAATCTCATCCATATGTTGAAAATATGAGCCCACTTATCAAGATAGGAAAGCCCAATTATAATGGGGGTCAAGTAAATTGTTTCAGGGGACTTTCAGCCCATGGACTTTCAGTCCATTCAGCCCATGGACTTTATGACTGATATCCCTGCCCTAGATCAATGGCATCCAAACTGCGACCCTTGGCAAGACTTCATGCAGCCCTTGGAAAACCCCTTCAATGTGGTCTGGCTGCCAATTGTTGCTAGTTGTTTAGTTCCCATTTTCATGTCATTCAGGGTGTACCACAAGAAGGCAAATTAGCATCACACCCCCTCTCTACATTAATGGGGGAAAGCATAGAATTGGGCTGTGTCTGCACTAATGGTGTGTTCATATGCTGCTGGCAAAGGAAACTGAGCCCATGATGGAAATTTCAGAAATGTAGCACTAGAAGGGCAATAATATTGCTCCTGGTGACCTTCACCAGAATGGTCCGACACAGCAGCCTATATAATATTTTTTATGTGACTGACAGCACAATCCAAAATTGTTCTGTATCCAGTGCAAGTTTGGGGCTGCTGCCATGCTACTGCAGGGCAAGGAAAAACTTTTCCCCTTCCCCCATGTAGGGCTGTATAAGACCCAATGGGTCTACTCAGTTCTGGAGGCACCACAAAACCAGATGTATGTGAGCAGTTAGAGTGCTTACAGAGAATTGGATTGTGATCCAGCATATCACCGGGTCCCAGCCCTGTCACCCACTTCTGCCCATTCCCTGCACAAGCACCACCCACAACCTTCCTCCTCCTCTTCCATCTTCTCCCCCACAAGGGACTTCCACCATCTCAAGGGCACTTTTAGATTAGACACGCACTGTATTCAACCATCACTGAAGCCTATTGGAATACTCTATGGGTGCTCTGAATGACTGTTTTAGAAATAAAATGTCTTTAAAATGAAGCTAATAACATGTTTCCTGAATAATTCAAGACCAAGTTGCAAATAACCTTACAATAATGAAGCATATGATCAATGTCAACTCTGGAATTGCCGTTTTCCCTGAATATGCCAAGGTTGGCTTAAGGGCAGAAGGCAAAAGCAAACTGGCAAGTCCCCTTACTGTCCAACTGTAGATCTAAATCCAAGGTAATTATACACCTGGATCATTTCATTTCTGCTCATGGAAAATGAATTACAATTAGGTGCTTCATCCAGCACTGCTAATTGTGCTTTTTTTCCTCAGCAACTTCAGTGGCCATTGGGCTTGGCAGCATAAAATAATACATGAGATCCTTTTACACAAATACTAAAATGTCATATACAAATACCAGATTCAGAATTTTCAACTTAATCCATATATATATCATATCATCTTAACAATTTTTCAGATATTTAGGGCCCAATCCTATATATAACTAGCACTGCATTGAGCCCTAGTGCCAGTTCTAGGTGCCATAGGATGAATCTAGAGTAACTATGGGGAATCCTTGCTCTGGAGTAAGAACAAGTTACTGTGGATTACAATAAGAATTTCCCATAGGTTTTTACTAGGAGGTGCAGTAACTATGGGTGCATGTAATGTCTCTTACATGCTTTTGTAGTTACTCTGGATTGTGCCCATAAACATATTGTAAAGCAGTATCTAGAGTTCCCTTTTGGGAAGAAAGGTGGGGTACAAATCAATGAAACAAACAAATAAAGTACATCTATGGTACCCAGAGAGTAGGGAACACTGGGCCACTTTGCTACTTTCCTATGTCCTTTTGTATAGAGCAGGGGTGGCCAAACATGCTTACAAAAGAGCCACATACAGTATAATAAACTTAGTTTTAAAAGCAATTTATTCTTTTAAATTGAAAGAAAGAAAGAAAGAAAGAAAGAAAGAAAGAAAGAAAGAAAGAAAGAAAGAAAGAAAGAAAGAAAGAAAGAAAGAAAGAAAGAAAGAAAGAAAGAAAGCTCATTAAGGGGGAAAATACCAATTAACAGTAGTTGTTCTGGTTTGTCTCTAAAGTTTTCATTTCAAAGATACATTTGTGATTATTACAACTGAATCACTTTAAGAGCTTGTTTTCAGTCAAGTGGAATCTTAATATTAGCATGAATAAGTAAGTAGAATCAACTTTGTGTTGAACTTTAGCTTGTGCACACGCCTTATAAGTTTCTGAATAATTTATTATGTTCCTGCAGGTAGTTGAATTTGGAAGAGTATCTGTTCAAAAACTGCAGTGATGATTTTGTGACAACATTGCCAAAGAACGTGGTGAATATTTTGGCTCCCTTTCATATTGTTCTTATTATTTTGCAGTGCTACATGGAGTGAATTGCACTCTTCATATTTCATTCTCAGTCTTGTCACTAAATTGCAAGCATCTCACCGAACAGAGGATTCACTTTTTGTTTCTGTGTTGAAAGATGATCTATTTAAAGGTAACTATTTTGCATGTGGTGAAGGGGTCATTGAGCCCAATCCTATGCAAGTCTATTCTGAAGTTAGTCCAATTGTACTCACTGGGCTTACTCCCAGGAAATGATATATATATCTGTCAATGATATATATGCTATAACCAGGGTGATCAGATGCTGAACCCGAAAAAGAGGACAAGGTCCCCCAAAATTCCTGACATCCAAGTAAAAATTCCTGACATGTTAAAAAAAATGTAACAGACCCAAAAATGTAGGACAAATGTTAGACATGTTAAAATAAAGACTAAAAACAGTTGTATTTTTTTCTGTAAGCAGACATGATCCCCCAGACACTCCAGTCACCCCAATACCTGTTTTCTGCACCCAAACACATGAAAGTGGTTCGAAGCACTCACACACAAACCATGCAGTCTTACACACATACACACACACACCATGTACTCACACACACATACACATGAACACACATATACCATGCACTCACACACACATACACATGGATACACAGACACCATGCACTCACACACACATACACATGGATACACAGACACCATGCACTCACACACACACATACACATGTATACACAGACCATGCACTCACACACATACACGTGCACACACACACCATGCACCCACACACATATACACATACACACCATGCACTCACACATACACATGCATACACACACACACACATGCATACACACTACAGCTGTGTTTGTGCCCTTGTTTCAATGGGTGCCTAAGTGCATGGCATGCGGCTCTGTTGCCAGCTGTTCAGCTCTGGGAGTAATATGCATGGAGCAATAACATTCCCAGAGGAAAGGCACAGGGTTTAGGTGCCTATTCAAATGGAGTGGATTTGGAAGTGAGAGGAAGGGTTAGGACCAATGGTGTTGCTAGGCCCAATGGCTCCTGGGGCTACGCCCCCCCCTCAGGCCAGAACACTCCCTTCTACCAGGCCGGGACACGTGTCCCTCCAGGCACTGCCCCCCACCAGGTACCCCTTCTTACCAATACCCACAGTGATGCGGAGGCAGAGAGGCTGCCTAGGGGCTGACCCCAGCCCTAGCCCAACCACCCACTTTCTGAGTGCATACTAGGGGAAGTCCCTTACCAAGCACTCACTGGGTGGGCAGCTCGTTGTGGAGTAATCCCCCTTAGCCACGCAAACCCAGGCAGGGACTACTCTGCAAAGAGCCGCCCACCCACCTGGCTCTAGAACAAGTGCTTCTCTGAGGGACCTCACTCAGTGTGCCCTGAGAAAGTGTGTGGGTGAGCGAGCATGAGCTGGGGATGGCCATTAGGCAGCCCTTCTGCCTCGGCACTGCTCTGGGCACTGGTGAGAAGAGGCAGGGGACGGTGCAAGGCCAGGCTGCTGCTGGGCATGGGGCAGGTGGTGATTTGGCACCCCCTACCTCGTGGCAACCCCCGTGCCTTATAGTACTGAGGGTAAAAGCTATTTTGGCCTCAGGGTAAATATCCCAGTGATTAAGTCCCAGCAACTATGCCAGATGTATGCCCTGTTCCGGAGCAGCCTGGCACAACCCCATGGGACTGGTGTGCTGCAGTGCACTCATGGTAAGAAGAAAATAGTAATACTGCAGCAGCCCCAATCTTGTGCTTGATACATCATTGAGCCTTCCTGTTCCAGTGCAAGATAGGATTGCAAGATCGGTTCCCAATCTTTACCGAGCCATGACTCACATTGTCTGACACAATGCTCTTGTTGATGCTGGTGAGGGCAAATGGGACTAAACTATGGCAGGGGAAAAAGGTTTTTTTTTTGTAAATAAAACATGCTGGTCCCACCATGATTCCCAACCCAATCGTGTGCACCTTCTTCTGCTATTTTCAATAGAAAAAAGAGCTTCCCTCAGCTTATTTTGGTATGCAGAAAGCATATGTAGGTTGCAGATTGTTATATCTTTCCTCATGCAAAAGCCAGTTGTTTGTGTAGTCAAAAGTGAAAAAAACAAGTTGTAAAATCCCATCATACTGCATTTAAAAATGGGAGCATCGCATTGATTTTATGTTGCCAATAATTGTGCAAACACCCTTCTAATTTTTGAGGCAATTTATATTTAAAGGCGATACCTAATAGGCTCCTAGACCTTATTCTTTATCCTCCTGAATTTTTCTGCCTGCCATATCGATTCCTGCAATATCCTCCGCAATGCCTTTTAGTTGATTGACTTCTTGCTCGTTTAACTCACACAGAGAACGGATGTCATGTTGTGGTTACGTGAGCAAAAGGGATGTGCCTGACGGCCTCTGCTTGAAATTTTCACTCCACTGTGAACACAGCGAGAGGTCTCCAACAAGACACAATCTCACCGTTTCAATATTTCTTTGATGATGTGAGGACAGGTTCCCGGTCTGACTGTGATGTGTCCCCCACATTCAGAATGCGGAGACATCCAGGTGTCATGCTGAAAAGTTTATTCCCATTAAGTGAGACAATCCTGGAGACTTCCTGGGTTATTACTGTTTCTGTTTTGTTTGCACACGGGGGTGTTAAAAATAGACCAAATTTTAAACCAGTTAAACTAATAGCTAGAACTAGCTAAAAATAGTTAGCAAAAGCACTAATCCTTCAAACAATAACATAATTTTGTCTTGCATGCTGGCCCTCTTGAATTTTAGTTTTACTATTACTAATTACTATTTACTAATTACTAATTTTTTTACTAATATTTTTTACTAATATTTACTAATTACTATTTACTAATTTTAGTTTTACTAGAATAATTTTTAAAATTAATTCCAGAATTGGAATTAATTTTTAAAGTAGCTTTCAGTTCATTTTACAACTTGTTGTTCTCCTTTACCATACATGAGTGTGTTTGCCAGTGGTTATGTATGCAGGTGTCCCTCATTATCAAATAGGGTTCCGTTCCAGAAGTTCCCATGGATTTTTTTTAAAAAAATCAGTGGATAAATAATAGTGGAAAATAGATTTTAAGACCCACTTCCAGGTTTCTTGTTCTTCAGTTCTTCCTAATAGATATAAGGTTGTGCCCAATAGCTGCAGGGGTTTGATTCTGGGACTCCCTGCTGATATAAAGATGTGTTAAATAAAAGTATTTTTAAAAAGCACTGAAGTATAAAAAAGTATTAAAATAAAATGTATAAAAGGTAGAAGTATGTCCCTTTACAGGTGTTTAAAAACAGATTTTATTACTGTTGTAGAGAGACAGTAGTGATTAGATACGCTAATGACCCCCTGCCTTTTGCTGGCATGGCTGAAAAATGGAATGATTGCTTGTATGACTGCCCCTTTTCAACAGTTGAAAAGCAGTTTTTTAAAACTGCGATCTGCAGTGGCCGTACGTGATGAGTAAAATCAATGTATAAAGAATCAGTGTGTAACAAGGTTGGACCTGTACAGGGTGATTAAAAAGTAACTCCCTATGGGTGCAATCCAGAGTAACTACGGGGAGTCCTTGCTCCAACATAAGAACAATTTACTCTGGATTGCAGTATGAATTTCCCATAGGTTTTCACTAGGTTGCCGTAACTACGTTGACGTAAATGTCTCTTACGTGCTCCCATAGTTACTCTGGATTGTAGGGTATATTTAATTTATAAGTATTTTAAAATAGGGAGTTACTTTTCAATCACCCTGAATACTTTTCAATCAACACTGGAATAAAACAATCTTACAATCCACCACCATAAACTCTGGGCAAGCTGGCGCAATTGCGTACTGCTGTTCTGTGGGCTCCTGTGAGTGCCAAATCCCTATGAGTTCCAAATAATGAACTTAATAGAACAGTTTGCACTGATTCAGATCACTAAAACTCAGCTGCACTAAAACTCAGATTTTAATTTGGTGGTGAGATAATTAATACCATTTTTGCAAACATGACAAATGCAAAGTATCTTGTTAACTGAAAATTAGTGGACCAGACAAGGAGGATCCTTTGATATCTTGGGTTCAGACTAAAAAAGAATAATGGCATTTGCTGCAATTTACCACACAATTAAGCATAGTTAAGTAAGCGCTATTGAAATCAATTTCACCTATTTAGGGTGCTCATCTCTGCATGGAGCTGAACAAAGTGCTCTCAACAAGCACATGTCATCTGGATTCCTTCAAGTCCACTGTAGGTTGAATTCAGCCCAAGTACATTGTACTAAGTACTGCAACTTGAATCAATATTATTTTGAATCAATATTAATTTTTTTCAGGCACATGAACCATCTAAAGTGATCCTACTTTCTTCAGAGCCACGGTGAATCCCTCCTTTGAATCCATGGTGGAGATCAGACATAAGGCTGCAATCCTAAAGACATTTTCCTGAGACTAAGACCCATTGAACACAATGGGACTTACTTCTGAGTAGACATGGTTAGTATTGTGCTCTTATGTTCCCAAATCCATCAGAGATACTCTCTGGTCATATCCTGGAGTTTTTTAGAGGCTTTTAGAAACTTCTTTGGGCTTCAGAAAACCTCCAGATGGCAACCAGAGAACATCACGAGTTGTGTTTGTAGGTCCTATGGACAGGACCTGCATATTTGTTTATCCATGCATTAATTATCCATATGGAAGGGTCTATGGGAATGAGGGATCCAATAAATACGGAGGTCCTACTTTATGATAAATATTTGCATATTTTCTGTTCTGTTGTTTGCAACTAAGGGTGCAATCCAGAGTAACTACGGGGAGTCCTTGCTCCGACGTAAGAACAAATTTCCAGAAAAAATTCTTGACGGTGAGGGCGGTTTGGCAGTGGAACAGATTGCCAAGGGAGGTGGTAGATTCTCCCTCATTGGGGATCTTTAAGCAGAGGCTCAACAAGCACCTGTCGGGGATGCTCTAGGGGGAATTCCTGCTGCAGGCAGGGGGTTGGACTAGATGACCTACTAGGTCCCTTTCAACTCTATGATTCTATGAACAATTTACTCTGAATTGCAAGATGAATTTCCCATAGGTTTTCACTAGGTGGTGCCGTAACTACTTTGACATAAATGTCTCTTACGTGCTCCTGTAGTTACTCTGGATTGTAAGGTTAGAGTTCCTAAATGGGAAGCCTAAAAAAGTTCCTAAGCTTACTTTTGGTCATGGTTCAATGACATCACTTCTTGCTTCATGACATCACCTCTTGCTTAATGACATCACTTCCTGCTTAATTATTAATTTCACACTTCAAGTTCTCAGCAGGTATCATGAATGCTATTTGGTTGTATGAAGTGCATTTGGCATCTTGGCACATGATAATGCTCTAGCCCTGTGATTTTCAACCAGTGTGCCACAGCACACTGGTGTGCCACAGATAGGCCTCAGGAATGCCATGGGAATTTGGGGACCGACATTTATTAATAGGAAAACTTGAGGATTTGAAGAGCATGGTCTGCCTTGTCAGTGATAAAAACCACTGATGGTGTGCCATGAGAAGAAAACGATTGAAAATCATTACCGTTCAGTATGAACAAGCCAGTGTTCATATCCCACCAGCAAGAATAGGAAAAGAGCAAAAATTATTTCAGGGAATAGATACAGCGATCAGAAATCAGAAGTCTAACGATGGCTGGGAAACAGTTTTTAACTTGTGACCAGCTGTGAAGCCGAAACAGTGGACAATCAGTACAGATGCACATGAAACATAACAGAAAAGTAGGTTAAGCTGGCCAGAGCTGCATGCTCTGTCATAGGAGAAGCATGAAATATTGATTCATTCAGATCTATGAGCATTGTTGACATGATACTGAGCTGGGTCAGGCGAGTGCAGTGCAGTGTCTGGTTGTACTTCCCCTGTCTCCACTCAGCAGTTTGTCACCCATGCCCATTGAAGCAAATGCACTCCTACTCGAGACTCTTAAGTGTATCAGGCTCCTAGTGCCTCCCTATCCAATTACAATGCCGGTCAGCTTGACCTGTGATGCTCCATTAGAAATGGGTTTTCTGCTTCACAAGCCCCGCATCTTCTTTTTCCTTTTACAAATTTTCCAGTGCTGCTGTGGCCCAAGTCCTTCACCATGTAGTAAAACAGCTAACAGTATGAAATGTTGAGCTTTCTCTTTTATTCAGCGGTAAAGAGCAAATACGAAGCCAAGCCAGGGTGAACGTGAGTCCTCTTTTCCAGGACATGTCCTCTTTTTCAGCCTTATGTCCTGGGGAAAAAAATCTTCTTTGCCCTCCATTTCCTTGTGAGCAGACATCATATAGCCTTCTTGTAATTAATTAATTATATGTAATAGTTAAAATATACCATATATACTCGAGTATAAGCCGAGTTTTTTGGGCCCCAAAAATGGGCCCCAAAAGCCCCCTCAGCTTATACTCGGGTGAACTGAAAAGTGGCAGGATCAAACCCCATCATGTCATATACCATTGGATTTGTATTGAAGAGCAGAATCCAATGCAAAAATTGGTTTTGAGATATCTCATTCCTATCAAAAGTTATGGCCAAAAAACAAAAAACAAAAATTATAATAAAAAATTTTAATCTTTTTAAAAAAATTTTAAGCGGCTTAAACTCAAGTCAATAAGTTTTCCCAGTTTTGTGGTAAAACTAGGTGCCTCAGCTTATACTCGGGTCGGCTTATACTCGAGTATATATGGTAATATAATATCCTGAAACTATTTCCTGGGAATATGTGTTTGAGTAGGCGGTGGTTATAAAACAACACCTGTGTGCACAGTTGTAGATGCATCTGCTTGAATAACATATTCTGCCAGCATAGTCTGGCAGTGCCCATGTACTATTTGCTTGCTGAGCCTGGCAAAGGGTGCATCCTGCTGTTTGTGCCTGTCAGCTGTTTCTTCCTTTATTTCTCTACTTGACAGCCTGTATCAAACTTGTTATTTTTTTACCTTCATGAATGATCTTGTCCTTTCTTCTGTGACGTTTGGCACAAGGTGAATCTATCCAATCCACTTTGAATCCACTTAGACCAGATGCTGTCACCACATCCTGAGGCAAGGAGTTCCACAGGTTAATCAAATGCTAGATTAAAAAATATTTCTTTTGTCCGTTCTAATATGGAGGCTATTTATTTTTGTACTGTGACACTCTGGAACAAGTTTCTTGAGTGAGTTTACTCAGCTCTCCCACGGATGTCATCCCAATACCAGATAAATAACTACATTTTCTCAGATCTTTGTTTTTACTTTTCTTTTTTGCCTTTCTTCTGTTATTGATTGTTTGAGCTTCTATATTTTATCAGCTGCCTTCTCCAGCGATGTTTTGTGAGTTTTAATGTTGTATTGCTATCGTTCAGGGTCTATTGGTTTGTCTTTTGATTTCATCTTTGTGAGCCATATATAGATTGCTGATGCGTTGATATCAATTTATGGAGCAAATAAGTCCTCTGCTTAAAGCATCTGACATCTCCTGTTTGAAGTACATGTGGCCCTTCCTTGTCCTTCTTCCAAGGCTCTTCTAATATGCTCCATCATATTAGCATTTTAACACACTGACTTTTCAAATTCTGCTTTTTTATGCTGTTTTAAAAAACATAAATGAAGCAAAGAAGCAATGGGATTTAAGTGCAATCTGCATACCATACATGATTCCCCCTATGCATAGGGGCTCTTGATTGCTGCCGAAAAGAATTCTTTTAGTATGCCTTTGGCTGACTCACCCAGCATACATTTAGAACTGTGAAATATACATGTACTTAAAGCTCTCATTCTCTCTTTTGAGAAAGGAACAAAGAACAGGGAGAATAGTAAGCTGGGGCAAATTATCATACTTGTAGGCCATTTACATTGTGAAACTCCAGAGAGTGTAAAATTAAAAGAGCATGCATTTTACATGGCTCAGAACTACACACATTCATGGCCGTTCAGAGAATCTAAGTGAAACCATTACCTTGACCTCTAATATTTGACACTGTTTAAGGCATGATGGTTTGTTTTTTTCCCCAAAAACTATAGACCCTTTGCAAGCATTGCCCACTTGTCTACATTGCCTGTGAAAATCACCAATGGTTGCTTCCACCACAGGGAAGCAGATAGGAGTCAGTCCTATCCTCTTTTATAGGCATCTAAGGTTGCAGTCCTTAGAAGAATCCTTAGAAGAGTACCATTCTGTCCTATGGGACTTAGGGCACAATCCAGAGTAACTACAGGGAGTCCTTGCTACGGGGAGTAAGAACAATTTACCCTGGATTCCAATATGAATTTCCCATAGGTTTTCACTAGGTGGTGCAGTAACTACGGGTGCACATAATGTCTCCTACGTGCTCCTGTGGTTACTCTGGATTGTAGCCTTACTCTCAGAAAAATGTGTCTAGGATTGCAGCCTTAGATGGACACTGTCAGCTTATCCTGTGTTAAGGAGTTCCACAGGATGTGTTAAGGAGATTATCCTGTGTTAAGGAGATTAATTACATGCAGTTACAAAGTTTGTCCTAACGGCCAAGAGTCACGTGAGCTGAGCTACAGATTGTTGTTTATTGTTGTTTATGGATTTCTTTACCCTCCCCCCTTACAAATTAAAGGAAAAAGAGACTGGTGCTTGTGAAGGAAAGGCCAATTATTATATATCCCAAATGGAAAGCCAGTTGAAAAATGGAAGAAAAAGAATAGTCAAGCAAGAAATGAATGCATGCTTCTCTATGCGCGGGGAGTGTATGATTACATCAGAGAGGGCTCGGTGATTTCCCCACGACTGTTTTCTATTATTCATTGATTTCCTTGACTGCCTAGTCATTCAATCCTCCTGCTGCCCTCACTTTGTGTAACATTATAGTATCATTATTTCTCTTGACAGCAGAGCTTAAGATCAAATTCTTAAAGATTGTTATGATAATTCCGGGCTCTGAAAAGTCAAAGCTAATCTGTCCACAGCCGGAGAGAAATGTCCCATGCATTTTTTGTATTCACTATAAGAGATGCTTGCGTTACTTGGTTTCAATTTATTTTATTTATTTTTTTGCATCTAAAGCAGGAATTTTGGCCATTGTTTTAAGGGACTATAAGAGTGCACACACTGAAATTATGAGGATGAGATAAAGCCTGCATTGGCACCCATCAGTCTCGAAAGACTCTTGTATCGTGCTTGATGATGTATGCAAAGCATGAATGCCTGGGTAGATTAATATGAAGGATAGGCTTTTACCCAAGCAACAAATCCCCCTTCTCCACGGCACTGAAATAGTCTTAAAATGCCTGTTTTGTGAAACTGCGAGCCAAATTCACCTACCTATACATTCATTCATATGTGAGGCCACTTCACAACCTCCTAAACTGATATCCATCAACGAAGAATAAACACTCAAATGGAGCTCTGCTAGATAGTAAAATACCATAAGCTGCAATATGGGCCTCTTTATCAGAATTATAGATACCAGCAGGGATGCTTCCAAAATTCTCCTTGTTCACTTTTCTCCCTGCTTTTGTCACAATTCACTTAGTGACATTTCCAAAGTGCAAATAATGCATTAGGAATTGTCTGTTTTTCCAGTTACTATTTTTTTATTTTATACAGGACTTTTTAAAAATGTATACATATCATTTTATACATTTTATACCATGCATGCATGTTTGAAAGCATGTAATTGCAAGTAGATAAATAGGTACCACTCTGGTGGGAAGGTAACAGTGTTCCATGCACCATACAGGCCACATGACCATGGTGGCACCTTCAGACAATGCTGGATCTTCAGCCATAAAACAGAGATGAGCACTGCTCTGGTCACAGGTAGCAGAGAATGAATGCTTTTATAGAGCTGTCCAGTCCATTAGTTCCTGCATGGTTTTTTTTTCCTTTTTACAACTATAAAATAATAATAACATGCATTCAGATTGTTTGTATGATAGTACCAAGATACTTTTTGTGCAGTGTTTTGCCAGTAAAGGTAATATTTCTGTGCAGTAATAAAACACTGCAAGCGAGCGAGCGAGCGAGCGAGAGAGAGAGAGAGAAAGAAAGAAAGAAGAAAGAAAGAATGAAAGAAAGAAAGAAAGAAAGAAAGAAAGAAAGAAAGAAAGAAAGAAAGAAACTAAAGGCACAATCCAGAGTAACTACAGGGAGTCCTTGTTCCGATGTAAGAACAATTTACACTGGATTGCAATATGAACTGCCCATAGGTTTACAGTAGGTGGTGCTGTAACTACATCAACGTAAATGTCTCTTACGTGCTCCCATAGTTACTCTGGATTGTAGGGTTAAAGTTATTATTGTACACCATTGGACAAAGCTGTGTGATGAAGGGTTGCTGTATGTCCCCCAACGGGCAGTCCTGATTTTGGGGGATTGTGTTCACATACTGGCAAATGGGACCGAGGGTCCTATCCTGATTTTTTGGAAGAAAACAATGGCAACCCTACTGAGATGGTACAAATTGATGCATCATTATTTATTTTTTCCCCATTTTTATATCACTCTTCCTTGAAGATGCTCAGAGTGGTGTACAAGGTTTTTTCCCTATTTGTTAACTTGTGAGGTACATGAATCAGAGGCATAGCGACTGGCCCCAGATCATGTAGGAAGCTTCATTGCTGAGCAGGGAATATCTGGATCTTCTAGGTCTAACAGCCCAAACTGATTGCCATTGTAGCAACGCCAAAATGGTTACTGCTGCGTCGCGCAGGGGGACAGTTTAGGAGGTCTTCTCTGGACAAGGGAATATTTATTCCCTTATGCAGGGGGAAGGACAGAGCAGCCATAGTGCAAAGGATTCAACTTTCCCACACTGGCATATTTGTCAGGACTGAGCACTAAATCTTTTTTGGAGAAAAATCAATACAAAAAAATCTTATTATTTGGTCTACTTCCACTAATGTTTCATTGTTGCCTACTAAGCCTGAAGAGTATGTTTTTATTCCAGCCTCATATTCCTAATAAATATTCACATGGTACTACAGTCATACATCATATCCTTTATCTAAAAATATTATTAGTCAAATGCCAGAGGGTGTAATGTCACAAAATTCAATAAATTTAAATTATCACTTGTGCCTGATAGTTCTCAGTAACAAATTATCACTGTATTCATCAGGGAGATTAGCACATATAGAATTTGTTTTAAAAAAAAACACACAATGTGCACACACACATAAAACCCATTTAAATTAGTGGAGCTCCCCCTATAAAAGTTTGCCACAAGCAAGATGGATTGAGAACAAGATTCCAAAGTATTTTATGTTTTGGTTTCAAGTTGCTGACCTTGCAGCACCAAGGAAAATATTATGGAGAATCTGTATTTGTGCTGAAGAATAATTAGCATCATATCTAAAATTCTAATGAGGCTTCATAGTGCAATCTATTTGCACCAGATAATTTGTGGAATCAGCTAACCACAGGCCCAACAAAGACTGCAATCCAGGAGTGCACTTGGGCTACCCTACCTATCACTGGGGTGGTCAAATTCCTGGGGCGCAAATTCCTTTAGGGTGCAATCCAGAGGTCAGAGTTAGGGCAGTGAGAATGGCCCGGCTGGGCTGCCCCAAGTAGGCTGTATCCAGATGAGAAAGTTGGGATGAATCCATAGAGTCAGGAAGCCTACCCGCTCCAGAGCATACTCAGTAGGCACCACCTATGGAGGGCTTGTTCCCGAGGAGACGCGCCTCAGATCCCACTGAACAAGGAACAGCTGTGGTACCTGCCTTATAAGGAAGCCCAGGAGACCCTGACAACCAGTAACAGCTGCAGCATGATACTCCAGTACCTGTAGTGTAGGGTGGGTACAAAGGGATTGCTTGGAGTTGTCCTATATCCAGAGGTTAGTATGCTGTTGTAGTTGTGCCATATCCCGAGGTTGAGAGGCAGGGGTTCAGATATGCTGATCAAGAACTCAGATTTTTGGTTCAACACTGCCATTCTTACTCTGCTTTATCATGGACCCCTATGGGTCTATACCTGAGGTGGTATGACTTTGAGGAGATGGAAGAGAGCATTTCTGCCCTTGAAATAGGCTCTGGATAACTGCTCTGTTCTATGCAATGCTGAACAGTGCAATTCTCAACATGCCTCTCCTGAACTGCCTGGGCTGGCGCACCTAGGGCAGCCCATCTGTCTTGGGGAAGGCTATGTTGATTTACACTGCCCCATGACTTTCTGGTACAACTGGGGTGGCCCATCATGGAATTGGGCCACCGCAGTGATAGGGTACCACAAGTGCACTTCAGGATTGCAGCCACAGTGTTTAAATTAACCACATGAAAGCAGCATACAGTGGCGCCTCACTTAACAAATTTAATTTGTTCCGGAGGCATGTTCTTTGCATGAAACATTCTTTACGTGAAGCGGTTTTTCCCATAGGAAATAATGGAAACTCAGATGATTGGTTCCACAACCCCCAAAATATTCATATAAAAATATTAACTGGGTGTAAAAATGATGACAGAACACTGGGATTGAATTCAAAACATGCATTCAATGTACATGATCTTATGACGTCTACTTAGGCTGCAGTCCTAAAGACACTTTCCTGGGAGTAAGACCCATTTAACACAATGGGGCTTACTTCTGGGTAGACATGATAGGTACCCTCCTTCTGGTAGGAGGCTGCAATCCAAGGCACCTTCCAAGTGTCTCCCCACTTTCTCCTTCTCTCCATCCTGAGCCTCTCTCTCCCCTGCTCCCTTCTGGCTAGCCCTGAGCTGCTTCCTTCTTCTCCACTGCTCTTCTCTCCCTCTGCCCAGCGGACATCCAGCCACAGGAGGAACAGCATGGATGTGTTGCTTTCACTATGCACTAGGTGCACTGATGCTTTTTAAGCAGGCTGCCGGCCAGCGCGTCTGGCCCAACTGCCAAGGAATGTTTTCTTTACGTGAAGCATGTTATTTACATGAAGCAGAATCCTAGAGAAATTTTTGTTTATTACATGAAACATACTTTACGTGAGGCATTCTTTACGTGAGGCGCCACTGTATATGTTTTTAACTTTTATTTTTGTCTTTCATTTTAACTTTTATTTTATTTTGTCGTGCCCTCCATTTCTCTGGGATGTCCTACATTTCAAAGGGCCTTGTCTTTTTTTCTGATTATGACCTATGATGATCAGCAGAACCCAGAAGAGACCTCTAGGACCTTCAAATGGCAACACCAACTCTACCAACACAATGGTAAGGAGTTTTCAGCTCAATGAAAATTGAGTTTAGAGTAACTCAGTGATGGACTGTCATATATGCGGTCTGTTGTGGTTAAAGATAGAGGCTAAAGATAGATGTAGTGGTTAAAGATAGAGGCACTCTGTCCTCCATTCTATATGGTCACTCTCATGTAGGGTCAAAATGAGAGTAGTGCCTGAGTAGCATGCTCTAGGATGTCTGTCCTAGGCATATCCCTGTTCGGCTTTATATATCTATATCTAAAGGCAACCACTTTACTTTCAGGTAGCATGCAATAAACTCTGGTTTAGAGTTCTTTTTCATAGTTTGTCCACTTGTTAGTCTGACAAATAGGATCATTAGCATGAAGAGTAATTTATACATTTAGATTTGCCTAATGGAACATCTTTTGTTAAAAGGAATCCAAGGAGTACCTGTCAAAATGAGAGCTGTCTTAAGTTGGCCTGATACAATTAGTAGCCATAATTGAAAAAAGAAGGCAATTACGGTTCATTCTGAAAAGGAAATATGTTGTTCTCTTAAGCAAAAAGGCAAAAGTCCTTTGGGTTCCAAATGGGGAACATGTCATTTTACAAGCACAGTTCCCTTCTGAAATCTCACAAAAAATAAAGCGCACCGAAAACCTTTTACTTTATATAAAGTGACATTGAGGTTATGGTTACTCAAAATGGTAAAACTCCTGTCAGAAAAGGCAGCTTCAGTTGCCACCTGATCTAATTACTTCTGACACCAAAGGAGAGCTACCTACCGAAAGCCCAGCATCTGTAATAGGCTGATCAAATTTCATTAGCAAAGCATGAATGCTAACAAGATTATAAAGTACAGTGCACTCGAATGCTCATCTTATACACAAAAGTATGATTCTCTTTTAATAGGTGAACAAAGGAGAGTCGTAGAAGACAACAGGCGTCACCTCCAGGAACGGAAAGGTTAATCACACTAAATGCGCAAACGTGACCAACGGAAACATTTCTTATTCAAACACTGCAAAAGCATGGGATGGCCCATCTGAAATATTGTTGTCCTAAACCTTGTTTTTAGCATTCAAAACATCTTGGAAAACTGTGTCCTTAACCTTGCAGGAATGCAGTAAGGTCATATATGAGGAAGGACAGAGGATACTCTCCACTAAGCTTTAAAGCAGGAAGCAAAGTTGAATTGGATCTCTCCAGAGCTGTCCCTCAATGGTATTCAAATATTTTAGCACAGTGACCTACTTTTTGAGAATGAAAATCTGACCCACTGGAAGTGGTATCATTGATCCAAAAGTGATATCATGGCTGAAAGTGACATCAAGCCAGAAAATTTTTAATATCCTCTATGTAACAAAAATCATATCTAATTAATTAAGGCCCCTATCCTAAGCAACTTTCCAACACTGACTCATGCGTGCCAATGGGACATGCTCAGTATCCTGCAGGTGGGTGGAAATTATCTTAATGTTTGTTCACTTATAACAGGTCTGCATTGCCCTTACAGTAGTGCTTAAATGTTGCTCAGGATTGCAACCAAATAAATTTAAAGTTTACAATAAGTTTAAAATAAAGAACTTTCCCAACCTTCCCAAGCAGTTGCTGATCTATTTTTTTAAAATACCCCAAACATCCCAAAGGCTACAATCGCATCATCAACACATACCTGGGAAAAAGCCCCACTGACTATCATGGTTAAAATCAGATACACAGTATATCTATCTATCTATCTATCTATCTATCTATCTATCTATCTATCTATCTATCTATCTAATACCTTACCTTTCTATCTTAAAAAAGACACCCAAGGCATTAAAAGTGTTTGATAAAAGCAGAGATCACCAAATGCAGACACATACCAAGTCCAATAAATTAAAAGCATCAAGTAGCATCAAGTCTAATAAATTAAAAAGAATCTATAATAAGAGTATATTAAATTATATTTTAAAAAATCAAATGTGTCTTATGCACATTGCCATTGCTATAATAAAAAATATATTAAAATATATTTTAAAAATCAGATGTGTCTTGTGCACATTGCCATTGCTTCCCAGAATGTCTCTAATGATGGAGTGGCTACTTACAGTGAGTTGCAGTAATTACAGTAGATACTATTTTTCACCCCACCCCCCAGCTACGCTACTTTAGTATTATAGAAATGCTGGTGTAGGGAAAGGGAAGGAATGCATTGTCTGGATATGTGGGATTCTTTACACAGTACCTGCTTCAAACATGCATGCCTGATCCATTAATCTTTCCTGCAGTAGAGCAGTGAAGTACAGTCTGTCCCTTTAGATTCTGATTAAACGAGCAAAACAAACAAACAAATAAATAAGGGCAAAATAAATAAATAATGTCCAGATTCTTGTAAATCCTTAAAGTTATAGCCCTGAGGAAGTGCTTCGGCCATGTATAGAATATGATATATAGCCCAGGCAAAGAAATTTATTGACTTTACTGCAATGTGATAAAAATCTAAAATGCACTTACAGAGCCTGGCAAACATCTACGAGAACCCTGATGTCATATACCTTATTCCTAATAAATGATAGAAATGGGTGTAAGGGAATTTGTCCATCTGTTCAAGCTGTGGGAGAATTTTGCCTGTCTTCTGTGGCATCGCTAGGGTTAGTGTCACCCAGTGTGGGAGATCAGTGTGCATTCTCCATAATGGACCTTCTCCCATTGATTGAAATGCATGGTTCCATACCCCAGCTGGTTTTTTGGGTATAACTTTTGATAGATCAGAGATATTTCTACGATATTTGTTTCTCTGCATTCTGCAGGAAATTGCACATTGAATGATATATAACATGATGGTATTATTTGAGAATACCAAGATTTTAAAAATTTTGGCCATTCAGACTATCAACCTCCCATGCTTGTTACCTGGTAGAGCCCACATCCCTCTAGTGATGCCACAGCCTGTCTTTTAAATAGGTGGTGTTCTTTAGAATGCCCATCTCTCTCTCTCTCTCTCTCTCTCTCTCTCTCTCTCTCTCTCACTCTCTCTCTCTCTCTCTCTCTCACACACACACACACACACACACACAAACACTACCCAGATTGTTCTCCTTCCCACTGCATAGTTGTTCCATCATGCACTGGCTTACCAGCAGGCACATTTCACCCACTCCCTATTCCTATTGTGGTATAGGGAGACTGGCGCATATCTGTGCACTGGCCTAACACCCCAAGAGTGGTGAAGAAGTGCCTTTTGAGACATACCAAGGCCAGTAGAGGACTTGTGCCAGGACTTAAGCATGCCTATCTGGGTGTTAGGACTAAAGCCCTGGAAATCACTAATGCTACTATATTCTCTAGGTTTTAATGCACAGTATGCCCTTTTTATCCACAAAGGAACCAATCTGGAACCATCTGCAAACCTGTGAATGCATGAATCTACATTCACTTCCAATTTCCTTGAAATCTTGTCAAAGTGGAAAATATTTTCTGAAGCCACGGAAGCTTCTGTGGGCCTCGGAAGTCCTCCTGAAAGCCTCAGAGAACCACTTCTGGTCGAACTATGAAACTGGAATTGGGTTCCCAAGGTATTCAAATCATCTGTAGTGAGTCAAATCCACAGATGCTGGATCTATGGACACTGGGGGGTACAATTAAATAGTGTTGTGCTCTAGGAGCACACACCACACATTATGTGGCTCTGTTTTCAGTAAAATGGTTGGTGGTGCAGCAGCACTGGGGAACTGCCTTGGTACTCTTGAACATTCTGTAGGCAACCATACATAGCATGTTGTTGATGGCAGCAGATAGAAAGAGATTTTCTAAAGCAAGAGGGCACCCAAGATAATTGGTGAGAAACCTTCCCATGTGCCCTTCAGTTTGGGCCAGATAGTCACTGATTCAGTCAGTGCTGCAATTTATATTACTTATTATTTAATTTCAGACTATTACATCTAACTTATTACAAGAAGGCAATATGCTCACAAGGAAATAGAGGGCATTTCCAGCACAAAAGGCTAAAAAAAGAAGACTAACCCCCAAATCCAGAGTAACTACGGGAGCACATAAGGGACTTTGCGTGTACCCGTAGTTACTGCACCACCTAGTGAAAACTTATGGGAAATTCATATTGGAATTCAGTGTAAGTTGTTCTTACACCAGACCAAGGACTCCCCATAGTTCCTCTGGATTTTGCCCATCTCCTGGAAAAAGAGGACATATGATTATCCTAGCCGCGCATCAATGGGCTTCAGAGTAGTGAGCAGAAACTTTTGGAAGGTACTTCTTGTTTGCTTCTGAAAAATGGAAGCAGCTTCTGTATGCTTTAGTGGGTCATTCAAAAGTGGTTTTATTGAAATGTCAATAGAAATAATTTCAGTACCCACAATATGATTGCACAAATAACTAATTATTGAACTCTATTTCTGCCTCTCCGTAAACCACTGCCATAAACCCCCTGTGCTTACAAAAGACTAGTTGAGATCTATGCTGCCGTTCATTGAGCTACAGAATAGTAGTCTTGTGACCTTCAGAAACAGGAGAAGCAAATGAAAATGGGATACGAGAAGTCCTCAGGATGTTTGTGTGTCTTTGTTTGTTCCTGTACTATTTTATTCTAATATAATCTAAATGTGAAAGGGTCATGACAGTGGACATCTACTGCAGGTCAATAATGTCTCGCATGCAAGTCTATCCTCTTTGACAACCACTTCCTGATATAAACACAGGACTCAATTGAAATTGTCCCATGGCGTTGCTTGGTGTCACATTGGGTTACATTGCATCATGTCATATTATGGTGCACTATGGTATGACGCCTCTGACTGGCATAATGCCTTAATGTGCTGGGACAAATGATAAATTTGATGTGACTTGTGAAAAGAGACAGAAAAAATGTATAAGCTCCAGAACAGACACCAGCAATAGTTTTCGTCTGAAAAGGAAAGAAAGTCACACTTCTTCCTATTTATTTTTTAGGGGGATCGTTCCCACCTGCAGAAACCACAGTGCATTTTTAAAGCTATAGAAAATAATGTAAATCCTGGAAATTGAGACATTTTCAACCAGTAGACACAGCACATTAGTGTTCCATGAATGGTTCTCAGGTGTGACATGGGAATCTGGGTGATGGCCAATTATTACTTGGGCCATGGTGGGGTGTGAACCCCTGGCCTGTAGTGTGGGGTGTGTTGCCAGAGTAAAAAAAACAAAACCTGATGGTGTGCCTTGACAATCTTACTGTCTTGACAGTGTACTGTGAGATGGAAAAGGCTGAAAATCTTCACCTAGTGCTCACCATTGCAGACGTTGCAAGCACAAAATGTTATATATAGGGGATGCCGCTAGGGACAGAAGGCGAGCGAGAGAGGCTACTTATACAGCATGTTGTGCTACCTGAAATACTTACACACTGTTCCCTGTAGCTATGCCATAGATGCAGTCCTCTCATAATAATTCAAGGGGCCACCATGACACCTTTTTGTCCACACAGACATTCCTAATTTATTCTCCTGGATCCCAGCCATAAAATATAGGATTAATTTTCATAGACACAGAAGATTTCACTGTCTGCTGCTGTAGCTGGAATTAATTTCAATTTTACAAAGTCAACACTGACCCTTGGTCTACAAGCAATGGTAATTTTCCCCTTAATACAGTTCAGTCAATTTATGCAGTGAAAAATACGTTCAGTATTATTTCTTCTGGAAAAGTAGACTGTTCTGTCCTTTCATACGATACCATTACGACATGTGATAAATACGAAATTATTTCAATTTTATCCTCTTTAGTGACATGGTAAAACTCTCACATGTGCCTACGCTGGTTGTTTCCAAATCAGTATAATGCATTCAATTGACTGATTCTTGAAGTCAAGAAAATTGTACAAAAGTCAAAATGCCATGATCCCGAGAAGCGCATGGGGCAGACTCATACATAGTAAGTGCCTTTTCATTTTTTTCTGTACTTCAGCTCCATTATCTACGCTCTTCTGTAATATATGTCAAACCAGTTTTCGAATACAGAAACACCAGTCCAAAGCATTCTGGAACCCCAGTTGTGTGGTTTACAGATCAATTATCTATCTATCTATCTACAGTATTTATATACCACTTTTCAGCTAAATAGTTCACAAAGCGGTTTACAAAGGAAATGAAAAATTAATAGATAGTGGGTTCCTGTCCCAAAAGGACTCATAATCTAAAATGCAAAAAAATTTAATGGAAATTAATCTGGGATCAGTAACGTTCCACTTTCAGAGATGTAGTGAGATTATAGTAGATGGGTTGAAAATATTCTATTGCGGCCAGTATTGCTGTTGTTACACTAAAAATTATCTAGTATTAAAGTTTTCAGACTATAAAAAGTCAATTCGTTAACTTTGGTGAAAGCTGTGCAGAAAAACAAAGATAAATAGCATAGACTTTTACAATGTCATGAGACATACACAGCCCCAAACTTTCTGGCAAAGAGCCAGCAGCACTGAATGAACACCAGACTTACGTGGACGGCCCATCAATATTGGTAGGTTGGTGCTTCCCACACCTTTTTGACTGGTGGCTCCTTTGATCTACTGGGCCATTGGCTTCAGCACCCATTAGGGCTCCAATCCTATACCTTATATGTGGTGACAGGTTCTTTGTGAGGATTTTGAGATTCTTTAATAACTGGTTTTGGCAGCTCAATAGGGAGTCACAGCTCACAGTTTGGGAATCACTGCTGGTAAACTGTGATGGGGGCGGACCATGGGTGGGAATGGGGGGTAATACTACATTGTTGGGAGGAACCATGGGGTGTATTGGGCAATGAAGAAGTGGATCTGTTGAGCCCCAAGTGGATCATAGCAGCAACCCAAATAGATCACAGCAGCAAATACTAGCTCATATCCCTGTAATTCCTCTCTAGAATGACCCCAAGGTCCTCTAGGACCTGTGCTAGGTAAGAAGTAGAGGCAGCCAGAAGGCCTATATGGAGGTAAGTAAAAAAAATTATCAAGTTTTGCCTTCTGTTTGCCCCCTTCTCGGCATACAGAGATGCCTCTGTCCATGGCATTGCAAACTATAGTGTACCAGGGGATAGGTTTGGGTTAGTAGTTTCACTGTTCTCATAACTAATACTCAGGAAAACGTTTCCAGCAATAACTTTTAACAGCAGGTTGAAATACAAATGTTTACTTTATTGTTAAAAAAATAAATAACTGGCTTATTCTGCAGCAAAGCTTCAGATATGCTGTGAAATTAAAACTTTACTGTTTTGCAGCCTTTCTCCACACTACACTTGGCAATGAAAAAAGAATCAAAGGTGTTATGAGAAAAAAATATGATAAACAACTATAGCAACCTCTTTTGTCCTCGGATTTAGTGAGAATATGGCATACTGTGATGTACTTTTGGACAGTGTTGTGCGGCGGATTCAATTATGCGCTAATGAAAAATTCAGTGTCCAAAACACTTCACGTAAAGGCTTATTCGAAAGAGCGAAGTTTGTTAAGCAGTGTGATCTCAGCCCAATTAACATTGAAATGTATCTCCATTTTAATCAGCGCTTTCCATCTGTCGGTCAGAAACGGGAAAATCTTATCTAGCGAACAGATACTTCCACTTTGCTTTGGCATATGTTACAAAATCTATCCACACAATATTGCACATTCCATAACATGCCCACAACAAGTGAGGGGGGAAAAACACCCTGTTAAACAGTAGAGACCTTACTACTTGTGTAAGACCAAGATGCGACCTGATTTTCAAGGCATTGAACTTCGTTTCCAACGCCATCTGAACTGAGAGTAAAAATATAAGTAAACATAATTCTCCACATAAACATCAGGGTTTGAAAACAGTATGTAACTTAAAGAAGATATTGTAAGACGTGGTGCAAAGGGAAGCCCAAAACCTATCTGTACTAGTAGACTCAGGCCAAAAGATATAGGTCTACACTGTATCCAGTATAAATTGGGAAGCTTCTGGAGGTCACCTTGGAGGATGGTGATTTTTTGGGTGGCACAAGTGGTTAAGACACTGTGCCTGTTAACCAGCAGGGTTCGAGACCCGGGTCCCCACAAGACAGGGTGGGCTCCTGTCCTTAGCCCAGCTCTGCAATGCAGCTGGAACCAATCCGTATTGGCTCTGCCATTCCACTGGACTATTTCAGTGGCGTGGAGAGGGGCTATTTGCTGCTTGGGTAAAAGCCTACCCAGGCCTTCATACCTCGTGCTTCACATGCAGCGCCAAGCACGATACCATAGTCTTTCAAGACTGATGGATGCCAAGTCTTTTTCACCCCCGTATTCATACCCAGTTTCCCTTATGGGGATACTCATTTAGCTGACACAAATCCAAGTAGTCCATGTAAAGCTGCCGAGGTTGCTGCTGATCCTGCCACTGAGTGCACTACCATTCCATGTAGATCTTGTTCAAACACATGTGAATTTTTATCAATATATGTGTATTTTGACACATATGGTTATTTTTACCAAACTATTAGAACATATTTGTGCACAGGATTTCTTAGGCAGTCCTAGTTAGAGTTCATTATTCAGTTCCGAACAATTCAACTGAGAAAGCTGGACAGATCTCTTTATCCTAATGCACAATTTTTTATACTATCCACCATAATAATGCTTTTAGGAAGAACACTACAATAGGATTGCAAGATCAAAAACAAAGTTGCCACACAACATGGGGCTTTGCAGTGATTGTCTCCAAAATCAAAGCTTTATTTAGGTCTTTTAAAGATATGATAAAGGCAAGACCTCCTGCACTCATCTCCAAGCAACAAAATTGTCAATGTGACCTTCCAACTCTCACAGACAGTTGTTTGACAGGAGAAACATCTGGACCCACATATCTCAGCAGAGACAGCTAAATGGGGTTATTAAAAAGGTTATCAAGCTTCCTTCACAATTAGCTGTTCAGTTACACTGACAATAGTAAGGATAGAAAAATATGCCCATCTCTGCCATGTAGCTGATCAGTGGTTTGCATCTGATGCAGGAGGCCAGCATGAGATGAAGGATGACCTCCCCTGCAGCAGGAAGACAACAACTTCGGTGGTGGGCACTGCGATGTACCATTGCCCCCTCCGCACTGGATTTTTGGCTATAACTTTGAAAGAACTGCAGTATTTCAACGTGGTTTGTTTCATTGCATTCTGCATGAAGTTACACATCAAATAATATATAAAATGATGGTATTGTTTTAAAATAAGGTTTTTAAAATTTGGGGCAGTAGTGGTGTAACACACACCCTCGTGGACCAACGTGGAGGCTCTTGATTGCACACCACAGAATTGCCACAGAATTGAGTAGTCCCATTTGCAGGACTACTTCCCTTACCTAGGGGAAGGGAATGAAATTCAAATTATAAAACCCCAACTGTAATTGAGTAAAATTACAATTGTAATTGTAAAAACCCCAATTGAGCAGCCAATAAAATTTTGTTGTATCAAACTATAGGTGCTCCACAGTATTCACTAGGTTTCCATTCCAGAAACTCCCGTGGATAAAAAAAATTCTGTATAAAGAAAATAATGAAAAAATAGGTTTAAAGACCCACGTCCAGGTTTGTTGCTCCTCTATTGCACATAATGGAAGAAGTTACCTAAATATCTGCTGGAGTTTGATTCTGGGACTGAAAAACGGAATGATTGCTTGTATGACTGCCTCTCTACAACAGTAGAAAAGCAGTTTTTAAAACTGTGATTTGCAGTGGCCATTTGTTTTTAAATCCATGTATAAAAAATCCATGTATAACAAGGTTGCGCCTGTATATTTAGAAAATGAAGAAGTGGAACAGACTGCATCAAATTTTTTGCAGCTAGAAAAGCCTCAGACTGCAATTGATGAAGACAATGAGGTTAAACTGAAAGGATTTGCAAACATTTATTTCAAGATATTTTTTCAGCATTTGTTCATTCAGTGAAATTATCCAAGGGCAACTTGTGCAGAACACGAATGCAGCAAATGTATTTAGTACTAAGCCACAATATTTTATTTATTTGATTTCTATTCCGTCTTTCTTCCTAAAGGAAGGATACTCAAGGCAGTTAAGAAACTAATATAGGAACTCACTTGCAACTCAGAAGTAACTTATAGAATTTGCCATGGTGAATGCTTGCATTTGTTGTGGTGGTTGAACACAGAAGATGTGGTGGTTCTGTAAAGAATCCAAATCCTAACCCGGACCTGTAATTTCAGATTTTACTATGTGACCCACTACATTGGTCACATCACACACCAGAATGCCTTACAACTTCTAGGTAGTGCCAGGGCATGACCAAGTAAAAATCAAATCATGATTCTCTGGTGCAAATACCCACAGTTCACCCACATCTGGGTGACCAGATGCCTGAACTTAAAAAGGAGGACAAGGTCTTGGATTCCTCTCAGGATGGCCTTCCCAGTGGACAATGGCATGTTTATCTACTCATGAGTAAAGTCGTGATATTGGGCACTTTCACTTTCCCATAGAGCTCACTGCATATTTTTGATTTTTAGTTTTTTGGCCATAATTTTTGACAGGAAGGAGATATTTCAAAACCCATTTTTGCATTGGATTCTACACTTTAATATGAATCCAATGACATATGACATGATGGGGTTCTGCAGACCACTGCAAAGTTCCAAAATGAAGCCAAAATGGAAGCCAACGAAGCCCTTTTGAAGGACACCCAGACAGGAGGCTAAAAAAGAGGACAAATCCAGAAATTTCCGGTCATATGGTCACCCTGCCACAGTTTGAAAACTGCTACCAGAGGGGAATTAGACTGCAATCCTAGCCATTTACCTGGTAAATCCAATCCATTTACCTGGAGGTTAGCTCCATTGACTATAAGGAAATTTACGGCTGAGTAGACATGCATAGGATTGGGCTATAAGGGCACAATCGAAAGTGCAGTTGGGTTGCCCTCTCTATCACTAGACAGTGGTATGTTGTATTCCCCAAAGTAGATGCCTACTGGTGGCAGTGGGGTGGCAGCGGCTTAAATGCAGATAGGATCTGCTATAGTTTTGTATGTTGTTGATTTCCAACAATTGTATTTCCAATTGTATTTCATCGCCAAGATATTTCATTTAAATAATAGTGTCATTCTTGACAGGAAAACAAGTCAGAAAAAAGTACATTCTGGCCGTTCTAGAATCATTTTTCACAGATGAGCTATAATAATCAAAGAACACCTGTATATGTTGGATTTAATTGACTGACAATATAAGCCTAAAATGAATGGGGTGCTGCAAAGAAAGACAAATGTGTTATTCCACAAATCCTATTCTTTTTAATGGAGCTGGCCCAGGAGAAGTTACATGTGGATTATGTTGCATTATATTTTTGTTTATCCATGCAATGCAACCTGCTGTTCTAGACATGGAAAATGGATGAAACTAACAGCTGAGGAAGAAATATAAAAACCCCATAGAAGCAGAAAACTTAACTATCCACACAAGGCAAATGTTTGCCAGATGCCAAGATTTTTTACAGCCAATCTTTCTCATTCACGTTTTATGTATACCACTACAGCCATCAAAATGTCTTGGCTATTGAACGCTGAGATATTATTTCAAGATACACGCTCACGTCTCTTATATTTTCCCTCCAACGCAGCTTTTGGTATTAATGGAAACATTAGAATGTTATGGATCTAATATATCTTACTCTTATTGTTTATTGATCACAGTAAAGCAGTGGTCTCCAAATTGGAGACGACTGCATAATCAGAAAAACTTTCCCAGTGCGTATAGCGCTTATTTTCCATCCTGTGATGGCTTTTCTAGGTACCAGATCTGGATGACAACGTGGGCATTTCTGAGTAAGCATGACTGCCCAGAACATTGTTATTGAAATCCTAATTCCTAGGCCAGCACAAGTCCTGGTACAAGTCCTATGCTAACCTGGGAGTGTCACAAAAAATGCACTTCTGCACCACTCCTGGGGAAGTTAGGTCAGTGCACAGACATGCGCTGTCCTCCCCAAACCATTGCAGGAATGAGGAGATTGGTGAGTTTTGCTGCCTAAATTAGTTAGGATTGTGCCCTATGTCTTCCAGTTTTTCTGTGCCAGCAATTTAGCAAGTGAATGTTCACGTAGACACCACCAGTACCACAGGTGTAAGTGGTTACATCAAGGTAAGAGAATTATTTTTCATTATGCAGGGTGGCTTCTGCAGCTGCCACCCCAAATAGAATACAGAGCAGCCACTTTATTTTATTTTAGAGACTAGCTAAATGTAGCCATGTTGCAGTAGTAAAATACCCCTATACACCATCTCCCCATTGTGCAACACCCCCCATGTGCAACACCCTTTGCAGATCAATCCCCCATATACATCAACCCCATGCGCAACAATCTCACAAATGTGCAACAACCCTCCCATGCATAACAACCCCTATGTGCAACACCCCCATGTGTAACATCCCCCATGTGTATCAACCTCACATGTGCATCATCCCCCATGCACATCATCCCCTCATGTGCAACACCCCCATGTGCAACATCACAATGCGTATCAACCCCATCACATCAACCCTCATACACAACAACCAAAATGTGCAACACCCCCCATGCACAACATCCCTCCATGCACATCATCACTCTATGCGCAACACCCTGATGCACTACATTTCCCCACGCTTCTAGGTCCAGCGGTTTTGGCTGAGCGTTGATAAGTGAGTGAGTGAGTGAGTGAGTGAGTGAGTGAGTGAGTGAGTCAGTCAGTCAGTCAGTCAGTCATTGACTTTTCAGTTTTATATATAGAGAGATTTATACTCCACTTTTCCAGTGTCAACACAAATACCCAAAGCAACGTACAAGGTTTTTAAAAATTGACCCTATAATCCAGAGTAACTACGGGAGCACACAAGAGACATTACGTGCACCCGTAGTTATGGCACTACCTAGTGAAAACTTATGGGAAATTCAGATTGCAATCCAGAGTAAATTGTTCTTACACTGGAGCAAAGACTCCCCATAGTTACTCTGGATTGCACCCTAAGTCTAGAGTAAAACAGCAGTAAAAAATCAACATGACACTAGAATATAGTGTTGACACTAGAATATGAGTTTTAACAAGATCTTAAAAAGGTAAAAAAAATCAAAACAAGAATGAAAACTTCAGCTGCAATCATACCCTCCAGTTAGGCCGGCCTAAGCTCTGGCATTAGTGCTGTGCAACACACTTCTTTGCCACTCCTGGGGGAGGGTTAAGGTAGTGCACAAGCATACTCTTGCTTCCTAACATCACCATGGGACCAGAATACACAAGATGTATTGGAATTGTATTGTATTGGAATAGGTTAGAATTGCACCCTAAATGGGCAGACCTAAGTTCTCTGCCTCACACATAACTCTGTGTTTAGGATATAGCACAGTTAGGGCAGATCAGTTAGGGCAGAGCAAGCAAAAGTTGCTCTGGATTGCGCCCTAAGAGCACAATCCTAACCATATCTACTCAAAAGTAAGCCGCATTGTATTCAATGGATCTTACTCCCAGGAAAGTGTCTTTAGGATTGCAGCCTATGTCTAACAAAAGATTTTAAAAAATTAGTATTAACATTAAACAATTGTTTTGCATTACATGGTGAAAGGCAAATATAGAAACAAAGCAAGTTTCAAGGGAAAAAAAGAACTTTGGCACCATTGCTTTGGTGAGGGGGGATGGATAGGATTGGGCTGTGACACATACCTACAACTGTCAAGATTAGTGCTTGGTGGTAAAAAAAATCAATGCAAGCACCAGTGTGAGATCGCAGAAATGTGTGAGATCACTGTGAGTGAGTACGGAACAGAAACATGTGCACTTCTCCCCTCCTAACTACAGTCATACCTGACCATGTATTTTCTACTGATCTCTTTCTTCTAACTTTTACCAATTTTCCTCCTTACAGCACAAAAGACATCAGCCTTACATTGAAATTTTTCATCCTTAGAATAAAGAAGTAAATTACTATTTGTGGAATGTATTTTTCTAAATTATCATACAAATTGCAAGTATAAGAAAGAAGGAAAACATTGAACTAGTTTCTTAAAATAATTTGCTAAGGTGATGAATGAGATTATGATTTGCTCAGGAAGATACACCAACCAGAATGATCTCGAAGCAAAGTTAAAAAAAAAGTATTATAAAAAGACTGTGGGAGGCGCTAACGGCTTCTTCATGTAGGATCTAGAAAATCCATCAGTAAAATAATTGCACTTATATTTAAAAAAGAGTCCAAGAAAATCACTTGATAGTTGTAAGCTTTAACTTGATTGAAGTGTACGTTGTAACCTGGGCCCGTAAGGAAGATAATGAATTCTACATTATGGCCTTCCTCCCTGTTTCCAAGGAGAATCTGCTCTGTTCTTTTGTTTGTGATGTTTAACATTGTCAGAAAAAAATACTGTCAACCTCTATATTGCAATCATTTAAAATACTGGTTGTTTTAGTGGGTAATTGGGTTACAATGACTTTCTTTCAGATCAAAACCTGAAAGATTTGAAAAAAGGGGGGAGAGCAACCGGCGTAGATGATAAAGGACATTTTATTTCAAAACAACAAAGAAATTTTGCACATTTCTGCAGGCTGAAGGTTGGAAATGTGCATCTAATTTCCCTTCCCCGCCCTTTTCTTACCTGTGTCAAAACTGAAATGATACATCCTTTGCACCAGACTGGAAAATAAGTCATCGGACCATCGCACTTGAATAGCAACATGAAAATTGGCTACAATCCTAAAGATACTTTCCTGGGAGTAAGACCCATTTAACACAATGGGGCTTACTTTTGAGTAGACATGGTTAGGATTGTGCTCTAAATCTAACTGACTACTCTATTCTGCTATTGATACGTTTTAGCGCCCTTTTGCCCATGGGCTCTGGATAGGGTTGCTGTATGTCCCAAAAAACAGGGACAATCCCAATTTGGGGGGATTGATGGTCCTGACCTACCTCTGGGGTTGGGGCTTGCAAACATGCTTTTGGCACCAGTGGTGAGACCAGTGATGGGCTTCAAAGAAATTAAGAACCGGTTCTCTGTCCATCTGGCAGCCACTTTTAAATGGCTATTTTTAAACGTTATATGTACTATCTCTTGTTAACAACCGGTTCTATAGAGTAGGTGCGAACCCGCTGGTGCCCACCACTGGGTGAGACCATAGGATTGGCTGTTGTTCACTGCAGGCATACTGGTTGGGTCTGATGTCACATGGTAATCTGATCCAAGGGAGTTCCTGAGATACCACCACAAGTGACACCAAATCTCAAGGACTGCATTGGCCTGGGCAGGGTGACCAGATGCCCAAACCTTCAGAAGGAGGACAATGTCTTTTATTCCTCTCAGCATGGCCTTTCCAGTGGACCATGGCATGTTTGCCTACTCATGCGTAAAGTTGCAATATTGGGCACTTTCACTTTCCCATAGAGCTCCGTGCATTTTTTTTTTGTTTTTTGGCCATAACTTTCGATAGGAAGCAGATATTTCAAAACCGGTTTTTGGATTGGATTCTGCTCTTCAATATGAATCCAAAGACATCTGATATTGGAAAGTTTCAAAATGAAGCCAAAACAGAAGACAATGAAGCCCTTTTTGAGGACACCTGGACAGGAGACTAAAAAAGAGGACAAAAAAATTTCTGGTCATATGATCAACCTACATTGGCCACCTACCAAAATATAGTGATGTTTCAAAGTGCAGTGCTCTTGTTGCAAACATGTTCTTGCATGCATGTTCTTATAAGGCCATACAGCTAAGCATAGCTCCGAGTAACATATTTTGCAATTCAGATTTTTAAATATCAGATTAGCATGAGCCAGAAGGCTCCATACTGCCCAATAGAGCAAAGGTTCTTCAACTTTAAGATGGAGGATATTCAGGGATCTTCACCTACTCAGTGAGTATCCTCTCAGTAAGGATTCACATGCATTAACACAAGAAACTCTGTTTTCTTCTTTCATTTAAACAATTGTTTTATTTACTCATTGCAGCTTCTAATTCTGTAACTTCTGATGGGCTCTGAAATATTAATACTGTACATTTAATTTGGAGACATTTCAGATCAAGTGATCATAGCAGGAATGACGCTGTCACATCAGATCAAATAAAGTCTCAACACTGGAAGAAATGCACGCACAGATACATACTGTATAACAAGACAAAGCAGGGATTTGAGTTTTGCCCCTACTGAGCCAGCAGTTAGCCCCCCAGCATTGTTTCCAGTTAGTCCCCCAGCATTGGGTTCTTTCAAGCTTTGGCATTCAAAAAGGTGCAGGTAGAAACATGAGGCTGCAGTCCAATCCACTTTCCTAAGAGTAAGTCCCATGGGTGGTGGGCAGTGGTGGGCCCAGCCTGCCCCAACAACTGGTTCTCCGGAAGTGGGTGGAGCCAGGCTGGGTCAGGGGGTGGGGCCAGGGTCTGGGGGTGGGGCGAGGGAGGGCACACCACCTTAACCCTTAGTTTACCAAAAAAAATGGTATCACTTGTGACCGCATCAATCAGTATTAAGCCTGAGTTCAGTGTAATTATTCCTATGCATTACACTTTGTTGTGCTCTCAGGGGGAATGTGTGCCACAAATAAGAACATAAATGCATAAGAAAAGCCTCCACTGGATCACACCAAAGACCCATCTAGTCCAGCTTCCTGAATCACACAGAGGTCTACCAGCTGCCTCAGGGAGCACATATGACACTTGCATCCAGCTGCCTAAGTACCAACAGACACACCATGTTCCACAGGTGGTGCTCATACCAGTGGTTGAGAAACACTGATCTACAGTTTAGGACCAGAGTCTGTGGTGTCCCCTCTGCAGGCTGAGGTTTGCCTCTAAGCCACTACTTAAGGCTACAATCCTGTCCAGACTTTCCTGTAAGTAAGCTCCATTGAATATAATAGGATTTCTGAGTAGCCAAGCAAAGGACTGAGCTCTTAGTAACCATCCTTTGGCTGCAATCCTATTCACTTTCCTGAGAGTAAGCTCCACACACTCTAATGGGACTTACTTCTGAGTAGTCAAGAATAGGATTGGGCTCTAATGCTGCACTCCTCTGCACACTTTCCTGGGAGTAAGCTTCATAGATTGAAATGGGATTAACTTTTGAGTAGTCAGGCATAGGATTACAAGCTCTTAGAAACCAGCTTCTTTCCAAGGTGTAAGCTTCGCTATTATAATGGAACTTACTTCTGAGTAGACAGATGATTGGGCTTTGAGGCTACACTCCTATCCTCACAGGGGAGTAAAACCTGCTGACTTTAATAGGATTTACTTCAGAGTAGGCAGTGGACTGGGCTCCTGAGGGGCAGGATGGGAACTGGGGCTATTTCTTCAGGTACCCCTCATAATCTCATGTGGAAAGATTTCTCAGAGGGGCAGGATGAGGTGGGGAGATCTCTTGGGGGGGGGGCAAAAGGACTACAGTGGGTATAGGATTGCAACCTCAGAGCCCAGTCCTAACCATGTCTACTCAGAAGAAAGTCCCATTATAGACAGTGGGCTTACTCTCAGGAAAGTAGAAAGGCCAGAGGCCGGAGAAAGTAACAAGGCTGGAGGGAGTGATCCAAGCAAGCCTCTGCCAATCTCCTCAGAAGTAAGTCCCATTATAGTCAGTGGGCTTACTCTCAGGAAAGTGTGGATTGGAAAGTAGTCTCAAATCCTATGCTACTCAGAAGGAAATCCCATGATAGTCAATGGGAATTGCTCCCAGGAAAGTGTGGCTAGGATTGTGGCCACAGGCTGCAGTCCTCTACTATACGGTGTGGCTTACTCCTGAGTAGCACTGGGTAGTACTGAGTAGTTCTCCATGCCTAGTACTGGGCTGCAAAGGCACTTGGGGAGGCAGGCAGGCAGGCAGGCATGGCTCCCACCAAAACCCCTGGAGGAGCTCATTCTCACAACACTCAGATGCTCAGCTACACTCCTACTCACCTACAGACCTTTCTCAATAGCTCTGGCTTCTGTATAGCACTGGCTGCTGTGAGATGGTGGCAATGCCCTGTCTGAATGATGGTCATGGGAACAGACTGTTTGTATTTTAAAATTAAAAAATACCCTTAGGGAGGGGAAGGAGGGGGAGAGAGAGCCCCCTCAGAAGGGGAGGGAGGCTCAGAAGGGGAGGAGAGAGTGGAGCTTCCCCTCTGGGAAGACAGACCCAGAGGTTCTTTAAGAGAAATTCAAACACACTTGCATGCAATTCAAAGACAACCGGTTCTACAGAGCTGGTGAGAACCAGCTTCAGCCCACCTGTGGGGTGGGCTCCTTATAAGTTTCAGCAACTACTCACGTTGCTCCCATCTAGATCACATGGATGAGCAGGGGTATTGCTGAGAACCTCAAAGAAACGTTGGGAGATTTCCACCAAATCAATCAATCAATCAATCAATCAATCAATCAATCAATATCACTTACAAACCTAATGTAAAGACACTCCTCTGTGCCTTTTAATGTGCCTGCAGCAGTTAAATAAGAGGATTGGCCTATCAGTTCTTTTAGTTTCAAATTAACTCAAACCCCTTTAAAACTATCTACTGTTTATGGCTTCAATCCTAAAGGCACTTTCTTGGGAGTAAGACCCATTGAGCACAATGGAGCTTACTTCTGAGTAGACATGATTAGGATTGTGCTCTATGTCTGCATCATAAGTGACCATAAAAGAATATCTGATGATGTTTCCTAAATTTGATGCTTAACAATTTAACACTTGACACAACTGCTAAGTAACGACCTGTCAGGTTTAAATGTTTGGACCTTCTCAGGCATGATGGATCATCTAATCACTTAGAGAAATTAAATGGGCAAGACCCTGGCTAGATGAATGAAAGCTATGGACATGTAATTTTAATGAAATTCATGAAATAGCTGAAAGTACGCTTTAGATTCTAATATAAAATCAACTTTTTATTTGTGGAAAGACTAATGATGGCATGCAAGGTTTTCAAGTATGGTGTCAGGGTGCATTCAGGTGGGGCATTGGTTAAGGACCCATTTTCATCAGAATTCCCACCATGTCGATCTGATCCATGACCTGGAACCACCACTGGTAGTGATAATACATTATATGGCATCAGGGGCACCACAGGAGGGTCCTGGGCAGGGCTTGTCTCCAAGTACGAACATTGAACATTATTTTATAACACAAGCATAAAGTCTCACAGTTTTTAAGGGGTGTGGATAGCATACAGTACTTAGCAATAACACCCAGCCATAAAATAAGCATCAGTCCACAAACTCTTATTGAACATACCCTTGTACATATTTTCTTCTGAGTACAATATTGCAGCTGTTGATGCGCCATCAAGAACACATGACAAAGCTTTGTTTACAAAGTTGTTGGCATTCAATATTGTAAATGTCGAGTACTTTGATATGTTTCAAATAGGTTGTCTTATGCTGAGCCACAGAACTATTACAGAGGGCATGTTCCTATCTTTTTCAAATTACCACCAGACTTTTCGTATAAAAGTATTTTAAAATACATATCTTGATGCTCCGCTGTCACTCCTGCTTTTTGATCTTGGAGTGCAGCATTCCTCAAATTACATGCTTCTTGGTTCCGACAACATCAGGCAAAGCTTTGTCACTCAAATTACATGTTAAAGTAAGGCAAAGAATAAATAGTGAATCTGAACAGGTTTGGTGGAGTTTTCAATCAAGAAAAGTCTAGCAGCTCATGACTACCAGACAGGATCTGTGGTATAGGGGTGGTTGGTAATGCTGGGCCACCCTACTGGCATCCTTTGCACCCTAATCCTGTGATCGCTTGCATTCTCCATGTTTACTTGTGTGCAAGTAAGGCATAATGCATCACCAGGTTAGTGGCAGTGATTTTTGAAGTCACAGATGCCCCCGATACCACACGTCCCTGCCATTGAGTGCAGCAAGTGTGCTGATGGACTCCAAGATGACCGCTTGTGAATTTTTTAGTGTGGTTCCCATTAAGACTCTTGTATTTATGAATTTGTTTGTTCTATATCCATATCAGTGATCAGTACATCATCAACACATCCACCTATAGAGCTCTTACAGAGGATTCTAGGGAAGAATCTAAGATTCCTGAAAGGCATTTGCTATTTGGCCTTGAAATTTAGACCACACTTCTCACTCTTCACATTTGCACATCAGGGATGCCCAGTGGTGCCTGGTGCCCAGTAGGGATGTGCAGTGCCCAGTGGTGCCCAATGTCTGGTGCCCAATGTCTGGTGTATAGTGGTGCCTGGTGCTGGTAGGGGTGCCAGTTGGTGCCCAACAGGGATGCCAAATGGTGCCCAGTGCCTGGTGGTGCCCTGTGGTTCCACGTCCCACTGCGTGTTGCTATCTGGTGCCCAGTGGTGCCTGGTAGAGATGCCCAGTGCCCAATGCCCACTGGTGTCGGTGCCTGCTACTTGGTTGCACCTGGTGGTGCCCACTTCCTGCTGCACAGTGGTCCTTGGTATGACTCGATAGTGCATGATAGGGTTGCCTACTGCCCAGTAGGAATACCTACCGATGCCCACTACTGTCCACCTCTATGCCAGTGCCTCTCATTGCCCAACAGTGCCCAATACCCACCGGTGCCTGCTGCCTGGTGCCAGTGCCTGGTGCCCAGTGGGGCCCACCAGTGCCCAGACATGCCTAGGGCCCACAAATATTCTTGAAATTTTACTCCCACAGTGACAGGTTAATTCTGGTAGTATCCTAATCAAGATAAAGGTGTCCCCAGCAGGTTGCCCTCCTAGCTATGACTGACTCTAAGGGCATGGTGCTCATCCCAACCTTCCCAACAAAGTGGTACTTATTTATTGCACTTATATGCTTTCACTACTACTAGATTAGCAGGAGCTGGACAAGTAACGGCAGCTCACTCTGCTATGTGATACTTGAGTCTGAAACTGACAATCTTCCAACCTTCAGGCTAACAAGCGCAGGGTCTTGAGCCACCGCAGCCCTCATTTTCATTATTTTGTCCTAATAAAGGAGTCCTTTTTATATGCCAACTCTGATCGAACAATAGGATGGAAGTAAAATTTGAATACCCAGCTAGACAGAACCCTGTATGCGATATATTCAATTTGATATACCATTAGAGCAGGCTCTCTCTGGAGGCCTAACTTCAGCCTACTGAGGAGAAAGCTACAAAAACCAGTTAGTCTGGGATTACCTTAGATAGACCCAAGGGACGTGAGCTGGCTAATGAATTATTCCAACTGAATTAAGATTGATTTGCTCATTTACTATACTAATACTTCAGTGGATACAGCTAGCTCAGATTGAAGATTCCTAGAGGCTCCCAGGTCAATGGGAAGATAGATCTTGTTTAGTTTTGTATTCTCAATTTTGCTAGTCCCATATATATATAAAGGGATGGGGGGAAGTATGCTTCAGTTCATCTTTACCGAAGTGACCAGTTTCATACCCATTAACAACCTTATTTCTCCATGAGTGAATATATTAGAATAAAAGCTCTAATCCTAAGGAATTGATAGAATGTTGGTTTGTCACCCTCTGTCTTGGCTACTATTTTCTAAGAGACAGAAACAACCCATGCTTTAAAAAAAGAATTCTTAAATCCTTATTTCATCTGTATTTTAATGTTTTCCATTTATCTTACTATCCTAAAGATCTTATGCAAAGCCTTCCCTGAATAGATGAACGCCTGAGGGCCCAAAACTCTTTTTTAAATTTATCCCCAATTTTTTACATTTGTCCCAAATGTTTACTACACATATGCCAGAGGTTCTGTTCTGTAGGACCTTTGCTACTCCTAGGTGTGGAGCTCTCCACACTTGCAGAACAATATCTTCCTTTCAGCAACCTTGCACTTCAGCAATGTACCCTACAACAACCTTGTACCCTACAGCAACCTTGCACTTCAGCAATGTACCCTACAACACATTTGCAACATCATGTGCTAGTAATCCGCCAGCCATAGCTGGACCATAGGAGTGTACCATAAGGTTCCAAGCCCATGCACATTTTCGTCTGTGCATAACCTATTAAACAAAGTGGGGCTTACATCTGAGTAGACATACCTTTGCATTGAAGCCACACTGGGGAAGGACTACTTTATGTCCAGAGTGTTGGACCAGATGGTGCAATTCAACCCACTCTTTTGATCTTAACCTTGGCAAATCCTTCTGAAGTTTTTTTAATGGGAGATATTTATCCTCAAATAATCTGTATGTCCTTTCTGGGAATATTGTTCTTAAAGAACTGTCTGGCTTTTTTTCTGTTCGGCTTTACAAACTGAACTCATGGCCTCCTTTATAGTTGCTCCCAAGCTAATTCTCACCCTCTACAACTTTGACTTATAATAACCAGACATCCTACTAGAATCCCAAAATGCCTCTGAAATTCTTTGAGTAAAATCAGGAGAGTTAAAAATCACCCCAGTTGGCATTTAATGTTACTTCCAGTTCTCTTAAGCTTCATTCTGACTGCATTGAATCTTGGCATTCCTGCAAAATTGAGGTTGCTTCTATTCAAGTCAATATTTTTTAATAGGGATCAATGACAAGTTTAGAATAGGGTTGTCAAACATGCCAAAAAGCCTGTTGATATTGGCTGCTGAAGCCAAAAGTGATGCCATTAAGCACGTGATGACCTCAAATAAAGTACCTTTTCTCAGGAACCCATTAGCTGCCAATAACAGAAGATCCAATATGAAATTTTTGATCAAATGTGAACAAATATAAGATCAAATACGAAATCTTAGGCTGCAATCCTAACCACTCTTTCCAGGGAGTAAGTACTGATATTTGAATAGAAACAGGAGTTTCTCGATGAGCACCTGTCAGAGATGCTCTAGGAGAATTTCCTGCTACAGGGAGGGGGTTGGACTAGATGACCTACTAGGTCCCTTCCAACTCTAGGATTCTGTGATTCTACTGTTGAACACAGTGGGATTTTCTTCAGAGTAGACGTGCTTAGGATTGCACTGTGAATCATATTTTCAAGATATGGGAGAGGTCAGTTATTATGCAGGCTGCCCCTTCCGCAGTGATACAGCTTACTAGCTGAGACCAACTGATAGGGATGCCCAAAGACAGGATAAATACCTTCCTATGTAAGGAAGGATTAAATCTGGTCCTAAACCAGATGAACAACTCAAACCAAAATTGACACCATAACATTCCTCTGTTTTTCTGGCCCTTATTTAAAATCAAACACCACACTTAGGGCTGCAGTCCAGGACATACTGATGCAAACGAAGACCTATTGAAATCTGTGCATTTTTTGCCTATAATTTTGAAACCTTTTAGACCAGTGGTTTTCAACCAATGTGCTGTGACATACTGGTGTGCTGTGGATATTATGCAGGTGGAGGATAAATATACACTGGCCATGATAGCTGGTCAAGATGCAATGGGGAGAGATGCTCCCTCCAGATTCAGAAACAATGAGAGAGAGAGAGAGAGAGAGAGAGAGAGAGAGATCTATTAGGCTTTTCCAAACATGATTGAATGAACCATCCAGCCAAGTATATCCTATTAAGTCTAATTTGCAGAGCAGATATTCCATGACAAAGCAAGACCATGATCTACTCACCACAGCACTGAAAGGGTCCTTTGGCATGAAATGTGTTGAGCTTTATTGTTGCACTCATAAAACCTTTCCAGATACCTCTCACCATATGCTTGTCTCACTTTTCCTATAAAGATAACATAATTTACAACTCAATCAATTTGTTTGAGGCTGTAGGCTGAAGCCATTGGATTTTTATGGTTTATTTTATTTTCATGGAATGTACATGCCCCAAACAAGGCTGATCTGGAAAGTTAGAACATCTGCCATTCACACTATTAATCATTAATGGGTCTTTATTCAGAAATCAGAGCTGGACGCAGATGTGTAAGGCAGGGTGGGACTGAATTAAACAAATGTACTACATACCACTTTTAGCTGATAAGCATGTTTTAAAGGGTGCCAAATCAGAGGTCTATCTAGCTTAGCTCAGGATTCGCTATGATTGCTAATTGCTCCTTGCCTCAAGTCCCTTTTCCAGCCCTGATATCCAAGATGTCTAACTTGATCAGAGAGCCACTATCTCTCCCATGCAACATCCCCCTGTGCAACACCTCCCCATGCAGCACAACCCCTCATGCAACTCACCCATGCAACATCCTCCCTGTGCAACCCCCTCCCTCCGTGCAACACCTTAGTTTTAAAGGTGGGTTTTATCAGTCTTCATATGTTAAGTATAGGACAAAAATGCATTGCATTCCTTTTCACCTCCTTGGGGTTAAATTTCTAAATATCGGTTCTTAGTGGGTGCTCACATCTTTAAAGGAATACCCTCCCCAAATTTCATGCTTCTAGGTCCAGGGATTGGGGCAGGGTGTTGATCAGTCAGAGATTCTTCAATGGATAAGGAGGAAAACGCGTTGTGCCCCCTTTCCAGCTTGAATTTCCAAAAATCATTTCTTAGTGGTGCCTCCATCACAGAAGGAACCCCTCCCCAAATTTCATGCTTCTAGATCCAGCGGTTTTGGATTGATCAGTCAATCAATCAGTGACTTTTCAGTTATATACCCTGTATATATATATTTATAAAGTATAAAGATTGAAGACTGACTGATTAACACCCAGCCCAAACCCCTGATCCTAGAAGCATGAAATCTGGGGAGCAAATTCCTTCTGTGATGTAAGCATCCACTAAGAACTGAATTGGTGCCAATGGTGGTGTCCAATGGTACCTGCTGCCTGGTGTTGCTCACTGGTGCCAGGTGACCACTGGTGCTCAGTGCCTAGTAATGATCCCCAGTGATGCCTGGTGCTGTCTGATGCCCACTACCAGTCAGTGGTGCCCAGTGGTGCCTGCTGCCTGATAGGAGTGCCCAGTGGGGGTGCTCAGTCAAGTAGGGATGCACAGTGCATGGCATCTGGTGCCCTATGCCTGGTTGCCCAATGCCCACTGGTGCCTGGTGGGGCCCACTGCCAGAAGGTGCCTGGTAGGGGTGCCTGGAGTCTGGTGGTGCCACCTGCTGGTGCCCACTGTATGGTGGAGAAGCCCAATGGTGCCTGGTGCTTGACAGAGATGCCTGGTGCTCAGAGAGATATCCACTGGTGCATGCCCCCCTAGTGCCTAGGCCTAGTGCCTGTCATAGCCCAGCAGTGCCAATGCCCACTGTTGCCCACCATCCAGTGCACTGTCATTGCCCAGCAGTACCAATGCCCACCGTTGCCCACCACCCAATGCCCACCACCCAGTGCCTTGTGCCCACCAATGCCTAGAGCCCACAAACATTCTTGAAATTTTACTCCCGCAATGGCAGGTTCAATCCACTAGTTTATTATAAAAATATCCACAGTTTTGTAGCACCTTCTGTAGTTTACTTCTTGTCTAGAGCCTTGTTCTACCTTTATCAGATGTTCCTGAAATGGATATTAAATAACACAGCATCAGAACAGTTGATGTGTGAAAGACTTCTTTATTAAGTTGTCTGAAATCTAGTGTGCAGAACAAGTGTAATGTTTGACAAGGAAGAATAAGTGTTAAATACCATTGTCTAACTGATATTTTGTGCAAATAGAAATACAATTTTTCCCATAGTGTCAAGAATTAATAGGAAAAGTGTTCCTGTAAACATTTATTTTTTGGCCAGTATTTTAAAATATCTGCAGTCTTGATTCCTCTGCACCTGGTCAGTTGTATAAAATATAAATATATTCTGGCCAAAAATATTTTTAAAATGAAATTTTATTTCCAGAGTAGCACTTACAGTAAGATCAGCAAAAGATACCAATTGATCCCACAGGTCCCAAAGACAGCTGTGCTTCTTTATTTGTGCCAAGGAGATAAAAAGGCATCACAGGATCTCAAGTGTCCCTGAAAAGTCTTCTGTGGCCAGGACCACTTTGTTCCCATGTGCAACTGTGGCATAGTGAAAAGGGTTTTATCAAAGCTTTGACAGCCCCACCATATGCAAATGTTTCTAATACATTTCCTTCTTTTTTGTTCATAAACCTTTACTGGCGTTAACAAATAAGTGAAAAAAATTTAAGTTAAAAGCAGACAGACAGTAAAACAACCTATACAACAACCTATATAAAATGTATAAAATGAAGGGGGCACTGTCCCTATATCCCGACGGCTGATAATAGCGAGTCCATGGCATAACATCAGCCAAAAGGTTTTGGGCCATCATGGCCCAAATTAATAAATGATTAATAAGTGTAACAACTGTCATACTTAGATCTCTATTAGTACCCCTTAATAATACCGTAACTTATCCAAATTGCAACATCCAGTGGCCAAAAAATAATTGATCTGTACAATTTTTTCTTTTCCAAACTCCTAGCTAACTACATATGTTGGCAACACAAAATCCTTTTTTATTTATCTACAATTTGCTTATTCACCCATCTACTTGTAAGATGCTACTGAGCAAAGTGGGAAAATAAATTACAGCATATTGCTGGGAAAGTCAGCCTTGAATTGGAGAATCTGAAATTCGAATACATCCTGTTTGCATCAATCTTATCCCATAAAAGTTTAATGTGGATGTTCAAGGTGAGCATTGGTTTTTAATTCATGTGCTTTACATTACAAGTAGAAGCAGAATTTTAAGATGTTTGTGTTGCAGGCGGATCGTACTTGCTCAGAGGAAATCTGGACTTGTCGTAAATGGAGATCACAATAACTTGTGCCATTTTATAAATATGTTTATGATATTTTGTGTACAAGCTGTGTCAGCAGCAAGGTTGGAAACAAAATATAAATAGGTGGACACCTTCTATCGACCATGTTTCTAATCTTCCTGAATTTTTTCCCCCAACCTAAAAGCCTATTGGAGAGATGTGCAGAATTTTCACATCTAACAGAAACTAATTTAACTTCCCTTTGCAAATTCTCAGATGTTTCTCCTTGAGAACAACTCTGGAGTTTGCTTTGAAGTTTTCAGTGTGCAACATCTTAGCACAAATGCTAATTTTCACTCGAAATCCCCAATTGAGAGGTGTGTTTCACCCAGGGGTGGCGCTGAGAGTGTGGAGTACGCAATGAATTAAGACATTTGGGATGCAATTCAAGCATCAAGGTAAGGGCAATGTAGTCCCAGGATGGAGGCAAATGTGTGTGTTAGACAGAGGGGAGCTATGGGCTACAATACATCCATGTGGCTCTGTCCTCCGCATATTTCCTCTCTAATCTATCTACACAAAGCCTTAACGTGTGTTTGTGTGTCCAATGACATACTGCATTCAGCCACAGCATAACAACTTAGGAAATATCCACCCAGAACCATTAATAAGCACTCTGTCTGCTATTCTGCATATACATACATACATACATACTTATATATATATATATATATATATATATATATATATATATATATATATATATATATATATATATATATATATATATATACACACACACACACACACACATATATACACACACACATATATATATATATATATATATATATATATATATATATATATATATATACATATATACACACACATATATATATATACATATATATAAAATTGAAAAATCACTGATTGATTCACTCACTGATTCACTGACTCATTAATGCCCTGCCAAAACCGCTTGACCTGGAAATTTGGGGAGGGTGTTCCTTCCATGATGGAGGCACCCACAAAGAACCAGTTTTCAGAAACTCCAACCAGAAAGGGGTGAAAAGGGGTGCAACACATTTTCCTCCCTGTACTTTCCATTGAAAATCCCTGACGGACCACTGCCCTGTCTCAACCCCCGACCTAGAAGAATGAAATTTGGGTCTTCCTTCTGTGACATCAACACCCACCAAGAACAGATGTTGAGAAATTTAAGATGTTGAGAAATTTAACTCTCAAAGGGGTGAAAAGAGGTGCATATACTTAAAATTGTCCTATACTTAAAATTGAAGACTGACTGATCAACATCCAGCCAATTTGCTGCCTGGTGCCTGATGCACAGGGAGGGAGGGTGCACTGGGGGATGGTGTGCATGGGAGATGGTGTGCATGGAGGATGGTGCGCATGGGAGTTGGTGCTCGTGGGGGATGGTGCTCATTGGGGGGATGGTGTGCAAGGGGGAAGGTGCACATGGGGATGTTGCGCAGGGGAATGTCATGCATGGGACAGATGATCACATGGAGGGTGATGTGGGTGGGGGTTAATGCGCATGGGAGAATTAATGTGCATCAGGGGTTGATGTGCATGGGGTACATTGTCCATGGGAGTTGATGTTCATGGGCCATTAATGTGCATGGGATTGATGCACATGGGGTGATGTGCATAGGGGTGTTATATGCAATGGGGGTAACTGCATACCAGGGGTATTTTACTCCCACAATGCAGGCACATTTCGCTAGTATAAAAATGCATATGGTCACGTATAAAAATATACATTTATTTGTTCTCTTGTGTTATGCAAAACTTGAGCATTTAAGCCAATTCAGCAAATTCTATTGTTCTTTCAAAATCAGTAGTTACACAAATAAGATCTCATTATCATTCAATATAGTTGAATCATCATAATGATTGAGTAAGTACTTTCCCACCTAACGTGTACCCAAAGACAAAAATTACTAAGGATGTAATAATTTTTCCCATTACATTTCCTTGATCTCTCACATTTAATTATTTTCTCTTTTCTTTCTACAGAACAAACTGCTTTACTGCAGTAATCAATTTATTATCATCATCACTATATAGCCATGATAGCTTAGATAGAGACTATCTTAGATAGGGCAAAAGTGACTTCATTTTCTACTCATCCCATCCCTATAACACACTTGTATCAAAGGGTATGGTGTCTGGGAGTGTCACCTGTTAGCACGTGCGCACACATGTAACACACACTCTACAATCCAGAGTAACTATGGGAGTACGTAGGAGACATTACGTGCATCTTTCGTTACTGCACTACCTAGTGAAAACCTATGGAAAATTCATATTGCAATCCAGAGCAAATTGTTCTTACACCGGAGCAAGGACTCCCTATAGTTACTCTGGATTGCGCCCACAAACATATAGGGAACCTTTATTGTATGTGCATGGACCATCGGCTTGTGGTATATCTTAATGGAATACCAAATAGCTAGTGCTGCTATGTAAGAGAACCTACGCACCACTTATTAAGGCCCATATCCTAAAGTCAAATTAAGCCCCTTGCTCCACAGCACTTAAGGTGACTTTCCATAAGATAACACTAGAGGGTGATGTAACTGCGTGGACCCGTAACTGCTCTGGATTTTGCTCTAAATCTATTAAAGTTAATGGGGCTCAGTCCTATGTAAGAGGGCAGTGGAAAGGAGCCTGAGAAACCTAGAGCACAATCCTAACCATGTCTACTCAAAAGTAAGCCAAGCTGTGTTCAGTGGGTCTTATTCCTAGGAAAGTGTTTTTAGGATTGCAGCCCCAGACTTGCCTGTCTACGCTAAATTAAGCCTCTTTGTGTTCAATGGGTTTTTTCTCCCAGGAAAGTGTCTTTAGGATTGCAGCCATTGTGTGGACAATTTATTTTAATTTTCTTTATATTTTGTATTTTCTTTTATTATTTTGTATTATATTACACTATTGTAATCATTTTTATATGAATATTTTTGGTTTGTGGAAGAAATCATCTGAATTTCCATTATTTCTTGTGGGAAAAATTGCTTTGATGTACAAGCATTTTGGATTACAAGCAAGTTTCTGGAACAAATTATGCTCGTAAACAAAGGTAAACAAAGCAGAAAGCTAACATGTTAGGTAGATTGCCCTGGCATGCTAACTTAGGCCCATTTCCTAAAGTCAAATTAAGCCCTTTGCTCCAGAGCAGTTAAGGTGACTTTCCATAACACTAGAGGGTGATGTAACTGCGTGGACTTGTAACTGCTCCGGATTTTGCCCATAGTATATGCAAGGCACGACTTGTATGTTGGAGAACATTTTATCGATCCTTTGCAGCGCAGGGCTGCAAGCAATGCACGTTTATCTAAAAGCAAACTCCTTTGAACACAATGGGACTTAGGGTGAAATCCAGAGTAACTATGAGGAGTCCTTGCTCCGGAGTAAGAAAAGTTACTCTGGATTGCAATATGAATTTCCCATAGGTTTTCACTAGGTGGTGCAGTAACTACGGGTGCACATAATGTCTTTTATGTGCTCCCTTAGTTACCCTGGATTGTGCCCTTATTAGAAATGCATAGGATTGTGATGTTTTAAAAAAATGTATTTCCCAGCAACAGCTACATCAATTGAGTTTTGCCTTTATGTGCCCTTATGGGTAGTTCATAGTTAGCTTTGTATTTCCATATATATGGATAAGCAGTTCTTCAAAAGTGATTCACTTTGTTGATTCAGACTTAGTTAGTCAAGGGCAATGGCCCAAGCCTAAGGGTTAATGTCGAGATCATCAGAAAGCACCACTTCAGGCCGCTCAATATTCCAATTTGTTGAACATATGGTCGGATTAACAACATGATGAATCTTATGAATCCGAGAGTCAAGGATATTCAGGGCTTCATTATATACACAGTCTGGAAAACCTCTAGCTAAAACTGAAAGATAAATCAAACAAATAAAATAACTTGGGTGCAACTCATATTTTAAAATGTACCTTTTTATCTGACACTGTGACAGACTTTTTCTGAAAATTACTTCCACTAGCAGTGGATTAAACTATGCAAATCCTGCTGTTTTGCAGAGACTTCTGATCAGTAAAATTTCTAAACAGTCAACTTCATCATCTTCTAGCAGTTTGAGGGGGGAAAAACATTCATTTCCCCATTTTCTCACACAATTGTGTCGTCTTCATATAATAACTGCACACCACAATTCTTTGGGGTTTTCTTTCTCCTATTTTTTCCCCCACAACAGCTGTGTCTTTTGCCTTACAATACCCGAGAGGAAAGTTTATAGGATACTGCCAACACACCTCCTACTGTGCCGAATTACTTTAATATACTAATTACAACAGAAGTCGAATGATACGTTTTCACCCAAAACTTTGTACATCAAAATAATCTCATCAAATGGCTATTTTATATGCAACAATATTAAGTGGAACGGGGTTGGGGAGCGGAGGGAGGCACAAAAGAAAGTAGAGGAGAAAGAAGAAATTCTTTCAAGGCTTGTCATCTGCCAATGGAAGATTACCAATTGAGGAATTAAAGGGAGGAAAAAAAAACCCCAAAAAACTGACACAGACTTTGCAAAGTCTTGGGCAAAAATATTTCCTGATAATTGAGCATCTTTGTGATTTCATAAAAGCTCCAGCTTGAGAATAGATTCACTGTGTTCCTCGCATTTACATATTCATTGAATAATTCTCGGGGGTTGATTTGAATTTAGTCAAAAGATGTTGATAAAGTGACTGCTTAATAGGAGTGTCACTGCACAAAGCGGCAGAATGTCATAAAAAAGAATCCCAGGATTGGTGGAAGGAGGAGGTTGGCATCCCCTTGCACATGGCAAAGACCATGCACTGGTCTCAGAACAGTCATGTGCTACCATATAAGGGTTATGTCCTCCTTCAATTCATACATGAGACAATTGTGACACATACATGCTGTTTTTTTGTTGCTGTCTCAGTGGGTACTGGGTCTGCGGTCCATACACCCTGCCCTTACCCCTTACATTGAAGAGGCTTCAGTGGCGAGAGACACATCAGGATGCAGTGCACAACCTGTTGGCATGGCTGCCTTAGCACTGGAAAGGGAGCACTGGGCAGTCAGGGGGAAGCTTGGGGATCAGGGGATCAGGCCCAAGAGCAGGGCAGGGTCAACAGAGGAGGACTCAGCCAGATCTTATCCTCCCCAGCCCAAGCCTTTTCTTCCAACATGGGATTTTTTGGACTCACTCCAGCAATTAAGCCACAACCGTAAAGACACTTTCCCTACAATCCAAAGTAACTACGGGAGCATGTAAGAGACATTACGTGCACCCATAAGTTACTGCACCACCTAGTGAAAACCTATGGGAAATTCATATTGCAATCCACAGCAAATTGTTCTTACACCGGAGCAAGGACCCCCCGTAGTTACTCTGGATTGCGCCCTTACTTGGGAGTAAGACCCATTGAAAACAATGGGGTCAGTGGTGGTCTCCAGCAGGTTTGACCTACTCTATAGAACTGGTTGTTAACGAGATATAGGACATATAAAGTTTAAAAATAGCCATTTAAATGTGGCTTCCAGATGGGCATAGAACTGGTTGTTAATTTCTTTGAATCCCATCACTGAATGGGGTTTACTTTTGAGTAGATTTGGTTAGGATTGTGCCCGTAGCTGGTACAGATCCAAACAGTCCCATCAGGTAGACTGGGGCTCAATGTGGAGGATCAAATGTTCCTTTGCTCCTATCTTCTCTTTAAGTGGCTTTTAAACCAAGATGCCTTGGCAAAAAATAATAATAATGGGGTCGTTCCGTGCCATTTTTGTGATGGAAATGCTTTTCCCTGCTGGCTTTCTAACCAGACTCTTTAAAAGGTGATGAAATCATTATATTTTTCTATTATGTGCTGAAATTTCATGGGGTTGGTGGGGGGGGAGGGCATGTAGCCACATGAAACACTTGCAATGTAAAAGTAATCATTTTTTATACATTATTATCGTAGCCCAGTCCTAAGATAGCTTCTGCATTTTCTAAAGAATTTAAAGTGACCTAAATTGGTACATTGTGGAATCAGTACAAAAAGTAAATGTAGCCTGTTAGTGCGTGTCTATTTCGAGCCTCTTTGAAAGCCGTATTCAGTGATAGAAATTTTTTGTTCATTCAGAACATATGCTTATTAATGAAAACCCATGTTTGATCATACAAGCTCCCTTGTTAAAGTCCTAATAGTAGTTTTGTGCCTTAGCATAGCTTCCTGGCTTCCTATACATCAGATCATGGGTTACAAGTCATGATGTTTATGTGCAACCTCTCGATTTTAAATGTCGACTACCGCTAAGTGTCAGATGCAAGAAACATGTCTCTTGCGTGCTCCCTGAGGCATCTGGTGAGCCAATATGATGGACTAGATGGGCTTTAGGACTGATCCAGAGGATCTCCTCTTATATTTCTTATGATCTTATATATCACCCATGAATATGTGAATTTAGAGGATTTAGACACCTCTGATGTCTGGTGAAGGTAGAGGAAGACATCTGGTGATGTCAGGTGGAGGTAGACTAACTTTTTGGTCAAAGGGTGCACATCTGGAGTTGAGCGGACACCTTTGCATACCTTTCTATTCCCAGCATACCTGTGTCACAAGGTGAATACAAACATTCATGCTTAGAAGAAGCATCCAAGGAATTCTAAAAAAATTCAAGAGTTTTTTTTAATAGAGTTTTGGTAGTTTTGATAAAAACTGTTTGATTACTCAGGGGAGAGTCACATCACAAGCCAAACTCATCTATAAAGATGAAACCATGTCCGTTTACAGCTCGTGAAGTCTGGTATCATATTCCTCACAATGAATTCCCAGTTTCCCCAAGAGCAGACTCACTTTTATTGTTGTTTAATTTCAGGTATGTCATTAATATCAGTGAGAAATTAGTCTGGGAAAACAGACCACAACTTTGGACGCTCCGACACATAATCTTAGAAGTACTGATTGGAGTAATTACACTTTTTAATGCTTGCATTAACTCTAAAATAAGAATTTGGCTTGGTTCCTGCAACATATCCACAATTTGAAAAAAAGGCCATATAAATTATTTTCCACATCTGGTCAGTGATGTTCGCTTCAGGCAGCCATGATGTATCTCGGTGGAGTTAATCCTTCCTGTCTCACCAGCTAATACCTAATCACCAAATTCTAATCACCAAATCCTACCCTCATCTGAAAAACTCCTGTGACTAAAGAGAGTCTTGCAAGCTGAAAGGGATGAAGGCCAACAACAGAATAGAAATTACAGTTAACACTTTGCTGATACGGCGGTGAAGATATGATCATAAAGTCATGGAAATAAGGATTTAAGATACCTTATTTCCTGGCTTATAACACGCACCAGACCATAAGACACACCAAAGTTTAGAGGAGCAAAACAAGAAAAAAATATTTTGAACCAAATGGTGTACTAATATATTCAATAAAATATAGCAGAATAATATGTCAACCATGTAAAGTCAACAGTGGTATTAAGAACCATTATCACTGTCATTAACAAATGAGGAAAGACTTTAAGCTTCAAGCACTCTTAATTTTTTGGAAATCCCAAAAACTCATCATCTCTAGTGTCAGTGCTTTGTGACTTTTGCACAAATCTCAAATGATCAGGCACCAACATTTTGCACAAATCTCATTGCAAATGGTCCAGGAAGGTAAGTAAGTTGGGGGGGGGTTCTTTTGGGGGTGGGGGGATCAAGGTAGGTAGGGAAAGGTGAAGGGATCTAGATAGATAGGGAAGAGTGAGGGATGAACAGGCATGGAGCAGCAGGGACCAGGTCTTGAGCATGTCTACTTTGGAGCAAGTCTCCAACCCAGGAAAGGCCGCTTAGGATTGCAACTGTGCATGTCTACTTTGGAGCAAATCTCCAACCCAGGGAGGGATGCAGAGGCATGCAGAAGTAGGGACCAGGTCTTGTGCATATCTACTTTAGAGCAATTCTCCAAGCCAGGGAAGGCTGCTTAGGATTGCAACTGTGCCAGGGAGATGCCAAACCCAAAATTCCTGAACCCCAAGGCCAAAATTCCTACCCGCTTAAAAAAATTGCCAAAAATGTATTTTTTTATATATTTTTTTGTTTTTTGGCCATAACATTGGATAGGAAGGTGATATCTGAAAACTGATTTTAGCATTGGATTCTGCTCTTCAATACGAATCCAACAACATATGACATGATGGGGTACTGCACACCATTGCAGAAGGTTCTCCAGGATTGGCCCTATCACTCTTATAGACGCACAGACATTTCCCGCCCTTTGGGGAGAAAAAGGTGCGCTTTATAAGCCAGCAAATATGGTATATACTTATTGTGAGCCTTATGAAGGAAGATCAAACAAACATGAAAGAAGTGTGTGCTTCACAAAAGAAATGTTTGCTTGACATTGTCCTAACATCGCATCATCACAACAATTTTTCACCATTTATTTGGATCAAACAACATCCAATTTTTATTTGTCTTAATATCAATGAATCATTTTATTAAGGAAAACTAGAGCATCATAGACAAGATAAGCAAGTAAACTGAGATCAGCATATGAGAGGGAAGGAGCAGATTGTTTTATGGCTGGAAAGTAGAGGAGGGTCTCAATGGGACCCAAATTATCTGCCATTATTCTGTGTGATCCATATCGTTATGCAATTTTGGTATATTATGGCCATTTTATAATATTTGTTCTCACATAGGGCACAATCGTAATCAATTTATGCCAGCTTAACTTAGCTGGCATATCTTCCCATGGTGGTGTGGGGAGGATGGAGTATGCTTGTGCACTGCCTAACCTTCTCTTAGAGGGGAGGAAAATGTTTTATGGAACTTTTATGATATCCCAAGTTCAGCAAAGGACTTATGCTGGGGCTTATGCCAGCTTAATTGGAGGTTAGGATTGCAGCCATAGGCAGGGGTGAAGAACCATATAGGCACTGTTTTTTTCTGACCACCTTTGCCCCTTAAATACTTGAAATAGTTAAAAAAAACCCTGAAAGGTGAGATTCTCAGAACCAATAACAATTTTAACACTTGGCTTTGAGATAATGCAGAATAAATACAGCCTTGAAAATGTCAAACCACTTTAACCAGGGTGACCATATAGAATGGAGGACAGGATGCCTCTACATTTAAAAAAAGCAGGCCTCCGTCAGTCTTGAAAGACTATGGTATCGTGCAAGGCACTGCATACGCTGCATGTGAAGCACGAAAGCCTGGGTTGGATTGTTATGGAGGATAGGCTGTTACCCAAGCAGCAAATCCCCCCTCTCCACACCACTGAATTAGTCCAATGGAAAGGCAGAGCCAGTATGATTGGATCCAGCTGGCATTGCAGAGCTGGGCTAAGTACAGGAGCTCACCCTGTCTTGGGGGGCTGACCTGGGTCTCGAACCCTGGCCTGCTGGTTAACAGGCACAGCATCTTAACCGCTTGCGCCACCCACCACCCACAGCTCTACATTTAACCATTGCATAAAAGAGGGAATTCAATCAGATGCTGCTTTTTAAACCCTTCAATGATGAGCTAAACCAGCCTCAATTCCCTCTTCTATGCAACGGTTAAACGTAGAGGCTCTCTGTCCGCCATTCTATATGGTAATAGGCCGCTGTACTGCAAAGGCATTTGCAGAGCATCTATGGTTTTGTAAAAACTCTAGAGAATGACAGATAGAAATTATCAAACCTTGTCTTGGGCGGTACATACGTTTATTAGTTGACTTCCTTACAGATCCATGATTTTCAGTTGTCAAGTTTTATTCAGTTTCACGTCATTTTCTGCGAATTATTTAATAAGATAATTTTTGTATTAAAAGCTAATTGTAACTATAGATGTGCCTGTTGACAAATTAATAATAGAGGCTCTCTTTAAAGGGGATTGGAATATTTAACAAGCTCTGAAGCTCATATCAAAATCAAACCAGCATTAATTTTTAAAGGTTGGTGAACCTAATTTTAAAACAGACAATACAGCTGCTGATTGGATTTTTGATGGTGGTCACACAACAATCTTAAGCTGATAAGGCTTTTCTAATTTTCTAAATTTGTAACAGATCATGATACAAGATGTAAATATGTTGTTTTTGGAGAACACTACAAAATGTGTACACCGGTTGAGTGTAAAAGCAGTGAAGCAATGCTCTTGCTCTGATTTGCATCCATAATGTAATTACACAGACGGATCTACCAGTAATTGGCTGAGGCTGCAATCCTAACCACATTTTCCTGGGAGTAAGTACAGTACTACTGAACTCAAAGGGACTTACTTCTGAGTACACATGTTTGGGATTGTACTGAGAGCTGACTGGCTAAATGATGTCATACCACATGGTGTTAGGTTGTGGTATTTTTTAAAATGGGCACAAAGCAACTGCTGAGAGGTTGAGCTTTCAAGGGGTGTTTCAGGTTCTCCCTAACTTTATAATTCCATAACACTATTAATATTTGTATAGGTGCTCCCCATCACCCGTTCATTTGATGACAGGTTAGGGACTGGTGCCATGATGAAAAGCATGAACAGTTGAAAAGCAAAACCTGGTGTAAGTTTATAAATGTTGCTTAATTGCATTTTTTAGCTAAAAAATTGCAAATGCCTTTTTTTAAAATCTTACCAATTCCTGCTCTCACACAAAGATATTTTCAAATGGACTCTCATTAATGACTTTGATAATGGGAATAGTTCCTGAGTGAAAGCTGGCATGTGCTATATTTCTCCAACACACAAATATAGACATACTACCACCACCCCACCAAAAAAAAAATGAATCACCAAGCCATATGTGAATCTTCATGGGGAGAGCCATTTTAGCCTTTAGAACAGCAGAAAGCACAAATTATGGGTATAACTAAAATGTGTAAAATGAATAATCAGAAAGCAAGGTTGCCTGTATATGAATATTTACTGAATTTTCAAAGGTTTCACAAATAGTGGTGTTTTTAATGGTTGATCAGCACTACAGAAACAGGCTTTGACCTGAACTATGAACCAAGTCAAAGCCCGATCCTGAGCTTTCCAGCACCCAATGAAGTATTTGTGCTAACGTGGTGTCATGCCCTTCACTCTCTCCCGCCAGGGAGACCTCTATCTCCGACTCACTAACCCTGTTGCCTTCCATCACCACTGGTTTCTTACCATTGCCAAAGGAGGAGTCGAGACAGGTGAGTATCAAATAGTTCTTTTATACTTCTGGGTCAAGTTTGGTCAGACATACATCACTGGGGAACACAGGTTGCACAGGCTTGGTTACAGGAGGGAGGAAGGATAACATACACAAAACTTAAAGTCTTTCCCGATTCCAGCTGATCCTTTTCCCTTTTCCATGCTGGGTGGGTTACTTCACCCCCCTTTAGGTTGTACATATATTTAACTTAAACTCTTCTTTTCACAGGTGTACTCTTTCACCAGACCCCAGGTAAGTCCTTGTCCCCCACAACCAGATCCTCAACAGGTAAGTTCAACTCTTAATGCCAACAGAAATCTAACCAGTCTCTATTTTCTCTTTCAGGTCAGGTTGCGGTACCCTCAGTTACTGGACAGCGACCAGCGCTGGATTACCCTCCGTTCCTCTCTCCACTCTCCAGCAACTGCCTCCTCTTTCTCCCGCCAGCCCTTATATACACCTGCCACCTCCCTGCCCTCTGGGCTCTCCCCTCACGCTTCTCAGTGGTCCCACTGAGCGGGAAGCCCCAGGATTGGGCCAAGCCATAATAGGGTGCCCAGGATAAACTCCCGTCCGGCCCGCACAATAAAGACGTAACAAGTCCCAATAGGAATCCGACCAGTGGACGCGATCAGCTGCTGTAGACGCTAGCACCCGGTCCCATGGTGGCCGTGGCTTCACTTCCACTCCCATCATGCTCTCCTCAGGGATGGGGTCTCCACCACACGTGGGTACTGCTGTATGGGTTCTCCTGGAGGGATTTATGTAAAGCCCCAAGCCCCACAATGGAGATTCTCAAATCTACACAAGCGTCATTGCCAGCACAGATTTGAGAGGCTCCAGAAATCCTACACCTCCTGCAGTGGTTCCTCTTCCCTTCTGTCCTCCCTCCACCCCTAGCATCTGCATCACCACCTGGCGATTTACCCTGAGTGGCACATCTTACCCCGATTAATTTACCCCAAATGGCACATCTTCATTCTGGTGCTGGGTCTGGCATTTGATTGGCACATGCCCAGCACCAGCTCTCCTTACTCACTGGGTGCCGTAAACCTGCTTTGTAGCATGTTTGTAGTGCCTAGTGCCAACACAAGAGTTCAGCACTGGTGCTACAGCTCAGTGCTGGCATTGACCAAGTTGACATTGGCCAAGATGGACCACTTGTGAGCAAGACGGACACCGTGAGCAAGAATCTTAGAGTTTTTGTATTGGTATGGAGAACGTAAATCCACATAAAACTTTCTGTCAATGAACACCACTGGTAGTCAAATTTCATCTACCTGTGGTACCTGCACACATATGCACACCAACCAGTGTGACTCAGCCTACCTCTCAAAACTTTCCCTAAGAAGCACTGACAACTGTAATTTTGAAAGTAAATATGTCAAAAGTTATGTGTTAAAGAGTGCCTTCTCAGAGAATTACAATTTCCATGATTCTGTGGGAGGACAGTTAAAAAAAGCAGTTAAGTGTAAGTTTGTGATGGAGAATAACTTATATTCCTTTCCCATACTAATTAACAGCACAAGCTTTTACACATTTTCTTAGAAGTAAGCCCCAATGGGATCAGTAGTAATGGGTTCAAGGCCCCCCTCACACCACACCGACCCTCGGACTTACCAACTTCAATGGAGAGTTCTCAATGGTTAGAAAAATGTTCTGAGGCTTAAATGGTACAGAGACTTAAACAGTACATGGTCTTAAACAGTCCTTCAGGGAAACCAGAAGTACTGCTGAATATCAATCAAGTCAAACAAACAGTATTTATATACCACTTTTCAACAAGAAGTTCATAAAGTGGTTTACAGAGAAAATTAAATAACAAAGGCTTCAATCCTAATCTGCAGATAGGCCGTTTTAAGCCTTAGCACAAATCTTGTGCTGACCTGGGGATGTCACAAAAGGGCGGTAAGACACTTCTGGGTGAGGGTTAGGCCTGTGCACAGACATGCGCTTGCCTCCCTACATTACCTCGGGAATGGGAAGACCAATGAGTTGTGCCTGCATAGGTTAGGACTGTGCCCTTAGGCTCACATAAATATTACACTGGATGCCTTACAAGGCTTCCTGTACATTCTTGAACACTATGCGCTCAGGGCATTTGCCCCCTTCTTTCCAGTCCAGGCCTGCCACAGTTTGGCACCCAACTTCAGGTGCTTGGAGGACTTGGGCAAACCCTGTCCACATGTTTTACTCAGTGGTGGGCTCTAGCAGGTTTGTGCCTACTCTATAGAACCGGTTGTTAATGAGCGATAGGACACATAAAGCTTAAAAATAGCCATTTTAAAGTGGCTGCCAGATGGGCATAGAACTGGCTGTTAATTTCTTTCAAGCCCATTACTGGTTTTAGTGCATAAAACTGGTATCAACCTTAAGCAAGGCAATTCTAGCCTTATACAATTTAGGATGTTGAGAATTAGGGCATCCAGGTCCAAAATTGAATAGTTTTCAGTACAGCAAACTCCGTCTTGTTTTCATGTTGTAAACAATGCAATATAATTAAATTTTGCAAACTCCACCTCCTGCCTGTTGTTTATTCTGGTTCCAACTTGTTCCATCACCAGCTTTCAAAATGCCTTTTGATTTCGGCTTCAGAACCCACCACATCAGAGCACGTTTCATGATGAGAAGAAAGCCCCAGTCGCAATGAACGTCTTTGGTCGGTCGGACCCTTATTATGCATGCCTGAAAATTGACAGAGCAGTTCTATTAAAGCAACAGCTGCCATCACATCAACTGGGGGAGCATGAAGAAAAGGGGTCCATTATAGCATGTCTGTTGTCAAGTCACATCACAGACGTGATCCAATTCCCTTGCAACAGATATCATTGCATTTGACAGTTTATAATGAGGCAGTGTGGCTTAGTGGGCAAGTTAAGAAAGGACCGTCTCATTTTCTGTTGCATGTTATAGTGCCGACTTTGGCCTACCTAACGACCTTGCAGTGTCTCTTTTTTCCCCTTCTTTTCTTTTGGCTCCACAAATGAATTTTTTGGGCTTTATAAAGATACTTTTGATGTTAACCACTGAAGGAACAATTGGAGCGACTGTTGGATATAATGAAAGCCAGGATGGTAGCTAATAAGAATTCAGCACACCTCCTTATGGAAAACTCTTGAGCATCACTCCAGTCATCCTAAAAGCACAATCCTAACATGCGAAGGGATGCCTAAGCTGTATCCAGCTCAGATTTGGAAAGCAAGTAGCTTGCCCGAGGCAAAAGCACCACCCAAATAAGGCTGTTGCAGTGTGAGCACAGCACAGACATGCACCGGCCTCACCACACCACTGTGGGAATGGGAAAATGTGTGAGTTGTGCTGGCCCAAATTGGTTAGGATTACACCCTCACTCAAACAGCCTTGCAAGACTAGGGAGAGGTAGTAAAGTACTTGCATCCTGAATGATCATGTCCTGATCAAATGTGTCCCAGTCACTGACATCTCTAGTCGTGCATGTCTAGTTTTTTTCTCTAGTTCTGGTCATTTGCTTCCCATTATAACGGGACAAAAAAAAAACCACGCTATTGATCCTGAGCTTTTTATTTGAATCCTAATCCTCGTTCTACACTTGCACTTAAAAAATTTAAAAAGTACACCTTATGAGGTGTGTCCAAAACATATACATATATATAAATACATAAAACATATACATAAAACGTATACTTACATATACAGTGGCACCTCATGTAACAAATTTAATTCGTTCTGGAGGTATGTTTGTTATGTTAAACGTTCTTTACGTGAAGCAGATTTTCCCATAGGAAATGATGGAAACTCAGATGATTGGTTCCACAACCCAAAAATATTCTTATAAAAATATTAACTGGTAAAAATGATGACATAACACTGGAATTGTATTCACAATATGCATTCAATGTGCATGATCATATGAAGTCTACTTAGGTTGCAGTCCTAAAGACACTTTCCTTGGGAGTAAGCCCCATTTAATACAACGGGGCTTACTTCTGGGTAGACATGGTTAGGAGGCTGCAATCAAAGACACTTTCCTGGGTGTAAGACCCATTTAACACATTGGGTCACAGGAGGCCACAGGAGGAACAACGCGGGAGTGTTGCTTTTGCTATGGGCAGGCACACTAGGCAGACCTGATGCTTTTTAAAAGGGCTGCCGGCCAGTGTGTCTGCCCCAACTGCCAATGAGTGTGTTTGTTACGTGAAGCAGAGTTTGTTACGTGAAGCAGAATCCTAGAGAAATTTTTGTTTGTTACGTGGAACATACTTTACGTGAGACGTTTGTCACGTGAGGTACCACTGTATACTGTATGTATACGTTTGGTCACAAATGTCCAGAATGTAAAAGAAGGGACACAAATATCCAATACAGTACTGGGATGCATTAGACCGGCACACACTTATCACTCTTTGTCACCCCAGGGAGATGGCCAACCACTAGGGTCATCATAATTCTTTTCCACAATATTGGGACTGGACCCTCTGTCCCCTTTGCCAGTATGTGAACACAATCCCCCAAAATCAGGATTATCCCTGTTTTTTGGGACATATGGCAACCCTATCAAACACCAAAGATGTGCTCCTTGGCCCCATCTACCATTCTGCAGCCAATGGATTTCTAGTCACATCTCTTGCCTTTTATTGGAGATAACTGGGCAAAAATGTTCCCACTCATTGTCATGGGAGGGATTGTGACAATCTTAATACAATTTCTGCAAAGTAAGCACTTTTTAAATCAGTTGCAGAAAGTGTGACCTCTACAAATTGAGCATGCTTACTATTCTCAGAGACGTTCTACAGGCTAAGCATAAGAAAATATAATTTGTGCCTGAACAGCATCTGCAACAACCCTCCATCAAGATATTGCTCAGGAGCATGGAAAACAACCAGAGTGACCCATGATTAGTGGGCAAAGAGTGCAGCAATTTTTTTCGTTTAGTTTTTTTTTATTTACACGGGCTAGAGAGGAGGACGGCTCATTTTCTACAATGACATATTTATGGATTGAGATAAAGAAGCTCAGGATTTAGTAAAACAACCAGCCTTGTTCTGCTTGACTGCCTGACTCAATACCTCTCCGACACTTGAAGGGCTGAAACTGCCTGTTCATTTAATTTTTTCTCCAGCCAGTCTTTGTGTTTTATAAAGCTGTACTTGACACTGAAGGTTAAAATTTCCCATCTCATTTAGAAGGCACTTTTCATACCAAAATAACCATAAATCCTTTGCGTTGTGAGCAAAGGTTCTGCAAGTCACCTTATTTTGCCTCCTTTCCAACATACCCAGGGTGACTACGGCTGCAGTCCTAAACACATTTTCCTGGGAGTTAGAATGAGCACAATAGGGCTTACTTTTGAGTAGTCATGGTTAGGATTGCAGTCTTACAGCCCAATCCAGAGCAACTAATCTGTCCACATAAGAGCCCTTAGGTTGCCCTATCTAACACTAGGTTGGAGCAACTGCAAGATGCTCCAGCCCAGTTACTCTGAAGGAGGCTTAGGGCAGAGCAAGGCAAGATAGGGTGCCCTAAGAGAGGTGGACCTCCTCTGCCCTAACTGGGGCAGCCTAAGCAGCTCAGGAGAGGCAAGTTGAGGCCATGTTTAGCACTGCCTAGGGCAGAGCAGTTACTCTGAATCCAGAGCCTGTTTCCAAGGCAGAAATGCCCTCTTCCAGCCCTCAGAGTTATACCACCTCAGGAGGTGGTATAGTAATGAGTAGACCCATAGGGGTCCATGATAAGGCCCGAGTAAGAATGGCAGTGTTGACCAAAAATCTGAGTTCTTGGCCAGCCTAGCTGCAACCCCTTCCTCTCAACCTCAGGATATGGAACAAACTACAGCTGCCCACAAACCTCAGGATACAGCAGGCCACTCCAAGAAGCCCCTTCTATTCACTGTAGAATGTACTGGCATCTCATCAGGGACTCCTTATAAGGCAGGCACCCAGTGGCGTCACCAGACTGGTGCGGCTGGTGTGGGCTGCATTGGGAATGCGCTCCGTATGGGGTGATGTGCCGGAGGAGTTTGACTGTCCTTTGGCAGGCCCCGGGCGTCAGCACCCCCATTCAGGCCTGCTCCAAGGCGGAGCAGCAGCCAGAAGCTGCCACTTGTCTGAGGAGCTGGCCTGAACGGCCATCTGAGGTGCACTGCGCAGAAACACACTGAGCATGCCGAACAGCTTCAGAGGAGACTTCCTTAGAGCAGAGAAAGTCCGCGCCTCTGCACAGCCATTTGGCCTCACTCAGGAGGCGGAGCGGCAGCCGAATGGCTTCAGAAAGAGTACTGCACAGGCACCAACTCTGACGCCTGCACAGTCTCCCCCGAAGCCAAAAGGCTTCAGAAAAGTACTGCGCAGGTGTCAGAGATGGCCAGTTGGCTTCAGAAACAACTGCGCAGGCGCCAACTTTGGTGACTGTGCAGTCCAGGGAGGGGGGCATCCCAGGGATGACGCACAGACTTCCGCACCAGGTGATGTGCAGAGTCATGTCACCACTGTAGGCACCACAGCTGTTCCTTGTTCAGTGTGATCTGAGGGGTGTCTCCTCAGGAGCAAGTCTTCCCCTTGTGTCAATTACTTAGCATGCTCTGGAGCAGTTAGGGCAGCCCAGGCTTCCTGACTCTCTGGATTCAGCATAACTTTCTGCTCTGGATACAGAATAGTTAGGAGAGTGCAGTTAGGTCAGAGCAGGCTGAATTTGCTCTGGATTGCAGCCTAAATGTCCTCTTTATCCAGGACATGTCTTCCTTTTTAGCCCTATGTCTTGGGGGGAAATCTTCATTTTCTTTCTTTTCCTTTTGAGAGGGTTGCCGTATAGTATGTCCAGAAAAGAGGGACAGTCCCAATTTTGGAGGATGTGGTTAACATACTAACACGTGTGATCGAGGATCCTGTCCTGATTTTGTGGAAGAGAATCATAGCAACCCTCTCTTGTGAGCAGGTAGCCTTCTTGGAATTAATAAACTATGGTTGCAATCCTGCAGTGCAGTTGGGCTAGCCTATCTTATGGGCTGGCCTAATTCCAAGATAGGCCAGATTACCTACACCTGAGAAGGCTTGAGCTGGTGTAAATCTACTTAGGCTAGCCCAAGACAAATGGATCTGGGCTGGCCTAGCAGGGCTAGCCTAGGCAGTTCAGCAGGGGTGTGTCTACCCTCACAGCTCCTCAGTTAGGCCACTTCAGGAGAAGGAATAAACCTGAGTAGACCCATAGAGGCCCATGATACACCAGAGTGAAAATGGAAGCAAAAGCAAGTTCTAAGTTTAGGCTAGCCTACCACTCCTGCCTCTCAACATCAGGATATGGCACTTTACCAGCAGTGAGCATGCTGCCCTTGTGCGGCAGCAGTTAAGCCAGCTACAGCCCCCCTAGCCTTGTAGATTTGGCATGTCAGCTTGGTATATGACCTACTTAGGCCAGCTTAGCTGGGCCATTTTTCTGGCCTACAGTTAGGATTGCACCCTAAATATAACAGATTATAATGTAATTGTTTTAAATTTAAGAGTAAGTAATATATTGTATACATTAACCACATGAAACCAAAATACATGAGTGTTTTTAGCTTTTATTTTGTCATGACCTACATTTTCCTTGAGTGTCCTATATTTTGGAGGATCTCTTTTACAGTTGGAACTTCTGGTCAACCAAATTATGGAAACAGAACACAATCCAATGCCTGCCTACCCAAAAGGAATTCCTATTTTACTCTGTTTTACATTGGGATTTACTCCCAGGTAAACTCGTTTAGGATGACAGCCTCAGCTTAATCATAGAACATCCACATAGTGGATGGAAGGAAAACATCCCATCTGCTGCCTGGAATCACCCAACATTTTGGGTATTCATGCTAGCAAGAGATTTTACTCTCATAGACTTATGTAGCTGTCATAAGTAACGTCCCGGTAAATATGCTGCCAAACAAGATACATGATTAAAATGATTTATTTATCTATCTTGGGATTATTATCCCGCTGTTCATCCTCCAGAGGGGTCCCCCAGGCAGCACAGAAACACACACAAAAACGCTAAACAGCAAAATAGACAATTAGAACTATTAAAGTTGCTTAATAAACATCACAACAAAACAAAGAGCAGTAAGAAAATAGAACGTGACTCGGCAGGGAATAAATAATGTAACGGAATTGCTGGTGCAATAAAATATTTGTCAGATGCCAAGATCCCAAAAGGAAGTGTTTTAAATGAAGGTAAGTTGTTCCACATCTCAGGGGTCACAGTCAAGAAGGCCCTGACACACATTACTCCCAACTCACTCTATAGTGGTAAAGAAATGCAGATCAAAGCGCCAGATGATGGATGAAGGGGTGTAGATGAAGGTGGGTCTCTAACCCAACCATTTAAACTCTGCCTCTGATTTATACTTGATTAGACTACTCTTGCTTTCTAAAAAAACAGGTTTTTTTAACAACTGTTTTATAAAAACAGTTTAAAAAACAGGTTTTTTTACAAGTGTCTCTTTACAGTTGTTTAAAAACAGTTTTTCTTCCTGTTGTAGAGATGATAAGCAATTAGAAATGCAACGGATTCCCTGCTTTGCCTGGCTATGCTGAAAAATGGAACGACTGATCGCATCATTGCTTCTCCATAATAGGAAGAAAAACAATTTTTACAACTTGCAATTTGCAGTGGCCTTTCATGTTGAAACAAATCCATGTTTTTAAAAAATCTAGTGAATAATAAGGTTGGACCTGTACCCGTTATGATAACAAAATGTGTTTTGTACCTGTGATACTGATCAGTGGCATTCCTATCCTCCCTGAAGCCCACTGCTCTTCTAGTACTAGTTTGTATTTTATGCCCAGTTTTCCAACGTATTTAAAAAATTGCTTAGAAATTGTGCTGCGGAGGATGGTCTGTCTGATAAGGGTTTGGGTGATCTCAGTTTGCCCTGCCGTTGCCATTTCCCTTCCTTCCTGGGCACACTACGTTTCCTGTGCTATGATCAGATTTCTAATAAGACACCATCTTTTCCCTCAATGTATGTCATTATCTCCAAGCCCCTTGCACTTCCCAGCCAAAAAAGACTTTTTTGCCAGGCAAAAGACATTTCTTTCCTAGAGAAAATGGAATAACTATTAATTAGACATTTTCCTTGAAGTTCAGAAAGTAAGACAGACCTCAGAACTATGAGACAAGGAGATATTTATTCTACAATCCAGAGTAACTACGGGAGCACATAAGATACATTACATGTACCCGTAGTTACTGCACCACCTAGTGAAAACCTATGGGAAATTCATATTGCAATCCAGAGCAAACTGTTCTTACACTGGAGCATGGACTCCCCGTAGTTACTCTGGATTGCGCCCTTAGTCAGCCACTCAAGGCATCCCAGGTGAATGTGAACTTCACACACCTTTGTGCACAATTATTTGCCAATAAATTTCATTGAATAAATGGGTTTTTGGAATAAACTTGTACAGTTTTAACATGTGTCCCTTGTTATCCAGTAGGATTCTGATTCTGATATCAGGTGTCCCTTGTTATCCACTAGGATTCTGTTCCTCTCCCATGGAAAAAAATCTGTGGATAAAAAACAATTGGGAAAATAGATTTACAGTGCAATCCTATTTGTGTCTACTCTGAAGTAAGTTCCATTGAGTTCAATGGTGCTTACTCCCAGATAAGTGCTTTGATTGCAAACTTAGAGACCCACTTTCAGGTTTCATGCTCCTCCATTGCTAGCTGGTTTGGATCCAAGGGTTAGGATCCAGCCTCCACTGCCACAGTTGGTCCCATCCTGGGCCTGATCCACTAACTGGGCCATCCTCTGTCTGCTTCTCCACCTTCTGCCTTCCTAATGCCCTCTCTCACTTTCTGTGCCAACCTGCCAAGGCCAGAGCAAATTTATCTCTCTAGGGGCAGGTCTGGCTCTGCTAGGCCAGCACACGCCTGCTCGCTTGCAACATGCTGCACATGGATGTAGTAATACAGATTGCCTTGGTTTCTAGCCGTGGTATCTTGAAAAGAGATGTTTCTCTTGCTGTCACAATGACATTGGACAAAAGATAGCTATCCCAGATGTCAACATGATTCTTCGTCACTCTAATCAGATTTGCTTGAATAAAAATTTTGCAATGCTGCAGCAAGGTGAAATTTTTCAGGGCCATGAACAGTTGACACATTGTTTATAATGTCTCACTTCTATCACGCCATCAGTGACTGGAAATGCAGGGACGCCGCGGCACAGAACTTTTGCAAGATCCTGGAGCGGCGGGAGACGCTCCAAGTACATTAAACTTGCTCTCCAAATAAAGAATAATGGAAACAAGTCACAGACTGGAGTTGTCACTTAGTTAAGAGATATATGAAAAATGCAAAAAATGTCGCATTTCTGTCTGAGTGCGATTTAATCAATGCCAGTCTAAGCAAGCAACTCTTCTGCCAACGAGCATAAATACAAAGAAATATTGTCAATATGGCAATTTTGTTGTTCTTTGTTTCTTCTTCTTTTGGCAGCACCCGCTGAGCTGTTTGCATTTCATACATCAGAATGACAGCTCGGAGTAGAAGCAGACACCTTGGGATTTCATCCTTAAATCTTCATGTAATGAAGTCTGAGTTACATCAGTGTCAGAACTGATTTTTTTTTTTTGGGGGGGGGGGGAAGGGGGTTAACTGGAAGTCCTCTGTTCCAGCTTGACTTTCACAAAGAATGGAAAAGTTCTCCTTATAAATTAAATTTTTGTAATATTATTCAATGTGCTTCCTATGAAAAAGTTGCAGTATTCCAAACACAACTTGCCTGAGTGATCAGTCACTATGTTTTTATTCACAATTTAAGTACTCAAATGGTCCAGACAGCAGAATACTGAATAGAGGGCTCAATACGACCCAATTTTCCCATGCTGGCGCAATTGTGCCAATGGGGCGTGCACCGCATCCTATGTTCAAATGGCAATCACTGTGGCCTTCTCAAGGTATGGAAAATGTGTTCATACCACAGGGCTGTATTGTGGCTACACCACAGTTGGATAGAATTGGAACATGAATCCTTGATTATTATTGTTCTGGACTTGTCTTGATCCAGATGAAGGCACTATACTGGTACATACAGGAATCCTTCATTTTCCCTGTTTGTTTTCAGTGAAGCATAGAAAATCAATGATTAGGTAAAAATCTTACAGTGGAGCCTTAAATTTCCAGACTAAAGCCAGGAATAATATCTCAAATGGAACCAGTAGTAGAACCTGCCCTAAAAGATTTTAGTAGTAAAAGTAGTAGAACCTGCCCTAAAAGATGAAGAAGTACTCTCATATTTTCTCACCCACATTTTGGGCAACACTGATGTAGATGCTTTTATTTTCCAAAATGTATGCCTGAATGGAGTAATTGAAATAATACATTAAACAATTTGGACAATTTAGATAGATAGAATGTAATGCAGTGCCATTCTGTTGTCAAAGGGAAAAAAGAGTTGGAAGGCCAAGTTCAACCATAGGCATTTAGGTGAGTAGACAACAATAGTGCATCCAAGCAGATACATTACACAGGATCCTAGGAGTACGGGAATGAATCAAGGGGGAATATTTGGTGGTAGAGCAGTAGAACTGCTGTAGAATAAGCAGTTACATTTACGAGTAAATGATTACATTTAGGTAATACTGAAAGTCACAGGATTTGTTGAGATCATTGGGGAAGTGGTTATAAAATTATCTATAATAACAGTGTTATTGGTTTTAATAAACCTGTTACTTTAGTGCATTTTGGGGGAATTTTTTCCAATGAACCAACATGTCTGTTTCAGTTTCTTTTTTTGAAACGTTGCATCAGATAATATTGATAGGGTGCTTTGCTCTCAACAACAGAGCTCAGTTGAGATATATTTTTAAAAAATTCTAATAAAACATTTCCAAGATGACAAATCATTAGGATGCACAGCAGGGGAGCAATTCAGAGGAAGTATGTAGGCAGCATTTCAACAGAGGAAATTCACGATACACATGGCCCCTATGACAAACCAAAAATACATTAAAATTCCAAAACAGACTGTTTCCGAGATACTTTTTTTTTTAAAAAAAAATGAAGGGTTTAGAATAATCACTTGAAAAAGGAGTCCAAATGCATTAAGAAAATTGAACGAATTGCAGGCATCTCTTTGTGACATCTTTTAAATGGTATGGTTTGCTTACAGATCTTCTGGCTACTTTTATATTCCTGTTTCCCTTCTATTCCATCTCTAACAAGGAACTTGACTATAAATGCAGTACAGAAAACCACAGAATACAGGTTGCATATGGACTTTGGTGTTGATGCCAGTGTTCACCATTTAGCCAAGGCACATTTCAGGATTTCTCCCTTTTGACACAATCAGGATGTTAGATAGATGCTACCAAAATTATTCCCCAAATAGGAGACTTTCTTTTGCTATCATGCCCAGTAGTTACCCTTGTTTCTTGAATTCAACTTCCACCCAGTGGCATAGCTATTGGAGTGCAGGGTGTGCAGTTGCACCGGGGCTACAAGTTGTATCAGGCTACAGGCTGAACTTGACACGAGTGGCTAAAATTGTGAAAAACGGGCTAGATATGAATAGAATCATAGAATCATAGAGTTGGAAGGGACCTAGTAGGTCATCTAGTCCAACCCCCTGCCTGCAGCAGGAAATCCCCCTAGAGCATCCCCGACAGGTGCTCGTCGAGCCTCTGCTTGAATAATACCATCATATTATATATCATTGGAAAGGTAATTTAATGCAGAATGCAATGAAACAAACTGCATTGGAATATCTATATTCTATCAAAGGTTGTGGCCAATTAACCAGAAAATGAAAACACAAAAGCCGATGGAACAAAAAGTGGATTTTCTTAACTTGACTTTCCCATGATACTGATTGCTCTGGGAGCTAATGAGATGCAATTCTGATACTGTATGGAACAAATAAGGTGCAAATATGAATCAGCTCTCATTTCTATATACATATACTGTATAATAATACAGCCAACCCATGCTACACAGGCACTTCTATGTGGTGCTCCTCTTATATCTAGCAGGGAAAGAATAACCATTCCTCTTTCACCCAGCACAGTTTCCTTAACCAATAAGGGGCACAATTTTCATATTTTTACTTAGATCACAATCCTAACTATGTCTACTCAAAAGTAGGTCTCATTGTGTTCAGTGGGTCTTACTCCCAGGAAAGTGTCTTTAGGATTTCAGGCATAATTAAACTTGATTTTGTTGTTGCAGGGGAAAATGTAAAAAAAAAGTTTCAAAAATTTACTCTGGGGTGACAACTCATTTTCGGTTCTGACATCACCTCTGGGGCAACATTTTGAGCTCTACTCCGGACTACATGATCATTAGCTACGCCACTGCTTTCACTACCATCAATAGCTAACTATTTCTCAGATCCATTGAATAAACTCCCCAGGAATGGTAATAAACCTTTCAGCAGATTTCATTTTCATCTTAACAAATCTTGTTTTGCCTTATTAACTCCTTTGCTTTTTTAAATTCAAACCCCTCCAGGCCCATGCCACAGCTAGAGAATGGCAGCTGTACCAGGAAGGAATAATCTTCATCCCAATAGGGTACAGCAGGTCAAATAATTCTCCTTATTAGTGCTTCTGGGTGAGACTTTCTTGGTACTCTGTGAACTAGGAAAAAGCTTTCACTGTCCCTTGTTGATCAGTGGCAGCTAATGAGGGGTTTTGTCAGCTGGAAATGCCAACATCCTCTGAAGAGTAAGCATGCAGGAAGGGAGGAAAATTCCCATCCACACTCATAAATGCTGGAAGAACTCCAAATCTTGCTAGGATCGCATATTTGGTACTTTGTGATGAGTGCCACCTCTGAAGTAGGGTTGCCATATGTCCCGAAAAATGGACAGTCCCAATTTTTGGGTATTGGGTTCACATACTGGCAATTGTGACAGTGGGTCCTGTCCCAGTTTTGTGGAAGAGAATTATGACCACCAGGGTTCCCGAGTTGGAGGAAAACCTTTGTCAAACACTGGAAAGGTTCCACTCTTCCAAAGGTCCTTACCAACCTTGGATCAGCCACATCCCAGGGCCTAATGGAACTCATGTGGTGATGCAGTAACACAACTTCTCCCATGTCTTCACATTGTGTCTAAACTGCAACACACATCCTCCCAGAAAGGCACAGTTTTGAAGGCAAATGGACCCTCAAAAAGGTGGGCTGGACCACTTTCTGGCAATGCGCATGTCACCTCCCAACAGAAAAGCAGGGAACCATCTAGAGCAACATGGATTGATAGTCCATCAATTATGGACTAATTGATTGATCCATAGTGATTAAAACTATGGATCAATCAATTAACAGTATTTATATACTGCTTTACAACTAAAAGTTCACAAAGCAGTTTACAAAGAAGATGAAATAATTAATGGCTGGATGCAGGGTACGTCACCACTGTTCACCCCCCACTCCCCAGGTAAATCCATCTCTACCACCTCCATTTCAGTTGTGCCCAAGCAAAATCTCCTGACTTGCCATACTTTAGATATATCCCAGCTGAAGATCTAGAAACAGGGTTGCCATATTTCCTGAAAAACAGGAACCATCCCAAATGGGACACAGGGTCCTGTCCTGATTTTGTGAAGGAAAATTATGGCAACCCTATCTAGAAGATGTGATAACATGTCCCTGAACTAGTTACAGCACCCTCAGTAACTGGGTGGACAAAATGACACAAAGTTAGGGGTCCTCAACCAGTAGTAGAGTATCCCCAGATTGAACCACTGCACCTAGAAACCCATAGGATTCTATAAGGTGAAAATCTATTAAAAACCCTTTGTGTCTTTCCCATTCTTCCCATTTTGCTCACTCCTGTAATTTGGTGTCATGCATTTGGAAATGGACAGAAAACCAATGACAAGATTGAAAGGAGGGGTATGGTCAAAATGATGAGAAAGATAAACAATCTTAGGAGCTGAGAGCTGGATGGAGGTGGTGGGTCAAGGAGAAACCAGTGGATGAGCATTCACCAGCATATAAATATAAGTAATCAAGGGATGATCAGGCTTTTTATTCATGTTTCCAAATACCTGTACTGTAATATCATTTTTCTAAAGAGATCTAATGGCATTTGAAAACTGGCTTTAGTATACAGATGAAAGCTCACATTAAAGCAGGATGAATGTATAAATTTTCCCTGTGGGGCTACTCCCTTGGGGTCTCTGCTGTCTGTTCAAGGAAGATGTCAACTCAGTTTGTGAGCTGCAAAGAAAGCAAATGCCATGCCTGAAGTTATTAGGAAGGGGATTAAGAACAAGATGGCCAATATATTGCTCCTCCTCACATCTGTGTCCCTCTGTGCCCCAGATTCAGGGGCAGAGAAGGCAACCCATTGCTGTCCTGAAGCCGGGGTGTGCAGCTTCTTCTCCCCCTGACTCTCCACCTTCCTCTGAACTCCATTTGGACCACTGAAAGCACAGCAGTGTGCAGCCATGGAACTGTGTGGTTGAATATGTCTGCTGCATGCACATGGGCACATAACTTGTGCAACTAACTGAGCATTAGAAAGAAGAAGAAAGAAAATGAAAGGAAGAAAATGCTGCTTTTTCTGCTTTTAAATGCTAGCGTGAGAAACTGACATTTGCTGCAATCTGGCCGTCTCAAGTTTCTTCACAGAGAGAACGAGAGAACGAAATAGTGTACGATCATACAATCAATACCAATCCTCATTAAGTTGGGGAAATATAAAGAAAAACAAGCCCTGTCACTCAGCATCTTTAAAAGAAGGGTTGTGTTATAAAGCTTTTTGAAGTGTATGTTGAGCATCTCCGCTTTTGGAAGCTTCCCCCCCCCCCCCAGCAGTGTTAAAACCCTTTTTCTGCTCTCGACATTTATAGTTGAAGGACTTTCAATTCAACAATCAGGGTTGGTACTTAGGAGAGCACAGTCCCTCCTCAGGGTCACTCTGGGCTACAGTTTCATTACAATTACCAGAAAGAGAAATAAGAGCAGTCGTTCTTTTTTCCGCCTCCCCCTCAAATCCACTGTTCAAACTGTGACATCGTTTTATATTGCTTGTAACAACAGGAGATCTTCAGCCTTTTCAATTTCATTTCAGCTCCTGGATGCTGGCAAGATCAGAAGGCGAATGCTAAAATATACAAAAGCATAGCAAAAAAAATGGCATAAAGCAACGTTCATTGGGGAGTCCGTCATCCCTGAGATTGCAAGGCCGGGACAGACCATGATATTCAATTACATAGGCAGAGGTTTGCACACAAAGGAAGCATTGATTGTTAATTTTTCCTTTATAGAATGGTTCTTCTATAATGTTTATAATTCAGAGGTCAAATTCTCCCCAATATGGTGAGAGCACTTGATGTGAAGCAGTTTTGAAGACAGTGGTGGGCACTTACCGGTACGGGCCTACGCGCCCGTACCGCTTCTTCCAGTTTCCCTGCCGCTAGCATACCGCCAGCGACAGGGAAACGCAAAACATAGCGGACCGGTATGGTGTCCGTGTCGGTGCTCACGCAGAGCCTGCTTAGAAGCCGGCCTGGCAGCTTCTAGGAGGGCTCTGTGTGTGCGCCGGTGGCGCCGCTTGCACAGAGCCTGCTTAGAAGCTGGCAGGCCAGCTTCTAAGCAGGCACTGCGCAGGCGCCAACGTCGCCCCGCCCCTCGCCCCTCCCCAGTCCTGCCCCTCGCCCCGCCCACACCCCCTGAACCCGGCTGGCCCCTCCCACTTCTGGCATACCGGATCTTGGGATGGGGCCAGCCCATCTCTGTTTGAAGATCTTTCTAAATGCTTTCCCTCCACGTAAAAATGCGGTGATTATTGAAAAAGAAGAGGCTATTTGAGGTCGGAACACTTTGGAGAACCATTTTTCTTACCAATACATGTTTAGAATATATCTCTAGTTATAGAAGACGAGGTGGAGAAGAATAGTTGCATTGTGGTTTCAACTTTGAGAAATACTGGCATATATTATGTAAAGCTACAAATGCAAAAGGGATCTTTTCCTCCAAATGTTTGAAACTTCCATCCAGAATGTTGTAGAGAGGGGGTGGATTCTGGTGGTAGCAACCAGAATCCTACCTCCACTTTCTCTGCTTCATCACTTACCTCTCCATCACTTGCAGGACTTACCCCCAAATCCAAAGTAAATACGGGAGCACGTAAGAGATATTACATGCCCCTGTAGTTACTGCACCTCCTAGTGAAAACCTACGAGAAATTCATATTGGAATCCAGAGCAACTTGTTCTTACACCAGAGCAAGGACTCCCCATAGTTACTCTGGATTTTGCCCTTGGGGTGCAATACTGACTTAGGCCTAAGGGAATGGCTCAGCTAATCTGGCCTCCTGTAGCCCATATCCTGAGCAGATACTTAGGCTAAATCCACTGCTAGGAGGCCTCTAGGCTGGCATAACTGCTGCTGAAGAAGCATCAGGACAAGGGCAGCATGCTCAAAGGGCTGGGGGAGTTGTGCCATATCCTGAGGTGGGCTTTTGTAGTTGTGTCATATCCTGAGGTTAATATGCAGGAGTGGTGCTTAGGTTGCCCTAGGACTTAGAACTTTTTCTTTTGCTTCCATTTTTACTCTGGCTTATCATAGACCCCTGTCTACTCAGATTTATGTCTACTCCTGAGGTGGCCTAAGTTATAGGAGCTGTGAGGGGGCATATCTGTCCTGGAAATTGGATATGGTCTAACTGCACTGTTCTAGGCCTTGCTCAAACTGCCCCTGACACACTCCTGCTAAGCTGCCTAAGCTAGCACTGCTAGGTTAGTTCAGGTCCATCTGACTTGAGCCAGCCTAAGTGGATTTACAGCAGCTCAAGCCTTTTCTGGTGCAGTTAGGCTGGACTATTTGGGCAATAGGCTGACCCAAGTGCCAGATAGGCTGGTCTAAGTGCACTTCAGGAGTGCAGCCTTACACTAGCTCTATAGACCCACATAGACTCACGTGCAGACTTCAGGAAGCTGTTCCAGATACCCACTGGGCGTACATGAATTCATAGATATTAAAAAATCTCATAAAACGGTGGGTCTCGATAAAATGTCATTTTAAAAAGTGGGTCCTGGTGCTAAAAAGTTTCTTTTCAAAGAAATCATTGAGGTACTTTTGCATGAAAAATCTTTTGCATGAAAAACCTTTTGCATGAAAAATCAGAAAATCGCTGCATCTCTGAACAGCAAAGAGGTGGTAATGTTTGAACCCTTCTATGTTACAGTAAACATTACTGAATTGATACTGCTAATTGATAAACCATGTTTGATTTTTTTTTTTCTTTTCGGATGAGAAATTATTTAGTTGCATTAGGCTCAAGCTACTAGGAGGTTATGAAACTCTATGGAAACAGGAAGCATCAACAAGAGTAAACAAGTTCTATTTCTTGGAAGTCAGCTCTGCTGTGACATTGTCTCATTCGACTTTGCATACGATGATGGGAAAATAACTGTATGGTTGGCTTATTTTGAGTCACATAAAAATGCGATCCTCTCATCTGCCATCATTTACTTCTGTTCCTCTTAGCTTCCATTGCAATAAAACATGCAAAAGAATTTAATTGTTAATGTACAGATGGTCCAAATTCCCATAGATTTCATAAGCTTCTCCATATTATTCATTCATGCATATAGGGCGAAATCCATAGCAGTTACGGGCCCACGAAGTTACGTCACCCTCTAGTGTTATCTTATGGAAAGTCATCTCAACTGCTCGGGAGCAAGGAGCTTAATTTCACTTTAGGATATAGGCCTTATTTATTTATTTATTTATTTATATCCCAACTTTTTCCCCTTAGGGAGACTCAAAGTGGCTAACAACAATAAAAAATAGATACATTAAAACAATAAAATATTTTAAAACATTAAAATACCCTGTGTGCATTAAACTAAACTAATTATACTGGACCACAGCTTCAATCAAATGGTCTTGTAAATAAAAAGTCTTAAAGATGCACCAAAATCTCTCCAAAGAGGGAGCAGTTCTTAGTTCCATTGTGAGGTACCCCATTCCCTCTGGCCAAGCCGGACCCCTTTTCACTGTTAGGGATGCCGATAGGAAACGAGATCTCTGTGTCATCATCATCATCCACCCGGAGCATCATCGTGGATCCTAAGGAGGAAACACACACAGGTGAATAACAGAACAGATGATTTCTTTTACTTCCAAAGGAGGCTCATACACTTAATGGTTTTCTCACAGGTCACTCTCTTGGTTACAGGTACAAAACAGTGCAACTGAGCACGCAGGCTCTTAGAACAGGTATGGCAAACAGCTAAGTCAACACTCTTAAACTCTGTAAATAACTACAGGCAAGTCTCTGATATGTCCTTCTTTCCTTTCAGGCTTCTCCAGGCTCAGGGTCCCATCCAGCATCCCTTGGGTCCAATGCTCCGGCTCCTGCAGCCCCCTGCTGAGCAGCCTCAGAGTCCTGCTGCCTCTCTCTCCAGGGCATCAACTCCAACTCCCCTTCCCACTCTACTTCATCGCTTAATTTTCCCGCCTGGTCTGCCTTCCCCCAATAACCAGGCGTACTCCACGGGAGGATGAGCACTCCTTTTCTCGCATACCATCTTGGAGATGGATCCACGGTGATCTCCCTCCTTCGCCCAAAGTTCCCCTGCCCCCTATATTGCAGCTCCACAATGTCTTTCACGGACCAGACCTCCACTGGATCAGGAAAGAGGTCCATATCAAAGAGGGGTACTTGGGGCGCTGACTCACATACAGACTTTCCCCCATATAGGTCCCCAAAGGTTCTAGATTGTACTTCTGGTAGTCCTCCCAGGTGAATTCACCACATCCATGGAAAGGGAATTCCAAAGCCAGGATGCAGACTAGGCCCTGTTCCTAATTGTTATACCCCTAATTTCTCTCAATGGTGACACAGTCAGCAGGGCCTCCTCTGATGACCATAGGTTATAGGTAGGATTGTATGGATGAAGGTGGTCCATCAAATACCCCAGACCTGAACGATATAGGGATCCATATATTAGCTCAAGGTCAACAACATTTGCATGTGGCTTATTATCTGTATTTTTTAATGAAAAAGAGAGGAAAGGAGCCTATGCAGGTTTGAAATCTTAAAAATCATGAGTTTATGATTGCCAAGACATGTCTACCACACCAATGAGACTGGTTTTATTGTTACATGTTCATGGACGGTGTTCAGCCTTGATTGCCACTGTGATGCAAACCATGTTCACTGCCTAAGCTGGAGAAAGGAAGGATGTAAAAAACTGTCAAGTTTTTTAAATAAATAAAAATTGTCCACCAGTTTTTGGACAACTAACACCATTCTGCAAGTGGGGGGCATCATATTCCCCAATGGCAATACTATAGAGGACACTCTCTCCAATTATGGCACACCTGCAGACCATTCGATGCATACTAATATGCTGCAACACAGCCAGTGGTGGGCTTCAGCAGGTTCACACCTGCTCTACAGAACCAGTTGTTAACAGAAGATAGGACATATAAAGTTTAAAAGTAGCCATTTAAAAGTGGCTGCCAGATGGGCATAGAACTGGTTGTTAATTTCTTCGAATCCCATCACTGAACACAGTGATTGAAAACTGCATAGTGTTTGAGGGGTCCATAAGTTACTTGATCATAGCAGAAATAAAAAATACACTAGAGACGAACTTGACTTTGCTGACACAATGCAGTATGTGTGTGTGTATATATATACATATATATATTCCTGTGTTTAGTGACGTTGCTCTAAAAGCTTGTGGTGACAAGTACCATTTGCAAAAGGCAGAGCTGGATAAAGAAGCATTTGCAACCTGAAAATTACAAATTAATGAGGGTTAAAAAAATTAATGAAATTTAGATGACACTATTTAAATAGATCATAACTCCATCAAAATGTTTCAGTTAGTTGGGTCTGTTTAGACATGATTAATTGATTAAATTAGCTTACTTGTAGCAATGTGGCAACTGTGTTTCCAGAGAAAAATGCAGGGAATGTAGGTCAGCAATCTTAAAGAAAAGCACTTCACTCTAATTGTGGTAAATGGATCCTCAGACCAAACTTCCTCCTTAAAGTGTTATGAAGCACATCACTCTGAATTTTAACATTATTGCAATTGAATATTGATGGCAGTGTCCCAGAAATGCATTAGGTTTCTGTGTGCTGTTTCTGTGCATACACATACTCATGCGCACACACAAGTGCACACATGCACATCTATTACAAAATTTTTAGACCAGCTTTCAATATACATTTCCAATGCAGACATTTCCAAGGTGGAACACCGACCATTTTCAACCACTGTGCTGTGGCACACTGGCACACTGCAGCTATGCCACAGGAATTTGGGGTAAGGCCATTTATTAGGAGCACTATTGGGGGATATATGGCGTGGAGATAATATGACGTGGAGAGGGTGGATTTGCTGCTTGGGTAACAGCCTATCCTCCATAACAATCCAACCCAGGCTTTTGTGCTTCTCATGCAGCGTATGCAATGCGGAGCACGATACCATAGTCTTTGAAGACTGACGGAGGCCTGCTACTGGGGAATATGAGCATCCCCTCATTGGCAACATATTGTGTTTTTTATTGTCAAATACCTGATGGTATGTTTTGACAGTTTTAGCACCTTGTCAGTGTGCCAAAAAATGAGAAAAATTGAAAATTGCTCTAAAATTACGCAAATATCATAAAAATTTAAGTCAACCTCCAAGAGTTTAAATGATTCAAGCAACAGCAGTAAAATAAACGGAAATGGGGAAAAAACTAATATCCATATCCTAACAGGGTCTTACAATGACGGATCTAAAAATCTTTAAGGCCAGGAGTCAGGACTATTGTTGTACAAGACCAGACTAGAGCAGTTCAATATGGGAATTGAAGGAAGTTATGTGCAGCCACACTCACCATGGTCCTATTCCCTTCCCTTTGATAATCCAGATTTGTCCTCAGGAGAATTCTCACACTTAGGGCAAAATCCAGAGTAACTACGGGGAGTCCTTGCTCTGGTGTAAGAACAACTTACTCTGGATTCCAATATGAATTTCACATAGGTTTTCACTAGGTGGTGCAGTAACTACAGGTGCACATAAAGTCACTTACATGGTCCCATCGTTACTCTGGATTTGGGGGTTAGGGCAAAATCCAGAGTAACTACAGGAAGTCCTTGCTCCGGTGTAAGAACAACGTACTCTGGATTCCAATATGAATTTCCCATAGGTATTCACTAGGAGGTTCAGTAACTATGGGTGCATGTAAAGTCTCTTACATGCTCCTGTAGTTACTCTGGATTTGGGAGTTAAACAAGCAAAGGATCTCTCCTTAACTCTCAACTCTGACTTAACTCTTCCTCTTGGATCCATTTTCCCACTCAAATCCATTGCAGGAGCATGATCTCCAGTGGGACTACAAATACTGATGAGATACCAGGTGAGTTAGGTCAGCCTAAATTGGTTAGGATTTCACCCTTAGAACACAATATATGTAGTATATAGTTTTGGCCACAGAAGTCACTAACGCTCCAGTGTTTCTTGATTATTCAGTGCTAGTTTTTTAAGCTCCCACAAGAATGATGAAGCAGGTTGAACATGCTGGAATTGTTTTTTTATCCCATTTTCCTTTACACAATTATTTGTTAATCCATTGTTCTCAAACCTTTTCAACCTTACTTATGTTTTTGTCTTGTTCTTATTGATTTGGCCTTAGAACACACACATCGCAGAGCTATTGCATTTACAATGGATTATGAATTGCTTCTCATTGATTTACTTTGTTGGACATCAAATATGGCAATTTAACATTCTGTCACACAGATATGGACTTTTATTTTATTTCTGAGCAGGAGATTATTTCCTGATGGACTCTGGTGGTGTTTTTATATAATAGCCACAGGTTCTTTTCACTGGGCAAATTTGATTTAATAGTTAAAATTGTAACATATTGCATTTATGACTTTTAGTGTAACAGTACAGGCTCTCAAACCCCCTCTTTTCATCATGCTTCACACACACACACACACACACACACACACACACACACACACACACACACACACTCACACACACACACAATTCCAACATTTACCATATTTCCCAGCTTATAAAATGCACTTTTTTCTCCCCCAAGGGGGGAAAAATGTCTGTGCGTCTTATAGAGTGATAGGGCCAATCCTGGAGCACCTTGCCTCAAGATGTCATATGTCGTTGGATTCGTATTGAAGAGCAGAATCCAATGCAACAATCAGTTTTGAGATATCTCCTTCCTATCAAAAGTTATGGCCAAAAAAGTAAAAATCAAAAATATAAAAACAAAAAATAAATTTTTTGGTAATTTTTTTAAGTGGGTAGGAATTTTGGCCTTGGGGGTTCAGGAATTTTAGGTTTGGCATCTGGTCACCCTGGCACAGTTGCAATCCTAAGCAGCCTTCCCTGGCTTGGAGACTTGCTCCAAAGTAGACATGCACAAGACCTGGTCCCTCCTGCTCCATGCCTGTGTCTCCCTCATTCTTCCCTATCTATCTATATCCCCTCACCTTTCCCTACCTACCCCCCAAAAGTACCCCCTCCAACTTACCTGTCTTCCTGGACCATTTGCAATGAGTTTTGTGCAAAAGTCACAAATCACTGACACTAGAGATGATGAGTTTTTGAGGTTACCAGAAAATTAGAAGAGTGCTTGAAGCTTAAAGACTTTCCTCATTTGTTAATGACAGTGATAGGTTCTTAATACCACTTTACATGGTTGAAATATTATTCTGCTATATTTTATTAAATATATTGGTACACCATTTGGTTCAGAATATTTTTTTTCTTGTTTTGCTCCTCTAAACTTTGGTGCGTCCAGTGCGTGTAATAAGCCAGGAAATACAGTACATGTTTCTTTTCTATACTACAATATCTCTTGTAAATCCTCAGGTCCTATAACAATGTAATGTTACAATACTTAGGTGTCTGCATCCTAGAAAACAGATGATTGTGTCCAGGTCAAATGCTTCTTTTCATTAGCATCCCTAGATATTTGCATCCGATTACTTTTTCATCCCCATCATTTGTATCCCATATAACTGGGCAACAAATCAAATATTATATATCCTAAGCCTATTATCCTATCTCTATCCATATTACCACTTTCACGTTTTTAAATAAAGTACAGGTCCAACCGTATTATACATGGATTTCTTATACATGGAGTTGACTCTTATACATGGAGTTGACACAACATGAATGGCCATTTTTAAATCACTATATTAAAAAAACTACTTTTTTACTGTTATAGAGAGGCACTCATACAAGCAATCATTCCATTTTTCAGTCCCAGAATCAACCCCTCGAATATATTATGGCACAATTTTATTCCATTAAGTGCAATAAAGGTGCAAGAAACCTGGAAGTGGGACTTCAAACCTATTTTTTCCATTGATTTCTTTGTATATTGAATTTTTTTATTTTTTTAATTATTTTTTTATTTTTTTAATGAATTTTTAAATTTTTTTAAACTTTACAGAAGTTTCTGGAATGGAACCCTAGTGTATAATAAGGGACACCTGTTTATCTAATATAAATATACATATACTGGGACACAAAAAGCATTGCTCTGTCACTCAATGCTGCAATTTTCATGAACTTGAACATGAATTTGGTACAGGTATTCCCTGCTTATCATACAGGTTAGTGACTGGAGGTGTGGTGAAAAGTGGAAATGGTTGAAAAGTGGAACCCAACCTTTTTTAATTTATAAATGTTGCTTTCAATACTTTTCTAGCTAATTACAAATGCCCTTTTTATCTTGCAAATTCTTGCTGTCACATAAAGATTTCTGCAAATGGTCTCTCATTAATTAACACCTTGGGAATGGGAATAGAGCAAGAGCTAAAGTGGCCATGTGTGCTCAAATCTATATGGGAAAGGGCAATTTTAGCCTTTGAAATAACAGAGGTTGAAAGAGCGGAAGGCCCTGTTCTTGATATATTATTGAAAGGTGTGACTTGATATAATTGAAAGGTGTTGAAAGAGTGGATCGTCAGAAAACGAACCATCAGAAAGAGAGGGACACCTGTATCTCATATGTCTCAGAAAGTGGAAGCTTTGTATAATTAAAAGTAAAGATGGCCTCCCACAAATTGGCCTGCTAGACATGACTAGTTCGAAGGGCAATGTCCCTCCCTCTACAAGGCCAAAGAGCCAGAATTGCCAAAGACATCTTCATGGTCATATGGCCTGCATGACTAAACACCAAAGGCATACAAAAGCATTACCATCCCACTGAAATTCTATATATTACTTGCATTTACATGCTTTCAAACTGTAAGGTTGCCAGGAGCTTGGCAAATAATAGGAACTCACTTTGTTATATAGTACCTGGGATATGAACTGCCAACCTTCAGGTTGACAAGTGCAGCATCTTTAACCTATGAGCCACTGCATTCCTACGACACTTAGCAACTCTTACATGTGTTAAATTTTAATTCAAGTTGCTAGAACGGTTGTCAGTCTTCTGAATTCAACTTTCTTCCCAGGACCGCATGAAGTTAAAACAGATCTGGTTGTGGTATCGTATGCCCAGGATCTATCAGTAAAGGATCCTTGTCCTGAGCCAGCATAACAGGTTGAAAAGTTCATAAAGCAGTTTAAAGAGAAATAAAATAATGGCTAATGTCACACAACAGAATACAGGGGGGATCATGATTCCTAGTTGGGAACCACTAATAGAGCATCACAATTAGATATTCACAATAATGAAGATATGTGCACAAGTAAGATGCAATACAAAAGTATGCCAATTATGATGGCTTTTCTGCCCTTGTGTTACAAGAGGAAAACTTGGCATCCATCAGTCTCGAAAGACTATGGTATCATGCTCGATGCTGTATGCGAAGCATGAAGGCCTGGGTAGATTAATATGGAGGGTAGGCTATTACCCAAGCAACAAATCCCCCTCTCCACGCCACTGAAATAGTCCAATGGAGCGGCAGAGACAATACGATTGGTTCCAGCTGCATTATTGAGCTGGGCTAAGGACAGGAGCTCACCCTGTCTTGTGGGGACCCGGGTCTCGAACCCTGGCCTGCTGGTTAACAGGCACAGTGTCTTAACCACTTTTGCCACAAGAGGAGAAGTTGGTGGTGTAAAACTCACTCTAGAATCCAGAGTAATTATGGGAGCACATAAGAGACATTTATGTTGACCTAGTTAGGGCACCACCTAGTGAAAACCTATGGGAAATTCATATTCTCGGGAATTCTCGGTGGTGGCACCCCAGCTTTGGAACTCCCTCCCCTTAGAACTGAGGAAAGCTCCCTCACTACAGAGCTTCAGGCGGAGCCTTAAAACCTTTTATTTTAAAAAAGCTTTTTAAATGGGGGCAGAGGTTGGGGGGCTTTTATCTTTTTTATCTTTTCTGTTTTATCGTTTTTAGTCTACGTTTTTAGCTTTAATCTAATTGTATTTTAATTACATTTTAATGTGTTTTTATCTCTATTTATTATCATATGTAATTTTAGTGGTGTTTTATTGTTTTTTAATTGTTTGGCCGCCTTGAGTTCCCCCCTGTGGGGGAAGAAAGGCGGGATAAAAATTACTTAAATAATAATAATAATAATAATATTGCAATCCAGAGTAAATTGTTCTTATGTCAGAGTAAGGACTACCAGTAGTTAATCTGGATTGTGCCCATAGTTGCAAATCCAACCTCCTAAGAACACTGTGCAATGTGAGAGAAACACAAGGCCGCTTGCTTGCTCTAAATCTAGTCCACCAAAGTTATTTTACTGAAATGACATTTCCCAGAGCTGTCTGCAAACATCTTGTCAGGCAGGTTAATACACATGACTAGATTGGAGATGAATGTGTGAACTCCGAGACTCTGGAAGCAATGCTACAAGTTTGGGGTTCTGTCTTGGAGAAAGGTATCGACTTTTAACCATTCTGACAAGACGTTTGCAAATATGGGAGTGATCTGAAGTGTCTTAAATGGAAATGTGGGACACAGCAACCTTCAGAAATCTGAATAAATAACTATACTTACATATAGTTTTTAAACTTCGGAGTTTAAATTCTGCACCAGCAAAATAGCAGCCCCATTGCAGAGCCTGCATTCTTGCTCCAAGGAGAAGCCAGTATGTGCCTGAAACATTTAGGATGCAATGGTAAACATTTTGGCACTGTAATTCCTCTGGCCACCAGGAGGTTCAGGATTGGGCCATTATTCTCCATCTTTGTATACAATACACCAGGGGTGTCCAAACTTCTTGGCAGGAGGACCACATCATCTCCCTGGCACTGTGTCGGGGCCAGAAAAATGATATACTGTACTTTTCAAATTTGAATAAATGTAAATAAATTTACTTATAAGATTGTATTAGAGACATTACAAGGTTTCCCCACAGACTGATAGAGGGGTCTTGCCAAGGGCCACATTCAGCTCCAGGGCTAGGGTTTGGACACCCCTGCAATACATCATTGAAAAATAATTATAATTACATATAATAATTTTGATTCATCACATTTAGGCACAATATTGTGCTAATGGGCACAATCCAAAGTAACTACGGGGAGTCCTTGCTCCGGAGTAAGAACAAGTTACTCTGAATAGCAATATGAACTGCGCATAGGTTTTCACTAAGTGGTGCGGTAACTAAGGGTGCACGTAATGTCTCTTAATGTGCTCCCGTAGTTACTCTGGATTGTAGACTATGGGTGCAATCCAGAGTAACTATGGGGAGTCCTTGCTCGGGTGTAAGAACAATTTGCTCTGGATTGCAATATGAATTTCCCATAGGTTTTCACTAGGTGGTGCAGTAACTACGGGTGCACATAATATCTCTTATGTGCTCCCGTAGTTACTCTGGATTGTAGGGATAGTTTAGCTCATATATTGGTTGGCAATAAATCCTTAAGACATTTGTGTTAATTCCAAACCCACTATTATATCTGCATCCAGGAAATTCCTAGAGACAAAGAACATTTGGTTTTTACCAACTCCTTTACCAGAAACCTGCAACCAAGGACATGAGACAAGAAGGAAATAAAAATATTCTGCAAATTTAACAGAATGTGCCTTGAAGAAACAGAACAAATGTGACTCTTCCATATCCGCAGAGTTGGGTCATCTTCAAGCACCATCGTCCATATTCCGCAAAGTTGGGTCATCTTCAGGTGTTTATAATTTCATTTAGGGAATATCAAATATATGATGCTGGCTGTAACTGAGAGAAGTTTATTTCATCAGTTCAGTATTCTAATAATATTGTCATTAAATATTTACACGAGCAATCAAACACTGAAAATGAAGCACATATCCCTTGACAGTCAAAATGGTTTCCGGTTTTATACTGGCCGTTTCTAACGTTGGTAAGGCTCATTTGCCATAGCTTTGAATGATGTCTCCCATTAGCATGGACAATCTTGATTCTGACCTTAATTTGGTGTTATTCATCATATATCTTCTACTGTCCTATTTCACTCCCTTTGCAGACATTTACATCCTGCAAACTGAACACGGATGATCAAATTAGTTAACAGATCCTTTTTAATCTGTAAATCTTAGGAATATTAGACTTTCACCAAAAGGATCTGTAACCAAGTCTTATTAAAATACTGTTTGAATGTGTTTGAGATGTCTGAGTCTTTAACTGTAAAACTTTTCCTTAATTAAAAGTTGATCTTAATTGTAATTAACCAGTCTCATAAAAGTATAATTTATTCTTGGAGGTTGTTCCGAGTCATCAAGGTGAAATTTAGATGGTAAACTATTGTCCATATATGTTTGATTTAAAACTGATCGTTAAGCTTTGCGAAAGAGGGGGAATTTGACTTGTGGGGAGTCATGGTATGAGAAATGGGAAATTTTCTGTTTCAAATTCTTTGCCAAGGCAGAGTACAGGAATTTTTCACTTTATAGATGAGAAAATGGTTCAAAATGTACAACCTTCTAATTGTCCAATTGACTGGCTTATCCTTTTCTATGGCCGTTATTCTAGAGAAAGTAGCATTTCTTTTTTTTAAGTTTGAAACGAATAAATTCAGTCTGAAATCCAGAGACATAAACTGCTTTTTCATAGGGAAAACTGGTCTAAGACCTGGTTATTAATTCTGGAGCATATTAATGTCCACTGAGGGCACAACCCTAAGAAATTGAGGCCTGCCTAACTCACCTCACCTATCTATGTTGGTGTGGAGTGGTCAGCATATTCCCGTGCGTTCAGTGATGGGATTCAAAGAAATTAACAACCGGTTCTATGCCGATCTGGCAGCCACTTTTAAATGGCTATTTTAAAACTTTATATGTCCTATCTCTTGTTAACAACCGGTTCTATAGAGTAGGTGCAAACCTGCTGGAGCCCACCACTGCGTGCGTTGGCCTAACCCCCAGGAGGTTAGGAGTGGCCAGCATATTCCTATGCATTGGCCTAACTCCCCGTACATTGGCCTAACCCCACGAGGCCTAACCCCATGGCACTTTTGTGACACCCCCATGTCAGCTCAGGACCTCTGCTGGGGCTTAGGTTGGCCTAACTGGAGATTTGGATTGCAGCCTTAGAGCACAATCCTAACTATGTCTACTCAGATGTAAGCCCCATTGTGTCCAATGGGTCTTACTCCCAGGAAAGTGTCTTTAGGATTGCAGCCTTAGGGTGCAATCCAGAGTAACTACGGGGAGTCCTTGCTCCGGTGTAAGAACAATTTGCTCGGATTGCAATATGAATTTCCCATAGGTTTTCACTAGGTGGTGCAGTAACTACGGGTGCACGTAACATCTCTTATGTGCTCCCATAGTTACTCTGGATTGTAGGGTTAGTCAATAAATACACTTCTAGTAAAATAGTGCTTCTGTTATATGCATGGATGCTTATAAAATAGAGTTATAACTATGTGGCAATATTAAGCACAGACACTCAACAAAATGGCTGGGTTAGTATCCCAAAGCCCAATCCTAAAGGCTTAGTGTGTGTGTGTGGGGGGGGGGGGTGGCGGTGGTGATTGGGTGTCACAAACACGTTGATACCCTTGTCACTCAAACATGGATCAAACCCATGTCGACAAACATCTCACAACTGCAGAAAACATCCTAAAAAGCTTATTAAAAATAGATGTGATTGAAATCCTCTTGCTTGCGCATGATTAGTTAAATCTGTATACCATGGGGGGGGGGAATCAAGATCATTTCAAATAAATACAGCATTCTCAATGATTAGTCACTTGCGAAAGCGGATTTTTTTAAATTCAGTGCTCTTAGGAGTTTGTTGTATAAGTGCACCCAAAGTAGCTTAAAGCTGTAAATGCATTTCCTGCTGGGTTGCACTTCTCAGTACTTCTTGAACTAATTACCATAAGTCCTAAGGAACCGTATGGGGCTTCTTAAATAGTTTATAGCTAATCCTTCTTCTTCCGTAGGCACTTGCAGACCTTGCTTTTCTTACCCCGCTTCCCCCCAAGCATCTTTGCCTATCAAGATTTACAATATTAAGCTTTGCCCCATAATGGTGTCAGCTCTTTCATTCACCCCAAAGACATATTTATCCTGATAAGTAGGATCTTAAATTTCTTTGCCCCAGACTCATCCTAACCCATCTTCCTGCCTTGTCATTTTCTATCAGAGCTTTGAAGCTGTGTGTTGTCACTCAGTTTTCTCTTTATATTTGTGGCAACATTTGTCAGGTATTGATTTGTTATAAATGCTGAAAGTTTTTTTTTTAAAGCAGCACAATCCTTTTTGATAGGAAAATGCCAAAAGTGAAGGCATAGTAAAAACAAAGGAAAAAAGTATTTAAAAGAAATCCAAATGGATCTGAGCAAATTTCATTCCAAATCTCCATTGGGGAGGTAATATATCAGGGCCAGCAACCAATATATAAGGATACAGGCAAACCCCACAACATAACAATGTAAAAAGAGCCTTGTTGGTTCAGTCAAGAGCCCATCTCATCCAGCTTCCTATATCTCATGATGGTCCATCAGATGCATCACGGAGCACACAAGAGACCTGCATCCTGGTGCCCTCACCTTCATCTGGCATTCTGAGTAAGCCTACATCTGAAATACAGAAGTTGTATGTACCCATCATGGCTTGTAACACATGATGGACTTTTCCTCCATAAATTTGTCCCATCCCCTCTTAACTGCATCCAGGCTAGATGCCATCACCATGTCCGTGGCAAGAAGTTTCACAGACCAACAACATGCTGGGTAAAGAAATATTTTCTCTTGTCAAGTCTCCCCTCAAGCTTGAGTTACCTCCCAACCCCTTTTTATTCACTCTTTGGGGTAAGAAATATATTGTTTCTATAGTTCTTTTCCTAGCCACAGTCAATAAAGTAGATAGTGAAGCATAATTAATCTTTGGCACACTTGTGTATATTGACTTGAGCGACTTCACCTTTGGATTCAGTGGGAAACTATCATTAGTCACCAACTTTATTCTTACTTTTATTTGACTTGAATCCTTCCTGGGCTGGATTCCATCTCTGGTTCTAAAGGTCTTCTTTGAAATAGAGAATGTTCTACAAATATTGGGGGGAGGGTAAAAAACTATAATGACGGTAGCCTTTGAACCTCCTAAAAAAGGGAGATCTTCAAAGATCATTGGAGATTTTGGAGTAGCACATCATGAGACATGAAGGATGTAGCTGGAAAACTGGTTAGACATTTGTACATACGTAGAAGATCTCTCCATGCACTCATAGAAGTCACCATGCATTCTCAATCCCATTACTTTTCCATTAAATTTCCATTTATATTTAAATTTCCATTTCCAATTTAAAAAAAACTATTTAAAACAGGAACCCAGTGTAGCTCAGTGGTCAAACATGTTATAGTTACATAGAAGACTCTGCCTGTAATTCCCAGTACAGTCCAACCTCTGCATATATGGATACCGGAGATGCCATTTAAATACTTTTAAAATGAAAAAGGCACCAAAAATTACATTTTCTTACATTTGTGGTGTCAAACTATGAGAGGCTATGTAGAATATCAGAGCTAAAAATAGCTCAACTTCTGCGTTCCCAGCATCAGTATATAATGTAGTCAGCCACCGGATGTGCTAAATATAAAGCAATGAAATGGAAAAAATTTATTTCATTCCAATGCATTACATACAGCAACATTAGTGGCTGAGTGCAATATATACAAATGCTGGGAGATCCAAGGTACATCTTTTTAGCCCTTTTAAAAGCCCTTTAAGCAACTACTTTAGCCCTTAAACTGCACAGAATAACCCCCACAAAGATAGTAAATATATTTTTGGCTGCAATCCTTGCTTGGTCATATTTCTGTGTAGACCTGCATAGGATTGGGCTCTCAATCACTTTCTTAATTTTTAAGCACATTTAAATGTCAATCCTGATATCTGCGGTGAGTTAAATTAGTGGATGCCAGGTCCACTAATGATTTTTAAATGCTGTTACCCACTTTTGGTATTCTTCCTTTAGGAAGAAATGTGGGAAATAAATACATAAATAAATAAATTAATAATCCACAGATATAAGGTTGCATTTCAGATATTAAGGTCACAGATACTAAGGTGATCACTTCAAATAGTGATGGGGAAAGAGTTCTCCCTGAAATCTTTGAAAGTCATTAAAGACAATGCAATGTAAATCAAATAGTCAGACACAGTACAGAGCAGCTTCCTCTATTTGCTATTTTCAAGTTCCCACATGTTTTGGAATAACGGTAGTCATCATCATTGGCATCCTTCAGTCTCCAAAGACTATGGTATCGTGCTCTGATTGGAGGTCCTGAAACAGCATCTAGTGTGGCTAAAAAGGCCAATTTGAGAGTGGGAATCCCTTCCACACTGAGGACAAATAAATTTCGTCCCCTGCCCAGGCCCCAGGTTTCGCTGCTTTCGGGTCTGTCTCTTTGCTTCAGCCTGCCAAACAAGTGTCTTTTCCAATTGGAGAAGGCCATGCTGGGTCTTTTACCTCCAAGCTGAACGATCGGAGGTCAAGGTTTCCCAGCTGTTGATGTCCATTCCCAAGGCCTTTAGGTCCCTCTTGCAGATGTACTTGTTTCGCAGGTGTGGTCTCCCTCTAGGGCGCTTTCCCTGCACTAATTCTCTATATAGGAGATCTTTTGGAATCCGACCATCAGCCATTCTCTCAACATGCCCAAGCCAGAGTAGATGCTGCTGTTTCAGAAGTGTGAACATGCTAGAGATTCCAGCATGTTCCAAGACTGCATCATTTGAGACTTTGTCACGCCAGGTGATGCCAAGAATACGTCAGAGACAGCGCATATGGAAGGTGTTCAGCTTTCTCTCCTGCCATGCATCACCTCGCTGTCCAAGACTCGCTGCAGTACAAGAGTGTGTTCAGGACACAAGCTCTATAGACCTGGATCTTTGTATGTTCCGTCAGCTTCTTATTAAGCCATACTCTCTTTGTAAGCTTGGAGAACATGGTAGCCACTTTACCAATATGTTTGTTCAGCTCAGTATCTAAGGAGAGAGTGTCAGAGATAGTTGAGCCAAGGTACACAGTCACGGACAACCTCCAGTTCATGTTCAGAGATTGTGATACAGGGAGGTGGATCCACACCCTGACCCATGACTTGTGTTTTCTTTAAGCTGATTGTTAGTCCAAAGTCTTGGCAGGCTTTGCTAAAACGGTCCATAAGTTGTTGGAGGTCTTCAGCAGAGTGAGCAGTAACAGCAGCGTCATCTGCTCAAAATTGCTATGTAAATTCACATAAATGCCAAGTGAGTGAAGACTTGCATCAAGGCAATAACACATATAATCCTTATTTACATCACTCCCTAAAGTGTTACCATTTTATCTGATTTCTCTGCCCATAATTCCAGCTTCTTCTTATATATTTAACATCATTTTCTTTAGTTCCTATTTCCAAGATCTGCACTGCTTAAATTCACACTGATCTTTGGTTAAACTTTGTCTTCTATTGCAACTACCCCTTGGGATCCTCTCACCTCCTTTTGCTTCCATCTCCCTTCCTCATTGCACTTACTCAATCATATTTGGCTGCCTAGTCTGGCTTTCAACATTCCAAGAGCTCGTGTAGCAGATTCCCTGCAGAATTTCATGTCCTCACATCAACACTTGACTGGCTCTTCATGTTGAATTCTTGTCACTGAGTATACAGCTGGAAGAAGGCAAAATGTTGAAGGACAAGATCTTGAACAACTCAGTGCAGGGGTGAACATCAGTCTGATTTGTTACACAGTCTCCAGTTACAACAAGAGCACTCTGGAGAGTCTCGCTGAATTGAAAATGCATCTCACGCTTTTACAAACAACCACTGGCCAAACCTTTGGGGAGTAACAGGTTTCTAGTTCCCTTTCTCTTTTTTTCCTTTTCTTTTTTTGCAATACAGTCTTGAAAGCAACTGAACATCTCCAGCAAGATGACATCTGGTGGCCCTGGCAGTGCCACTGGATATAGCAGAGGCCATTTTGGCACTGCTGCACCCAGCATTGCTGCCAGGAATAGGATTAGACTGCCCCGTTGCAATCTGCACTTTCCTAGGAGTAAGCCTTATTGAACACAATGGGACTTCCTTCTGAGGAAGAATGCAAAGGATTCTGCTTAGGCTACAATCTTGAATTATCTTTCCTTGGATTAACCCCCTTTTTCCCCAATGGGAGTTCTCTGTAAACATGCCTAGTTGGGCTATTAATGCTCACAATGTAGAAGACACATTGAACGCTTTAATGCATGCAGTCTCACATATGTGGTTAAACCAGTCTCTAACTTCTTCTCTATAATGGCTGGGATGGAGTACCCCCATAGTGGCTATTTCAGAATACTATTTAATTTAGGATCAGGGAAAGGAAGCTTCATTAAAAACTGCAGAAAGGTTCAAAAACACTTGAAATGTGACATCCAGAGACCACTGTGTCTAAAGAAATAAAGAGCAACCACATTCTACCACAGATTCGGAGAAAGGTCTACCATCATCACTGCACTGTATACTTTAGGGGTTCATCTATGTGAGACACAGGGTGCTGGCCTCAATAAAATCTTTTGTTTCATCCAGCACAACCTTTCTTGCCAAGGGAGGTAGTGGACTCTCCATCACTGGGGATCTTGAAGCAGAGGCTCTATGAGCACCTGTTGGAGATGCTCTAGGAGGATTTCCTGCTACAAACAGGGGGTTGGACTAGATGACCTACTAGGTCCCTTCCAAGTCTTGGAATCTATGATTCTTAGATACTTATGTTCTTAAGAAACAACATCTGTCCAATATGTTGTATTAAAAAAAGCAGGTCTCCGTCAGTTTTGAAAGACTATGGTATCGTGCTCGGCGCTGCATAAGCTGCATGTGAAGCACGAAAGCCTGGGTTAGATTGTTATGGAGGATAGGCTGTTACCCAAGCAGCAAATCCCCCCTCTCCACGCCCCTGAATTAGTCAATGGAAAGGCAGAGCCAATACGATTGGATCCAGCTGGCGTCGCAGCTGAGCTAAGGACAGGAGCTCACCCTGTCTTGTGGGGCCGACCCGGGTCTCGAACCCTGACCTGCCGGTTAACAGGCACAGTGTCTTAACCATTTGTACCACCCACAGTTGTATTATGTCCACAATATATTGCTAATACCATGTTATTGTAAAAGTGTTAAGCTATGTTGAAATTACCGGAATATAGGTAATTTAATACTAATTTAATAGTAGAGATAGAGGAATAATAGAAATCTATTTTATGAATGGGCATGATTTGTAGTGGCCACACCATTTTTTTAAAAGGGAAAAAAACATACTATGGTCATAGACCACTACTGACAAATCAAGCAATTGTGTTTTTATTCTATCATTGAACCAGAACAGAAGGCAATGGAAATATTATTTTCAGCTATGAGATCAAGTGATCCTCGAAATTGTGGAAGCTTTGGTACAGGAATAGCTCTCAATTTAAAATGCTGTGTTTTTTCTTGGGTGGAAAATTGGGTTGATAAACAGCCTATAACTCTCTTCTTTATACATGCTCAGTAACAGTCCTGGAAATGTGGCCATCTGGGGGCATGAAATTTGTCTGACTGCAATAGAGAAGGGATCGAGTCAAAGGACAGAGAACATCTGAGCCTAAAGGAAATGGGATATAAATCAAGTGTTTATGCCTGTACAATGGTTGTAGAGCAATCCTATGCATGTTGACTTAAAAATAAGTCCTACTGATTTTAATGGGACTTACTCCCATGTAAACATTCACAAGATTACATGTGCAGAAAATAAAAAGGGGATAAAATGAACAATGTATTTATAAGTGCCGTCACTAGGGTTTGCGTCACCTGGTGTGGGAGACCAGTGCATCACTCCCTTAATGGACCTCCTCCTATGCAGTGAACAGAGCAATACTTTGGGAGACGGGTGTGGTGATGCTCCATCATTCCACTACCTGCTGCATCGGCACTGCATTTTGGCCATTTTTCAAAAATTCCCAGGGACAAGAGACTTGTCTTTTTTGTCACTCAACCCCAGATACATTGGATCACATATTACACTGCTCATTTTCATCTTCGCAAGTTATATCTTGAACCCTGGCTGTCTTCCTCTGCCAGTTCCCTCTCAGACCCTCTTCCCATTTTTTTGAGTGATCGTTGTACCCCTCTGACTACTTCTGTAGCAAAATTTCTAGATGAAATTTTGAAACTAACTTTATCCTTATAATGTAGCATCCCGCTTTTCTTTACTTTGTAGGATCTGACACTTGTTGTATTGTATGCTTTGTCTGTTATTTAACTATTGTATGCCAATAAAGGTTACGGAAATGAAACGGAACGTACAGACAAGATCTTCTAGGCAAGTTCTCCCTCATGCAAAACTATTGAAATGAATGGGAACCATGCAAGAGCACAGTACTTCTTTGCAGACCGCATTGCAGAACTGCATTTTATTTTTTATTTCTCTAATAAAAAGGGAAAACTTTATATTCTAAATAGGATCAGCAAGCCCCTCTTAGTGATGCCAATATTTACCTTCTAACTCCTGGTAATTGAGCAATTTACTAGAGATGAACTTGCTATTTACAGGGAATCTGAACAGAAGGGAAGGATTATTCTTTTCTGAGTAAATTTCCCATGCAGAAAACAAGTTTATTTGCTCTGGAGCCACACAGATGGGAATTATTCCGAGAACAGCCTCTTGTCTCCCCAGAAGCTTCAAAGAGATAAAGTGATAGGTACACACTGAACATTATTTCAGAGAAATAGCTTCTGATGCTTCACTAGAAACTCTTGGGAGTTCTGCCAATGCAAAGTATCTTAAATTTAATTAATTTAAATTAATTAATTAAAGCAGGAGTTTTCAGGTCAGCTAGTCTGTACAAGGTGACACATTATGGCTTTGATGACTGATGAGAAGCTTTACTAGCTTTCAGTCTCCTATCTAGGAGTTGTCCAGGTCCCCATCTAGGAGTTGTCCAGGTCCTTGCCTGCTTGGCTATCTTCAGCAGCTGTGTACTCAACCACACGACCATGCCTGGAGCTGCATTCAACATAGTAAACTCTTAAACAGTGACCTATACCTATAATAAAAAATACCCTATTTACTCAAACCGAGTGGCATAGGGTGCAGTCCTGACGTGCATTTGGGCCAGCCTATCTAGCACTGGGCCAGCATAAGTTGAGATAACCCAGCACCAGAAAAGACCTGGAACAGTGTAAGTCAACTTGATGCCAGCACAAGGCAGATGGACCTGGGCCAGCCAAGAAGCGCTAACCTAGGCAGCTCAGCAGGGGTGTGTTGAGGGTATGTTGAGCATTGCCTAGAATAGCGCACTATGAGCACAATCCAGAGTAACTATGGGGAGTCCTTGCTCCGGAGTAAGAACAATTTACTCTGGATTGCAATATGAATTTCCCATTGGTTTTCACTAGGTGGTGCAGTAACTACAGGTGCACATGTCTCTTACGTGCTCCCGTAGTTGCTCTGGATTGTAGCCTTAGGCTATTTCAAGAGCCAGTTTTCAGGGCAGAAATGCCCCTTCCCAGCATTTCAAAATTAGACTATCTCAAGAGTAGGAATAAGTCTGAGGAGATCCATAGGGGTCCATGATAATCCAGAGTAGGAATGGCAGTGTTGACAAAAAATCTGAGATATTCTTTTATCTAGACTTCTTTATCCATTCTTTCATTAATTTCTCTATAAAGCCCAACAAAGACATCTAGTCAAAACTAGGACTGTTCTGATCCTTGATACTCTACTAAAAATGCGGTCAACTGAGAGACGACACTGTCTCTGAGTCTGCTATGTGTGTATGGCGGAAACCTTCAGCAATTCAGACATGACACTGATTTCAACAAAGCAATGTTGAAGTGGATGAACTGTGGCAGGCCATTATTAATGACTTTTAAAAATATCACATAATTTCATGTCTGTTAATTCTATAAGGCAAGGTTAATATTCATCAAGTCAGTTGGTGAATGAACGGTGCTGACTTCTTATCCCAGTGGTGAATCTCAAGCCCTCCAAAGCTGGTACGCTCGACGGAGATGATTCATGGTATTTCAGTTCTTGCTGCAAAGGAGAAAAACTGTAGACAAGGAGCAAGCTTCATTAGTGTCCTCTAGGAAGTTATCATGATCGCCTGAGCTGAGAAATTGGAGAGTCTATGGAAAATATTGCTCCTAGTCATACGCAAACACAGCATTAGTTACAAAAAATTGGCTAAGGCTGCAATCCAAAAGACACATTCCTAGGAGTAGGACCCATTGAACACAATGAGGCTTACTTTTGTGTAGACACGGTTAGGACTGTGCTCTCCGGCTGCAATCCTAACCTCCACTTAGGCTGGCATAATCCTCGACATAAGTCTTGCACAGACCCATAAGTGCCATAAGTCACTATGGGGTAGTGCCATAAGTGGGGCAGAAGTGACATAAGTCACTTCTGCCCCACTCCTGAAGGGGTTAGGCCAGTGCACAGGCATACGCCAATATCCCCACACCATCACAGGAAGATATGCCAGGTGAGTTAGGGCAGCATAAATTGGTTAGGATTGCACAGATAACTGTGGTTCCCAAACCTACTGGTTTCACAGCATGCTCCTTTCATAGTGACTTCTCCTTCCTGAGCACCACCATCTTGAATTACCCAAGATCTCACAACATTCTTATGAGATTTCACTGAAATTGCTCAAGATCTTGAACAAGCCAAGATGGTGGTGCCTTGTTTTGAATCATTTGTGGTTGATAAACTGAACCTATAGCCAGTTCCTATACGAGGCCAGCCTGGTTGTAGCCACTTATGGGAGTAAGTACAAATGAACACAGTGGAATTCACTTCTGAGTAGACATGCTTAGGGTTGCACTGTATGTGTCCTATGGGACAGTACATTTGTATCTTCTTCCAGGTGCAGAGAAGAGGAGCTGATAATATGATCAATATATCCATGTTCTCAGATCCACTTGAGGAGCAGCTCAGTCTTGTGCATGTCTACACAGAACGACATCTCATTGTGTCCTTTGGGCTTACTCCAGGAAAGTCTTTATAGGATTGCCACCTGAAAAAGTTAATCCCGTCGACCACTCTTAATACGCTCCTTTTGACATATACTTTTAAAGGGGAAAAAAATACCTAGAGCAAAATGTCATCCTTTTTGATTGTTCAGAGTATTTCTTTTCAGAGTAAGCTCATAAAGACCTCTGTTTTAAATTGACAAAAGAGCTTTGGTGGTTCCCAGCCTTGCAAACATGCAAGGATGTCGACTCTCTAGCTACTATTTTTCAAATGGATATTTAATTGGTCTCTTTACTGGCCAAAATAACCCTTTCAAAGTATCACGGTGATATTTTCCAGTCTGATATCAAGAGAATGTAATTATTTCAGATTATGTGAGCCGGCACAGAAGGGAGTGCCGTGCCATGCCACTGCAGGGCAAGACGCTGATGATTTCTGACCTTCTAGCATTCCCAACTGTCAGATATTTTCAAAGTGACCTTTTATGCTGCAATTTATTTGCCATTTGGCGTCAATCTCCGATTATCCAGGGCTCTCGCAGATCACAGAGCTGCCGCTAATGTTAACTTCCCACCTGAATAAGTGACTTAAGACATGCTCCAAAATGTTTACAAACCATTAAGTGTGCGGCAGCTTGAACTTGGTGGGAAAACAGAACATGATTTTAACCTTTCCAGGGTAGGATTTGTGAATTTTGAATGAAACTCTTGATATTTGAATGTTTTCTAAGATAGGTCAGGGCCACTGTGTTGAACATCCAACAGGCAAAGCAACTCAAACCCTCCCTTCTAACTGGTGCTGGTCCTCTGCACTGGTTCAGAGTACCATAAATTTGCCATAAAGCGTATTTGTGGCACAGATTGGTGCTGGTCTCATTGCACTACAACGATGCCAGAATGAGGTGAGTTTGTGCTGGCCTAAGCAGGCTAGCAGAGAGGGACAGAATGGATGAGGAGATACCCTACAATCCAGAGTAACTATGGGAGCACATATGAGACATTTATGTTGACATAGTTACAGCACCACCTAGTGAAAACCTATGGAAAATTCATATTGCAATCCAGAGTAAATTGTTCTTACTCCGGAGCAAGGACTCCCCGTAGTTACTCTGGATTGCGCCTGAAGTGGCTTTTTGGGTAGGGGATGGTGGCCCAGGAGTGGATCAGGCCCTAGAGGGGTGTGGGTCCAGCTTCAGTAGCACAGGCAGCTAACCCCCTAACACCTATCCCATTACCTGGTCCACTTGTATTTGTGCCCATTAAATTACACTCACAGATCTGAATAGCCCTATATGACTATTTGGGGCATTTCTTGGGACAAGATGAATAAAATTCCCCTTATCCTGAGCCTGCACCTACTTCATGCTAGATGCAATCCACTGCCTGCCTGAGCCAGCACAAGTTAGGACTATACCACACCTAAATTATTACTTTTTCATTTATGTACTGTATATCAACCAGAGTGTGATTTTATTGTACCCAGTCAAGCTATAAATCTTTCTGCTAAATGGAAGAGCTGAATGGTTCTCAAACTGTGGGTGGTGACCCAAAAGTAGGTCACAACCTGAATTGTGATGGGTCACTGAATACCCCCCCCCCCAAGTTCTGTGAAGCTTCTGGGCTTGCTGAGCTTTCTCATTAGCTTTACGTTAAAACTCTACATGAATTTACATTGTGGCATAGCGAGAGGGTGCAGGGGGTAGCTGATGCACCATACAACAAGCTTTAGAGGGCAACCAGCTGAGTTTGACTAGTGGCCAAAATAGTGAAAATGGGGTATATATGAATAATGTTATATATGAATGAATAATGTTATATATCATGTTATATATCATTGGAAAGATAATTTAATGCAGAATGCAGAATGTAATGAAACAAACTGCATATCTATATTCTATCAAACATTATGGCCAGTTAACCAGAAAATGAAAACACTAATGGGATATGGCTCAAAAAGTGGATTTTCTTAACTCAAAACTGACCCATCCAACTATTGCTCTGAGAGCCACTGGGATGTAATTATGATACAGCATATAATTAATAAGGTGGCAATACGAGTCCTTTCCATTTCTATATATGGAAACTTTTACCAGCCATCTGCCTTTCAGGATTATGTTCTAAGTTTATGTCTAAGGATGTCCTCCTTCAAAAATACACTAGCTCTTGGAACATAAGCTTAAATAAAAGGATGCTGGCATAATAAATATCTTCTTAGTACAACTTTGAGTTCAGGATAGATTAACTTCAATTCCATCTGCTTAGATAGTTGCTTGCTGTAAGGATGTGGAAGGGGCGCTTATATGCACAAAAATAGATCACAAATTAACTTCATACACATTTAAGCAAATTCCGGGGAATACTCTGACATAAATCTTTCAGAAATCTGTTGTCATATATAAAGCACTACACAGATGAGGATTCTTACAGAATCACAAAAAATGAGAAAAACTATAGATTTCTTTTGTTGTTTATTCAGGCGGTAAAGTCAATCTCAAACAAATCCTCCAAATCTACACATTCCAGGGCTGCGGTGGCTCAGTGGTTAAAGACATTGTGCTTGTCAACCTGAAGGTCAGTAGATCAATGGTTCGAGATTTGAGTACCACACAACAGAGTAAACTCCCTTTACTTGTCCAGCTCCTGCTAGCCTCGCAGTTCAAAAGCATGTAAATGGAAGTAGATAAATAGATACCACTTTGGGGGGGAAGGTTACAGCGTTCTATGCACCTTTGAGATTTAGTCATGCTGGCCGCATGACCATGGAGACATCTTTGGACAAAGCTAGCTCTTTGGACAAAGCTAGGCCTTATAACAGGGATGGGCATTGAGAATTGGGGTTACCTTTATCTTTTACTAAACATTCCACTACTACTTGATTTTTAGGGGACTCCCCAGTTTTTGGGGCTACTGTTCATTTGGCAGAAGTTTCCTCGAGGAGGCGTCCTTCTATGTAGGCTCTCTAATTTTGTGTGATTACACTTTGAACTACATTTTTTTGTTAATAGATTGGAGCAGGGAGATAGGTGTTAATTATTGACGGCTAGATGCTCACCTGCCAGGACCATCTCCATTCATTTGGTGAGCACTCCTAGGATGTGAACCTGAGCAGTTCTGGCAATCCTTGGTCCTCAGATTTACACCAAAAAGCTGGTTCTTAGAAGAGAACTTTGGTGAACAGAGAACTGGAGAACATTCCTCTTTCTTGGATGAGTTATTGACAGACCCTTCAGGGAAATCCCTAATCAATCAATAAATTACTCAGTCAACTCAACTTCGTTTATATACTGCTTTTCAACAAAAAGTTCACAAAGTGGTTTACAGAGAAAATTTAAAAACTAAAGCTATGTCAGACCAAGACTGATTTTCCCCCACACTAAGGCTTTTCCCTTACTCAAAAGTGGTAACCAACCTGAAAACACCATATGTTTGAAAAAAAAACAAATACTGTATTTACTCGACTCTAATGTGCCATTGAAGCTAATGTGCATGCTATATTTATAATCGAAATACTGTATTTATTCAAATCTAATTAACCATCGAATATAATGTGCACCCTGATTCTGGAGACTGAATTTGACTGAAAGAGGTGAGAGTTAGATTCGAGTAAATACAGTACTTCTATAAGTAAATGATTATTTATTGAAGAAGTAATAATTCACTTCCTAGTGAATGTAACCCTGCAGTGGTTGATGTGCAATGCACATGTAGCACCTGAAAGCAACCTTGATCAGCGAGGCCGTGTTTGTATTTGTTGCATTTAAAGCATCCCTTTTTTCTTTCTTTCTTTCTTTCTTTCTTTCTTTCTTTCTCTTTCTTTCTTTCTTTCTTTCTTTTTCTTTCTTTCTTTCTTTCTTTCTTTATTTATTTATTTATTTAAATGTAAGATTCAATAATTTAGTGTTTAAATTAAGCACATGAAAGCAATATACAAATGAGCTTTTATTTTATGTTCTACACTTTTCTTGGGTGTCCTGCATTTTGAGGGGGGCAGGCTTGCTCTCAGAAAGAAGGGGACAGCCAGGCCTGGGGAAGGGAGAGAGTGCAACCAACCACCCTGTCACTCCTCTGCAGGCACTACATGAGTCCTGGCAAGTGCCTTCTAAGTCCACCTGGGATGTATATGTGTGTTGTTGGTGTCTGAATGAGTGCATGGGATGAAAGTTGTGTGCATGTTTGAGAGTGCATGTAGAGGTTGGGGTCAGTCAGGTGGGGGAGAGCCTGGGAGCTTGGGAACAGTTGGGGGTAAGAGAGGACCTGTAGGGTAGGGGACAGTGGGGTGGTAGACAGCTTGGGGACTTGGGGGGCGGAATGACCATATGTCACTTTTTCCAGGATAGCTCCTTTTTTTTAGCCTTGTGTCCCAGACGGAGGTAGGAAGTTTGACAGGGGGGTCCTGGGCAGATTCCAAAGATTGAAAGGGAGTCCTAGGCTTAAATGGCAGAAGACCATTGGTGAAAGGTACTGATGAATATCTATTGAAATATCAGTGTCCTACTGGTGTAGTGAGGAACTGTAGTGATGTACTCACTGTGTGCTTGGGATATAGAATTTTGTGGGCTAATTTCTTAGCAGCATTTACAGGTAGGTGTGTTGGGGGAGATCCCAGTTTGAAGCTCTGGAGAATCATCACAAATTCTCGACAATCTAGAGAATCTGCACAAACATTGCTGAAGTAGATAGATCAGTGGTTTACCCCAGTACATGGTAACTTCATATGCTCAGGGTCCTTCCCACTAGTAAAATAAAAAATGATTCAGAGGAAAGTTATTATAACTGTACAGTATTTGCTTATACAAAAACAGTTAAAAATTCAGCTTTTCTTGGTACAGATTTGGTGCAGATTTTTTTAAAGAGTACATGGAGTTGAGAATGTGGGATGAATGCTTTTTGGAGTATACAGAGACATGGCTCTTGTACATACAGTATTCTAGAAAAAGCTATTCTGTGTCTAGCTTACTGTTGAAAATAAATCCTCAATTAAGGTACTGCTAAAAGATGTTGGAATTATTGGTTGACTAATAACTGAATCTTATTGTCATGGCCTCTTGTGACTTTTTTGATCGAGTTGCGAACTTACTGGACAGTGGCAATGCATTGGATGTCATTTATCTTGACTTCAGCAAAGCATTTGAAAGGCCCCACATGACATCTTAATTGGGAAGTTGGAAAATATGGGCTAGATGGGGCAATTGTAAGGTGGATCTGCAACTGGCTCAACGACTGCACACAAAGGGTTTTAGTAAATGGTTCTGTGTCAATCTGGAGGTCGGTTTCAAGTGGGGTACACCAAGGCTGTGTCTTGGGACCGGTTCTCTTTAATAGTTTCATTAATGACTTAGAGGAAGGGATACAGGGGAACCTGATGAAATTTGCAGATGACACCAAGCTGGGATGAGTAGCAAACACAACAGAAGACATGAGAAACCTCCAGGAGGATCTGGATAAACTAGAATCCTGGGCTGTAACAAATAGAATGAATTTCAACAGGGAGAAGTGCAAGGTTCTGCACTTAGGAAATAAAAACCAAAAATACAGGTATAAAATGGGGGATACTTGGCTTGGCAGCACAACATGTGAGCGGGACCTTGGAGTAGCCGTGGATCACAAGCTGAACATGAGTCAGCAGTGTGATGTGTCTGCAAAGAAAGCAAATGCCATTTTAGGCTGCATTAAGAGGACTGTAGCTTCCAAGTCACGAGAAGTTCTAGCTCCTCTTTATTCAGCATTGGTCAGACCTCACCTTGAGTGTTCAGTTCTGGGCACCTCACTTTAAGAAAGATGCAGCCAAACTGGAGCAAGTCCAGAGGAGAGCGACAAGAATGATCAGTGGGATGGAAGGGAAGCCCTATGAGGAAAGGTTGGGGGAATTTTGGATGTTAAGCCTGGAGAGGAGGAGGCTGAGGGGAGACATGCTTGCCCTCTTCAGATACCTGAAGGGCTTTCATAGGGAGGAAGGGGCTCATTTGTTCATAGCTGCTACTGAAAGCAGAACTAGAACCAATGGGTACAAACTGCAAGAGAGGAGATTCCGGATGGATATCCGGAAAAAATTCCTTACGGTTCGGGCAGTTCAGCAGTGGAACAAATTGTCAAGCGAGGTGGTGGACTCTCCCTCACTGGAGAGTCTTCAAGCAGAGGCTCAATGAGCACCTGTCGGGGATGCTCTAGGAGGATTTCCTGCTGCAGGCAGGGGGTTGGACTAGATGACCTACTAGATCCCTTCCAACTCTATGATTCTATGATTCTATTTATTTATTTATTTATTTATTTCAGATATAGGAAAAGGGATATTGGATATACAACAATAGGGATAGGTATACACAGGAATACACATAAGGTTCTCCAGGCACAACACCTATTTTCATTTCTCTTAATACTACTTTACATACATCTAATTAATCAATTTCTAACTTTTTGCTATTTAAATCATTATAACTCATATCATTTTACCTAACATAACAACATATTCTCTTAAATGAACTATCTTCACCTTCAACCATACATAAAATGGCTTACAAAATTTTTTAATTTCCTCAACATCTCCATCTTTCAATCTTTCTGTCAAAATATCCATCTCGACAATTTCATATACTTTATCTATTACCATCTCTATGTTTGGTACAGTTTCTTTTTTTCAGTTTGGAGCGAATACCAGTCTAGCCATGGTAAAAATATGAATCAAAACATGTCTACAATCTTTGCTAATATTCACTGGAATTATATTCAACAGAAATATTTATGGCTCAAAAGGTATTGAACATCTCCTTTCCCTTTCTCCTTCAGAGACAGTTGCAACTCCAAATGTTTTTGCTTTTAAAGCCACAACTGGCTCTGAATGAAAGGGAGAGAGGGTGTTGCTACTCCTGGAAATACTTGGTGTTTTGCCCCCTCTCCAGGAATGCCACTGTTTATAAGTAGCTAAAAGTTGTATTTGTATTCTTTGAAAGCAGGGCTCACGAGAGGGGATTGCAGGGGGTGATTTTATACCCAGCCTAGGTTCAAAATAGTGGTCCAGGAATCTAAGTAGAGGGCCAACAAATTTTCCAGAATCTTAAATTTCCTGATCTCAACAAGACCCATGGGTTGTTTAGAGGGTGCATCATGACTGGGTCAGTAAGGGACATGGAGATAATGGAGGGGTGCTGGAAATTTTATCAGGTCTCTGGAATGCTCTGGCTAGCAAGCTAAAGTATTATACAATCATAAAATGCTTTATGGTATTTTTGTGATGACTAGTGCCAGCAGAGATGGGTAGTGCCACTGTCTTCCAGTAATGAATGGGAATAGATTTGGGCTATAAAAGTCAAGAGCAATCCTAACCCCTACTTAGGCTGGCACAAGTCCCAGCACAAGTCTGGGGATGTTGCAAAAATGCCAAAAGGCACTTCTGTGCCACTTCTGTGATGGTTAGGCATGCACCAGCCTCTCCATGCCACTGGCCTAAATTGTGCTGGCCTAATTTGATTAGGATTGCACTCACAAGAAGACAACACTATGCTCTGTTCAGTGAGGAGAACAATAAGAGAACATTGTTTGGGCCATCCAGAAGATTGTGGATTCTACAACCTTGCTAGCCATACAAGCAAGCACTCCATTTTGGGTCTAGTTTTTCTGGTGGACATCTACAGAAAACTGTTGCTCATCCATTCAGCTACTTACGCCCCAATCCCATCTAACTTTCCTAAGCTATTGCAGCCATCTTCCTCAAAGTAACATTTATTCCCTTTTTATCAGGACTTTACTGGGGCTGCAAAGGCTCTAAAATGTTGGATAGGATTGGGCCCTTAGTAGTAGTCAAAGTAGTCAAAGATTGGGTAAGTAGTCAATGATTGCCTGTGGTTGCATTTGTTGGCCAACACTCTCTTCTGCCTCTAAAGCTTCAGCTCTTGCTCCAAGCTTCACTAATCTTTCCAATATTTCCATATGTTTGGCATTTTTTAATCCAATGTCCTGCTGTGTTGACATGGCTAGTTTGCTTGGGAAGCGATGAAACACTTTGATTAGCTTTTAATCGAGTCCAGTTCCTTCTGAAATAAAATGCACTGAGTTGGCCAGAACTGTAGAAAAGTCAAAAGTGAAATGTATTTACAAGGATTAAATACCCAGTTATCAGAAAAAGTATATTATACAGGTGTTTCGTTCTTTTCCAGAAACATCTTCCCATTAGTATTGCCAGGAGCCAGTCTTGCATGGTTAAGCCTCCTGGATTCAATTATTTCTTTCCTATTCTAAGGTTTTTTCCCCCCAGGGATCTTTCCTATGAGCTTCTGGCAAGTTACTAATTGGGTGGATCTGCTCAAGTGAGCATCAAACATGAAGCAAAATAGATTTATTCCTTTTCTGAAGAGTACTAGCACAAAGGACTTCATGACCCTAGGCCAACCAACTGGTGAAACAGATAGCCAACACCAAGGGATAAAATCCAATTCAGTAGACTAATAAAGACTTGTGTATGAGAGTCCTCAGTCTGCACCCATGAGATACATGCAGGTCCTGACTCCTTACCCAGATATATGGGACCTATGGTTGGGACAAAATGCAGGTTCAAAACTCATAGGTTCTGGGTGTAGGCCAGAGTTGCACCCTCCAAACACAACTGGAATTGTACTCCAGACATGTCTTCCTTACCTTGTAAGGGTGCTCTCATATCTTGAAAATATTTGCATATTTTCTCCACTGTCATTTGATGCTAATGAGTTTCTAAGTGAGACAATAATGCTTTTTTCTGGTTAGAACATGTTTTATGTCACCATTTCCATTCTAACAACATCACTTCTGGCCCTCAGCCTCTTGAATTCTGTTTGGCCCACTGTATGAAATTAGTTTATCACCCTGATCTAGCTAAATTTTGCTCATTGTGTGCAAAATTGCATGCAAATGAGCACTGCATTTATGCATGTGGGCTTTCCACCTGTCCCTCTGCGGTTACATGTGCCATATGCCATATTACAGTCACACATGTCTGGGTGGTGCTGCACTTTGAAGCACAGCTTTTGGATGTGCCTGCTACCCATCAGGATGAGTTGGATCCTATGGAAAGATCAAAAATCAATATTGCATATCCAAGGATGGCCCAGACAACAACCTCTGCCCAAATCACACCCATACATATTATGTTTTTAGTGCACAAGCCAGAGTAACAATGGCAGTTCTTGCATCAATGTACAAAAAATTTACTCTGGATTGCTCTATGAATTTCCCATAGGTTTCCACTAGGTGGTGCCGTAACTGCGTCAATGTAAATATCTCTTGCGTCAACGCAAGAACTGCTGTTGCTACTCTGGATTTTGCACTTAGTATTTGAAATACATCTTTATGCCTCGCATAAAGAGCTTAATTTGTTCTGGAGGCATGCTCTTTAAGTGAAACATTCATTAGGTGAGGCAGATTTTCCCATAGGGAATAATGAAAACTCAGACGATTGGTTTCACAACCCCCAAAATGTTCATATAAAAATATTAACTGTATGTAAAAATGATGACAAAACACTGTAATTGAATTCAAAGCATGCATTCAATGTGCATGATCCTATGAAGTCCACTTAGGCTGCAATCCTTTCCTGGGAGTAAGTCCCATTTAACACAATGAGGCTTACTTATGAGTACACATGGTTAGGAAGCTGCAGTCAAAGACACTTTCCTGGAAGGCTTACCTGGGCTGCTGCTGGAGGTTCAAGGTGGTCAGTGGGGAAACTTGGGGGCAGTTAGGGGCAGCTGCCTCTGGTACCCACAGGCAACTGTCCCCAAGTTGGGGGCAGTTAGAAGCAGCAGCGCTGGCTGGCAGCCCTTTTAAAGAGCCTCCATGCAGAGCATCAGGGCTGCATAGCATGCGTGACCATAGTGTGTTTCCTTGTTAAGTGAAGCGGAACTTGTTATGTGAAGCAAGTTTTCTTAAAATTTTTACTTGCTATGTGAAATGCTTGTTATGTGAGGCGCTTGTTATGAGAGGTACCACTGTAACTTATCCACGTTATTTTTGATTCAGGAAAGCATCATGAGTTTTAAGGAATGGCTGAATGAAAGTTCACGTGTTCATAAACTGAAGAAATCTTGGTAGTGTTTCAGTAAGTAAACTTCATAGTTATTCCAGGTCTTCAACTTAAATATCTGTTCAAGGGGGTCAGTTTGGAAGTCAGAATGTACATTGTTTGAAACAGCTAACACCACTATCATGCCAATGTGAAAGCATCACAAAGAACATACTGGGTCTGCCTGAAAACACCATCACAGCTGTCCATGACTTGGACATCTGTAAGTCGGCCATCCATAACTCAGGTAGCCACCATACCTGTCATCATTTATAGCAACCACAAGAAGAAGAACCATGACAAAATGGCCTTAGGTGTTGATGGAATTTGCAAACTGAATATCACAAGCAATTTGCATTCAGATAAAACTCTGCCTTAACCAGTCTGCAATTATTCTATGCCTCATGAATTCAAGTTGATCCCTGTGCATTAATTCATCTATAAATCTTGGGGCATTGTCACTAAAATCTTGGCATATATCTTTGAAGCATGTTTAATTATTTAAATGGGACGATAATTTTCAAGAGCATTATCTCTACCTTCCCCCTGAATGGCTAATTACAGCATTTCTCACTGTGTGGCACAATTCACCCTTCCATACCTCTCCCTCTTGTGCTCTAGCAAATACAACAGCATTAGAATAAAATGGTTGTCATGAACATTCTCAATAATGATAGGTGTTGTTCTGATCTCTTCGTTCCTTGAGGTGGTTTTATGGTATGATGAACATAGGCTACAATCCCAACCTCCAATTATACCAGCCCTGGCATAAGACCTGTATGGATCCATCAGGTCACCAAAGCTTGGAAAACATGGGGGAAGGCTCCAAAAGGCACACTGGCAGATCCACATTGTACACACCTGGTTACAATGGGGCAGCCTATTAGGATTGGACCAAAAGCCTATCAATAGCAGTAACACAGTATGCCAATTCAATTTGCAAGTTCAAATAAAGCCCATTGCAAAAGTTACTGTCAGTGCTTACTAATGACTCAAGAAAAATGCAGTAAATCTTATTGGTGTGGCTGTGTGTTCAGATATTGTGCTGAGAGCATGTATGTACTTGTATTTGTTGCACTGATACAAAAAAGGGAAGGATTTGGGGAGGAAAGAGGGTAATGCTCCATGCTTAATTGCTTCGCCAAGAGTCCACCCTTTTTATATCAATGCTAACATATTGATTAGGACTGTGGGAGGCACAAGTGGTTAAAGAAACAGTGCCTGTTCACCAGAAGACCACGGTTTGAGATCCAGGTCACCACAAGACAGGGTGAGCTCCTGCGATGCAGCTGGAACCAATCGTATTGGCTCTGCCATTCCATTGGGCTATTTAAGTGGCGTCTAGAGGGGGGATTTGCTGCTTGGGTAACAGCCTATCCTCCATACTAACCTACCCAGGCCTTTGTGCTTCGCATGCAGCGTCGAGCACAATACCAATCTTTCGAGGCTGATGGATGCAAATCAGTGATGGGATTCAAAGAAATTAACAACTGGTTCTATGCCCATCTGGCAGCCACTTTTAAATGGCTTTTTTAAACTTTCTATGTCCTATCTCTCATTAACAACCGGTTCTATAGAGTAGGTACAAACCTGCTGGAGCCCACCACTGAAATACTATAATAGATATTGATTCGCACATGGCAGAATGGTGGATATAAACTCGAGTTTATAAATTCATCTCTCCAAGCCTGTTCCTCTGCCAATGCACAGGATACAAGTGGCTTCTCTATCGGCACTCCTGGGCACCAGCAGTGGCCACAAGAATCACCCAACTACACTGGATACTTTCCCTCATCTATAGACCTTTATTAAACAAGCAACGAACCCACTCTGATGATTTAAAACTGACCAGGATGTGGGGCAGCCACACTGCAGTTGTGATTTCTGAGGACACAAATAGGATCGGAACCATCAACCTTTTTGGGGGGGGGGGAGTGTTTGCACCACAGTTTAGGACTCAACTTTTTCAGTGCTGAGATTTATTTTGATTGTGAAAACCAAGCAAAAGTGTAGGTAAGCATTTAGAAGGGAAGTAATAGGGTGGTATAACATTCCTTCATAAGGGTGGAAACTCAACTGGAAACCGTGCGTAACTTAGGTCAGCTCAACTGATGGTTTAACTGATTAAACGGATTTGTAAGTATTTGTACTGGATTTATGATTTGTACAAATCTGAGACAAAATTTAGACAATGACGGAGCAGAGCACAGTCCACAGACACAAGAACAGAGAAAGAGGGGAAACTGGATGCATTTCATTTAGTTTTACTTTAAAGGAATAAAGAAAGAACTTCATCTCCTCACAAATAGTGAAGAGATAACAGGCATTTTTCAATGATTCATGCAAACCACAAAATCAACGTTAACACACATCACCTGAATAAGGTTTCACTCCTGAGTGGATTCTCTGATGGCTGCTAAGACCACCACAATGACTTTCCACACTTCTAACACTTACAGAGTTTCTCCCTTGTGGGTTTTCTGGTGGTGTTTAAGCCTAGCAATACAAATAAAGGTCACTCCTGGCACTTATAGGATTTCTCCCCAGCATGGGTTCTCTGGTGGTTCTTAAGATTCCCACTCTCATTGAAGGTTTTTCCACACTCCTGACACATATAGGATTTCTCCCCTGTGTGGATTCTCTCGTGGATCTTAAGACTCCGACTGTGAGTGAAGGTTATTCCACACTCCTGGCACTTATAGGGTTTCTCCCCTGTGTGAGTTCTCTGGTGGCTCTTAAGACTCCCACTGTGAGCAAAGATTATTCCACACTCCTGGCACTTATAGGGTTTCTCCCCTGTGTGGGTTCTCTGGTGGATCTTTAAACTCCCACTGTCAGTGAAGATTATTCCACACTCCTGGCATTTATATGGTTTCTCCCCGTGTGGGTTCTCTGGTGCCTCTTAAGATTCCCACTCAGAGTGAAGGGCATTTCACACTCCTGGCACATGTAGGGTTTCTCGCGTGTGTGGGTTCTCTGCTGGCTCTTAAGACTCTCACTCAGAGTGAAGGTTATTCCACACTCATGGCACTTATAGGGTTTCTCCCCGGTGTGGCTTCTCTGGTGGATCTTAAGACTCTCACTGTGAGTGAAGATTATGCCACACTCCTGGCACTTATAGGGTTTCTCCCCAGTGTGGCTTCTCTGGTGGATCTTAAGACTCTCACTGTGAGTGAAGATTATGTCACACACCTGGCACTTATAGGGTTTCTCCCCTGTGTGGATTCTCCGGTGGATCTTAAGATACCCAAATTGTGTGAAAGTTATTCCACACTCCTGGCACTTATAGGGTTTCTCCCTTGTGTGGGTTCTCTGGTGCCTCTTAAGATGCCCCAGTTCTGTGAAAGTTATTCCACACTGCTGGCACTTATAGGGTTTCTCCCCTGTGTGGGCTCTCTTGTAGATCTTTAGACTCCCACTGTGAGTGAAGATTATGTCACACACCTGGCACTTATAGGGTTTCTCCCCTGTGTGGATTCTCCGGTGGATCTTAAGATACCCAAATTGTGTGAAAGTTATTCCACACTCCTGGCACTTACAGGGTTTCTCCCCTGTGTGGGTTCTCTGGTGGATCTTAAGATGACCACCATGACTGAAGGTCTTTTCACAATCCTGGCACTTATAGGGTTTCTCCCCTGCGTGGGTTCTCTGGTGGCTCCTAAGATGCCCACATATGTAAAGATTGTAAAAAGATATATAGTGCACAAGTGCTATTTTAATCAAGAATTTTTTGGGGGGGATGGGGTGTGAGAACCAGACCCCAAACAAATCGTCCTTCTGCAAACTGTTTAATACCGGGTTTTTTTTACCACATTAGACCACACAGGTCCATTAGACCCGTACCTATAGTTAGGTACATATAAAAAAAGCAGGCCTCTGTCAGTCTTGGAAGACTATGGTATCATGCTCGGCGCTGCATACACTGCATGCGAAGCACGAAAGCCTGGGTTAGATAGTTATGGTAGATAGGCTGTTACCCAAGCAGCAAATCCCCCCTCTCCACGCCACTGAATTAGTCCAATGGAAAGGCAGAGCCTATACAATTGGATCCAGCTGGCATCGCAGAGCTGGGCTAAGGACAGGAGTTCACCCTGTCTTGTGGGGTCGACCCGGGTCTTGAACCCTGGCCTGCTGGTTAACAGGCACAGCATCTTAACCGCTTGCACCACCCACAGCCCTATGTGTACATATAATTAATAAATGTCATGTCAAGTTTTAGTATAATTATTTTTATTGTGAAATAATGATTTTTTAGTAAAATTTTAGTAAAATTTTAGCTTAGAATACTGGGATTTTCTTTATCATCTAAGACCGCATGGGTCCATTAGACCCGAATTTTTTTATCACCCACCTAAGACCGCATGGGTCCATTAGATCCGTAAGACCCATGAAAAGCATTATGGGTCCATTAGACCCGACCTCCAGTACAGAAAAACTGTAAATTCAAAAGTGTCATGCTTTTGGATTTGTAACTGTCTAACTAGCAGTAAAAAAGTGATAAAGTCTTGTCAAGTAATAATAATAAATTCCAGTAAAAAGACAACACACAACTTCCTGGCGGGTCTACTAGACCCGGTTGGGATTCCTTGGGTTAATAGATCTGAGAAGTCTTGGGCTTCAACTATCTTGGGAGCATAAAACCATCCCAAAGTGCGCTCCAGAAGGCCTTGGCTTTGAAGGTGCAGAAACAGGCTCTGGCAGGTGCAGCCTCTGCAAGAACTGCAAAGCCACAGCTCTGGTTCCGTCTCTCTCTGCAGGATCAAGAACCAGCCCTTTCCGTGCCTGCCTCGACCTTCTTGTCACAGCATCTCCCAGGCCTTCCTCCTCTCTCTGTGCTCAGACCTTCCCATTCCCTCCTGCTCCACCCTAGCAAGGTTTCCTCATCCCTTTGCAGGGTCACAGTGTGAAATGTCATTCTCAGGCCCAGCAGCCCCTTTGCACTTCATTGGAGGTAGTTATTTTTTTAAAAATTGATACTGAAATCAAGACATCCAGCATTGCTGGAAGGGAGTCAGTTAAGAGGGTTAAGTGAAACAGACCATAAGCAGACCCCTTTCAGAAGCAAGTCAGGAAAACCTGGACGGTGCAAGTCATGCCCGTTCCTCCCTCCAGACCTTCCCTCCCCAGTCTGTTTTCTTACCCCTGAGGACAGACAGGCATCACTTATGGGGCAAACTCAGCCTCAGCTGCAGCCAATGGTGGGCTTGACTGGGCAAGGAGGGAGCCTGGAGCACCGGTCAGCAGCAGAAGACAGACCCAGATCAACTCCCAGAACCCCAACCGAAGAAAGGAGTGCTGTGTTGAGCCTCCTTTTGTATGCGTCTCCTTACAAGGCCCTCTCTGCGCACGGCTGTAGTCTTGATTCAGGCCCTCCTGTCTCTCCTGCTGCTTTCCTGGAAGGGCAACAGTTTAAGGGGAAAGGAAGGTTAGTTTGCAGGAAAACTTACAAGTCTTTAACCAACCAGAGGCCAGATTAAGACAGGCCTGGTAAGTGACACAGACCAAGGGTGAAATTATCTGTTGACACAAACCACTCCCAAATCAGCAATCAATCAATCAATGAACTGTTTTACAGCTTTACATATTTGAAAACATGAATTAAAAGCAGGATATGTGGCTTGAGTGCATGGAGGAGGAAAGGACAAATAGAACTAGGGACTGGGGACACACCGCCTGGCTGCAGGGAGGAGGGCTGGCCTTGACCATGGACCATGGGAACTGGTACTGGGGGCAGATGGACTCCCACCAAACACCCTTGTTCCAGGTAGCAGCACCAGAGGAACCCCAATCACAGCCCTGGCTGCATCATCCCAAGCCAGCTGCCATGCCCTTGAGGGGGGAGAAAGAACATCTCACATATGAGGGGATTCCTGTCACCAGTGCCCCCTCTTGTTCCCCTGGAGAGCAACTCAGATCACCACAGGTGGCTGTATGGGGAGAAAGAATGTCCCACAGATGAGGGGATTCCTGTCACCAATGCCCCCTCTTGTTCCCCTGGAGAGCAACTCAGATCACCTCAGGTGGCTGTGGGGGGGAGAAAGAACGTCCTTCAGATGAGAGGATTCCTGCCACCAATGCCCCCTCTTGGTCCCCTGGAGAACAACTCAGATCACCTCAAGTGGCTGTGGGGGAGAAAGAACGTCCTTCAGATGAGGGGATTCCTGCCACTAATGCCCCCTCTTGGTCCCCTCAGAAAGCAACTCAGATCACCTCAGGTGGCTGGGGGGGGGGGGGAGAAAGAAGGTCCCTCAGATGAGGGGATTCCTGTCACCAATGCCCACTCTTGGTCCCCTCGGAGAGCAACTCAAATCACCTCAGGTGGCTGTGGGGGGGGGGGGGGGGAGAAAGAACGTCCTTCAGATGAAGGGATTCCTGCCACTAATGCCCCCTCTTGGTCCCCTGGAGAGCAACTCAGATCACCTCAGGTGGCTGTGTGGGGAGAAAGAACGTCCTTCAGATGAGGGGATTCCTGCCACCAATGCCCCCTTTTGGTCCCCTCGGAGAGCAACTCAGATCACCTCAAGTGGCTGTGGGGGGAGAAAGAACGTCCTTCAGATGAAGGGATTCCTGCCACTAATGCCCCCTCTTGGTCCCCTGGAGAGCAACTCAGATCACCTCAGGTGGCTGTGTGGGGAGAAAGAACGTCCTTCAGATGAGGGGATTCCTGCCACCAATGCCCCCTTTTGGTCCCCTCGGAGAGCAACTCAGATCACCTCAAGTGGCTGTGGGGGGAGAAAGAACGTCCTTCAGATGAGGGGATTCCTGCCACTAATGCCCCCTCTTGGTCCCCTCAGAAAGCAACTCAGATCACCTCAGGTGGCTGGGGGGAGGGAGAAAGAAGGTCCCTCAGATGAGGGGATTCCTGTCACCAATGCCCACTCTTGGTCCCCTCGGAGAGCAACTCAAATCACCTCAGGTGGCTGTGGGGGTTGGGGGAGAAAGAAGGTCCCTCAGATGAGGGGATTCCTCTCACCAATGCCCACTCTTGGTCCCCTCGGAGAGCAACTCAAATCACCTCAGGTGGCTGTGGGGGGGAGAAAGAAGGTCCCTCAGATGAGGGGATTCCTCTCACCAATGCCCCCTCTTGGTCCCCTGGAGAGCAACTCAGATCACCTCGGCTGTTGGGGGAGAAAGAACGTCCCTCAGATGAAGAGATTCCTGCCACCAATGCCCCCCTTTGGTCCCCTAGAGGAGAAAGTAGTTGGGGGTAGTCCAGAGGGATTGGGGTTCTGGGGAAGTGAGGCAGTATTTTCCTCAGGAGCAAGCAACAAAATGACTGTCATTAGAAGATATTGAAACAGACCAGGGCATGCTTTGGGGCTTCCTCCTGCACTGCTGAGGACGGACACGGATTCCCAGCCTGCTTCTCTTCTCCTCACTTCCACCTCAACTGCCCCCAACTGCTCTCACTGTCCCCAACTGCCTCTTCTGACTGGCCCAGCCACATTTGTGAACCACACCAGTCTGAACCAGGGTGACCAGATGGCCTCTTTTCCCAGGACGTGTCCCCTTTTTTAGTCCTGTGTCCGTGAAATAAAAAAATGTTCATTGTTCTCCTCCTGATTGGGAGTAGGCAGCTTAAAATTAATAAATTATAGTTAACAAATTATATGTATTTGTTTTAAATTTTATAATAAATAATAGAGTGTTTAAGGGTACAATAGGGCTGTGGGTGGCACAAGCGGTTAAGTCACTGTGCCTGTTAACCAGCAGGCCAGGGTTCGAGACCCGGGTCGGCCCCACAAGACAGGGTGAGCTCCTGTCCTTAGCCCAGCTCTGCGACGCCAGCTGGATCCAATCATATTGGCTCTGCCTTTCCATTGGACTAATTCAGTGGCGTGGAGAGGGGGGATTTGCTGCTTGGGTAACAGCCTGTCTTCCATAACAATCTAACCCAGGCTTTCGTGCTTCGCATGCAGCTTATGCAGCGCAGAGCACGATACCATAGTCTTCTAAGACTGACGGAGGCCTGCTAAGGGTACAATCCAAACCCCAGTTAGGCTGGCATAACTCCTGGCGGGGTTAGTCCAGTGAAAAGGTATGCGCCGGCCTCCCCACATTACCATGGGAGTGCGAAGCAGCAAGATGAGCAAAGCTAGCTAAGCTATATGAGCAAAGCTTGGATGCTAAGCTGTGCTGGAGCGAAGCCATGGCCAGGCTACATTAGCTCTCTCAGCCTGCCAAGTCTCCTTTTATTTACTTGACAGGATAGCTCATTCATTGCTAGGCATTGTTACATGATAATGTTGCAATGTGCAATATGCATGTACAGCAATATCATAAAAGCAATTCAACACTATTCCATAGAAGTCTGTTCAGTACTTTACCCATCGTACAGGGTTCACATGGTGTTAGTGCGTTTACATGCAACACTGTCACGCCATGTTCATACAATGTTTACATTATTATCAAACCTTTCTCCTTGTGAAATAGTGAGTGCAGTCGACAGCCTGCTGGACAGGCCACATCAGCTATTTCAGAGGCCAAGGTTTTTTGGGGGGAGGGATAATTTCTACACACACCCATATTTTTTTCATTGCAACTCCCACTTCATAGTGAACACAAGTTCATTTTGTTTTTCCTGATGTACACGTTAGGGGTCTTACATGTAGCACTTATTCTTCACATCCAGTGTTCTCTTGTTTCTTTCTTTTTATACTTCCACAAATTGAGTGTTACTGCATAAAACTCAGGTATTAAAATCCATGACTTTATTCCAACATCCACAAACACTAGTTGAAACCACATCTGTGAGGGTGATTTGCATCTCATAATGATGGAACCTTAAGATTACCATTAATGGGAAGCATTTATAAAGGATGTAGCCATTTTCATGAATGCATATTAAACAGTCTCATAATTACCATCTTTGTCAAAAAGCAATTTCTCATGGATTATATTTGGCTGCCCATAAGGAGTAATACATTATGGACTGCAATAATTATGAAGATATTTGTAACATGAATTAATGAAGATTGGGATATAAACTGTGAACTTTGCCTAATAGTGTGACAATTTTTTTGTAGACCATCTTTCATCCAAACAGTTTTTAAAACAGCTTTAAAATATAATTACTATCAAAGTGGAGTAAAAGAAAATTGCTCTCTTGGAATTGTTGTGTGGAAAGATGCTCCATTAGGCTTTCAGTTACTCTGAATCTTTGAAAGTGTGAACTTAATTCTCAAATGTTTGCCTGCTCATTTGTTCTGTATGACATAAACATGTAACTATCTATTTAGTGGTATGTATTAATTTATATTCCAGCTCTTGCAAGCTCTGAGCTCCCCCCAATTCCAGGGACTCAAGCTGCAAGTGGTAAATTATAAGTACGGCAGGTGCCACGATATGCCCTTCCCACCCGCAGTTGGAGCTATTTCAGGCAGCAGTGGCAACCTGTATGATACGCAGGATATGGTTTGGTGAGTACTTATACTCACCATGTTGCTGTTGCTACCTGGAATGGCTTCAGTGGCAAGTTGTCCAGGCTGGCTACACAACAAGTTGTTGTCCCTGTGGTATTTACTGTCCTGCCCCCCTCCCCAACATTATGCTACTGGCTCAAGACATTGGCACTTTCCAACAGTAGTAGACTGAGTGGTCAATACCAGATTGAGATGAATCTCAGTTTCTTCTGTACTCACATAGACTCAAACTTGTAAGAATATAATGGTGTGCTTAAATAATATTACTACCATTACATAGTATAAGAAAGGGCATTGGGTACTTTAGAGAATAAATACAAATACACACACACATTCCAAAAACAATACAAGTAAATCTTCTAAATCTTACAGGGCACAATCCTAACCAATTTAGGCCAGCACAACTCACCCATATTCCCCCTTGCCATGGTGGTGTAGGGAGGCCAGCCAGCCTATGTCTGTGCACTGGCTTAACCCTCCTAAAGAGTGGCGCAGAAGTGCCTTATAGCACTTTTGTGCCACCCTCCACCCCAGCCAGCAGCAGACATGTGTCAGGACTTGCGCTAGCCTAACCAGGGGTTAGGACTACGCTGTATCTTAATTACCATTGCTCCCAAAAGGTACATTTCTCTCATACTCACATTATAGGTTTGCTGCACATGTATTCAATGTTCACTCAACATCCCCACTCATTTCAAATGGGGATAGACTTAACAGTCTATAACTGGCAATGCATTTTCCATTTGATGGCAGAAAGTAAGATATTGCACCACATCCAGTTGCTTGTCATAGTGATCTGACATTTAGATCAATGACATTTCACTTTGCTATCATACTCTTCTTCAATATAATTTATAAATAAAATATAAAGGGAACTTCAAAAATATGTTTAAACATTATATATATATATATATATATATATATATATATATATATATATATATATATGTGTGTGTGTGTGTGTGTGTGTGTGTGTGTGTGTGTGTGTGTGTGTGTGTTTAACAATATATATGTATTGTTTAGTATTAATTTCTAAATTAGCCACGAGCTTGTATTGACCACCCTCTTCTGAGATGCGGATTTTTATTATCACATACCTACCACATAAATGCAGTCTTTCTTTCCCAGAGGCTTGCGGTTTGCCCAATAAGGATCTCTTGCAATAATTTTTAAATTAAGCAATGAATAATTGAAAATATCAGGAAGTGGTCTGGTTCATTTGGGAAATGGTATGGAATTTATTCAGTCGTCTGAAGCTAAAGGCAGTCGACATCCCTGCATGTTTGAAGGTAAACATTTGAGAATGATCACATCAGCTCAACACCATGCTAAAGGGAGGGCACATTGGGGTGTGTGAGCCCCCCCCCCCCCCCAAATTGTGTAGTATGTCTTGCTTCCTTTGAGCTTTTGGGTCTGTGCTGCAGCCTATTAATTTGACTATGGAGTCTTACGCTAATGACTGCCATTTAGGATTGACATCTGGTTCATTTGATACCAGCAGTGGTAGCAATCACTCTCTTGCAAGGTTCACCTTTCAAGCAGCCACCAAAGGAGAAACCAACAGGTTCATGATGATGCTTTTCAGTATTTATTCCTGGAGAGATTTCCCTACTTATATCTAACCTCTGAGCTTGGAATATATATGCAGTATCTAATTATAAGTTACATCTAATTATAAGTAACATCTTCCTGAGTGTACAAATGGTTTCACATGTATTATCTTGATGCTCTTACAAAAGCCTTGTAAAGTGAGCAAGTATTGTTATCCTTTGATTTCAGCCAAATCTGAGGTATAATTAAGGCTGCATCCTAAGCTCCAGTAAGTCTGGCCTAGGACCCAGCATAAATCCTATGCTGACCTGGGGGTGTCACCAAATTGCCATAAGGCGTTTCCGCACCACTCCTGGGAGAAGGTTAGGCCAAAGCACAGACATGTACTTGCATCCCTACATCACCACAGGAACAGGTAGACTGGTGAGTTGTGCCAGTCTAGGTTAGGATTGCACCCAAAGTCAACTAATGTGGTCAAAAGAGAGAGGAAAGCCAAACTGGACATTGTGGCCAAAGGTATAACTTAGGTGAAGCCTGAGAGACACATGCACTGGGTACTATGCTAGAGATGCATGACTGCACCCAAGCTCTGCCCAGTCACATCTGGGTTTTCCCAGAAGGGCATGACACTGCTGACTTTGTGCACTTGTCTTCTATGTAGGCTTCCAGGCTACTCACAAAAAGTAACAAGGTAGTTGGAGCCAAAGAAGCAAGCAAGGTCTTAAAAAGGATATCTTAACTATGCAAAGAAATATGCAGCCCGATCCAGCTTTCCAGCACTAATGCAATTAGAGATGGAATATACCAGTGTTGGGAACACAACTTGTATTACTCAGACTTGAGTTGCAAAAATTCATTATTTTTTGGGTGACCCACATGCAGGGAAGAATCTGAAAAATACTCAAGTCAGTGCCCCACATTCCAAAGAGAATTTGGATTTATGTCACGTGACATCACTACCCCAGTCAATGGGGCAATTCATAGAAGTGTTCAGAAGAGTCCCATGACTCAAGTTGAGTCTAGAGTTACCTCCCTTGGGAACTTGTGTTGAAATCAAGTCATAAGGCACTTTCCAAGTCCTCAAGTAAACTTTTATATACAGGTCCCCCCTGCTTTCTAACAATTCGTTTTCTGACAATCCACTATATCAACACTCATTCATTCAACACATGTTCCATTCTTTCAACCTCTTCTGATGTTCTAAAGGCCGAAATTGTCCTCCCCCATCTTCCCCATCTTGTAGCTCCTGGTCTAATCTAATCCCATTCCCAAAGGAGTTAATGAGAATCCATTTGAATAAATCTTTGTGTTGCAGCAGGAATTGGCCAGATAAAAGGGGTATTTGCAATTTGCTAGCTGAAAAAGCACTGGAAACAACATTTATAAACTAAAAAAACTGGGTTCCCCTTTTCAACCATTATCACTTTTGCATGGTACTCTCTCCCAAACCTATCTAATAAGTGGGGGATGCCTGTATGTAGCATAGAGCAACTCTATTGGACTTGAATAGAGTTTAAAAAGCCTCCTTTAAAAAACCTGCTGTGGGGAAAAAAATGAACTGTCTTTATTAAACAACCCCATCCCGCTATCCCCACTCATCATAAACAGGACGGAAGGAATAGATGGACTGTGATGTCAGGGTAAGAAGTGGTAAGAGGGAGGAGAAGGGTCACATGTTCTAGTTGTAAGATTTACCCAACCCAAGTCTTGGCAGCCCTACTCAGAAGTCGTCACACTACAGCTGATCATTCAATGAGGGTTCTTCCTCCTACTACCCATGTGGTGAAAAGCATGATTGCTATGAACTGCTTCCTCCCTTACATGGCTCATCTTCTCCCTGGACTTCCCTTGGGCAATTCCTCCTGCCCTCCCTCCATCAACAAAAAAACTAGAACTCCTATCTTTTGTACACCGATCATCTGTTCCTGCCTTTCTATCAGAATCCATTTATTCTCCCAGGAAAAATTAATGCTTTGAAAGGGTTAAACATTAAAAGGAAGCATTAACCCTTTCCTGCCTCATGGTTGGAATTCCCTACTGCTTACCTGGCCTGAATGATGTTTTCCAGTCTGCAAAAATAGTAAACAAGCATCCTCCAGACACAGACAGACTTAACTTAGCAACTTGAATATGGGGCCCTGATCTGAGTGTTTTTCAGAGTTTTCCATGCACATGACTCACAAATCAGTGAGTTTAAAAAAAAATTGTGAATTTTTGCAACTCAAGTCTGAATCATCAGAGTTGATTTCCCAATACTGGTATATTCCATCTCTGATTGCAGTTTCATCAGTGCTGGAAAGTTGGATAGAAGGCTCTAAGTATAATTCTTTGCAGTTATGATATCGTTTTTAAAAACTTGCTGCCTGAAAGTTTTATTATTCAGCATACGCTCAATTCAATTCCGTTCATTCATGATATATATTTAACTTGCATAATGGTATTAAAGTATTGGCCTTAAAATTATCCAGCCCCTCTTAAAACACATTCACAATATGTGTCTCACGGGAGAAACAGCTTATGTTCAAATATTGTTTTAAATTACAATTACTAAAGACTTTTACGATTGTTATCATCATTTATTTTTATGATATGCTGTGTTGTAGTTCTCCTTAATACTTGAAGGGATTTTAATTAGGCTTAGGGGGGAAAAAGGAGGGAAACATTTTAAAGAATAAATAAGTAGCAAAACCACAAGGGAACGAAAACCTAGAAAAACGGTAAAAATAGTATAATTTGGTTTTGCAAGGGCAGCATGTAATTTACCATCTTAATCCTCATCATATTCATGATCATGACTGTATTTCATGAGATTTTATTTGTAGCACAATCCTATGAGGCCCACTCAAAGTAAGCCTCACTGCATTTAATGGGACTCACCCTACAATCCAGAGTAAGTGCCTCTTACGTCTTCCCGTAGTTACTCTGGATTGTTCTACGCATTTCCCATAGGTTTCCCATAGGTGGTACCCAGTGGTGGGCACCAGCAGGTTCGCACCTACTCTGTAGAACCGGTTGTTAACGAGAGATAGGACATATAAAGTTTAAAAATATCCATTTAAAAGTGGCTGCCAGATGGGCAGAGAACCGGTTGTTAATTTATTTGAAGCCCATTACTGGTGGTACCATAACTACGTCGGTGGTAAAAGGTCCTGAAGTTACTCTGGATTGTAGCCTTACTGTCAAACTTACATACAGGTAAGTATGCATAGGATTGCAGCTCTATTGTCTGGTGAGTAAATAGGATTCACTTGCATTGGTAAGTATATATGTAAGCTCATAAACTGGTAAGTAAACTAGAAGGTAAATAGGATTCATCTAATACAAATTTTTACCCAATCCAGAGCACACTCATAACCAATTTAAGCTGGCATATCTCCCCTGTCTCTCTGTTCCCACGGTGGTGTGGGGAGGCTCGCACATGACTGTGCATTGACCTAATGCACATAATGCACAGTCTATAGTGTCTTTTGGCAGAAGTGTCTTATGGCACTTTTGTGACACCCCCAGAACAGCACAGGACTTGTGCCGGGATTTAGATTGGCCTAACTGGCGATTAGGATTGCAGCCCAAGTTTTCTAAAAACAATTATTGTGATAATCTCAATTATTATGAGAATTATTGTGAGAATACATTATTTTGAGAATGTAGGTCAGTCCCTCCTCTTACATCAGTGTGCTTGTTGGACTACAGTCCATCTGGTTCCATGATGGTGGTTGAATATTGACATCGTTGTTTCAATATAGGGGATAAGTCTCCTCTGCAGAACAAACTGAAACATCGAGTGATACCATTTTTTTCTTTTCCCAAGTGTCCCTAATGGATACTTTTCATATAAGTTACCTTCAACAACTGGCAATCTTGTTGTCTCAATGGGTTGAAATTGAGACAAATACCCTTGACTTAAATGGTAGTTTGCTGTCAAGTGGGAATGAGAGTTCTTTTCTGAAGGGAAATATGATTGGAATCTCCCATTTGAAGCCACTGTCAATTTTCTGACTCAAATTCTACTACACAGTTACAAGCAATATAATTATAAAACCCATCAAACATTTGCGCTACTGTCCACAACTACAATATATTGGGACATATCAGTATGATATGGGACATATCAGTATGACTCAAGTAGGAACTTGAGTCAAAAGACTTTTGCTGCAATCCTAAACATGTCTACTCAGAAATGTCCCATTGTTTTCTATGGGACCTAATCTCAGGAAAGTGTGTATAGGATTGCAGACTCAAGTCACAAAAATTCCATTTTTCAAGTCACTCAAAAACTATAGAATTACAAACATTTTAATCTGTAACACTCAGGGCACAATCCTAACCAATTTAGGCCAGCACAACTCACCCATCTCTTTATTCCTGTGGTGGCGTGGAGAGGCTGACACATGTCTGTGTACTGGCCTAACCTACTAATAGTAAGGCACTTCTGCAACACCCTCAGACAAGCATGAGACTTGTGCTGGATTAACTGGGGGTTCGGATTGCAGCCTCAAGTTTTATTCCCTCCCCTCCCCCAACTTGCCTTAAACAAAACCCAAAAAATCAGCTGGGCCCTGTTATGGAAGCCCTACATCTTTCACAGAATGGTTTTGCCTTGCATTATGTTCTGTCCAACTGTTCATAGATAATGTCCATAATTTTTGAAATTTGCAGCTGTTCAGTTTGCTCGTGAGACTTTTCATAATAATTAGACAGGTTTCATTTGTATCAGAGATAGGTCTTGATTTCAGCAACCTCACACAGTGGGAATTGAAAAGTACACTAATAAAAAGTTATTGTGGGTTCTGCCCCCCTCCCTAGGGAACATTTATGTCCCCCCTGAAACCAACTGAGGTCATCGATTTGGGGACAACTTGGGGCCAACATTCTTTGAGAAACTGCCCTAATTTTCACGAGAAGGGTGAGAAAAATATAGATTGACTATTGTGGGATATTGACCAGCTTCCCAATGCACTAGATATTGTTCCTTGCAGGTGGCAAATGCACTGCATTGATCAGTTTGGAAGCATTTCAAAGTGGATCCCTGCAGACTATTGCAAAGCATTTTATACCAAATCACATTATACACCCGGAAAAGGAATCATAGAACTTGGTTGCTGATTTTATGTGGCCCAAGAGAGGAACTTTCATCTTCTAGTAATAAAGAGATAAAACTCAATTATTTGATAAATGCATTTTGCATTTTCCCTGCAAGGAGCTTACCTACTTTATCTTTCTATTCCTGGTGTCTCTGTTCAACCTTATTAAACTTAGATCTGAGCTAATATGCACTTATTGCACTCATAATCTCATGTATCTGTAACAGTCATTCTTCCCAAGGCTGATAGCATCCTTCTGTGATTTATCGGTCCTAATAGAGACACAGTAAAATAACTAAAACAGCAAGTGATGACTTGAATGTGTGAATCAGACATCAGAGATCCAATAGAAGAGGAAGACCATGTCTCTTAGGGGATTACATTGAGCTACAGCCTTGCCTGAAATAGATTTTTGAGGAACCCACATGTCACTGCAGGGTAATAGGCAATATACAGCTCCAATGCAGCTGCAATGTGGTCCTAAGATCTCATTGGCATCCTTCAGTCTCGAAAGACTCTGGTATCGTGCTCTGATTGGAGGTCCTGAAACAACATCTAGTGTGGCTAAAAAGGCCAATTTGAGAGTAGCAATCCCTTCCACACTGAGGACAAATAAATTCTGTCCCCTGCCCAGGTCCCAGGTTTCGCTGCTTTCGGGTCTGTCTCTTTGCTTCAGCCTGCCAAACAAGTGTCTCTTCCAGTTGGAGAAGGCCATGCTGGGTCATTTGCCTCCACGCTGAACGATCGGAGGTCAAGGTTTCCCAGCTGTTGATGTCCATTCCCAAGGCCTTTAGATCCCTCCTGCAGATGTCTTTGTATCACAGCTGTGGTCTCCCTCTAGGGCACTTTCCCTGCACTAATTCTCCATGTAGGAGATCTTTTGGAATCCGACCCTCAGCCATTCTCACAACATGCTCAAGCCAGCGTAGACACTGCTGTTTCAGAAGTGTGAACATGCTAGAGATTCCAGCACGTTCCAATACTGCATCATTTGAGACTTTGTCATGCCAGGTGATGCCAAGAATACGTCGGAGACAGCGCATATGGAAGGTGTTCAGCTTTCTCTCCTGCCATGCATAAAGGGTCCAAGACTCGCTGCAGTACAAGAGTGTGCTCAGGATGCAAGCTCTATAGACCTGGATCTTTGTATGTTCCACCAGCTTCTTATTAAGCCATACTCTCTTTGTAAGCTTGGAGAACATGGTAGCTGCTTTACCAATACGTTTATTCAGCTCAGTATCTAAGGAGAGAGTGTCAGAGATAGTTGAACCAAGGTACACAAAGTCATGGACAACCTCCAGTTCATGTTCAGAGATTGTGATACAGGGAGGTGGATCCACACCCTGACCCATGACTTGTGTTTTCTTCAAGCTGATTGTTAGTCCAAAGTCTTGGCAGGCTTTGCTAAAACGGTCCATAAGTTTTTGAAGGTCTTTGGCAGAGTGAGCAGTGACAGCAGCATCGTCGGCAAAGAGGAACTCCCGCAAGCATTTCAGCTAGTCCGTGGACTTTGCTGTTAGTCTGGAAGGATTGTAGAGTTTTCCGTCTGATCTGGTCCGGAGATAGATTCCCTCTGTTGCGTTTCCAAAAGCATGCTTCAGCATGACTGCAAAAAAGATCCCAAATAAAGTTGGTGCGAGGACGCAGCCCTGCTTCACTCCACTTCGGATGTGAAAGGAGTCTGATGTTAAGCCATCAAAAACTACAGTGCCCTTCATGTCCTCGTGAAAGGACCTGATGATGTTGAGGAGCTGAGGTGGGCATCCAATCTTGGGGAGGATTTTAAAAAGGCCATCCCTACTAACCAAATCAAAAGCCTTTGTAAGGTCTATGAAGGCTACAAAGAGTGGCTGTCTTTGTTCCCTACATTTCTCTTGCAACTGTCGAAGGGAAAATACCATATCAGTGGTGGACCTGTTGGCTCGAAATCCACACTGTGATTCAGGATAGATTCTCTCTGCAAGCACCTGAAGCCTCTTCAGTATGACACGGGCAAGCAGCTTCCCTACAACACTAAGAAGAGAGATGCCACGGTAGTTGTTGCAGTCACCCCTGTCGCCTTTGTTCTTGTACAGTGTGATGATATTAGCATCCTTCATGTCCTGTGGTACTCCACCTTCCCTCCAACAAAGGCAGAATATCTTGTACAGTTCAGTGGAAATGGTCCCTCTACAGCACCTCAGAACTTCAGCAGGGATGTGATCTTTCCCGGGTGCCTTGCCAAAAGCAAGGGAATCCAGGGCTTCGTTTAGTTCTTCTAAAGTTGGTTCACTGTCGAGTTCCTCCAAGACAGGCAGGCACTCAATGTTGTTTAATGCTTCTTCAGTTACTACATTTTCTCTGGAGTATAGCTCAGAGTGGTGCTGCACCCAGCGCACCATCTGCTGTGCTCGGTCCTGGATGACCTCACCTGTAGCGGACTTAAGCGGGACAGATTTCCTCACTGTTGGACCTAAGGCCTGCTTGATGCCATCATACATCCCCTTGATGTTGCCTGTGTCAGCTGCTCCCTGGATCTGAGAGCAAAGCTGCAGCCAATAATTGTTAGCACATCTCCTGGCAATCTGTTGGACTTTGCTACAGGCGGCTCTCAGGGCTTGGAGGTTGCACTCACTAGAACAGGCTTTATATGCAGTTAGAGCTCTCCTCTTTTCCTCAAGGGCTGGTGTCAGTTCCTCCGAGTGGGCTTCAAACCAATCTACTGTCTTTTTAACCAGCTTACCAAAAACTGACAAGGCGGTAGTATAAACAGCATTCTTGAAATGTTCCCACCGTTCAGAAGCGTTTGCCTCAGCCGGGCCCAGGAGAATTTCCTCAAGTGCTTGGTCAAATTCCAACACAACAGGTCTTGTTGATATTGATTTGTGGTCTTCCTTCCTTCTTTGAGTGATGCAGCCTCTTTGCTTGTAGTTTTACTCTGCTGCACACCAAGGAGTGGTCAGTATCGCAATCAGCACTCTGATAGCTACGTGTGATCTTAATGCTGGGAAGGCTGGAGCGCCTGGTGAGGATCAAGTCAAGCTGATGCCAATGCTTCGATCTTGGGTGTCGCTAAGATACTCTGTGTTGAGGCTTTGTGTTAAAGAATGTATTGCTAACACAAAAATCATAGCAGCAGCAAAACTCCAGCAAGCGTTGGCCATTTTCATTCATCTTCCCAATGCCAAAACGACCTAGACAAGCGGGCCAAGAACTATGGTCAGATCCAACTCTTGAATTAAAATCACCAAGAATAAACAATGGTTCTTTCTCAGGGATTTTCTTGATAGTGGCAGCCAAATCATCATAGAATTTGTCTTTGGATTCGGCTGAAGATGATAGTGTTGGTGCATATGCACTAATAAGAGTGACTAACCCCACAGATGACTGTAGCTGCAGAGACAGAATTCTTTCACTTCCTCCAATAGGTGGAATAATGAGTCCAAATAGGGTGTTTCTAACTGCAAAGCCAACTCCATATTCCCTAATCTCACTTGATGGCTTTCCCTGCCAGAAGAATGAGAAATTTCTCTCCTTAATAGATCCTGAGTCTGACAGCCTTGTCTCTTGAAGGGCAACTATGTCCCTCTCCAGTCTGCTCAGCTCCATATCAATGACAGCTGTCTTACGTACATCATCCAGTTCTCGCAAATTGTCGGAAAAGCCGGGGGTCATTGTCCGAACATTCCAGGTGCCCGAACTTTCCAGGTGCTGGTCCTAAGATAAGGGAACAAATAATCCCCTGCCTTGAAGAGGTTTCCAGGACTTACCCTCCCAATGCATGATACAGCACACTCCTAATTGATAAGGTCATATGGGCACTGGATAGTTGAATAGGATAGGGCACTTAGCTACCTGCCAGTAGATTTCTGCTGTTTGCATTGATGTCAGATTTAGATTTACAGCCCATATGTTTTAAGTAGATCTTAACATCTGCTGCCATAAGTCCTGGGCTGCCAGCGTTACAAATCCATGCAGCTGTTCTGCGCTGCAGGAAACCCAGAGCAAATGGTTAGATACCCCATGTGTTCACCAGTGGCTCTCCTAGCCTGCAGTGGAGCAAATAAGTTGACAGTGGGGGCAGTTTGGCTGTGGATCCTAGTGGCTTTGGCTCTCACCAAGGTCATATTACCATTTTCCTGGAGCAAAGTGTATCCTCGGATTCTTGCACCAGCTAAGGGGAAATAAGTAAAAAAATATGTTTACTTACCTCCTCCTATGCAAGCTGATTACTTCTCCCATCATCACAAGAAACACTCTCTGTCAGCGGTACTGCATCCTATTGGTTGATGGAGTAAAATAGTGGGCTGTCCACCTAGTTAGTGCTCTTGTGCATCACAAAGCATGTTGACACTCCTCTGATGCTCACTCAATACTTTTCCATGCAATCAGTTCAGACAGGAAACAAATATACCAATAAATAGATCACAAAGGACTACACACATTTTCCTGTCTTAAAAGTTAGACCTATTCTTAGATACACTTAAGCTGCTGAATCTAAAAACAGAATTGGCTTTTCCCAATTGGCACAAGTTGGGGGTGGTGATATATATACACTTATATAGACCTTATGAGGAAGCTTATGAGGAAGCTGCCTGAATCAGTATATATGAGTTCAATACCATACCCTATTCTCCCTCCCTCCCCACACAAACTAAAGTCAGTTGGGCAAAACCCATGCCATTTTTTGATTCAGCATCCCCCAAAGGTATTTTAAAACTGCAATCTTAAAGATACTTTCCTCGGAGTAAGACCCAATGAACACAATGGGGCTTACTTTGGTAGGCATGGATAGGACTGTGCTTGAAATTCATTAAAACATCCTTGACAACTTCAAAAAGGTTTCTTTTTCCCCTGTAAATCTGTGTTGTGAATTACAATAATAAAAATAATAATATGTACTTTTGAATAGTTGTGTATATTATTTAAAGAAAGCACAAGGGCCGAACAAAATTCAGGAAACTATTTTTCTTAGGTGTGTTTATGCATAAGATGAAAACTATTCAGCGTTCTTCCAGCTAGTTCCACCAGTAACATAACATGATATAAACTATCATCACTATGTCAGTTCCCTTAAACAAATCTTTTGAAATTATTATTACTCTAAAAGCACACAACTGTACCCTTCAGGAAAAAAATCCTGACATGATAAGATTCCCCCACCCCCTCTATGTACGGAGCTTGTCAGTCTGGTTTTAATTTAGGATTTAAACACATTAATGCAAAGTACATTAAACTGCTCCAGCTAAAGATTAGGATGACACTGAAATTAGCTGAATGTCTCCTTTGAAGCAAAGGTAAACATGAATCAAAAATAATCTGAATGGGAATGGTGAATATTCATGAGATTTTCTATTTCATGCCTTAAAGAGCAAAGGAGAAACAGGCTGGCAAAGGTCAAACATCAGAAAATCCTGTTGCTTATTTGGAATGAAAAAAGATTTATTGTTAAGCTGTGCAATCCAAGATGTGGCATTAACAATATTATTTTTAATATAATGAACTTTACATCACATCAGCATAAGAAATGCAATGAGGAGATACTGACAATCATTACATGCTTTTGGTTCCCCACAAACTATGCCAAATAATAATGACACTTTTACAGCCCTAACAAAAAGTGTGATATTGCTGGCGCGATGTTGGACTTTCTGTCCATGCATCCTAACTAAACTAAATCCTAAACATCCAAAACTATGAGCATTGTTTTAACTCCCCAGTACTTGTACTCAATCTAATATATCATTCAAAATAGTGTTCAACTGTGTGAATGTTTTAATTACATCTCTTTAAATGTAACTACTTTGATCAAGTGCAGGGTGAAGAGGAAATTTACAGAAGAGGAAATTTAGACAGGTGCTGCTTTTTAAACCCTTCTATGTGGAGTTAAACCAGCCTAAATTCCCTTTTCTATACAATGCTTAAAGGCAGAGGCATTCTGTCCTCCATTCTATATGGTCACCTTGACCAAGTGTACTAAAGGAAGTCCAAATGAAAACTGACAAAGGCTGCAATCCTAAAGACACTTTCCTGGGAGTAAGACCCAATGAACACAATGGAGCTAACTTTTGAGTAGACATGGTTAGGATTGTGCTCAAAGTAATGCTCCAACTTGGTCAATGACACTACTCAGATCCAGGAAGTGGAGAAGGTGGTGGAAAGCAGTCAAGCAGGGAGTGGGAGGCAAGGCTCGGATCAGGCAGTTATGTCGGATCCAAGCCCAGACCCTGGATGGCTGGGAGCAGCCTCTGGCTGCCACTGTTTACTTGGATCTGTGCCACCTCCAAAGATCAAGGCTGTTCTTTCCTTACCCAAAGAAGAGGAAAAACTTTCTCTCCTCCATGGTAGCACATCAGGAGCCCCAATGAGACCTGATGAACCAGCCTGCCTGTTCCAGCAGAAGTGAGGATTGTGCTTCCATAAATGAAAAAAGCTATTTATACTAGTATTAAATGAAATTTTTTTAAAAGTTTGGGATACCTTGTTGTCTTTGGGACTTTGCAAAGAACGTATTTCATCAGCAGCAACATATTTTCTTGGATGGGGCAATAAGACACTTGAAATATCAGATTTATCTGCAGGGGGTAAATTGTCCTTGAAAGATATAAAGCCAGCATAAAGGAGAATTTATAATGCCTCTCCTGGGTTTGACAATATTAATTTGTCTCAACCCATTTGGAAGTCTTGGCCACACTGCCACTTTCCTAGGTGCATTCTAATGAGAGCGCCACTGTCTCATTAAGCTAAATGGCATTCAGCATTGAACACGACAATAATTCAGAGGCAATTGTCATAGAATATACGACGAGACGGTATTAATAAATGGTAGCCATATGTGCTGAATGTAATGAAAACAGAATAATAAATGGGTTAAAACAAACCTCAACGGATCCTCACTATTCAGATCTGTAATAAATGTGGAAACATGAACAAGAGTGTGTTTCGGAAAAGGTTTTGAACATAGATATGAATACATAGATATTTGCATAAATGTACGTGTGTCAATATCTTTTTATTGCTTTCCATTTCAGCTGCGGCTCTTGGATGAAACTTTCAGAGTGTATTAATTTTAAACAACACTCCCGTTCAAATCAGCCATGTATTTTAAAGAGCATCTTTTGCACAACTCTGATCGTATGTGAATAATGTAGTACCGCAACACGGTGAAAGGACGTTTCAGTGGGTTTTTTTATATTTAGAAGAAATACATTCAGGGCACAATCCACAGAGAAGAAAGGCCAGCCCAAGACCCCTGTGCTCACCCAGAAGTGTAGCAAAGCACATTTGCACCTCCTTGTGAGCCAGGAAGGCTAGTGTGAGGCCATAAGTGAATGAAAGCTCTGCATTCTTTATCCAGACTCAACATATATATAGAGGTATTGAGGAGACTCTGCTAGTGGTCATGATTATGAAGATCTCTGAGCCCAAATTTCAACCCAATCATACGTTACCCACCCACTCCGCAGCACCACAGTAGCTGCTGCCAAGGAGGCAGGTAGAGGTCTTTTCAGGGTAAATACCCTATGTCTGATCAGGTAGCTGCTATAGGACTACTTGGATCTGCTTGAAGCCTCATGTAAGGCTTTCAGGTCCAGGAGGGGCATTTCAGGTGAGATGTTGCCCTGCCAACTGCATGGGAGGTGGTCCATCACGAGGGTGACATACTAGCTTCCCACACCACGTGAGTCAAATCCTCATCACCCAATTGAAAACTACTCTGACTGGTTCCACTGAAGCCAAAAACATTAATGCCACATAAAAATGCAAGCACACATCATTGGCTATATGTGCCTCAGTTATTTAATTGTGCACAAGATTGAGGCCAACATTTTGACTTGTGGCTTTATCTGAATTGCACAATTTTCCCCCAATGATAATTTGAATAATAAGGAATGCCAGAATATTGTGGTTTAGATATTGGAAGACAGAGAAATATGAATTGTGTGTGATTTTTCAAAACTTTAATACAAATACCAGTCTTTTACTGTCTGATGAAGTGTTAGGGTTTGAATCTAATAACGAAACATGTTTGGTCAGGCAAGTTGATTCAAGGCTGATGCAATTCTGCAGAAGGCTGATGCAATCTAGCTGATGCAATCTGTAACTGCTCTTACAGCATGATTCAGCAGAATTGGAAGTGCTGAGTCACTGGTTACATGACTGCAATATCTCTAACTGATTGGTGTTTCACTATATTTAAGTGTGTATGAGATTATTGCAAAGTGTGGGTTACTGAGGAGGAGTATTATTACTGTTTGATACTCTGAAAGACTGGACTGTATCTGTGGACTGACTTGTGGACTGTTTAACTGGATTACTGAGATTGGAATAACCCTGCAACTGGATGTATGTATATGACTGATCTACTGCTTTGACCTTGGACTGTGTTGACTTATCTTCTGCCTGTGGTTTTGAACAATATGTTATCTTGAACTATAAACAGCTGTGTGTTTACTTTGTGCTGCTGCCCTCTCATCCTCTGCACAACTACTCTGCTTAGCCCTGCTAATCCTGCAGGGACTCACATTCCTAACATTCCTATTTTAAATGTCTCGTGCACTCTATAAATGCCACTTCAGAAAATGTATGCCCTGGGAGGAGATGGCAGGACTCTGAAATATATTTCACCAGAAATATCAGAAAGAACCTCACATATTATTGTTTGAATCTAGGGCCTAAAGTAGCTTTTCCACCCTATTACAATTGAGAACAATATGCACACTTTATTTGCTAAGCAAACTGCCATAAACTATGAAGCAACAATGTTGAACACCATGATAAATCAGAAGATAATGGATTCCTGTATTTATTAACCTCATAAAATGAGCAAATTATGTTTGGCTCTGAACAGTCTCCTAATTTGGAGAAATTGAAGGCAACGGCCATTTGCATGAAGACCACACTGAGGAGAACAGAACAACATAAATTCAACTAAGGGCCTGATCCTAGCCAACTTTCCAGCACTCTTCCAGCTGCAGTAAAACTCCAAGTAAGGGGGAAAATGATCCCTTACCTCGCTGAAGCCTTCTTGAAGTTGTCGTCCCCCCACTATAGTGTGCATTGTATCTCCGTTTGAACCCTAGTCAGATGTGGAAAGGGCCTGATCCAGTGGTTAGTACTGCACCCCAAATTACCATAAATAACTTTTGAATCCTACAGAGTGATTAAGGAACACTGAATCTTGAAGTCATCATAGGCAGCCCAGTCTTATTGAAATTCCCTTGCATTGATGCAATGGGTCTAGCTATGGGAATTTTGCAATGTTCATGAGGAAAGGGGACTTGAGTTCCCAGAATCAATGTCAGCATCTGATCTACTCAGATCTGTGCTTGCTAAATTGCTGGTGCATGTCCAAGCAAATGCCATCATCCCCAATCCTGCCCACACATCCAGGATCTGATCCACATAACAAGAGTTTCTCCCAGATCAGGCCAAAGGCCCATCTAGTCCAGCTTCCTGTGTCTCACAATGGCCCACCAGATGCCTCAGGGAGCACACAAGACAGCTGCATCCAGGTTCCCACCCCTGCATCTACCCTGCATCTAACATTTTGAGGTTGCCTACATGTCAGGGTGACCATACAGAATGGAGGACAGAGTGCCTCTACCTTTAACTATTGCATAGAAGAGGGAATTGAGGAAGGTGCTGCTTTTTAAACCCTTCTATGATGAGCTACACTTACCAAAATTCTCTCATGTGTGCAATGGTTAAAAGTACAGGCATTCTATCTGCCATTCAATATGGTCACCTTGCTACATCTACATCTATCTGTGCATGAGCACATGCATGCACACGCATCCCTCATGGCTTATAACCCATGACTGTCAATTCCTCTAGGAATTTGTCCAATCCCTTCTTAAAGGCATTGAGACCAGATGCCATCACCACATCTTGCGGCAAGGAGTTTCACAGAAGTTCCACCAATCCTTTTTCCCTCCCCCACCAATTCCACCCCTTTCCCATCCATCCCACACTTTTCATTGATCTGCTCAGAACCCACTTGCTCCTTCATGCATTGAGTCCTACCCTGGCACTGACTACCAACTGGTGCTACTGACTTCTGTGCTGTCACAACATGTTTTACAGCACATTTGCAACTATCTCAATCCTCCAGCACAAAGGTACAGTAGGATTCTGTTGTCAAATGTTGATTTGATAAGCCCATTAAAACAAATGTAATTGCTCTGAGTATGTCTTGTTTATTACATTCCTAATCTTTTCTGGAAGGGAACCAAATGCAGGGAAGGGCACCAGGATACATGTTCCTTGTTGTCTTGCGTGCTTTCTGAATCCTTTGGTGGGCCATTGTAAGACACAACGAACTAAACTAGGTAGGCCTTTGGCCCTGATCCAGTGGAGCTTTTCCTGTGACTATCACTTAATGCAGATTGTTGTGTTGTTGACTATACGCTCAAATCACTTAACGCAGACTGTGTATCAATTAGCACCACCAGCAGTATCTGCAAAGTTTTAGTAGTCCTTGAGCATAACCCTAACCATGTCTACTCAAAAGTGAACTCCATTGTGTTCAATGGGTCTTACTCCCAGGAAAGTTTCTTTAGGATTGCAGACTTCATTAACCTGACCTGTTAAGGATTCTATCCCCATACTTCATATTCCCCCACCCCAAAAAAGAAGGGAGGCCATGAAGCAAAACAGTGTGTGATTTATACACTACTCTTCTACAGTTGGTTTAACATTGTAACATCAACCAATTGAATATTAAATCCATGTGTAAAGAAGCATTTTGGCTCTTCAGTTTGCATCCTCTTGAGATGGTCCTTAGCACAAGGAGCTCTAATTACTAATGTAATTAGTAATTAGTGCTTCCTAATTGGAGGTATTTTATAAAGCATCCTTGATAAATCTATCAAAAATCATATTTTTGGGTAATAATTGTTAGGTTTACAATGAAATTTCCTTTCATTCATCCTCTGCAGAACCTGATAATCAGTCAGTTAAATGCGATATTTGATCATCTGTAATTGATGAATTCTTGGATTTGACCATCAATCAATCAATCAATCAATCAATCAATCAATCAATCAATCAATCAATCAATCGTTCAATCAACAGTATTTATATACCACTTTTCAACAAAAAGTTCACAAAGTGGTTTACAGAGAAAATGAAATAACTAATCAACATCACCAGGGCAGAAAGATTGCATACAATTTAACCATATGTTTCTGATTTACTTGCCTTATCCTATACATAACTTCTCAGAAGTAAGTCTCATTATAGCCAATGAAGCTTACTGCATTGTAAGTGTGTATAAAATTGCCAACTTATTCAATTAGTTGAATAAGTCAATACATGCATGTCACTCAGAAGCACTCGAGACATCAAAAAAGAACATATTGTATATCACTGAAACAAGTGTTTCAGGAATATTAACCTTTCCAGCAGACCTGTCATACAGATAAAGGAACAGACGTCAGTACCGACTTTTATGTGAAAGTACTTTGAGGAGGAAATAGGAGATGGTAAGCTAAGAGGAGGAAGCTGTTAGCATCTGTAAAGTAAGATCATGGCGTATCAAAGATGTGGCAAACCAAGGCAAGTGCATGAGCACTTTAGTAATTTTCTGAGTCAAGAATTATTGTGTTGGTACTCACAGCAGCAACTGGGGCTATTTTCACCCCAGCTGTTTCTGTGAGTATGACCACTTCCCAAATCGGGTAGTGACTTGGGCAGGGATGCCTGCAAACAAGGGTCAGTTTCTCCCCCAGCTTCCACAATAAGTGCCAATGAGCTCCAACCACTTTGTTTCTCAAGAAGCAACTATAGGAATCCAGAACTGACATCATGCGACTTCATGATGTCGCATGATGTCACATGATGTCACAACGTTTCTGTCCTGGATGCCACAGCCCCTTGGTATGCCACTGAAAGCAAGCTGTTAGCTTTGTAAGCACATGCCCCACTCATTCCACTTGGCTAATAACTAAGAGCCCACAATTCAATGCCATTACACAAGTGTTAATATTTCCTTCAGAAACTGAAGTGAAAAAATAAAGATATATCCTTTGATCTATTTTGCAATTGTTTGATTTTTCCAGTGACACCAATATGCATAGATTTTCAATTTGCAGCTGGCAATTGTAGGAATGAAAGTTATTTGAAAACCAGCAGGAAGCAGAAGCGTTGAAAGAAAAAGAGAGCAAAAGGGGGAATAAAGGGAAAATACAGAGCTTTGGTAAGCATAAACATAAAAGAGGCAGATTGTGCTTGTACTTGAGTTACACCTGCTGGATGGGTTCAGAAGAGCATCACGTCTATCCCCCTTTTATGCTCAATGACATCCAACATTACTCCAAGGTGTTTTATTAACAATGCTGTCGTAGTGATATTTACACCAGTGTAACCCTCAGTATTTCAAGAGGGAAAAAATTGAATAGCCTTGCTATCAGAAGAAGAAAGTATTTATTTACAATGTGTGATTAATCTGTGGAACTCTTTGCCACAGGACAGCCTCTGGCATAGGTTTCTTAAAAAGAGGATTGGATCGGTTTCTGGAAGACAGCATAGTAGTATGTATACAGATTGGTGGTGTAAATTAAAACACTCCCTGGAAGTGAGTGGAAATAGTGGAAGCTAAGATGTAAGGATTCTGTTTCTTTAACCAATTCATAGAGCACCATCAGAAGTCTAGAATTCCCAAGCAAAGAATATACATCAAATATACATCAAAGTTTATGACATAATTCTGGTCTATAACACTGCGATGCCATGTCTAGAGAGTGAGCACCCATGGGAATTTTTGTAAAGGGCAATTTGGAGAGTGGGCAGTCGGTACACACAACAAACACTCAATAACTAGGGAGATCAAAAGGAAATGAAGGACAGATCAATGATACTTGTCATCTCAGATTACATTTATATGTGACATGTTTTAGAACTCCAGATACAGACATCTGCCAGGAACATTAACTTAATTTTTGCAATGAGGCTGCAAGGTCACACAGGCAAGAAAAGGAGGAGACCCATGAGAAAGGAAGACGATGATGGCTTCAGACCTTTCTCCAAACTCCACTCCATGGGGATGAATCTAAAGGAGCTCATACCTCCATGGCCACAGGTAGTCACACCTGAAAAAATAAGAACTAAAACAATTTGCGGCCCAATCTTATCTCTCTGGCCCAGAGCATGCAATGCCATTGATGAAGAATGTGTTTCAGGAAAGGGGGTAGGATCAGATGTGAGGGGCTGCCACCATGATCCTTAGCCCTCCCATCCTTCAAACCACTCCTGACTCACTTTCAGTCTGCCCCATTCACCCATTTAGGATTGGATTGGGCCCTAAGCCAGGTACTCTGCGCTTAACGGGTTTCATGCATAAAAATCCTGTTGGCAAATTTGTGGCACCATGCAATTTAAAGGGTCAGCTATTTCCATAATGCCTAGTCAAAGATTAGCCAAGGAAATGAAATCATGTTCAACACACAATAAATCACAAAAAGATCAATACAATAGTAACACCTCATTGGCGCTCTGTCCACATTCTCACGGCCAACCTAGTGAGCCCCCAACTTGCACAACTTGGACAAATAATACTAAACTGCAAACAACTGCAAGACATTACATGCAAACTCAAAAGCGTGAAAACATTTTTCTCAACACAGCTGAAGCTATGCTGTCTGACAGGCAAACAAAGCCACCTGACTAGGACATGCGCATGACCTTAATTGCACCCAAAAGATTATTCTCTGCCTGGGTGGAGAAGCAATGGACAAGAAATGTGTCAATTTCCTGGATTTCCCACCCACATAGTGTATTTATTCTAGATGAGAGCATTGTTGGCAACCATGATTTCATATATGCTTCTATTCCAGGAGCACATCTTCATTATTCCATTGCTCCACCACATGTTGCTCCAGTGGCCGGTAATGCCATGGAGAATGGCAAAATACTTTCCCTCTGCCCATTCCAAGCCCAGTTCAAGATATTGATGATGACCTCAAAACTGGTGATATGGGCAGTGGATGCTGGTGATGTGGCTCAAATTTGGGATACTTAAGGACCACCTTCTCCTATATAATACTCTACTTTGATCATCAGATAGGGTCCTGTTTGGGTTACTGCTGTCATCTGAAGCCAAGGGGACAGAAGTCAGTCAGGTACAGGGCCTTTTCAGATGTGGCACAACATTTCAGAAATCAGTTACCAGAATATTTGAGTACATCTCAGAGGACATCTCAGTACTTTTGTATTTGGGGGAAAACCATCAGGGACTCTATTTGCTGTTTGCCAAAGCTTTTCTGTTTCTTTTCTGTTACTGTTTTTCTATTTTCATCAGCATCACTTTCTTTTCTGTTACTGTTTTTCTATTTTCATTTGTATCACTCAACTTTGCTATTTTCAGTTGCTTTTAATGGTTTTTATTTAAATGTTTTTAAGATTGTATTTTATTTGGAATTCTGCAACACCCAATAAAAAAAATCATGAGCATTTAATATTGGTGGTACCAGTATTGGCAGTATTATTGGTGGTAATATTAGTGGTATCAAGGAGTGCACAGGGAACCTAATGTATGAGTGATGCAGAGTGCTGCCCAAGCACTAGCACAATCTGAAGCTCTGTCTTCGTTATACTCTGGCACCAACTGGCTGGAAGGAACCATAGATAAATCAAGGAAGATCAGACTAACCAAAGTGTTGAAGGTGTCTCTTTGGGCTACTAAAAATTATCCAGGTATCAAAGAAAGTTAAGATCTGTGTTAATTGTTTTAGACTCATTAATTCAAAAAGCATCTATGGATACATTTTAGTGAAATACATTCTCTCTGCATAAGGCCACATCGTACCTTTGCAAAGCTGGATTATTCTTGTGTAAATGGAGGTTTATTGTGCAAAATGTAAAAATGAGGTATCTTTTGCTTGCTGCTGGTACAGTAATTTTCTTTGGAATTAATTAAGACAGTTTAATCACTACAGCTCAATTCAACTGACTCTTGTAATTTATTTTAAGGATTATTCTGGTTAATGTATTCTTTACTGCAGTGGATAACCCTGATGGTTTGGGTTTCCAAGTTTCAAATGTCAAAAGGCTTTCAACTGTTCTAATATGCCACTTTTAAAGTTTGACTTGTTTCTCCAACTCTCTTTCCTCTCATGCTGCCTTCCAAATACCACAAGGTTTCAAAGGGTGCAATCCTAACCTAGGCTGACACAATTAATCAGTTGTGGTGATGTAGGGAGGCAAGCGCATGCCTTTGCACTGGCCTATCCCTCCCCCAGGGGTGTCTTATGGCCCTTTTGTGACACCCCCAGTGCAGCACAGGCCTAATGCCTGGGTTCAGGCCAGCCTAACTGGAGATTAGGATTGCCGCCTAAGGTGTCTAAAGAACACATACACTCACACTTATGACAGTAATGCATTCTCCAATCCCTATTATTATGTGATTAGATTGTTGACCCTTCTATAGAAGACTATAAAAATGTCTGCAGCCTCCCACTCTGTCTGATCATGGTGTGCTTCACTGACTATTTCTCCCCATTGCCATGTAATCCCAAACAATCACATTGTGACTGTGATAAGGTTGCAGCATTATGTAGCCACTCAGGGTAAGCTATGAGTTGCCACTGATATGGTCACTACTTCATATATTGGTCAGAGATCACTCAAAGAGTGATACATTTCTCAGTTCTTTCAGTATTTAAGCCCTACAGTATTTTTGTATGCCTCCCCTATGGTGACCCATAGGATGACCATATAGAATGGAAGACAGAGTGCCTCTACCTTTAACCATTTCATAGAAGGGGAAATTGAGGCAGGTGCTGCTTTTTAAAACCTTCTATGTGGAGTTAAACCAGCCTAAATTCCCTTTTCTAGACAATGCTTAAAGGCAGAAGCATTCTGTCCTCCATTCTGTATGGTCATCCTGCACTTGATCAAAGTAATTACATTTAACAAGTTATAATTAAAACACACACACACAACTGAACACTATTTTGAGTGATATATTAAGACGGAGTACAAGTATTGGGGACTTAAAAACAATGCTCAAAGTTCTGGATGTTTAGGATTTAGCTTAGTTAGGATACAAGGAGCAGAAAGTCCAACATGGCACCAGCAATATCACACTTTCTGTTAGGGCTGTAGAAGGTTCATTATTATTTGGCATGGTTTGTGGAGAAACCAAAAGCATGTAATGACTGTCAGTATCTCCTCATTGCATATCTTATGCTAATGTGATGTAAAGTTCAAGGTCATGAAATTAAAAATAATATTGTTAAGGCCATATCTTGGATTGCACAGCTTAATAATAAATCTTTTTTCATTCCAAATAAGCAACAGGATTGTCTGATGTTTGACCTTTTCCACCTTTGTGAATTAAAAAGTCTATTGGCCAAAGTGGTATCTAAAAGGAGTCGTTCTTAATTCCATGGAGTGACTCCACAAATGTAGAGTCACCACCAAGAAGGCCCTACTTCTAGATGCTGCCCACTTCTGCTGGTGATGGCAGAGTCAGACGTGAAGGATGAATCTTCATCAGATGCCTCATCTGATGACCTGAATGATGAGGATTATAAGAAAGGATGTGATCAATCAAATTTATCTTCTTCTTTAACTTACATAGGATCACCTTCCTATTTATGTCATTGAATAAAGAAAGCTGAAAGTGTGTGCCCGTTGTGGGGGGGGGGCAGCATGACCATATAGAATGGAGGACTTACCCTACAATCCAGAGTAACTACGGGAGCACCTAAGAGACATTATGTACACCCGTAGTTACTACACTGTCTAGTGAATACCAATGGGAAATTCATATTGCAATCCAGAGCAAATTGTTCTTACACCAGAGCAAGGACTCCCCGTAGTTACTCTGGATTGCACCCACAGTGTCTGTACCTTTAACGATAGAAGAGGGAACTGAGGCATGTGTCCTCCTCATAAAAGGATTTTAAAAACAGCACCTGCTTAAATCCCCCTTTTCATGCAATGATTAAAGGCAGAGGCACTCAGTCCTGCATTCTGTATGGTCACCCTGTGCACACACACATGCATGCATATGCGTGCGCACACACAGTTGGGTCAGAGGTAGGCTCATTCCTCCTCCAACCGTCCTGATGGATACTTGAATTTTATATATCACAAGGTTGACTTTCAACACTGAATACTATCTCTGTGTTTGTTTACTTCAATTCCATCGGCTTCATCACTCTAGCACTCTTTCTCCCCACCACCTCGGCATTATTTGGGGCTAAGCATGTAGGAAGGCTGAGAGATGAATTCAAGCTTTGACTATTCTGTTTGCTGATCAAAAGCTGCAGCTTTTCATACAAATCCAATTCAAATTTCAGCAGGCTCACTTTGCTTAATAGTGTCAAGCGTATTAATTTCCCGGCAACGTACCTTCAGTAATGACTCTCTAGATCTTTTAGCTTATGTATGCCATGCTCACAGTTGTGCTGCACGTGGATTATATGGGTTTAAAGGCACAGTAACGGTCATTGTCAAGTGTGTCTGTGTTGGTTGCAAAAAATAAAGATGGTTTGGTGCTGAAGGGATTTAAGTCACAGGACAATCCAAAGGATGTTGCTTGATCACTTACACAGATGGGGGAATGACAGTTGCATTAAAATTGGCTCTGTAGAATTTGGTAGCTATGAGCAGCTGCAGGCAGTGATTTGGTAGAGGCAGTGATTTGGTAGAGGACTCTGGTTTTCCTTAGTCTTCCTCCTTGATTGAAAAGGATAAGAGATGAAGAAGACTGGTGAAGAAAACTGGTAAGAGATATTGATTTAATTTTCACAACACAATCCTAACCCCTGGTTAGGCTGACCTGGTGGTGTCACTCCTAAGGGGGTTTAGGCCAGTGAACAGACGTGCAATGGCCTCCCCAAACCACAATGGGAAGATAGGTGAATTATGCTGGCCTAAATTAATTAGGATTGCACCCTCAATATTTTAGGGGGCTACAGCCTTTCTGGAGTTCTCCTTGGGTTCCAGGCCCACCTCATCAAAGAAAGGGACAAGACAAACAACTTTTAAAAGCGCTGTACAAAATTAAACATCTATTAAACCCCTTTCATATGTGCTAGAGTTCCCAGTGTGCCATATGCCTCCCATGTGGAATACCTCAGCAAGACCAACTTTAATGTGTTAGAACAGTTTGTTTCAAATGGTGGGTCCTGACCCACTTGATGGATCATGACAACGTCTGGAGGGTTAGGAGCCCTCATTTTGCATGTATTAACCACTGTAGGCACTTTGAAATAGCAATTACAAATAGCAGAGCTATCCTGCAATAGTTGTGCCTAAGCTGTGTACGTGGAGAGAATAAGGATGCAATCCTTCAGTTAGGCCAGCCTAAGTCCCAGCCTAAGTCCTGGCCTCCCCTGGGGGTGTCACAGAAGTGCCATAAGACAAATCTGTGCCACTCCTGGGGAGAGTTAGGCCAGCGCACAGAAATTGCCTCCTTATATCACCATAGCAATGGGAAGACTGATGTGTTAGGCTGGCCTAGATTAGGACTGTACCCTTAGTTCTCATAATTTTCAGTGCTTGAGAGTCAATCACAAGAAAGCATAGGAAAAAGTAGAAATAAAAGCACTTAAATGCTTCTTGATAATTTTAAATGTTCTTCTTTAACTTTACCAAGAACCATGAGCTTTAATGAGATCTCAATTTCTGCCTTTGTCATTACAACTGAATGCCACCATTTGTACTGATGACATAATGTGCCATCCGGAATAACCAAAAGATGTTACAACATTTGGACAACATTCTAGGAATATAATTAAAGCTTTTTCCCCCCCCTGAAACATTTGATTAGAATTAATTTTGAGTCCACTAACAGAGTAATAACATTTAGCGTCAATCATTTTTTAAAGTGTTCTGCATCATAAGGGAAGAAAGCTATTATCAGGTCAAAGAATTAGCAAAAGTGTCAGGCAAGTAAATAGCCTGTCACAGTACTGTTAATACTGATTAAACTCTAAGGCAGCTGCCCCTTTCATAAATAGAAGAGAAGAGCAATGAGCTAAGCTGGGAAATATTCATCCCCACCTTGATCAACACAAGGGCACCATGTCCCAATTTAGTGCTGCAACATGGCTGTTGGACAAAACCATTCCCTCTCCCACCCCACATTCGGTGTCCATCAACAACTAAGCATTCCACATCACATAAGGGTATCTGAGAACCCAAATCTGTACCTGTCTGCTCAGAAGTACTTGGCATCCATCAGTCTTGAAAGACTATAGTATCGTGCTTGATGCTGCATGCAAAACACGAAGGCCTGGGTAGATTGATATGGAGGATAGGCTATTACCCAAGCAGCAAATCCCCCTCTCCATGCCACCAAAACAGTCCAATGGAATGGCAGAACCAATACAATTGGTTCCAGATGCGTTGCAGAGCTGGGCTAAGGACAGGAGCTCACCCTGTCTTGTGGGGACCCGCGTCTTGAACCCTGGCCTACTAGTTAACAGACACAGCGTCATATCCTACAATCCAGAGTAACTATGGGAGCACATGAGAGACATTGCGTGTACCTGTAGTTATGGCACCACCTAGTGAAAACCTATGGAAAATTCATATTTCAATCCAGAGCAAATTGTTCTTACACCAGAGCAAGGACTCCCTGTAGTTACTCTGGATTGCGTCCTTAACCACTCATTATAATCAGTGGCGCTTACTCCCAGGAAACTGTGGATAGGACTGCAGCCTTATTGCCCAATCCTAAATTTGGTAATCCAGCTTACCACCAACATGCATTAACCACAAATGTGCATATGTCTGCAAGACTTAACACTGACCCAGCAACACAGCTAGACTAGTGCCAACCTGGACTGGGATGGTGCCAGTTGAAGGCTAGCGGCTACCACTTAGTGGTTGCTTGGACTGCAGGAGGGTGGAGAGGTGAATTGGAGAAGTAGAGAGGAGGTGTTCCAGGACAAGAGGTGTGGGGAGGGCAGAGAGAAGAGGAGGAGGAGGCATGGTGAGGGTCAGCTGGGAGGACGAGGGCAGGACCAGAAGTGTTCAGCTTTACTGGATCCAGTCTCTTGATTCTGTGCCACCTTAAAGGCTGCTGCAGAATCAAGTACTCCCTTTGTGGGCTACTTCCCTTACCTGGGGAAGGGGATGAATGTTCCCTTCTCCAGTCCTGGAGAGTGCTGGACATTTTGGTACTGTGTCAGATCTGACACTCCAGGAAGCTTAGGTTTGGGCTGCCTGCACACAATACAATCCTTGCCTACACAGAAATAAGTCTTATTATCTTCAGTAGTGCTTATTCTCAAGAAGATGTGCACAGGAGTTGCACTTAGTGACAAGGCACTAAAATTGTCAAGGCGCACCATTGGTTTTTTTTACCATTGACAAGGAACATCATGCTGTAGGAAGGGGGCTCAAATCCCCCAACTGTCCTACTTGTAAATGACCATCCCCAAAATCTTATAGTACACCTGCAGATCATCACCATAGCACAGTGGTAAAAAATTGCTGTTCCAGATCAAGATCTTTGTAGATCAAGTTGTGTAAAGATAGATGGATCCTGATAGTGTGTCAATTTTCAAAATGAATCCCAGTATTAAAAAGTTAGGAATCACTGTTCCAGAGCCAGAAAAGTATGTTCTTAATGTATGAGCAGCATTTGGAGATTAGATTATTGTTTTTGAAAAATCTGCTGGTGTGCAAAAAAAGATTTAGGAGAATAGAGAAAATAGCTACATAAAGTTTGTTTTTCTCAGGCATTTATATCACACCCTGATGTCAGCAAGTGGATCTGAGTTTTTAATGAAGTGGCTCATTTTTTTAACTGTCATAGCTAAACATGGGGGAATCCTAAGTCACATCCAAAGCAATTTTGAAAAGAACTTGTGAGTTGGGAAAAGTGCTTCTGATGTAGTGCCTCAGAGGGTGCTGCGGTTTGATAGCAATCGAGTTGGCTGAACACATGCAGGGGGCTCTTGGACCAAAGCCAAAGGAAAAATGGTAGAACCTCTTAGTCACTGAGTATTTGACAGATGTGAGCTTTCAAAGTTGACCTTTTGGAGCTCTGGGCTTCCTCTAGAGTGAAACAAAAGAATTCAAAGTCCTAATCAACCCACTTCCGAGCAGATTAACCACAATGCATGTATACACACGCCCCAAAAATGTTTTTTTCTCGTTCAGCTTCAAATTAAAATAAAGCCAAATCCATAAAATAAGAAAGATATTTAAATCTCAAAGCCCTATAAAAAGTAGAATGACTTAAAATGTCTGCAACAACTTTGAAGCTGAGTTCAATGCGGCGTATTCCCTTGTGAATGTACTTCAGACTTGATTCTCACTTTAAAAACATCTTTTTCTTCATTCTGTGAAAACTAAATGAACTAAAAAAAGTTTTGGGATAAACTGGTATCTTTCCACTTGACAGAATCCCAGATTCCAATTGACTGTGTTGAATGTTATTTGACTTGAGCTCGCTGAGGTCTGTAGTTTGACCTTGCTCATTTTTGTAAGGTAAACTAGATTTACACCATGACCTGATGGAGGGGGCTTTAACTCATTGCTCTTCCATGGTCCCAATCTGAATCAGGCATTTGGTTCAATGATTATGATGCAAATACAAATTCACAAGGCAAATAGTTCCTCCAGAGTGTAAATTCACTTCCACAAGTGGCACAGAGCAGATACAACCCTCCACGGGCAGAGCATGAACTTGCACCAACCTATCATTGTCTTAGGGTTGTACTGAGTTAATCTGTTGCACAGAAAAAGCATGATTCTTGTTGCATCTTAAAAGCTACCCAATTTCATTTTTTATTATCTTGATTTCAGGCTTTAAAGGAATATCCATTCTTTATATCTCTACATTCATATATATCATCTCCTGAAACCCTTGCATGCCTGGTTTACATCCAATGTCAGCAGTTCTGTTTCTAGTTTTCTGTCCGATCTCATAAAAACTCTGTACAGGTTAATCTCCACATCCATTCCAGGAACCCCATCGATGCAGAATTTTATGTTAAAGAAAAGCATTTAAAATATCAATCACTACTTTAAAAAATTGCGAGATTACTGTGGTAGCACAGCAAATGAATGCAAAGTGATACTTTCCAATTGCTTTGCATTCTGTTGCATGCTCTGGGGGACAGAAGGGATCTGCCTCCCAGCTGAAGAGAGAGAAGTTGATTGATTTGCATTACTGTAGTAAAGAGGCTATCTTAAAACTCAAATGAATATTTAGCTTTTAATTTAATGGGTCAACCTCATTCGTGTTGAGATAAAACCAAGGGCGGAAAAATATGCTGATGATTGGGTTATACCTGTATACAAAATCCTATTTGTTAAATTCAGGGTTTTGTCCAAAATGTTCCGTTACCTACAGGAGACCTCCAGGATCGTCATCACCATCTTTTTTGTGATCACCATCTTTTTTGGAGCAGCTGAGGGGAAGGATTGGATGGCTAGTGTATAAAAATATAAAAGTACAAAAATAAACACTATCTAGATGTCCTGAATAATAATACGATCCCTTGGTATAGAATTATTGAAATAAGATCATCAACATGTGATCAGGTGAGTAGACTATATCAGCAGCACAGTACAGGTCATCATACAAAAGCATTTTAGCAGCCTAATTTTGATTGACTTTTTGGGATGGGAAGGGAGAGTCCTGTGAAACTTTTGCTTTCCTGTCCTATCGCTTAGGAGTCAGTTAGTGACAACCAGAAATTCATCTACAAAGAGAATATAAATTGTCGGTTAATGGAGATATTGCCTTAGATCATGTGGCAGGGATCTGCCTTCTGGAAGCAAAAGGTCAGAAGCCCAATTCCATATGTGCATTTTAACTAGCAGGTTTGGTGAACACCTCTGAACTTAACTTGTGTCTGAGACAGTCTGTCTAAACTGATTGCTTGGAATAACCATTGCATTTCAGAAATAATGTCACCTGCAAGGAAATGTGTCGTCTTCAGGGACACAAAGCAGGAAGGGTATTGCAGAATCGGTGAATTTTGTCTTCTTAGATTCCAATTGAGAGCAAAGGTAGGTTGTTAAGCTTCAGCAGCATATCAAGTACTGTGTTCATAAATAGAAGAGACCGTTGTGTGATCATGATTTCTCATCCCCCCCATTTCTTTGGCACATTTTTGAACTTGAAATTTTATGTGATTTCTATATAGATTTTTTTTCTATATTTTTCTATATATCTATTTGTGTGTGTGTGTGTGGGTGGGTGGGTAATATATGATTGTGAGTCCATATGGGAGAGGGAGCCACTTATAAACTGCTTTGTGAACCTTTCTCCAAAAATAGCCCAAATCACATTAAAAGGTATTTTCTGTCTGCACTCATATTTAAAATATATCTTCATTTCCCAAGCACTTCTAATTGCCCTTAGAGAAGTCCTACATATGTTCTGATTGATGACAAATAGTATTTTAAGTGCTAGAACTAAATAAGATGGAGTGGGGGAGAAAGAATCACAGCTTCCCTAATGGAATACATGACTTCAGCATTAGATTTGTTAATGAAAGGAAGGAAATGTTTAAAATAAGGCAATGGGTCAGCGTTCTCAATCCGAGTGCAGCCATTAATTGCTGATGCACCCTTGTTCATCCCCCCCAAAAAATGTTAAAGGGAACTATACATTTGTTGTAAGATTTTTGGATTGAGGGCCTGATCTCACTTTTTGCTGCCATTCTACCTTATGCCCTGTCCCAATCTGGAAAGCCTTGCATTACCCTTTTTTGTTATGTGTCTGTGAAATAGCTGCAGAACCGAGACCATGTTGGGGTCGGTGACTTTACTGTGAACTTTACAAAGGTTATTTTGCACTAAAGAGATTTTGGTGTCTGTCCCAGGATGACCATATATCCTGTTGTTCCAGGACATGTCCTCTTTTTTTGCCTTGTGTCTTGGAAAAAAATCTTCATTGTCCCCTTTTCCTGGTGTGTGGGCAGCATGTAGCCTTAATAAATTATATGATATAAATTACATGTTATTGTTTCAATTACATATTACACAGAATGATGTAATTTTCATAATTTTACCTACACTTTAAATTAAAGTAATTTTTTAAATTTTACATTTAAAAATTAAATTTTTAAATTTAATTACGAATACGAATACGAATATTCGTATTCGTTTAAATTTAATTTTTAAAAGAGCCAGCAGGCCTTTTAAACAGCCTCCAGGCAGAGCATCAGGGCTGCATAGCACATGTGCCCATTAGGCACCAGAGGGGTTTGTTGTGTGAAGCAGATTTGTTACTGGAAGTAGAATTCCCTGGAAATTTAGATTTGTTATGTGGAACATATTTTATATGGGGCATTTGTTATGAAAGGTATCACCGTAGTTCTGATTGTTCAATTTACTTGCTTGCCAGACATTCTCCCGTTCAAGGAAATGGTGGTAGCTAGCGTGCTACCCAGAGTGAGAAGATGTCATAACCACAAAAGAGGGCCCCAAAATGTAGGACACAACAAAATAAAAGGTAAAAACACTCATATATAAGCTGAAAGAGTGTCTCCAACAGATTGCAGGAAGCTCCCCAGAACACTCTATCCAGAAAAGTGCAATGCTAGTAACAGCTAAGATACTGCGCAGAACCCTCAAACTTCCAACCCTCTGGCAGAGGACCCGAGATTGAGGATAACATACATACACCACACATGAAGGGTGAGAAAACAATTTTATATGTAATATAATAATAATATTAAATAATAAACAATAATTAAATTTAAAACTATTACATAAAATTTATTGCATATAACGTATTAATTACATGAAGGCTATATATTGCTGGCTCACAAGGAAAAAGAGGACAATGAAGATTTATTTTCAAGACACAAAGCTAAAAAAAGAGGACATGTCCTGGAAATCTGGGACATACAGTCTCCCTGGTCCCATTCAAATGGATTGAGGTAATACAATATATAAGCAAAGATATATTTGGGGTTATATAAGCAAAGGTTATTTGGGGAGACAACGGTTGAAAATAATTCCGTGGTTCCTGATCAGGGTGTTTACATAGCGGCAGTTGCTGAAGGCACAGGATATGGTTCTATTTCACACTCAAATTCTGAAAACCTGAGTTGTTAAAGCTGAAACTACCAGGATAAACAGGCTGGTCAATCAGGTATTTCAGCTGCCCAAGGCAACCAAGAGGCTGCTTTGAATGACTGTGCTAAATTAATGCAATTATTTTGATAGCAGCTTTTCAGTGACCTTTTTTCCCTTTTGGAGTCATGCAGAAGGAATCTTGTGCAATGAAAAAGGAGCGAAACAAATTATCTGCACTTAACATTTTGCTGACGTTTTAATTCTAGTATGTTTTGTAAATGAAGGTCCAGATTCATAAAATTCTTCATTTGCTTTCTTTGCCTGCCTCTCCGTCTCTCTGCATTTCCTCAAACCTTTTTCATCCTGCACTGTTAGCATTTCGGTTCTTTATCATCTTTTTGGCACCATTATTTTAGAAGCTAATAATGAGCTCAGTGCAAATTTCAGATACTTTTTCTGAACCAGATCCTTAAAGAACACGTTTGGATATATCAAGCCAGAAACTTTCCCTCATCCTCCTTCATTCCTATTATCTTAGGTATAAAAAAGTGGTCACCTGCCACCAATCTGCTGCCTTTTTTCAGTGACCATTTTTCGTTTGGCATCGTGTGGGATGGCCTTGTGTAATTGATATGACAGGAAAATGTGGTGAACACTTTGGTATTGAAAGGACTTTTGAAAAGCAAGAGTTGTGGATTCCACAGTTTTCTTGTTTTAGTTGAGTCTTTAAGTTCAGTTTCTAAAAACTGGAGATGAGCCACTGCACAATCCTAACCTCTGGTTAGGGTGGCACAAGTCCTGTAAGGCCCTTATGCACCACTTCTAAGGTGGTGTTCAAGGTGACTTGTGCACTGGTCACCAGCATCCTGAAACCACTATGGGAATGGTGTGAGATGTGCTGGCATGAACTGGTTCAGTCTTTCCCAGTGATCCAATGTTGACTCCAAGGAAAACAGAGTTATGTGGAAGTAGGAAGCAGGGCTTCCCTTTTCTATAATACATCTGGAATTTAGGTACTTTGAAGAGTCCTGAACAGTGGCATAGCCAGGTCCCAGAAATATTTTTTCACCCCATATGACAAAATTATTTAATTAATTATTATGCATATCAATTACTTAAGGAAATATTAATCTTTTCATATTTTATACCACTCTTATAAACCATCACTCGGGGTGGTATATGTAGTTTAGATTAATGCAAAGACATGCACCAGCATCCCCACACCACAAAAGGAACAGGGAGGCAGGTGAGATGTGCTGTGTTAGGATTTCTCTTACTTCTGTTTTTCAACTTGTATTTTTTTTTCCTGAAAAGCAATCAGAGAGCTTATGCTAATAAAGAAAAACAGAATTCAGCGTAAAGAACTGACCTTGCAGCTTCGTTTGGAAAGAGTCAGATGGCTTCTTCCAGCCCTGTAGCAAGGATTTCATTAGTCATGCTGGTGTCTTCAGCCCTGACCAATTTCTCTTTTAATGCCACCTCAGTGACATGCTTGCTATCCTCGTAGTTCCTATCCTCAGGAATGCTATTAGTGGTAGTTGCTGTCCAGTATGCAGTCATATTCGAGTTACACCGAAAGGCCTTCCTTGGTCATTCCTTTGTATTTCATTTACAGAATAAAATCCCCAGCATTGGTACAGGAAATGTAGGTATTACAGACTGTAATATAATACGAAATAATTAAGAAAATACAAATAAACCTGCACTTATGTCTCTCAGGTCTCTCATGTTGCAATACATGAGCTCCACTGTTTATAGTTGGGTTTATTTTAGAGTAGACATGCAAGGCTAGGTCTCAGGCTCCTTTCCATTGCCTCTCTTATATAGGAGTGAGCTCCACTGACTGTAATAGGCTTACTTCAGAGTAGACAGTGATGGGCTTCAGGGGGTTCTCATAGGTTCTATAGAGCCCATTGCTAATGAGTGCCTGGTTCTGAGAATCAGTTACTAATAGGACATAGAATCTGTTATTAATTTATTAGGACATAGAACCTGATGTTAATTTATTTGAATCCCACCACTGAGAGTAGACATATATAGGCTCGTCTCTCAGGAGAAGCTGAACAGGTGTTGGCAGAGTGCCGAAACCAGCGGTATCCCAGTTGGGACTATTTTTTCACTTGTATTGCAAGACATCATTTGTATTGCAAGACAAATTTATTATTAATGTTTGCTTGTCTTGCAAAATGCTCTCAATCCGAAATGCTTGCCATCGAAGGGAGAGTATTGAACCTAAAAAGCAGGCCTCCGTCAGTCTTGAAAGACTATGGTATTGTGCTTAGCACCGCATACACTGCATGCGAAGCACGAAAGCCTGGGTTGGATTTTTATGGAGGATAGGCTGTTACCCAAGCAGCAAATCCCCCCTCTCCACGCCACTGAAATACTCCAATGGAAAGGCAGAGCTAATACGATTGGATCCAGCTGGCGTCGCAGAGCTGGGCTAAGGACAGGAGCTCACCCTGTCTTGTGGGGCCGACCTGGGTCTCGAACCCTGGCCTGTTGATTAACAGGCACAGCGTCTTAACCGCTTGCGCCACCCAAGCTCCTGTCAAAATCAGGACATCCCTGCTTTTCTGCACGACAAAACAATGGCAAAGACAGGCATATTTGATATCTTACATAAGTGGTCTCCAAACAACAGCCTGATGTGTCCCAGGATTGCCTGTCATTCATTTATCACATTTATCACATTTCATGTGAATCTGTCATTTATCAAACAGGATAATTCTACAAAATTCTGGTAATATTAGAATTATCTAGATTCTAGATAATGTAGAAACTAAATTAGAATTATCTAGTTTCTAAATATTTAGATCTAGAAATTTAGAATTATCTAGTTTCTATCTAGAATTTCTACCAAATTTTAGTAATATCTTAGTCAGAGGCATACAGATTATTTGGCACAAGGTGTCTCGTGCCATGGGCACATGTGCCCAGTTTGATATTATTGATTTGTAACATTAGCTAAAATGTTTCAGGTGTGTTTCATGTGTTTTGATACAGGTGAAATTTCAGTCCTTGCTATGGGTGCCATTTTGCCTCTGATCCTAGTCTTTCTATCACAGATCTGTATCTGTGCATGTATCTTTGCATGTATCTATACTATGAAAAGGCTTTCCACATTACACAGAGCTAAATTCGTAATTGTGCACATTCAACCAAATGGTCCGTCATTCAGAGGAGAACTCCGTGACTGCTATTCCCCAACCCAAGCACAAGGATGACCTTTAATTTTCACTTTTGGGGTTCTGATCCCCCCAAATATGTAGCAGTAAAGCAATACCACCTCAAGGTTAAGGAACCTTTCTCATCCATCCTCCCAGTAATTGGCAAAGGTCCTCAGAGAGATAGCAAGATTTTTCAGGTCAATAGCTGGCTTCGAAAATGGTGTCATCGGGAAGGATTTGGATTCTGGGATCACAGGATGAACTTCCTTGAGGAAGGACTCTTAGCAAAGGATGGACTACATCTTACGGGTTGGGGGAAGAGTGTCTTCAGACGGGAGATGGCCAACCTTATCAGGAGGGCTTTAAACTTAATAAGAAGGGGGTGGGTTACGTCCAAAGGGAACCTAGGAATAAGGAAAATGCTCTGGATGGAAATTGCCAGGGCACAGCTATAACTCAAAAGTCTTTAGAGGGGCCTGGCCTTACAAAAAAGGAGGGAAATGCATTGAGTTGCAACTTCCAGGGCTTAAGTTGCATTTACACAAATGCACAGAGCCTGGGAAATAAACAAGATGAGCTGGAGCTTTTAGCAAGTGAAGGGAAATTTGATTTGATAGGAATAACTGAAACTTGGCGGGACGACTCCCAGGACTGGAACACACAATTGGAAGGCTATCAGCTGTTCCGGAAGAACAGAAGTAGCAAAAGGGGAGGTGGAGTAGCATTATATGTCAAGAACATATGTACTTGCTCTGAAATCCAGGAGAGTGGTCCGGATATCCCTGCAGAGTGTGTTTGGGTAAAAGTAAGGGGAGAAAATAAGAAACAAAACATTGTGGTGGGCGTCTACTATAGACCGCCAGGCCAAGGAGAAGGAGTAGACGATGTCTTCTTGGAGCAACTGGCAGGCATTGCAAGGAAATATGAGGTAGTAGTAATGGGGGACTTTAACTACCCAGACATTCGCTGGGAGACAAACTCAGCCAAACATGGAAGCTCTAGTAGATTCCTGATGGGCCTGGAAGATAACTTCATGGTCCAGAAGGTGGAGGAAACGACAAGGGGAGGGGCCATCCTTGACCTGATCTTAACAAATCGTGAAGAACTGGTTGATCAGGTCAACATAGTGGGAACTTTAGGGGAAAGCGATCATGAGCTGCTGGAATTTAGAATAATGTGGGAAATAAAAAGAGTGCAGAGTGAAACTTATATGTTGGATTTCAGGAAAGCTGATTTCAACAGGCTTAGAGGAGTCATAGGTGGGATCCCATGGGTTGATGATCTAATGGGGAAAGGGGCCCAAGATGGGTGGGAGCTCCTTAAGAGGCAGCTTCTACAAGCACAGTCAGAAACAATTCCAATAAAAAAAAGGGGGGGGGAAATGCTGAAAAAACCAGGTTGCCTCCACAGGCAACTTGGGGATCAGCTGAAGTTAAAGAAAGAGAAGTATAGGGAGTGGAAGACTGGAAAGATCACCAGAGAGGAGTACAGGCAGGTAGCCCGGTCCTGTAGGGAGGGGGTCAGGGATGCTAAAGCTCAGTATGAGCTGAGGCTGGCCAGGGGAGTCAAAGATAACAAAAAGAGCTTCTTTAGATATGCCCAAAGGAACAGGAGGAGAGACGAGGGGCTGGGGCTGCTCTTGGACAAAGATGGACTGCAGGTGTCTGGAAACCAGCAGAAGGCGGAGCTGCTCAACTCCTACTTTGCATCCGTCTATTCACAGAAGGAGGGCTGTGCAAATGGTGGTGCGGGATCATTGACCGATTCGGGGATGTGTTTACATCCCCTAAGAGGTAATGAAAACATGGATGGTGCAGAAGAGCAGATTAAGATTGACAGAGAACTGGTTCGAAACCACTTAACTGGCCTAAATGAATTCAAGTCATTTGGACCGAATGAGCTGCATCCTCGAGTTCTGAAGGAACTGGCAGATGTCCTTGCAGAGCCTCTGTCGATCATCTTTGAGAAATCCCTGAGGAGTGGAGAAGTGCCACTGGACTGGAAGAGGGCAAATGTAGTCCCAATTTTTAAGAAGGGGAAAAAAGAAGACCCGGGAAATTATAGACCAGTCAGTTTGACTTCAATCCCAGGCAAGATATTAGAGCAAATCATAAAACACACAATTTGTGCACATCTAGACAAGTACTCGGTGATCAAAACAACCCAGCATGGATTTACCAAGAATAAATCTTGCCAGACAAATCTGATCTCCTTTTTTGATCGGGTTACGAGCTTACTGGACAGTGGCAATGCTGTGGATGTCATTTATCTTGACTTCAGCAAAGCATTTGACAAAGTCCCACATGACATTTTAATTAGGAAGTTGGAAAAATATGGGCTAGACAGGGCAATTGTTAGGTGGATCTGCAACTGGCTCGATGGCCGCACTCAAAGGGTTTTAGTAAATGGTTCTGTGTCAACCTGGAGGTCAGTTTCTAGTGGGGTCCCCCAAGGCTCTGTCTTGGGACCGGTTCTCTTTAACATTTTCATCAATGACTTGGAGGAAGGGATACGGGGGAGCCTGATCAAATTTGCAGATGACACCAAACTGGGAGGAGTAGCAAACACATCAGAAGATAGGAGAAACCTCCAGGAGGATCTGGATAAACTGGAATCCTGGGCTGTAACAAACAGAATGAATTTCAACAGGGAGAAGTGCAAGGTTCTGCACTTGGGCAATAAAAACCAAAAACATAGGTATAAAATGGGGCAGACTTGGCTTGGCAGCACAACATGTGAGCGGGATCTTGGAGTCGCCGTGGATCACAGGCTGAACATGAGTCAGCAGTGTGATGTGTCTGCAAAGAAGGCAAATGCCATTTTAGGTTGCATTAAGAGGACTGTAGCTTCCAAGTCGCGAGAAGTTCTAGTTCCTCTTTATTCAGCATTGGTCAGACCTCACCTTGAGTCCTGTGTTCAGTTCTGGGCACCTCACTTGAAGAAAGATGCAGCCAAACTGGAGCAAGTCCAGAGGAGAGCGACAAGAATGATCAGTGGGATGGAAGGGAAGCCCTACGAGGAAAGGTTGGGGGAACTTGGGATGTTCAGCCTGGAGAAGAGGAGGCTGAGGGAAGACATGATTGCCCTCTTCGGATACCTGAAGGGCTGTCATATGGAGGAAGGGGCCAATTTGTTCGTAGCTGCTTCTGAAAGCAGAACTAGAACCAATGGGTACAAACTGCAAGAAAGGAGATTGCGGCTGGAAATCCGGAAAAAATTCCTGATGGTGAGGGCGGTTCGGCAGTGGAACAGATTGCCAAGGGAGGTGGTGGACTCTCCCTCACTGGGGATCTTCAAGCAGAGGCTCGATGAGCACCTGCTGGAGATGCTCTAGGGGGGATTCCTGCTGCAGGCATGGGGTTGGACTAGATGACCTACTAGGTCCCTTCCAACTCTATGATTCTATGATTCTATGATTCTATGAATATTTGTTTTCCCACCAGTTGTCAGCTCAGATCTGCAGCAGCTCTATTCTTAAAATAATGGCGAGTAAATGGACAGAACATGCAGCAAATCTGCGGAGAGAATATCATAGTGTCAAAAACATTTTTATTTGCAAACACTCAAGTAAAATATATTCAACCACCTGAAACATTTTGACTGAACCTTCAGATGCAGGCTAAGGCTGCAATCCTAAGGTCACTTTCCTGGGAGTAAGACCCATTGAACACAATAGGACTTACTTTTGAGTAGACATGGTTAGGATTATGCTCTAAGTATTTTTTTTTCCCCAATTACTTTGTGTCGCATCAATACTTTCTCTTTCCAGGAAATCTCTCATTGCAGCTAGAATCAGCTTTCGCAACTGGTCCCCATTTGGGGGGCTTGAGCTCTGTGTTTGATTCACTGCCTTTCCAGCTCTCCATAATCACACTGGGAGCCATAATTTCTCAACAGGTCTTTTGATGCCGCCATAACATCAATCACTCTCAGGTTTCTGGTTGACTTGTTCAGGATCCTCAGGCCTGTATTGTTAATCCTCATTAATATATTACTGACTTTCATAACCAATTTACCTTTAAGTCTGTATAAATCATGCCTGTTAGCAGAGGACATTCTCATTTGTGACTGCCACAGACTTTAGATGTGGAGAACCTCATCTCTGTCATCACTCAGAGTGCCTTGAAAATGCCAGTCGGATCAAGATGAAATTGACAATTGCAATCCATTCATTATAACAAAATAAATAAATAAAAGTTTTACTCTTCTTTGGAACATTTTAGTCTCCCTTCCTATTAAGGGTTATATTAAGATATTACGATAAAGATATTAAGATAAAGATATTATAACGCAACAGTATGAACTTTATGAAAATCCAATATTGAATGAGGATGTCAAGAATCAAGTGAAAGCAACAGTATTATCTGTCATCTGCTGGGACTGGCATCTATCCACTATATGCTCATGGGAAGAATGCTGTAGCATACCAAAGGGGGCATTTACCATGGGTGCCAGCCATAAGGGGGTTTCCAAGCACCACATACCTATTTTGTGCCCTGCTGGCTGGCACAAAAATTATAACTAAAGTAAAAAATTGGCACTTTTATAGGTGCCAGCAATAAGGATGCCCCAAATAAATGCCCATGCTGCTTGCCTGTTTCTTTGCCACATTGACTGACACAAAAATTGGAAGACTGATGCCATGCAAAGCCTTCCTTCTCTGCAGTATAAAAGAGGTCCTCGTAGCTCAGTCCTGTTTTCCTGTAATAGTGTTAACTGTCAAATGCTTTTGTGAATTAAAAAGTCTATTGGCCAAAGAGTTAACCAGAGAGTCATTCTTAATTCCATGGAGTGACTCCACAAATGTAGAGTCACCACCAAGAATGCCCTTCTTCTAGATCTACCCCTTCATTTCTGCTGGTGACGGCAGAGTCAGATCTGAAGGATGAATCTTCAAGTCATCAGATGCCTCATCTGACGACCTGAAGGATGAGCATTATAAGGAAGAAGGTGAGCCATCAAATTTATCTTCTTCTTTAACTTACATAGGATCATCTTCCTATTTATCTCACTGAATAAGGAAGGCTGAAAGTGTGTGCCCATTTTGGGGGGCAGCATGACCATATAGAATGGAGGACATAGTGTCTGTACCTTTCACCATAGAAGACGGAATTGAGGCAGGTGTAGCTCATCATAAAAGGATTTAAAAAGCAGCATTTGCCTCAATTCCCTCTTCTATACAATGATTAAATGTAGAAGCACTCTATCCTCCATTCTATATGATCACCCTGAGACCCTGTACATATACGAGTAGGTAATCTCAGGAGTCAGAAACAAATTCCTACTTAATATTTTGAAGTTTGTGTTTTAATGACCAATTTACTTGGGTTTTTCTTGAAGATGGAAGTAATTATGTTGAGTAGTTGAATAAATTGGATTTGAGGATGATTTTCTCATTATGTCCATGATCTTTCCTTCACTCCTCTTGTTATCTATTTGTAATGCCTGTTGCTAATTAACTTTATATAAAGATGCTATTTTTATTTCCAAGGGTGATTGGGCCATAATGTTATCATCAAGCACATTTACTACTAATTACCAAACTTTTCTTTTTTATTTTAAGAAATAGGATAGATGGACCTTACGATACGGTAAGCCCATGCTGACTGTTACATTTTTCAAAGGAGATTTTGAGCACAATCCTAATCAGTAAGCCCCCAGGAAATGTGTTTAGGATTGCAGCAGAAGTCTCAGAAGCAGCATTAAAATACTATCTTCTGCAATTATGCAATGCACATTGTAGAGAAAAGAGTACAAAGGTCATTTAAAATTCTTCAGATATGCAGTATATATGAATAGTATCTTCATTGTGCATATATGGGCTGTGGATGGCACAAGACACTGTGCCTGTTAACCAGCAGGCCAGGGTTCGAGACCCGGGTCATCCCCACAAGACAGGGTGAGCGCCTGTCCTTAGCCCAGCTCTGCGACACCAGCTGGATCCAATCGTATTGGCTCTGCCTTTCCATTGGACTAATTCAGTGGCGTGGAGAGGGGGGATTTGCTGTTTGGGTAACAGCCTATCCTCCAAAGCAATCCAACCCAGGCTTTTGTGCTTCGCATGCAGCGTATGCAGCGCTGAGCACGATACCATAGTCTTTCAAGACTGACGGAGGCCTGCTGTGCATATATATATGCACAATCAATCCAGAAAAGCACATTGCTTGATCTAGAAAAGTGTATTGCTAGGAACAGCTAAGATACTGCGCAGAACCCTCAAACTCCCAGTGTGTGTGTGATATATATATATATATAGATATAGATATAGATATAGATATAGATATAGAGATAGATAGATAGATAGATAGATAGATAGATAGATAGATAGATAGATAGATAGATAGATAGATAGATATAAAAAATTGTTTTCTCACCCTCCATGGGTGGTATATGAATGTTATCCTCAATCTCGGGTCCTCTGGACAAGAACTTTGGGGTACAAGGACTCTTGCTTTGGGTTCTGAGTAACCTCTTTTTATTGCCCCAGGTAGTTATAATTGGCTCCAGTTGGTAGCTAGCTGCAGGTCATTGCTATAAGCCAGGGGTCGCTAAACATTTTGGCCAAAGGCCCACATCAAATATTTGGCAAATATTTGGCATAGTTTTGAGGGCTGGAAAAAATCTATATATATAAAAGGCATCTTCATCATCATCACTGACTCATCAACACCCAGCCAAAACCACCGGGCCTATAAGCGTGGAATTTGATGAGGGTGTTCCTCCCATGATGGAGGGATCCACTAAGAACCAGTTTTAGGAAATTCCAACAGAAGGGTGTGAAAAGGGGCGCAATGTGTTTTATAAAACTAATCTTCATCGTCATTACTGATTCATCAACGCCCTGCCAAAACCGCCAGGCCTAGAAGCATGAAATTTGGGGAGGGTGTTTCTTCTGTGATGGAGGGAGTCACTAAGAACCAGTTTTCTGAAATTCCAACCGGAAGGGGGTGAAAAGGGGCGCAACGTGTTTTCTTCCCTATACTTTGCATTGAAGACTCAGTCACTGATGGATGCTCTGCTCCAACCCCTGGACCTAGAAGTGTGAAATTTGGGGAGGGTGTTCCTTATGTCACATCAACACCCATCAAGAATGGATGTGGAGAAATTTAACCCTTAAGGGACTGAAAAGGGGTGAAACATATTTTTATCCTACACTTAACATGGAAGACTATCCAACATCCATCCAATTTGGTGCTCAATGCCTGGTGCACTGGGGGTGGTGTTGTTTGGAGGGAGGGGTTGCACTGGGGAGGATGTTGCGCATGGGAGGCTGTTGTGCATGTGAAGGTGATGCTCATGGAGAGGCGCATGCGTGGATGCTGCGCATGGGTAGATGATGCACATGGGGGACTGATGCATATGGGGTGAATGTGCATGAGGGGATGTTGCGCATGAGAGGTGATGCGCATGGGGGATGATGCGCATGGAAGGATGTTGTGCATGGGGGATTGGTGCACATGGGGGTTGATGCACATGCATAGATGTTGCACATGGGAGATGTTGCCCATGGGGATTTGTAAGCATGGTGGGTTGATGTGCATCAGCCATGGGGGACTGATGCGCATGAGGTGATGTTGCACATGAGGGGATGTTGTGCAACATATGGAGGGATGTTGTGCATGGAGGATTGTCGTGCATGGGGGCTAATGCACACGCGGAGATGTTGCACATGTGGGTTCATGCACATGAGGGTTTGGTGCGCATGGGGGAATGTTGCTCATGGGAATGTGATGTGTATGGGGGATGGATGAGCATGAGGGACGGATGCACATGGCCAGATGATGCACATGGGGGTGGATGAACATGGGGAAGGTTGCACGGGGGGGGAGGGGGGTGCATGGGAGGTTGTTGCACATGGGGGGGTTATGAGCATGGTGCGTTAATGTGTGTGTGGGGGTTGATGTGCGTGGGGGGTTGATGTGCATGGGGGGGTTGATACTCAGTGGGGGATGGTATACGGGGGAATTTTACTCCCGCAACGCGGGTACATTTTTGCTAGTTTAAATATAAAATTTCAATAAATACATTATAGATGTAACTTAGACAAATGAATAAAAGGGCTTAAATTTCCAGGAGTACTGCAGGCACCAACACACAGCACAGAAACAAACACTTAAATGGACCCCCATTCCCATCATCACAGCTCCAATTGTGTTTGGTCAACTGGGTCAGAGGCTCTTAGCGGACCAGTGGTTGGTTGCAGGGCAGATAAAGGTTTGCTGGTGTGCATCCTGGCCTCCAGGCTTGGGTTTGGAGACCCCTGCTATAAGTGAAGGATTGGTATCACATCTGAAATCTCTCTCTAAAGCTGCAATCCTAAAGGCACTTTCCTGGGAGGAAGACCCATTGAACATAATGGGGCTTACTTTTGAGTAGACAGGGTTTGGACTGTGCATCAAATTTGAGTACCACTGCTCTAGAGAATGACTGAAGATAGGTGCATCGGGGAGGGATACACAGACACACTGAAATAATGTTACCCTAGTCAAATATACAAATGATACTACTAAAAAATGTTAATTTACTTCCTGAGGATCCTGCCAACTCGAGACTATGATAAATGCAAGTTTGTCACTTTCCAAGCAATATTGTTAAAAATTATTCTACAATTGTCTTTAAAAAGTATAAACTGTCAGTATCCTACAGCTTGGATAGATTTGAGATGAAGTCATAATAATGACAGTTTGTAACTTCATGTTTTCTTATTATTAGAATCAAAATTGATTTTTGTTTTTTTTATAAAAAGCCTACTTTTATACCTGAATGAATCTCAATGCAATATTCAGTAACTGATATTCAGTGGCATTCTGCATCTGAACTATGAGGCTTTCTTCTGAGTTTGAATCATAGAATCACAGAACCATAGAGTTGGAAGGGACCTAGTAGGTCATCTAGTCCAACCCCCTGCCTGCAGCAGGAAATCCCCCTAGAGCATCCCCGACAGGTGCTCGTCGAGCCTCTGCTTGAAGAACCCCAGTGAGGGAGAGTCCACCACCTCCCTTGGCAATCTGTTCCACTGCCAAACCGCCCGAACCGTCAGGAATTTTCAACATTCAGTTAATCAACATTTTGCAGTCACATCCTTATATATGGTTTAAAATTATTGCAACCTGATCCAAGAGTCTTCGATCATTAAATGATGTATAATAAGCTTCCAAGAAAACATGAGTGTCAAACGAAAAACACTAACGAAGAAATTCTAATTAATTTGTTGTTGCTATACAGTGGGATCATGTTATCTGCAAGGGAACCCTCTGTAGATAGCAAAATCTGCAGATAATTAAATTTGGAAAGGACGGTTATGTCCAACTCCACAATAACTTCCCAGTGGGGGCACCTCTAGCCCTCCAGATGTCATGAGTGGCCTCTCTCTAAACATCTGGATACCACCAGAAGTTACTTTTGGCTACGTTCTGAAGACCAACCCTACAATCCAGAATAACTACGGGAAGTTGTAAGAGGCACTTACTCTGGATTGCTCTGTATTTCCCATAGGTTTCCCACAGGTGGCACCATAACTATGTCGGTATAAATGTTCCCGTAGTTACTCTGGATGGTAGCCCAAGACTCCCTACATAGCATTCCTGCACAGTCAGCCTCAGAATGTCCTCCAGCTGTGGTTTCAGCATCTACAGATACTTTAGTCCATAGGTGCTGAACCCACAGATATGGAGGATCCACTGTAAAAAGTGGTAATAGGGCATGGCTCTAAGAGTATGAGGCTGTCATGCCAAAGTCCTGCACTTAAAAATTTTCTATTGCAACACTTATTATGGAATTTCCTATTTGACCATCTTAGGAAATACGATGCTGGTCTAGATGAGCCTTCAACCTGAATCTTATATAAGGATGCTGTCTATGACTTGCCTCAATTCTTAACTTTGAGTGATTAGATTGCCATGTCCCTATGAACTGCCCCCTGGAAAATGACAAACTGCATCCCACAATGTGGTTCTATATCAAGTTTTATGTTTTTCTTTCCAAAGCAGGAGGAAGAATATGGTTCTTTCTACTGAACAGAAGCATTTGTACTTGAAGCAATAAATTGTCGCAATGACCAGGACGGTGCTGTCAGGCAAGCAATTCTGAATATCCAATTCAGTGCATCTAATCTTATAAATGAATCTTGTCTATTTTGGCAAATGTTGATAAGGGCATGCAACATATCCTATCCACAGGTGCATCTACCCACCATCAAAGGGCAAAATCCACTGAAATGAATGGATCTTTGGGGAGATGAATCATCAGTGGATCAGCACCTTTATGAAACTGCTCCCAAAGAAGATTGGGAAAAGCAAGTAAAACCTGAATTCTCTTATTGTTTCTGGTACAATAACAGGCCAACACACATCTTGTTGTCTTAAAAAGTTATATCTGTTCTTGTGTATTGTAATACTGATTGAAAAATGGCATCAGTTTTGTATAGCTATTATAGCATAACCTCATTAGTGAATGTGTCAAACAGCTTCCTCAAGAGAAATCGTACACCATGAGAAAGCTGCTTGAACTAGGCTCTGCCCTACCTCTGAAATTAGACACAATAGGGCAAAACTGATGCAATTTTTGGATTAGACAGACAGACAGACAGACAGACAGACAGACAGACAGACAGACAGACAGACAGATAGATAGATAGATAGATAGATAGATAGATAGATAGATAGATAGATAGATAGATAGATAGATAGATAGGAGACGAAAGTCCCTTTCCCCCGAGGAGACCTCCTCGTGGCTCCCACAGTGCTACTCAATACAGTGGTTGCCATTTTGGCACCAATTCACCCAACAAGGCCACTTGGGATAGAATTGGGGTGCTCAGCTGCAATTCTTGGTATACTGACAGAGCAATTATAGCTGGGCCACTTCCCCCAAAAAATGAATATGCAGTGTTCACAAGGCAATGTTTAAATCCATGTTTCAGCCTCATTCCTGATTAAGATATTGTACCGATTAAGATATTGCATGAAATGGTCACTGCAAGGGATCGCATTATTCATTCAGTAAAGTGGAAATGCCATAATGAAGTATAACTACTTTACACTTATTTGAATGGGTTACTTAAACAGGTATGTATGGGCTAGAGGAATCACTAGGGTTTATATCACTTTGTGAGAAGTGAACTCACTGCCACACCCCGTGGTGGACCTCCTCCTGTACCGGACCATATGGGATACATGACAATATCATACGCCCAACCTAAATTCAGTGGTACCACTAGGATTGGTGCCACCCTCATTTTCTTAACACTACAGGGCTGCAATCCTAAACAAACATTCCTGAGAGTAAGTCCCATAGAACATAATGGGACTTACTTTGGAGTAGACATGGTGAGGATTGTGCTCCAGGTCACCTAACAAATCAGTAACCAACAAACAAACAACAATTAGTGGTCAACCAGATGAAACACAAGTGAATAAATTTTCTAATGTTAGGTCTGATCCATGGAAATTAGAGCTGCTTCATACTATATTGATTCTTCACTGTGTCATTATGGGCGCAATCCGAACCAATTTAGGCCAGCCTAACTCATCTGGTATTTCTTCTCGTGGTGTTGTGGGGAGGTGGGCATATTCCTGTGATCTGGCCTAACCTCACCAGGAGTGAGGAAGAAATGCTTTCGGGACTTTTGTGACACTTCCAAATCAGCGTGGGACATATGCTGGGGCTTAGGCTGGCCTAAGTGGAGCTTAGGATTGCAGCCTATATCTCATTGGCTGTCAGAGTTTCAACAGTCTCAATGGTCAATTTTGAGTTAAAAGAATAGGAGAGACTCATTTGAACCCATATGCTTATACTCGGGTTACGGGTTGGGAGGGAATAGTAGGAGTTGTTGAGTCCCATGAAAATCTATCAAAAATCCCTATCCAGAAAAATACTGATATACTGGTGAATGTGACAACACTTCATGATTCGAGCATCATCTACCAATGGCCCAATCTGCCCTGTATCCTCTCCCCCTTTGGTGCAGTAGTGGGCAGAAGATTTTGGAGGCTTAATTTTGTGAGCCTTTCACCCTGCAGTGGAATTCCTTGGACATTTATCTTCAGCAAGTCCAAGGAGAAAAAGGGGTTGTGCACTGTTGCCACCAGATCCAGCACCAAACAAAGCCTCTTCACCCCCATTTTCCCCCCTTCTTGCCTAGTTTCTGCCCTCACATTCCCCCATTCAATCCCCTATTCTTCCTCTCAACCCCTCCTGCTTTCTGCATTGGTTTACCTGCTCCATCAGGTCACCAATGCTGGGAAAACATGGGGAGAAGACTCCAGAAGGCAGATCCTGCCTGGATCTGCCAGAAGACCTGGCAGATCCACATTGTACACTCCTGGTTACAGTGTGGCAGCCCATTAGGATTAGGTCGTAAGCCTATCAATAGCAAAACACAGTATGCCAATTCATTTGGCAGTTCAAGTAAAGTCCATTCTTGAATTACATTCTTGAATCTAAAGCATGTCTACTCAGAAGTAAGACCCAGTGAGTTCAATAGTACTTACTCCCAAGAACAAGTTGTTAGGATTGCAGCCTTATTTTTAGAAGTTGTTTTCATATAGTGGCATACCTAGTAGGGGTGCAAAGCACTAGGTTTTGTAGGGAGCCTCACCATGGCATGGAAGTAATCCCTCCCCACTTTCTTTAGAGACATTCAAAGTGATGGGAACAAAATGGAGATGTGCACTTCCGTTTTGATCCAACTTTCAATACTGACTCTGTAAGGACCACCTGCACACCTTGTAGAAGCTCCTTGCAAAAGTTACTGTCAGTGGTTACTAAAAGTAGGCCTCTGTCAGTCTTGAAAGACTATGGTATCGTGCTCGGCACTGCATACGCTGCATGCGAAGCATGAAAGCCTGGGCTGGATTGTTATGGAGGATAGGCTGTTACCCAAGCAGCAAATCCCCCCTCTCCTCGCCACTGAATTAGTCCAATGGAAAGGCAGAGCCAATACAATTGGATCCAGCTGTGTTGTAGAGCTGGGCTAAGGACAGGAGCTCACCCTGTCTTGTGGGGCCGACCCGGGTCTCGAAACCTGGCCTGCTGGTTAACAGGCACAGCATCTTAACTGCTTGCGGACTCAAGAAAAATGCAGTAAATCTGATTGGTATGGCTGCATGTTTATATTGTGCTGAGAGAATGTATGTGCTTGTATTTGTTGCACAAACAAAGGGAACAATTTGGGGAGGAAAGAGGGTTATTTGCGCTCCATGCTTAGTTGCTTCCCCAAGAGTCACAAAGACTGGCTACCCTTTCTATATCAATGCTTAGATATTGATTAGCACATGGAAGACTGGCGGATGCTAAGCAGATGAGTTTGGGGGGCTGAGGTTTTTTTTGTTGGTGTTTTTTGCATTTTGGGATTCAAAAAGGATGTTCTTGATGTGTTCAGGTTTCCATACCTGAAAATCTCTGAAGACATCTCTGTCAATGTCTCTGAAATCAACATGTCTGAAAAGAATGGTCTTACAGACTGAACGGCACACCTCAGTATCCAATGTCTCACAAATATTTCAGAATTCATTGCTACACTGGCATAAGGAGGCAGGTCTGTCATGACTGGTGCCACTTGAAATGGGAACATATAGCCTCTGATGATTAAAGGTGATAATAAAAAAAATAAGTCACCAATCATCCCTGGAAGGAAAAGTTGGGTTGGGACCACAGTTGCTTTCTCCTCCAGTTTAGGAGTCTGCACTCACTGGGGTTCCAGGTTACACAGCCCTCCATCAGATTTGTGTGCATAATCCCACAATGCCTTGTCTGGTGCACTTTTGGGGGTGTACAGGCAAACCATTGGCCTTATTCAGGTTTTCACACTAGGACTGTTCTCACTGAATTTGAAGCTGCTGTTTTGGTCATCTGACCTCTTCTGATTTAGTAAACCGGTATTTTTGACGCTGTTTTCTCCTTGTGTTGTCAGCATCCTGAACAACTAAGTGGAGAGGAAAATCATCATTGGCCCCATACTACTGTATCCATAGGGAACACTGAAGAAGCTCAAGATCCTCCAGCCGATCCTGTCGACACCATCGTCAACACCAGAGGAACCCCTCTGTGGCTCTGCCATTCTGAAGACCCTCTGATTCTCACTAGCAACAAATGGCACTCTGGCTATCAATGGTATTGGTGACCATTGGTGATCTTGGGAGTGGATCAAGGAAGAGGGTGAACTGGCGTTTATAGTTTATCTCTCCAAGCCTGTTCCTCTGCCAATGCACAGGATACAAATGGCTTCTCTGTCTGCACCAGCAGCAGCCACAAGAATCACCCAACTACACTGGATCCTTTCCCTCATCCATAGACCTTTATTAAACAAGCAACGACCCCACTCTGCTGACTTAAAACTGTCCAGGATATGGGGCAGCCACTCCCTGCTCTCCTTCAGTGCTTTGGCATCAGTGTCTCCAGGTGTGCTTTCTGAATGGTACAATCAGCCTTTGGAGGGGAACAGTGTTTGCACCACAGTTTAGGACTCAATGTTTTTCAGAGTGTTTTTTTTTTACTGTGAAAACCAAGCAGAAGTGTAGGCAAGCATTTATAAGGGACCGTTATTAAACAAGCAATGACCTTACTGTGATGATTCGAAACTGACTGGGATGTGGGCAGTAAATCTCTGCACGCCTTTAGTGCTTTTGGGTGGGTGTCTCCAGTTGTGCTTTCTGAGGACACAAATAGGGTCAGTACAGTCTGCCTTTGAGGGGGGGGAGTGTTTGCATAACAGTTTAGGACTCAAATTTTTCAGAGTTGAGGTTTATTTTGATTGTGAAAACCAAGTAAAAGTGTAGGCAAGCATTTATAAGGGAAGTATTAGGATGGTCTAATATTCCCTCATAAGGATGGAAACCAAAGTTGAGAGTATGTGTAACTCAGGTCTGTTCAACTGACGGTTTAACTGATTAAACGGATTTGTAAGTAGTTGTGCTGGATTTATGATTTATAGAAATTTGAGACAAAATTTAGGAAATAACTGACCAGAGCACAGTCCACAGACACAAGAACATAGTAAGACGGGAAATTGGTTGAATTTCATTTTAGTTTTTTTAGAGGAATAAAGAAAGAACTTCATCTCCACACAAAGAGTGAAGAGATAACAGGCATTTTCAAAGATCCATGTAAACCACAAAATCAACGTTACCACACATCAGGTGTATATTGTACTGACTGGATTGTCTAATGGATACTAAGACCCCCACTCTGACATTCCATACTGCCAACACTTAACAGAGTTTCTCCCTTGTGGGTTTTCTGGTGATCTTTAAGGCTAGCAATACAAATAAATGTCATTCCACACTCCTGGCACTAATAGGGTTTCTCCCCTGTGTGGATTCGCTGGTGTTTTTTAAGATGCCCACTCTCAGTGAATGTTTTTCCACACTCCTGGCACTTATAGGGTTTCTCCCTTATGTGGGTTCTCTGGTGGATATTAAGACTCCAACTGTGAGTGAAGTTGATTCCACACTCCTGGCACTTATAGGGTTTCTCTCCCCTGTGTGGGTTCGCTGGTGTTTTTTAAGATGCCCACTCTCAGTGAATGTTTTTCCACACTCCTGGCACTTATAGGGTTTCTCCCCTGTGTGGGTTCTCTGGTGGCTCTTAAGATTCCCACTGTCAGTGAAGGCCTTTCCACACTCCTTGCAGTTATAGGGTTTCTCCCCTGTGTGGGTTCTCTGGTGGCACTTAAGATGCCCACTCTGTGTGAAAGTTCTTCCACACTCCTGGCACTTATAGGGTTTCTCCCCTGTGTGGGTTCTCTGGTGGATATTAAGACTCCAACTGTGAGTGAAGTTGATTCCACAATCCTGGCACTTATAGGGTTTCTCTCCTGTGTGGGTTCGCTGGTGTTTCTTAAGATGCCCACTCTCAGTGAACGTTTTCCCACACTCCTGGCACTTATAGGTTTCTCCCTTATGTGGGTTCTCTGGTGGCTCTTAAGATGCCCCATTACTGTGAAAGCCTTTCCACACTCCTGGCAGTTATAGGGTTTCTCCCCTGTGTGGGTTCTCTGATGGATCTTAAGACTCTGTGAGTAGGTCGTTCCACACTCCTGGCACTTATAGGGTTTCTCCCCTGTGTGGACACTCTGGTGGCTCTTAAGACTCTGAGTGAAGGTTATTCCACAGTCCTGGCACTTATGGGGTTTCTCCCTTATGTGGGTTCTCTGATGGCACTTAAGATGCCCACCGTGATTGAAGGTCTTTCCACAACCCTGGCACATAAAGGGTTTCTCCCCTGTGTGGGGTCCTAGATGAAGTATAATGCTCTTCCTGGTACTGAAGCTCTTTCCACACTGTTGGCACTTATAATTCTTCTCCTTTATGCGGGTTCTCTGGTGGATCTGAAGTGCAGTTCTCTGAGTGAAGGTCTTTCCACACTCCTGGCCTGTAAACAGCCTCAACACTGTGTGGAGTCTTGACTGTGTAGATGGAGCCTGTTCCCGATTTCTTCCAATCTGGTCCAAAATGGACTCTGCAGAGATAAGGAAAGAAATATTAGATGGACTAGAGGAAAAAACTGCAGCCAATTTGGAAACTGTTATGTACATGACTCACATGCTCCTGAATCAGAAACGGAGCAGGAAATATAATGGGGATTTATGAATCGTGGCTACGGCCCTCCTGAACCCCCCTCCCCGGTTCCCAGGATAAGGATCTTCACAAGGCAGCAGATGCTCAAAAGTGGTTTAATTTTGAAAGGTCGCAATTCTAACCAGAACTGGTGGCCTAACTCACCTGGTTGATTTAGTGACACCCCCAGTTCCAGCAAGGGACTTATGCTGTGGCTTATGCCAGTCTAACTGAAGATTAGGATTGCCGCTTCAGTAGTTGTACAGGCATCCGGATGCGGGGTGACCAGACGCCAAACCCAAAATTCCTGAACCCCAAGGCCAAAATTCCTACCCCTCCAAGCCAAAATTCCTACCTGCTTAAAAAAATGGCAAATTTTTTTTGTTTTTATATTTATTTGTCTTCCGGTTTTGGGGCCATAACATTTGATAGGAATGAGATATCTCAAAACCGATTTTTGCATTGGGTTCTGCTCTTCAAATTGAATTCAACGGCATATGATGGCGTACTGCACACCATCGCAAAGTTCAAAAATGAAGCCAAAATGTCAGACAAGGAAGCCAAAATGTAGGACATCCGGACAGGAGGCTAAAATTCCGCAGAAATCCAGGTTTTTCTGGTGATATGATCACCCTATCCTGGTCCCCTGACTACTGTTAGATCACAGAGCCTACAATAAGTCTTATTATGAATGGGTTCATCTCCCACAACAGAAGACTTGCTCTGGGAAGGATCAATGTGAGCCTGTTGGATTGAGGAGTATTCTGGCAGGTCTATTTCAGCCTGCATTTTCCTGCAAAGAATCCAGGGCCACAGAGTTGCTGCCACTGGACTTGGTCTTATTGCCACGCAGTGGCCAGGAGGGATGTTCATGTGGAGTCTGTGTTTGCCTCCACTGTCCTTTGATGCCTTGGATCCTTGCAACCTCTCCGCAAGAGTGATGGCCCAGGGGAAAGCTCCTGAGAGGCACTGCCTTTTTCTGCCTTCAGAATGACCATTCATGGTGGTCTCTCAGCCCTATTTCAAACCATCAGATGCAGGTGCCAGCCTTACCTTTGGATCTCACCAGTGACCCCTTTGGATCTCACCAGTGATCTCAGAGGATCAGAATAGCTCTTTTGGCCAGACATTGGCATCAGATGGCAGCCTCCTCTTTCAGGTGCTTTGTGACCCACCATGGCCTGTCTGCTGACAGCAGATCCCCCAATTGGCCTGCCGGCTGTGGCCACCCTTACCATTTAGGCCAATAAGGCTGCTTTTGCATGGCAGATTCTCCAGCACATGGCCGGGTGACAGGGAGTCATAAGATTTTAGCTCACCAGAACTGAATAGCCACAGAAGCCTGTGGTGGGCTCCAGCAGGCTCGCACCTACTCTTTAGAACTGGTTGTTAATGAGAGATAGGAGAGATAGGCTATTAGCCATTTAAAAGTGGCTGCCAGATGGGCATAGAACCGGTTGTTAATTTCTTTGAATCCCATCACTGCTTAAGAGGCTTCAACAATAATATATGTTGATTCTTTAGAGTCCTAGGAAGGCCACAAAGGCCAATACCAGAGAGGAGGAATAAGAAATAGCCAAAGAACAAGGAAAAGAAAGAAAGGGGAAAGGGGTTTTGTGAGTCAGTCCTAAGGCTGCACCAACAACCAAGGTTCTCAAGCATGCTTTTGAAGAGTTGTGAGGCTACATCTGTCAAGACCAGCACTCCTGTTTGAATGGCTACACCCCACCTAGAACAACGGGCTAGACCACTGGGTTTTGGTTATTCGATATGAGAGAAACGGGAAGGAGGCTGGAAAGGTGAAGGCCAGCAAGTGGTTACCAGTCCTGAGTGCTGGCTTGATATACTGACTAGCATTGGTTCAAAATGGGGGTGCTCACTGGGATGCCCACGGAAGAGATGAAAGATCACAGCAACAAAGCAGACAGATACGCAAAGCAGAACAGACCAGAAGCTTAGGTTTTTATATCTTTTTCTCTCACCACATACACAAACATACATATACGTATGCATATGCATTGTTAAAACGCATGCTCCAGAGACACATACGTAGTGACAACAAAAATGAACTCTGATTCATACCAGTTCTTTGATCACACACTTACACAATTTTGCCGCTAAGATCTGCTTTTTCATTCTCCACCAATTTCTACATACAAAGGTTTTGAGAAATGTACATAGCACATGTACGCATGCCCGAAACATACATGCCTGGGGATCCTCCAATCATTGGTTGTGATGCACACAGACCTGCAAACTGTCACCATAATAAGATAACATGGCTCATTACTCAGAGGAAGTCCAGTTCCAATGAACTAAGTTTCTGGGGGTGCAATTCTAACCAACCTAGGCCAGCACAACTTACCCATCTCCCCATTCCTGCAGTGGCATGCAGATGGTGGCGCTTGTCTGTGCACTGGCCTAACCACCCTAGGAATTATGCAGATGTGCCTTTGGGCGCTTTTGCAATACTCCCAGGCCAGCGGAGGACATGTGCTGGACTAACCAGGGATTGGATTGTGACAGTCTCAGCACAGACCTGTTGAGGGGCTACCCTTTTCTTCAAGAGATTCAAATCTGGGCTGGCCAAAAGGGGAGAATGTGGGGATATCAGGGTAATAGCAGCCATGGCAATTTCATGCAGCCTGATCACCAAGTCCCCTTGGCAATAACCACTGGGGAAGAGTTTCATATTCAGAGCATCAATACATTAAGGACCAAAAATTCCTCCTTACCTACAAAGATCACATTTTACAGGTGCCTCTGGCTTGGACTCAGCAGCGCATACTCTTCACTGCTGAAATGCAGGGCTATCTCTGCAAATGGAATTGGGACCTGAAGGAAAAAAGAGAAATGCCCTCTGAGCATTTCTCGGTCATGCCCGCAGGTCAAGGGAAAAAGGAGGAAGATCTGCATACTTCCTCTGAGAAAGAGGTGGGCAATGTCACCCTTAAACAACACAGGAGGACTCTGACCACCAACATCCACACACAACAGAGTCCTCATGAAAGCTAGTAGAAGGAGATTAAGAAAAGAATTCTGCAGAGCTGAGATGGAGGGAATGCAGGGGGAAGAGGTAAATCAGTTGAGCTTTTTCAAGGGACATTAGAGAAGGAAGGATGTTGTGATACAAGAAAGTGCTTTTCTACCCAGCTAGCAGGGGTTAATTGTGTTATGATATAGGGAAATGGGAGTGACTCCTTATCATTTCAGTGATAATTTATATACAGTATACATTATTATTTGTATACAGTATCATGAATACATCTCATTGGCTCTGAGAGCTATGAATCTCATAGGTCAGTTTTGATTGAACGAAATCCATTTTTCGTACCAATGGCAATTTCTGGTTAGTTGGTCATATCATTTGATAGAATACAGATATTTCAATACAGTTTGTTTTATTGCATCCTGTATTAGAGTACCTTTCCAGTGATATATGACTTGATAGTATTATTATTTATATATAAGAGGTTTTCAAATTTTTGACCACTAGAGTCAAGCTCAGATTGTTGACCACTAGAGTCAAGCTTAGATTGTAAAGCTTGTTGTCCAGTACAACTGCTACCTGCTGGATCTCCTTAGCTACACCACTGGTAAGCCCAAAGTTTCCCCTTAAATATTCTTCACCTGGTCTGGATGAGCAGCAGCCATGTCTGTTCATGCACAGGTTTTGGATTCCTTCGATCCTGATTCTCTTCTCTCTGTCAGGGAGAGAAAGGAGACTGCATGAGGTTTTTAAAATTTGCACACTTGCTTCATTTACATGCAAGTGTTTTATTCCTGCCCCATCATTTGGGGGATGTTGCAGGAGAGATGGAAACAGTATATTTGGATGGTGAGGACAGGTCGTACCCCATGGCTCTTTATTCCTGATGCTTACAAGCTGGGTATCTGTGAATACAGAGGCCATCTTGGCTGGGAAGAGCATTGCAAAAGGAGCTCTACTCTCCTGGATCACCATTTGGTTCATTTTGAAAGTGATTATAAATTATAATCTTTTGAAAATATACTGCACAAGTGCTATTTTAATCAATAATATTTTTTTTTGGGGGGGGGGGGCGTTGAGAACCAGACCTGAAACAGATCCTCCTTCTGCAACCAGTTTAATAGATCTGAGAAGTCTGGGCGGGGGTTCAACATACCTGGGAGCATAAAACCATTCCAAAGTGGGCTCCATAAGGCCTTGGCTTTGAAGATGCAGAAAGAGACTGGCAAATCCTTCTTTCCCATGGTTTCTCTTGTGTAGCCTCTGCAAGAACCACAGAGCCACTGCTCTGGTTCCGTCTTTCTCTGCAGGATCAAGAATCGGCCCTTTCCGTGCCTCCCTGGGCCTCCTTGGCACAGCATCTCCCAGGCCTTCCCTCTCTCTCTGGGCTCAGACCTTCCCATTCCCAGGCCCAGCAGCCCCTTTGAACTTCTTTGGAGGTAGTTATTTTTTAAGAAATCAATACTGAATCAAAATATCCAGCATTGCTGGCAGGGAGTCAGTTAAGGGGTTAAGTGAAGCAGACCATAAGCAGACCCTTTTCAGAAGCAAGTCAGGAAAACCTGGATGGTGCAAGTTGTGCCCCTTCCTCCCTCCAGACCTTTCCTCCCCAGTCTGTTTTCTTACCACTAAGGCCAGGCTGGCGTCACTTGTGGGGCAAATGAAGCCCGAGCCGCAGGCAGCCAATGGTTGACCTGAATGTTGGGCCTGCAGCCAATGGTGGGCCTGACTGGGCAAGTAGGGAGCCTGGAGCTCAGGTCAACAGCTGGAGACAGACCCAGATCAGCTCCCAGAGCCCAGAAGGGAGTGCTGTGTTTGGCCTTCTTTTGTATGCACCTCCTTACAAGACCCTCTGCGCACAGCTGTAGTCTTGACTCAGGCCCTCCTGTCTCTCCTACTGCTTTCCGGGGGGGGGGGGGGGGGAGGAGATGGGGTCAGACAGACAACAGTTGAAGCGGAAATGAAGGTTAGTTTGCAGGAAACCTTGCAAGTCTTTAACCAACCAGAGGCCAGATTAATACAGGCCTGGAAAGTGACACAAAACAAGGATGAAATTCTCTGTTAACACAAACCACTCCCATATCTGCTGTCAGTCAGTCAGTCAGTCAGTCAATCAATTAATCAATCATTCAAACAGTGAACTCTCTTACAGCTTTACATATCTGAAACTATGAATTAAAAGCAGGTAATACCATTTTCTGCACTTTTCATTTTGCACAGAAACAGAACAGAAATCCCAAAATCTACAAATATTTAAAGCATTCTCTACACCTTCTATTTTACATTTAGATACAAGGCCTGTTGTGACTTCACCTGCCTAGTGGACCAGTGATGGGCTTCAAAAAATTTAAGAACCGGTTCTCTGCCCATCTGGCAGCCACTTTTAAATGGCTATTTTTAAACTTTATATGTCCTATCTCTTGTTAAGAACCGGTTCTATAGAGTAGGTGCGAACCTGCTGGAGCCCACCACTGTAGTGGACCCTTAAAGCAATTATAATAATGTTTTTCCATGGCTTTACTCACATGGATATGTGGCTTGAGTGTATGGGGGAGGAAAGGACACATGGAACAGAGGGGACCAGGGCCCCCCACCACCAAGCACCTGGCTGCAGGGAGCAGGACTTGCCAGGCACCATGGACCACAGGAACTGGTACTGGGGGCAGATGGCATCCCACCTCACATCCTTGTCCCAGGAAGCAGCAACAGTGGCACCTACATAATCCTGAACCAGCTGCCATGCCCTGGAGAGGCGAGGAAGAAAGTCCCTCAGATGAGGGGATTCCTGCCACCACTGCCCACTCTTGGTCCCCTTGAAAGCAACTCAGATCACCTCAGTTGGCTGGGGGGGGGAGAAGGTCCCTCAGTTGAGAGGTTTCCTGTCACCAATGCCCCCTCTTGGTCCTTTGGAGAACAACTCAGATCACCTCAGGTGGCTGTGGGGCGGGGGGGAGAAGGTCCCTCAGATGAGAGGTTTCCTGTCACCAATGCCCCCTCTTGGTCCTTTGGAGAACAACTCAGATCACCTCAGGTGGCTGTGGGGCGGGGGGGAGAAGGTCCCTCAGATGAGAGGTTTCCTGTCACCAGTGCCCCCTCTTGGTCCTTTGGAGAACAACTCAGATCACCTCATGTGGCTGTGGGGGGGGGAGAAGGTCCATCAGATGAGAGGTTTCCTGTCACCAGTGCCCCCTCTTGGTCCTTTGGAAAACAACTCAGATCACCTCATGTGGCTGTGGGGGGGGGGGGGAGAAGGTCCCTCAGATGAGAGGTTTCCTGTCACCAATGCCCCCTCTTGGTCCTTTGGAGAACAACTCAGATCACCTCAGGTGGCTGTGGGGGGGGGAGAAGGTCCATCAGATGAGAGGTTTCCTGTCACCAGTGCCCCCTCTTGGTCCTTTGGAAAACAACTCAGATCACCTCATGTGGCTGTGGGGGGGGGGGAAAAGGTCCCTCAGATGAGAGGTTTCCTGTCACCAATGCCCCCTCTTGGTCCTTTGGAGAGCAACTCAGATCACCTCATGTGGCTTTGGAGGGGGAAAGAAGGTCCTTCATATGAGGGGATTCCTGCCACCAATGCTCCCTCTTGGCCCCCCTTAAAGCAACTCAGATCACCTCAGTTGGCGGGGGGGGGGGGGGAGAAGGTCCCTCAGATGAGAGGTTTCCTGTCACCAGTGCCCCTTCTTGGTCCTTTGGAGAGCAACTCAGATCACCTCAGGTGGCTTTGGAGGGAGAAAGAAGGTCCCTCAGATGAGGGGATTCATGCCACCAATGATGCCCCCTCTTGGTCCCTTACAGGAGAAAGTCGTTGGGCTAGTCAAGAGGGATGGGGTTCTGGGGGAGCCAGGCAGTATTTTCCTCAGGAGCAATTATTAGAATGGCTGACCTTAAACAATGTTGAAATTGACCAAGGTGTGCTTTGGGGTTTCCTCCTGCAGAACTGAGGATGGACATGGATCTCCAGCCTGCTTCTCCTTCCACCCCTAACTTCCACCCCAACTGCCCCCAATTGCTCTCACTGTCTCCAACTGCCTCTTCTGACTGGCCCAGCCACAGTTCTGAACCTCACCAGTCCAAACGAGGGTGACTAGATGGCCTCTTTTCCCAGGACTTGTCCCCTTTTTTAGTCTTGTGTCCATGAAAAAAAATCTTAATTTCTCCTCCTCATTGGGAGCAGGCAGCTAAAAATTAGTAAATTATAACAAATTATATTTATTTGTTTTAAATTAAATAATAATAGAGTCTTTAAGGGCACAATCTAAACCCCAGTTAGGTCTGGCATAACTCCTGGCGGGGTTAGTCCAGTGAACAGGCATGCGCCGGTCTCCCCGCAATACCACAGGATTGTGAAGCAGCAGGATGAGGAAAGCTAGCTAAGCTACATGAGCAAAGCTACAGTCTCATAACCTCATTAGTGAATGAGTCAAACAGCTTCCTCAAGAGAAATCCTACACCATGAGAAAGCTGCTTGAACTAACTAGGCTCTGCCCTACCTCTGAAAGTAGACACAGTAGGGCAAAACTGATGCGATCAACACCCCAAATTCATATGAAACTACCAACTAAAAAAAATAAAACTCTTTTGTCCCTCAAATTAATTTTGTCCCTCAAATTAAGGCCTGTACAACGTAAGTTAATACAAAGATGTTATGTATTCCTATATAATTTTGAGTATTCTCTTCCCTCAATCATTTTATAGCACTTCTAAGGTTAAGAAGCTCATGTTATTGCCTGTGATTATTGCAAGTGGAGGTGCGTTAAACCTTAACTAAGGGCACAATCCTAACCATGTCTACTCAAAAGTAAGTTCATTGTGTACAATGGGTTTTACTCCCAGGAAAGTGTCTTTAGGATTGTAGCCTAAGGAACTTGGGATACACACAGCTGTTGTTACTTAACTGGTTTATTTACAAGGTTGTACAAAGAAGTGAATTCACTGTGCTGATTACAACAGACATGAGACCTGCTAGCTTGCCTCGGGCCACCTTTAGAGTCAGTGACCAAAGAGTGATTTAAAGTTATGGAGAGATGCCTTGAGTGCCTTAGGGTGCAATCCAGAGTAACTACGGGGAGTCCTTGCTCTGGTGTAAGAACAATTTGCTCTGGATTCCAATAAGAATTTCCCATAGGTTTTAACTAGGTGGTGCAGTAACTACAGGTACACGTAATGTTTCTTACGTGCTCTGGATTGTAGGGTCTGAGTCAGGAAGAGTAAAAATAGAATAAGTACGGTATATTAACATCATCCAGACAATGTTACTCCCACAATGGCACGAATCCAATCTCCAAAATCCAACCACATTTTCTAATAACCTGTGCATAAAGGTACAAGAAAATATTTTTATTTATTCACCGATGTCAGTGATTTCCAAAGTTAGAAGTGCAGAAAGCAGTTATATTTTTCATTTTAAACCTTCAATCCAGAGTAACTATGGGAGCATGTAAGAGACATTTACTTCGACGCAGTTACGGCACCACCTAGTGAAAACCTATGGGACATTCATATTGCAATCCAGAGTAAATTGTTCTAAAGTCAGAGCAAGGACACCCCATAGTTACTCTGGATTGCGCCCTAAATATACCTTATAATTATTTATTTTAATTGCTTTGAAAGTGTACATTATAATTATTTATTTTAATTGCTTTGAAAGTGTACTAGGGACTAAGGAGCACTTTGATTGCCTAAAGGTATACTGTATACCTTATCTGTGAAAGAAAATAATTTCCTCCACTTCACATGATTGAAATCCTGATATGGTTATTATAAGAGCTCAGGACTGGAATTACACAGAGTGGTTATTAAAGAACCACAATCTGTGGGGGCAAATTTTAAAAAAATTCCTTTAAAAAAATTTCCTTCATTTTTTTTCTTCTTTTATTCCCCAAAGAGTGGATGAAGCAACTCATAGACATTTTTGACTGTAAGAATAAAGTTAATTCATCAAAGCATCCAATAGCTATTGTGTCAGAACTAACTAGCAATTTCAGCATTTGATGTTATACAGTCGAACAAGGCAGAGTAATTGTGCAATTTTCAAATTAGCGTTATCTTGTGGCTGGGTTGTTTTGAAGAAATAAACAATAGCTCAGCTTTTCTAAAGCAATGCATAACTGTGAACTTTTTATAATGGGTAGGTTCATGTCTGCAGGTACCTTTTTCCAGGAGAGAGACAGACAGACAGACAGACAGACAGACAGACAGACAGACAGACAGACAGGCTTCACTTACCCTACAATCCAGAGTAACTACGGGAGCACATAAGAGACCTTACACGTACCCGTAGTTACTGCATGACCTAGTGAAAACCTATGGGAAATTCATATTGCAATCCAGAGCAAATTGTTCTTACACCGGAGCAAGGACTCCCCATAGTTACTCTGGATTGCACCCATATGGTATCTGCAACAATTTTTAAAAAATCAGTAAATCAGCAGGATATACGCCATCCTTGAAGCAAGGGACAAAGGGTCTGTAGTTACCAGAGCTGAAGTTGGCCAGCAAACTCTTGGCTGGCATTGACTTGTCTGAATCATGATTATTCTTTTAAATCAGGCAACCTAGATTTAATTTAAAAAATTCTGAAATGGATCTATAGAGCTACATGTTAAAATGGGACTTTGATTCACGAAGCCCCAAGAACTGCTGTAAAAAAGCTAGAAGGAATCAATATTCCTTACCAGCAGCGAAAAGGTGACGGGGAGAGGTTAAGAAAGGTCTGGCCAGGAAGGTTATAAGATAAAGAAGCACAAAGAGCATCTATGCCAGAAAACTGAAGAATCCAATAGGGTTGAACTTAAAACCAATAATTTCAGTGGGACTTCAGCAAAATAATTATTAGTAGTACTATTAATTCTGTTTACTGTTGATATTGTTTTTCTGCTAATAGGCATGCAAGGCTTGAAGGTCACAGTATCCCCCATAGGTTGTTCTGCTAGCTGTGACAGTGTTCATCTCCATTACAAGGCTGAAGATCCAGCATTGTCCAAAGATATCCCTGTGTTAATGTGGCTGGCTTGACTAAATGCCAAAAGGCTCATGGAGCACTGTTACCTTCCTAACAAAGTGGTACTTATTTATTTACATGCATTTACGTGCTTTCTAACAGCTAGGTTGGCAAGAGCTGGGCAAGTATTGGGAGCTCACTCTGTCGTGCGGTCTTGAACCATCAACTTGCCAACCTTCAGGTTGACAAGCATTAACCACTGAGCCATTAACCACTGAGCATTAACCACTGAGCAGCCCCATAGTGCTTTATTCAAGGCTTAGGGAGCAATCCAGAGTATCTACGGGGAGTCCTTGCTCTGGTGTAAGAACAATTTTCTCTGGATTGCAATATGAATTTCCCATAGGTTTTCACTAGGTGGTGCAGTGACTACGGGTACACGTAACGTCTCTTACGTGCTCCCATAGTTACTCTGGATTGGAGGGTTAGAGTCCCAAAAATTAAGTTACATATAACAACAATAAAACCAACTGAAGTGCAAAATGGGCTGAATGAAGCATATATTGCTTAATATTCAACAAGCATTTCTTCCATTAAACATAAATGCACATGCTGATATTACGAGTCAGAAAAAAGATGACTATATCTTTTGCAATTCTTTTTATTCACAATTCTCACTGATCACTCATCCCCTTTTAAGACATTTCTCCAAACATCAACCTTTACCACTAATTATGTCACTTAGTATTGCTGGAGTTTTTTGCTCAGGCCCTGTGGCTACGTGCTTGTCTACCGGCCAGGGAGAATGATAGTTGATGATGATGCCCTCAGCCATCTGCCATCACAGATGCCAGGCTATGAAATGCCACCTTTAATATAAGTTTCAATATTGAAAGCCCTCCCAGCCCCATCCCTTCAGGCTGGACAGGTTCTGAGATTAACCACTCAGGTTCTAAAACTGGATTCTGATCCAAACTACATGTGGAAGGGATGCCCGAATGAGAAACTATTCAAGGAATTTCAACCACTCACAGCTCATTAACATGAGCTACTTGCACATAAAAGATACTTCTTATGAGGAAATTATGTCAGTGTTCCAGAAAGTGGCCATTGAATGTTCTTGGCTACATTGCACATGTTCCATTCTAGGAACATGCTTAAGGAAATGTTGGCTGGTAGTTGTGTCTGGTAGCTTGGGACTGACTCTGAAATTGAAAACATTGCAACTTCACAGTGAGCCAGGTTACATGATACAACCAACCCAACACCTCGCTTGGCAAATGAACTAAAATCTTTGCTTGGCAAATGAACTAAAATCGTTGTTAATTTGAATCCTTATTCAACAACTTCTGTTAATTATCATAAGTCTCTTTCAGAGTAAGGATTACTCGGTTGTGGTTGACGTTGGCAAAAAATGATTTGACGTTCTCAGGCAGTCCAATCCAATGAACAGACGTCACCGTAAAGTACAGCGCCACCAAAGTGGTTGCTACTATATTCTGCATTACCAGTTCAGCCACTGGGGTATCCTCAGCGTAAGGAAGTATTAGCTCCCCATCCTCCCTTCAATCTGGTTTCTCTCTGCCAAGTTCTGGAACGGGTGGCATTTTAAATATTTGTAACCATTTTCTTGCATAAGCACTTTCAGTGCAAGAATACAATGCTATAATTTCAACATTTGGACCAAAAGCCCAATCCTATGCAGTCTGCAGCTTCAGGACTCCAAAATGGCTGATGTGGTATCCTGAGCACTGCAGGCTACCATTGGCAGCTCCCTGGGAGAAGACTTTCACCCCCTTTCCTGAATAGGGAAGTAGCCTTACAATGGGTCTACTATATTCTGCAACAATCCTTCAGTTGCCATAGAATCATGAATCTCTGTGTAGTATTGGAAGGCACTTCACAGAGGCTGTGGATCTGCAGGAGATAAGAGCTATGCCTGCTCCACACCCTCTCCCCCTTTCCCCACTCCAGAATGCTTCCTTCCCACCTCCCCCATGCCTTCACTTACTGCTCTACCACTGATGGTCCAGATGACCACTGATCGATGGAGCACCAGTACTGGACCAACAATAGTGCAGCACCAGCTAACACTTAGCTAGGTGCTGAATCAGTACTGGAGCCCAAAAACACGTTTTATGGCACATTTACAACATTCAGCACTGGTGGTACAACCATAGGTTTCAGCCCCAAAATAGGTTCATTTGATAATCTTGCATGTCAAAAACCTGAGAACAATCCACAGATATTGTATTAGAAGATAAATACCATAGATCATAGAATCATAGAATCGGAAGGGACCTAGTAGGTCATCTAGTCCAACCCCTTGCCTGCAGCAGGAAATCCCCCTAGAGCATCCCCGACAGGTGCTCGTCAAGCCTCTGCTTAAAGATCCCTAGTGAGGGAGAGTCCACCACCTCCCTTGGCAATCTGTTCCACTGCCGAACCGTCCGAACCGTCAGGAATTTTTTCCAGATATCCAACCAGAATCTCCTCTCTTGCAGTTTGTACCCATTGGTTCTAGTTCTGCTTTCAGAAGCAGCTATGAAAAAATGAGTCCCTTCCTCCCTATGACAGCCCTTCAGGTATCTGAAGAGGGCAGTCATGTCTCCTCTCAGCCTCCTCTTCTCCAGGCTGAATATCCCAAGTTCCCCCAACCTTTCCTCATAGGGCTTCCCTTCCATCCCACTGATCATTCTTGTCGCTGTCCTGTGGACTTGCTCCAGTTTGGCTGCATCTTTCTTCAAGTGAGGTGCCCAGAACTGAACACAGTACTCAAGGTGAGGTCTGACCAATGCTGAATAAAGAGGAACTAGAACTTCTCGTGACTTGGAAGCTGCAGTCCTCTTAATGCAGCCTAAAATGGCATTTGCTTTCTTTGCAGACGCATCACACTGCTGACTCATGTTCAGCTTGTGATCCACAGCAACTCCAAGATCCCGCTCACATGTTGTGCTGCCAAGCCAAGTATCCCCCATTTTATACCTGTATTTTTGGTTTTTATTTCCTAAGTGCAGAACCTTGCACTTCTCCCTATTGAAATTCATTCTATTTGCCCAGGATTCCAGTTTATCCAGATAAATCCTGCTTTCCAAGAGATCAAAGACCATTATCTGTGAGTTCCATTTGGTCCCAGCATGGTGACTGGAAAACTCTAACTATAACTCAACTCATACAGAAATTGTAATCAATACTATCACTTATATAAACTTCGACCCTCAAGAGTCTATATCGTTTCCCTTTTCCAATCCAGACACACTTAATTTTGCAATGTTATCTCCACCTGGGAGATTATATGCCAATATAATTCCACAATTTGCACCTAGCATTTTTATAGTTATTAAACATGCCTTGGCATGAACTGTGGTATTTTTCCAATTTTCACTAAGACTGTCAGTATCTTAAAATATCACACTATACACTAGCTCTATAAAATTAAACTGGATTCTTGGAGAGCAACTGTGTGTGTCCTAAGAAGAAACTATCAAACTCACAGCAGTGATTCTCATAACGAAATGTCACTTAAAGATGCTGAAAAATAATAGTGTCCAATATTTAGGAAAACTGATGGTCCAAACCTATTGGTCATGTATGAAAGCAGATATGCTATATTTACTCATATATAACGCTCACCTTTTTCAGCCGAATTTACTCTCCAGTATCTGTGTGTGCATTATATTCGATGTTAATTAGAATTGAGTAAATACCATTTTTTATTATAAGCAGAGGGTGTGCATTATATTCAATGGCACATTATATTTGAGTAAATATGGTTTTGATCCACAAATGACTGCAATCATGCAAATGTTGCACCATCATCATACACAATGACCAGAAATGGATAGTGACACCACATCATTGCCAGACTTGGTCAGATGGTTCACTAACCCAGTGAAGATGGTGAGTTGTAAACTTGGGTGGTTCCGATTGGGATGGTTATCTATGGATTATGCTGTTCATGGGGATGGGGTCATGATCCCCTATTGGTCATGATCCCCTATTGATACTGAGGCTTTAGCGTATTAAGAATATTCTTATGCTGCTTTCAACAAAGAAATTCATGAAGCAATTTACAGTTAACTAACCTAATTGTTCCCTGTCCCAGCAGGACTCACAACTAAAGGGATCCAGACAAAACACATTTATTTATTTAGCATATGACAATACATAGTTTAGTGATAAAACCAGATGTTAACATCCAGACCCGCGATCCGCTCAAGGAGAGAGTGGACCATATTGAAAAAGTCAGACACTTTTTCAGCCAGTGTAGGCGCTTGGAAGGACACTCAAACACAATGTGATGGATATTTTGTTGAGGAGCACCACAGTGACACTGAGGGGTAGATGCATGACCCCACTTAAAACAGTGAATCCTGGCAGACATCATGCTGGGTACAGAGAAACACCAGTAAACAGCTACTAGAAAAGTTACTCTGCTGGAATTACATTAGTTATGATAAAGGAAATTACAGCCCAAGGCTAAAGGCCCTATGGCTCCAAGAGTACTGCAGCACCAACTACTAGTACCATAGTATGCTGAGTACTGCAATATAACTCTAGCAGCTACTTTGGAGAAGGGGACTTTTGTCCCCTTTTCCTGTGTAAACAGTGAACCCTGCAATGGGGCAACTCAATTCTGTGGCAGCTCAAGAACTTGCGCAGAATCAAGGATGCCCATGTGGCACCATGTGGACATTCAGGATGCAGAGGAGCTGAGCTTAAATAACTTTGCAGGTACTAAAATATGAAATCCTAACCAATTTTCTAGCACTGCGGTAAGGGCAATGCAACTCTGATGTAAGGTAACAAACATTGCCTTACCTTGAGGGGGCCTCCATGACTTCCCCCCAACTACGAAATGCAGCACATGTCCCCCCGACACGGCTGTGCCAGAGCTGAACAGTTTGTTAGAAGTGTGCCGTTTCCTACATGAAACTAAACACACACCAAAGTGCAACATGTACTGCTATAGATGGAATGTGACCTTGAAGTGCTGCTTTGTACCTAAACAACAGGCTTTGACACTAATCCATAGTAATCCATAATGCTCCATGAAAGAATGACAGCAGACATTTGGAAGACTTTGGATTGAAATCAGGCAATGATGTTCTTTTGATTGATGATGATCACACCTGCCATAACAGCTGAAATCTGTTGTGCGCTCTCTCTCTCTCTCTCTCTCTCTCTCTCTCTCTCTCTCTCTCTCATATACAAACACACACACACAATGTGGATATCAAATTGCATTTCATTTTTCACATTTATGACTCTTTAGATTAACTTTCTGATTTGAGTTCTTCTGCATACATTTTGATAAACTCAGTCCTTTGCCTAAATAAATAGATATTTCATTTCCAGCCATTTTCTGCTGGTAATATATAGTGTGCATTATATTTGTGGTTTTTTTTTTCTTACACCTAGCTTTAAATTTGATCATACTTTCTACATAGCAATGAAGCTATTTCCATTGCCAACTTGTAAGCGTAATGGATAGCAGCCTTCAGGGAATACATTCCTGAGGAATTTATTTCACCTCATGTTGCTCAGCCACCCAAGGAATGAATTTGTTTCCATGACAGATATGGACTCAACAGATCTTTTCAAAATAGTCTGGGACTCTACAGATCAATAATCAAGGGAAAATATAAGATTATGTTCTTTCCTCCCTTTTCATTAATCGCGTTTATTTGCAACTCAGAACCTTAAACTGAATAATGCTTTATTAACAGTCATCAGAAAAACTTTTTAAAATGAGTTAATCAATAGGTACTGGAGTCATGTGCATAACCTATACCTAAAGAGCTGTCATTGTGTGGTGATTGACACTATCCCCGCATGGTCCCACGTTGCTTTGGCAGCACTGCACATCAGTAATAAAATTGGAGGAACCAACAACAAACTTACCACACACAACAGGTACCCTGCAGGAAAATTGCTGCAGAATATTCATTGTGTTGCTTCATTTGTCTGTAATTTGTTGTGTATTTTGGCTACGTATTAATAAATAGGTGTTATTTCAGCTTTTACAAGTGACATTTATATCATTTTTGGTGGGCATTTTGCATTTGCAAACTGGAACAGACTGCAGAGTAACAATTTACTCTGGATTGCAATATGAATTTCCCATAGGTTTTCACTAGGTGGTGCAGTAACTATGGGTGCAAGTAATGCCTCTTACGTGCTCCCGTAGTTACTCTGGATTGTAGCGTAGGTTCCACTTTTCAACGGTATTCACTTTGAAATGGTGCTTTGGTCCCTAACTTGTCCAATAAAAGGGGCATGCCTGTAAATAAAGTGCTTATGAATTTGTTTGTAGATCACTCCTTCTTTATGTGTTAGAAAGTGGTTATGAATTGATTTAAATTCGTTCATTCATAAGTTCTATCCATTTATGTAAATTTATTCAGTTTATGTAAATTCATGTACATTTCATTTATGCATGTTCATTTATGTAAAATTATGTACATTTATTCAAATTTGAAATGTGAATCAATTCTTTTGATCCATCCGCATACACCATGCCAGAGCTATGATGTTGCCCTCCAACCAAGATTTTTGGACCCTCTGCCTTTAAGAATAAAATATTATTGGCTATTCCAAGATTGGATCACTACGTTTCCTATTTGTGCTCTGCTGAGACTATTCCATCTTCACCAGAAAAATAAGAAATCAAAGACCTTCATTCAAACATAAGTAATTCCTGCCAGAACACTTGACAGGAAGTAATCTGTGGGAGACATGCACAGAAAAACTCTTAGTCCTAACTTGACAGATGGAAAACAGAACAAACATTTTTTTTAGGGAGACAAAGACTTCAGCAAAACCAGGATATCATCTACATTTTGCATTTGTTAGTTCTGATAGCTGATGAGTAATTAATTAGGAATAGACTCCATGTGAGCAAGAGACCCATTCAAAATACCCAAGCAGTTTATTTCAAAAATAGTCCAAAAACTTAATATATTTTCTATTATCTCCTTCCTTAATGTGTAATGCTTGCTCTCAGAATCTCCTCGTAAGATGCACAGTGCAATCCGATTAGTGTCTACTCAGAAGTCAGTTCCACTGAGTTCAAGGGGGATTTCTTCCAGGAAAGTTCTCTTAGGTTTGCAGCCTAAGTGTTGATTTCAAGAGATGTCAGAGCAGTGATTTTCAATCGTTTTCATCTCATGGCACATTTAACAAGGCACTGAAATTGTCAAGAAATATCATCAGTTGTTTTTTGCCGTTGACAAGGCACACCAGACTGTTCAAATCCCCCATTTTCCTATTAACGAACGCCAATTTCCAAATTCCCACGGCACACCTGAGGACTATCCATGGCACACCATTGTGCCACTGCACACCATTGTGCCACGGTACACAGGTTGAAAATCACTGTGTCAGAGGATTGTAGACAAACATGGACTTTGACTGAACATAAATCTATATGTTCTATAAATGAATCCTGCATATTGAATGAATTCACTACTTTTGCAAGGAAAACAGCCTTGTTAATTCAGAAACATGTCTAGATTTACCAAATACAAATTGTTTGCATGGGGAGAGACAAGATATAAAAACCTTTTAAATAAATAGGTATAAGGTCCAAACCCACCAATATCCCTGCACTGTGATGCATGGGCAATCCTGTATTTTGGCTGCAAGGGATAAGGGGACAATTGTCTCCCTGCTATGCAATAATTCGCATCACATCAATGTGAGTTAAATTCCCATCCCCAGCCAAAGTGTGTGACTGGCTGTGTTGCTCTTATTCCTTCTGTATCTAGCACACTGTATTCATGTGCTGAATGACTAAAGTTGTTCACATGCATGTTGGATGACCTACAGTATTTGTTCATTAAGTGTGCTACACACTGACAGTGGAGCCAGGTTGTGAAGTACACAATGGCAATGGAGAGGGCCAAACATCAGTGGCACGCACAAAATCTGATATTTACAGTTACTGCAGTCCAAAATATGATTTGTTTACTCCTTTCATTTACTGTTTACTCCAGTCTTTCATTGCAAGACCGTGGAAAGGTTAGGTGAGATTTATAGGTTTTAGAAAGAATTCTTTTATTCCAAGTCAGATGCATGGATAATCAATTAGGACCTTGGGTGGGGGGAGAGATCATAACCTCAAATGGAAAAGTCTAATGTTTCATTAGCATTCCCACCATTAGAACGCCATCACTCATGGCTTTCAGTTCCTGGCTTTTGAAGGCTATCTTAAAAAAATTATATAGAAACTACACAGATGGAAATAAATTGAATAAATGGTCAGTGACAGGGTATTCAAATTAGTCCTGCATGTTTCTATCCAACATGATGGTCACCATTCAGATCATGGTATTTTCCAAGAGGTTCAGATCCAGAATTCATGAAAATCTTTCCTTCCTTGGCAGTTCTCCATTATTAGATAACTAGCAAAAACGTACACATGTTGCAGGAGTAAAATTCCCCACATGTGTCATCCCCCCACTGCGCATCAACCCTGTATGTGCATCATCCCCCCATGCACATGGTCCCCCATGCCCATCATCCCCCATGTGCAACACCCCCTGCATACAAAATCACCCGTGCACACCATCCCCATGTGCACCATCCCCCCATGCACGCCATGCCCACATGCACATCAACCCCACATGTGCATCAAACCCCCATGCGTACCATCCCCCATGCACAATACCCCCATGTGCACTGTCCCCCATGTGCACCTGTCCTTGCATGCGCATCAACCCTGCATGCACACCAGCCCCCATGCGCTCCATCCACCCATGCACACCATGTGCATTATCTCCCCATGCAGAACACTCCCATACAACATCCTTCCATATGCACCCTCCCCCATGCGCACCCAGTGATGGGCTAGAAAAAAATTAACAACCGGTTCTCTGCCCATCTGGCAGCCACTTTTAAATGGCTATTTTTAAACTTTATATGTCCTGTCTCTCATTAACAACCGGTTCTATAGAGTAGGTGCAAACCTGCTGGAGCCCACCACTGTGCGCACCACCTACCCATGCTCACCATCTCCCCATGCGCACCACCCCCATGCACATATCATCTCCCATGTGAACCATCCCTCCATATATAGCATTCCCCATGCACAGCATCACCCCCACAGCATCACCCCCTGGACACTCTCCCTCCCAGTGCATCAGCTGGATGTTGGTCAGTTTGCAGTGTTAAGTATAGGACAAAATACATTGCACCCCTTTTGACCCTCTTAAGGGTTAAATTTCTCCACATTGGTTCTTGGTGGGTCTTCGTGTCATAGAAGGAGCACCCTCCCCAAATTTCATGATTCTAGGTTCCAGGGGGTTGGGGCAGAATGTCCCTCAATCAGGGATTCATCAATGTAAAGTATAGGGAGGAAATCACATTGCACCTCATTTCACCCACTTCCAGTTGGAATTTCTGAAAACTGGTAATTAATGGGTCCCTCCATCACAGAAGGTACACCCTCCCCAAATTTCATGCTTCTAGGCCTAGTGGTTTTGGCTGACCATTGATGAGTCAGTCCGTCAGTCAGTGATTTTTCAGTTTTATATACATATGATACATGGCTGCACTCTACACAAATGAAAAAGTAAATTATATGTTATGTATGTGAATTATTCATTCATTCATTCATTTGTAACCCACCTTCCTCTTTCCAACACAAGGCGGCTTACAAAGCTTTGATTCCTCCCCTCCTGCACTCCTCACAACAACCTTGCAAGGTAGATAAGGTTGAGAGTGAGTGACTGGCCCAAGGTGGGATCTGAACCTGGTCCTTTCAGGTCTTAGTCCAATTCCCTAACCAAATCTCTAGCACTATTTATGTGATAAAGTATAGATTGAAATACGTTCTATTATGCAAGTATTCTATATGGCAATATGGGTGTAATGAAGCAATAATAAGTGACAAAAAGGGTAATTGCTGCCAGTTAATGACCAGTTAGAGGAACATAAGGCTAAAACTTACTCATTAATATAGTTTGAAAATGTCTATCCTGGAGCCATTGTATTTATTCTATGTCAAAGGAAATTAAAGAACAAAGCTAACATGAAATCTTTTCTGTTTCATTTATTCTTTTATTCTGTTTACTTCATGTTCAGTTATTGTGCTTATTATGAGACACTCTCACAATAAAACTGTAATAAAGGACCAGTTGTCCAGACCAGCCCATACTCATTTGCCAAAGAGAGGTATTTTAAGGTCACATTGAGTTTGATGGGGCAGTTAAGCTCACGCTTGAATCTCTTCCACCAAAATCAATGGGGCTTAACAAAGTTTACCTGTGGCCACATCGCTGCTTTTACTTTGCATTGCAGTACAGAAAGAACTGATGAGTTCATGAATATTTGTTTCAGTGCCATAATGTGACTTTAAATTGTGCAATTCCAGAAACTGAGGCGGATAATAAATCATTTTCTATTGGCAATATGGTAATGACACTTCTGCTGTATGGCAAGTCCTCACTTAGTCCGCAATTCAGAGTAACTATGGGGAGTCCTTGCTCCGGTGTAAGAACAACTTACTCTGGATTGCAATATGAATTTCCTATAGGTTTTTACTAGGTGGTGCAGTAACTACAGGTGCACGTAATGTCTCTTACGTGCTTCCGTAGTTACTCTAGATTGTAGGGTAAGTCATCAGCAGGTTTGTAGGAACAGCAAATTTAAGCAAAACATAACAAAATCAATTTTACCATAAGTTAATTCTTTTTTCATGTCAGAAAGATACTGTATATACTCAGATCTAATGCTCACCTTTTCCAGCCTAATTCAGTCTCCATAATCAGGGTGTGCATTAGATTTGATGGTTAATTAGATATGAGTAAATATGGTATTTTGGTTATAAGTATGCCGTGTGCATTAGATTCGATGCCACATTAGATCTGAGTAAATATGGGTAGAAATTTACATACATGGTTAGAAATTTTACAGAGAACACTCGCCACTTCACCTCTCAAAATTCACTCAGCCTCATGGCTTCTTTGCTATCTTCAATAGGTTTGAGTTTCAAATAGCATACTTTGTCAGGCACACTGTGCACTCCCCAAAAGTCCAACATGATAATCAAAGCTCTGATCTTTTCCAACGAACCATCCATGAATATTCCACCACCATAACCCCACACATAGAAATGCCACTTGACATTTATTAGCCCTTAATTAATTTTCAAATTTGTTTACCTATTGTGTGCAGCATCCTTGATCCCCAAACGCTTTTATTTTGCAAATTTCATTTACTTTCTCTCTCCTTCCCATTAATTATTCAGTCAGACCTGGAGCCACTTTCTGCCTCTCCTCCTTCTTGACATGCTAATGGTTGATAATCTATGTACTGTTGATTTTAACACATTCACACCCTCCTCTGCCTTGGAGGGCAAGTTGTCATCCAACTCACTCTAGTAATTAACCTTCTTCATTTTCCAAAATCTAGTTTTGAAAAAATGAAATGGAAATGCATCTCGTTGCAATTTCTTGTCCGACATAAACCAAACTGAAATACTGTGAACTTTTGATCATTCCATTTAAGGAAATTCCTGTCATTCATTCAATGCGTTTATTTATAGATTTGAAAGTTTTATTAACTGCATTTCCCAGACCTAAAAGTGGTAAAATCATATTCCCTCATTTCAATCTCATTTTCAATGTGTTTCATGGATATATGATAATAAAATCTGTCCTTTTTTAAAAACAGTGCAATCCCAAGCATGTCTACTCAGAAGTAAGTTCCATTGTGTTCAATAGTACTTACTCCCAGGAAAGTGTGGTTAGGATTGCAGCCCATGTCTGAAAATCAAAAGATCCACAAATAGGTTCCAGAGTTACTGCATTCAGTTTCTTGTAAGGACAGAAAAGTAGAACAACAAAACATAATAGGAAGAGTGACACTAGCAATAGAGATAAGAGAACCAATCTCATGTAATCCCATAATACAAAGAGTCCTTCCTTCGAAAATCCAGAAAGTGAAGTCCATAATCCTCACCCCATCCCACCTACTCTGTCTCTAAGGTAGCTTAACAGCCTGCACATGTTAGGAATTCCACTCACATACCCCAGAAATATATATTTCTTGGCTTCCTTTTCTGCTCAGCTCAACTGTTTTTTTTAATAGTTTCATTCAATGTGCAAAAACTATTTAAGTAAGGTAAAGATATCCCTTGTAGGTTGCCCTACTAGCTATGGCCAGCTATCGGGTGTGGTGCTCATCACCATTTCAGGGCCAAAGAGCCAGCGCTGTCCAAAGATGCCTCCATGATCATGTGGCCAGAATGGCGCATGGAACACCATTATCTTTCCTACGGTGGTACCTATTTATCTATTTGCATTTATATGTTTTAAAGATGGCAAATTTAAGAAGAGTCCACACTGGAAAGCTTTCTATCCATTTTCAGATATATACGCATGTTACATCAGTTTAAGACCCCAATTTTCTCTCCTTCTGCCCCGTAACACAGTGGTGCCAAAATGGCTACCGCTGGAATCTGCAGTGGAGGGAGTGGATATTGCAGAGGTCCTCTTTGGGTAAGTGAACAGTCATTCCCTTGCCTGGGAATAAGTCTCTGTGATGCAGAAGTGATCCTAACTGGACCTACATAAATAAGTGGTGCGGGTCCACATGGACCGGTGATGCAGGTTTGTGTCCAGGAAAGTGGTTAGGATACAGTGGCCATCACTGTCACCCTCATATACTATATCCATTCATAGCTGTTCCTCTCTGTGCTGTTTTGCCCCTTCCTGTCCCTCTACCCCTGCGTCTCACCCTTCCCCAACTTAACAGTTCTGGTGGGTGGCAGAAGCGAATGACATGGGTGGGGAGATGCCAGCCTTATAACATATTGCCTCTGTTTTGCTCCCACTGTTCAGAAGGGCTCCAAATGGAAGAAAATTGTGCATTTAGGGCTTTGCACTCCTTCTATGTCACTGGTGTCTCTATGTCACTGGTGTCTTTTACACTGGTGTCTTTTACTGCTTTACTCTGGTCAGCACCAGCAGAAGATTAATCCTATGTGCACGAAGTAAGTATGCAATTGGGTTCAAAACCCATTAATAATTTTTAAAAAGGTTACCAGATAAGGAATCGATTCTGTAAGCTGCATCTTAAACTTGATTCGCATACAGGCATCCCCCTCTTAATGGTTGGGTTAGGGACCAGCAACTGTCCAAAAGTGAAAACCGTTGAAAAGTGAAACCCAATCTTTTTCAGCATGCAAATGTAAAATTGCCACCAAAACAGTACATACAGTAAATACTTGCAAAAGCCTAAATAACACAAATTTATTAACACAGAGCCAAAATACATACCATATTACAGTAAAATGAACAAAGTCATGTGTGGGCAATAAATATCTTATGTATTTGAATCATGGTTATTAACTGAAGTAAGTCATAAGGAAAACAGTTTGATTACCATGTCACATGCAAATCAACTTAGGGCGCAATCCAGAGCAAGTTCAACCTGCTCTGCCCTAACTGCTCTCTCCTAACTATTCTGTATCCAGAGCAGAAAATTATGCTGCATCCAGAGAGTCAGGAAGCCTGGGCTGCCCTAACTGCTCCAGAGCATGCTAAGTCAGTGACAGCTGGGGAGGGCTTGCTCCTGAGTAGACCCCCTCAGATCACACTGAAGAAGGAACAGCTGTGGTGCCTACATTATAAGGAAGCCCAGTTCCTGACAACCAGTTACAGCTGCAGTTCTTCTAGTGCAAGATGGATGCTTGGAGTGGCCTGCTGTATCCTGAGGTTAGTGGGCTGCCATAGTTGTGCCATATCCTGAGGTTGAGAGGCAGGGATTGCAGCTAGGCTGGCCAAGAACTCCGATTTTTGGTCAACACTACCATTCTTACTCAGGCCTTATCATAGACCCCTATGGGTCTACTCATTACTATACCTGCTCCTGAGGTGGTATAACTCTGAGGAACTGGAAGAGGGCATTTCTGCCTTGAAACAGGCTTTGGATACAGAGTAACTGCTCTGCCCTAGGCAATGCTAAACTTGCCCTCAACTTGCCTCTCCTGAGCTGCTTAGGCTGCCCCAGTTAGGGCAGAGCAGGTCCACCTCTCTTAGGGCACCCTATCTTGCCTTGCTCTGCCCTAAGCCTCTTCCAGAGTAACTGGGCTGGAGCATCTTGCAGTTGCTCCACCCTAGTGATAGATAGGGCAACCCAAGGGCTCTTATGTGGACAGATTAGTTGCTCTGGATTGTGCTGTTACCTTATAATCCAGAGTAACTATGGGAGGATGTAAGAGACATTACGTGTACCCGTAGTTACTGCACCACCTAGTGAAAACCTATGGGAAATTCATATTGCAATCCAGAGCAAATTGTTCTTATACCAGAGCAAGTTCTCCCCGTAGTTACTCTGGATTGCGCCCAAAAGGGAAAACCATTTTAGCCTTTAGATCAGCAGATATAAGTTGAAAGAGTGAAGCATGTGTTGAATGAATAAGTCCTGGTATAATTGAAAGGTGTTGAAAGAGAGGAACCATCAGAAAATGAACCATAAGAAAGTGGGGGATGCCTTTATTTCCATTTTAGCACAGAGTTCTTCAGATATGCCTGAAAGAAAAGCTATGAGAGCGTTAATCGTCTCTGTGACACAAGAAGTGGTGTCAGACTGATTGATGCTTCAGAATGTCACTTCACAAAAGGAAACAAGGGGTTTCAAGTTAGATTCTTGTGTAGATTATAAAATATGAATCACACACACTCAATGAGAAAGAGCATTTTCTTCCAAACCAAAGAGCGCAGCAGCTGCAGATTACTCATTACAAAGTTGGAAACAGCCTTAACACATGTTCACACAGATGTCCGAACACAAATCCCCCACTTTGTACACTCTAGAGTTGAACCAAGGGTTTATTGCAGACTCTCAGATGCCAAGATGTGGGAAATCAATTTATACACACAGAGCATCAAGGCTTGAAGGTACCAAATAGCTTCATTGCACCGGACATTTCCAACACAATTGGAATAAAGTTTCTTAGCCATGTGTTTGCAATGCTATTTTTATTGCAAAGAGTTTATTTCCATAATTAATCTCTCATCCTTCCCGCCCCATAAGGGGGTGCTCAGGAGGTGCTCACAGCAACATTTTGAAGGACTACAATAACACAGCAGTTATTAAACCATTACAACAATAAAATCATAGTAGCAGATTATCATATCGAGAAAGCAAGCAGGACAATCAGGGCTTCAGGGCTGCAGGCAAAAGAGATCACAAACAATAAACCCAAACTTGAATAAAATAGTTATCATGCAAAAGCTAAAGGAATGAACTTTATATTTAATTTTCAGTTGCCACTGGAAAATATTCAGGAGTCAGCCTGAACTCTAATGCATGAAGGATGTTACTACACAAAAGATCCTCACTCAGGTCACAATAAAGCATTGATGGTGGAACTCAAACACCACTAATACTGGTAAGGCTGATTCAAGGGAGAAAGAAGTGTTATTAGGGTATACATCACCTAGTGTAAGGGCGCAATCCAGAGTAACTACAGGGAGTCCTTGCTCTGGTGTAAAAACAATTTACTCTGCATTGCAATATGAATTTCCCATAGGTTTTCACTAGGTGGTACAATAACTACAGGTGCACATTATGGGCGCAATCCAGAGTAACTACATGGAGTCTTTGCTCCGGTGTAAGAACAATTTGCTCTGGATTGCAGTATGAATTTCCCATAGGTTTTCACTAGGTAGTGCAGTAACTACGGGTACACGTAATGTCTCTTACGTGCTCCCGTAGTTACTCTGGTTTATAGGGAATGTCTCTTACGTGCTCCCGTAGTTACTCTGGGCTGAAGGGTCAGTTTGCATTGCATCAACCCATAAAAGACCTCCTTCCATACCATGGGATGACTGCTTGCATGACTACCTATCTACAAGAGGAAAAACAGTTTTTTAAACTGTGATTTGCAGTGACCATTTGTGTCACTGTCTATAAATCTGACTATAAAATCTGTCTTTAAAAATTTGTGTATAACCAGATTGGACCTGTATTTTCCAAAAAAATTCCAACATTTTGGCCACTTGTAGTATCATCCCTCCTGAGGGCGTCATACATCCCCTGCTCCACCAAGAGAAGTTAAACCTTTCAGATATGTTGGTATAGAGCCATTTAGGGAACATAGCACTTTAATACAAACCAGCAACCATTGGTTGGCTGATGTAAAAGCAGAGTGACATCACCTAAGCATTGAGCTCATCAAAGTTTGTGCAGCACTAATTTTCCCCAAATTTTAGAGAGAAAAAAGAAAAAGGAGCAAAGGAAAAAGGATTTTGACAGTCTGATACCCAATCCTAATGGCCTATGATTACAACAAAACTTACATTCCAGTTGCATGGGGTGCTTTACCGCTGCCACAAAGGTGACACACCATACAGGCAACCTGTGGCCCATCCACCAGCAGCATGCCAATGTGCAAAAGGTAATGGTAAGTGTGGAGGTGGACAGGAGGAAAGGAGATGGGAAAATGGGTAGGAAGGGAGAAGCAAAGGTTGAAGACCTAGGCAGGGGGCAGATGGAGTCTGTGAAGGGATGGTATTAATGGCGGCTGTATACTGCTATATACAGTACTATCAACCTTCAACAAAATAGGATGAAGGATAATAGGATATCTATGGGATACGTATGTGGTAGGAAGATGTCAATATGGGATGTGTATGAGATAGGAAAATGTCAATATAATAAAATTCCAGAAAGCAAACCTACAAATTATTTTAATGTGCCAATAAAATAGATATTATATTTGTGGGTTTAGGAACTGTTGTCTTCGCTCTCACACACAAAAAATGCAGTATAAACTAGATTGTGTTTCAGGAAGCCACAGCCTGTCTGAATGATGTCAGGGCCCTCTGCTACCCATTATTTTATATCTTCTTATCCTTGAGTCCAAGTTTGAAAATCTGAGTGCAGGCGTCGATATTCTCTTGTAATATAAAATCTTATCTATGCTCTTCTTAATTGTGCCATTTTATCACTCCAAGCTGTCAACTTTGCTCATAAAATTCTGTTTAAGCTTATTTATCCACTGCACTCCTTATTCCTGGGACTAAAACCCATTATCCTACCCTGATAAGGAATCCTACAATTACATTATTCATTACCAGCCATCCAAAACAAAGGAAAATAAATCACTAACACTAACAGCCTTTTAAAGAGAACATTTGGTAGTATCTGAATAGGGGAGCCATTCATTCTTGTTTGCACTGGATTGTCCACTTTTCATCCTACTATTCCTGGGTTCCCTCTAAGTTTCGAGTGGAACATTTCAAGTTACTGACCTCTGTTTCCAATGCTGAGTGTACTCTTAGAGCTTTGCCTTTTCTTCTTTAAAGAACCCAAGAGCCTTACGCATTAGCAGTGCAATTCAAAGGCCCAATTGGGCTGATGCAAATCCCTTGCACTGGCCCAGAGGTGTGGGCAGGGCCCCCATTTAGCCAGAATTGTCCCGACATGTCCGGCTTTCCCTTATTAGACCAGATTGTCTGGTCCAATAATGGAACTGCCTGGCCAAATGGGGTGTGGGAGGGTACTTGTGGGGGGCACTGGCCAGGGAACTTGTTTAGGGGCTGCCTGGCCAGCGGTGAGAGTTTTGGCCAATCAGCCAGCAGCCGGGTTTAAATGCCCTTGTGCACATGTGCTGAACCTATGTAGGCAGAGGTGCACATGCCAGGTGTGGGAGGAGCTGCATGGGGCTTCCCAGATTTGCACCAGCTATATAGCTGGCCAAGATCTGAAAGGCTCCACAAGGATTTCTGAGGCTTTACTTGGAGTAATGCTTACACTGAAGAGACCTACAGCCTGCTCCTAAGATGCATGGGATGAGGGTAGGCTGTGTGATCTGTATGCACCAACACAGTTTGGCATTGGACTGTAATTTGTAATTGTAAGGCTGCATTAAATGAGTACCCCTTTTTCCATTACGTAGGGAAACTGGAAAGGCAAAGTAGAATAGGGGTACATCAGCTGCAACCCTATGTGCACTTATCTGAGATTTTTGCAATCTTTGAGTACATTGGGACTTACTTCTTTGTATCTTTGAGTACATTGGGACTTACTTCTGTGTAAGTAAGTATAGGATTGTGCTGAAAGTGTCATACACATTCGGCTTCTTCACCATCATTTTTATTTTACAAAATTTGGACTTACTTTTCTTCCTCAAATATTGGAAAGTATGCAAATCTGTCATATCTTGGTGGTATTTAAGGGTTTATCAAGTCCCTGGAGTTAATCGCTGTACAAAACAGTTCAAAATAAAGTTATGGGTGACAGAATCTATTATTACCTAATCATTCATGTTTTTATGCCCCTCCAAAATTCAATCTCTGAGACATTGTGGTAACAGCCTGATAAGTCAATAGCGTGCATTGGAGTAATTGAAAGATTAATTTCTCTAATATACTTCACTTGTATTGCATGCTGTGTAAATCAACACAGAAAATGTTTTCATGAATTCCGGTTTAATATAAATTATAGAATGTTCATTAAACTGCCCCTTGGAAGTTTTATTTTCATTGTTTTAAAAAATGGAAACCCAAAAACTTGTTCCTTACTTTTATGCATCAACTGGGAGTTTTTAAGTTTCATTTCACAATCTATGCCCGATGCAGCCATAAGGGGAAAAAAATCAAAGTAATTCAGCGCATAAAAATCAAATGCACAGACACAACAAAGTAAATCAAGAAGTGTCAGCAATCAGATTAGGGAGCTAGAGTTTCATTTGCATTTAATATGCAAAGGAAAGTTTGGAAGAAAATGAAATCTGTGCATTTTTAAAGCTTTAAAGTTCACAACAAACCCAAGGAACATTCATTTGCAAATATTAATTTTTAAGTTTTTATTACTGTAGTGCCTGTATGACATGTTCAACCTATCAGCGTCTGCAGGGATAAAAACTAAACGGAAAATATACAGATATTTTTTGGACAATGTAGGCTCCGGTACTTGGTTTTCTGGATATTGCAGGATCCTGAACTTGGTTCAAATAATTTTTCCCACTGGTGCACTGACTCCAGTGGGGTGGGGAGAGATCAGAAGGCTTCATAGATGAAAGGCACACTTCTAAGCCTTCTCTCTAGTAAGAGATGAAGAGCACAATCCTAACCATGTCTACTCAGATGTAAGCCCCATTGTGTCCAGTGGGTCTTACTCCCAGGAAAGTGTCTTTAGGATTGCAGCCGAAGAGCAAATCATGCAGATGTAAAGATGCCACCTTCCGTGCAGCATGCTACTGAGTGTGCTGCTGGAAAATGCTTTCCAATGTGTTTGCTGTTGTGAAATGTTGGTGAAATGTTTGTTTCAACTGTGCTGAAACCAGTGGTGGGATTCAAATAAATTAACAACAGGTTCTATGTCCCACTAGTAACTGGTTCTCAGCACCGGGCGCTCATTAGCAAAGAGTTCTATAGAACCTACGAGAACTCCATGAAACCCACCACTGGCTAAAGCCCAATAGAATAGGGCTGTCAAGCTATATTAGCAGAATTGGTTTGATAGGAGCCATCCATCACCTTTCAAGCACTGCCCCAACAATGGTATCCTATGGTTGGCTACTCAGAAGTTCTATTGTTTTCAATGAGGCTTACTCCCAGGAAAGTTTTGCAGCCTTTGCTATTTTTTTATTTTGTTGACATAGGGCAAAATCCAGACCAGTTACAGGCCCACACAGTTACGTCACCCTCTAGTGTTATTTTATGGAAAGTCATCTTAACTGCCCCGGAGGAAGGGGCTTAATTTCATTTTAGGATATAGGCCCATGTGCTACTTGTTGGTGTAATGCATACATTTCAGGGATTAGAGGACACCTCCGTCACCCAAGACTGGAGAACACTCTTAGGCTGCAATCCTAAACACACTTTCCTGGGAGTAAGCTCCATTGAATATAATGGGACTCACTTCTGAGTAGATAGGGTTAGGATTGCACCCTTAACCATTTTCCTTCTTTTCCAAGGACCACTGATTATTAAAATCAAAATGATGCTGTATTTAAGCATCTTCTATCACCACACATTACTTCCAAGCAAAATAAATTGGAATGCCATTTCCCTGGAGGATTGTTTGAGGTCTCTACCTCTTTTTCCTTCTGGAATTATAGGAGTGTTCTTGACTTTATTCTTCCTAATTTTACCTACCATTGATTTTATTGAGTGACAATCTCACTCACATTGTAGAAAATAATAGACTAGGCAGGTTTCCATTTATCTTTATAGTTCTGAATACCTGCACAAAATCTAAGCTTTCTTTTATCACCATTGTTACACATCTTGGATTTATGCCCACAAAATTGCAGGCATGAATCCAAGGAATCACATGGTACTGGTGAAAGGTTTCTTCAGGGTAAATTTAGGTATCCTCGGGTATCCTTTTTAGGTAAAAAGGTGGGGAATGAATGAATGAATAAATAAATAAATAAATAAATAAATTTGCTCAGGGGAGACCTTTCCAGTCACACCCATGGATACAATGCAAGATCTGTTGACATAACTGCATTGGTGATGGGAGAGACAATTTGGGTAGGATTGGGTTATTAGCCTGAAATTGTACCCATATTTACTCTGGAGATAACCCCAAATCCAGAGTAACTACGAAAGCACAGAAGAGACTTTGCATGCACCCATGGTTACTGCACCATCTACTGAAAACCTATGGGAAATTAATGTTAGAATCCAGAGTAAGTTCTTACACTGAAGCAAGGACTCCCCATAGTTACTCTGGATTTTGCCCATAGTCTTACTGAATTGGGCTGCTGTGCCTCAGTGGTTAAAAACACTGTGCTTGTCATCATGAAGGTGGTTCAAGACCTAAAGCCTGCACAATAGCATGACTTGCCCTACTTCTACCAACCTAGCAGTCTGAAAGCATGTTATGGTAAATACAAATAGGTACCACTTTGGTGGGAAGGTCACAGCGTTCCATGCACCTTTCATGTTTAGTCTGTTGGCCACACGACCACGGAGACCAATTTGGACAATGTGACAGGGTCTTGTGACAGGGATAAACACCACACCCTTGAGTTGGTCACAACTAGTAGGACAATCTTTGGGGAATACATTAACCATCTAGTCTCACTTAATAGCAGTCTTTGAGGGTTAATTTTGAATAAGTGTACAAGATTTCACTACATATACATGTAACATTTGTGGTTGAAGCCACCTTGGGTCACCTCCTTTGCTGGATATTACTATGACTTAAAATTGTTACTGTACATCATTGGACAAAGCTATCTTGACAGAGCAGAAGAGGAATTAGAAGAAATTATGGTGGTGGCTATCAATGGCTCCTTTACACTAACAACCTCTTGCCTGAGGAGATCCTGTCAGTTTGCTTAATTGCAGCGGAATCTGCAAGTTAACTAGGCTGTTTCTTAGATTGTGGGAAGTGGAATAAATGTCACAGTAACTTTCTACAATACCAAATGATGCAATAAGCAGATAATGGGAAGGAAGGGGTTACGGATAAGATAGGTTCATGGACCATCTTTGAAAGAAAAATGTGAGATATACCAAGGCTTTGTCTCTGTACGAAAAACCTTTAGTCTGTGTGCCGATTCTTCATTCTCGGGAAAAAAAGCATGAAAATGTAACTCATGATACAATCCAAACCCGGCATTTTAGCATGGATTGCATCGACTTTATGCTAATAGTGGTAAGTTGGTTATGATTTTGGTGAGGTGATGGTAAGGCCACATGTGGAGTACTGCATCCAGTTCTGGTTGCCACATCTGAAAAAAGATATAGAGGAAATTGGGAAAGTTCAGAGGAGAGCGACTAAAATGATTGATGGTCTGGGATACTTTCTGTATGAGAAAAGGCTACAGCTTTGGGGGATCTTCAGTATAGAAAAGAGGCACTTAAAGGGAACACGACTGAGACGTACAAAATTATGCAAGGGATGGATAAAGTGGATAGGGAGATGGTCTTTTCCCTTTCACATAACACCAGAAATAGGGGACATCCACTAAAATTGAATGTTGGAAGGGTTAGGACAACAAAAGGAAATATTTCTTTACCCAGCTTGTAGTTAATCTGTGGAACTCCCTGCCACAGGGTGTGGTGATGGCATTGAGGCTCCATGCGTTTAGGAAGGGATTGGACAAATTCCTAGAGGGAAGGACCATCACAGGTTACAAGCCATAAGTGGACAACCTCGAAATGCCAGATGCAGGGGAGGGCATAGATGCAGGTGCCATGTGTGCTCCCTGAGGCGTCTGATGGGCCACTGTACAATACAGGAAGCTGGACTAGATGGGCCTTTGGCCTGATCCATTGGAGGCTCTTCTTATATTCTTATGTTCTTATGATTAGTTTGATTAATTTTAAGTGCAGTAATTTTGGGAGTAACTGATACCAAAACCATGTTGACATGGACACAGACACTACTTTGCATCCTTTGGACAGCAGTGTGGCAAAACTGCAGTTCAGATAAGCATTAAATTCCAAAGTAGTCAACTTTCCTAACTTGGTTTTAGTGAAGATAGTTTGGTTAAAATAGTTACAGAATTAGCAAGAACAGGCCCTTCTGGGAAAAAAAAAACATGGCAATTCTCTCTGCCCCTTCACATAACTTCTCAAATGAAACTTTCTCAGTTCCACCAGAAATCTCATTAATGTCCCTGCGTGAGCTCCAGATAGAGTCCTTCCTGCCTGAATCGTTGCACTCTGATCATGCTGAGGGTGCTACGCATATTTGTCTGGGTCTCTTGAAAGATATGAGACAGACATCATAAAACCAAGGTACCCTCTGTCTACAGTAGGGGTTTGGAAGTGTGATTTCAATTCCCAGGACCCCACATCATTAAATTTCTTCCAAATGTTCCCAAACTTCTGAGTGAGAGCTATAATTACAAGTGATAGATTGGCCACTTTCAAATTTGTGCAATTTGTCCGTTAACTTTCTATGAAAGCAGTAGATAAGCCGCAGCATTAAACGTCTGTGTCCTCCACAGGAGAGGGAAAAAGGGCAGTTGCATTTGCTGATCAGTAATCAACATGCAATCCACAAACTATTTATTGCAGAGTACATGCATAAAACTGGCTTCGTGCCATTGACTTTGAGTGCAAAGCGTCAACACTTGAGTTTAAGCAGTTTGTGAACTGCATTCTAAGTGTGGCAAAGAGCCCCCTTAACACACACACAGATCGAGAATTTCTCTTGATGTCCGATATATAGAATCATAAAGTTGTAAAGGGCCTAATAGGTCATCTAGTCCAAGTGCCTGGCTGTACTTTAGTCATATTACGAAGGAATAAAATGCATAGCTCTGTGTTTCTGGCACCAGCACTGAGCCAGAATCCATGAGCACTGAGCATCTGAGGTAGCATGCCAATATTCCTACCTACGTAAAGGTAAAGGTGTCCTCCCCAGGCAGGGTGAGCTTTCTCCAGGTCATGTCCTGGATTTTAACCTTGTGTCCTAGAAAAAAATCTCCCTTGTCCTCCATTTCCTTGTGGCCTTCTTGTAATTCATAAATTATATATAAATCATATAAAATAGTTTCAAATTTAATAATAAGGAACATTGAGTTTAAATTACCACATGAAATATATACATATACTAGCAAAATGTACGTGCATAGTGGGAGTAAATTACCCATGTGCATCTCCCCCTATGCACATCACCCCATGCACATCGCCCCATGTGCATCACCATATGTGCATCACTGCCCATGCACAACACCCCCTTGCGCAACATCCCCCTATGTGCAACACCACCCCCTTATGCACAGCTACACCCCTCCATGCACCTCACCCCCTCATGCACATAACCCCCCAAGCTATTTTTAATGCTGCTTGAAAATGTTTTCAGGAAATGGTCTTCTGATGCCCTTCTGTGCCCTTTTACACTTTAAAACTTTGGTTTAAAATGGGTCCAGAATTAAGATTTCTACACCTTCTCAATAAAGAAGAGAAGAATGGAACAAAGAAATCATGGAGATTTTGAATCCTGGGTGTTGTTGTATCCAGAGCTGCGACAAAAGGAACTAGAGCTGGCAACATTAAAAAACTCTAAATGATGCTGCAGAGAACGAGATCATTTATATAAGTGCCTAATTATGGTCTCCAAGCTTGCTGATAGGAAGGCTTTGCAAAAAATCTTGGCCAATGTCTCTTCAAGACAGTGTCCAAATGAAGACACTCATGCCTTCCTAGCCCTGTTCGAGTGGGTAGGAGGTTGGAAGGAAATAGCCCATGTTTGTCCAAATAATGTTTCACAAGTTGGAAGGCAAATGCTAGCCAGAAATTCATCAGCAATCCTAAAAAAGAGAGAGAACGAGATTCTCACAATTGCTCACCCTAAGCTCACAGCTGCACAATTACGCCTCCAGTTTCCAATGGCAGCAGACCAAATCCTTGTCCTCCGTTGTAGGTTTATCTAAGAACTTGGATGATTTGAAAGCAATCTGGTTTCCTCTGTACACTTTCCCCCAATTCCGTCTCAGAAGATAAGCACTGAACAATCTGGAAATCAATTAAGTTGAAATTAGCATTTGCAAGTTAGCCATGGCCTTTTCCCCCAACTCACAGAGAGATGGCAACCCTCGTTGTTAATTTAACTGTAATGAAGTTCTTTATAGTTTCTTACCCAATAATTAGGGAAAGATTACCAATGCATGATCCACATCAGTGAAAAGAGATACATTCGTTTATGACAAAAGCTGGGCTATTATCAGGCATGCATGAAGACACGGGAACCGTTCACATAAGTGGGAAAGCTGTTGTGTGTGCAGGGTCTACAGTGCACTGGCTTGATGGCACCACTCAATGGATTGTCATGAAATGAAGACAAATGGGTTCAATCTCATAGTATTTTTATTGTGGCGATAAAAATTCAGTCATGCCTAGCTTAGAATAAATAATGAGTAGAATAATAAGTATGCAATGCAATATTCACAATTGCACAGTCAGGCCCTAAGCATCTGAGGTTTATAAAATAGAATGTTGTATAGAACAAAATGAAATGAAATGGACTTCTACTAACTTTTAGTAGGATGTGTAGAAATGTGTAACTGAATGCTGAATTGCCAAGAATGGGCTTAGATTAAAAATAGAAGAGGAACGATCTTTAGAGCACATTGCTATGATAGCAATCTATTTAAAAAAGCACATTAGATGAAACAAAAATGGTTTGACCTTGGGTGAAAATTAAACTAAGCATTTGCAATGAATTAGAGGAAAGACATCTGGGCCCATTTTCCCCCACTATTCAAAGATGAATTGATTTTTTTAAAAAATTATTTCTTTCTTTGAGCTTAGGGCTCAAGCCAGGTTGAAGAGAAAAGTTCAGCTTTTGCTGCAGGGAAAGGAGAAATGGATAGATTAATTAATTAGCATAGAAAATTTGAAATCCCTTCAATAAGCTCAAGTAAGGCCAAAAAAAAAGGATTCATTTCTGAACCAATTTATTTTAGATTTACAGCCAAATCCTGATCAGTGCTGGTACATCCAGGCTGCATTGCATCCAATGAAGCGTAGGAGGTGGTTGAAGATCTCTTTGGGATAAAGGCTATTTGTCTCCTTTTCTCCTTACCCCAACCACCCCATGGGGCTTCTCCATCTTCCCTTTACCAAAATGTTCACCGCCCCAGAAGGAATGGTTTCCCCACTGATACCAAACCTGGACTGTTTTGCAAGTTTTAAAACTAGGGGACCAAAACCATGATCCATTTTTTTTCCCAGGGAAGTCATAAAAAACTTTTTTGTGGATTGTTTTGCAATCAAAACCTAATGAGCTGCGGTAAGAAAACAGAGAACTTTCTAAGAAGAAATGCAATGCTGCAATATTTCAACTAAAAGTTTTAAGTCCAACCAGTCACAGGTGACTAAATTGAATGTACCGATCTCCGACAGTTCTTAGACTTTGGTGTTTTGGAAGCCGTCATGGAATACCAACACCCATTATACTGTTACTGGTGATTAAGATTAATCACTGCTTATCTTCATATCCACATTTCTATTAGAAAACAGAGTTATCTGCAAGTCTCTCTATACCTGTCATGCCTCACTGATTTAAATTATACAGGAGGAAAGCTTTCCCCAGGTTTTCATATAATTATGCAACCTCTCCCTGGCTGGCACTCGCTCTTTTATCTTATCTTAGGAGAGCTGTTGCAGACTGTAATTATCCCCTCCTGGCACAGGGACGGAATGCTGTCACCACTCCGGATCCAAACAGAAAATGCTACACTATCAGGATCAGCTCAGTTTTTCAGACTGACTATATTTCTTTGAATCCGTCTCCTTCTCTTTCTATCACAAGAAAGCAGCCAAACCACAGCTACTAGGAAATGATGATTCCACTCTTCAAGATCTGAAAAATAAGTTCCCCCAAATTTAAAAGAAATGTTAAAAAAATAGCAGTAATCTTTTAAGAGACGTAGAGTGATATGTGTTTGGCAAGAAGCAAGACTATATTTTCAAAGGGCTGCTCAGTTCCCATATGAAGATATTAATTAGATCATTAATAATTAGATTTTAGCCATTTTCCTATAAATAGTCCCCAAAGCAGCTTACTATATATAGAATTAAGCAGCACAGCAAAATGGATCCAAGTTTGATGACGATGGATGACGATGATAAATATTTATCCGCACCAAAGGCACCCTGCCTGCCCTAATCCTAATCTGAACCATCTGAATGGTGATGGTGAAGAGGGTTTTACACCCATTGCAAATGACCTGACAGCAGTGTGCAGATTCATGCACTACTTGCCCAACGGTGGTGAGGATAGAGAGCCCCATGTGGAGCAATGGCCAGAAGACCGTCCAAGGACTGGAAGTTGATGATTAAACGACAGGTGGAATTAAATAAAACCTGCCAATTTCAGTTTTCCAAAAACATATGTCTTGCAGGGAAAAAAATTAAAACTACTTGAAACTGGATAAATTTATTTTAAATTGCAAGCATCAGTGATGTGAAAACCATCATTGATTACCTTTCTCAAACACAAAAAAGTAGCACACAAATAACTTTGAATAATCTCATGAATTGTTAATATATAATTTTATTCTCTACCACTGCTATGGTTTTTATTTATCCATCTATAAATTCTCAGCTGCATTTTACATGGATTTTTTTTAAAAAAAACTAATTTATATAAAACAGTGCCCCTCAAAGATTACTATTACATCCCTCTGAGGTCTGCTTTTAAGACAGCGGCTTGGTTGGCCCAATGACAGCACCAACCCTGGCTCTACTAGTATTACTGATGTCAAAACATGCTCTCAAAACACATTCTTTTTTCTTTTCAGCTTTTTACCAAATGTGCACACGCTCTTTCCATTCTATTTTCTCCCAAGGGTTTGGATGAACAATTTAATAGAGATGTAAAAAAATCAAATAACACTGTAAGCCTCCAGACTAAAATGCTGAGACAATCAGATGGTACATCATTGCCCCTTCCCCATTTTTTGATTTCGATACCTCTCCACTCAATAAAGAGCTTATTCGTTTCAAGCGTAGCCATGGGGGTGAGGCTAAGAAGCTCTGACCTTGTGCAGTTTCCTATTCCGAAGTTGGATTCACCAAAACAGAAGGCAAAGTCTATTTATGTTTCAAGTCAGAATTGACTCCAGCACATTAGGTTCGATAAAAACCGTGTCTATATTCTGAAAAGAAACAATTTTATAAGAAGCCTTCCTTTTTGAAGACCTCCCGTTCCTTGAACAAATGTAAGAAAAATAAAACTGAAACAGGAGCCCATTATCGGAGTGAAGGTTGGAATTATATTCCAACATCCTGAAAGCACAACTCTTTCTTGTGCCATTTTGTCGGGTTTTTTCCCCTTCGTTCCTTTTATTCATGAAGCCTTCATCTCTTTCACCAGGAGATGTGCCAATTCCACAGAGTTCTCAGAACTGTGCAACTCCTGCTGTGAAACTATTCTAAAAACTTTTGGATGGTTTTGAACAGCACAATTTAGTGTGACTGAAAAGGCCTCTCACTTGTGGTGATTGAGATGATGCGGTGGCTCGTTCAGCACCAGAGGACCTCTTCCAGGAGGCATCGCAAATACCCATCATTGGTTCACCTATTTGGGAATACAGCATTGCATGCAAGCATGATATTGCAGAGTAGCATAGCTAAAGGGGGGAAACAGTAAGTGCAGTGGGTGTCACAATGCGCCATGTAAGCTTCTCCCCAACTCATCATCAGAACCATTCTGAGCACATCATATAAGGAACGTCTTCCTCAAATTTCATGTTTCTAGATCCAGGGGTTGGGGCAGGGCGTTGAGGAGGAAGCAGGGTAAAGCCAGGATCCCCAGGCAGGATTTACCTTGCAGGTTTGGAAGTGGAACACAGCCTGAATTGTTGGGCTGAAGCAGGAAGAGCAGCTGCTCCTCCCTGGCTTTACTCTGCTTCCTCCTTCCCAGTCCTTTACATCCTGATCCTTTTAGCTCCCTACAGTCTGCTTTTGCACTCTGCACACCCTTAGGGGCACTGCTGATTTCTCTTTGTGGTTCCAGTTCCCACCTCCCTGATGCAGAAATGTCCTCCTTTCTATCCCCATGTCCTACATGTGTCCTACATTTTTGGGGTTGCCATACAGTTTTTTTAAGCAGGTAGGAATTTTAGCTTTGGGGGTAGGAATTTCAGCCTGTAAGGTAGGAATTTTAGCTTTGGAGGTAGGAATTTTATCCTGGAAGGTAGGAATTTCAGCCTTGGGGTTCAGGAATTTTGGGTTTGGCATCTGGTCACCTTGAGCCTAGGGCACACCGGTCATCCTGTTGTCCCTTCCGACCCTGTTGTCCCTTCCTCACCCCTCCGACCTTGAAATAATTTCATGAAGATATTCAGGCATGCTTGGGACCAGCAGAAGACAAAGGAAACCCTGCCCACTCCATACACTTGCACAGCCTTGCACTACTTTGAGCAAAGCCAGCCAAACCAGATGATCTTGCTCTGAGTAGCTTGGCTACAAGCAAGGGGAGCTGGACCCTAGCCCTTCCACATAATACCACCTGGGGTCACAGCATCCCTGTGACTCCCCACCTTTCAGTTACACAACAATCCTATACACACTTTCCTGAGGGTAAATCTCATAGAAAACAGTGGGATTTACTTCTAAGTAGACATGTTTAGGATTGCACCCTAAGTATACTTTCTTAGTTATCCAGTAGATTCTTGCTGACAGTCCATTGCTTGAGGCAAAGAAAACTGAATGGCAAATTCCTTCAGTGATTTTTGTAGATGACTAATAACAATAATAAGAAACTTTCATTAAAATTACTTCAATGTCTAGACACACTGAGATGGGAGAATATTGATTTCTACAATACCAAAAAGAAAGCTCCAGCCTTTTAAAATTAGCATCATGATTTTTCTTGATAAAGCTCGGGAAGATATAAACAGAGGAAATGAAAAACAATGCTTTTGAATAAATCAGTTATTTTCTCCTTCCAAGTGCCTGTGTTTCTTGGTCTGTTCTATGACTGACTGTATTGTAATGGCATTAATAGATTGTTTTTTCCCACTGAACTTTTTCCATTGAAATTATGGGATGGAGACAGAATCTATCTTTAAATTTTTCCTTCTGGTTCCTCTTAGTTGTTGGTTTAGGTGTAATCTGCCATTCGATAAAGAGGAAATTTGATACCATTTGAATTTTGAAATGCGATGAGAAAAAAATGGTGAGCAGAAGTTATTCCTTTCTGTAATACAGAAGCTGGACAAGAGTAAACCTGGGCAAGATATAGGCTACAATCCAGAGTAACTTTTACACTGGGACCTTTTACACCGGGACTTTTACACCAACATAGTTATGGTGCCACCTATGGGAAACCTATGGTAAATGCATAGAGCAATCCAGAGTAAGGGTGCAATCCAGAGTAACTACAGGGAGTCCTTGCTCCGGAGTAAGAACACTTTACTCTGGATTGCAATATGAATTTCCCATAGGTTTTCACTAGGTGGTGCAGTAACTACGGGTGCACGTAACGTCTCTTATGTGCTCCCGTAGTTACTCTGGATTGCAGCCTAAGTGCCTCTTAGGTCTTCCTGTAGTTACTCTGGATTATACGGTTAGGCTGCAATCCTAAAGACACTTTCCTGGGAGTAAGAGCTATTGAACATTGATCAGAGGAGAAGCGAACAGATTAGTAACTCTGCGTTACTCTTAGCTCTGAGGCATTTAGACTGAAGGATTTGATTTAACGTGTATGGCTTTAACTACTCTCAATTGTAAATACAGTAAATAGTTAATCTACTCCACTGTGTATGTCTTCACTCTTGCGGCACATAAACAGTCACAGAATAAATCAGTAAGTCAACATCCTGACAATGATACTGAAGAGGAAGGATCTAGGGCTGGGTTCCAACTGAGAACCAGGCACTCCAATCCTAAGCATCAAAAAAACTGAACTACAGCAGCGCTGAAATGACTGCCCCATATCCTAAAGGGCCAAAGAAGTCACTGGTTGGAGATATCCTTTGGAAAAAAATGTTTGGGCCATAAAGGTAAGATTTCCAGGGAAACTATCCTCACAAAGAGGAGGATTTGGGTATTTTTAACCCTTTCCTTTGCCTATCTGCGTCTTTAAAGAGGAGCAACAAGATGGATTCCTTCTCTTGTTTCCTGACAGTTTTTTCACTAGGGGAACCCCATTGAGGCATCCTAACATATCACGCCACAAAAGTGATGGTTGATCAATCTAAGTGATGGTTGATCAATCTAAGTTGAGATCCTGAAGTGTTGAATTGGAGTCTTGCTGTTACCATATAGGCACTTTTGCATAAATGTTACCCTATTTGTTTAATGTAGGGATAGCAGACCTGTACAATCCTATACACACTTTCCTTATAGTAAGTGTATGGTGTAAGTAAAGCTGGGAATTATTCCTGAGTAGCTAAGCAAAGAATTGTGTTGTAAATTCATGGACACTTATATCTCCAATTCTCAATTATAGCTCCAAAATAGTCTGATTAATTCCTATATTCAAGATACGTTAGCATTAGTAAGTATAAGAATATTTATGTTTTTCAACAAGAAACAGCTCACAAAGCAGTGTGCAAACACATGAGCACTAAGAACAAAGCATGGTTTACAAAGGAATAGCTATCTGTCTACCACAGACAAGATCTTTCCAAACATTATTATAAATGTGATGGTATCGCCACACAAACATGTCTTTTAATACCATCTATTCAGTGAGGATATTACATTTTAATATAAAATATTGCACTTCAAACAATATTGAATGTCGGACACCAGGCAAAGCGTGCATGTAACAAATGTAGTAAAATCCTACTATGTGTTTTATAAGATTTCATTAAGTTCCAGTCATAATTCATATTGCTTCTCATAATTTAAATCAATATTCAATAAAAGAATCTGCTAGATCTACAGTACAAAGTTATTAAAAATTATTCCGACAGTGTAAAAACTGAGAAATTAATTTCCAATAAAAACGTCTTAAGACAAAGCAGTCTCTGCAGCCACAGTTTGAGTGTACATCTGGTGCTATCTGGTGGCCTTTAGTGTTACAGAAAAGAGCATTACGCTTTCAATAACAAAATCTAATGCTCCTATGCCAAGGATATTGCCATTTCAATCAATGCTATATGCTGTATACATAATTTTAAGAAAGGCCAGTTCGGAACAACCACTTTATTAAACACTGAACAACTCTACCTGTCATATGAACAAGTAGTCTTGATCGAGAGCTTCCATAAGGCTGCAATTCTAAAGACACTTTCCTGGGAGTAAGACCCATTGGACACAATGGAGCTTCCTTTTCAGTAGACAAGGTTAGGATTGTGCTCTAAGTTTACTGTCGTTGGATCAGCTGGATTCAAATTACTCCAGGCAAGCCCATTGAAAATAATGGGACATCAGATTAGACATGCTTAGAATTGTGCTTTTAGACATCTTGTGGGGCTTTGAAATTCTGTGATGCAAGTGCTGTCAACAACATTAGCCGTTGTATTACAAGTGTCAGGAGTCTCACATTCCACTGAAATGTGCTACCAAGATCTACATCTGAGACACCCAAACCACCTCAAACTCTTCCCTGATCCATCTTAACCACCATCTTAGCTTCTATGGTGACCAGTCTCCTGTCTATCACTGATGACATAGGATTACCAGCTTCCACATCATTGGCAGAGGACCACTTAAAGTTGGAATGGTTCAGGTGATGGAGGCCTACATGACGTGATGGTAGATTGTGAGATCCGGCATCACATTGTGAGCACAGTATTGTGCCATGAGTACACTAACGTTGAGCTAGGAATCATCCTGCTTCTGATCCCATTATGGCAGTGTCCTGTTGCACATACCAACCTACCTGTATCCTGTTGCCACTCCATTGCAAAGTTTTCTCCCCAATTCTCAAGATTGTACTTCTGTTGGGAACAAACTCGTTATGGGGAGAATGTACAATTTCTTCAAGGATTATTTTCAGTTAATTGCCATTTGCACCCAGATATTCTCCTTGACTCTTTAATCAAAGGAACAAGGTTTTGAGATCGCAGGCCTCTGTCAGTCTTGGAAGACTATGGTATCATGCTCTGCGCTGCATACACTGCATGCGAAGCACGAAAGCCTGGTTAGATTGTTATGGAGGATAGGCTGTTACCCACGCAGCAAATCCCCCCTCTCCACGCCCCTGAATTAGTTCAATGGAAAGGCAGAGCCAATACGATTGGATTCAGCTGGCGCTGCAGAGTGGGCTAAGGACAGGAGCTCACCCTGTCTTGTGGGGCCAACCCGGGTCTCGAACCCTGGCCTTCTGGTTAACAAGCACAGTGTCTTAGCCACTTGCGCCACCCACAGCCCTAAGATCAGTAGACATTAGAGATCAGTAGACAGAGAATCCATTGCTAAATGAAAGAAATTTATCCTTGTTCTACTTTGTCTAAACTAGAGGTTCTCAAACTTTGTAGCACCAGGACCCACTTTTTAGAATGACAATCTGTTGGGACACAGAAGAAATGAAGTAATTAACCTAGAAGTTATTCCATGGTTGGAAGTAAGATCATCAATTTAGACTTCAATCGTAAGCCACAATCAGCCGAAGATCTCAGGACAAATTGAGCTCGTGGTGTTATATTGCATAAATCATAATTCATACATCATAACTCAGACGTCAAAACACAGAGACTTGGATCCTTCTCCACATTCCTCTCCTTTTCCAGCATCCGAAATAGACCCCTGATCCACAGTTTGTGAAATGCTAGTCTAAAGAATGTATCATCAAAACATGTTCAGATGCTAAGATACTTAAATTTGGCTGTTCATTTAAGAAGATCAGAGCCTTCAGTCAGATTATTTCTTAGAAAATGAGAGAAAACTAACTTCGGGCAAAATCATAACCAGTTTTCCAGTTCCTGGGTAAGGGCAATGCAGTTGTAAGTTAAGGGTACAAACATAGGCTTACTTTCCGGAGGCCTTCCTGACTGCCCGCTCCAACTACAGGATGACAGCTATGCCAGTGATGGAAAGTTGGTTAGGATTGTACTGCTGAATATCTTCTTACACACTCACATTCATAAGCCACATTCATGCAATTTCCAAAATGATAGTTGATCTAGATTTTTTATTGTTTTAGGACAATAAATGCATCTTGTATTTGCTAAGTGATGAACACCATGTTGAAGACTTTCACAATTTCTTGGAACCATTGAAGACTTTCACAGTTTCTTGGAACAATGTGATGCAACCCACCCACCCACCCAAGAAAATAAAATAAAGGGGGCAAAAAGCACATTCCTTCGAGACTCAGATTCTGAGTTTTTAGGTCTGCTTATTCCTGGCAATTGAAAACAAAGTTTTCATTCTATCATGCACTTAGAGCTCCCTCCAGTGACTTATTTGGCATAAAAAAACCATTCATGGTGCTGTTTTGTTTTTTTTAAATATGCCCTTACCTTTTCTACACTCTGGACCACACACTTCATTTATACATGAGAAGCCAATCTGCAAATGGGTGTCACGTCCCCAGTGCAATTGAGGTGACATTTAATACCACTGCATAATTCATTCCAGTGTAAATAGAATATGTAGAAAGGTCAATAAATATAAAATTTGGAAAATTGGAAAGAGTCATCATTTTCTGACTGGCCCTAGAGAAACACGGCTGTGTTTATTGTGGTTATTTATGATCTTTTATGACTACACAGGACTGGATCTGCTTCCATAATCATTAGCAGGCTAAACATGACAGCCTAAGTATCCTGTTTTACAGGCAGAAGTTGCCTGCTTGTATTTCAGCCTCTCTTTTCCCATAAAGTGGAGTCAATTTCTCATTTACCGGATCCGTTCCCTTGCGCCAGCTCGGTTATAGCTGTTGAACTTTGTACATGGCCAGTGTCGGTGGTACTGAATAAATCAGGATGGTGGGAAAAGGTCCCTGGGAGATCCCTAGTTTTAAAATCCCTGCATAGTCTGCCAGTTCTGATTCACAAATATCACACAATTCATTTGCAACCAACCCTGCTATGGTAGCAATCTGCTTTATCCATTACTACTTCGGTAATTTAGAAGGCTGTGGCGTGTTTTACAAGCCATGGAAGAAACAAATTAGCCATTTAGGCTTGAATTATTCAAGCGTTTATCCAGCTGATTAATCGTTAATCATACCTTAACTTAAACTTAAACCCTTGACTTTGATGGGCATTGAAAGTGCATCATAACAAGGGTTCCTAATGTTACTCAAGGCATTACTTTCCCCTTGATGGATAACAACTCTTTTTTTATCTTATCAGACAAGGTCAATTGGAAGAACTTACCAAGAATTGGGTTAAAAAGTGGGGTCGGGAGCAGTTTGTAGAAATCAGTGTGATCTGAGGCAGGTCTTCTCCGGAGCAAGCCTTCCTTAGGTGCCTCTTACTTGGTCCTCAGCAGCAGTCTGGCCAGCCAGGAGGCGTCCTAGCCCTATGGATTTGGCCTAAGTGTCAGCTCTGGATGTGGCCTAATTTAGGATGCCATAGCTAGGCCATTCTCTCTGGTATAAATTAGGATTGCTCTGTTTGCAGAGCAAACAACGAGAATGACAAAAAAGGTATCTTGCTACTAGTTTGCCCTCCCATCGCAACTCTGGACCAACTGGTCACAGCCAGGCAAAGATACAGAGGGTCATCTTGGTATTACTGGATATAATCCTCCACCACCTACATACCACATACTACACCACCACCAACTGCAGCATATCTGCACTTGGCTTTACCTGTCAATTTTCATGGCAATACACACACTTTCATTTGTGGCTTCCTGGTAGTGCTGCAATTCAAAGAAAAACAAGTCTTTCATGGGACTAAACTAAGTTGCCAGGCCATAAATTAAAGATTTAGGCACAGTATGCTTTGGGGTGCTGTCCTACTGGAAGCCTCAAGGGTTCTAATTTTGTGCTTCTTATTATAATGTGTGGGATACAATACACAAAAACTCTTTGTTTAAAAAAAATTACTATATTGTGTGTATGCATTTTCCCTGGGTAGTTAATGCTATGTAAGGATCCTCATTACTGTACCTCTGTGGCGTTATCTGATTATGTGGGGGACACATATTATTATGTACCAATGCTGTCCTGCTATTAATACAAGCAGCTATATTTGCAACTATTGTCTGCTCTAGAGCTCAGTATGGCAGAACACAGTCCAAAGACTGTGTTCTGTAGGAATAAGAAGACAATTTGCAGATCCTCTGCTGTGCAGTGGAAATAAATTTGCTGCTTATTGTTTCAGAAAAGCAATTCACACAGCGGAGAGGCAATATTTTCAGAGTCTGGGTGGCCGCTAATGGGAGAACCTCAAAGGCTTGCAAAGTTTGGCTCAGGCACAAACTCTACAAAGTATGGGATCTTTATCGAAAGCTTACTTGCTTCCTTTTAAGGTTTAATTTAATGTCAATGGGAGAAAAACAATAATGGGCACGAAGCAGCTTAACATTTAGAAGCTGCAGGAGTCCATGCAGCAAGAGAAGAAAATATAATGAATTATATTTCAGAGATGGTGGATACTTTTTTTACAGTTCAGGGTCTCCATATAATGAGTGTGTTTAATAACCTAGTTTACAATCCATAAATTGATTTCCTAGGAACTGGCAGAATAGTATTATGAGGCTTGTACCTACAGGTTTGTGGAAACTTACAATACAACTTGGATATCGTGTGTGCTAAAACTGTGGCCAAGGGGTTAGATGTGGCCTGCAACTCTTTGTTTGTCCATAATCTCTATGTGGTCCTTAGGAGGACCATAGTTTATCCAATCTCTATGAGGAGCCTTGTCCTATGGAGGCTAGAAAGAGCCACTGAGGTTGCATGTACCTCTACTGTCCATGTGTGAAAGTGTTTATGAACTGGTTTGAAGATCATCCCCATTCTCTATATGTGAAAGTGCTTATGAATTGATTTAAAGATCAAGATCAGCATACATTCATTCATTCATTCCATATAATTTCCATCTGTAATAAATTCCTTTATATAAATTTATTAAAATTTGAAATGTAAATTAATTTTTTCCAGCTCCCCAATACAGTCTCAGACAGTTGATGTAGTCTGCTTGCCAAAACATTTGAGCACTCCTGTTATACTACAACAGGTGCTAAATATTACCTTTCAATGGGGAACAGAAAATAGCAGAAATTGGCATTTGTATTACAGTGAAAGGGCAAGGAATGGATAATGATGCATCAAACAAAGTCTCAACCCCCTACATTAATTTCATTTATGATTAATTACATAAGGGCTGTGGGTGGCGCAAGTGGTTAAGACGCTGTGCCTGTTAACCAGAAGGCCAGGGTTCAAGACCCGGGTTGGTCCCCACAAGACAGGGTGAGCTCGTGTCCTTAGCCCAGCTCTGCAACACAGCTGGAACAAATCGTATCAGCTCTGCCATTCCATTGGACTATTTCAGTGGTGTGGAGGGGGGGATTTGCTGCTTGGGTAACAGCCTATCCTCCATATCAATCTACCCAGGACTTCATGTTTCACATACAGCATCAAGCACAAAACCATAGTCTTTCGAGACTGATGGATGCCAATACTATACTATTTAATTACATACCACATTTCTTATAAGGAGGTCATGTGGCATGTGGTCCCCATCCTCATTTTGTCTTCACAATTGGTCTTAAAAATTGGAGAAACAATGGGATTGTTTTCAAATAATTTAGAGGCAATGGTAAAATGTGCAAATCTTGTTTTTCACACTGAGAACGCCCAAAAATAGTGGAGTACCAGAGGAATTGCTTCGGGGTGGGGGAGTCATATGTGGCCTGAATAAAACTGATAAGACCCTATTGAAATACCCAGGATCACTTTTATTAGTCTCCTAGATATTAATGCCAATTCCAGGAGATTAGGCAAAACCCTGAAAGGCTGACAATCTAAGGTTGCAATCCTAACCACACTTTCCTGGGAATAAGTGCTGTTGAGAACAATGGGACTTACTTCTGAGTCGACATGTTAAATGCTAATGGGTAGACATAAAATGTTAAAAATAAAATAAATAAAATGAGATTTCAAAGGGATGGGAACATTGGGGATATAACAGACACCAGCCGTTTCCTGGTGACATGATTACAAGTAAATATGTTTTGATTGGGCTATATTCTCTTTTTGGCATTTGTAAGAAAACAGCTTGAATACAAACTACCTCTACAAACTCAGCACAAGGATGTTTGTCCATCTGTATTTATAAGTACCAGTAACAGAAGGTTTATCCAAGTATGGGAAAGGACAGAATTAGGGGCAGCCCAATCCTAACCTTCTCTGGAACAGACAAAAATCATGGCCATGTTAGACCATGCAGGTTAGGAGGAGGCTTGAGGTTACCTTGGGGTATAGAGATATTTTTCCCTTTATCTTTTGTCAAGCCCCAGCCTGCCCTACAGAGCTACTTGATTCAGGAAATCTGAGCATGCATGTGCTCTAGTTTGGCAGGGCCAGGAGCTAGGATATGGCTCAGCACAGTCTTAGGATTGCACTGTTAGAGAATCAGATCCTTGTAAGTTGTCTGGTGGGAGAGAAAACATCTCTTAGACTTACACTTTGGCAAGGTTGCTGTCTTGAGGTTGTGCAGAATTACCAGCTTCCTGAACGTATGTCATAAGGTTGAAAGCCACCACTTAACTATGAGTCACTCTTTATTAATGTAATAATTCTTAGTACATGAAATCTGATAATTATTATAAAGCTTGCTTTGTTTGGGGAATGGGTAATATATTGCTTTCCAAGAAATATATTACAATATATCAAGCTGTGGGCCCATTTTGGATGAAGGTTCAAAGCTCAAACTGATACAGTCTTGGCCCATGTGCTACTACTGATATGAGAACAAGGATTTGGTACTTAGGACAACCACAATCCAGTATCTCTGCGATCATTTATATCCTATTAAAGGGGAGATGAAGCAAAAAGGGACATCAGAAAATCACTTATATAAGAGAGACCAAAAACATCTTTAATATAAAATGAAAGCCTTACTTGACAGATCCTTACAGCTTAGAGGAAATCCTAAAAACTATTTAATAACAAGGAAACTAAAGATCAGAATGTAAGAAAATTGGTACAGATCATTTTGCTATGGAAAATTGATGACAGGCTTAAAATGAAAGAAATTCCAAAAGGATGTAATTAATAACAATCATAGATTTCCATTAATAATATAGTACTTAGTTTTAAGAAGGATGTAGTTCCTTTAATGAAAACTATAAATTATCTTTAATCACACACTTTGGCCTATATATCCATTTTTAAAAAATAAAACGAAGTCATCATCAAAGGAAGCCTTACAAAGAGACACCATTAAGTTCTCCCAAAAATTTATTTGCAGAGTTAAGACTGTGAGAAAAAGGACTATTGATATTCTCAATAGCTATTTCAGCGGGAAGGAAATAATAGGAGACTTTTGCTTATAGTTCTGTGTTTTAAAGGCATGTTTAGGTGTTTTGAAATGCCTGTTGTGCTTACAGTGCTGACTTTTCAAGTTGCTCTTGAAATATAGAGCTGATTTTGGTATAACTGAAGCAATTGCAGATATTTCAAAATGTGTTTTAAGTTGCACATCAGTGGTTGGCACTAGTATGGACCAGTGGTTCTCAAATATTTAGTTATCAGGCCCAATTTTTAGATTGACCATCTGAAGTGATGTCTCACATTTTTCTGAGGAGCTTGAGAGGTTCAGATTGTATTTCTCCTTATGCTACACCATGGGAGACTTTTGCATACACATACAAATATACACATACTCATATGAAAGGGTCCTTCTGCTTGAGCATAAGTGCCTGTCTCTTAAGTACACAAACTATTTTCAGCTTCCTTGCTCAGTTCTAGGGTGCTGAAGTCAACAGCCAATAGATCAACAGAGCATGGGTCAAAAAAAATTAGGATCTCATCATATCAAAATTTATTAGGATATTAGCGAAAAGTGTACCTGCATCGCAGGAGTAAAATTCCCCCATATGCCATCCCCCATGGTGCATCAATCCCCCATGCACATCAACCCCATGTGCATCCACCCCTTGTGCATCATCCCCCTATGCACACCAACCTCCCATGCATAAAAACTCCCCATGCACAACTTTCCCCATGTTCATCCCCATGTGCAGCATTCCCCATGCACAACATTCCCCATGCACAACATCCCCCCATGCGCATCAACCCCCCATGTGCATCAACCCCCATGTGCATCAACCCCCCATACACATGTGTATCAACCCCCATGCGCATCATCCCCCATGTGCATCTAACCCCCATGTGCAACGTCACCCATGCGCAACATCCCCCATGCACATCAATCCCCCATATGCATCATCCCCCCATGCGCATCAACGCCCATTCCCTCCAGGGGAAGGGAGTTCCAGACTCAGGTTGCAACCACTGAGAAGGCTGTCTCTGGCCACCACGTCCTCACTTCCCCTGGTGGCAGCACAATCAACAAGGCCCCCTCAGAAGACCTTAGGTGACAGGTCAGAATGTATGGGATTGTATGGAATTGTATGGGAGAAGGCGATCCCTCAAATTCCCCAGACTTGAACCATATAGGGCTTTATAGGTCAAAACCAGCAGTTTGAATTCAGCCCAGAAGCGAATGAGCAGCCAATGAAGTTGCTGAAGCAGTGGTCCGAAAGAGTCAAACCACCAAGCTCCAGCGACCACACAAGTCATCACATTCTGTAGCAGTTGGAGTTTCTGGACTGTCTTCAGAGGCAGCCCCACATAGAGTGGGTTGCAGTAGTCTAATCTTGATGTCACTAGGGCATGGGTCACCATGGCCAGATCTGAGCGACTCAGGTATGGCTGCAGCTGGCAAATCAGCTGAAGCTGAGTGAAGGCCCCCCTGGCCACAGCTGACACCTGGGATTCCAGGAGCAGCTGTGGATCCAGGAGAACCCCCGCCCTCAGGTGCAGACCTGATTCTTCAGAGGAACTGCAACCCCATCCAGAACAGGATGATATTCCAATACCTGAATCGACGACTTCCAGACCAGGAGAACCTCTGTCTATTCGGGATTTAATCTCAGCTTGTTTGCCCTCATCCAGCCCCCCTCCACTGCCTCCAGACAGTGATTCAAGACTTCAACTGCCTCCTTGGACTCAGGAGGAGATGAGAGACAGAGCTGGGTGTCATCAGCATACTGATGACACCTCACTCCAAACCTCTGGATGGCCTCTCCCAACGGCTTCATGTAGATGTTGAATAGCATGCAGGATACAATAGCGCCTTGTGGCACCCCACACTGAAGAGGTCAGAGTGCCAAACAAGCATCCCCCAGCACCATCTTCTGGGATGTGTCAGCCAGGTAGGAGTGGAACCACCACAAAACGGTGCCTCCAATCCCCAACCCAACCAACCGACCCAGAAGGACACCATGGACGATGGTGTTGAAGGCTGCTGAGAGGTCCAGCGGGACTAACAGGGAAGCACTCCCCCTCTCCTTTCTCCAGCATAGGTCATCCACCAAGGCATCTGACAACAGTAGAACAGCATTTCTGTATTGTCAGTGGCTAAGGGTGCAATCCTAACCTGGGCCGGCACATCTCATCGGTCTTCCTGTTCCCATGATGATGTACATGTCTGTGCACAGGCTAATCCTCCCCCAGGAGTGGCACAGACATGTCTTACAGCATTTTTGTAAAGGGAAGTTTCTGGACATGTATGCATGGATCCCAGTGTCAGTGACTTCCATCAGGATCCTATCTCGGTTCAAAATCTTTGTCATCTTATTCGTCCAAGAGATTCTTGGAAATATGGAGTTGGTTTCATTTCCATAGCTGCAGAGCTTCATTCTCCCTCTCAGCTTGGTAGCAAAGATATAAGATGTATTCTTGACAGCTTGCTCTTCTAATAGAGCTCCATGTTCAGTTCTTGTATTTTTTCCCCTTTTTTGTGGGGTACTTTTCTCTGCAAAAATAAAGTTATTCACTAAATTAGATGTCAATAGTGTGACATACTGTCTTGCACCTACATAGAAGGCCTTTCTGACGATGGGGAGCAAAAATGAAAGAATTTTTTTAACTATGCCCCAGAATTGACATGAGAAGGTAGTCTTTAAAGATCAGGTACACAACAGCTCAATTTTTTTCAGTCTTCACATTGTGATATGGAGGCACTGACGTGGCTTCCTCTATATCCTGCAGCGGTTTGGCTGCTATAAGTAAAGATCTCAGGATAACGGGACGTTACCAGCAGCCACAGTGGATCAAATTGGACCTGCAACAGTGATGTTGCTACAGAATGGGCACAGAAAGGAGGTTTGGATATGGCGTGTGCCAACACGACTGATCCTGTCCCCTTCAGGCTTGATCCACTGGATCACTTGGCTTTACATTGTCACAAAGCACTTCATGGTAGTTCCACTGGTGCACAGAGTGACCAGATGTCATAAAGAGAACAAGAGAACAAAAGAGAACAAGACCCCCCCCCCCACTAAAAAAGGTGAGACATGAAAAATGTAGGACATGACAAGATAAAAGCTAAAACACTGCTATTATATATACGGTAATTTATTAATTAATATTTAATAATTAATACATGCTGCCTGCTCACAAGGAAAAGGAGGACAAGGAAGAATTTTTCTGGGATAGTATTGGATTCCATCAGTCACGAAAGACTATGGTATTGTGCTCGATGCTGTATGCGAAGCATGAAGGCCTGAGTAGATTAATATGGAAAACAGGCTATTACCCAAGCAGCAAATTCCCTCTCTGCACGCCATTGAAATACAAGGCTAAAAAAGAGGATATTTTCTTGGAAAAGTTGATACATGATTAGTGAAGTGTTTAGATAGAATTTCATTCATTCATTCATTCATTCATTCATTCATTCATTCATTCATTCATTCATTCATTCAATTATATTCCGTCTTTCCTCCTTAAAAAGGAAACCCAAGGTGGCTAAATTGAGCTGTAAGGTAGCAACAGGCTGCATTACAGTATAGTATATGGCTGATGTACAACATATATGATGGAAACACATGTGCTTTCAACAAATCTGCAAGTGCGCTTTGCGCTGTAATACATGTAGCTGAAGAATCATAGACAGAAAGGCTCAAGTCCTCCCCTTCAGTCTCCAAAAGGAAATAGCAATACAGTTCAAGAATCATAGCAGCAATTCAACCCCGAGGTGACCTCAGAATCACATACAAGCATCTCCATATGCAATCAGTCAACGAGATTGAAGATGTAATTTAGCCTGCTGTTGCTTTTGATCAAAAGCATCTTTTGGTGTTTTTCGGAGGTTTCTTTTTTTTTACAAGTCCCCACAATGAACAGAGAATTAATCTTGTATTCAGCAGCATCTTCACAAAAAGAGGTCAGCTTTCAGATGGACAACAGGAAATTTTTTTTGCAAGTAAAACAGTCTGAACCAAAATTGGAAGGGCTCTGCCTCTACACTCCAAAACTGACACCATTGGCATGAAAATGTAGGCAACTCAACAACACTAAGGGAGGAACTGGCTCCATCAGATAGTAATTAAGATGCCGTAATTTAGATATAACCCAGTGTCTGGCAAAAAGAACATCAAATTCAACTGTTATAATACAGTTCAGTCTTTAGACTCAGATAACCTGATTTCAAAACTCTTTTTTCACTGAAACATTTTTTCCACTGATTGAAACATTATAAGCAAAAAAGGGTATAAGGCTGCAATCCTAAAGACACTTTCCTGGGAGTAAGACCCAATGAACACAATGGAGCTTACGTTTGAGTAGACATGGTTAGGGTTGCGCTCTTAGAGGGTGCCTTATAATAACATGGACTCATAGTTAGGTTATTGCCCTACTGTGTATAAAGGGCTGTGGGTGGCACAAGTGGCTAAGACACTGTGCTTGTTAACTAGCAGGCCAGGGTTTGAGACCCGGGTCAGCCCACAAGACAGGGTGAGCTCCTGTCCTTAGCCCAGCTCTGCGACGCCAGCTGGATCCAATCGTATCGGCTCTGCCTTTCCATTGGACTAATTCAGTGGTGTGGAGAGGGGGGATTTGCTGCTTGGGTAACAGCCTATCCTCCATAATAATCTAACCCAGGCTTGCATGCAGAGAAGAAAGTTTTTCTTACCGTAGACTTCTTTTCCGGGATGAAGGAAGGAGGGTGTTCTTCTTTTACTCATGGGTTGTCGTCCCACCAATCAGGAGGCTGGACGAAGTCCAATTCTCCTCCTCCTGGGACGGCACCACAGATCCCCAGTCTCCCAAGCCGAGCTGAGCAGTAGCGCCGAAAAATAAACATGTACGGCCCCGAAGACAGCCAATGGTCATAGAGGCCCTAAACACTCAACTAACAACATAGAAAAAGATTGAAAACAGGTAAGACAAACCATGTCCCCACCCTGTTAACCCCGGGCAACAAGCCACGGAAACAATTACCACACCAGTCAGAACCCAGGACCAAGGGTCAGAGAGAGGTGGGCAGAACACCCTCCTTCCTTCATCCCGAAAAGAAGTCTACGGTAAGAAAAACTTTCTTTTCCCTGGATTCAGGAAGGAGGGTGTTCTTTTACTCATGGGATATAGCAAAGCCGTATCCGTCCGGAGGAAGGGGGGGCTGACCCAAAGGTCCTACGATGTTAACACCCTTTGTAAGACCCTTCTGCCGAACGCCGCATCTGCTGAGGCTGCCTTGTCAATCTTATAATGTTTAATGAAAGTATTGGGTGACGCCCAGGTGGCAGCCTTGCAGATAGATTCCAAAGACGTCACCCCCTCATATGCAGCAGATGCGGCAGCACTCCTAACAGAATGTGCTGTGATTCCGGCAGGAGGTTCCTTCCCCAAGGACGAATACGCCAAAGCTATAGTCCCTTTGAGCCAGTTTGCTAATGTACTCCTTGAAGGTCTCTTGCCCATTGCTGGACCTTTGAAGAGTACAAAAAGACAGTCAGTTTTATGGAAAGATTTTGTACGATCTATGTAATAACTGACCGCTCTCCGGGCATCCAATTTGTGTAAACTGACCTCCTTACCCGACTTGGGGTTAGGGCAAAAAGAGGGTATGGACAACTCCTGCGCCCTGTGATACCAGGAGTTAATCTTAGGTATGAATGCCGGATCCATCCTCAACACCACCTTGTCCTCATGAAAGATGCAAAGATTCGGGTTAATGGAGAGTGCCCCAATCTCGGACACTCTCCTTGCTGAAGTAATGGACACTAAAAAGACAGTTTTTAAAGTAAGCAGCCGGAGATCAACATTATGCAGGGGTTCGAAGGGGGCATTCATCAGAGCTGAAAGCACCAAAGGTAAGTCCCACGAAGGGAAATGGTGAACTTGCGGGGGACTTAACTGAGCCACGCCCTTCAAAAACCTAGTGATATGCGGATGAGAAAGTACCCCGCTGATGCTAGAGAAACCCAAGGTACTCCTTAAAGCTGACACTTGTCTACGCAAGGTGCTAGGAGCTAGACCCTTTTCAAAACCGTCCTGCAGAAATTCCAACACTAGACTAGTCTTTAACCGAAAAGGTGACACACCTCGTGTTTTACACCAGGACCTAAATTTTTTCCAGGTGGCATTGTAAACTCGGGCTGTAGACAGCTTCTTTGACGCCAACATGGTGGCGATTATTCTCTGGGAATATCCCTTATTAGTTAGAGTAGACCTCTCAACCTCCAGGCTGTCAAGTTTAACAGCACAGGTTGTGGGTGTACTATCGGACCCTGGAACAGAAGGTCTGTCCTGAGCGGTAGCCTCCATCCTGGTTCCATGGCTAGCCGTAGGACGTCTGGGAACCAGGGTCTTCTCGGCCAATGGGGCGCCACTAGTATGACCTCTGCGTTTGAGTTTATTACCCTTCTTAAGAACAGTGGTATGATTTTTAGAGGAGGAAACGCGTAAAGCAGTCCCCCCGGCCACTGACATTGTAGGGCATCGACCCCCAAGGCCCCCTTCATCGGGAACCGAGACATAAACAGGGGAACCTGCGCGTTCTGGGGAGTTGCGAAGAGATTGATCACCGGCTCTCCCCATCTCTCCACCAGAAGCCGGAATACCATCGGGTTGAGCTGCCACTCCGTGTCGTTCACGGTCTGTCTGCTCAACCAGTCGGCAGTGCAATTGGATTTCCCTGCCAGATGTTCGGCCATGAGGGAGCCGAGGTGTGCCTCCGCCCAGGTGAGGAGACAGTTGGTCTCGGTCATGAGGTGTATGGACCTTGTTCCCCCCTGCCTGTTTATAAAGGCTTTGGCTGTCATGTTGTCCGTGTGTACTAATACGTGCACCCCTTCCAGGTGATCCTGGAAGTGTGCCAGGGCCAGCCGAATCGCACGCAACTCCAGCCAGTTGATACTGTGAGTTGCTTCTGATTGGGACCAGGTGCCCTGTGCCATGTGCTTCCGAAAATGTGCCCCCCACCCCAATAGGGAAGCATCTGTAGTTAACACCTCCCGATCCGGAGGTTGCATGGACGTGCCCTGGGACAGTCTGTTGGGTGCCAACCACCACAGAAAGCTCTGAGCCACTTGTTTTGGGATGGAAATTTGGCAGGATCTCCTTTGTTCCACCAGTTTTGCATAAGGATGAAGGAGACCCTGTAGAGGCCTCAGGTGAAAGCGTGCCCAGGGTATGATGTCCTGGCAGGACACCATCAACCCCAGTAAAGAGGAAAGGTCCATGAGGTCCACCCGTTCCAGGGTCTGAAACCTCAACAGAGTTTCCCTCAGACGAACATGCCTCTCTGGTGAAAGGGAGACAGTGAACGCTCTTGTGTCCAAGATCAGCCCTAGATGTTGAATCGACTGAGTCGGGGTAAGGGAACTCTTATGAAAATTTACCACAAAGCCCAACTCCTTCAGACCTGCTAATGTTGCTCGGAGATCCTCCTCCGCCCTCTGCCTGGACGAGGACCTGATCAGGATATCGTCCAGATAGGGGTGAAGGGCAATGCCCCTGCAACGTAAGTGTGCAACCAGAGCTACCAGCAGTTTGGTGAAGACTCTGGGCGCCGCCGTGAGACCGAAGGGCAGAGCTCTGTACTGGAAATGTTGGTTTCCATAACAGAACCTGAGATATCGTCTGTGTTTCTCCAGGATGGGAACATGAAGGTAAGCCTCCGTGAGATCCACCGAAGTGAGGAAGTCCCCCCGTTGAAGAGAGGCGACGATGGATCTCCAGGTTTCCATCCTGAACTTCCTCTTTTTGAGGAAGCGGTTTAACCATTTCAAATCCAGAATGGCCCGCCAATCGCCATTCTTTTTTGGAACCAGGAAAAACACAGAGTATACCCCTTTGCCCCGCTGACCCACGGGAACAGGTTCTATCGCGCCGATCTGAAGGAGATGCGCAATGGCGTCCAGCTTGAGTCGGTGTTTCACCGGATCCCTGGAGACCAGAATCGGGCAGATTCAGTCCCGAGGAAGGCGATGGAACTCTAAAGAGTAGCCCCTGCTGACAGTCTGAAGAATCCAGGAGTCTGTCGTGATCGATCTCCAGGACTCTGCAAAGGCCAGCAGACACGCCCCCATGGGGAGTTCTGCAGTTGGGGCAGGACTGTCAGGAGGTCTGAGCGTCCTTGGTGGACTTGCCTGCGGGAGTGGAGGTTGGCCCTGGACGCTTTTTAAACTGAGCCTTGCTCCTGTCCCACTTAGGTCTGGGACGATTGGCATATTCTTTTGGCTTGAATCTCTGATTGGATTGACGAAAGGATTGGGAACGTTTTGGAACGTCCTTCTTGGTGGTGGGAAGCACCTTCTGCTTCTCCTTGTTTTCCACCAACAAGGGTTCCAGAGCCTCCCCGAAAAGTTTCTCACCTTTAAAAGGCAGATGAAGAACCCTCGAGGTGGATGCAGAATCGCTGTCCCACTGTCTAAGCCAGATCTGTCTTCGTGCCAAGACCCCCATGGCCATGGCCCTAGCAGAGAGTTGGATAGAGTCATACGCGCAGTCAGCAGCTGCTGCAGATGCGAGGGCGATTTTTCTCAACGTGCAGCGTGCCCTGCGAGACAAAGATTTATCTTCCGCGAGCTCTTCAGCCCAAATGTAAGCCGATCTGGAAAATATCGAACTGGTTACTTGCACTCGAAAATTTTGCGAACTGGCTTCAAATGAGCGTTTGAGAGAGTGTTCCACTTTTTTATCGCATGCATCCTTCGGCCCAGACTCACCCTCTGAAGGGATGGCCGTGGCCGAAGAGATAGCCACTACAGGAGCATCAACTGTGGGAACTTTCAATTTTGTCATGACTGGATCTGGCAACGTGTACAATTTATCAATTAATCGATTATGCTGCGTGGATTGCCTGAAGTGACCCCATTCTGTAGTGAACACTCTCTCAAGGGCCTCCGGGAAAGGTACCACCTGTGGTTTCAAGGGACCTTGAGGGTAGGTTTTAGCCCTGTGTGAGGGAGTCTCGGGTTTGGTTTGGGCAGCCGGCATATCCAGGTCCATGATCTTTGCGGACTTTGAGAGCACCCTAGTGTAAAGCTCTGATGGGCATAAGCAATCAACCTTGGGTAGTTGAGACGGGTCTGGACCCTCTTCCCCCGAAAGTTCACCATTGTCCCCTTCTGATTGGGACGGGGAGGACAGGGAATCATCCAAGGTCTCCTGGCTGCGCACCTGAGGAAACCCCTTACACCTTTTGGCAGATGGGGTATCTTCCTCGGAGTCTGAATCTGAGGCCTCGCAAGTGTGTTTAGACTTGCAGTAGGCCTTCCTGTGAGTAACTGTCCTGGGATCGGGAACCAGATCTTTGATTTTTTTCTCTAGGACACCCTGGACTGCATCTCTCATTAGTTGAGAGAGGGAGGACATAGTAAGGACAGGCTCCTCTCTGCCCCTGGGAGAGGTATTAGTCACTCTGGGGGGTGTGTGGGGTTCCCCAGCCGGGTCCCCCAATTCGCGCCCTTTAGTATCCATGCTCCCTCAGTACTCACAAAATGGCGCCCGTTCGCGCCAAAAACAGGATCCCCAAGATGGCCGCCGGCGGGAAAAGCAGCAAGAGAGCCACGCGGACCCTACCGCTGGCTCTGCTGATCAGTCCCAGGGTCGGCGGCAGCGGGAGCGCACAACCCTATGTGCTGCTCCCTTGTAAAGCCGCAGGGGCGCGGGCAGCAACGCCCGCTGCGAGTTGCCCGCCGCGGCCGCTGGCCGGAGCCCCGCACACCCGCCCGCTCCTGGCGGGGCGCCCACAGCCTCCTCTCTCTGCGCCGCGGTCCCCGGTGAGGCGCTTGCCTCCTCGAATAGCGGGAGGCTTCCCTAGATGAAAGGGAGAGCCTCTGTCTGCTGGTGGTCTGGGGGGGATCAGGGACACAGCCGGGAGAGGAGGGGAGAGAAAAGGAGAAGGAAGAAGAGAAAAGGAGGAGAAAAGCAGGGAGCAGAGAAGGAGCTCCCAGAGACTTCGTCCTGCCCGCAGTGAGGCTGGACGAGACTGGGGATCTGTGGTGCCGTCCCAGGAGGAGGAGAATCGTCCAGCCTCCTGATTGGTGGGACGACAACCCATGAGTAAAAGAAGAACACCCTCCTTCCTGAATCCAGGGAATATGCAGTGCCGAGCACGATACCATAGTCTTCCAAGACTGATGGAGGCCTGCTTTACTGTGTATAAATTGAGAATATCTGTCAGTCCCAAAAATGGAGGGTTCCACAGATCCCCTCCAGGACTCTGGTGCTGACAGTTAAGGTCAAAACCTCTCCCATCACTACCAATGCAATTCAATATTGCTTCCATAGCCCCTTCCCTGCACATGCTTACAGTTCTCCTAATTCCCTTGTGGGTGCTTTGTAAGCACTGAGCTAGAGGTCTCACTAATCCAAGGTCCTAAAATGCTATGTTGCTGTTGATATTCCTTTTTTAGAAAGTTCATATAAAACTGATACTTTGATATACATAAAAGGATGAATCATAACGGTCACTGTAACTTTCATAAGGCACAGTGGGAGGGGATATATAACAATGGGAAGGGACATAATGAGAAGGGATGTAGAAACGCAGCACTTGGGTGATAGAAGTTGAAAGTGTTCACATTTTATATGTGTGCGTTCCAGGGAATTGGTACATCCTCAGCTGGCAGAGGGAGATTTTGGAGTATTTTGGAGTATGCAAAAACAGACTCCATTATCATGGGTCAGTCACACTTTTAAGCTTGATTTCCTCTGAAAATCTTTAAGGACAAGGTGTTTGTGTGTCTCTGCCCTGAGATTTAATGGAATTGAAACAATGCATTACTACAGCTGTCACTCAGGTGGACCAAGCAATGATGGGGCAAGCATGGACTGGATTAGATTACTGGATAATCGTGAAAAGCAGACACATCCAACATTTCAGTGAGCATTTTTCCCTTCTATTACCATTAACTATGATATCTTATCAACTTTAAAAATTAGTGGCACGCTAAAAACCTGGAGACCATTATGACTCATTATGACTCAGTATTTTGGTTATCATTATCCTACACAGCAACACCTAAGCACCAACTGGACAATAAATATATAGTGATAGATGACAGAGCCAGTTAATAGAGATTAGATTATATATGATACATAACTGTGGTGTTATTCTAAGCTCCATCCCTTTGCTCAAGGGAATAATCCTAATGCTTATTATCCTATTCATATGAATGTTATTATGCATTTTTGATCTGATGCATTACTGCAGCATCTTATTACTTACGTTTTTACAAGTGGTGTTCACATTTCCCACATACAAAGACTATAGTACAGCTTAACCAAATTATCAGGCAATAGCACAAGCGAAATGTAAGCTTTAGACATGCCTCTGCAGGGAACAGAGATTAATTACTAAGAATTATTTATTCAGAATATGCAACTGAAAATGAACATTAACCTATACAAGAATATTACCAAGGCATACTTAAATTAAATGCATACTTTCAAGAGCCACGGGAAACAAAAACCACTTTGCCCCCTTCCAGGGTTGACGCTGCTGGATCACAGCATGGCCCATGAATGATTAGTGAACGCAACTTGGTAATTGGAGGCTAATAGATGCTCAAAGCATCTGTACCATACCATTCTAAGAAATATTTATTCCAGGGCCAAGTCCTGGGCTCACTGTGATGCATTTGGTGAAGACTCTGGTCCTAGATTCTCTGTTGGAGGCTTAAAGGAACCAATGGAATGAAATTGGCAACCCAGAGTAGAATATATGTCAAGATACAACAGCAGGAAGAAACATATTTGAGAACACCATAGAGTTAAATATCCCAAACTACACAATCTTAAATTGTGCCTCTACCCACACAGTGGTCCCTACACTGGCCAAATATGACCCACACTGTAGGAGGGGTCTGAACCCTTATGCCGTCTGGGGTAGGCAAAAATTACCCACCAAAGGCCAATCATGGTGAATAGCAATATATTCCCACCTGGTCCCAAACGGCAACCAGTAAACTCAAACTGCTTAACGATGGTGGTTAGTGTTAGTAAACGTGTCCATGAACAAAGAGGATGCTGGCTGAACATCAGCTGCTTAAATCCAATGGGTTTAGATATTCACGCCTCCATCAATGAATCCTGGCTTTGTGGCCAAGTCTGCCTCAAGTGTCCCTCGGGGAGCTGGGCAAATTCAATCAGTTTGTTTCTTTAGACCAAAATTTAATCCAACAAGTTCTGCTACTTGCCAAAAAAGGACACTCACAACACAATCCTTTCTCACTGTTAGATTGGTACACTTGCCTGATGTGTCCCTGGCCTGGAGGGTATCCCAAAAGTGTTATAAGGCACTTCTGTCCCATTCCTAGGGGGAGTGCATGGATGTGTGCTGGCCTTTCCATGACATCAAAGAACAGGGAAATGTATATGTTGTGCAAGCCTAATTTGGTTAGGATTGCATACATATATGGCCTGTATTCAGTTACTATGAGCTACTCAAAAGAGTCAGTTGACACAACTGACAGTTGAATTTTATTGACACTCAACTCCCTCTTGCGTCCGATTGCATTTCTGACACCCAGGCAGGTCTTTGAGCCCATGCCTTGACACTATTTATTTATTTACTTACTTACTTAGGCTACAATCCAGAGTAACTACAGGACCTTTTACACCGACATAGTTACGGTGCCATCTATGGGAAATGCATAGAGCATTCCAGAGTAGGTGCCTCTTATGTCTTCCCATAGTTACTCTGGATTGTAGGGTTATTTACTTACAGGACTTCTGTCACCTTTCTCAGCAAGGCCTACTCAAGGCAGCCAACAAACATCAGTAACTATACATTATATATTTAAAACATTTAAAAATTTAAAACAACCCACCATCCTAAAAATTTAGCATTTTTGGCTGCATTCCAGACTATTTTAGGCAAGCAGACTTTTTTTAGAAGATGCTAAAAGAGACCTCCAGCTATATGGATCAATGGACCTCATTCAGTTTTGAGTATACGCCACGGATTCTTGTCTACCAAGGGATGTCAAAGGGTTTATGTTTGTACCAGAACTGAAAAGAGCAGTTTATGATATAGAAAACAAACCCAGTTTTCCCACCACTATCAGTCCAATGAGTTCTGAAGGGAAGTCGGTAACTGTCCTGAGTTGATGGATTCCTCTGCAGAAGAAGAAAAGCAACACTTTTTTTAAATGAGAGAAACAAAAGCAGATGTTTTGTAACCATTTATTCATTTGTCGTTAGATGAGACAAAGAAAGTTCTTTCTTATTTTATTATTGACTGCTGCTTGAGGCAAGGAACAGACGAAAACAGGACTAGTGATCTGATCTGATCTATCAGTTCCTTTATTTCCTGGAAAAATACCTTTGTTTCTTCATTGAAAGGTTTGTTGTGTATCTCTTGTTAAGTACAAGAAAACAAGAACTGCTGTCTAAGATGGTATGCGCACGCTGACATTTATTGTTGATTTGGAAATCATTTTCGCTCACCATCTCTCTGATACCTGTTTTTTTTCTCATCAGTTGTTCTTGAGGAAAAACAGAACATACAAAATCATGGGTGAATATTCTCATTTGGTACATAAACTAAAGCTCCAAACTTTTACGTGCATCTGTCAAAGAGGAAATCCCTCTTCCTCCTCCTCAATTCCCTTGCAATTTCCTACAAAAAACTCCAATGGGTAGCTACCCCATTTCCACCAACCCAAAAAGCAGAAGCACTAAAGGGATTATCTTGGCTAATCCTTCTTCCTGCAAAACAGAGATATTCAAAGTTGCTCTTTAATTGATCTCACATGAAAAAGAACAATGTCTCCCATATATCTCAAAAAACCCCAATGCTGCAGTTCTAAAGACAATTTCTTCAATGTAAGAACTATTGAACACAATGGGGCTTACTTTTGAGTAGACATGGTTAGGATTGAGCTCTCACAATCCTAATCACGTCTACTCGAAAGTAAGCCCCATTGCGTTCAATGGTTCTTACTCCCAGGAAATTGTCTTTAGGACTGCAGCCTAAATCAAGACAAATAGGAAACTTAGGGCGCAATTCTTATTAAACCTAAAGCTATTACATGTACTGCACAAGCCTAAGCAGGTCTACTCAGAAGTAAGCCAAATTGAGTTAAATAGGGATTACTCCCAAGAAAGTATGTATAGGATTGCAGCCCCAATTTATTTCATTTATAAGTTTATAAATTCTGTAAAATTCTGTCCTGCATTTAATACATTCTAACTACAGGACAGAATTTTACAGAATTCGGTCTGCTCACAAGGAAAAGGAAAATTACAGTCCATTCAGTCCACTCACAAGAAAAAGGAGGACAAGGAGGATTTTTTCCAGGACACAAGGCTAAAATCCAGGACATATGGCCATCCTGGCATAGAACAGTAGCTCTGCACATACAGTGGTTCCTCACTTAACAAGTGCCTCACTTAACAAGTGTTTCACATAACAAGCAAAAATTTCCAAGAAATCTTCCTTGACATAAAAAGTTCTGCTTCACTTAACAAGCAAGCATGCTATGGGCACACGTGCAGTGCAGCCCTGATGCTCCGCATGGAGGCTCTTTAAAAGGGCTGCCGGCCAGCGCTGCTGCCTCTAACTGCCCCCAACTTGGGGGAGGTTGCCTGGGGGGTGACAGGCAGCTGCCCCTAACTGCACCCAAGTGTCCCCTCTGGCCACCTTGAACCTCCAGCAGCAGCCCAGGTAAGCCGTTCGGGAAAGTGTCTTTGATTGGAGCCTCCTAACCATGTCTACCCAGAAGCCCCATTGTGTTAAATGGGGCTTACTCCCAGGAAAGTGTCTTTAGGATTGCAGCCTAAGTAGATTTCATAGGACCATGCACACTGAATGCATGTTTTGAATTCATTCCCAGTGTTCTGTCATCATTTTTACATTCAGTTAATTTTTTTATATGAATATTTTGGAGGTTGTGGAACCAATCGTCTGAGTTTTCATTATTTCCTAAGGAAATATCTGCTTCAACAGTGTTTCACTTAAAGAACATGCCTCCGGAACGTATTAAGCTCTTTATGTGAAGCACCACTGTACTTCTTTTCTCTCCTTGCATTTGCACCAGCTAAAAAATTGGTACAAATCCAAAGTTTCACATTGGCTGGCAGGATGCTTTCAGGTCCCAAACCCACTAGCCTACTTCACAGATCACATCAGTAAGAGGAAAGGACAGGATGGAGCTGCACTAATACAATCCTATGTACATCTATTAAGCAGCGAGCCCACTGTGTTGTGTGAAGTTTAATTTTTTTACCCACACAACTCTTCCAGCAAATAAAAAATGATCACTGCTATTAAATCTGACTTAAATCATACAAAATGCATTCATCGTCTTTCCCAATTCTGCAGACTAGCGCTCCAAATCCAATTCTTTTTAACAGAAGGTCGTTGACAAAAGGAGCCTTTTAAAAGGAGAAAATGTTGTGCAAATACTCAAAATTTCCCTGCTTCCTTAATTAAAAGTTTTTCAAAGAAGTTGATTTGTTAAGCTCATCAGGACAGCAAAGGAAAATCCAACAGAGATTTTAAGTGCCTGTCTTGTTCTGCATTTTCAAAAAATGAAAAAGAAAGTGGGGGAGAAACCATTCTATTGAGATATAATACTGTCGATATCTGCTGAGACCCTGGAGACCTAATTAACGGTTCAATACCCACTACTGGGTTCTTATGTTCCTTAGGAAGAAAGAGATTTGTATAATGTATAAGCCTGTGGGTATATATGGTGGAGATGTTGCATCTTGTATACAGGGAGACTTCAAATCAAGAGACCCGTAGGGTGGATTCTCACAGCCACTATGTGACAGCCACTTGAAACTGTCTCCATGGGTTACATCATTTGGTGTACTCCAGCACATCCTGGAGCAATGACAGGGAACAATCACATTTAAATCATCACAAACTAATTTCCGTAGAGAGAAATTTACCCAAATGATTATACTTGCACGCTGATTGCCATCCTCAAATTCCAAGAATATTACTTCTATTTTTGTAACACTTGCCTTTTGGTTTGGGGTCTCCCCTCCAAAGAGTGGCTCAAACTCACTGAGGCTCCAATCCAGAGTAACTACGGGACCTCTTACATTGATGTAGTTACAGGACCACCTATGGGAAATGCATAGAGCAATCCAGAGTATGTGCCACTTACGTCGACGTAAAAGGTCCCGTGGTTACTCTGGACTATAGCCTTAGCAATGTATCATGTGCCTGAGGACCTTTTTTGTGGAATGTGTTGCATATGTGCAGCAGTCAAGTGCCGGCTTGTGATGTTCTTCTATGAGAAAGTTACAATGCCAAGCAAGCAAGCCGATTACATTTATTCAGTGTCTTCAGTTTTATTGATCTCAAGGGAAATTAATTGATATTTTGGGTTTAAAATTGTGAGTTTGCATGTTCAGGAGGAGAAGAAAAACAATAAAACGATCTCCTATGTAGCCCAAATCCCCTGTTCGTCAGACTAGATTCAGAGAAAAGAGCATCAGTGCAGATATTTTCTTCATTGACCAACCATTGACCTCAGTTCAGCAATTCACTTCTTTGTAAGAAGAGAGCTCATTCAGTTTATCATGCTCTCCTAATCCATAATTCCCCCCCAGAGTCAAACTTTATGGCATTTTTAAAAGGCTGTTTCTTTGATCTGCAGCTTTGCTTCAATTTCCAACTGCATGGTCCGACAGCTGAGGATGCCAACATGCCCCTATGTCATTTACCCCCTTCTTCATCCATACATGCCCCAGCATGGACCTGCAGGCAAGTAGAAGGGCCAATTTCAGTGTTTGCAACATGCCTGGTATGAGCACTATAATCTCTAGCAGAGACAGCAGAAAATCACCACTCAGCCATGGGGAGGGGGCAATCCTAACTTTCCACATAGGTTAATGGGCTCTGAGCTATCTGTGAAAGAGCAGGAGAGATACCTAGTGGTGCTAGTAGATGAAAGGGGTGCTAGCTCGATGAAAGTGTCGTCCCAATGTGTGGCACAGTGAAGAAGTCAAATTCCATGCTTGGAGGATGAAAAGGGATGAAAAGGTTGGGATAAAAGGTTTCATGCTTGGGATGAAAAGGGACTGAGAATAAATTGGCAAAAACTTATAATGCCATTGTATAAACCAATGGTGAGGCAGGGTGCCCATTTACCGTAAATACCCGGAGTTCTCCGGGAAAAGGCAGGGCTTACCAGCAAGCCAGTAAAACCCTGCCTTCCTCCAGGTTCAGGGCATTTCCCCAGTCAAATTTTAAATTTCTGCATGTGGCTCTGGGATGCCCCAGAGCAGGAACCTCAGGGGTGGGCCAGCAAGCCACCAGCACGGCATAGGCCACTCCGCTCACCTGTCCACCCACCAGCCCGTCTTACAGCCGCTCCGCTTCTCTGCTTCCCCTGCCACCCCCTGCCGCTTACACTCTCACTGGGTGGCTTCCCTTCTTCTCTCGCCACCCCCCACCACCTCCCGCACAGCTTCCCTGCTCCTCCTGCCACAAAAGAAAATATTTCTTTATACAGCAAGTCATTGGTCTGAGGAACTCCTACCACAGGATGTGGTGGTGGCATGGAGCCTCAGTGCCTTTAAGAAGGGATTGGACAAATTCCTACAGGAAAGAACCATCACAGGTTACAAGCCATGAGGGGGATACATGTATGTGTCCATACTGTAGATAGATGTATATGTGGACAACCTAAAAATGCCTGATGCAGGGGAGGACAACTGGATACAGGTGTCTTATGTGATCCATAAGACATCAGGTGAGCCGCAGATAGATACAGGAAGTTGGACTAGTTTGAACTTTGGCCTGATCCAGTGGAGGCTCTTCTTATGTTCATCTAATATACGATGCAAGGCCCAGTGGTGGGCCCAGCCTGGCCCAACAACCGGATCGCCGGAAGTGGGCAGGCTAGGGTGGGTCAGGGGGCGGGGCCAGGGAGGGCACGCCACCCATCCCAGTGTGCTGTGGGTGCAGGTGGGTGGGGCGAGGGGCAGGCCCCAACCCCGGTGCACTCCGCGTGCACCAAGGTCAGCGCATGCGCAGAGCGTGTCCTGAAGCAGCCAAGCTGCTTTGAAGGGGGCAGCGCTGGACCGCCCTCCCTCTCAGGGCAGTCAATCCCCTCAGGGGACTGGCCACGCTGAGAAGGAACAGCACTGCCCCTTTCAAAGCGGCCAAGCCGCTTTCAAGGTTGGCGCATGCGCCGTGCAGTGGTGGGCCGGCCGCAAACCGATACTGCCAGTTTTCTGTCCCCCGTCCCCCCCGTAGCTACCGGATCGGCCCAAACCAATTAGTGCCCACCACTGATGCAAACCCTGACTGACCTACGCCACTGTGATTGCATTCAGTTGCAATGCTTCATTGAAATGGACCCTTCCTTGATTTCCTTAGGACTCTTTGAAACTCTTTGACTCTTGATTTCCATGGCTTTTTGGTACTTATTCAAAGAACACTGAGGTCTCAATCCTAACCAATTTAGGCTGGCCTAGCTCACCTGTCTCCCCATTCCCATAGTGATGTGGAGAGGCTGATGCATCTCTGTGCACTGGCCTAACCCACCCAGAGTGGCACAGAAGTGTCTTATGGCACTTTTGCGACACCATGAGGCCAGCACAGAATTATGCCAGCCTAATTGAGGATTAGGATTACAGCATCATACCATTTGATGATGCAAACTGAGAAGACCCAGTTCAATTCAAGGCCACAGTGCTTAAATTAATCAACATGTTACCAAGCAGAACAGTTGTCACACTCCAGAGGTATGCATCTGTTATGCTTGTGATATATTTTTGTTTTGTTTTTGAGTATCCTTAGATTAGATTACCCTTATATAAGTGAGTCCAGAGTTTAGCAAACATTCATCCTGGTGTGGATATGAAAACTGTGTGCGGGGAAATGTCTCCCGTATCCCTTGGTAATCATCCCATCTCCCACAATAGATTAACTTGTTCTCAGAATTCTGGATAGAGTGATTGAGAAATCAATCTTCTCCTCACTCAAAGTCCTATGAGGGCTTTTCCTGGTTCATGTGAGAATTGCTTCCATGTAATGTGCAGAGAACAAAACCTTTGCAAATGGCATGCCACAGGGTTTGCCAGGCAGACTGCAGATAAATTCTCAGCTCCAGCACTGGTGGGGATCACTTGTGCCACACTGGAACTATTTCCCAATTTAGGAGTCTCAATGTAGAACCCTAAACTCCAGGGAATTAATTTTTGAGAAGTAGCCACAACCTGACTATTTTGCACCAGCCTGTCATGCTCATTTAAAGATGTCAGATTTTATTTTATAAAAAGAGAATTTATGACTGAAAAATATAGCCACCCAAGAAGCCTTTAATCTTACAAACCGTGAACAGACACAAGCATGCCCACCCAAGCTATAAAGGTCTGAAGGGCGATTCTGTAATAGGACAGTAACTGAAAAAAAGTAGATATCAAACTTTCATTTCGGTCGAGCAGATTTGATATCATTTACTGCCACCGGTTCGCCTTCCCCAGCCATGTAGCTCTCGTTTCAGTCCAGATTTAATAGGCATGTGCAGTTCTGTTGCTGCAGGTCCCCAAATGTAATGTTCTTCATGATAAATTCCCATCATTTTTTGACCCCCCAGCTTCCCTTACCATCATTTTTTGACCCCCCCCCAGCTTCCCTTCCTATCATTTTTTGACCCCCCAGCTTCCCTTCCCATTTTTTGACCCCCCAGCTTCCCTTATCAACCCTATTGATAAGACTTCATATTTCTATCTCAGGAGTATAACAAGGTTAAAACTATTGCTGTCTCAGCAAGATGCTGACCTTTCTGATGCATGCCTTTATAACAACAAGGTGGATTTTTTTTACAGTTGGTTGTTGGCAGCTCTCCCAGACTATTTCAGTTCTATTTCCGCAAAAAATTCAGCAGACCCAGTATAGTATTCAAAACCCATTTTATTTTTCCCCCTAACATGTGGAGAGATCACTACATTAAAATTGTGCATGGAATAGAAACATAATATATGAAGGTTGTTGGTTTTAGTCAAGTGAATAACATGAGCCTTTACTTGGTAGTGGCTTTGATGGTATTAGCTCATCCTTTTTTGCCTTTTTATATAGCATTCATTATATAGGAAAGATTTGGGATATGCTTTTGTAATTAAAAAAACCTTGATGTAGGAAAAACATGTGCACTGCATTCTTTTCCCCTTCCCAGGTCACATTCGTTGACGTGCGGCAACACAAACTTGCATTAGCTATTGGGCTAATATAGGTCTGAGTTCTTTCATTGTTAGGGTTGGGGTTTACTCCAAGATATGGGAACAAATGTCCTCTTACCCCAAGAAGACCTGCGCTAGCCATGCTGGCGACACTACATGACTGAGTGGGAAGTTGCATTGGCTTAGGCTACCCATCCACACCACTAACATGCTTTCTACTGTCCCTTTTTCCTGGGTCAATTACTGAAGGGGGGACTAGTTATTCCAATCTCTTCCAATATCCCAAGCTAAAGAGGGGTGGAAAATGCCAGTCTAGGTCAGCCCAGAATCCCAGTGATTCTTATTTTAAAAATCAGATCACAATCAAATATGAGAACCAGAATTTCTTCTGGTACATTTTACAGTGGAGAAATTCCGTGGTAAAAATATAGCCCAAAAAAAATGATAATGAATGTTTTGCCATAGAAAATATATGTGTATTAATCCCAGCTGCCATATTTTCTAATATAAAAACAGCAAGGCCTTTTCATGTACATGACAAAGTGTTAAGTACAGCCACCACTTCTTAAACACATTTATTACAGTTTTAACTAAAGAGTGCAATTAAACTAATTACGATCATTTCATAATGGCCCTTAAAACAGTGCTGCAACTGGCATGATCTAACGGCAAAACTTATTTATTATATGTTACGGCCTTGCTAAGATTTAAAGTATTATTAGTTGGGTTATAAAACTGTGATGTTTTTCTATGTAATAAATCTGCATTTTTATGGATGAGAGGTGCTTCTATCCCCTTTATGCCCTAGTAAAATATTTAGAGAAGGCAGCATGAATACATTTATGATTATCAGAATCTGACTAATCTACTGCTTATACAGTGTATGGAAATTTATGTTTGATAATGAAGACACAAAAGCCATACCGGGGATTAGTGGATTTACCCATTCAAATTGCCAGGACAAGTTCCTTGCTTGTGTTGATGACCTTTCAAATGTAATATCTATTATGCTAATTTTCCTTTTCCTTTTGTAAATTATTTAACTTTCTTTCAAAGAAAAGCTTTTTGCAGACGGCATTTGGAAGTTGATTTTTTTCTGGACTCACATTTTCCCAATGAGAACCCATGTGCAATTGATCAGACGGCTAGGTTCCTCCATCTGTCTATATGTGTATGCTGATGTTGTGAACCTAACTGTAAAGATGGAAGGCAGGATCACATAGGTAGGAAAGAGTTCTTATAGGGCTTCCTTCTTTATCAAAACTCTTCTGTATATTTGGCTGTTGAGGCAGGGAAATTACAGGTCCTCCACAGGAAAATCTGGAACTACAGGTCCGCCACTTGGTCCCAATACTGCCATATAAGGAATAGGAAATTGGGAACTATTACTGCAATCCTATAGACACTTTCCTGGGAGTAAGACTCATTGAACACAATAGGCCTTACTTTTGAGTAGACATAGTTAGGATTGTGCTCTAACGCTCTAACAGGAGGGCTCCTTCCTCCAAAGCAATGTTCCACGATCGAAGAATATAAATGTTGGCTTCAGTTTGTCCTATATCCATTTCCCAACCAGCCCACAAAGGGATGTGGTTACACCTTGTTTCTGGGAAAGGTAATTCTGATCTTTCAAAAATATTTATTCAATATGACAAAAAACATAAAAATTCATTTTCTCCTTCTGTGCTAAAAAAAGGAATGCTATTTCCTCTCTGTACCTGCCAGATGATTGTTTAAAGGCTAGCTAAGTTTTTAAAAAACTTTCCATTTCTATGAAGTGGGAAGAAATGCCTTGATCTGTCACATTCCCTAATAGAACATGCTTTGTTGACACACAAATTTGTCACAGCAACAATAAACTCCCTTCCATTTGCGTGTTGAGGGTACATTATACGGTTACTCTGTTGTTTTACAGAAATTCATAATAATTCTGGAAATTGAAACACTACCTGTAGTGCCTTTGAACTCCGCATCAGGAAGATTATATCGTCTCAGCCCTACAGAAAGAATTAGAAGAAGCTTGGCAGAGATTTTGTGTGTCTTTTTTTTAAACATCCTCTACAAATTTGACACCCGAGAAGATCTTGCTCCCTCTTGCTTAGGACCCCCTAGAAGATATACTTATCATAGGTTTTGTGTATACATAGCTAGTGGGGTTGAGGTGATTGACAGATGTGTTGACGTTGGGAAAAGTCCAGAATGGCAGATTAGTGTGACAGCATTTAAAGCTTTCCTGTGTTCTAATTAACTGATAGTCATGATAGATGTAAGCTTCAGGCAATGACATTGTCACTCTGGGCAAGGACAGAAGACTCCTCATTTATATTAATGTGAGCTAGGTTTTGGCTTGACACTTCAGCATGGTAGCATTAAGTGCAAACTTTTTATATACCTCTGATGAAGGAAATTATGAGAGACTGTAAAAGCTCGTACTGAGTTTCCATTTTTAGAAGAACGATGGAAACCGCCTCCATTAAAATACTGCCACCACACCAGCCCTGCCAATCGAGTTCAACTAGAGGGGAACAAAATGGTTAAGAGGTACCTATAAACAGCTTGGAAATAATTTAGTTCTTTCTCCAGAAGAGTGATTTTCAACCTGTGTGTCATGGCACATTGGTGTGCTGCATATGGTCTGCTGGGAATTTGGAGACAATGGGGTTGTGAGCCCCGACCAGCAGCACTGTGTGCCAAAAACTGATGACCATTTTAGTAGCTTGTCAGTGTGCCGTGAGTTGGAAAAGGTTGAAAAGCACTGCTCAAGAAAGGAAAAAAAGAATGATTATTTACCCAACATCTCTCAACTCTCCAACAGTGCAGTGGCATAGCTACGGGGTATAGGATGGGGTATGCTAACCATGCTTTGAGGCATGTCTTAGAAACCTCTGAAAGACAGTTCCCATTTTCACCAGAACTTGCCTCATGTACAATTAGGTATTGTGCGCATGCATTCATGTGATAATTTCCTAAAATAATTTTATAGATTCTTCAAGACCTTTCAGGAGTTTTCTAATTGCCATTATTTTTAATTGATATATGTTTGGGATTTACCCCCAAATCCAGAGTAACTACGGGAGCACGTAAGAGACTTTACGTGCACCGGTAGTTACTGCACCACCTAGTGAAAACCTATGGGAAATTCATATTGGAATCCAGAGTAAGTTGTTCTTACACTAGAGCAAGGACTCCCCAGAGTTACTCTGGATTTTGCCTTTATTCATTTAGAGCCAGATCTTATTTCCCCTAGTGCTATTTGCTGGGTATCACAATAGTGCACATGCCTCTATTATGCTCCTAGAATGGCTCTTTGAGGCTCTCTGGAAAACATAGTACACGATCTTAACCATGTCTACTCAAAAGTAAGCCCCATTGTGTTCAATGGGTCACTCTCAAGAAAGTGTCTTTAGGATTGCAGCCTTCGTGTTTTGCATCCCCACTAACTACGCCACTACTAGTCACAACCGTAGATTTGTTTCCAGTTCATTTTTACCTTGCCCTTTGATCTAATGTCTGTTTCTGCCTTCCGATTTTGAACATTCAAATTTTCACTTACTTTTTCATCTTTTCCAAGAGTTGGTAATTACATCTGACTTTTGACTATCCAAAGGAAATTACAAATGTAAATTGCAAGAGATGGTGGAAAAAAATAAGGGTAACAAAAACATCATCCATATTAATAAACCTAAAATAATGGTCTACTAACAACTTATTGCTATTCCTTACATCAAAAGGAAAACTGCAAGAAAAAGAAAAACATGGAAACAAAATCAGATGAGATGCCAAATGACAGAAGAGTCTTCAAGGAAAAGAAGAAACACTTTCAAGAGCAATACCAAAAAATACATTGAAAATCATAAATATTCACTAGACACAAATAGCTTCTTTTGAGTTAAAAGTATGAGCAATAGATTCTGCAAATGGGGTCTCAAAACATGTTGCGGTATGCACAGTTTTCCTCAAGGTAAGTCCTATTGGACTCCATTGGGATTACTTAAGAGGAAGCATGTACTGGATCAAACTGACAGAAATTGGGAGCAAAGTGAAAATTTAGGGTAACATTGCTAGCCTTACCACCACCATTTTCTCTAGACTATATTCCCAAAATCCCAGATCTGTCATGTCTCTCTGTTTTTAGCTAATCTGCCCTTCCCCCCTTTCACACACTTAGAGCACAATCCTAACCATGTCTACTCAGAAGTAAGCTCCGTTGTGTTCTGGGTCTTACTCTCTGGAAAGTAGGATTGCAGCCTTAGGATGCAGCCTTAGGCTGGCACAATTCCTCAGCCTTCCCATTCCCATATTGACGTAGGGTCTGCCCATTCAGCCTGTTGTATTCCCCCAAGCCACCCATGAGACTTCTCCAAAGCCCCTACACTACCAACTTACTGGCACAGCAGTAGAATTTCACTGAGATTTGGGAGTGGAAGAAGTCCCAAAACTAGTTGTTTTTTCAGTTATGTGGAGTGCAACAAGTTCCTAAATGGACTCTGAACAAAGTCAATCATGCTATATTCCGTTGTGGGTGGCGCAAGCGGTTAAGACGCTGTGCCTGTTAACCAGCAGGCCAGGGTTCGAGACCCGGATCAGCCCCACAAGACAGGGTGAGCTCCTGTCCTTAGCCCAGCTCTGCGACGCAGCTGGTTCCAATCATATTGGCTCTGCCTTTCCATTGGACTAATTCAGTGGCATGGAGAGGGGGGATTTGCTGCTTGGGTAATAGCCTATCCTCCATAACAATCCAACCCAGGCTTTCGTGCTTCGCATGCAGCGTATGCAGCGCTGAGCACGATACCATAGTCTTTCAAAACTGACAGAGGGCTGGTGAAAGAACTCACTGAAGTTTGCAGAGTCCAACTCCAAACAGACTCAAATGTTGATTGGGTGGGTGACAAAAGCATCTTCTATGAACAGTATTAGGTGAAATTCAGCCCTAATAAAATGAATGTCAATTTTAATATTAAATTCTAGGGGAAGCAGATTGTGCTTAGCAACCGTTAATGATCCTAGAAGATACGTATGCTTATTATGGAAAGAAATTGGAGGCCCACAATGTCAATTAAGATTAAAGTCGCTTAGGCACTGAGGAAGTGGTAAATATTATTGCATTTCATATTCTAAATATTGCTTAGGGAAATCAGACCCAGGGCAATAGATGAACTCATATCATCAAATTCCTGCTCAGTAGGAGAAGCTGGAATTATCCTTCCTGATAAAGCCAGAATGTTGATTATTTTATGTATAGAAACTTTACCTTTACCTTTATTGTGTGTGGAAACTATGGGTCCATTTTTACTAATGGAAAAGCTATACAATATGGCTCTGTCATGTCTGGAAATGATGCACTATTGTCAGCAATAGTGATCAAAAGTGGAAATGAAATAAGGACATTCTGATTAATTTAGGGCTCAATCCTAATCAATTTTCTAGCACTGGCAAAGCTGTGCCAATAGGGCATGTTCTGCATCCTGCAATTGGAGAGGCAGTTACGGATGTCTCCTCTAGGAAAGGCAATGTTTGTTCCCTTAACCCAGAATTGCATAACCCTTACCTTGGTACTTTAAAGTTGGTTAGGATTTCACTCTTACTGTTTTATGGTTCTATACATGCAGAAGGATGTAGAGCGATGCCTTCTATCGCAGCAATTTCTTGTTTACTGCAAAAGTACAACTGCAAACATGGTTCCAAAAAAAATTATCCTTCATGTCTATTAGAATGAATCAGCAATGCAAAAAGTCTGTTTCTGGGCAGACACACTTAAAAGCCATAGAGTAACTATGGAAGCAAAATCATGCTCAGAATTCAGAATTCATTTTCACTGACTGTAAAACAAGATTTCCACTTATCCTGTTTTCACTTCTTGTCAAAAGAAAAACATCGGTTGTCGGCTTATATGCTGATGGCTGAAAAATAGAAGTATGCATACAAAATGCACCCATTTCAGATTATCTAGCAGCCGCTCGCTTCTTCTAAACTTTGCCTTCCAACTGGTTTTAAACTGCCCAACATAGAGTGGAATTTCTGGGAGGTGTGCATACCAGGTAATGGACATAAGGGGTAAAACTACTATTGGCCAAAATATTTACAATTATGGAATATTTGAATAATGATATCATTCAGTGCGCAATTTCAAGCAGAATGCAATGAAATAAACTATACTGAAATATCTTTATTCTATGAAAAGTTACAGCTGAAGAACCAGTGGGAACAGGGTGGTATTACTTACTGTGTTTACTCAAATCTAACGTTCACCTTTTCAGCTAAATTTAGTCTCCAAAATCAGAGTGTGCATTAGATTCAATGGTTAATTAGATTAGACTAAATTGGGTGTTTTGACTGTAAGTATAGGGTGCGCATTAGATTTGATGGTGCATTAGAGTCAAGTAAGAGCGCAATCCAGAGTGACTACAGGTAATCCTTACTCTGACGTAAGAACAATTTACTCTGGATTGCAATATGAATATCCCTTAGATTTTCACCAGGTGGTGCTGTAACTACATCGACGTAAATGTCTCTTACGTGCTCCCGTAGTTACTCTGGATTGTAGGGGAAATACAGTATATGCCTGAGCCAATCTTACTTATGCTGGGCCTGAAAAGGACTCTGACATACAAACACAGATCATGATAAGTTACTAGAGTAGACACAGACTTCAGCATATGAATGTTCTAGTTCTGTCCTCAGAGATCCTGGAAATTTCATATTAATTACATGAAATTAATTAGCACAGCCAATTGAGATGTGTCCCATGATTTACTTTAGATCTTTTCTTCTTTTGAAATTGCACATTCTAAGACATTGCATCTGAAGCCTTAATGCGCAACACCTCAGGGATTTCCAAATTGTTGCAGAGTTTCATGAAATAAAACTAAAAGTGAAACAGCTTAATTATGTATTCCAGCCATCGACATTGAGGGATAGCTTTCTTTCATTAATCCCATAAGACTGCAGTGTTTTTTTCCCCCATTGTCGCATGCTGTGCCTTAACCCATCCGTTTCCCCGTCCCTAAACGCTGAGCAAGCTTTCCTATCCTTGCTCATTTAGGAATGGAAACAAGAGCACATGACATTCAAGCACAATTTCTCCCCATTTTAACCATTTCAATGGTTCTCCCCTTTTAAGAATGCAATCAAGTGACTGGAAGGGAAAAAAGACGGATAAATGAAATATTTGCTGTTACTTTCCAAACCACCTAACTGGAACAACCACAAAGATCTAAAGTCAGAAATTAAGGTAAAGACCTTAGGGGGATGTAACTGGATGCTGTACCAAGAGAACATGAGGAGTTGTGTGCACTTGAGCTCTGTGCTTCTGGGAAATAATTTAGTCTGATTCAAAGAGGAATCAGACCTCCACACAATTATTAGTCCATACATATTTATGGTATATTGTAGAATAATCTTTAAAAATAATTCTGCTGTGCAATGAAGTGGCTTTTATGTTTTCCACTTTTATTCCCCACCTCTTTTTAGGGCCAGAAAAGAAAGATTCAACTGTGACAGTATTCGGGAATATTTGGCCCGCTTCCCAGCCTTTTGTTCCCGATAGACTGAACCAGCTTTGCAGGCCTTATTTCTGAAAATCAAATCAAAAGGACAAACTTTAAAACTAGCTAGTTTGAAGCAGAATAAAATTTTTTTTGAAAAGCATTCTTTCCCTTGCTGGTAATCTCCATAATGACCACATACATTTTGGAGATGCAAGAAGGTTATCTATCTTCTATATCTATCTCTTCTATATATTTAAAAGAGAAAAGTCACTGACTCACAATGGGGAGAAAAGTCACTGACTCACTCACTCACTGACTCACTCATCAACGCCCTGCCAAAACCGCTGGGCCTAGAAGTGTGAAATTTGGGGTGGGTGTTCCTACAATGATGGAGGGGTGCACTAAGAACTGGTTTTCGGAAATTCCAACCAGAAGGGGGTGAAATGGGGTGCCACACATTTTCCTCCCTATACTTTGCATTGAAGAATCAGTGACTGAGGGATTCTCTGCCCCAACCCCTGGACCTAGAAGCATGAAATTTGGGGAGGGCGTTTGTTCGGGGTCACACTGGTTTGCACTGGTTGGTTCAGAACTGTGCCTGTCAGAACGGCAGTTGAGACCAGTCAGAAGAGGTAGTTGAGGGGCAGCGAGAGGAGGGGCAGCTCCTGAGGAAAACACTGCCTGGACTCCCTCAGAATCCCAATAACTCTTGACTGCCCCCAAATACTTTCTTCTCTAGGGGGACAAGAGGGGGAAAGTGGTGGCAGTTCCTACATCTGAGGGATTTTCTGCCCCCAGGTGATCTGATTTGCTCCTGAGATGACTGACTCCCCCCTCACATAACCAGTCATCAAGATGGAGTCCTGTCTAGAGAGACTCCCCCCATCCCCGTAAAGTGCCCATCCCCTCATTCCCAGTGCCCGTACTCCATGGTACCTCTCCAGTGCACATACTCCTTGGTGCCTCCCCAGTGTCCATACTCCTTGGTGCCTCCCCATTGCCCAGTACCCTCTGGTGCCTGACAGTCCCTGCTCCCTGGAGCCAGGTACCCAGTGGTTGGTGCCCCTGGTCCCCAGTATGCCATGCATTTTTTACCCCTTGCACTCAAGCCACAGATCCACATGGGCATAGCCATGGGTGAACTGCTTCTAAATTAAAATTTTAAATTATAATTGCTTTAAAGGTGCACTAGGCAGAACTGCACCAGGCAGGTAATATAGGTGGTATAGTGACAACAGGTCTTGCATCAAGAGGTAAAAGAGAAAGAGTTGAATTTGATTTAAATATTTGTAGATTTTTGGGATTTCTGTTTTGTTTCTGTTCAAAAATGAAAAGTGCAGAAAATTGTGTTATGTATTTTTATTTCATCATTTGATGTTTGTAAAGGTGGTAATAGGGTTCTGGATGGATGGATGTCACCGACCGACCGACCAATGAAATGAAACACAATAAACCTTTTTCTGCACTTCTAACTTTGGAAAATCCCAAAATCTGCAGAAAAAATGAAACTGGTTTTAAATGAAACTGGTTTGATTGTTTGATTGCAGATTTGGGGCTGGTTTGTGTTGGAGGAGAAAATTTCCCTTGTTCTGTGTCACTTACCAGGCCTGTGTTAATCTGGCCTCTGATTGGTTAAATACTATATTTACTCAAATATAACGCTCACCTTTCTAAGCTGAATTCAGTTTCCAAAATCAGGGTGCACATTATATTTGATGGCACATTATATTCGATGTCGTAAATAGGGGTCCTCGCAAGGCTTGGTGCAAACTCACCTTCCCTTCCCTCTCAATTCTTCCCTCCACCCCCAGGAAAAGACTGCAGCCTTCAGCAGAGAGGGCTCTTTGCAAAGGCGGCTGCAAGAGGAGGCTGCACACAGGACTCCCTTCTTCGGTCGGGGCTCTTGGAGCTGATCTGGGTTGGCCTCCAGCTGCTGACCGAAGCTCCAGCCTCCCTCCTTCCCCCCAGAGAAGGGTCAGGCCCACCATCGGCTGCAACTGGGGCTGATTTGTCCCTCTAAGTGATGCCAGCCCGGCCTCTGGGACTTTAGGGGGGAAAACAGACCTGGGAAGGAAGGTTTGGGGGAAGGAAGGGCAGGACTGCACTCTGCAGGTTCTCCTTTCATGCATCTGGGTGAGCTTTGCTCTCCTTCACTGTCTTCCAGCAAAGTTGTTTGGATGGAATAAGGAGGGAGAAAAGCCCCTGGAGTGAAGTGCAAAGGCACCTGGGCCTGGGAATGGCATTCCATGCTATGACCTGCAAAGGGAGGAGGAGGCCTTGTTGGGGGGCTGGAGCTGGGAGGGCATGAGAAGGTCTGAGCCCAGAGAGAGAGGGAAGGCCTGGGAGAAGGAGAGCCAAGACGGGACAGCCAGACATGGAAAGGGCTGCTTCTGGATCCTGGAAGCAGAGCTGAGGCTCTGCACTTCTTGCAGAAGCTGCACCAGGGAAGGAAAGCCTGGCTTGGAATTGCATCTGAGGGACCTTCTTCCTCCCCCACTACAGCCACCTACGCTGCTTGGATTTGCTGTCCAAGAGGGGGATGGTGGTGGCAGGAGGAGGTGGACCTGCTTGGCTCTCCTGCTGCACCAGTGGAGGAAGCCCAAAGTTGGACTGGCACCCAGAGAAGCCCAGTCCAGGACCTTAGGGAGCCCCCTCTCTGAGGGGAGCTTGTTCTAATGCCCCCAGCTCTGTCCAGCAAACACCCCCAGACATCTCAGATATATCAACTATCTACTTTCAACAGTAGGAGATGCTCTGGGGTGATTTTTCTCCCAAGGTTTCCTGATTAAAATAGCAAATTCTGATGTTATTATGTTTGTTTAATCCAAAGGCACATATTAATAGATTGTAAATTATAACTGTTTTAAAATATTCCAGATACTGATAAAGATGAAATAGTGTCAACAGAGGCATCCACAGTACTATTTCTGTTTTCAGTTCTGGAAAATCTGTTTTAAGAAATCTGTTCATTAAGAAATTAAGTTAAAAAATCTGTTTTTTAAGTTCTGGAAAATACCTAAGACAGCAAAACATGTGGTGTTTTGTCTTTTTCTTTGGATATTTGGAAGTCAAAAAGATGTTTGGTGTTTCAGATGCATTAACACCCCCCAGTCAGGAAGATGCTTGAAAACCCCAGAGATAGTGAGGAGAGCAAAACTTCTTCCCTCAAAGCTCGTCCCAGAAAAGGCAGCCTCTCCATTTCCGTCCTGCCTCTGCCCGTCCATTCTGAAACTATCGCCTCAACAAGTGGAGAGGAATTCAGGTATACATGGAGCAGGTACGTGAAGTTGAGAAACCTCATGCTATGTCCTTTTTCTCCCAGACAGAGCAGAAAAAGAGATCGAGGCATCCAAATCCTGCGACAGGCATGGCTGCCACTTATTCAGGCCAGGTAAGGGGCATCTGCAAGGGATGGCTTGGGCTTCTCACCTGTAACATTCCCAGCCTCAGTCTGGACTGTTAGTACTACATTGGATTCCTTCCAAATAACCCCTGCCTTCTCCGTTCCCTGTACCCCACCATCTCCTCATTTTCATCTCCTTCTACCTGCTTTCCTTCATACTCTACAGTGTGTGCATGTTGGGGTTGGAGGCGCACTGTGTACTTTAAGGGGGACATTTCCCACCATTTTCTCAGCAGCAGTTCTTCCTCTTCAACCATGGCCTGCAGGGATGACCTCAGCCAACTTCCTAACAGGGGCTTTCTCCTTTTTCCTCCAGCACCCAATTTCATTTGCAGAGATTGCCCTGCATTTCAGCAGTGAAGAGTGGGTGCTGCTGAGTCCAACCCAGAGGTGTCTTTATGAGGATGTCATGCTAGAGAACAATGAAAACCTGACCTTTGTAGGTAAGGAGGAACCTTTGGTCCTGAATGGATGAATGCCCTGAGCAGGAACTTCTGCTCAGATGGATATTGCCAAGAGGAGTTGGTGGTTGGGATACATGGCTGGCACAGCTGCTAATACCCTGATGTCCCCGAATCCTCTCCTTTTGGCCAGCCCAGATCTGGATCGCTAGAAGCAAAGGACAGCCCCAAAAGGGCTTCAAAGCAATTCTGCCCCACTCCTGGGGTGGTTAGGGCAGTGCAGAGAGGCAGAGGCCTCCCTACGCCACTGCAGAAATGGAGAGATGTGTGAGTTGCACTGAACAAAATTGGTTAGGATTGCACCTCTATAGCTTTGGAACTGGATGGTCTCTGAATGCAGACCCATCTCGTTTTTTCTCATGGTGACAGTCTGTGGTGTGTGTGCATAACAAAGAAAGATTGGAGTAGGCCATGTGTACTTGTCTATGGACATAGAAAAAGGAAGTAGATATGTGTACCTGTCTGTGCGCACTACAAAAAGTAGTACCTCTCATGACCTTTCCCCTGCTTGTCCCTGGCCCATGGCTCTCCCAGAGGAGGTAACACGGAGAAAAAAGTGGAGGCCACTAAATGGGCACCCCAAATTCCACTCCCACTAATTTCCTGTCAATAAGGACAAGCCCAGTGGCAGGAGGTCTTTGACCCTAATCTGGGGCTGATGAGCAAGAACTCCAACCTCAGGGAGAGAACAAGGGCTGAGGTAGTCCCTCTGCAGCACCCCTCAATCCAGGGCCAACCCCAGAAGCCAAACAGCCCACACTTACCCTCCCCAGAGCAAGTGTTTTGTTTGGGGGAAAACAAAGTGAACCCTTTCCTGTTGAGACTTCCTGCAGCCTCCGTGACCTAAAGGAGACCTGGCCATCCAGACAAATGTACAGCTTCTGACAAAGTGAAACCTTTCCAAAATAACCTGCCTGGTCTAGATCATTCCCTGGGAAACCAGGAGGGGGCATCAGGAGAGCCAAAGCCTCAATCCGCAAATGCCCATTAGATGCCCATCTCCCTTCCTGATTCATGGGCTTGTGTGTCATGGGCAGAACAGTTCCTCAGTTGGCTGCAGTTTCTTCCTTTGGTCCTTACAGCATTTCTTTTCTTTCTGAAGAATCCATTTGGGACGAGGTTGGAAGAAATCGGGAACAGGCTCAGCCTTTGCAGCAAAGACCCCACACAGGAGAGAAAGCCTTTATCTGCCAGGAGTGTGGAATGGCATTCAGTCGAAGTGGGAATCATAAGTGCCACCAGAGAACCCACACAGGGGAGAAACCCTTTCTGTGCCAGTTGTGTGGAATGGCATTCAGTCAGAGTGGTGCCCTTAAGTGCCATCAGAGAACCCACACAGGGGAGAAACCCTTTCTGTGCCAGGAGTGTGGAAAGGCATTCCCTAGGAGTGATCACCTTAAGTGCCACCAGAGAACCCACATAAGAGAGAAACCCTTGAAGTGCCAGGAGTGTGGAATGGCATTCATTCATAGTAGTGCCCTTAAGAGCCATCAGAGAACCCACACAGGGGAGAAACCCTTTCTGTGCCCGGAGTGTGGAATGGCATTCCCTAGGAGTGATCAACTTAAGTACCACCAGAGAACTCACACAGGACAGAAACCCTTTAAGTGCCAGGAGTGTGAAAAGGCATTCTGTCAGAGTGGTGACCTTAAGTGCCACCAGAGAACCCACACAGGGGAGAAACCCTTTATGTGCCAGGAGTGTGGACTGGCATTCAGTCAGAGTGGTGCCCTTAAGTGCCATCAGAGAACCCACACAGGGGAGAAACCCTTTCTGTGCCAGGAGTGTGGAACGGCATTCCCTAGGAGTGATCAACTTAAGTACCACCAGAGAACTCACACAGGACAGAAACCCTTTAAGTGCCAGGAGTGTGGAAAGGCATTCTGTCAGAGTGGTGGCCTTAAGTGCCACCAGAGAACCCACACAGGGCAGAAACCCTTTCTGTGCCAGGAGTGTGGAATTGCATTCACTCATAGTGGTGACCTTAAGCGCCACCGGAGAACCCACACAGGGGAGAAAGCCTTTATGTTCTAGGAGTGTGGAATGGCATTCAGAAATGGTTGCCATCTTATATACCATTAAATAATCCCTACGGGTGGGGGGGAATCTCCTGGAGTGTGGAAGTGCCTTCAGCCTGTCATATTCTTATTAAACACCAGATAATCCACTCTGCAGAGAAACCTACAACTGAGGACTGTTAACACTACTTTTTTGTCAGTTGGGTAACAAATGCATCATTTGCATCATTAAACTTATGTTTGAAAAATGCCACCTCATTCTTCCCTGTTTCTTTGAGTACATGAAATTCCCTGCTCATTCTTCTTATAAAATTAAAATAAAAACTGTTTCCTCACCCCCGTGGGAGGTATGTGTGTGTGTTATCCTCAATCTTGGGTCCTCTACCGGAGGCCTGGGAGTTTGAGGTTTCTGCGCAGTATCTTAGCTGTTCCTAGCAATGCCCTTTTCTGGACAGAGTTTTGGTGTGTACTTGCTGGAATCTGTTGGAGCCATTCTTCCAACTTGGGTGTCACAGCCCTATGTGCTCCAATCACTATTGGGATCACATTCACCTTCACTTTCTACATCCTTTCTAATTCCTCCTTCAAACCCTGATACTTTTCCACCTTTTCATGCTCTTTTTTCCTGATGTTGCTGTCATTCGGTATTGCTATATCTATCACCAGGGCTGTCTTCTGGGCCTTACCAACCGTCACTGTGTCTGTTTGGTTAGCCAGTACCTTCTTATCTGTCTGGATATGGAAGTTCCACAGGACCTGAGCCCTGTTGTTCTCCACAACCTTCTGAGGAATCTCCCATCTGTTCTTGGAGAAGTTAATCCATAGGCTGAGCAGATAGTCCTGTACACGATGCTGGCTACTTGGTTGTGCCGTTCAGTTTATGCTGTTCCTGCCTGTATCTTACACCCAGCCATGATGTGTTGACTGTCTCTGAGGTTTCTCTGCACAGCCTGCACTTTGAGTCTTGTCTTATGTGGTAAATCCCCGCTTGCTTCTATGGATCTGGTACTTAGTGCCTGTTCTTGTGCTGCCATGATTAGTGTTTCAATGCTATCTTTGAAGCCTGCTCTTTGCATCCACTGAAAGGCTTTCCCAATATCAGCGACTTCAGCTATCTGGCAATGGTACATCCCATGCAGGGTCTTATCTTGCCAGGACACTTTCTCAGTTTGATCTTCCTTCCATATCTGTTGTTGCTGGAGACATTCTCTCATCAGCTCATCTTTGGGTGCCATCTTACTGATGTTTTCCTGGATATTCTGAGTTTCATCCAGGATAGTAGTTTTAATGCTTACCAGTCACCGGCCGCTCTCTTTCCGACTGGTGTATAGTCTCTGGATGTTAGAGTTAGGGTGGAAACCCCCATACATGGTGAGAAGCATCTGAGTTATCACATCAGGTGACTCTGTTTCTTTATTTGGCCAACTCACTATACTATCAGGGTATGTGATTTCTAGCAGGGCATATATATTGATGGCATGTGTCTTATTTTTCCCATTGAGCTGGCTTTTCAGAATCTGTTGTATCCTTTGATGGTATATATTTAGAGTTGCCCTATTACCATTTTCTAGAGTCCGTAGACTACACTGCTCAGTCCAATTTGATTTCCAATTTGATTTCCAACAGAATTTCAATTTGATTTCCAACAGAAATCATCATGAAATATGAACTCTCAGTATAATGGACCTCAATTACACACACTTCAGAAGTAGATTTCACAGACATTGAAGCTCCATTGAAAATTAGCCACATACATTTTTTCACGTCTCTGTTGACTTCAGTGCCTTTGGATTTAATGGACTTTTGTCACTAATGGAATATTTTCTTTTTATTCCATTATATTGAGGGTCCACAGTACTCCTTGCTTTGTTTTCCATCCTCATTAGGATCCGGTATACCATCCTAATCTTTCCCTTATAACAGATTGCCTACTAAATAATGCTAAACATTGTAGGAATTTGAGTCCTAAACTGTGATTCAATCAGTAACTCAACCAGGCCTGATTGTACCAGTCCGGTGGATCTCCTTCAGGAAACACAGCACAAGACACTGACCCCAAAGCAGTGATGGGGCACAGGGAGTGGCTGCCCCACCTCCATGTCAGTTGGAATCAGTAGAGCCTGGTATCTTTAAGCGTTGCACAGACAAGGGAATTGAGGCAGGTTTAGCTCAACATAGAAGGGCTTGAGAGGCAATGGTTTCCTTGTATGCTTGTATGCAATGGTTAAAGGTGCATGCACTCCGTCCTCCATTCTATTGTGTCTCCCTGTTTAGGGCTTTCTCACCAGAGCAAAGGTCGTTGTTTAATCATGAAGTTCTGCCCGACTTTGCTTTGTGAACAAAGCACCACTTTTCAGTCTGTTTCGCAGTCTTGGGGTGGGAGGTTTCTAGGATGGTGTGGTGCCTGATGTCAAACACCAGAAGAAGATCTGGTGGAGGACATACTGTTCTTGGACTTCTCCAATGATGATGACAACCGTCCTTGCCATTGCTGACCCGTGTATTTCTCAGGGAGAAGACCTCCTCCTTTCATAAACATAGAGGTGGCTGAGGCGGAAGCCACCGGAGAGGAAGAAGTGGGAGCCACGGCCCAGGAGGAGCAACCCAAGACAATGACACCTAGGTGCCCCTTGTGGAGAAGGAAGTTAGCGAGGGGGACGACCTGGAAACCTAGCCCTGAGTCCTGTAGGGGAAGGCTACCTGGATATCCCCAGCTGAATACAAAACCAGCTTGATGTGAAAGACGTGCCTCCCCCACCAAGACCAGAATGGTCGAACCCTCCACCGGGGCAGGGGACATGGAGGGAGTAGATAAAAGGGAAGTATAGGTGGGAAAGGAGGCAGGCGGGAAGAAAGAGCAGGAGGAAGAAGGAAGGGAGGAAGGTGAGAAGGAGAGGAAAAGAGAGAGAATAGTGGAAGATAGTGGAGCCTGACCACCAGAGATGACTGAAATATATTGGGATATGTGAGGTGCTTGTGACTGTTATACTCACCTCTTGTTGGACTCTGGTTGGTATACTTACCTGTTGAACTTACCTGTTCTGGAATGTGTTAAGCTTGAACCTCCAATATGGATGCCAGTAAAGATGCGGTTATTGAAATCCCACCACTGTCTCCATGGTCTTACTTACCTGAGGGCTTAGCTTTAGGCACCTTCCCCCCGCCTGTGGATCTGACACCATCCACTGACGCAGGCTGGAGGGCCGAACATAACAGATGGTTTGAATCGCAGTTACCACCACAAACTCTTTGGGGCTCATTTTGCAATCCTTGAGGGACACAACCAACATTCAAAGTCACTGAGACATCTGGGATCAGTAGTGTCCCTTTTAAACAACTGGCCGATCTCCAGATGAATACTAGTCCCTCCCTCCTCTTAACCTCATACCTACTCACTGGCAACACTGGGAGAACAGATGAGTCTTGCCACACTTGCTGGCTATGAAGTTGGGCAATGTTCCATACCCTCCTTAAACATGTAGTACCCAAACCTAAATGGACAGCATCACCTGGAATAACAAAGGATGTGCACTATCTCAGTGGAAGAAATGGACACCACAATCAGGTGTGCCACTTATTCCTCCTCAGTTGCAATTTGCTGCATGACTGAGGCTTCCCGAGGGCCAGATCCAGACTTGCATGCAGTCAGATGCCTGCTGTCTGACCGATCTTTGGAATAGCTGGAGATGGCATCATTATGTGAAGCCACAGCTCACTCTGCCCTCCTGCCATTCAGGTGAAGGGTCTAAAGTAGCCCTTTTTGGAAAGTTCTCCTTGTGGGACATCCATGCATTACCTGCATAATCTTTACAGCTCTCACTGTGCTCCTCAGTCAGAAGGCCTTGCATCCGTTCCTTTGACACACTGTGCTGCTGACATGGGACTTGCATCTGCAATATCCCTGTCAATAAATAATCCCCCAAAGTCCCATGCTTTATTCTTATTCCTCCTCAGTTGTAATTTGCTGAATGACTGAGGCTTCCCAAGGGCCAGATCCAGACCTGCATGCAGTCAGATGCCTGCTGTCTGACCGATCTTTGGAATAGCTGGAGATGGCATCATTATCTGGAGCCACAGCTCACTCTGCCCTCCTTCCTTTCAGGTGAGGGATCTAAAATAGTCCTTTTTGGAAAGTGGGACATCCATGCATTACCTGCATAATCCATACAGCTCTCACTGTGCGCCTCAGTCAGAAGGCCCCACATCCATTCCTTTGACAGTCAACAGGGCACACTATGCTTCTGACATGGGATTTGCATCCCCAATATCCCTGCCAATAAATAATCTCCCAAATTCCCATGCCAAACCTGTGGGGCATTTGTGGCACACTAATGTGCCTTGCCATCGTGGTTGAAAATGGCTGTGTAAGAGTGTTAATTGGTTGGTTGATTGATTGATTGACTGATTGATCAGAGAGAGCACACCCTGTCCTCAAAGCAGAGCCACAAATCCAACATGGATCTTTACACCCCAGGAGCAGGACCAGTACTGAGCAAAGGAGAAGAAGAAGAAGAAAGAAACAGAAGAAAACAGAAGAAGGGAGGACGGAAGATCATTCAATGGCAAGCAGAGACCTGTTAATAAGGATAATGGGGGATAAAAACCAGTTTCATTTTTCTGTAGATTTCGGGATTTTCCAAAGTTAGAAGTGCAGAAAACGGTTTAATGTGTTTCATTTCATAGGTGCATGAATATATCCTGGGCATTTTGAGGGAGAGAGGTGCTCGTGTCGTTTTTGATCGGGCAGAGGCCAGGGCTCACTGGCGAGCCTACTCTGCGGTGGTGATGGTGGCGAAAAAGATGTATTTCGCTACCACCATCGCATCCACAGAGAACCGCCCAGCAGAGCTCTTCCGTGTGTTCCGGGGCCTACTCCATCTGGTCCCCCATACTGATGTGGTACAGCACACGGAGTCTCACTGTGGCGAGTTCGCCCAACATTTCGCAGACAAGGTTGATCAGATCCGGCATGACTTGGACGCCACTTTAACAACATTCAACGATGTCCCTGGGGCACCTGTCTTGTCCATCTTTTGGGATTCTTTTCAGCTTGTAGAACCTGAGGATATGGACAGGATTCTCTGTAGTGTGAGACCATCTGCTTGCCCGCTGGACCCTTGCCCAGCCTGGCTAATCAGACTGGCCCGGGATGGACTGGCCGAATGGACAGGGAGGGTGGTGAACGCCTCTCTGAGGGAGGGGGTGTTGCCTTCTGCATTAAAGCAGGCAGTGGTTCACCTCCTCCTGAAGAAACCCTCCCTGGACCTGAAAAACCTAAACAACTATCGGCCAGTCTCAAACATCCCATTTCTGGGCAAAGTGGTCAAGCGGGTGGTGGCGTCCCAGCTTCAGAGGGTCCTGGATGAAGCTGATTATCTGGATCCCTTCCAATCTGGTTTCAGGCCGAGGTTTGGGACAGAGACTGCCTTGGTCACCTTGGTGGATGACCTACGCCGGGGAATGGACAGGGGGAGTGAGTCCCTGTTGGTCCTGCTGGACCTCTCGGCAGCCTTCGACACCATCGACCATGGTGTCCTTCTGAGTCGGTTGGCTGGGTTGGGGATTGGAGGCACTGTTTTGCAGTGGTTCCGCTCCTTCCTGGCTGACCGGTCCCAGAAGGTGGTGCTGGGGGATGCTTGCTCGGCACCCTGGCCTCTTCGGTGCGGGGTGCCACAAGGTTCCATTCTATCCCCCATGCTTTTTAACATCTACATGAAGCTGCTGGGAGAGGTCATCCGGAGGTTTGGAGTGAGGTATCAGTACGCCGATGACACCCAGCTCTATCTCTCCTTTCCTCCTGAGTCCAAGGAGGCAGTTGAAGTCCTGAATCGTTGTCTGGAGGCAGTGGGGGACTGGATGAGGGTGAACAAGCTGAGATTAAATCCTGATAAGACGGAGGTTCTCCTGGTCCGGAAGTCCTTGACTCGGGTATTGGAATATCATCCTGTTCTGGAAGGGGTTGCACTCCCTCTGAAGGAGCAGGTTCACAGCTTGGAGGTTCTCCTGGATTCGCAGCTGCTCCTGGAGTCCCAGGTGGCGGCTGTGGCCAGGGGAGCCTTTGCTCAGCTTCGGCTGATCCGCCAACTGCAACCATACCTGAGTCGCTCGGATCTGGCCACGGTGACCCATGCCCTAGTGACATAGAGACTAGATTATTGCAACGCGCTCCACGTGGGGCTGCCTCTGAAGACGGTCCGGAACCTGCAATTAGTCCAGAATGCGGTGGCCCGTGTGGTTGCTGGGGCTCGTCGGTTCGACTCTGTCGGGCCACTGCTTCAACGACTACACTGGCTGCCCATTCGTTTCCGGGCTGAATTCGAAGTGCTGGTCCTGACCTTTAAAGCCCTAAACGGCTCGGGTCCTGGGTACCTGAGGGACCGCCTTCTTCCGTACAATCCAACCCATCACCTAAGGTCGTCTGAGGGGGCCCTACTGACTGTGCCACCACTAAAAGATGTGAGAGGTGTGGCGGCCAGAGATAGGGCCTTCTCGGTGGTGGCACCCTGGCTTTGGAACTCCCTCCCCATAGAACTTAGGAAAGCTCCCTCAATACAGAGCTTCAGGCGGAGCCTTAAAACCTTTTATTTTAGAAAAGCGTTTTAAACGGGGCAGAGGGTGGGGGGCAGTGTGTTATTGTTTTATTTTATTGTTTTAACTAATGTCTTTTAGCTTGTTTTTAATTGTTCCTAGTCTAATTATTCTAATTGTATTTTAATTGTATTTTAATGATGTTTTAATTTGTATTTATTAGCAATTTTAATGATGTTTTATTCTTCAATGTTAGCCGCCTTGGGCTCCCCCTTATGGGGGAGGAAAGGCGGGGTATAAATTGAGTTAAATAAATAAAATAAATAAAATATATATAGGTGCATATCTATATCTATATATATAAAAGAGAAAAGTCTCTCACTGACTGACTCACTGACTCATCAACGCCCTGGGCCTAGAAGCGTGAAATTTGGGGTGGGTGTTCCTTCCGTGACGGAGGGGTGCACTAAGAACCGGTTTTCAGAAATTCTAACCGGAAGGGGGAAAAAGGGGGCACAACGCGTTTTCCTCCCTATACTTTGCATTGGAGAATTGATGACTCATTTACATTCCGCCCCAACTGCTGGGCCTGAAGCATGGAATTCTGGGAGTTCCTTCTGTCACCTGAACACCCACCAAGAACCATCTGGAGAAATTTAACCCTTCAGGGGCTGAAAAGGGGGCAACGTGTTTTTGTCCTGTACTTAACATGGGAGACTGACCAACATCCAGACAATTTGGTCCTCAGTGCCCGGTGCACTGGGGGGGATGTTGTTCAGAGGAAGAGGCTGCACTGGTGAGGATTCTGCGCAAGGGGGGAAGTTGCGCATGGGGGGAAGTTTCGCATGGGGGAAGTTGCTCATGGGGGGATGATGCACATGGGGGTGTTGCACATGGGGGGATGTTGCGCATGGGGGATGTTGTGCATGGGGGGATGTTGCACATGGAGGAAGTTGCGCATGGGGAGTAGGGGATGGGGGATAATGTGCATGGGGGAAGATGCGCATGGGGGAACTTGCGCATGGGGAAGTTACGCATGGGGGAAGTTGCGCATGGGGATGATGCGCATGGGGGAAGATGCGCATGGGGGAACTTGCGCATGGGGGAACTTGCGCATGAGGGAAGTTGTGAATGGCAAAGTTGCGCATGGGGGAATTTGTGAATGGGGAAGTTGTGCATGCGGGAAGTTGCGCATGGCAGAAGTTGCGCTGGGGGATGATGCGCATGGAGGACGTTGCGCATATATATATGGGGAAATAATATGCATGGGGGATGATGCGCATGGGGGACTGATGTGCATGGAGGGTTGTTGTGAATGGAGGGATGATGCACATGGCGGTTGTTGTGCCTGACGGTTGATGGGCATGGGGGACTGATGCGCATGGAGTGGATGCACATGGGGGTTGATGAGAATGGAGGAATGATGAGCTGGAGGAATGTTGCACATGGGGGTTGATGTGCATGAGGGTTTGATGCGCATGGAGTGGATGCACATGGGGGTTGATGAGAATGGAGGAATGATGAGCTGGAGGAATGTTGCACATGGGGGTTGATGTGCATGAGGGTTTGATGCGCATGGAGTGGATGCACATGGGGGTTGATGAGAATGGAGGAATGATGAGCTGGAGGAATGTTGCACATGGGAGTTGATGTGCATGGGGGTTTGATATGCATGGGAGTTTATGCGTCTCGGGGGTTGATGCACATTGGGGATGATGTGCATGTGGAAATGATGTGCATGGGAGTGGATATACATGAGGGAATGATGCATATGGGAGTGGATGCGCATGGGGATTGATGCACATGGCGGCTGATGCACATGGGGGATGTTGTGCATAGAGGGGATGATGCGCATGGAGTGGATGAACATAGGGGATGTTGCACATGGGGTGGATTTGCATGGGGGTTTGATGTGCATGGACAGTTGATGCGCAGTGGGGGAATGGCGTATGGGCATTACTCCCGCAATGCGGGTACACTTTTGCTGGTTTAAAAATATGTCTCTGAGGAACTAGTTATGCAGGGACAAGGGAATCACCATGAGTTGATATAAGCACAATCCTAATCATAACTACTCAAAAGTAAGCCCCATTGGGTTTAATGGTCTTTGGTCTTCCTCCAAAGAAGTGTCTTTAAGACTGCAGCCCTATGCTTTCATGGGATGGCCATATCTGAAGAGCATGTATCCCACATGACCCCGGTACATATTTCCTCCCTTCGCCTCCAGAAGGTCCACTTGCAGCCTCTGCAGGGCTCAAAATAAGCCCATTACTTTAAAAAAAATTCATTTTCAGTTTCTCCAGTTTCTTAATTGGAAGCATGTCAGCACAGCACATATTGGTGCATACATCCAATTTGACCCAAAGCTTTTAAATTTAGAGGTTGGAGCATTGCACATCCTGTATGTACAAATATCAAGCATTTCTACCTATTAATTTATTTTTCAGCATCCAAGATTGCTGTATTTCTAACAACCATGTAATTCATCTTTTTTTTTTTATTGCCAAGCCTGGAGGTTCCCAGGTGCTGAGATAAAGATAAACTTATTCTCTGTGTCTAATGTCGGCAGCTTTAAAACACAGCAGTGCTCCTGAATCTCAAACCCAAGTATAAACATCAGCAGTCTATTTGGGATAATCATTCTTTGAAGTTAATATCTCGGATTGTTCTGTTGCTTTCTGAGAAAAATGGTGACTTAGACCATCAAAGTAACGCCGAAGTGGATGAGCATTATCTCTCCCTTGCCATGCCAACAACACAAGAGTATATTTAGCAAATATATTTCAGACTAGGAGTATAATCCTAAACATGTCTACTCAAAAGTAAGCCCCATTGTGTTCAATGGGTCTGACTCCCAAGAAAGTGTCATTCACACAAACTAAAGCAGGAAGCTGGAGTGGGCAAAACAGTATGTTTGGAAAGTGCCACAACTCACAAACAGTCCCTCCTGCTCATGATCAGAGAGTGACAACAATGAGCAGGCACTCGATATATCTATCTATAGAATTTATATACCGTTTTTCAACTAAAAAGTTCACAAAGCTTTTACAGAGTTTATAAAAGTTTACATAGAAAATAAAAAATAATGGCTAATGGGTCAAAGAACCAAATAACATATTCTGCATTATGGATTCTGATCCAGATGGATCAGTCAGCAAATGGGAAGACTGCTTATACATGGCACCTGCAGAACATAAAGATTCTCCCAACCTGTACTGTGCCTACTGGCTTGCCCTAGTGTGCATCTGGAGCAAACTGCCAGCCCCTGTGCCATAGGTCCAATCAATTCACAATGGACCCAGTCTGGGCAACACTGGTATGCCATTGGACAACCTGGGGAAGATGCTGGATCCTAACGTATACAAGGCTGAACAGGATATATGGTTGTATCCCAAACAACTACTTCTGACTCATTGCATTCATTCTTAGGATCTCACCAAGGTCCTAACATGACCAATTAAACTCACATGACTCGGTTAATTGGTCTGTGGAACACCATATCCTGTGGCATGGAGTTCCACAGACCAATTAACCTACTTCTGAATTAACCTAGTCATGTGAGGTCAGCTTAGGCCAAGATCCAATTGGGACTCATTGCATTCATTCTTAGAATCTAACCATCATTGCCCCTGGTTTATATACCCTGGCAAAACACATGCTTGCAAGTATGCTGAAGTATAAGCAATTTTCCCCCGTCAACGGAGAAGAATGCCTGAAATTATATCAGGTCTCTTGTGCCTTATTTGAAGATCTATATGCCAACAGTTCAATAGGGCTTTAACTGAACCATGCATTCTCATTGTTGAGAGGCTGTTGACAAGAATTCACTTCATATTAAATAAATCTTTGGACAAAATGGGAAATCTTCTCCTCTTATGAAAATTACAAGACACTTTCTGCTCCTGTTATTGTGGAGAACTCTTGCAAAGCACCCAATTAAAGTTAATCAATTCTTTATTTATTCTTATAGGCTGTTGAGAAAGTGGTGGGAGATCATTTGCATGCTTCTAATTAATTTCTTTTATAGGCCAAATGTTGTACTGATTTTGGTGAGTAACAGAAAAATCTTTTCGCTTCCAGGGCTATTTAATTCCGACGAGGGGCCCTATCAATATTTAAACTTTTTTTTGTTTACAAGTCTGGGATCCAGCTGGTAAACAAGAGCTAGAAAAGTTAAGAACGGTGTTCAAAGTTTCTTGTCAAATATTATCTTATGGTAGAAAAGAGCTCACTTTCAGTTCCTGCTACTCTTCTTTCTGTTTCCAGCCATTAACTTAAACCACTTATTCTGACTTCTTCCAGCCCTCCATTCTCTTTCACTCCTCCATATTGTTCCTCTCCTCTTCCAACAGAGATAGGGTTGCCCTAATTCTATTCCACAAAATTGGAACAAGACCCTCTGTCCCATTTGCCAGTATGTGAACACAATCCCGCAAAATAAGGTCTGTCCTTGTTTTTCACGACATATGGCAACCCTAAGCACAGATCGCGATCCTCGAGTCCTGCTGCCTGTTTGCAGTAATGTAGCAAGCAGGGTATGGTGTAGTCCACCATGTAGTCCATATAGTCCACCATGGGAATGCCACCCAAAACTCCTGCTGAGCAGAGGCCCATGCTATGTTCTTGTGGTAGATGGGTTCTCTTACCCACCCGAGACTCCAAATGGACAGAAAGTTCTCCCCCATAAACCATTTGGTGGTGTGTATATGTGTGATGACATTCTATAACCACTGAATCACTTTCAGGTGCTATGCATCACTCCAAGTAAGTATATAGGTGTCACATGGGGGTTGACACCCACCTCAGGAAACACCCTTGCTGATAAAACTTGCCATTGTGCCTATGGTGGCTCATCTTGTCATTCCATCATTCCTTTCACCAAGTGTTCCAAATTGGAGCAAAGGAGGAGAGCAAAGGAAATTCTTTAACATTTTTGATGGTCAAAAAGTCACATCTTACCAACGTGTGGCCACACAACCATAATCTGACAAATTCTTGATCCAAGGTCATCAGATTCAGCATTATTCTGATTCATATTATTAGGATAAATTCTTAGTCATCACCTTCCATCAGATGTGCCTAGCCTTACAAAAAATTAATACCTCAAAACAAAGAGAATGAAGCTGCTGTTCTCTCAGTTGCCATGTATCTGTTGTACTGGACCTTGACCCGACAATCCAAAGTAACTACGGGAAGATGTAAGAGGCACTTAATTCCATGCATTTCCCATAGGTTTCCCATAGGTGGCTCCATAACTATGTCGGTGTAAAAGGTCCCGTAGTTATTCTGGATTGTAACCTTAGTTCATAAAGAGTTGATTTACACTTGTTGGAGTTAAAGGAGTTTTAATTGTCCACAATTCTGGTTTTAAATGCTGACCTTGGAATGTAACCCTCATGGAAGATGCAGGCCAATTGTGTACAGAATTCACCATATACTTCTTGATTATCCACTTTGTTGCCACATTGTACTAAACAGATCACACATTTGTTACACACAGTATAAAGCAGTTTAAACAGCACTTACGACACACAGTAAATCAGGCTTAGTATGGATAGCAGTGAGTCCCAGTAGAAGTGGACAGTAGACAACCGGCACAGTGACAAGCCTTTTAATATATTGCCACTATGGTATATTAAGTGCTCGCAAAGCTAACTCAGCACATTTAAAAATAATGTATTTTAGTGGCTGCTGTTGCCATGTGCAGTATAATTGACCTCGGAGGGATTTTTAATCCTTCATAAATTTCAGAGTCTCTTTGTTTTAGTGGGTTGTCCTGTTCCCATTCCACCCTCCCTGTGATACTATATCTCTGGAGTTCCAGATCCTATAATGGGCTAATGGTGTGATTGAAGTGACAAAGTGTGACAAGCCAAAGGAGTGTGCCTCTATGAAATGTCTCTTGGAAGAGGGGGGGAAAGTGAGAGACAACCCTTTATATGATCTATGTATTCATCACAATTATATTTAGCCCCAATGGCACTTGACAAAAAAGCCATCAATTCTCCAAGCCAATTGTTTTAGCTGGTTAATACCTTCTGGCAAGTCACTCTCAAGCAAATCTGGACATATAATTGTAACTACAGGCTGTACAGTCTCAAGGCACCATTCATTTTCGCTGACATATTGAGAACATTGGGGGATTTGAACCTTCTTTTAGGACTCTGTAAATCTCTGCTTGATGAATGGGTATGAAAATATGGAGTGGGGGCACAAGTAGAAAAAAAGTCTATCCTCCAGGTCTGGTTGGGAAAGATTGCCCACCTGCAACCCCTGGAGAGCCACAAAATTGAAAAAGCAACCGCAAAAGGGTATTTCACCAAATGCAATCCAGAACAACACAACAAGAAATGTTTCTTTTTTGTAAAATGCTGATAATTGGTTTTAACTTTCCTGCTGAGACAGTAATCTTTCAACACTGAAGTTGGGGCATCCTGAAACTTGTGGGTCACGGCAACGTACGGGAATGAAAAAGGTTGAACACCATTGGACCAGACCACTGAATTGGACCAATGACTACCAGTAAAGGGAGAGGCATTTGACAAACATCTTCAGGCTCCAGATTATGGGTACAATCCAGAGTAACTACGGGAGTCCTTGCTCCAGTGTAAGAACAATTTGCTCTGGACTGCAATATGAATTTCCCATAGGTTTTCACTAGGTGGTGCAATAACTAAGGGGACACGTAATGCTCCTGTAGTAACTCTGGGTTGTAGGGTATGTCTCAGTCCTATTCAGGTTCTTAGCAATCATGCCAAAATAACTGTTTTTCGATCCATTTTTCGAAAACTATAAAATACATTCCAAAATATTTTATGATGATTTTGAAAAATCTAGAGTTCATATTTTTTCAGTATATTTAATACTATAGGTACCAGATAACTACATTTTGCACAGAAAACTAACACTGGAAGTTTAGAAAGTTAACACTGCATAGCTGGTAGCTTCCAATCAAAACGTATCAAACATATGGACAATATCATATCAAAACATGAACAATATCTTAGCCTCACCATTCTTTAACATTTTATTTAGTTTCTCATATAATCTGGGCTCTTTTAAAGACAATTTTAATAATAAAAAACAGTGACATCTTGTCATCGTGACAAGTTAAGCTTAATACGAAATGATGCTCTCACATTAGCACATTGGATTGTAAATTATTAAGAAATGGTTATTCTGAATAAACTGCTACTGTTTATTTCAATCATGTTTAGGAGACGTTAAACTTTCAATGCCAATGAAATAAAAATGAACATTTATGAGGAAAATGCCAGCCCAACAGAGTTCGCTCTGAGGAAAATATAAACTAAAGACAGAAAAATCACTTTATCATGTATTTACATACATTTAATATACTCAACCCAAGGCTATACTTTGGTATATGCGCCAATTAATTATTTATTGAATAATTAACCACAATTTAAAAGATTCCCACTTAGAAAATTCTTATGCCCATAATATCAAAAGCAGACACTAAAAAATGACCAGGCTTTCAATCAGGTGGTTTCACAGGAAGCTTCCAGAAGGATTGTCAGGGTACCATTCATTGATATTTCCGAACAATATGGTTTGGGGGTGAATAGAAGGGCAGTCCAGGCTTTGGAAGAGGCAGGTATGGGAGAGGAGGCAACCACATTTTAACCCCCATCCAGACCTGAATGCCCAACATGGGGCTTCCCAGTTCTAGACCAGCAATTTAGCTGATGCAGGCCCAGATAGACCCATATTGCTTCAGGGACTCAACAGGTAAGACAAAAATGTATTGCCTGTTTGTGGTGTAGGCAACACAGTTCGAAAAGGGCTTTAAAAGGCATCCAGGTGGAAAACAATATTATGGGGGAAATCCTAACCAATTTAGGCCAGCATAAGTCATTGGTCTCCCCATTCCTGCAGTGTTGTGGAGAAGCTGACACATTTCTGTGCACTGGCCTAGCCCCCCATAAGTGGTGCAGATGTGCCTTGCATCACTTTTTTGAGACCCCAGGCCAAGACAGGACATGTGCCAGAATATATGACAGCTTAAAAGGTTATAAGCAAAATCACCATATAAAATGGAGGATAGAGTGCCTGGATCTTCAACCATTGCATAGAAGTGGGAATTTTGGCAGATTCAGCTCAATATGGAAGAATTTAAAAAGCTGCACCTGCCAAAATTCCTTCTACTATTCAATTCTTAAAGATATAGCCACTATGGGTGCAATCCAGAGTAACTACGGGGTGTCCTTGCTCCGGTGTAAGAACAATTTACTCTGGATTGCAATATGAATTTCCCATAGGTTTTCACTAAGTGGTGCAGTAACTACGGGTTCACGTAATGTCTCTTACGTGGTCCCGTGGTTACTCTGGATTGTAGGGAGTGTTTTCCATTCTATATGGTCACCCTGGTTATAGGGTTATAGTGACTCAGTGGTTAACACTCAGCCTTGGATAACACTGGCTCTTTGGTTTAGAAACAGGGATAAGCACCGTACACTACAGTTATGTCTAGCAGTATCAACCCACAGGGGACACATTTACCTTTGATAGGAAGTTAGAATTAAAGCCCATGAATATTAGAAAGAACAGCTTTGAAAAATGAGAGTATATTTGAGTCCATTCCAGGAAGATGCGTAGTTGATAAGCAAGGATGTTGCCACCAGAGAATGCTGTTTATAGCATGAAAGGATATTATGATGGAGGGGCTGGAAAACAAGCAGCTCACATTAACATAAAATGTGTCTACTTTCTGAAAAACATGTTTATTTAAGCTGGGAATGGGCAAAATTATTCCTGCTGTGATCCTAGGTTATAAAATGTATAGTGTTTGAATAGTTATGGAGCATCAATTACACTTCATTCTCTTTGATGTTGGATAAAAATAAAAAATACGAACATTCAAATGATGAGCAACTGGTGCAATATATTTGCCCAGAAAACATGTACCTTTTGGGGAGAGAGAGAGGGGAATCTATCAATTACTCTATCCATAGATAGATAGATAGATAGATAGATAGATAGATAGATAGATAGATAGATAGATAGATAGATAGATCGATAGATCGATAGATCGATCGATCGATCGATCGATCGATCGATCGATCTGCTCGGATGGAAACTATTTTTTGCAGCCAACAAAGGACAAACAAGGGGAACCCTTGAGTAGTTGCAACAGCTTGTTGTGCTTCAGGGAATTGATGCTGTTTTACAGACTAGGAGCATGTAAAAAACTAGGAGTTTCATCTATAAATTTTCACCCATAAACTAGGGGTATATGTGAAAGTAGATCACTCACATCTTTTAAAACAAAATTGCACATTTTTAGATTGCAACCATGGCACTGATGCAGGGATGAACCTAGTGGTGAGATTCAAATAAATTAACCATAGGTTCTATGTCCTAATAACCTAAATTAACAACACGTTCTAACCCTACAATCCAGAGTAACTACGGGAGCATGTAAGAGACATTACATGTACCTGTAGTTATTGTACCACCTAGTGAAAACCTATTGTAAATTCATATTGCAATCCAGAGCAAATTGTTCTTACACTGGAGCAAGGACTCCCCGTAGTTATTCTGGATTGTGCCCTATGTCTCTTTAGTAACCAGTTCTTAGAACCAGGCGCTGAATAGCAAAGGGTTCTATAGAACCTGTGAGAACCCCCTGAAGCCCACCACAGGATGAACCCCTTTCCAGTCTCATTTTCCTAGTTGTTGTTGTCCCTTCATGATTTTGAAAGAGATATTATAAACGCACCATATGTCTCCAGTAATATCTCATCACGAGCAAATTAATCCTGTAGGCTTCCCTTGAAACTTATGACCAGTGGAGAAGTAGGAAGCCTTAAACATCATAAAGCCTTGACTGGCACATTTGCTCAGGTTGATTTAACGCTGACTGACTGACTGTGTAAATAGACTGCTAAATCACAGTAAAACATGTCTTTGATATGCATCACTAATCTGCAACCAAATGGCAGGCTCTGCATTGAAGTCTACTATGATCACTGTTACAATGTCAGGAGAAACAGCGGCACTGAAATTTTGACTCATCACATGGTCTCGCTTTTTTAAATTTTTCCTTCCACTTCAGAGGAGAGAAAGTTGAAGGTGTTGAACAGTCTAGGCTAGTTTCTTACCATGTTACTTTAAGGATTGACACAACCTAGGACTGAGTATGATGAATTAGCAACAGATTGAATTAGCCCTCCTGCAGAATGTCACCTGATAAAGAGCATATCAAGCACAATCCTAACCATGTCATCTCACAAGTAAGCCCCATTGCGTTCAATGGGTCTTACTCCCAGGAACGTGTCTTTAGGATTGCAGCCATCTTCATGTTAGTTAAGAACATAAGATGAGCGCCACTGGATCAATGCAAGGGCCAATCCAGTCCAGCTTCCTGCGCCTCCCAGTGACCCACCAGATGCTTCTGGGAGCACTCAAGGTACCTTCAATCTGTTGTGACTCCCTCATATCTGGCAATCTGAAGTAGCCTACTTTTAAAACCAGGAGCTCACACATCAGGGGTGGGCCCAGCCTGGCCCAAGAACCGGTTCCCTGGAAGTGGGCAGGGCCAGGCTGGGGTCAAGGGCGGGGCAGGGGCGGGGTGAGGGACGGGCCCCATCCCCACCGCACTGCGCATGCGCCAGGCTTCACGCATGTGCAGTGCATCACCTGAAGCCCGGCTTCAGGAGACGCAGTGTACTTGTGCCAAGCTGGACACAGGCACACTTCGTCTCCTGAAGCCCGGCTTCAGGAGACGCAGTGCGCTTGCGCCGAGCCGGACCTTGAGGTTCTTGCCACCCGCCGCCACTACCGGCTCGCCAGCGGCGGTCAATTAAGAAGATTCTGTTCAGCCGAGTAGGCCCGAACCGGCATCTGCCCACCACTGTCATACATATTCATAATGGGCTGTAATCTGTAATACACAGGCATCCCCCACTTATTGGACAGGTTAGGGACTGGAGCACTGTTCAAAAGTGAAAACTGTTGATAAGTGGAACTCAGTCTTTTTCAGCTTGCAAATGCAAAATGTCCACCAAAAAGGATTTAAATATCACTTGCAAAAGCGTAAATAACACATATTTATTGATACATAGGCAAAATGCATCACAAATTACAATAAAATGAACAAAGGCATGTATGGAAAATGAATATATATATATACATATTTGAATGATGGTTGTTTACGGAAGAAAGTCATAAGGAAATGCCAAAAAGAGTTTGATCACCATGTCACGTGCAAATCAACATTAGGGAAGACAATTTTGGCCTTTAGATCAGCAGAGACAGGGTGACCATAAGTTCAGATTTTTCTGGATTTGTCTTGTGCCAGAAAGGCCAGGCTGAGAAGAATCTAAGACCTTGACCTCCTTTTGAGGTTTGGGCATCTGGTCACCCTGAGCAGAGAGAGTAGTTCTTTCTGCACATCCTCCTGAAGTAATTAGCACAACTTCCACTGACTTCTATGCACACTAGGCTGGGTTTTAAATTGGATAGGATGGACATACCAATTAATCTGCAGTCGCTCCTGTTTTATTTTCCCCCTTGCTAGAATTTATGGAAGTAATTAGCCATTTTGCCAAAGTAGATGAATCTGTTCAAGGAATGCAGCTTGCTGACTGCTTTAAGTCAATGTCTCAACATTACCCCTGCTAATTATTTTCACTGTTCTGCTGTTCAACGCCAGTATTTTGGAAGCTGCCAATGTGCCCCTTCCATTCAATCTTAAGCAAGGCTTTTATTAGTAAACTTCAAGGAATCAAATTGTATCACAGCAAAAACCTACCATTACTTTATCAGCCAGAAACATATGAATGTAATCCAAGAAGTTGATACTATTTAAATAGTAAGATTTTCCAAATTTCCAAATTACTACATTGCCAACTGAATATAGATGGCCTTTCTTATCCATGAATTCAGCATCTGCAGATCTGAACATCCATTGATGCTGAGCCTGTGCCTTAGAGGATCTAAGCAGCCACACGATGTAGTTTATTCATATGTCTGGCCTGTTTGCATTCAAGATGCACATCTACCCACATTTCTGGGAAGGGTAGGCATGCAATTAGCAAACATGTTTATGACAATTGCATCTACAGTGGGTTGCCTGCCCAAAAATTGCCACTATTCAGTCTTTGATAGCCAAGCTGGCTTACCCCCCCCCCTTTAGGTCTTTTGGTCCCCGGCCCAAAATATAACCATCCCACTGAGAAGCACTGATTTATTGTTAGTTGTAGGTATTGGGCTGTGATGTGTGTTTGGGTGGGTGGGTGGGTGAGTGTGTATATACATGCACATGTGGCATTAAAATTCCACAAGCCTCTACCTTTTAAGTTCATTACTTCTTTGGTGACAGCTGCCACAATTACAGTGATTTTAGACAATTATCTTTACTCCAGGAAAATATAAAACAGCCAAATACAAGGTTCAGCTTTGATGTGAAGACAGAGACAACCACTGATAAATTGTTGCCTGTGACTGTGCTGTTGGGTGAATAACAAACCTGCATCTCATGTTCCTTTCTTTTTTTATGTTGCAAAGAGACGGGAGTCAGTTTTGAAGATCTGAACACAACCCAGCTTTTGCCCCTAGAGATAAGAAATGTCCTGGATACAATTATTTTGAAGCTTAGTGAAACATCTAAATGGACGCTTATCTGCACCTCGATTTCTCAGTGACTGGCATATTAAAATTGCCTGGATAAGATGTTTCCCATTAGCCTTGTGCAGATCACTGTTGAACGACAAGGCAGCCTTGTCTTCTAGAAAATATTTCCTTAAGATTTTGTCTTCATTATCTAAACAGGTAGCATTTTATTCCAATACATAAGATATGGAACGGAGAACTCCAAGACCTCGAGTCTGGCAATTGCTGTTAAATAGGCAGAGTCAGGTTTTCAGTTTTGCTTTCTAAATCAATGAATAGACCTGGTTGTCATCAGAAATTGCCAACCCCATAAGTGACCCACAAGTGCAATATGCCATATCTGAACTGCATGATTGTGCACATCACAGGACTCCCAAACAGTAGGCCAGAGCCTCTCCAACCCCAGGCTTAGCATTTATGGATATCAAAATCCACAGATGCTAAGTTCACAGTCAAGGATGGCCCACTATATATGGTTCATATTGATGCGTCCATATTTACGGTTTTTCTTTTCATTTTAACATCCCTTTGCCATCAAGATCAAGAGCTAGGACGTTCAATAAGAAATCTTGGATCAGCTCAGGCTATGGAAGTGAAATCCCATTTGTATGATTTTCAACTCTTTTTCAGTCACAGCACACTGATACTAAAATTGTCAAGGCCCACCATCAGTTTGTTTTATTTTTACAATTGGCAAGGCACCGCATACTTTTGGTTGAGGTTCACATCCCCCAGTAGCCCTACCAATAATTGGCCCTCCTTACAACCTCCCATGGCACACCTGCATACCATTTGTGGCACACCATTGTGCTATGACCTAATGCTCTATTTCTTCAGTGCTGTTTCATAGATGCTTTTATTTTTTTAGAGCTTTTAAATGACATAAGAAAAGTTTGGCAATTTTTACTGAGGTTTCACTTCTGACTTCATTTCCTTTGGACCAGGTGCCAATATTTATGGTTTTTTTTTCAGCGCTTTGTTACCTCATATCCATCTGAGAGTCATGGGATAATCTGAGTTTAACGCAGCAAATCTCCACTAGAAGAGATTATCTTATTACAAAACAATATATTATATGCAAATACATTTTTAAAGACTTTATTTACTAAAGAAGCCATAATAATTGAAACTGCTATATTACATGACGGATGTAATTTTTGTTCTGTCTTCATGGGACATTGAGATGATGTATCCACTTCCTTCTAATTTTCCTCCAGGCTCACATCTTCCATTATCAGTAATGCGAGTTACCCACACATGCCATGAAATAAATGGAACTCTGTTCATATACTGTGACTTTATCCAAAACAACCCTTTTGGACATAAAACTTTGTCACCAAAATAGTCAAGGAAAAATGTGATCTCTTGGGATTTGTTTATCTGTGAACGATCACCATGGTAAACAAAGATACGATGAGGCTAGATTTTTAAAAAAATTAAATGTTTAATAATCACATTTGTTTTACCAAGTTACTATATGCCTTTTGGTAAATCAACAGTTCAGTCTGAGCTGCAAATCAAACCTTCTATAATTTTTTACTCTTGTCTGATTTTGAGATGGTCAGAATACAAGTGAAGCACAGAAGGACTAGCTTACTTTCATTCTCAAAAGCTGTGAGTAATGGGAATGTGAAGATCCGTTGTAATGTAATTTAATGTAACGGGAATGTTGAGAAGGCAGGGTGTGGGTGTCAACAGTGGCCCATTACTCTAGCATGGGAAATGATAGAAATGATGGGAAATATGGGGAATTATGGGGTTAACCCCAGGGACTTAGATAGTAGTGGGTGTGCTGCACAGCTGCAGTAGCTAAGAAGCAACAAAGCCTGGGATAAAAGCAGCACTTGGAAGAAAAGGTGTGGAGGAAAGGCTCTCATTTCCTTTCCAAATAGTCTCTTACCTTGACAATGCGTCTGTGATTGCCCTTCTCCAACATGACATGATCTTAGAATTGTGCTCTGAGAGTTTGTTCCATGTGGTTGACCATGCTACACCTGAACACATCCAAGATAATTTGCTAGAATGTCCTTTCAGCCTTGTAGTCCCGTGTTTTCGATATTGCATTGCTGGAATACTGCCTGGAATTGTTTCACACTCGGCGGGAGATACATACTGTATACATCTGAAATAAACCCCAGGTTGGCATACATCCCGGCACAAGTCCCATGCTGACCTGGAGGTGTCACTAAAGTGCCAGAAGGCACTTCTGCACCATTCTTGGGGGGATAGGGCACTGCATAGATATGCACCAGCCTCCCCACATAGGGTTGCCATATGTCCCCCAAAAGGGACAGTCCAAATTTGGGGGGATTGTGTTCACATACTGGCTAGTGTGACAGAGGACCTTGTTCTGATTTTGTGGAAGAAAATTATGGCAACCCTATCCCTACATCACTGTGGGAATAGTGAAATGGGTGAGTTTTGCTGGCCTAAATTCATTAGGATTGCTCTGTTAAAGTGTTGTATGCATTTAATTTGTAAAAATGTTGAATTTCATGATCAAACTTTTTCAGAGTATCACCGTTTGACCCATGATGTTGTGGAGGAAATGCAAATTCATTTCCTTTTATCACCCAATTACTATGATCAGAAAGAAATATCACGGTAAGTTGAATTTTTTAAAAATTCTAGGGCATTATCTAAGGATAGCTTTGGGTGATTTAAAATGTAGGAAAGGAGAATTTATCATCTTCAGAAATAATGAATGAGTGCCCTCCCCCCATCACAATTTCAGGAAGGCTGAAATTAGGCAGATCACACAACTTTGTGGCTAGACAATGTGGGAAGCATGTGCATTCAGTTGAGATGGCTGATGCAACTGCTGAACAGAATGTAACAGCGCCTCGTAAAATGAAATTGAGATTCAGTCTGGGATGCTGTGAAAGCAGAATTACAATTCCCCCTTTAGTAGCTGCTTAAGCCTGTATGGGACACAGATCCACCGGTTCTAATTTAGATAACCACAAATTAATTGTGCTTCCAGAAGCCAGGCTCAGCCTCTTCTTATCCTGCAGTCTGTTCTGGGACAAACACCAATTTGGTATTCTGCCAATACAATATAGGCAAATACTGAGCAAGGGTATTGTTGACAAAGTTCAGAAAGTAATGATTGTAGTTAAATAGGTGTACTCTGAATCCAATATGTTTTTAGTACACACAATAGTGAAGTACATGTATTAAGCAGCATGGATTCCTCACCTAAGGGCCAAACAAATTTTCATATCCTTTGGTATTACTTCACATTACATTTCTGGGATTGGGTGCTAACTAAGGCCCTCTCCATGCATTGCCTCTGAGGATGTTGTTCCTCTGCTGACGATCAGGAGGCGGTGGTGCTCTTCAATCAATCAATCAATCAATCAACATATGATTGATCAATCAACATTGAGCAATCAATCAAGCAACATTTATATACCACTTTTCAACAAGCTCTCAAAGCAGTTTACAGAGAAAATAAAAAATAATAGCTAATGGGTCGTCAGCTAGCTAAAGCTAATAATAGCTAATGGGTCCCCAAACTAGGCAGTTTAACAGAATTAGCATCCAATCCTTGCTCAGATTGGGCTTGAGTGGAGGCTCGAGGAGCATCATGGATGTCAAGAGTCTGAACAACTTCACTCAGATGTGTTGTGTCATAGTTTGGATTCTTTGTTGTGTTCATGGCATGCGTGATCTTGGGATCAGCAGCCTCAAATGAGATTTGCAGTTAGCCTATGGAACTCCTTGCCACACTCCTTGCCATACTCCTTGGATGTAGTGATAGCATCTGGCCTAAGTGCTTTTAAAAGGGAATTTTCAGATTTCTGTAGGGAAGGTCCATCACAGGTTACAAGCCATGTGATGGGTATGTGCAACCTCCTGGTGTTGGAAATAGCATGCAGTTGCAAGGTGGTGGCAATAGGATGCATGGATCTTGTTGTCTGTGTGCTGGCCTAGATGGACCTTTTGGCCTGATCCAGCAGGGCTTGCTTTATATTCTTATTAGCTTTTATGCAGTATGATATACTGCATGAAACACACACAAACATTAATTAAACATAATTAACCCCAACACACACCCCCATTATTCATATAACTGGATGGAGGATCGATCAATCAATATAGAAGTAGGGTTGAGGATATTTTTTGCCACTTGATATATTTTGATTTATTTACCTTATTTATGTCCCACCTTACTTGTAGACACCCGAGGCGGCTCACAATGTGATAAAATCAATTATAAGTACAATAAAATACACTTCATAAAATCCAACAATAAAAACACAATAAAACAACATATTAAAGTAAGAATAAAATATTAAAATAAAATACCAAATAAAACTAATAAAAGCAGTGGCATCACATTACTTGAGTCTATAAAACAAAACAAAAAAATAGAATCAAAGAGGCAAAGCTTCGACGCAGCTCATAATGAGCAGCCGTTTCCCTCGGAAAAGTCTTTCCGTAAATGGAGTTAAAAATGCGAGAGGATGAATAGAGAATTCAAAAGCTAAAAGGCAGATGAAAAGCTGATCCTGGCTCTGATCTCCATCATGACCTTCCTGCTTATAATATCACTAACACAGTACTCAGCCTGAAGACCAAAAGAAAATAAATTATAATAGAGCACGGAAAATGTGTTAATACACAACTTGAAATAAAATTGTTTTGCTGTTTTCTGTTTTAGTTTTTCCAGTGAGGCTGTAGGGAGGAAAGACATACATTGAATAGACATACATGACATTAATATAGACAAAATATACATATCCTACAATCCAGAGTAACTACAGGAACACGAAAGAGACATTTAGGTCGAAGTAGTTAAGGCACCACCCAGTTAAACCATATGGGAAATTCATATTGCAATCCAGAGTAAATTGTTCTTATGTCGGAGCAACAACTCCCCGTAGTTACTCTGGATTGCACCCATAATAGACAAAATAGACTTACCCTACAATCCAGAGTAACTACAGGAAGATGAAACAGGCACTTACTCTGGATTGCTCTATGCATTTCCCATAGGTTTCCCATAGGTGGCACCATAACTACGTCGGTGTAAAAGGTCCCGTAGTTACTCTGGATAGTAGCCTTAGACTGCAATCATAATGGGTTGTGAGTGGTGCAAGTGGTTAAGACACTGTGCCTGTTAACCAGCAGGTCAGGGTTCGAGACCTGGGTCCCCACAAGACAGGGTGAGCTCCTTCCTTAGCCCAGCTCTGCGATGCAGCTGGAACCAGTTGTATTGGCTCTGCCATTCCATTGGACTATTACAGTGGCATGGAGAGGGGGGGATTTGCTGCTTGGGTAACAGCCTATCATCCATATTAATCTAACCAGGCCTTCGGGCTTCATGTACAGCATCAAGCACGATACCATAGTCTTTCGAGACTGATGGATGCCAAAGCATGTTTGCAACACTAGGAAGTGGTGCAGGAAAGCCTATGACAGCACAAGGGCATGTTAGGATTGGATTACCCGTGTGGTCTGACTTGGAAGCTATAGACTTTTTTCTCCTGTTTCCTCCTAAAATTTTCTCCTGCTGCCTCCTACCTTTACACAATACAGTGGCGCCTCATGTAAAGAATGCCTCACATAAAGTATGTTTCACGAAACAAACAAAAATTTCTCTAGGATTCTGCTTCACGTAAAGAACATGCTTCACGTAAAGAAAACATTTGTTGGCAGTTGGGGCAGACACGCTGGCTGGCAGCCAGTTTAAAAAGTGTCAGGGCTGCCTAGCACACCTGCCCATAGTGAAAGCAACACTTCCATGCTGTTCCTCCTGTGACGGGGGCGGGGGAGAAGAGCAGTGGAGAAGAGGGAAGCAGCTCAGGGCTACCCAGAAGGGAGCAGGGGAGAGAGAGGCTCAGGATGGAGAGAAGGAGAAAGTGGGGAGACACTTTGAAGGTGTCTTGGATTGCAGCCTCCTAACCATGTCTACCCAGAAGTAAGCCCCATTGTGTTAAATGGGTCTTACTCCCAGGAAAGTGTCTTTAGGACTGCAGCCTAAGTAGACTTCATAAGATCATGCACATTGAATGCGTGTTTTGAATTCAATCCCAGTGTTCTGTCATCATTTTTACATCCAGTTAATATTTTTCTATGAATATTTTTGGGGCTGTGGAACCAATCGTCTCGAGTTTCCATTATTTCCTTTGGGAAAATCCGCTTTATGTAAAGAATGTTTCACGTAAAGAACATGCTTCTGGAACGAATTAAATTTGTTACGTGAGGCGCCACTGTATTACATATTTTCCAATGCAGATCTCATAATATCTTTTTCCTGCTAGCAACCTTCCTGTCTGTCATTCAAGCAACATATCTTCTGAGTGCTCTCAGGAAAGAAACTTGGAGCATGATAACGGTGGCCCTACGGCTGAGATACTTGAATTTCAGTGAAGTGGAATTCAAACCATCATTATCTATATGGAATCAGGTCTGAAATGAGTCTGTCTACAATGCTCAGATGGTTTTATTTCTGTGGAAGCTAAGACCGTAATTTAAATATATAATAATATATATGAAAACAAAGGAAAAATATGTTTTTGCAAATAAAATTGACTAACATTTTGAGAATAATATTGCCATTAAAAATGAAGCATGGCACTGATCAGTTATCTAGATAGACATGATAGACAAGCACTAGATAGACATGGTGATAATAGGCCCATTTCTTTACATCTGGTTCTGCCAAGGACTGTATTTTAAAGCCATATCATACAACATCGTTGCTGAAATCAAGGAAGTCTGGCTCTGGTCAGTGTCTACATGAGAGACCACCTGAAGATACCATGTGTACCACCTTTAACTTGTTGAAGAAAGTTGTTTAAATAAGGTATACTATATCTGACCACAACCAGGTCTGCAGTATGAAGAGGTAGCAGATGAAAGTCCTGACAAAACTGACAGCATTTATTTCTGGCACAAAATTTGTCCAGGTACATACCAGCAAATGTCTCCTAACTGTCCCGGATCACTTTTGCAAGGTAGCATCAAAACATTGGCATGAAATGTCTGCTACTGCAATTGTTTGCATTATATCTATTTTTTGTAGTGAAAGCTTTTTTTCTCCACGCCTGCCTTTCTTCAGGTATTTGTGAAGTGCACTCTTTAAAAAAATCAAGTTAATGGCTATTTTCAGTTCTATTTTTCTTGAAAACACTTCTCCACAAATACTCCATAAAAGTGACCTATGGTCCCAATCCTCAGCCCTCTGTCCCACAAACCCTACAATCCAGAGTAACTACAGGAGCATGTAAGAGACATTACGTGCACCCGTAGTTACTGCACCACCTAATGAAAACCTATGGGAAATTCATATTGCAATCCAGAGCAAATTGTTCTTACACCAGAGCAAGGACTCCCCGTAGTTACTCTGGATTGCGCCCTTACTGTCAGTGTGCAGTGTAGCAAATGTGCTATAAGGTCAATTTGAGAGCACCATCTCCTCCCATGCCCACTACTCATCTCTCAGGTAGATGCTGCAATGGCAAGAGGATGTGCCACATCTTGTGATGTGGGGGCAGTCACAGACTCCTCCTCAAGGTAAGGGAACATTTATTTGCACTGTGCTGCAAGCGTGCTGCATGGGTGCTGGGATGTTGGATTCAACTGTGGCATGAGTTCATTTAAAATGGAGGAGGGCAGGACTTAAATACCCCTTCATCTCTGTTTTTCAATTACTGTATGTGCCAATTCCAATTCTCAAACTGTACAGAGAAATGCATCACATGTGATCCATACGCTTTCTTCAAGTTGACACATTGGTGGGACTTACCATGGCAGACTACCAGCCCAGATGCATCACCATGTGGGAATAGAATTGGAGCTATTATTTCCCAATGTCAAAACATAGACCAAAGACCAGAGAATGGATTAGGTCTTTAATTGCCAGCAGATGGTGTTTTTTCCAGCCCAACCTGACGTTTTTCCAACCCGATGTTTTTTTTCCAACCTTATGTCAATCCATCACATTTCACTGAATCCCATGAAATGCAATCTCATTGTTTGCATGGCACTGTTTGCAAAGAGAAGTAGGTGTTTCCTCAGCAGTAAACATTGCCAAGCGATTATAACAATATACGATGAACACACATCATGAAAGTTATATCTCACGCACATTTGCAATGCATCTGCATGTTGTCCCTGCAGCCTGCATCTGGTAGGCCTGCGTGAAACTTTCATGATGGAGATTATTCCAGCCAATTTATTTTTCCAATATATGGTCTGTGATCAAAACAAACAGGACATTCTCTGTCTCTGAAAGGGGACAGTGGCCATGATGGCGCTCAACATGCTTTCCCTAGCAATCCGTGCACATCGTTGGTAATAGTAAAATATGGTGGAAGAAACTTGCTCACTCTGACAATATGAGATTTTAAGATCATCTATATAAGATCATAGTTGTAGTATAGGCTAGTTTCTCCCCACCATTTGACCCCCTTCTTTTAGATCTTAAGCATTCACAGAAGTCACTGCTGGAACCCGCAATGCCCTGCAGCCATTGTAAAGTTTATATCAGGCACCCTGCACGGCAAAGTCACAGCCCTTCTCCACTCAACGTCTTCTTCTCAGACTGATAGGCGGATGAGCTGGTTGGAGCTTCAGATATCCTCCGAAAGTTTCATCTCCCTTACTCAAGCTGACCTACATGCTATGACAACCATATGTTATTCTTTGAGCCTGATTTAGCACTTCCTCGAGGAGAATCACAGCTACCCAACAATTCAGCATGAGCTCAGAGGCCAACATCACTAAAAGCAAAGCTTCAGGGTTGAAGGCACCATTCTGGGGGACGTGAACATCCTTTAAAATCAAAATATGGAAATGGGCATGTAGCAGAACTATATGAGAACATGGTTGCATTCGGGTGGTCTCTAAATCTCAGCCATTTTGTGACATCAGCAGCCTAATCCTTTTTCTCTGCATCATTCTCATTAACATCATCATCATTCTCATCATCATCATCATCACCGAGTGGATTGTCATGATCTGATGGGATCCAAAGCCCCAGACCTGTTCTGCCCACACCCTGCCTCTGACTCACCTCCCTCCCTCCTGGGACTGTCTGAGGCTTCTCCCTTCCTCCCCTATGAGTGGGTAGGGAGCTTGCCCTATTTCTTGACCCTTCCCCTTGTCCCCCCCTCAAGCTGTTGTTCTTTGTTCTTTGTTTTCACTCACCTTTTCCAGGCCTTCCCCATCTATTCTTGGGCACCTTCACCCAGGGCTGATCTCACTACCCCAAGAGTCCCATGCATGGGCACCTCGCACAGATACTGGCTGGAATCAAGATTGCTGGGTTTGCCTGACTGCGTGTTGTGTCCTAGAACATGAGTTACCGATAGAGTTGCCATAATTTTCTTCCACAAAATTGGGACTGGACCCTCTGTCACATTTGCCAGTATGTGAACACAATCCCCCAAAATAGGGACTGTCCTTGTTTTTCAGAACATATGCCAACCCTAGTCACCAATTATTTTTTTTGCTGTTTCACTGTCCTTGATTGTCTGTGTGTCCGCGTGTCTGAATCTGTGTCCATGTGTACGTCCCCTTTCGTGCCTTGCCCTGTATCTCCTAAGGCTGGTCCTGCTTAGACTTCACAGGGTTGTTGTGAAGACACAAGAGGTGGGGGAAACAGGGTGGGTGGGAGCTGGGATGGTTGATTTGGGTCCTAAATGAGGCAGAATCAGTGGTGGATCCCCACTTTCATTCACAGGTTCATGAAAAAGGTTGAAGACCATTGTTATCAGGACATCATCTATATATATAAAAGAGAAAAGTCACTGACTGACTGACTGACTGACTGACTGACTGACTCATCAACGCCCTGCCAAAACCGCTGGGCCTAGAAGCGTGAAATTTGGGGTGGGTGTTCCTTCCGTGACGGAGGGGTGCACTAAGAACCGGTTTTCAGAAATACCAACCGGAAGGGGGTGAAAAGGGGCGCAACGCGTTTTCCTCCCTATACTTTGCATTGGAGAATTGCTGACTCAGCAACATTCCGCCCCAACTGCTGGGCCTGAAGCATGGAATTCTGGGAGTTCCTTCTGTCACCTGAACACCCACCAAGAACCATCTGGAGAAATTTAACCCTTCAGGGGCTGAAAAGGGGGCAACGTATTTCTGTCCTATACTTAACATGGGAGACTGAACAACATCCAGCCAATTTGGTGCTTGGTGCCTGGTGCACTGGGGGATGTTGTTCAGAGGGAGGGGTTGCACTGGGAAGGATGCTGTGCATGGGGGGAAGTTGTGCTTGGGGGCTATGCGCATGGGGGAAAGTTGCACATGGGGAAAAGTTGCACATGGGGATGATGCGCATGGGGGTTGATGCGCATGGGGCAAGTTGCGCAGGGGGGAGTTGCACATGGGGAAGTTGCTCATGGGGGTGATCCGCATGGGGAAAAGTTGCATATGGCGGATGATGCTCATGGGGTTTGATGCGCATGGGGGGAAGTTGCGCGTGGGTGAAAGTTGCACATGGGGGGAAGTTGTGTATGAGGGGATGATGTGCATGGGGGATGATGCGCATGGGGACAATGTGCATGGGGGAAGTTGCACATGGGGAAGTTGCATATGGGGGACTAATGCGCATGGGAGATGATATGCATGGGGGTGATGCACATGGGGGATTGATGCAGATGGGTGATGTTGCATATGGGGAGTGAAGGCACATGGGGGAATGATGCACATGGGGGAAGGTGTGGATGTTGGAAGTTGAGCATGGAGGACTGATGTACATGGGGGTGATGCGCATGGGGAAAGGTGCGCATGGGGGATGTTACGCATGGGGAGAAATTGCACATGGGGGAAATTGCGCATGGGGGAAATTGCGCATGGGGGAAATTGCACATGGGATGTTGATGCACCGTGGGGGGATGGCGTATGGGGAAATGTTACTCCCACAACGCAGGTACGCTTTTCGCTAGTGTATTAATAAAAAGCAATAACAGGAGTATCCGGTCTCTAGCGATACAAAAATGCCTTTTGGCTTTATATAACCTGTGTACTCGGTGACAAATACTCAGCCAACATCTTGCTCATTTTCTCCCTCTGCCATTTGAGATGCATTTGTGCTTTCACACAGAATAATGATTTGGTGGCCCACAGGACCAGCAACATGAATGACTGCTCTCTGAACAAAATAACAGGTTCGGAACCTATTTGTTCCCTAGTTACGGTACAGGAAAGAGATATCAATAGAACCCATTTGATATTGTCACCCAGATCAAAAACAACTTTGGAATCAATGGGAAAACAAAAAAAGGCAGGTCAATATTTCTTCGGTAGCAAACAAGGAGGCACAGAAAATAATATGAATTGGACCTAAACTTGAAAGCTCCAATTGTCAACTGAATGAGAAAGATGACCTCGCATTTTGTGGCTCCGGTCACAAAACCCTCAGACTCTGCTGTTGCAGACACCCAGATGTATTTCTAACAACAAAGACTGTCTGGGAGTGATGAAAAAATCAATAGAGCAAACCCAAAATGAAATGGGGCTTTTTGAACGTTGATTCTGAACAGGGAAGACGTTTGCACAGATGCTTCTAAACTGTCCTCTCCTGCTGCTTCTCTGGCTGGGGCCAGCTACTTAGTGCAACCTACACCAGAACACAAATATAGGGTCAGTACCGAAGGATTCTAGTCATCTCTGGGAATTTAGTGGGTCCTATTTATCCACAGATTAGGAACCAATGGATTTCACCCTCTGTGGGTTTCAAATCATAACTCCCAAAAAATAGGGACAGTCCTGATTTTTTGAGATTGTGTCCACATACTGGAAAATGGGACAGAACATCCTATTCCAATTTTGTGGAAGAGAATTATGACAAACCTAAATCTGGAGGACCAACAGAGGACCTCCCAAATGCTACCAAAAGTGTCTTCTGATTGTGTCTAGAAGGACTTCTGAGATCCAGGGAGGTCTCTCCCTGCCTTGGAAATGCACTTTCAGTTTTTGCAAAACGCACACACACACACACACACACCCTTTTGGGAATCCTTTTGAAGACCACGGAGACCACATGTGGCATATACAGGTCTCAGAACACATCCAGGTTTGATCCAAAGTTCTGTTGGATACACTATTGGATTCCATTATCCATGGAATATCCATGCAGGGAGGGACCCAAGAACAGTTCCTTCTGATTACTGAGGACCAGGGGTGACACGAGGGTGCACATCAGCCGGTGCAGGGATGAGCACATCACCCCCAGGGGACACAGTCAGGGAGATTCCACTGCGCAGGCACAAACTTCGCACCTCCACAGTGGTGTCCAAGGTGCTCCCCTGATGGAGGAGCAACAAGCCCCTCCCTCTGGAGTGCATAGGGAGGGTGCCAGCACACATGTGCGAACTTGTGCTTACATGGGGAGTTGTGGCACCTGCTGTACTTAATACATTGCCCCCCCCCATCTAGCTATGCTACTGGACGTGCCACTTCTTCAGCCCACGTGCTTGCATTCCTTGCTGCAGTACCAGCTACAGGAGCAATTTGTCAGCCTGGCTGTCAGAACGGCATTGACAAGCCGTCATTTCCAACCGTTAAATTCACAAGGCGCTGCTCATTACTTCCCGCCATCAGTTGGAAGCAAATACTTTTTTTGTAATGCATGTACAGTACGCAGGCAGGTTCGTTAGCAATAAATAAATAAATAAATAAATAAATAAATAAATAAATAAATAGATAAAATGTGATTACAAGACAAAGCTCCAAGATATGATTTGAATAGCATGTTTTGGAGATTATTAGGAACTCTGATTATCCTCTTTAAAAACACACACACACACAAACACACAAGCAGGCAAGAGAAAATGTTTGTGCTTGCTGGCAGGGTGAGTTTTTAGAGGAGTTTGTTCTTGCTTTTATCAGTGTCAGACATGACACGTTCACAGGTTCACAAGAGGAATTTTAAGCAGCTCGACTGCATGCAAAGCAAGGCTGCCGGAGGAGTAGATCATCATGTCAGAGAATGCGCACAAAGCACATCTCCATGGCTACTACAGAAGCTCAAACAGGAAAATAATGATGCCATGTGTTAAAACTCTTGGGGAAAAATAGGCTGAAATGCAAACACCCTTTTTACAACTCATACCCCAATGCTGCCCTCCCCACTTTCCAACAATACCACCCAAATAGTGACTGCATCCTGTAATGAGGGGCTGTTCAGGAGGTCTCCTCTAGGTAAGCTTCCTTGGCACTGGTGAGTCATCTTGGACCAGGAGTGACTACATATCATGTTTTTCCAGAACATGTCCTCTTTTTCAGTCTTCTGTCCTGGAAAAAATATTAATTGTCCTCTTTTTCCTCATGAGTAGGCAGCATGCAGCCTTCTTGTCAATATATATAAAAGAGAAAAGTCACCCACTCACTCACTCACTGACTCACTCACTGACTCACTCACTCACTGACTCATCACTGCCCTGCCAAAACCGGTGGGCCTAGAAGTGTGAAATTTGGAGTGGGTGTTCCTTCCGTGACAGAGGGGTGCACTAAGAACCGATTTTCGGAAAATCCAGCCGGAAGGGGGTGAAAAGGGGCGCAATGCGTTTTCCTCCCTATTCTTTGCATTGGAGAATTGATGACTCATCAACATTCCGCCCCAACTGCTGGGCCTGAAGCATGGAATTCTGGGAGTTCCTTCTGTCACCTGAACTCCCACCAAGAACCATCTGGAGAAATTAACCCTTCAGGGGCTGAAAAGGGGGCAACGTGTTTCTGTCCTATACTTAACATGGGAGACTGAACAACATCCAGCCAATTTGGTGCTCGGACCCTGGTGCACGGGGGGGATGTTGTTAGGAGTAAGAGGTTGCACTGGCGAGGAGGTTGCGCATGGGGGGATGATACGCATGAGGGGATGATGTGCATGGGCGGAAAGTTGGGCATGGGGGAAGTTGCGCATGGGGGGATGATGCACATGGGAGAAGATGCACATGGGGAAGTTGCGCATGGGGGAGGTTGTACATAGGGGGAAGTTGCGCATGGGGAAAAGTTGCCCATGGGGGGAAGTTGCACATGGGAGTTGATGCGGATGGGGAAAGTTGCACACGGGGAAGTTGTGCATGGGGGGATGATGCGCATGCGGGTGATGCACATGGGAGAAGATGCACATGGGGAAGTTGCGCATGGGGGAGGTTGTACATAGGGGGAAGTTGCGCATGGGGAAAAGTTGCCCATGGGGGGAAGTTGCACATGGGAGTTGATGCGGATGGGGAAAGTTGCACACGGGGAAGTTGTGCATGGGGGGATGATGCGCATGCGGGTGATGCACATGGGGTTGATGCGCATGGGGGAAGTTGCGTATGGGGGTTGATGTGCACGGGGAAAATTGTGCATGGGGGAAGTTGCGCATGGGGGTTGATGCGCATGGGGAAAGTTGCACACGGGGAAGTTGCGCATGGGGGAAAGTTGCGCATGGGGATGATGCGCATGGGGGATGATGCGCATGGGGAGAAGTTGCGCATGGGGGAAGTTGTGCATGGGGGAAAGTTGCGCATGGGGGATGATGCGCATGGTGGATGATGCGCATGGGTGGAAGTTGCGCATGGGGGAAAGTTGCGCATGGGGAAGTTGCGCAGGGGGGTTGATGTGCACGGGGAAAATTGCTCATGGGGGAAGTTGCGCATGGGGGGATGATGCGCATGGGGGAAAGTTGCGCATGGGGGAAAGTTGCGTATGGGGGATTTGTGCATTTGGGACTGTTGCGCATGCGGGGAAGTTGCGCATGGGGAAAAGTTGCGCATGTGGGGAAGTTGCCCATGGGGGAAGTTGCCCATGGGGGAAGTTGCGCATTGGATGTTGATGCGCTGTGGAGGGGATGGCATATGGGGAAATGTTACTCTCGCAACGCGGGTACGCTTTTTGCTAGTAATTCATAAATTAGATGTAATAAATTATATTTAATAGATCAGTGATGGCTAACCTTTTTAGCACTAATTGCTGACTAATGGCACCAGTGGCCGGTGTTGGGAACTCTGGGCATATACATTTGAGCAGGAGTGCCCAGAGCCTATTCCACATGCCTGGATCTCTGAGCATGTGCACTGGGCACCAGTGCTGTCAGTTGGGTCTGCTCCAAAGAAGAGCAGGTAACTCCTCTTTGGAGCACACATAAATGAGCTCACACATATGCTGAGCTCTGGGCATGCATATTGGGTTTAGATTGCTTGTCAGGGGTTGCTATGAACAAACGCCAGAGGGGAGGACTCTGAGTACCCACTCTGGCATGTGTGCCATAGGATCACCACCACTGCAATAGACAGATAATCTATATCTATATCAGGTGATAGTCCCCTGCAACAGGATAGCCAGGTTTCCTCAAGTTGTGTCCATCATTTATTGGATGACTCCTATCCACAAAAAGCAGACCCTGTCACTACATGGGACAAATGCTGAAGAAATTTCCTTTTTTAATTGTTTTAAATTTAATAATAAGCAGTAGAGAGTTTAAATTAAGAACATGAAGACAACTTGGGTGTTTTTTATAATAATGTTTTTAAATATGAGGGTTTTAGCTTTTATACTGTCATGTCCTGCATTTTTCTTGGGAATCCTACATTTTGTCCTCTATGGACGCATTGGGTGTTGTACAGCCTGGTCCTCTTTTCTTTCTTTTTTTGTTATTATGACATATGTTCCCCCTTCCTGAATCCCTAGTATCGTTCACGTCTAAAAGGCAGTATTGGCCAGAAAACTGAAGCAGAGCTTCCTTAAAGCAGCCAGACTAGGCTGGTTGAGATCGCACCGAACAGTTGTCTGTTTCACATTATTAAGAATGTTCACTTATGAGAACAAAATGTCCCAAAATAACAGCTGAAATGTGCCATCAACCCCATTTTGCTACATCACCTACTGCAGATGGAGAAGTGTACCAAGTATAAAAGGTTCACAGAAAGAAGTCAGTAGATTGCATATAATTAATAGCATAATCCAAAACAAGTGTCTGTGAATTGCAATCATAGATAATTGTCTGCAGAAGACTAAGTAGTGATCCCAAAGCCATGGAGAACAGGGGAAATTAAACTGGATTTACTAGGTAAATCAGAAACAAGTTTGGGAGTGTGTTTTATTTTGGGGAGCAATGCATTTGCACCCTTAAATCCTTCTCAGAATCTGCATGTGCAAAATCTGTTTACTATGCATGCTAAGCTGTGTAGCAAAACCAGCCAAGTCCAAGGGTGTAATTGTGCACGGGGTAGGCTGGCATAGAGCATGGTGTCACACCCTGCATTGCACATGGGCACTTACACCCCCAGGATGGATCCATTTTGGAGTAAAACAGAGTAGAGGACTGGTAAGGAGGAACATCTCAGCACTCACCTCTTTAAGCAACAAGAACTGTGCAAAGGACTTACGCCTGGTGCATATGCCAGCCTAACTAGAGGTTAGGATTGCAGCCTAAATTTAGCTGGAAAAGGTGTGCATTAGATTCAAGTAAATACAGTATATTTTCAGGAGGTCCTTGAAAGAGGGGCACCATGCAACTGTGATTAATGTGCGATGCAAATAAATATCTGCAGAACAGCAAAATTTGACCCAATGATATTTGAAATGCTACAATTTCCCATTTGCCTCTTGGGGAATTAATCTAAAGTGCAGAAAACTGTTCCCAACTCCTCTAGCCTATGGAAGCTCCAAAACTCCCTAAAAACCTATTGCTGATGATCAGAACCATAGGACACAATGTCACATGATATTGTGATGTCCCTTTCAAGTGTGGCTGGAGGAGAAGATGCTCACTTTGGTTGCATTGTGCATTTCATTCACTTCTAGAAACAAGATGCACAAGACCAAGAGCACCTTCATTAGGATGCTCAAGATCTCCAGCACTTCTGGATGGTCTACAGGTGATAGCTTTGCAATGTGTGTGGCATGGGGTTGTCACTTCCAGGTTCTCCCTGCCCCCCCCCTTTTTCTGGGAAGAACGCAGATGTGACTGTCCTGCACCGCCAAGGCAGTCACCTCCAGGATCTCCCCAGAGGAAGAGACAGTGGCAGCCTCATGTATCCCTTTTCATTCCCCTGACTGTACCTGTGTGAAGCTCAGCTCTCAGTAGCTCTAACTGAAGATGAACCATTGTGTGAAGAGCGCACTGGCTCCATGTCACATGAATCAAAGAGGAGTTAATAAAATGTCCTATCCAGGAAATGGAACAAAAAGATGAAAGAGGGTTTTCATGTTTTAAATAGACATCTCAGAACATTGCTGATGTCAACAGAAAGAACACTGGATAAAGATAAAGATGTGGCTCCGTATAGTGAAATGTACCCACATTGCGGGAGTACAATACCCTCCTTACGCCATGCCCCAATCGCACAACATCCTCCCATGCGCAATACCCTCCTGGGTAAAACCCAAACAACCTCCCTGGAGCTACTTGAATCCATACCTAGAAGATTGGGCGCCTCTAGGTCTTTTATTTCAAGGGGTTTGTCCAGAAGCTACAACAGCAACTCTCTAATTTGCTCCAGGTACTAGAGGAAAAACATACTCCCTCTAGAAAGATGAAACATGCACATGGGAGAAACCTCAAGCTCAGTAGAGCAGACGTATACAAAATGTACGCTTTGTTATGACTCTTAGCTAAAGGCATTGATTCTTTCCCTGAGCTGTTTTCTTATTTATAACCCAAGGAAACAGCACCAGGTCCAAAAGTACAGGGGCTTGACAATACAAACAAGAATAATATTAAATTGGGAATACAATAGTTGTGATTCTGTTGTCATTCTGGCCTTCTTAGTCTCCAGGGACAAATGACAGCATGGATCAAAGTGAGCTCCAAGTTTTTGCTGATACCTAGATATTTTCTGACCTCTGCAAAACCTGATCTCCCATTAGAGTAGGCTTGAGGAGGTCTTCCTGATAGTGTGTTCACAGAGAAAAAAAAATGAAAAATACAAAAAAAAATTTTCACGGACCATATGACCAGAAAGGGTTTAAAGTGTGAAAAGTTCCAAAGATTATGACTATGGCTGCAATCCTAAAGATACTTTCCTGGGAGTAAGATTCGTTGAATGCAGTGGGCCTTTCTTTTGAATAGACATGATTAGGATTGTGCTGTATGCTTTTAAAGACATTGTGAACTTCAGCCACTGGCAACAGTCCCACTCACTTTCATAAGACTTAATTCCTGCTCTTTTCCTTCTCACATTTATGTCCAACCACCTTGTTAAATGTGATTTATAATCCTGGACCTTCTCATATAGGCAGACCTTCCATCTCCTGTGATGTCAAGCACTCCAATTAGGAAATCCCATATTTGGGCCCATCTTGTCAGCCCTTAAAAGCATGAAGTATTGTCATCTTTTTGGAGACAGTTGGTTTTGCAGTAGAAATACAATGCAGAAGGTTGGCTAAATGGTGCAATCCATGTCTACTCAAAAGTAATTTTGATTGCAGTCTGCAATCCTAAAGACACTTTCCTGGGAGTAAGACCCATTGAACACAATGGGGCTTACTTTTGAATAGGCATGGTTAGGATTGTGCTCACAATCTACCTAGATTTTTCAATTTTCAATCTAGATTTTTCAATTTTAATATTTGGCTATTTTCAACCACTGTGCCATGGCATACTTGTGCACCGTGAATGGTGTGCATGTGTGCCATAGGAGTTTTTGCAGGGGTTATGTACCTGGATGGCAACTGGGGAATGTGAACCCCTGGCTGACAATGCAGTGTGCCTTGTCATTTGTCCAGAATCTGATGGTGTGCCTGCCAATTGTAATGCCTTCTCAGAGTAACATGAGAAGAAAAAAGATTGAAAATCATTGACAATCAAGCAAAAAAAGTAAAAGTTCACTGAAGAAATGTGGCTCCTTGTTTCATTTACATACTCAGGCACAGAAAAACAATTCAAATAAAGTTATGAAAATTTGACTTCTTTTAAAAGTAAGTTCTCTAATTTACACTGTTATTAAACATAATAGGATTTGCTGCCACAAATTATTGCATTATGACAGAAAGTGCAAGCGGTAAATCACATTATAAACAAAAAATGGGCTTTTCTCCTTGTTTATTTATTAATCCGCCATCAGCAAGGGCAAAGGCCTTGCAGTCAATCTTCTTTGACAGCAAGGCCTTTACCCGCACTGATGGCAGATTAATAAATTTTAATAAATAATATATTTCTGATTGTTCCTCCTTTAACAATTCCAGTTTGCTATAATATTTGGAAGGTCAACAAAATACATATCTGTGGGTGATTGCTTAAGAGAGTGGGAGAGAAGAGGTCATTAAACATGCAATGAAGTGCATATATATCTTTGTTCTGAACAGATCATACACCAATCAGTTTGCTGGGATAATGCATGGATTTTCTCCAACTGTCAGTTCTGTTCCAAATCATGCTCGTTTTAATTAAATAACAGATTCTCAATGCTATTGCTTGCTGTTCCTTTTCCACTGAAATATTTTTTTAAAAAAAATAAGTGCGGTTTGTAAAAAAATAAAGGATCTACAGCCTTGGGAAATGAATCAAATGTGGGTTATTACAATGTCAAATCGAAGAAGCACTACAGACAGATGAAGGTGGGTTTTGATGTTTTTGAAACGGCATCTCAAATGCCGCTCACTGAAGTGGAATAGAAGCTTCCTCAGAACAAGGAGGACAGGAAAAATAAAACCCGCCGCAGTCTTCAGGTTCGAAGCCACAGTTATTAGTGACTTTGTTGATTTTTATATTGGGACACCACGTCCGCCAATGGTAAACAGATGCGGAAACGAAGAGGGGATTGTCACTTGAAAGGGGATGGGGGGGAATGAGTTCTTCCAACCCTCACCTTTCTCAGAATAAGGCTCACATCCCAAACTCAATAGAAAGTGACACTCAATTTGGCAGCTTCTAGTGTGAGAGCCCCAGAGAATAATGCTGACTTGGTTGCATCAGGCATACAATTCAAGTTCCGTCATGGTGGAATTCACTTTGTTGACAAGTCATGAGCAGCTTGGGCTGTTGGCATAGGATACAATTTACATGTCCCTATTCCGCGGTTATTATCTTGCAAAGGCCTGTACCTTGCCAAGCAATTTTCAGCGTTAGGCTAATGCATGTGAAAGCGTCGTTCCAAATTGCAGGGACTAAAGCACAGGATGTCGAAATAAGAGGCTTCACCTGCCGACGACACCAGGGATTTCACGGCGCGTTTGGAAAAGGAAAGGTGGCAGGCAATTTGAGCATGCGACAATAGGCTGCAGATGCTCCAGCGCCACTCTTGCACACAGACATGGCTGCATTTCCACTAGTGTGCATTCTCAGACCTTCGAAGGACCAAAAACATCTCATGGTCAGCATTGCAATCATTTGTGAGGAAAATTTGTGAGGAAAATATTTGTGAGGAAAATACATGTGTCCCTCATTATTCACTAGGGTTCTGTTCTGAAACCACCTGTAAATAAAAAATTTCTGTGTATAAAGAAAACAATGGGAAAAATACGTTTAAAGTCCCACTTCCAGGTTTCTTGCCCCTCTATTGTACCGAATAACATAGTGCCTCAATATCTGCAGGGGTTTGATTCTGGGACTGAAGAATGGGATGGTTGCCTGAATGACTGCCTCTCTACAACAGTAGAAAAGCAGTTTTTTAAACTGTGATTTATAAGAAAGTGACACAAGTCAGGAATAAAGGTAACCACATCTCAAAAAGGACATGTGGAAAGGTGCAAAAGAAAGCAAAAAAAATAATTATTGGCCTGAGGCACTTTGTGGCATTTGTGGCAATTCACACTGCAGTCCTAAGCATGTCAATTCATAAGTCCCATTGCAGTCAATGGGACTTACCCCCAGGAAAGTGTGGATAGGATTGCAGTATCAGTCTAGAACAGGGGTCTCCAAACCCCATGCTGAGGGCCACATGTGGCCCCCTGCAAGTCCCCTGTATACAGTCCTTGGGCAAGCCTTGTAATCCAGTCCAGTACATTCTTATATGTAAACTTATGTAACCGTATTCAAATTTGAAAATTAAATTAGTTTTCTGGCCCCTGACACCATGTCAGAGAGATGATGTGGCCCTCCTGCCAAAATGTTTGGGGACACCTAGACTAGAAAAGAGATGACCGAATAGGGAGCTGATTGAAATGTACAGTGGATAGAAAGATGTTCTTTTCCCTTTCAAACAGCACCAGAACCAGGGGACATCCACTAAAATTATATTGATTTTAGAGTTTGAAAAGGTAAAGTGGAAATAGTGGAAACAGAAATAGTGGATTGGGAGAGTCAGAATAGTTAAAATATTTCTTTACTCAGTTTGTAATTAGTCTGTGGAACTCCTTGCCTCAGGATGTGGTGAGTGCCATATCCTGGAGACTTTAAAAAGGAAATTGAGAGATTTCTGGAAGAAAAGATCATCACAGGTTACAAGGCATGTATTGGGTATATGTAACCCCTTGGTTTTTGAACAGCAGGTGCAAAGGAGTTTTACCAAGATACAGGTCTCTTGTTGCCTCGTGTGGTCCTGGAGGCATCTGGTGGACCACTGCAAAGTACAGTGGCGCCTCACGTGACAAATTTAATTCATTCCGGAGGCATGTTCTTTACGTGAAACATTCTTTACATGAAGCGGATTTTCCCATAGGAAATAATGGAAACTCAGACGATTGGTTCCACAACCTCAAAAAATATTCATATAAAAATATTAACTGGATGTAAAAATGATGACAGAACACTGGGATTGAATTCATAACATGCATTCAGTATGCATGATCTTATGAAGTCTACTTCGGCTGCAGTCCTAAAGAAACTTTCCTGGGAGTAAGACCCATTTATCACAATGGGGCTTACTTCTGGGTAGACATGGTTAGGAGGCTGCAATTCAAGACACCTTCAAAGTATTTCCCCACTTTCTCCTACTCTCCATCCTGAGCCTCTCTCTCCCCTGCTCCCTTCTGGCTAGCCCTGAGCTGCTTCCCTCTTTTCCACTCTCTTTTCTCCTTCTGCCCAGCAGACACCCGGCCACAGGAGGAACAGCATGGAAGTGCTGCTTTCACTATGAGCAGGTGCACTAGACAGCCCTGACACTTTTTAAACTGGCTGCCGGCCAGTGCGTCTGCCCCAACTGTCAACAAATGTGTTCTTTACATGAAGCACTTTATGTGAAGCAGAATCCTAGAGAAATTTTTGTTTGTTTTGTGAAACATACTTTACATGAGGCGTTCTTTACGTGAGGCGCTACTGTACAGACATCCCCCCACTTACTGGACAGGTTTGAGATCAGAACATCCTCCAAAAGTGAAAGCCATTGAAAAGTGGGACCCAATCTTTTTTAGTTTAAAAATGTTACTTCCAATTCTTTTTTAGCTCGAAACTTGCAAATGCCCATTTTACCTTGCAAATTCCTGCCACCACAGAGAGATTTCTGCAAATTGATTCTAATTAACTTCTTTGGGCATGGGATTAGATCAGGAGCTATAACATGGGGGGAGGGCAATTTTGGCCTTTAGAACAGCAGAGAGAGGTTGAAAGAATGGAACTTGTTTTGAATGAATGAGTTCTGGGTATACTTGAAAGGTGTTGAAAGAGTGGATAATCAGCAAACGAACTGTCAGCTAGTGTCATAGAATCACAGAGTTGGAAGGTACCCAGTGGATCATCTAGTCCAACCCCCTGCCTGTAGCAGGAAATCCTCATCTTGTGGGGACCCGGGTCTCGAACTCTGGCCTGCTGGGTAACAGGCACAGTATCTTAACCACTTGTGCGACCAAAGGGATATCTATTCAGGAAGGTAGACTTGGCCTTTTCTGGTAAGGATCTTTTTGTGTTATGCTCTTACCCAACGAAATGCACTATACCAGGGCTAATAACCAAAGAGGAATAACATTTGTCTGACATCACAGCTAGTTCTAGGACATCCTTTTGCCTTGAGACAACAGAAGGAACATATTCAGCAATGAAATTAGAGTGTTCTCACAAAAGGAAATGGGTTTTCTCACTCCTTAATAGCCAGTTAATGTCAGTTCCTTGATCTGCCCCCATAAAAGCTTGTAGGGAGAAAAGCAGCCAGATTTTACATATGCTTAACTACAAGCATGAGATCCAGCCTTCTGCTGGAAGCCTCACCGCTCTTATTTGGAAGTTGTTACCACTGAAGTCAGTGAGACTTAACTTCCAAGGAAATGTCTTTTGAATCAAGTTTTTTATGGTACCATTACTGGCAGAACTGCTTTCGGCATTTGTTATTACCGCCATATTGCAACATTTATAGCGTACTAACTTTGTACACAATAAAAGCAAAGATGTCCCAGCTGGAAGCATTCTAATCCTTGGTCAGTAATGAAAGATTATTGAAATGAAAGTTATATTATGGTGGTCAGTTAATAAGCCGTTTCACTGGAGGACAAATAAAGAGCATCATACAAGGATAGGAATCAAAAAATAAAATAAGAAGCAAGTCACCGAGGCATCGTTCCTTCAAAATTGCACATGGATCATGATGCGTCGCCTACATTCACATTTTTGTATCCTTGTGCAGTCATTAGCTTTGTACTTTTGGTTAATTGTGACATTAGCGGAATGCGACACAGTACTTCTGGTGGAGAAAAAAATAGCTGTTAACCTATGAGTCATTCCTAAGTGGGCCTTTCTGGAAGATGGCAATGTCAGAACAAGACATGGTGAATTCATGTCACATTCAACCCTGTGAGACCCTCTTAGCAAGTGCCATTAAGGAGCACTGCTTTTCCGTTGCACCGTGCTTGCTTTCTCTTTACATTATTCATCTTCTGTTCATACCAGAAGTAAACACACTGTACAGTATGTTAAGATGCAAAACAGTCTCAACTCTTTGGGATGCAAAAAGGGAAAGGAAAAGCAGTGATTGATAATGGTGCATACAGGTCCAGCCATGTGGGTATCCAAGGTCATTCCTACTGCAAACCTAAGTGATCTTTAGTGACCTTAAGCACATTAGTGTTTCTATATCTGTGACAAACATGACTTACATTTGTGACTTGCAGCCTTCTTCAGCCTCTTTGTTTGCTTTCTCAGATACTCACCACCCACTGTTCTTGTTATTCAGAAGCTCCAAAAGATATTGTGCATCAATAAGAAAGATGCTTTAGCCCTAACTTCTGATGACCAAGACTGGGATATCTTAGAGACTGCATTCTACCATATATTCCAGCCCATACCCTAATATCACCTTATGGAGCTCTGTCTTCGCCCACTAATAATTTGTGTTTTTCCCCTGCTTTCAATACTGGAAATCTTTTCAGTTGGATTATGTTTATCTGGGAATTTTTATTTGTGTTATTGTATTTTTCATACTGTGTTGCCTTGGTTGAGCCTTCTTGGGGGCAGAGAGACAGGGTATAAGTGGCTGGATAAATAAATAAGTAATTAGTAATAAATTAGATGCCAAAGGATAGTCATAGACAAGCACAGATTTCCCATATACAAGGCTGGAGCTCCATAGCTCCATTGTGTAGCACACCCACCAGCGCTGATCCCTTTACAGCTATGAAAATTTGACCATAGGAGGTGGTATGAAGGTTGAGAAACTCTGCTTAAAGACTGTGGAGAAGACATTCATCAAGCATGTCGACAATCAATGCTTGATAAATATGAGATCTCAATCCTGACTGACCATGACCATGGCATGACAGCTTGCCCATGACTCAGACCCTCTCACGTTTGGTAAAAGACAACAAATAAAGTTCCTGCGTGCATAATCCTATGCTAGTCTAATCAGAAAGAAGCCCCCTGGTCTTCAATGGGGCTTAGGGTGCAATCCTAACGTAGGCTATAATCCAGAGTAACTACAGGACCTTTTACACCAATGTAGTTATGGAACTGGAATAAACCGAAATATAGGCTATGGGAAGCCTATGGGAAATGCAGAGCAATCCAGAGTAAGTGCCTCTTACATCTTCCCATAGTTACTCTGGATTGTAGGGTTAGGCTTCCGCAACTCATCGACCTTCCCAGTCCTGTGGTGACACAGGAAGACAATCACCTGTCTATGCACTAGCCTAACATTCCCCCAAGAGAGGCACAGAAGTATCTTATGGGACTTTTGTGATACCTACAGGTCAGTATAGGACTTATGCTGGGGCTTATGCTAGCCTAACTGGAGATTAGGATTGAGGCTTGCTCAGTAAAATGTACAGTGGTACCTTGAATTGTGAGTAACTTGGATCACAAGTGTTTTGCAAGATGAGGAAAGATTTCTAAGAAATCTAAAAAATCTAAGAAATCTTTCTGAGAAATGGGGTTATGAGCAATGTCTTGCAAAACAAGCTCTCCAGACTGTCACTCTGGGGTATCAGCAGCATAGGGCTGTGCACTGATGCTATCAGCACCCCTGGAATCTGAGTGCTGGCATGCATCAACTGATGCATGCCAGCATCTCCAAGCTGTGAAACCAACTGTATGTTTTCATTATTTCTTATGGGAATATTTGCTTTGCTGTACAAGCATTTTGGATTACGAGCATGTTTCCAGAACGGATTATGCTTGTAAACCAAGGTACCACTGTATATAGGATTGCACTTGCAACAGAATTAAGGTAAGGGAAGGTAACCCCTTGCAGATTACCCTGCTAGCTATGACCTGCTATAGAGTGTGGCACTCATCTCCTTTTCTGTGGCCAAAGAGCCAGCGTTGTCCAAAGACATCTCCATGGTCATGAGGCCAGCATGGCACACAGAACACTGCTTACCTTCCCACCAAAGTGTATCTATTTATCTACTTGCATTTCCATGCTTTTGCACTGCTAGGTTGGCAGGAGCTGGACTAAGGACAGGAGCTCACCCCATCTTGCAGTACTTGGGTCTTGAACTGCTGACCTGCCAATCAGAATTCAGGTTGAGCAGTGACCTAACCCCAGTATTGTAACCACTGAACCGTGACAGTCCCTATGGTGGAATTACAATGCAGTTTTGCTAGTGCAAAGAAATCCACAATTTATTCCCATAATCATTAATCTAATTTTTTAAACATGAATTCAATACTGATATACCATGGGGAAATTACAAGGCTCTTTCCCAAAGTGGGTTCTCACAATGAATCCATTGTCAATATCTGCATGTGTACAGTGACCATAAAGACATAACAAAATGTTGTGTAGCTGAATGTTTTGCAAGGTGGTGTGACCAGAGCAGGAATAGGCTTGTTTCCCTACCAGGAACGTATGGAGCTTTAGTAAATAACAGAAAAACAGATGTGGGTGTAGCAGCTTGTTCTTTTTTGTTTTGATATTACTCATTACTTTGTTTGGATATTACTCAGCGGAAGCTTATAATGGCCTTTCTAACAATGCTCAGTAATACACCGTGCCTTAAATGTAACCCAAGATACTCTGTATTAATTCCAAGCTCTGAAATGTTAGGTAAGTGCAGTAATCCACATTGAGTACCAGCTGCACTGAATAATTTTCTGTCACCACAGCATTGTTTTCTTTCTTGTAATTGATGGAGGTTTATACTTCAAAGAAATAATGGCTTTCCTGTAGGCCTGAATAACCCATCGTGCAGAAAGAGAAGAGTGCTATAAAACACTTAGAAAGAAAAAGCAGAAAGAAAGCAAACGTCCTTTTTAGTGCGTCACTTGGGACAAACAAATCCAACAAAGTGCATTGGCATCGCTGTCCAGAACGGCTCTGATGGTGAGTGGCAGGGGCTGCTTACGCAGTGTAATTCCCATGCTACCCCCCTGTTGCTACACCATTGCTCTAAGCTTTGCTGTTTTCTTTACCATCTGTTACCCATGTAGTAGTGTGAGTGCCATAACTCACCTATGTCTAGTACAGGGTTGTCTAACATTTAGGGCACAAACCTAACCAATTTAGGTCAGCACAACTCACCCATCTCCCCATTCCAGGGGTGGGATGGGAAGGCCAGTGCATGTCTATGCCCTGGTTTAATCTCTCCCAGGTGTTCCTTATGGCACTTTTGAAACACTTCCAGGCCAGCATGGGACTTGTGCCAGGACTTGTGCCGGCACAAACAGAGTTAGGATTGCACTATTCCACACTATAACAGTGCAACACTAATCCCTGGTTTATCACTAATCCCTGGTTTAACACTAATACCAAGTCCAAAGCGCATGAGCATATATTAATTTGTAGTAGATGAGAGTTTTCTGCATATTCTCCATAGGAAGTGGTTTAAACAGTATCACAGATGCAGCCAATCATGTCTATGCAAAGCATGCACAGGCAGATTTAACTAGAATTAGGGTGCAATCCAGAGTAACTACGGGGAGTCCTTGCTCCGGTGTAAGAACAATTTACTCTGGATTGCAATATGAATTTCCCATAGGTTTTCACTAGGTGGTGCAGTAACTACGTGTGCACGTAATGTCTCTTACGTGCTCCCGTAGTTACTCTGGATTGTAGGGTTAGAGCAATGAGATTTACGTTAGTCCCAAGCATAGGGTTTATTTAACCTTATTCCATTACATCCTTAGAACAGTTGAGATCTGTCACATACAACTACAACTGGTAAATATTTTTGGGACTGCCTTTCTTTGTAGGAATTTCTGATCAAAGCCAAGATCTAGGAGTCAAAGGGCTTACTTTCAGCCACACTGAAGTGTGTTTTCATTCCATGAGCCAGACTCTGAGAGAGTCCTGAACCAAGCACTTAGCAGGTCAACTACAAAGTTGTTGTTTTCAATCAGTGGCATTAAACTATTCATGAAACTGTTGGTCTCTAGAATATATCCTGTGAAGTGGTCTAGGTGGACCAAAAAACATTAAGGAGAACGAGGAAGAATCTGGCAACCATAGAAGCCACAGCAAGAAAAAGAAAGGGAGAAGGCAAGGTGGAATCAATGTGGGTGGTTTATGGTCAAATGCAATCCTAAAGACACTTTCCTGGGAGTAAAACCCATTGAATACAATGAGCCTTACTTTTGAGTAGACCTAGGATTGTGCTCTAAAATACTCTACCACTCACAGTATGCTTAAATCCTTCTCTAAAAAAATTCATTTCTGTGTCGATTTCTGTGACTTCTGGTACACCAAAGTTCAAATATTATAAACATTGCCAAATGAATCAAATCTTTCTGATTGTATGATTGTTAATGACTGAACAGGCAGAGCTTTACCATGCGCTTTTTGCATGCTCAAAAAGCCCTCTTCTCTTCCTTGAGCCTCTTACCAATGTTCGTTGCATTGCACTAAAGCTACAATACTAAAGTTTTCGGTTTCTGAAACTGGAAATACTCGTAACTTATAACTTCATTGCCACTTACTTCTAGTAGTACTTCCAAGAGGTGGACAATATGAAATTGTACAGAGGGAAGTACATGTTGAAAAATGCTGATCTAATTAATTTTGACTTACCTTTGCCATACTAAGTTTTCAGCCATGATTCTGTACACAGTCCCATAATTGCGAAGCTGTCTAAAACAAAATACTTGCAAGGATTGTAGCCTAAGATAAACCAAAATGTTAGTATGGATGACAAACAATACTAAGCAATCCTAAGCATGTCTACTCAGAAGAAAGTCCCATTGTGTTCAATAGTACTTTTTCCCAGAAAAGTGTGGTTAGGATTGCAGCCATAGGGTACCCTTGTATTGACCATATAGAGAGTAGATGTAACAAAAGGTACTTTTACAGACTCAAGAATAACGCACATGATGTAAAACAACAAAACATCTAGAAGATGTGTCATTGTTTGCTCCAGCTTTGCTTGTGATGCTGTCAAGCATTTTGATTATACAATTACTGTGATACAAAGAACAATTACCTAATAACAACATAAAAACTTTTTTGCCACAAACTTTAGTGTAATGTCTCCATCTGGTGGCAGAAGTATACAAAACTTCATTTTTCTTCATTTTTTTTTCTTACAGACACCCAAATGTTATTTTTCTCCTGGATTAAACCTAAATTAGTGTGCATATTGCTGAACATATATATTCATATTACCTCTCTTGCTTATATTATTAAAATCATAAATATAAAAAATTGAATACACTCACTTATGACTAAGTCATAATCGCAAAAGTGAAGAAGGACCCGACAAAATGCAAACCCCCCCCCCCAAATGTAGGATATGACAAAATAATAGATAAAACACTAAACCAGATGACCGGAAAAACCCGGAATTTTCTGGATTTTTAGCCTCCAGTCCGGGTGTCCTACATTTTGGCATCATTGTCCAACATTTTGGCTTCATTTTGAAACTTCATGATTGTGCACAGTACCCCATCATGCCATATGTTGTTGGATTTGTATTGAAGAGCAGAATCCAATGCAAAAATCAGTTTGGAGATATCTTCTTCCAATCAAAGGTTATGGTCAAAAAACCGAAAAACAAAACCAAAAAAAATTATATTTTTTGGCAATTTTTTTCAGTGGGTAGGAATTTTGGCCTTGCGGTTCAGGAATTTTGGGTTTGGCATCTGGTCACCCTGACTAATATATTACTTCATATGGTTAATTTAAACACTATATTACTTATTATTATATTTTAAACTCTTACATGCAAGGGTCTTTTTGAGGGGGTGCTCACCGGTACAGAATACCGACACCTCTGTCGGGAGTACCAGCACCTCTTTGGCCTCCATATATACATGCCTATAATTACAAATAATATTTTCATGTTAAGTACCCCCACCTTTATAACATCAAGCACAATCCTAACCATGTCAGATCAAAAGTAAGCCATATTGTGTTCAATGGGTCTTACTCGTAGGAAAGTGTCTTTAAGATTGCAGCCATCTTCATGGTATGTACCCCCACATTTATTTCTAGAAAACAGCACTGGTTACATGTAAGGCTAAATGTTAATGAATGATGTAAAAAAAAACCCATAAGGAAGAATCTATGAGGGGTTATTTCTGGTTGTCAAAACAATACAATATGATGGATTGGACAAATGATTATGTTGCAAATGTGCATTAATGTGGTCCGACTCAATGAACTAGATATACAAGAGAGCAACAGTGAACAGGAGATGGTACATCACCGCATATGTGCTATGTCAGGAAATCATTTATTTGAACATAACCCAGTACTAAAAGCTCTCCTGTCACAGCTTTCAGTGGGCAAACATTTTGGCAGGATGGCCACATCATTTATCTGACAATGTGTCAGGGACTGAGTGCCAATGGTCCCACTTAAGCAGCAGAGAGTCTATACACAGATTCTGGGCATCAGCACAGGCAGCCCATTCATCCAAGCCAGGGGTCTCCAAGACATGCCCCAGGGGCCGGATGCAGCCAATGGCAAGCATCTCCTATCACCTATAAATCTATCACCTATAAATCTAAGTTCCAACTCTAGTCTAATTTTATATTTAAATGTTTTCTGGCCCTTGACACTGTTCCACGTATTTGATGTGGCCCTTTGGCCAAAATGTTTAGAGACGCCTGATCCAGCCAATAGGGCAACAGTAAAGGAACAGCTGTTCAATTCTACAGCAGCATTTGCACAAGTTCCTTTATAGGCTTTAAACTCACACTTGACCCAAATGTCTTGCACAAGCTCATGGTATATAAAAGGCTTTGGTCAATTCAGTCTGAGTGTGTCTGGCAGTTACGACAGGTAGTCACAGGCCAGTGCAAGCTCTAGCTGTCTCCAACGGGCCCTAGAAATAGAGAATGGTTCATTTTTCCGGCATTTCAACCTGTGCAAAAGTCACAAATCACTGACACTAGAGATGATGAGTTTTTGAGGTTTCCAGAAAAATTAGAAGAGTGCTTGAAAATTAAAGTCTTTCCTCATTTGTTAATAACAGTGATAATGGTTCTTAATACCACTGTTGACTTTGCATGGTTGAAATATTACTCTGCTATATTTTATTAAATATATTAGTACACCATTTGGTTCAGAATATTTTTTTTCTTGTTTTGCTCCTCTAAACTTTGGTGCGTCTCATGGTCCAGGAAATATGGTAATTCACACCGTTGTTCAATTCAACACCTGTTAATAACTGCATCTTTAATATGGTATGAAGTATGGACTGCTAAATCTTTGCGAGGAAATGAAGCAAGGTGAGCTTCAGGGCTCCTATGAGCCATGGTGTGATGTTCATCTCTAGTAAAACCCACAGCAGGCAGTAAGGCTTCCTACTACTACCTTACACAACCTGCCTGCATCACCACTTGGCAGCAGTAAAAAAAAGGGATGCTATCAAGGCTTCAATACAGGCATTCCCCACTTTCTGACAGTTCATTTTTTGACGGTTCCACACTTCCAGCACTTTTCAGTTATACCCAGAACTCATTCATTCAACACATGCTCCACACTTTCAACCTCTTGTGGCTGGACTAAAGGCTTCCCTGATGTTGATTTTGCATGTGGCATGGTGATCAAACTGTTTTGGGCATTTTCTTATACCTTCTTCAATAAATAACCATCATTCACATACAGAAGATGTTCATTGCCCACACATGCCTTGGTTCATTTTACTCTAATTTGTTATATATTTTGGCTCTGAAACCATGTTAATTAACATGTGTTATTTAGGTTTTTGCAAGTGATAATTTATACAAGTCTTTATACAAGATAATTTACACAATATGATTTATTGCAAGTCTTTTTGGTGGCATTTTTTCCTTTTTAAGCTGAAAAAGACTGGGTTCCACTCTTCAGTGGTTTTCACTTTTGTGCAGTGCTCTGGTCCCTAATCTGTCCAATAAGAGAATCCGTCAGCGTAAGGAGAAAGAACACCAGCAGAAGCCACTATTGAAGTCATTGCTGGGGTGAGGAGTTTCCATGAGTTTGTGATCCCTTGAGTTCAATCTTTGAATGATGTCTCAACATTCAGTGTCTTACCCACTGAGCCATCTGCCCTGCCCCACCCCACCCCCACCCTGAGTGTTGGTGGAGTAGCTAGAGGGGGTGGATCAGGAGTCCCAAAAGGCAGCATGCAAGGGGCCCTTGCCCCTTGGAGCCACCCGAGGCAGCTCCATTTTGCTCCCCTGCCGGGAATGGCTCCAAAAGGGAGGACCCCCCCAACATGCCTCCCTCCAACTCCTCCACCCCCCTCTATCTAGCTAGCTAGCTACAGTATTTATATGCCACTTTTCAACTATAAAAGTTCACAAAGCTGTTTACATAGAAAAAGAAAAAAAGAATGGCTAATGGGTCCCTGTCCCAAAAGGGTTCACAACCTAAACCCTAGGTTTAGGGCTGGGATAAGAGGTTTAGGATTCAGAATATGGGATTTGTTGCCCAGTGAGCGTTTGTTTGTGGCCCAGTTATAGTGGAATACAAATGTCTTGGACACAAAGAAAGACTGGATAGGAATGTCCAGGGACACTGGGATACATTTGACTGGGACAAAATTCCTCGGATGCAAATACCCTAGTATCCTGCAGTGCTTACTCCTGCCATGGAATTTACTTTTCATTCACTTGATGTTTCTTGTCAAATCTAGTGAAGGAAAACATTTTTTTTTTTTGACATTTCCAAACCTGTCACTAAATAATCCCTCTTCAAAGAAAAACTCTTGAAAAGAACATTATTTTCTTGTTGCAAACCTGCTGATAAAACTCTGAAGACATTTTTCAAAACGTTTCTTTGATCCTGCCTCATGAATTTGGCCAAAGGAATCCAAAACCAAATTCAAAACACATCATCAAAACTACAACTAAAGTTGTCTGGTATAAAAAGGTTCCAGGATTCAGTTTTCAGTCGTTCAGCATGATCAGATTGGTCATAATTGCTGATTATTTTCATCAGACAATTCATAAGCTTTAAAAGATATATAGGAAACAGTTTTAAATCCTTTGTTAAGAAGAACTGATGGGCAGAGTGGCTGGAACCAAGTAGCAAAACATGTAATTTGCATGCATGAACACCCATGATTCTGGCCCCTTCAAGTAAGACTTTCAGGTTCAAGGACTGAGGCATCCCTGTGCATTCAAGGCAAAAACACCTTCAGTGTTTTACGTTAGACCTACAGGTACCTACAGCTCACTACTAGTGTCACTAATTCTAACTACTAACTTTAATAAGGGCACAATCATAAACGTATCTACTCAAAAGCAAGCCATGTTGTTTTCAATGGGTCTTACTCTCAGGAAAGTATCTTTAGGATTGCAGCCTTAGCTCACTACTAACCTTCCAGCAGAGCCTAAAGACCCATTTACGGTATTTAGGAATGTTTCATGCTGCTAATATGAAGCTATGTTTTATTGCACATTTTTATTGTTTATCCATGGCATATTTTATAATTTAATGTATTTTTTATTGTTTTTAAATGTATTTATTGTTTTATTTATGTTTTATTGTATACATTATTGATTGTTAGCAATTTGGGGTGTGCATTGGGGAGAAAGGTGGAATACAAATCCAGTCAGTCAGTAAGTCAGTAAATAAGGTCACAATCCAGAAGTGCACTTGGGTTACCCTATCTATCACTGGGCTGCAAGATCTGCAAGATCAACCATGCTAGTTACTCTGGAAAAGGCTTGGGCAGCCTAAAGCAACATAGAGGTGGACCCAAGTGAGGTGGAGCTGGGCTGCCCTAACTGGAGCGGCCTAAGCAGTTCAGGAGAAGCATGTTGAGGGCATGCTGAGCATTGCCTAGGGCAGAGCAGTTATTCTATATCCAGAGCCTGTTTGCAGGGCAGAAATGCCCTCTTCCAGCTCCTCAGAGTTATATCACCTCAGGAGCAGGTATAGTAATGAGTAGACCCATAGGGGTCCATGATAAGGCAGAGTAGGAATGGCAGTGTTGACCAAAACTCTGAGTTCTTGGCCAGCCTATCTGCAATCCCTGCCTCTCAACTTCAGGATATGGCACAACTAGGGCAACCCACTAACCTGGGGATACAGCAGGCCACTCCAAGAAGCCCCTTGTATTATCTGTAGACTGTACTTCCTAATTCTCTGGATCCAGCATAACTTTCTGCTCTGGATTCACCCAATTAGTTTCATGGCTGACTGGGGTTTTGGAGCTTGGACCTTCCAGGGCTAAGGCTGCAATCCTAAACACACTTTCCTGGGAATAAGACCACTGAACACAATAGGGCTCACTTTTCAGTAGACGTGATTAGGATTGTGTTCTAAGTCCAATTCTCAAACCACTAACTAAACCATTCTATATCAATACTGTAGTAAGATCCTGGAGAGGTAGGTTAGAAAAGAATCAAGAAGAGGACCCTGAGCAGGACCACTATGCTGCCATGCACTGATAAGAGTCAGTGATTGAAGGCTGGTGTGATGGTGTGAATGGGCCTTCATTGCTGGGTTTGCACCCTTGTGGCAAATCCCTGCCTATCTTCCATTCTGCTCCCTGTATTATGGACCAGCGAAATGGTCCAGATTGAAGAAGGCTGCAAGGCTCTACTCTGCTGTGTGCGGGACTGACGGATTCTCTCAGCTTTGCTAAAACATTTCACACTAGACTCTCCTAATGAGCTGAGGATGTTCAATATTTGAAAGCAACCATAGTACCAATTTTTTTTTCTCACTGTCTGATAATCAGATAATGTATTAAACTGCAAATAAAAATTACCTAATGTGATTCTCTGTTCTGATCTATAACAAAGACAGTTTTGCTCTGGGTACCAGTATGAGTATTTACACTGAATTTAATATGGGAGTAATACTGTCTCACTCAGTGGCTCATCAACACCCTGCCAAAGCCACTGGGCCTAGAGGTGTGAAGTTTGGGCAGGATGTTCCTTCTGTGACTGAGGGAACTGGTTTTCGGAAATTCCAACTGGAAGGGGGTGAAAAGGAGTGCAACACATTTTCCTCTTTATACTTTGTATTGAAGAATTGATGGCTCATCAACATTCCGCCCCAACATTGATGCACATGGATATTGTGCATGAGGGATGTTGCACATGGGGAATGATGTGCATGGGGGATATCACCAGCCCCATTAAGAAGAAAATATTTCAAAATGCATTACTTGGGGCAATCATGACCCCCCCCCCATCAGTCTAATCCAGCCATGTTCAACTATTGTGCTGCAGCTCTCTGGAATTCCCTCCCTCTTGATCTGAAAACTGCTCCATTCTTTTGAACCTTTCAGCATGGCCTAAAAACATTTCTTTTCAGTACAGCCTTCTGAGCTTGATAGCCTAGTCCCCTGGTTTTTTGGGTCTGCCCCTCCCTCTGCAGAATGTTTTTATTACTGGATTTAATCAGTTTAAATTCATTAGTAGTTCAATCACTTTTTAAAATGGAGATGTTTTTATTTATTGTTTTAACATGTTTTAACTGTTTTTAAATGCACGGAATTTTATTGATGTTTTTATATATGTTGTAAGCCGCCTTGAGTCCCCAGGAGAAAGATGGGGTAAAAATAAAGAAGTTGTTGTTGTTCTTTGTTGTTGTTGTTGTTGTTATAACCGCAAAATACCTGGATGTATTCCATCCAGCGGAATGGGATCCAGCTGTTAGATTCTAAAACCCCATAATTGCAAAATACTTACCTTTAGTGCCTTGTATCTTACTTACCTTTAGTGCAAGGGCTGTGGGTGGCACAAGTGGTTAAGACACTGTGCCTATTAACCAGCAGGCCAGGTTTCGAGACCCGGGTCAGTCCCCGCAAGACAGGGTGAGCTCCTGTCCTTAGCCCAGCTCTGCAGTGCAACTGGAACCAATCGTATTGGTTCTGCCTTTCTATTGGACTATTTCAGTGGCATGAAGAGGGAGGATTTGCTGCTTGGGTAACAGCCTATCCTCCATATTAATCTACCCAGGCCTTTGAGCTTCGCGTGCAGCATATGCAGTGCCAAGCACGATACCATAGTCTCTCAAGACTGATGGTTGCCTGCTACCTTTAGTGCTTAGAGACATCTCTAGAATTCAATCCAGTGACTGTACCAACAAATGATCATCAAATGTTCACACAACAGGTTGTCCAAGGATGGAACACAAATGCACAGCCGCTTTCCACACTGCATCATGAACTTCAGAGCAGTTTCATTGACAGCCTGATCCAGACGATGTGTTTGGTCAGCACAGGATTCGTGCTAGTGAAATAGGGTTTCCTTTCTAGGAAGAAAGGTGGGAAATAAATAAATTAATTAAGTGGCTGGGGCTCAATATAGGATAAGGGGGAGAATGAAATAAATAATATCACAAGCCTACAGTATGTCTCCTCAAAAGTAAGCCCTGTTGAATTCAGTGGAACTTATCACAAGGCAAGAGTGTTTAGGATTGCAGCCTAATAATTTGTTATCACTGTTTGAGTTTCTTCTGAAGGTTCAAAAGGCCCCTTTTTCTTAGAGTTCATTCATACCAGTTCTTCACACAGGAGTTCATTCACACCCCTTATTGTCAGTCCGTTCATCAGGAGCCCAGGATTAAGGGTGACCATAATACCGGAAAAACCCGGATTTGTCCAGATTTTTACCCTCCTGTCCGGGTGTCCTACATCCTGGCTTAATTGTCCTACATTTTGGCTTTGTTTTGAAACTTTACAATGGTGCACAGTAACCGATCATGTCATATGTCGTTGGACTCGTATTGAAGAGCAGAATCCAATGCAAAAATTAGTTTTGAGATATCTTCTTCCTATCAAAAGTTATGGTAAAAAAACCGAGAAACAAAAACAAAAAAATACATTTTTTGATAATTTTTTTAAGCAGGTGGGAATTTTGGCCTGGGATTAGGAATTTTGGCCATGATGTTCAGGAATTTTGGGTTTGGCATCTGGTCACCCTGGCTGGGAACAAAGTGAAACAAATATTGGGAGATCTGCACGTTATCACCACTGGATGAAGACACTTAGGCTACAAACCTATCCACACTTACCTGGGAGTAAGCGTCATTGATTAAAATGAAATTTACTTCTGAGCAGATATGCATAGGATTATATTCTGAATTACTACAAATTAGGGTTGCCATATGTCCCAGAAAACTGGGACAGTCCATTTTTATATGATTGCATTCATATACTGGCAGTTTTAACAAACTGTCGCAGATTTGCAGAAGATAATTATGGCAATCCTATATATAGTAAGCATTTGTACTGTTGGCAAGACATTGATAGGGAACCATTCCAACAAAAAATGGGTAAGGAAGCTAGGTTCTCCCTGGAGGTGGAAGTGCTGATGGCTTTGTGCCTCCATTCATTCTCCTATGAGGATTTCCCAAAGGGGAGGAACAGGGGCACAACACTGCCAGTGCCTCTTTCTCCAGGGACAACCCAGAAAAAAGCAGGCCTCCATCAGTCTTAGAAGACTATGGTATCGTGCTCGGCGCTGCATACGCTGCATGCGAAGCATGAAAGCCTGGGTTAGATTGTTATGGAGGATAGGCTGTTACCCAAGCAGCAAATCCCCCCTCTCCATGCCACTGAATTAGTCCAATGGAAAGGTAGAGCCAATACAATTGGATCCAGCTGGCATCGCAGAGCTGGGCTAAGGACAGGAGCTCACCCTGTCTTATGGGGCCGACCTGGGTCTCGAACCCTGCCTGCTGGTTAACAGGCACAGTGTCTTAACCCAGAAGAGACATCACAAAATGCCAGGATCATATAAATCAATTTCAGAATATCTGAAAGGAGTGCGATTCAAGAAAAACTAAGAAGTAGTTGCTTCAGTCAGTTGCTTCATTATAGTTCTCAGATGATTCCCTCTCATTGTGTGCTTTCCTGAGCATCAGTAATGATGGAGGAATATTGCCCCAAGCAAGTTCTCAGGAAGGGAGAAGAGGAATTCACCAAAGATCAATGGTAGAATAACTCCAAGATCATATTTCTGAGATCAAGTCCACAGCTCTTGGTTAGGGCCGGCGTACAATCACATTACACTGAAAACTGGAATAACTCTTCAAATAATATTGAAATGAATCGCGTAGCACCGGAAAGATGAAAGGGTCAACCCTAGCACGCTACTAAATGGATTAGAAAACTGCAGACTTGCTCTTCCCTTACTCAGAGAGGAGCAGTGTTTAGAAGAGCATTCATACACAAAAGTGTAGAGGCAGCTGTTTTGCCACAACTTTCCAAAACACTTTTGTGTTTCCAAACATTCTATTTTAAAAAAGTTATATCCATTTATATCCCTTTTTATATCCATTTTTTATATCCCCAATATCCATTCTACTCCTCTGGCATAGGGTTATACTTTAAACACAGAACCCTTTTTCATGTGTAATACTGTACTTACTCAAATCTAAAGCTCACCCTTTCCAGCCAAATTTAGTCTCCAAAACCCAGGTGTGCATTAATTCGATGGTTAATTAAATTAATGAGGTATTTTGATCATAAGTTTATGAGCATTAGATTTGATGGTGCATTCGATTCAATTAAATTCGGTTGTTCTCTTTTAAGGTGGAATATTCATAAAGGCTGCAATCCCAGGGTGACCAGATGACCGGAAAAACCCGGATTTGTCCGGATTTTTTAGCCTCCAGTCCGGGTGTCCTACATTTTGGCATCATTGTCCTACATTTTGGCTTCATTTTGAAACTTCATGATAGTGCACAGTACCCCATCATGCCATATGTCGTTTGATTCGTATTGAAGAGCAGAATCCAGTGCAAAAATCAGTTTGGAGATATCTCCTTCCTATCAAAAGTTATGGTCAAAAAACCAAAAACCAACACCAAAAAAATTACATTTTTTGGCAATTTTTTTCAGCGGGTAGGAATTTTGGCCTGGGATTAGGAATTTTGGCCTTGGGGTTCAGGAATTTTGGGTTTGGCATCTGGTCACCCTGTGCAATCCTAAAGGTACTTTCCTGGAAGTAAAATCCATTGAACACATTGGGGCTTACTTCTGAGTAGACATGGTTAGGACTGTACTCATAATCTTGATATCTTCACACAAGGACTTTCTGCCAAAGTTTTCCATAGGATGTCTAATAACACCTACATTATGCCAATCAATCAATCAATCAATCAATCAATCAACAAATTAATCAACAATATTATATACTATTTTTCAATGAGAGTTCACAAAACAGTTTGCAGAAAAAGTAAAATAATAAATGGCTAATGGCTTCCTGTGCCTAAATAGCTCACAATCTAAAAAGAGCACCAGCAGAAGCCATTATAAAAGACATTGCTGGGGTGAAGGTTCCTTGTATCTTGTATCTAAAAACATTTACTTGGGGAACGCATGAAGGCAACATCCTATGTGAAAACAGAGTGCTTTGTTTCTGATCATCATGAGTTTAACAACATTTCTTCTGTTTGACTGATGATACTTCCAACCCTTAGCATGCCCCACCTTCATAGATCTACTGTGTCTCTTGGAGGCCATGCATAGCCTTCATGGTTCTCAGAACACCCTCTGGAGAAAACTTGAGAACAGCTCTGGTGGCCTCTGGATGGTCCAGGGGTGGGCCTGGCCTGGCCCAAGAACCGGTTCTCTGGAAGTGGGTGGGGCCAGGGGTAAGGCCAGGGTCAAGGGGCGGGGGTGGGGAGGTTTTTAATTTTAAAATTAAAAAATAAAATTACTTACTTCTGAGTAGACCTGCATAGGATTGGGGCTCTGAGGCTGCACTCCTCTCCACACTTTCCTGGGAGTAAGACCCATTGACTATACTGGGACTTACTTCAGAGTAGACCTGCATAGGATGGGGCTCTGAGGCTGCAGTCCTCTCCACACTCCTCCCCGGCCAGCCGGGAGAGGAAGGGAGAGCGCGGTGGCGCCGCGCGGCTCCCTTTATGCCTCCCCGGCTGGCCTGGAGAAGAAAAGAGAGCACAGTGGTGCCAAACCGGTCCGCATGGTTCTGGGGTCCCCCCGCCACTGCCGGTTCGCCAGCGGCAGGGGGATTGGAAGATCCGGTCCTCCAGAACCGGAGAGAACCAGCCTATGCCCACCCCGGGAGGGTCCACATCATGAGCTTTTTCAATAAGATAAAAGAGGTTGAAAATCTTTGTATTAGATATTAAGATGATCCAAAAATAAATTGCAATAAATTAAAACTCTTATCTTGAGTAGTAATTTTCAGAGAATCATAGAGTTGGAAGGCCAATCTATTAATATCTAATACTAATCTAAATTAATTTAGATTAAATTAATTCTATCTAATACTAGATTCTAATTCTAATCTAATTCTATCTAATACTAATACCAAAAAAATCTAGGCCAACCCCCTGCCTGTAGCAGGAAATCCTTCAAGAGCTTCTCCGACAGGTGTGTGTCAAACCTCTGCTTGAAGATCTGACCATAATTTACAAATGATTTTCATTTGTAATTTCTACCTTTTTTCTATTGAGACTGTTATATACTTTATTACCTGCTATAACCACTAGGTGCTGATAGCAGACTATGAAGTAATAAATTCAGCTGAATTGCCCACTGACTTCAGATGCACACATTTCTTTGTGAAATAATTGGCAGAGATGCACCGTCTCTTTGTAGTAAACATTAAAACACAGCATGATCTTTAGTTGGGATAAAATGCCTTGTGTATGTTCAGCCATCCTCTTGAATGTAGCTCAGTTTCCACACTAGGTGTCTAACTGGTACACCAGCATGGTGCACTCTATGTTCCCACACTCCATGTTCCACTCCACTCCAGTATTAAGGTTGTTGTAGAATAGGGCAGAGTTGAAGGTTGGATGGGTGGACTGGGCCACATAGAGTGCAGGAATGGTGACATGGTATGCACCACATCCTATCTTTCTTCCCATGCTCAATTCACAGACATGGTGCACTTGGACTTGCACCAGCTTTGTAGTGCACACAGGTCTGAATACACCCATTGTGCAGGCTGGAGTTTTCCTCATGGAGGCTTCCAGCCTGCAAAGTTCCCCTTAAAGACGTGCACAACCCATGGTGGCACCACTACCTAGGAATATGAGCTTGATTGGGCTATAATATTGCCTAACTAACTAACTTGTCCTTATGCCGTTAATCGAAAGAGTCATATAACACATAAAACAATCAGGCACTCATTATATTTCAGGGTCCAGTTCCACACAGGCAACAATTACGTACATCTTAATTATACACATAGTGCATAATAACTTCTTGAAAATATTTAATCATTAATTTTAATATTTAATTTAAATATTTAATCATTAATTTTACAGGGTGATTCAAAATGAATGGGACAAAAAGAAAACATACCTGTGACTTTTTGTCCCATTCATTTTGAATCACCATGTATTCCCATTGAATAACCAGTTTTTTTCACTGATTTGGCATTTTACCATTTTCTTTGTTCCTTATTCTCCTTCCTCCCATAGGTAAGTAAGTAGGTAGGCAGGTACGTAGGTGGGTGGGTGAGTGGATGGATGGATACCCTGCCTTTCCCATGCGAATACAAATGTCCAAGATGGCTTACAAACTTTTAGTTTGTTCCCTCCTGTTATCTTCATCCTGTGAGATAGATGAGTGAAAGCACAGTCCTAAGTATGTCTACTCAAAAGTAAGTCTCACTACGTTCAGTGCAGCTTATTACACTTGGCTTCCCCACCAAGATAGTTAGCAGGAAAAGAATCCATGAACAATGAATAACAAGTTCTTTATAAAGCCAGCCAACCCATTATATTTCTGATTTTTTCCCCTAATTCCGAAAACAAACTCTTGCTGTCTGAAAGCAAAGAAGGTATTTTACGCAACTCTTATGAAATATTTGTCCCAATAGGACAATAGCATGAAAAAATTCTGGGTAGGCAACCAAAAATGAGTCACAAATTTTATTTGATAATCAGATTATGAAGATTGTCTTTCTCCGGAGAGGAAAAGTTTCCTCAACTGATTAAAGCTGCAGCCCTAACTATTCTTACCTGGAGTAAGCCACACTGACTCTAATGAGATTTACTTCTGAGTAGACCTGCACAGGATTGGGATCTAACTCATCTGTTTGAGCCAAGTGTATTTCCAAAGCTTGCTGCCTTTAGGAAGAAAGGCAGGATATAAATCAAATAAATCAATTATCTCATGGGACTCTTAGCAATAATAAAGACATTAATAGACGCTTCTCTCTGAGAGCACCTGGAAGCCATAGAAGGGAGCCAGGCTACCAATCTGGAGCATGTCAGGGGCAAAGTTTTAAATCCCACTTCCTCTGTGCCATGATCAAACTACAGATCACCCTTCACTCCATAAACTTCATAAAAAAAATTCAAGTGGACTAGTGTTCAATGGGTCTTACTCCCATGAAAGTGTATTTAGGATCGCAGCTGATCTTAATTTGGGATGGAACTGATCCCTGGACAGCAGCCACTGCAGATGCTGGATGACTAAAATGTACTACTGACCAGGTTCTGCTCCCATATCAGAAGCTCATGTACTGTGGAGACTGTCAGGGCAGTAACAGCCAGTGGGGGTGCAGCAAGTACTACAGGTACCACCATACACCTGTGAAGTAGACCCTCTCACTTGCCATCAGGTGTTGTTGCACTGAATGGCTCCAACAATGAGTTGGAGTCTCCACAGTACATGTGGAGAGTTGAAGGGGCAGGTTATACTGTGCATAGCAATACATGCAGTATTTACTTTAGGGCTGTGGAGTTCTATAGAACCCTTTGATGATGAGCACCTGGTTCTGAGAACTGATTACTAATGGGACATAGAACCTGTTGTTAATTTATTTGAATCCTACCACTGCTTTTGGGTTGTCATATTTCTCTTCCACAAAATTGGGACAGGAACCTCTGTCCCATTTGCCTAAATGTGAACACAACCCCCCAAAATCAGGGTTGTCCCTGTTTTACAGGACATATGGCAACCCTAATTTACTTCACACACCCCAGCTATGCTACTGGGACAGAAAATGCTTTTGGGTGCTGCATATAGGCAGTTTTTAAACTTTCACAAGCTTTATATTAAAACTCCTTCTCCCCTTTTCATTAAAAAGAGAAAAATCAGCAGTTTCACATCACTGGGTTTCATCTAGCCAAAGGAGTGTTAAAGAGTCTTTTGGCAATACACTGGAAGAACAAAGTTATGAATGTGCTCAGTCGTGTCATTTGAAATTAAGTCTGCAGTCCTAACCCCCAGTTAGGCTGGCATAAGCCCCAGTTTAAATCCTGTGCTGACCTGGGGGTACCTCAAAAGTACTGTAAATCACTTCTGCCCCACTCCTGGGGAGGTTAGGCCAGTGCACAGGTATACGCCGACCACACCACACCTCACCACCATGGTAAAAAATGCTGGCTGAGTTAGGACAGCCTAAATTGGTTAGGATTGTGCCTTAACTGGATTTATTCCCCCTCCCCAAATTTCTCCCCACCAGCTTTTTAATTTATACACATGTGCCCCTGAATGTGCACACACACACACACATTAAAAAAATTATTACCAGTGGTGGGCACAGCCTGGCCCAAGAACCAGTTCTCTGGAAGTGGGCATGGCCAGGGGGTGGGGCCAGGGTCAAGGGGCAGGGCCAGGGTGGTTTTTAATTTAAGAATTATAAAATTTTTTTAAAAATTACTTACTTCAGAGTAGACCTTCATAGGATGGTGCTCTGAGGCTGCAATCCTCTCCACAGTTTCCTGGGAGTAAGCCCCATTGACTACACTGGGACTTACTTCTGAGTAGACCTGCATAGGGCGGGGCTCTGAGGCTGCAGTCCTTTCAACGCTGACCTGGGAGTAAGTCCCATTGACCATACTGGGACTTACTTCTGAGTAGACCTGCATAGGATGAGGACTGCATAGGCTGCAGTCCTCTCAACACTGACCTGGGAGTAAGTCCCATTGACTATACTGGAACTTACTTCTGAGTAGACCTGCTTAGGATGGGGCTCTGAGGCTGCTCTGAGAATCTCTTCACACTGGCCTGGGAGTAAGTCTCATTGACTATACTGGGACTTACTTCTGAGTAGACCTGCTTAGGATGGGGCTCTGAGGCTGCTCTGAGGCTCTCTTCACACTGGCCTGGGAGTAAGTTCCTTTGACTATACTGGGACTTACTTCAGAGTAGACCTGCTTAGGCTGGGGCTCTGAGACTGCAGTCCTCCCCACACCTGCCTGGGAGTAAGTCCCATTGACTACACTGGGACTTACTTCATAGTAGACTGCTTAGGCTGGGGCTCTGAGACTGCAGTCCTCCCCACACCTGCCTGGGAGTAAGTCCCAATGTCTACACTGGGACTTACTTCATAGGAGACTGCTTAGGCTGGGGCTCTGAGACTGCAGTCCTCTCCACACCTGCCTGGGAGTAAGTCCCATTGACTACACTGCAGGAGAGGCAGGGAGAGCGCAATGGTGGCGCTGCCCCCCCCCCTTCTGTGCCTCCCCACCAGCAGCAGAGGAAGGGAGACTGCGGTGGCGCCCCTGGCCAGCTGGGAGGAAGGGGGAGGAGGGAGGAGGAAGGGAAGAAGCAGCTGTGCTGCATACTGGTCCCTAGTGTTCTGCTCCTCCTTGGTCCTACCGGCTCCCCATTGGCTGCCAGAAGACAAGAACCTACTCTAGAGAGTAGGTGCGTCCCCCCTAGTGCCCACCTGTGATTATTACCCATAATTTGGTACCAACCAGAGACCTACAGTATACCATGGTTGAGTGTGTGTGAGTGAGTGTGTGTGTGTGAGTGAGTGTGTGTGCGTGTGCACATGTGTGCACGCATGCGTGCATGTGACCTGAACAAGTAATTTATTTTATTTCAGAGATTTATACCCCTGCCTTTCCCATGCTAACAGAAATGCCCAAGGCAGCTTACATAGATTTTTAATACTTTTTGTCCTCATAAGGTAGGTAATTGTCCTCCAGGCAGACTGTGGATTTCTTATCTGCTGAATGAAATCCTTCATGATGTGGTCATCACATCTGGCATCAGGGAATGCTTTCCAAGCTTCTAGCAGGAGCAGTTATAGTAGGTAAGGTTGCAATCCTAAAGACACTTTCCTGCGGGTAAGACTCGTTGAACACAATGGGGTTTACTTTTGAGTAGACATGGTTAGGATTGTACTATGTCATACCTTCTTGATCTTCATATGACAACATTCCAGAGATATGCTTTTTAAGATACATAGGATCCATGACTCTCTTTTTGAATGTCACAGAAACCTGGGCAGGAAAGGGAAGGTGCAAACACTTCACCATTAGGAATTTCAACCTCACACACTCTTGACATTCTTTATAATAATCATGCCAATTCACAGATTGAATTGTAATGTACCTCTTGCTATATTCAAAACTATGAGACATAATAGACCAATTGCGAATAATGGGGGAAAATGCAATATTTGAGGCAGGAAGGCTAAAAGCCAATCTTCTCCCAAGTGCAATTATCGCTATAGTGTTTGTAGGTTCAAGTAATGGAAAAAGAAGGAACACTTTAGGTAATTATATTTTGTCATAAAAGGTAATTTGATGAAGCAGAAAGCAGCCCTCAATCAAGATCTGAGAGCCTGTCACAAAACAACAGGGTCAAATACCTACCGAAAACTGTTATAGCTTTGGCAATTTCAAGCCCTGCAGGAGTCAAGGTCTGCTAAAGAGCAGCAATAATGGGATTACTTATCAAGGCTTCAAATAAGAGTTTCTCCAGGAATTTGACTTTTACCCCTTCGCATGTACAGGATTTTTGGTCATGTGGTTGGATGGATGGATGGATGGATGGATGGATGGATGGATAGATAGATAGATAGATAGATAGATAGATAGATAGATAGATAGATAGATAGATAGATAGATCGATCGATCGATCGATCGATCGATCGATCGATCCAGCATGCCAAAAATATCCTAAATTAGTTTAAAGATCCTTGGCATTTAAAAGGGGGTCTTTTGTAGATCCTAACCGTGTCTACTCAGAAGTAAGTCCCATTGTGTTCAATGGATCTTACTCGCAGGAAAGTGTGTTTAGGATTGCAATCCTAATCTAATTTATCCATCTACATAGCAGAAGCGCTTTGAGGCTTGAGGAGTAGACATTTCTAGTAATGTAGGTATTCCTCCCCCCTTGTTTTGTTAGTCAGCATTGCTTTTTCAAAGACAGTATGATGTAATTGTGAGCAGTCGCACATGCCTCCTATTGGTCAGAAAGGCAGGATGTAAATATTGTAAATGAATGTAATGAATGAATATGAGAAGCAATACTTTACTATATTTTGGCTCGACACATCCATCGCTAGCTTGTAGAATTTTTACCACTAATCTACTTATTGCGTTGCTCATGCCCCCCATCCCAGCTGCTGTCAATGATCAATGGGATTTCATTTTTGGAGTGACTTGCTTATCTTTGAAGTCAGTGTGTTATCCCTTTGCCCAATCCCTTGTCTGCCAGAGTTTAGGCAGACTCCTAAATTTCCTTCATATGCTTACCTTTCAGATGGTTCAGAGCTGGTCTTAATATTTTGAACAAACCAGTCAGGTTAGCTGGACAAATCGTGTTAATGCTGCTTTGCAGATCAAAAGTGTCCATAGTCACTAGTCCAGCTTTGACTAGGCAATTAAAATAGCCTTATGCAGTGCACAGGGATAAATATTGTCAAAATGGATATACAGTGGCGCCTCACGTAACAAATTTAATTCGTTCCGGAGGCATGTTCTTTACGTGAAACATTCTTTATGTGAAGCGGATTTTCCCATAGGAAATAATGGAAACTCGGACGATTGGTTCCACAACCCCAAAAATATTCATATAAAAATATTAACTGGATGTAAAAATGATGACAGAACACTGGGATTGAATTCAAAACATGCATTCAATGTGTATGATCTTAGTCTACTTAGGCTGCAGTCCTAAAGACACTTTCCTGGGAGTAAGCCCCATTGAACACAATGGGTCTAACTTCTGAGCAGACATGGTTAGGACGCTGCAATCCAAGACACTTTCCAAGTGCCTCCCTACTTTCTCCTTCTCTTCATCCTGAGCCTCTCTCTCCCCTGCTCCCTTCTGCCTGGCCCTGAGCTGCTTCCCTCTTCTCCACTGCTCTTCTCTCCCTCTGCCCAGCAGACACCCGGCCACAGGAGGAACAGCATGGAAGTGTTGCTTTCACTATGGGCAGGTGCGCTAGGCAGCCCTAACACTTTTTAAACAGGCTGCCGGCCAGCGCATCTGCTCCAACTGCCAGCGAATGTTTTCTTTACGTGAAGCATGTTCTTTACGTAAAGCAGAATCCTAGAGAAATTTTAGTTTGTTACGTGAAACATACTTTACGTGAGGCATTCTTTACGTGAGGCGTCACTGTAGATGGAATTTATTTCTGGTTGGGGACAAGAACTGCCATCATTTAGCATACATCATTAATGTGGTGTCCCTTCTTCAGATGTTCAGCTCATGCCTCAAGAACTATGATTATATCTAGAGGTGATACTGAACATTTTAATTTTTTTTCATATTTCATTTTTTTCCAAAGCAGGAAAAGTACAGAAAGCAGTCTTATGTGTTTTTATTCCAGGGGTGCATTTTTTAATTATAATTATTAATTATTATCATTTTTAAGGTGTACTGAGTAGATTTTTTAAGTGTACTGGGTACATTTTTAAAGTGTACCCAGTGAAAGAAGTTCCCACATTGGGGTGCAGTGATTCCCCAGGGTGATTTCCCCCCAGCTATATGGAGGGGGGGAAACCCAACATCCAGCCCATCATTTATTTTTATTTTTCAGAGTTGATTTTTTTCTCTTTTTTACAAAAAGTGTAAAATGCAGTGTAAAATGAAGTGTAAAATGCAGTGTTATGAGTTTTTTTTTTCCTTTCGTTATCACTTACACAAAAATTAAGTATGGCACACTGAAGCTACATTCCTATGCAAAAGTAGCTCAGGAGGAAGTCCCATTGAATATCTGGGATATTCTTCAAGGTAAACATGAATTGCACTGCCCAACTTTCACCCTGAAAAATTACAATTCTTTGCTCTTCTACAAACATAGCAAATTAAATATCTACAAGAGGCATTCAACTATTTTCTTCTTAGGTTACAAATTGTAAATTTGTGGAATTCATCCAACTCTGTACTGTGTAGCACTGCACATACGCTGGCGGATCAGCGTAGGTGGTAAATTCACTTAGAAGGCTGGTGCCGTTTGTTGGACAACCTGGCCTGGTGACAAGTTGTCACCGAAACAAATGACTTCCAACACTCCCTCCCCCATCATTTCATATATTACTGCATATGAGGAGATTTGTAGCCAGGCAACAACAGTTTCAAGCTTTGGGATAAATGGCCCATTTGCTCATTGCTTGTGAATTAGTTGCGGCTAATTTCCATTCGCAAACAAGGTCTGGATATTCTCGATAAATCCGAGGGATAGCAGCACAATTTTAGGAAGTCAGCCAAAGCCAAGTATGGTGTGCCTTCCAGGCTATTCTTTGGATGTATCCCTGTCTTTGCAATGTGATCCCCTTCGTTGGAACTATGTTGACTGAGTATTTTGTCCTCTCTTTTTTCTACCACTAGCTAGTCATGTAGCCTTGCTTTAAATCAAAGTATAAAAGGCATTTATAGTACAAGTGCACAAAATCTTGCTAGAGAGGAAGACAAAGTAGCTTGCGGTTTGGATGTGACAACTTAATGTTCCACTTTCTTTGTAGATCTATTCATATCACCTTCATGAGGACTGGTAACCAGCCACATTGATTCAACCAGTAAACTATGGAACGAAAAAAAAGCGTGTAAACCTAAGATTATGTTAACTTCCATCCATCGTATTATTCCTTACTCTTTTTCAGGTAAGGTACCTGAAACTACCATGTAAGGTAGTTTGAATGGATATTGCCCCAACTTTCATGCTACTTAAAATGTTCACATATAAAAATTAGATACATTTTACACACAGCTCTGGCAGTTTGCAGAGCTGCCAGCATATTTAGGGCCTGGCTACATTCACATGGAAATGCTGTTTGTATGCTCTAGTACCACCACATTTGGGCTGTACAAATGTCAACCATACGAAAAATCTCAGTAGTTCCAGAGAGGACTACCATGAGCACACAAATAATGAAGTCTTGTATGTATTGGTACTACATGAAGATCAGTGGTGGGCTCCAGCAGGTTTGCACCTACTCTATAGAACCAGTTGTTAACGAAAGATAGGACATATAAAGTTTAAAAATAGCCATATAAAAGTGGCTGCCAGATGGGCAGAGAACCGGTTGTTAATTTCTTTGGAGCCCATCACTGATGAAGACACCTTAAAGTTAGCAGTTCATGCAAATGGCATTCTCTGCATCAGTGATGGGATTCAAAGAAATTAAAAACTGGTTCTCTGCCCATCTGGCAGCCACTTTAAATGGCTATTTTTAAACTTTATGTGTCCTATCTCTCGTTAACAACCGGTTCTATAGAGTAGGTGCTGCTCTGCATGTTCCTGAACCTTCTATGTTCTTTCAATGACAGTGATGTGTTGTGGGTTAGCTACTCAGACAAAATTCTGGTACAAAAGATAGGAGGTGAAAATGTTTGAATAACTGATCAGGGCTAAGTGATCAATTTTATGACTGTAATAAAGAGAATCTCAAAATGTCACCATAGCCATAACTGCATAAAGAAATTAGCACACCTACAATTATGCCAGGGGCTCAATGGGAAATTCATATTGAATTTGGGAAATTCATATTGCAATCCAGAGTAAATTGTGCTTACACTGGAGCAAGGACTCCCTGTAGTTACTCTGGATTGCACCCTCTGGCTGCAATCCAAAAGACTTTCCTGAGACTAAGCTCTATCAAACACAATGTGTTTTACTTTTTAGTAGCCATGGTTAGGATTATGCTCTTATTCTCTTTCCTCAGGAAATGTTTATGATTCAGGCAATGTTTCACATGTACAAAAGTAGAATTTAGTCACTGAAAAGAATATCATTTTTCTCCAGCTATATTTCAGGCATTGAAGTGCAGTGAGATGTGAAAGCTGGTTTACTTATGATATTATATTATCCTTTGCTTAGAAAGCAAAATGTAAATGTACTGGCCTTGATTCAGGCTGGAAACATTGTTAGCAGATACATCACAAGAAAACCCCTGTACACCTAAACCAGAAATTTTTTTCAGCTGTTTAAGGGTCCAGAGAAACCATGTTTCAAGACCCATGTTTCATAATGCTCTTTTGTCCAATTAGGACTCAAAAATGCTTGGAACATAAGAACATAAGATGTGTCTTGATGAATCAGATCAAAAGTCAATATTATCCAGCATCCTGTAACAGCAGCCAACCAGATGTTTCTCAGAAACAACAAATAGAAATAATTATCCCCATTGCTCTCAACAGTCTGGTGCACAGTCTGGTGCACAGTGGCGCACTGTCTCAAAACACAAAAATATCATGTTATCATGACTGCAATCCCCTAACCCAATAGAGCTACAATATACTCTGTGTGACACTGGCTCAAGCCCATCACAAGTTCTGTGGTGTTTGTTTAACAAGGTTAGAAACAGGAACTTGCTTTTTTATTTTTTTAAGCACTAATCCAAGTTCTCCTGACACGGTTTCAAATGTTTTCTAGAACAGCGTAGAAAGCAGGTGATGGAGGTGGCTAGATCTTCTGGTTTTACTCTGTATAGAGGTGGGAGAAGTGGTGATAGATAAACATATAACACCACTTTCTAAACTCATTTTTGTAAAAACACACTCATATAATATAAATGTATTTTTAAAAACTTTTATTTATGATTTAAGGTGGTGCACGGGTAGTGACTGTGGCTGCATCTGCTGACACTGTCCCACTTACTTCGAGCCAGATCCCACTTTGGCCCAGTATCAGTGTCACAAACATGCCATAAGGCACGTCTGCGACACTTATCTCCAAACCAGCACTGGATCAGCATAGGTTTGCATAGAATTAGTGCCAGACAGAAGCAGATCAACACCACCTGGAGCTCTGGACCGGCACTGGGTGGTGGAATGTTGAATCAGGGGAGTCATTCTGGGATGGGGGAACATAAGATGGAAAGAGGGAACGGGGCTGGTGGGGAACTCAACAGCAGGTATAGATACAAGGTGAGCTATTGAGGCTGTCTGGGTCTTACTTCACAGTAAGCTTCCTTACCACAAGGAGACCTGGCGCTGCTTCCAGCACCAGTGAGTGGAGCAGTTAACATTTTGGTGCCACTGAAGTCCTGGCTCCTTAGATACGTTGGTCTGTGCTACTTTATTATAATTTACTGTAACATAAATTTTGAATTACGAAGTAACTCCACTTTCTGCACTACTAACTTTTAGAAAACAACGCTATCCATTAAAAATTAAAATATTTTCTCCCACCTCTAGCAATGTGAATCATTCCTTGGTATGTTTGGGGTGATAAAGATATGATCTCTTTGCCTCTAAGTCAGAGGAATTCTGGTGTTCATGCATACTATTTTGCACAGTGCTACAAAAGCTGAGAGATGCCACCACACAAGTCATTTATGCTTGTGATTTCCCACTGTTGTGTAATTTCATGGCCTTAGATCACGGATGGCCTTAAGCAAGTAAAATTCATTCCAGTGTGAAGCATACTGTATCATTATCAGTTGCTAGCACACTGGCTACATAAGCATGTCATTTGGTTAAAGCAGATGCCCAAAGGCCAAGATTTGTTTGTCAGACATGTTTGATATGCAAAAAAATGCATTTACATAATAAATCATACTGTATTATAAATAGTGTGCTTCAGTGCTAGTATATTTGTCATCCCAGTTTATTCTTTGTCTTTCATTAATTGATGATTTTAGATCTCATTTCCTTTATTAGTGCTTAATTAAACAATAGTACAATTCACTGTTGTATGTAGCTGGCCAGAAGAACCTTTGATCCTACATCAATTTTCAGTTGCTAAAAAAAATATCAAATCTAGAAAAAAGGAAGAAAGGAATTTTTAAAACGAAAAATTCTAAAATTAATATAGACTGATGAACATATGAATAAATATTAAGCAATATAGAGAATGGATACTCATAAAGAATCATCAACCAACAGTATTTATATCATCTTTTTCTTTACCATTTATCCCGCATAGTGATGGGATCCGCTGTTCTTGATCACCAATGCCATTTCTCCCAGTTGTGGGCTGTAAACAACCAACAGTGTGTATATAAAGCTTTTCAATGAAAAGTTCAAAGATCTATTCATAAATTTCTAAGAGTGTTTTCCAAATTTACAAAAATATATTCATATGAAATTTTCTATAAGACAGATTCAAATATTGACATTGTTCAGACCATTGAAAGATAGCGGGATGTTCAGCCCATTGAAAAATGGTGGGAAGACACTTTTCTTTCCAATATTTCAGTATGAGACATTTCATTACAGTAAAGGCACAAAGTACATTTATTTTATTTTTTGATAGCTTCCATAGTAGATCAGCAAAAAGAATTCACAAATGATTAAGAGCACAATCCTAACCATGTCTACTCAAAAGTAAGCTCCATTGTGTTCAATGGGTCTTACTCCCAGGAAAGTGTCTTTAGGATTGCAGCATAATACTTAGTTAAGAATGGCATAATGGTTCTGGAGTTGGACTGGGAGATCCAGGTTCAAATCCACACTCATTCATGAACCCGCCTGGGTGACCAGGCACAGTCACTGTCTCTCAGCCTCACTTTCCATGTTGTGGGGACAAAAAGAAAATCATGTACAGTACACCATCCTGAGCTCCCAACACTGAGATTCAATGCAACCTCAGTAGAGAATGGAGCCAAAGAAAATAAATTCCAAACGGTTGAGAGCCACAACATTTAAATTCTTAACTATATTTATTCACCATGAAATTATGTTTTATCTACTGGACTCTCAGTTTATGCTCTGTAAATAACTATAACATTTCAAAATTTCTTATACTTTAATATTATATTAATAGTGATGCAAAAAGGTGCTCAGCCAATGTATTTCTGAGTGCCACTTCAAAGAAACCATATAATCAGGCAAGTCCTGCTTGAAAAGTATTTAACTCTATACACTGGAGGAGAATTTGGACTCCCAGATCTCAGTTTAGAACACCAGGCATATCTTCAGATTTTAGGTATTGTGAGTTTGCATTTGCTAGCTGGTTTGTACTTCTTGGGAAGTTGCACATAAGCACCTTAGGGAAATCCCTAGTGCTAAACTGCTTAGTGGTTGTTGTTTTTAAATCCCTGATGATTACACTTTTGGATATGCTTTTTATTCCCCCCCCCCACCACCACCACCACCACCACCACCACATCACATACACTTTTCTTCTAAATAAAAACATGCAAATATTTGCAAGACTGTGGGAAGCTCAAGATAAAATTGTGTATAACAGGAAGTTTTGGTACTATAGTGCACATTTTTACTTGATCAAACATGGAAGAGACACATGTGTAAGTTTGTACAGTACTTGGAACCAAGACCATGGGTCATACAGAGTGTAACCATAAGTTCTCTTTTTCCAGGACATGCCCTGGATTTTAGCCTTGTGTCCTAGAAATAAATTTAATGTCTTCTTTTTTCTTGTAAGCACTGAACATGTAGCCTTCTTGTAATTAATAAATTCACATGTAATAAATTTAATACTGTTTAAATTAAGCACATTAAAGCTATATATATATATATATATATATATATATATATATATATATATATATATATATATATATATATATATATATACACACACACACACACACACACACGAGTGTTTTCAGCTTTTATTTTGTCATGTCTTATATTTTTATTGCATGTCCTACATTTTGGGGAGTCCTTGTCCTTGTCCTCTTTTTTGTTACGGCACATGGTCACCCTGGTCATACAGGTTATTTGGCAATTTGGTGAGCAGCTGGCAAGAAGCTTCCGAATCAGTAATCAGAGCAGTTACTCTGTATCCAAAGCCTGTTCCAAGGCAGAAATGCCCTCTTCCAGTTCCTCAGAGATATACCACCTCAGGAGCAGATATAGTAATGAGTAGACCCATAGAGGTCCATGATAAGGCCTGAGTAAGAATGGTAGTGTTGACCAAAAATCTGAGTTCTTGGCCAGCCTAGCTGCAATCCCTGCCTCTCAACCTCAGGATATGGCACAACTATGGCAGCCCACTAACCTCAGGATACAGCAGGCCACTCCAAGCATCCATCTTGCACTAGAAGAACTGCAGCTGTAACTGGATGTCAGGAACTGCTGGGCTTCCTTATAATGTAGGCACCACAGCTGTTCCTTGTTCAGTGTGATCTGAGGGGTGTCTCCTCAGGAGCAAGTCTTCCCCTTGTGTCAATTACTTAGCATGCTCTGGAGCAGTTAGGGCAGCCCAGGCTTCCTGACTCTCTGGATGCAGCATAACTTTCTGCTCTGGATACAGAATAGTTAGGAGAGAGCAGTTAGGGCAGAGCAGGTTGAACTTGCTCTGGATTGTGCCCATAAAGAGCTTAATTCGTTCCAGATGCATGCTCTTTAAGTGAAATGCTCTTTAAGTGAAGCAGATTTTTCCATAGGAAAAAATGGAAACTCAGATGATTGGTTCCACAGCCCAAAAAATATTCATATAAAAATATTAACTGGATGTAAAAATGATGACAAAAAACACTGGAATTGAATTCAAAACATGCATTCAAAACATGCATGATCCTATGAAGTCATGGAATTGAATTCAAAACACTGGAGTTGAATTCAAAAAATGCATTCAAAACATGCATGATCCTATGAACTCTACTTAGGCTGCAATCCTAAAGATACTTTCCTGGGAGTAAGCCCCATTTAACACAAGCATTCTTATTTCTGAGTAGACATGGTTAGGAGGCTGCAAAGACACTTTTCTGGGAAGCTTACCTGGGCTGCTGCTGGAGGTTCAAGGTGGTCAGTGGGGACACTTGGGGGCAGTTATGGGCAGCTGTCTCTGGCACCTCCAGAAAACTGCCCTGAAGTTGGAGGCAGTTAGAGGCAGCAGTGCTGGCCAGCAGCCCTTTTAAAGAGCTTCCATGCGGAGTGTCAGGGCTGCATAGCATGCGTGCCCATAGTGCACTTGCTTGTTAAGTGAAGCGGAACTTGTTATGTGAAGCAAGATATCTTGGAAATTTTTGCTTTTTGTGAGAAACACTTGTTAAGCGAGGTGCTTGTTAAGCGAGGTACCACTGTAATTTGTTCCCAATTATCTTGGGCTCCCACGTTGCTTCAGCATGTGCACTGAGGCAGCCTGGGATCCCATGACTCCAAGGAAGTGCCTACCCTGCTATTTTGCAAGATGCTGTTATTCATCTTGCAAAATATTCCTAATTATTTTAGGAATAATTGGTTTCCAAAATTATTTCTAAACCAAGGTACCACTGGACTGTACTTTTCTACCAAACAAGAAATCACTGTTGACACCACATCTTATCTCCTTAAGGAACCTTCTTGTGCATTTCCACTACACTGTGCTGCTGAAAATGGGAGCTGTGTGGAAGGGCAGGGTACTTTTGTCCCCCTGATTGAGACTGATGAGGCTTTGCCTCCCCTGACTTCATGCGGGTATACTCTGAAGCATTTAGGAGACCAATTCAGAAAACCATAATCACAGACAAAATCAACAATTATTATTTATTTAAGTGATTTCTGCTCTGATTTTCTCATGCTAACACAAATGCCCAAGGCAGTAACGTTACTTTTTATCCATTTGGTCCCCACAACAACCCTGTAAGGTAGGTTATTGTTTACAGGCAGATCATACCATTCTTCTCTTCCAGGTGGAATCCTTCACAGCATGGTTATTATCACATCTTGCATATGATTCTGCATTCAAGATGCACTGCATTAACTTGACTCTAATGCGCCATTGAATCTAATGTGCTCCCTATAATTATAACAAAAATACCAATTTTACTCTGATTAGCCATCAAATTTAATGCACACCCTGATTTTGGAGACTGAATTCAGTTGAAAAAGGTGAGCGTTAGATTCGAGGAAATACAGTAAACTGAGGTTTAATTTATAGATTTAAGATATATCTTATATATATTTCATACAAGATATAAATGGAGATTCAATTCATGTTACAAGCCAACATATATTACAGGATTCAGACTGGTTAAATTCGTGTTAGGGTAACTAATTTTATAGATATATGGAAGAACATTGTGTACCTTTCCTTTTGAGCTCTTTTCTTCATGGTCAAGTACTGCTCTAGCGTTTCAAGCATCCAGCCTTGCGGTGTAGAGTAAGACGGTTAAACCCACTAACTTCTGCTGCACATCTTGCTGCCACACATTGTGTGTAATCACAATAATAGTTCAAAATGACAGACTTTTCATTTTCCTGCAACAATTTTCACCAGTGGATTTTGCTCTTCAACCACCATTTGTCTCCTCCGTACTTTGCTACTGATTATCAAGAGCTTGGGTGTACTCTGAAATAATAAAATAGGTAGCAGCTTCAAGAGGCAGCAGCTTTTTGAGATGGCATTTGTACATGAGTAGACACTCCAAGCCCTTATTGCAGAAACAATTCTCCTCAAGTGGTCTTTGTGCTTAGCAAAAAGTGAATCTGCTTTGTAAGTGAACACTCAAAATCTTTTATATTTCTATGAATAAAAACAGTGTAGATGCCAGGGAATAAACATATAGTATAGTATCTGCACAGCAACTACACCAACATTGCATATAGAAGTCCCTGTCAGAGCTTCCTCTAACGATGGCTGTGGCAGTTTGTGTGTGGGAGAAAAATGAGGCAGCACTCGATAGATTCCTTCAGGAAGAACTCTATTTACAAATACTACAGAAGCCAATACAAAATCAGAAGACACTATAGCATAGTCATAGTCCGTTTGTCAAATACACACAAATCACAACTCAGAGCATGTAATAATAATGCAGAGCTCTGGCGAGGTCTCAACTCCTTTCCTGAGGAGACTAAACTCTCACCCTTTCTTGAGGTGATTTCAACTCGCACTGAGGCGAAACAGGTTCTGAGGTAAAATTTACCTCAGGAATGAGAGTCGCCTCCCAGCCGATCAGAGTGTCTCCCTCCATTTCACCTCAGCTAGGCAGACAAGCAATTGCCAGCATCTCATAAAAGCTGACAGATATAATATATATACTAACGAAAAGCGTACCCGCGTTGCGGGTGTAACATTTCCCCTATGCCATCCCCCATGGCGCAGAAACACCCCATGTGCCACTTCCCCCATGTGCCACTTCCCCCATGCGCATCATCCCCCATGCGCATCGTCCCCCCATGTGCAGTGTCCCCTCATGCACAACTTTCCCCCATGCGCAACTTCCCAATGCGCAACTTCCCCAATGTGCAACTTCCCCCATGCACAACTTTTCCCCATGTGCAACTTTCCCCCATGCGCAACTTTCCCCCATGCGCATCATCCGCCGATGCGCAACTTTTCCCTATGCGCAACTTCTCCCCATGCACAACTTCTCCCCATGCGCAACTTCCCCCATGCGCAACTTCCCCAGCTTCAGGCCCAGCAGTTGGGGTGGAATGTTGCTGAGTCAGCAATTCTCAATGCAAAGTATAGGGAGGAAAACGCGTTGTGCCCCTTTTCACCCCCTTCCGGTTGGAATTTCCGAAAACCGGTTCTTAGCGCACCCCTCCGTCACAGAAGGAACTCCCACCCCAAATTTCACACTTCTAGACCCAGCGGTTTTGGCAGGGCGGTGATGAGTGAGTCAGTCAGTCAGTCAGTGAGTCAGTGAGTGACTTTTCTCTTTTAGATATCAGATATATATTATGTAAGATATATCATTCATTAATTGCTGACAGATTTATCATTCATTAACTGTTATGTCATTTATATGGCTGAAAATCTCTTACAGAACCAGAGATGGTCTAGATAGACTAGTGCTTCTCAACCAGTGGAATAGGTACCACCACTGGTGGTTAAGAGGTTGTCTGGTGTACTCACAGGATGGCAGGCAGAGCTCTAAAATATGCTGTTCTACTCTCGAGAAAGCCCTCTTGTTCAACTTGAACCTCTTTTTGGTGTTTGTCACATTGTATCTAGATTCCCAATCCAGAAGTAGCCAGTTACTTATGGTGGTACTGAGTTACTTTTGGTGATACTTCAAGTTACTTTTGGTGGTAGGTAGCCTACATGAAGTAGAGGAGAAATCTTGAGAAACACAAAGCATAACAAGAAATAAAGACTTCTTCAAGGTATAATGCAACACAGTAAAACATCATAAAACAATAATTATTTGGAATAGTGGATGTGTTATCTGGCTGTGGGTGGCACAAGTGGCTAAGACACTGTGCCTGTTAACCAGCAGGCCAGGGTTCGAGACCCAGATCGGTCTGATAAGACAGGGTGAGCTCCTGTCCTAGCCAGGCTCTGCGACGCCAGCTGGATCCAATCGTATTGGCTCTGCCTTTCCATTGGACTCATTCAGTGGCGTGGAGAGGAGGGATTTGCTGCTTGGGTAACAGCCTATCCTCCATAACAATCTAACCCAGGCTTTCGTGCTTTGTATGCAGTGCAGAGCACGATACCATAGTCTTTCAAGACTGGCGGAGGCCTGGATGTGTTATGAATGAATAGAACAAATCAAAAATAATATAAGGGATTTCCATGTGTCAGAGTGAAATCAACACAGTACAATAAAATTGTTTCAGAATGCAACGAGGTGGAAATTTTCTATAAAATCTTTTATGACTGCCTGCAGTAATATCAAATGATGAACGATCCACATCTGGGAAAGTTAAACAAGTCTCCATGAAAGGAAGGAAAAATAAGAGCTACAAAAATAAAAGCAGCAGAATATTTCATTGTCTGTGAACTACACAATCAGTTCCATTAGTGGCTCGAGGTTATTTGGTCACTGGGCAGCAAAATAGGTGTCAGCTGCAAGAGTGTGGAGATAGTATAGTTGGTGCAATATTTCCTTGGGGAACTTCCTTGAAGTGGGGACTTGCAGGGACTAGGAAAAGAGGATCAGGTGCAATAGTGCAATATTGCACAATCTGTTGCAATGTTACACTATCTGCAATAGAGAAAAATGAAAAAACACAATCATATTGACTAATTATAGCAACATGGGCAAGATCATGTACCCTTTTTTCCTATCCTGGCTGCAGAATTCAGATCCAGTTTTGAATTAGGGAAGACATACAACAAATCTGTGCTCTGAAATATCACATGACTTCATCAGCAGGCCACTTATAAAGAGGATATCTTTTTTAAAACGCTTCATTTCTTTCATACTGATGACTAAGTGGTTCTGCAATAGATTAGAGCTAAGTGCTTTTGCTCTCAGTGATGCTCAGTGAATCTCAAATACCTCCTCCCATCCACCCACAGAAACCCTGGGGACATATTGCTTGCTTCCTTGATTATTATCAACATGTTGTACGCTTCCTTAAGTGGAGTTTTGTGCTGATATTTCAGTCTCCTGTGCAGTAAACAACAACATAGCCACCAGTCACACGAGCAAACAAAATGTAATTTACATTTGGGGGTTCAGCTGAGACTGTTGATCATTTTAAACGTTTATATCCTAAAGCATACCTGCATGTAAACTGCTTAAAATAATTCAAAATAATGTTTTTTAGAGTACCAAGCTTGTCTTCAGCTGTTTTAAGCCAACCATGCAGCCCATCTTTCCAAGTCAATTAGTTGCATCAGACCCAATAAACTCATTTTCCCAAGTATCGTCCTGTGACTTTAAAACAAATAGGATTACAAACATTCTGCATCTTGAACATTTACATGGAACTTTGAAATGAAAACTTTCAGTAACTGTGAACCCGGACCTTACGAATTACGATCATGGATTATGGTTTTGTATCCCAGAACCTCTAGGAAAAATTTAAGCAAATCAAAGATAGAGAATCGAAACATGATAGATGGCAGATTAAAATTAAATTTGGTAATAACAGTGCAATCCTAAGCATGTCTACTCAGAAGTAAGCCCCATTGTGTTCAATAGTACTTACTCCCAGGAAAGTGTAGTTCAGATTGCAGAGTGAATCTCAAATACTGTGTTATGTTTCTAATGCATTATTGTTCTTGAACGCAAGTGAGGTTCTTTCCAATGGTATAAACAATGAAATCATTTTCTGAGGAATGCAGCCTTAATGATCTTGCAAGTCCCTTTTATATTTATTTGTGCATTGTTTGTGCATTTCTTTGTGCATTTTTTAGTTGGAAAACAGTATATAAGTACTGTAGATAAACTAGATATTTCAACTCCATGATTCTGTGAAATGAAGGCCTTACATTGAACAAAGGAGGACACAGCACCTTTTGTGTTTTTAAAAAATACACAAGAATACATCTCTTGTCACATAGGAGTTGCAAAAACTACTTTTGGGCCAGACTAGAGAAGATGTTATTCGTGGTGTTTGGTCTTACATTTTTTAACAAAATATAAATAACAGTTGCATGGGATAGGGGAGATCAGAATTTTAATCTGCAATCAGAATTGCAGCCGGGCTAAAAAAAATTAGTGCTTTGTAGCGCTTGCTGGACCTCTAAATCCGATTCAAGTCTCCACAGCTATTCATATTCAAAACAAACAGAAAGCATAAAAACTTGATTAATACCACACCTAATTTGGCTGTAAAACTCTTCTTTCTGCACAACTGTTAAGAAAGACTAGGGTCCTGGGGAGTCCTCTGGTTTACATCTGGGTTACCGCCCTCGTGTAAAACTACGTTTCAAAACACTACAGGGAACTTTCATTCTAATTTCTTGAAAGAAGATGCCTGGCAGTGTTCCAAGGTCACGAGGCAATCAGGATCAGATCTAATGGCAGGCGTTCCTTTGCGCTGTATTTATAAGCAGCCGTTCCCTTCTTCTTCCATCATCTCAGAACACACATTTGTTCAGAAACAAGTGCTGAATTGATCTCTGCACCTGATCTTGACTATGAATCACACTACCAGCCAACTGAAAATTTGCAATGAATAAATAAATGCGTGCCCAGATATTGACTGGGCTGCCAGAAGGCCTGCATGCATGTCCCTATGATGGATGGAAGTGTTTTCCCAAGGCAAAAGCTGCTGGAGCTATGAAACACTCAGGCTGCAACTTTGAATATAATGTGCCTTACTTCTAAGTAGACATGAATAGGATTGCACTGTCAGACTTTTCATCCAGAGAGCAGTTAATTCATTGCATTGCCCAGGCCCTTAGACGACCATCTAAAAATAGCCTAATTTGCATAAATTGTAATTGCTGGTCAATAAATCTGGCTGGTCATCTAAGGGTTACTAGATTACTACTTACTTACTTTACTAATTACTTACTTTTTTTACTTACTTTACTATTTTGCTACTTTACATACCTTACATACCTTATGGGCTGTGGGTGGCGCAAGTCGCTAAGACACTGTGCCTGTTAACTAGGAGGCCAGGGTTCGATTCCCGGGTCGGCCCCACAAGACGGAGTGAGCTCCTGTCCTTAGCCCAGCTCTGCAACGCCAGCTGGATCCAATCGTATTGGCTCTGCCTTTCCATTGGACTAATTCAGTGGTGTGGAGAGGGGGGATTTGCTGCTTGGGTAACAGCCTATCCTCCATAACAATCTAACCCAGGCTTTTGTGCTTTGCATGCAGCGTATGCAGCGCTGAGCAAAATACCATAGTCTTTCAAGACTGACGAAGGCCTGCTATATACCTTACGTAGGGCACAATCCAGAAGTGCACTTGGGTTACACTATCTATCACTGGGCTGACCCAACTGCAAAATGGACCACCCTAGTCACTCTGGAAAAGGCTTGGGGCAGCGTAAGGCAACATAGGCTGCCCCAAGACTGGTGGACCTGGGCTGCCTTAACTGGGGCAGCCTAGGCAGCTCAGGAGAGGAACGTTGAGGTCATGTTTAGCATTGCCTAGGACAGAGCAGTTACTCTATCCAGAGCCTGTTTCCAGGGCAGAAATGCCCTCATCCAGCTCCTCAGTTATACCACCTCAGGAGCAGGTATAGTAATGAGTAGACCCATTGGGGTCCATGATAAGGCAGAGTAAGAATGGCAGTGTTGACTGAAATCTGAGTTCTTTGGCTAGCCTATCTGCAATCCCTGGCTCTCAACTTCAGGATATGGCACAACTCTGGCAGCCCACAAACCTGGGGATACAGCAGGCCACTCCAAGAAGCCCCTTGTATTCAAAGTAGACTGTACTAGCATCTCATCAGGGACTCCTTATAAGGCAGACACCACAGTTCATTGTGATCTGAGTGGGATCTACTCATGAGCAAGCCCTTCCCAGGTGTTACTGACGTGGTGCCTACTGAGCATGCTCTGGAGCATGTAGGCCAGCCCAGGTTTCCTGATTCTCTGGATGCAACTTAACTTTCTGCTCTGGATTCAGAATAAATGAGGCAAGCCAGCTAAGGCACTCCTCACTGCCCTAGCTCTGGATTGTGCCCTTACTTTACTATTTACTTACTTACTTACTATTTACTTACTTTAATAGGTGTGATAATGAGTTGTTAACCATTGTTTCCTCTTACTGAAAGCAGAAATAAAAATAGTGGGTCTTCAATTTCATACAAGGTGGTCATCATACAATTTTATATGTACAATTTTATACATAGTGGTCTTCAGTTTTACTTGTGCCATAATACCAAAAATGTTTGAGAGTGTCAATCCCCTCTCCCACCTGGGACCTAATACATGCACCCTGCTCCTATTGGCATTCACCCCAACCCCCATTCCACCCTCACAACATTATTTAATGTAACTAAATATTCTTATTAGAGAGATCAGAAAAGGCTACCATAAAAATGGCACTAGTATAAGCTATGTTAGCACAATTGCTAAGAACATAAGCAGGATTGGGACCTAATCTCTTGTGACCTGAAGGGTTATATCAGATGTCTCCCCTTTGACCTAGTACACCTGTACACTAGGTAGTACACTAATTGTATGCATGCTGATCTTCCCCATCTATCAACTGGCATGCTTAAATTCAGGAAGCCTTCTCTAGCACTTGCTCAACATCTAACAACTTTAAAAACGTTAACATGCAATGGAAAGCTAAATAGGCTGCTGAACGCCCAGTTACAGGCAACTACATAGAAGACCCTACAAAAAAGGTGCCAGGTTTAGACCTACCTCACCAGCATTGGTCAACTCCGAACAGGATCCTATCCAGGTATATTTTTGTTTTCCATAAGATTTGAACAGTGTGGGGAAAAACAGATTCTCTATGAATCCGTGTTATTGAAATAAACTTTATTTGTATAACCATTTGGTCATTACAAAACAGTTCAACTGATTAAAATAATATACATAGACAAAATATACATAAACTATTTTAGAAATAAGGCCGATACGAAGAGAATTCAATAAAACTTGTATAGGAAAACAGCTATACATCATACAGGGAACTTAGACCTTATCGTTTTAGTTTCCAAAGCAAATTTTGCGACTTTAAAGGTAATGTCATTATCGACATCACCCAAAAGCCAACATATGAGATTGATAAGTGGTCTATCACTGAAACCGATAATATAATCAGCCTATGTATCCATGTTATTTATTACTGGATTCCTGGTTGCTTTGCTGACATTTTGTTTCTCAGACACTTTTTGTATGAGTCACTAACATCAAATTAATTCTCTGGCCTTTATTCCTAACTAAATACTCAGGGCACACCTCCTCACCTTTAAAATACAAGCTCTTGTTGTGCTATTTGCTTTAAAGGTCAAGTGATCTTGGAAGAAAAGTTGAAACCCAAGTGTATAATTCTGGACAAAGGGGGACGATGCTCATTTGTTGCAAAACATTCATGCCTTACAGCACGTCACCCCTTGCAAGTCCACATAACCTCTTGAAAGCCTGTGCTCTGCCAGGACTATAATTTACTCCTCTCCCTCCTATAATTCTAGATTTTTTGTAAACTTGGATTCTTGGATTTCCAGGTAAAGTATAGCCTTTTGCCATTCACAGGGCAATCCTAACCCCTGATTAGGCCGGCATAAATTTTGGTGCAAGTCCCATGCTGACCTGGGTTTATCACAAAAAAAAGTCACAAGGCATTTCTGTGTCACTCCTGAGACAGTTAGCCCAGAGCATAGACTTGCGCTGGTCTGCCCATACCATCACAGCAATGGGGAGATGGGTGAGTTGTGCTGGCTAGTTAGGGTTGCACCCTCTGTCTCCTTCACAATCATAGCAATAGTTTAAATTATTAGTTAAGAAAAATAATCAGAACCACTTCTCAGAACCATATTGAAGTAATTCAACAATTTCAACTACTACTTTCTGCATGTATCCCCAACAAAGCACAAAGCACATCTGATTGGTTTGTGGGCCACATTTATTCAAATTACATGTCATCATCACCATTATAGTTAACAATATGTATATAATGTTTTTTTTTCCTTACAGTGACCACAATGTAATAAAATGGTTTACAAAAAATCCAGACAACTAAATACAGTGGCGCCTCACATAAAGAACGCCTCACGTAAAGTATGTTTCACGTAACTGAAATTTCTCTAGGATTCTGCTTCACATAAAGAAAGTGCTTCACGTAAAGAAAACATTCGTTGGCAGTTGGGGCAGACGCGCTGGCCGGCAGCCTGTTTAAAAAGCATCAGGGCTGCCTAGCGCACCTACCCATAGTGAAAGCAACACTTCTATGCTGTTCCTCCTGTGGCCGGATGTCCGCTGGGCAGAGGGAGAGAAGAGCAGTGGAGAAGAGGGAAGCAGCTCAGGGCTAGCCAGAAGGGAGCTGGGGAGAGAGGGGCTCAGGATGGAGAGAAGGAGAAAGTGGGGAGACACTTGGAAGGTGTCTTGGAATGCAGCCTCCTAACCATGTCTACCCAGAAGTAAGCCCCATTATGTTAAATGGGTCTTACTCCCAGGAAAGCGTCTTTAGGACTGCAGCCTAAGTAGACTTCATAAGATCAAGCACATTGAATGCATGTTTTGAATTCAATTCCAGTGTTTTGTCATCATTTTTACATCCAGTTAATATTTTTATATGAATATTTTTGGGGTTGTGGAACCAATCGTCTGAGTTTCCATTATTTCCTATGGGAAAATCCGCTTCACATAAATAATGTTTCATGTAAAGAACATGCCTCCGGAACAAATTAAATTTGTTACGTGAGGCGCCACTGTACTAAAGTTCTCCCTGTCACAGTCTTAACAAGATGCAGAAGAAACACCAGCAAACAGCCACCAGAAAAATGCTGTCTTGGGTTGCATATGTAAAACAGATGTACCATGTCTCCCAATACTCCTGCCCTAACTGCAGTATTACTTAGGGGCGGGGGGGGGGGGGGTTGGGCAGGTGACACACAGCTACTTTCCATTTTTCTCTTTTGCATCAGCCCACTCTTGATTTCATATTGAAGACTGCTTATAATCCCAGCTTCTCAATGTAAACCTCCCCACTCCCATATGGGACCAAGGAAGCTAATTCACACCACCTTCCTGAGCTGAGAAGAGTTAGACTTCAACTCTTGATAATAGGTCATACATCACTGAGCTGAGCAGCCTTTGGAGACCCCACCACTTGGGGTTTTGGGTTTCCTCCTGTCCTATTGTATAGGAGGAGGTCCATCATGGGGGTGACACACTGGTCGCCTGATCCAGGTAATGCAAAACCTAGTGACATAACTAAAAATTTTAAACATTACAGAGATTATATACATAAAATATTCTGAACTTTCTAAAGGACAAAATGCTAGGTATTAATACATCAGGGAAAGATGTGCTTAGCATAATTTGTTAAAATACCCTTAGCACTGACCATAGCCAAAACAATTATGATACACTGACCTAACATGCTGGAAAATTTGTGAAAAAGTACACAAATACAGGTATTTGAGATGTGCTATTGTTTAGGGAACAGATAAGCTTTATGCAGGCAATCACTCTTCCAGCCAAATCCAGAGTAACTACAGGAGCACATAAGAGACATTACGTGCACCCATAGTTACTGCACCACCTAGTGAAAACCTATGGGAAATTCATATTGCAATCCAGAGTAAATTGTTCTTACACCGGAGCAAGGACTCCCCATAGTTACTCTGGACTTTGCCCTTCTTTTCCTCTTCAGATTTGGTATCTGCACACCCAGAATTTCCCTGTTAAACTCTGACTCTTACACTGTGCATGGACTTTTTAAACGTCAAATGTATTTGCATTAAAAAAGAAACATAGATATGCTGTCAGTTACGTTTTCTTCTGCACGTGGATGTTTTCCAAATTAAAACAGTTTGGTGAACTTGGATTATATAACAAGTACACATGAGTGATAAAGCCAGGAGTTTCTGGTTACACTGGTGTGATATTGTCTTCAGGGTCTTTCTCTCCCAAGTTAATGCTGCCTGTAATAGTTGAGTCCTCATGAACTGCAGGTTTGTCCCTTTTTCTCCCTGAACAACATGGTAGTTGACCACAAAAATACATATATATCCATGGATTAACACAGCTGTTAAGATTTCCTAGGAGCATAAGAATGGCTATCACTGGACCTGAAAGGAAAGAATGTACAAATAATTCACAGAAGACAGTTTAATATACAGGGGAAAAATATCTTCCCCTGATTTAATTGATCTGTTATTTTCTTATAATTTTCCAGCTTGCCCCAAGAGAAAGATTTTATTGTCTGTTACATTTTCTAAACCAATTTTCAATTAACTAGTTTCAGATTATTAGTAAGTTCACTGCAAATGTTCACAGGCAGTATATAACATATCACAGAGGAACTGCAAATGCTTCCCATGATAAAGGATTACTATGAAACTACTTTCACCAGCTACCATATTTCATGATTAATTTAATTATGGGCGCAAACCAGAGTAACTACGGGGAGTCCTTGCTCCAGTGTAAGAACAATTTGCTCTGGATTCCAATATGAATTTCCCAAAGGTTTTCACTAGGTGGTGCAGTAACTATGGGTACATGTGATGTCTCTTACGTGCTACTGTAGTTACTCTGGATTGTAGGGCAAGTTAAGCAACCACATGGATGTCAAGTATTTCAAGACTAGGTTTTAATAATTTTTTAAAGAAAAGTCATAATTTTTATGGTTCAATTTTTACAGACAGTAGTTCAACCTGACAAATACTGTGGTGTTATAAATGCTGGATTAGGTATAAGAGCCTTGCTAATTTTATGAAACTATGGCTGCAATCCTAAAGGCACTTTCCTGGAAGTAAGACCAATTGAACTCAATAGAGCTTACTTTTGAGTAGACATGGTTAGGATTGCACTCAAAATCCAGAGTAACTACAGGAGCACATAAGAGACATTACGTGCACCCATAGTTACTACACAACCTAGTGAAAATCTATGGGAAATTAATATTGCAATCCAGGGTAAATTGTTCTTACACTGAAGCAAGGACTCCCCATAGTTACTCTGAATTGCACCCTATTTGGGATGCTTATTTTTGTCATAATTAAATTGATATGTCAGTGATCTGTCTATCACATGCACTCTGATTTACTGTGTATTTACTAACAAAAACCAAAAACACCTTTCCTTCTTAGAAGACAATCCCTCCAATCCAGAGTAACTATGGGAGCACGTAAGAGACATTACGTGTACCCATAGTTACTGCACCACCTAGTGAAAACCTATGGAAAATTCATATTGCAATCCAGAGCAAATTGTTCTTACACCAGAGCAAGAACTCCCCGTAGTTACTCTGGATTGCGCCCAATATCTCACATGCAGTCCCATACTTAGTAGGTTTGCGCAGAAACATGTCTCAGTGTAAAGTACTACCACAAAGGTCTACTTGGGTTGCATCAAAAGCCATAAAATAGTGCATTCATATATCAGTGTCTCAGTGTAAAGTACTGCTACAGTGTAAAGGACTGCAACATAGGTCTGCATAGAGTTTCATCAAATGCCAGAAAATAGTGCATTCATATACCACAAGATGTGTATACATATACTCTCTCTCTCTCTGTGTGTGTGTGTGTGTGTATACACACAGTGTTTCTACCAGTATTACAAAGAATAATGTAAAGAGCTTTTTTTTTACCAAATGTCAAAAATCCTGACCTCTTTCCCCACAGCTGAAAATAAAGTAATTCAGACATAAAAGTGCACCAGGGTATGATTATCAGCTATCAAAAAAATTGTTTTACCTTCAGTTCTGGCATCGGTTGGATGCCATGCAGTCCACAACTGAGCAATGAAGAAAGGTGACCAGCAGAAAACATAAGCAACTACTATTACTACTGTCATTTTAATCGTTTTTATCATAGCCTTTGACATACTGGATGCATTGCTCGCCTGGGTGGGCAATACTTGCTTCTGATGTGTGATTTCAAATTCATTGTTGCTTTTCAAATGCACATTCCTCTGGATTGCTCTGCAGATCCTGATGTGACATACGGTGAGGACCATGGCAGGAAGGAAAAAAATAGCAACTGAAATCCAAGTCACATACAGTTTTGTACCCCAGGGCTCAATGAATTTGGCTTGGCAGTCATAGATGCCTGGGGATACCTCATTATTCCGAAAGATAAACATCTGGGGGATACTAAAGATTAAAGAGATGAACCAGCTGGTGCAGATACAGGTATTCCAAGGAGCCCCTATCTTTTGGAAAGAGACTGTGGGGTAGCAGACCGCTTGGTATCTGTCCAACGCCATCACAACTATCATATACGTCGAGGCAAACATACTCAACAGCTGGAGGTAACTGACGGTTCTGCATATGATATCAGGACCTAGAAAAATATCTGTAATTTTCCAGAAGAGCAGAGGGAGGATTTGAAAGAAGGCAACCATCAAGTCTGCAATGCTGAGGTGAAGCAAGAACACGTACATCCTAGACAGCTTCAGCCTTCTCCTCCATAACACCAGCAGAAAGATAAAATTGCCCACAGACGCAGCCATGAACAACAGTCCCAACACAGCAATCTCGACCCGAGCCAATTGTTCATCTCTTGGTGGCCTTTCAGGCAGAGCTGACATATTTGTGAAATTGAGAAAATTATGAAGAAATGGGGTCTTAGCTCTAGAGATGTTATCTTGAGGAGAAAATGAGAAATTCTTCATCCTACCACAGGAATAAATTTCCAGAACTGTTACTTAGGTTATCAGCGGTGCAGGACACACTAGGAAATATGCCGCCGCCAGTTGTTTCAGTGTGCCTTGTAACATCTGGATTCATGGTTCAGTGAGCTTCCATTCTGATGCAACTCCCTCGCTCCCATCCATGCAAAAAGAAGAAAAAAAGCCCCTACTCTCAACAAGGAGAGTTTTCTGTAACTTGAGAGGCTATAGTTGTCCTTAGCCAAGAGGAATCAAAAAATAAATCTCAATAATATTAAACATACATTTAAAAAAAGGTAGGGTTAAATTAAACACCTTTCCCGTCAATCGAAAATTAATAGCAGGCACGTCACAGGTTAATACAAACATTTATATATGGGATCATTGCCAGGAATCTATAATACTCATGCTCTCCAGGAGATGAATGTTCTATATACTTAAAAATTTGTACCTTTTGGACTGGACTTCATAAAAATGTTTTGGATTTCTAGGACAAAAATAATATACGAATCATCAGTGGGGCTAAGATCAGTGTTTAAGGGCATATATCAGTGTTTGGGGCAAAGATCAGTGTTTAAGGAAAAGGGGGATTCTCACCAATGTTTGTCTTCCTCCCCAATTAAAAAGTTCTTTCTTGTTTTTCATGAATGAAGTGCTACAAAAATATCTTTTTTCTCCAATGTGAAGCAGAAGGTAAAAATAGGGATTCTTTGATAATTCAAAATACGTTTGTGCAAAACAGATTCTATATCTTCAGATTAGATATTAGTTCATATGGGAAGAAGTGCCAGGATGCTCGGAAATGCTGATGTGAAAAAGGAAAGTCAATTGGTGACAGATTAACACATTGAGGCTGCAATCCCAACTTCTTTTAGGCTGGCATAAGCCCCGCATAAATCATGTGTTGACCCAGGGGGTGTCACAAATGGTTGATGCACAGGGGATGTTATATGCATGGGGGGATGTTATACATGGAGGATTGATGTGTGGTGGATGATGTGTATGAGGGCATATTGCTGCACGTGGGAGGGTTTTGCACAATGGGGGGTGTTGCACAATGTGGGATGGTGTATGGGGGTATTTTACTCCTACAACATGGGTGCATTTCCCTAGTTTTACATATAATGTAAGGTGGAGCCCATACAATGGGTACAGTACTAAACATATGAATAGAGGACATTGTAGGATGTTAGTCTACAATTCCCATATGGCCCCCCTTCTGTCTCCCCTATTATCATAAACATGGAATAAAAACTTTCTAGGACTGGTGGCATAGCTCGATAGGGGCAAAGCACAAAATTTTGCAGGGACTCTCACTGTGGCATGCAGACAGCCCCTCTGGAGGCTCTTCTGGCTATGCCACTGTATAGAACACACATTATTCTTTATGTCTTACTTCCACCAGTTCAGCACATACAGAGCATTTGCACATTGGGGAGGTGTTGCTCATTTCCTCTGGCAGTTCTGGCATCTGGTCACCCAGACAGCAATGCCCTTTCTTTCCATCATGCTGCGGTTGTGACTGATTGCCAGGGACTCCTGGGCTTCCTAATATGGATCCACAGCTGTTCCTTGTTCTGTACAGTGTAAGTGGCTACTCACTCTTGCAGGCTATTGTTTTTCTTTACTGTGAGCCAATTTTTGCTTGCATGTTTTTCTTGATGAACTCCTACCTCACCTTCTGGCTCTGTTTATAAAGTTACTTTTAGAGAAACCCAAGTCCAATTCTGTGCTAACTCAGGGAGCTTGGAGGAAATCCAGGTTCTTTGCTTAGTTTGGATGGACATTCGATATTCCCTGATGTGGAGAAGGAATTGTGTTTGGTTTTAGGGGAAAGAACAGAACCAACATCCTTCATTGTTTACACCAAGGAGAGAAATCATACTGGAACAGCTGCAGCTTTTACAATTTGCGCTGTAATGAGGTTGGTGAAATTGTCCAGTTATAGGTTATTTAAGCTGCAATCTGGTGCCCACTTTCTTGGGAATAAGAAAATAGAGCTTACTTCTGAGTAGACATGCATAGAATTTTACTGTAAGCCTCAATTAATTCAAGTATACTTACTTCAGGGCATAATGGGGGGCAGCGTGGTAAGTATTGCTGGTGCTGCAACGTGCCATCATACCAATTCTTCACCATCAGAACCATAGTGGGCATTATGAAAACCTGATTACATGTAGTGTTGCTGCACATTACTGCTACCATTGTTGCTACAAAACCATACTGCTCCCATAGCTACACTACTACCAGTGTTGCCACAATACCAGTGCTGCTACAGTAACATACTGCTCCCCTAGCTACACTACCTCTTAAATACATGTCTTAAAGTTGACATGCATAGGGCTTGCACAGTTGAGCAACAATTTTTCTGTTCTTGCAATTAATCATCTATTTATCTAGTTACAATGTATTTGTAAGTAGAAGTATAAGTACTTATACTTCTACTTACTTATGTATTTGTAACTAGCAAAATATACCCATGTTGCAGGAGTAAAATAAACCTCTTATCCCCCCTTGCGCATCACCCCCATGCACAACAGACTCCTCCATGCACAACAGACCCCCCATGCGCAACAGACTCTCCCATGTGCAACAGACCCTCCCACGCGCAACATATCCCCCATGCACATCAACCCCTCATGTGCATCAGCCCATCAATTTATTTAAATTTATTTAATTGAATTATAAAATTTTATTTTAAAATTTAATTAATTAATTAATTAATTAATTAATTAATTAATTAATACTTTTTGAAAATTTTAATTAAAAAGCCATGGACTTTGAAATTGTTTGCCACTACCAAATAAATAGCCTAGATTAGAATAGTGTTTCTTTACTGGGCAGTGACTTTTGATCAGAAAAGTATCTAACCCAGGCTGCAAAGCCTGGGGGTGCCACAAAAGTGCCATAAGGCACTTCTGCATCACTCCTGGATGGGCTAGGCCAGTGCACAGAAATGCGCTGGCTACCCTACCCCACCATGGGAACGAGGAGTGGATGAGTTCTGTCACTTAAATTAGTATTTTTTACAAATGGGGGGAAGGCTCTGAACCAGAAATTAATAGGATATTACCATGGGATCTTTTTATCTTGGAAATAAAGAAAATAATGCTTCAACTACAAAAGAAAGTTTTATTTTTATCTTTAACTAGCCACTCTTTCAGTTATGTACTCGCAAGCACTCCTAAAACTGATACCAAGCACAGTAACAAGAAAAATAAAAAAACTCATTGAACTCCCCTTACCAGCAGCTTTTTGCCTTAGCCTTGACTTCTCTCTCTCCCAACTCCTCAAAGGAATCTTAAAAGGCCTCTCCTTGCTCCCCAGGTGTAAGTAATCAAACCAGAATATTGCCTTGATAATTGTCTCCCTGGCCTATACGTTCTTTTTCTGTAACAGTATTGTCCTATATCGGTGGATCGTGACCCATCAGCCAGGGAAGCAACTGTGTCTGCTCCATTACTTCTCTTCCATAGGAATTTGGGAACCACTGGCTCGTAACAACTTATGTTGTTATCTGGCACGTAACAACTTATGCTCACATAAGCAAAGATACTGAACTACAGATGACTTGGCTTCACGGTTTGGCTATAAATAGCCTCTGGGGTATCTGGGATAGCTCAATATAATTAGAATAGCATAAACATAAACTGAGTTCCTTCGAGGAACAGAATGATTGCTAGAAGATGTACACATCTGTAAAAGCAGGATTACAGAAAGAATAATATTTACTGCCTCAGCATGTAGGGTTATGAAGGGAACATGTAAGATATTCTGCAAAATTCCTTAGGGCTTTAAGTTTTCCATAAATCAGCTATAAATTATGTGACAAACCTGAGAGGGTTTCAAACCATATGAGGCGGTATTTTTTGCCATGTTTATGGCTCAAAGCCATTATTATAGTGTTGTATGGGGGAGAGTGTTGTGCAGGGAGGGTGTTGCAGGGTTTAAGCAACCACCACTGCACAGGGAGTGTTGCAAGGGGTTGTGTTGCACAGGGTGTTAGGCAGGGATGGGCCTGGGCCACCCCAACAACTGGTTTGCCAGCCGTTGGGGGGCAGAGCCGGGGTTAGAGGCGGGGCCGGGGTCAGGGGCAGAGCCGGGGTGAGGGAGAGACACTGCGCAAGCCCCATGGTTGGCGCATGCGCAGTGCATCTCCTCCAGCTATTTTTTTGTTTGAAAAACAAGCAAAATGAGTTGGGAAATATAAGTGCTTAGGAAAAGTGCCAAGTATTGCATCGAAGCAGTCCCTGAAGCAATCAAATGAGGACTTTTACACACACACACACACACACTCAAACACAGTTGTGAGGTCTACTTTGCTCTGACTACTGAGACAAAGACATGTAATCAACTTCCTTTGCCTTTGCTGTATTGTTACCCTGAGTCTTGTGGGTCTAGTAGTCAATCAAAACTAAACAGCCTGTTTATGTGGGGAAAGCCTTATGTTTTTGTCAATGATTATGAAAATACTAGAAAAAGATCTACAAAAAAGAGCAAAAAGATCGAGAAAGAAAGATCTAGACAAAGCAGAGCCAAAATGAACAGGACTTTAATGGATTTGTCAGAGTGGCTGAGAACCTTTGCTAAGTTGCTACCAGGAGAGAAGATTCTGTAATCATAAAATAATCATTTACAGGAAAAGTCACGGTCGAAAAAGGGGGGAGCTGGAAAAAAGTGCCCCAACACAAATAGCAAAAATTCATCAAGAGAGGAATAGAAATAACTGGGCACAAGAATAACCCAAGGAGTTGTACTAAATAGAACACATTCAGCTACACTAGAATTCTGAGATTTGGGGAAGATCTAAAAGTCCAGCAGGCTGTAGCTTTGCAGTGGAATGAGGTTTATGCCAACTGATGTATATTACGTGTTTAGCTTACATCTGTGATGTTTTCAGTGGTCTTCAAAAAATATCATGGGTATGCCAATCCCATCGGGGAACAAGGATTCACAGCATCTCCCGGTGTGTGTCCACCACAGCAAACCTGGGTTGGTTGTGATGTAAGGTTGGGTCATGGGGTGGATATGGGGAGAATTTAAAGGGGAATTATTTAAAAAATCTAAAATTTTAAAAATTAAGCATGTGGCTTACTTCCGAGTAGACCTGCATAGGATGGTGCTCTGAGGCTGCAGTCCTTTCCACTCTGCCCTGGGAGTAAGCCCCATTGACTGGGATGCAGCTTACTTCTGAGTAGACCTGCACAGTGCTCTGAGGCTACAGCAGCCAGCCGGGCATCTTTTAATTTTTAAATTTGCCGCTCATACCAGCAGTCCGGAGAAGCGCCCCAGAAGCCTCAGCGGCTTGGGAAAGAATAGCGCTGAGGCTTCTGGGGCGCATCACCAGACTGCCACTAGGGGCGGCAAATTAAAAAATAAAAAGATGCTGAGCTGGCTGCTGCTGCGCACCACACCAGCGAACCGGTTTGGCTGGTTGGGGGGGGCCCCCGCCGCTACCAGTTTGGTAGCGGCGGGGAAATGGGAACTACCGGTTCCCAAGAACCGGCCAGAACCAGCCTGGGCCCACCAGTGGTGCACACACACGAACACACAAAGAAGTGTAACTTTGTACAGATCAGTGGGGAAAGCCTTGGCTTATTTATCAGAATTGTGTTTTCAAGATTTTTAAGTAAGAAAATTCTGATCCTGGCTACTTTCCTTTCTCCTTCTTATTTCTCTAGCTCCATTTAGTTCTTCCAACTCAGGAGACAATATTGTGAAGTTTGATCTCTGTGGAGATGGGATAGGCTGATACAATGTCTTCAATTTCCAGCAAAATAGTGGAAGATTCTCCTACTCAAAGGTCGGTCATTGGGCAGAAACCCTGACAATGTGGACACCATTCACTGGTCCAAAGGCCACATTCCCACCTCCCAGTACAGTGACCCTTGCACCACTAATGAGGTGAAGAGCCTGCAGCTGGGAGATTTCTGTTGCTGGATCTGCATCCCCTGTGAGCCCTTTTGAGTACCTGGTGGATGAGTTCACCTGTGTGGCCTGTGTCCCTGGGCGATGGCCCACTGCAGAACTCAGCAGCTGCTATGACTTCCCAGAAGACTACATCAAGTGGGAAGATGCCTGGGTGATCAGCCCCGTGACTATCGCTTGCCTGGGATTCATCTGCACTTTCCTGGTGGTGGGGGTCTATCAAGCACAACACTTCTCTGGTCAAGGCCTCAGGGTGAGAGCTGTGCTACATCCTCCTCTTTGGAGTCTTCCTCTCCTACAGCATGACTTTCTTCTTCATTGCCAAGCCCTCACTGGTGATTTGCTCTTTGCGTCGCCTGGGACCTCCTTCATCATTTGCTACTCTGCCCTGTTGACCAAAACAAACTGCATTGCCCGATAAACATCGGTGAAGAATGGGGCTCAGTGGCCCAAATTCATCAGCCCCTGCTCCTAGGTCCTGATCTGCCTGAGCCTCGTAATGGTAATGGTGCAGATTGTGGTGCTGTCTGTGTGGCTGATCTTGGAGGCTCTAGGCACCTGCAGGTACACCCTCCAAGAGAAGAGGCAGACGGTCATCCTGAAGTGCAACATCAAGGACACCAGCATGGTGATCTTGACTTATGACGTCATCCTGATCATCAAGTGTACTGTGTATGCCTTTAAAACAAGGAAATGCCCAGAAAACTTCAACAAGGCCAAATTTATTGGTTTCACCATGTATACAGCATGCATCATTTGGCTGGCCTTCCTCTCCATCTTTTACATGATGTCCAGAGTTAGTCTTTCTATCTCTGTTCCCCATCAGTTGCCAGCGTCTGTTCCCTAGCATCTTGCTAGAATTTGTTTCTCTCTGACATCTCACCCCCTGAACACACTGCAGAGAATTTTATGAATAGGTGAAAGACGGAATGGAGTTCACCAGAGCAGCAGGACTTTTCGGGTTCCTGTTACGTTCCTGTAGGCTTCAAATCTTACAAACAAAAGGCATTTTCATTCTTTGACAGATTGCCAGGGACTCCTGGACTTCCTAATACGGAACCACAGCTGTTCCATAGTGTTGTTGTTTTTCACGTATATTCTTTTAGCCTATATGTTTTAATTGTTTTTATTGTATTGAACTACTTATGTTTTAAACTATGTTTTATGTCTGCCGCCTTGAGTTGGGCTAAATAGCCTGAGAAAGGCGGGATATACATTTTTAAAATAAAATAAATAAATAGTGTTGATATTTGTGTGGAACAATACCATGTGTTGTTCCATATAATACTCTGCAGGACTCTGTCAGTCTTGAAAGACTATGGTATCATGCTCGGCGCTGCATACGCTGCATGAGAAGCACAAAAGCCTGGGTTGGATTGTTATGGAGGATAGGAGGATACCCAAGCAGCAAATCCCCCCTCTCCAAACCACTGAATTAGTCCAATGGAAAGGCAGAGCTGATACGATTGGATCCAGCTGGCCTGAGAATCCAGCATATAACATAAAGATTGGTTTAGGGCACAATCCAAAGTAACTATGGGGAGTCCTTGCTCTGACGTAAGAACAATTTACTCTGGATTGCAAAATTAATTTCCCTTGGTTTTCACTAGGTGGTGCCATAACTACGTTGATGTAAATGTATCTTACGTGCTCCTGTAGTTACTCTGGATTGTAGGGTTAGGCTGCAATCCTAAACACACTTTCCTGGGAATAAGACTCATTGAACACAATGGGCTTATTTTTGAGTAGACATGGTTAGGATTGTGCTCTTCGTGCAGTTGTGATTTTGGAGACATCTACATCTACAGTATTTATATACCGTTTTTCAACTGAAAAGTTCACAAAGTGGTTTTCAAGAAAATGAAAAAATAGCTATTCCCCTTTACAATGTGTAAAGGATTCCCCTTTACAATGTGTACCTTCTAGTTCACAGTAAAGTCCATAAAAGTTGCATGGATATATCCCTCTAGCTATGCCATTGTACCACATGGTTGTGCAATTGCATATACAATTTTACATGGAAAAACAATCAGAGGCATCTGGAAAAACAATGGGCATCTGGATACATGTGAATTGGAAGGATTTACAGTATCTTTTATATCTGTAAAAAAAGGATTTTTTGTATCTTTTATATATGTACAGTATTTTTTTATTTTGATATACAGTATATTTTTAAAAAGATTTTTAAGTCTTTTATATTTTGATCATTATATTTGATTTGATCAAAATATGAAAGATTTTTGAGAAATTTATGGTTTGGTTTTTTATTTTAAACAACTCAAAAGAGGAGACTGAGGCTGCAATCCTACAGACACTTTCCTGGGAGTAAGATCCATTGAACACATTGGGGCTTACTTTTGAGTAGACATGGTTAGGATTGTGCTCTAAGAAACTAAAGATGCCATTTCTCTAAAGCTAATCCTCTTATGCCCAGATATCAGTGGGGTTGCTTCTGAGTCAACTGCCTGCAGAGAAACCATGCATCATGTGGTTTTGATGCACTAAACAAGTGCTAAACAAGTTACCAATGATGATGACTGCCTGTGTCCTTGGTTTTTTTTTTCTTTAAAATTACACTAGCAATACTCCTCCAAAGAAAGTAACTCATCCACTTACATCAGACGACAATCTGAGATGCAATTTAAATTACGATAAAATATATACCATAGCTCCTTTCCCCCTATAATTCTCAGTTTAGCAATCAAGTTCTTGAACTAGGGTCTAATAACAGGGTAGGACTAACACCACAGCAGGAGATTAGTACAGTACATGCATCCTTTTTATCTCCTGGGAGACCCTGGCTGTAATAGTCAGCTTTTAACCTGCTGTCAATGAAACCTGCCGTGTTATTGTGCAAGGGGTCCAGAGGTTAACCTAGGCTTCTTATGTAAGTGAATAGCTTTCACTGACTACAAAAAGCACCACTTACTTCAGAGAAGCTCTGTTTGCAGATCAACGTTGCCTGGGAGGCTCTTTACACTCCAACCCAACTAAAGTCTGGTTGTGAACTCTCTCTCTCTCTAAATATCTATGGTGTTGCACTAAAAAAATAAACTAAAAATTAAGTGAAATTGCTTTGAAACAGATAATTAAATTGAAAAGAAAACCACAGGAAGAAAAGGATTGTGCAAAATCAAAAGTATACAGGAGGAAGAAAGATTCAAGGAACCAGGAAGACAAGAAAACATGTTTATTTCTGCAAATTCACTTTTTTCTTAAACTGGGAACATTTGCAAAGTGAATAATTACATTGAAAACAATTTTCTTTTTTCCCAATTTGGGCTGCCCTCTAGTGTTTGAATAGAAAAATATGTTTTGCCTTTATTGATTTTCACTGATTCAAACAACAACTAAATATTGAAGCAAATACGGTATTTCCTAATATTATTTCCATGGGGTGTCAGCTGAAAGGTAGTAACATGTATTGCATAGATAAATCTCAGGTTGCAACATGAATTGCACGGATAAACCTCCCTGTACAGGCAGTAAGCCATATTTCTAAACTCCTTATTTAATTATTTAAATATTTCTTTAAATAAATATTTTAAATAATTATTTAAATTATTAAATAATTGTTTCCTACGTTTTCCTCTCAAGCAGGTGACATTTCAGTAAGTAAAATCCATGCCAGCTGGCAATCAAATGTCATGTCAAGACAACCAGGTATAAATTGTGTTTATCAAGCAAATTTCCATAAACACTGATTTCTATAATTTGGCTACTTATGGAGATAAGGGAGGGGGGACTGGGACAAAATCCCCTCCCCACAAAATAATTTCTAATAACTTCAGCCAAGCACCACACACAGATTTTTACATTGTTTCTGCAACCTCATGGCTGAGGAACTGTGGCTGCAATCCTAAAGACACTTTCCTGGGAGTAAGACCCATCAAACACAATGGGGCTTATTTTTGAGTAGACATGGTTAGGACTGTGCTCTTAGTGCAGTTGTGCAGCCAAAGGGAGTGCAAAACATCTAGAGCAGTGTTTCTCAACCAGTGGTATGGGTACCACCAATGGTACTTGAGGTGATGTCATGGTTATTTACACTGGACACCTGTCAAGACCAGGATTGTGATACAACAAATATGCGTAGGTTGCTTTACTCTGTTGGCAAAGCTCCAAAGCATGCTTTTCCATGCTTTAAAAAGTTTTTCCAATCACCCTGAGCCTCTTAGGTTGCAATTCTAAAGACACTTTCCTGGGAGCAAGACCCATTGAACACAGTGGGGCTTACTTTTCAGACAACATGGTTAGGATTATGCTCTTACTGGTGTTTGTCGCCATTATAAGTTACTTCTGGTGGTATTTTGAACAGGTGGCGCATGTGAAGTGGTACAGCAGAGGACAAACTTTGAGAAATATTGAGCTAGAGAAAGGATCTCCACCAGTAGATAATGTGTACAATGTGGCACATTAGTGTGGTATGGGCGTTTAGGGAGGCCCCACATTTCCATCAGCAGTAAGATGTGTCTTTTCAACCTTCAAAATTGATGACGTGCCTTGACCCTTTTTGCATCTTCTCAGTGACCTGTGAGATGAGAAAGGTTGAAAATGGTTGGGCAACAGGTTTACTGGTACAGGCAAATCAGCAAGAGATTTACGTGGCCCCTCACCGTATCATAAAAAGGTAAAGGTGTCACCTGCAGGTTACACTACTAGTTATGACAAATTGTAAGGTTCGGAGCTCATCTCCATTTCCAGGCTTTTAATGCCAGCATTGTCCAAAGACACTTCTGTGGTCATGGGGGCAAAGGCGCATGGAATGCTGTTTTATCTTCCCACCGAGGTGGCACTTTTTATCTACTTGCATTTGCCTGCTTTCGAACTGCTAGGTTGGCAGGAGCTGGGCTAAGGATGGGAGCTCACCCCGTCTCGCAGCACTCGGATCTCAAACTGCTGACCTGCCAATCGGTGACTGATCCAAGCCCTGCCACAACCCCTGGACCTGGAAGCATGAAATCTGGGGAGAGTATTTCTGATGTGACTCACCAAGAAATGATGCTGAAAAATTTAATCCAGTTAACATCCAGTTAATTTGGTGCCCAGTGCTTGGTGTGCATGGGGTGGTGGCGCACATGGGGGTGAGGAGTATGATGCACATTGGGGTGGTGGTGCACGTGGAGGTGGTGGGCATGGGGGTGGTGCCTGTGTGTGTTGCATAGGGGGGTGTTGCAGGGTTTAGGCAACAACCACTGCACAGGAAGTGTGTTGCACAGGGGGTGGGGTGTTGCACAGGGTGTTAGGTTAGAAATATTCTTGAAATTTCACTCCCACAGCATGGGTACATTTCGCTAGTTTCTAATACATTTTGACTTGCAGTACAAGCAATGTCTTGTAGAACAAGCAAAAAATAATGTCACCTGGGATACAGCTGGTTTCAGTGCTCTGCCAGCATCTGCTCAGCCTTTCCTAGAGAACAACCTACGCATGTCTACTCCAAAGTAAGCCCTATTATAATCAGTGGGGCTCACTCCTGTGTCAGATTGCAGCTTGAGAGACCCAAGAAACAAGGTGTCTACTTAAAAGTAAGCCCCATTGTGCTTACTCCTTACTCCCAGAAAAGTGTGTTTAGGAACGCATCATAAGTGCAGGTTAATTTGTTTTATTTTTCTTTATATTTTGTATTTTCTTTATTATTTGTATTCTCTTACAGTATTGTAATCTTTTTTATATGAATTTTTTTGGGTTGTGGAATGAATTGTCTGAGTTTTCATTAATTCTTATGGGAAAATTGGCTTTGATTTACAAATGTTTTGCATTACAAGCATGATTTCAGAACGAATAACCAAGGTACCACATTCAAGGCAGTGGCTCTTACTTCCCGAGTAAACATGCCTAAGGAATGGTGCTGCATCCTAGGCACTCTTTCCTGGGAGTAAGCCCATTCAAGGCAATGGCTCTTACTTCCCAAGTAGGCACACGTGGAGGATGGTGCTGCATCCTATGCACTCTTTCCTGGGAGTAAGCCCATTCAAGGCAATGGCTCTTACTTCGAGTAGGCGCGCCTGGGGGATGGTGCTGCATCCTAGGCACTCTTTCCTGGGAGTAAGCCCATTCAAGGCAATGGCTCTTACTTCCGAGTAGGCGCGCCTGGGGGCTGTGCTGTGAGGCGGCCAGGCGTCCCTCTTTCCTGGGAGTGAGGCCGTGGAGGGCAGGGCCTTCCTTCCGAGGCGGGGCAGGCGAGGGCGGTGCGGGGGCCGGGCCTGGCCTGGCCTGCAGCCGGCGGTAGTGACGTGGTCGGCCATGGCTTCCGTCACCGCCCCAGCTGGGGACAGTTGGGAGGCCCGGGACAGGCAAGGCTGAGGGAGGGTCGCTCGTGGCCTCTCCGGAGCCTGCAGGTGGGTCGGGGCTGGGCCTCGCCTGGCTGTGCTGGGGTCCCTCAGCTGGGCCGCTAAAGGGCGCTGTGGGAGGGCGGAGAGGGCCCTCAGGCCTGCTGGGGGTGGCTGTGCCTGTGGGGGGAGTGTGTGTTTGTGTGTGTTGGGGGGAGGTTCACTGGCCCCCCTTCCAACAGAGCATCTCTGCCTGCCAGGCAGCCCCCCACCCACCCACAGGGGCCGCTGAGGCATTTGAGGCAGGCAGCAGCTCCCTATATACTCCGTGCTCTGCCCCATATGTGTCCCCATATGCCACACTACTGTTTTTGTGGTACACTTGTCTGTCTCTGTGTGTAAAGTACACATACATAGTGTGTGTGTGTGTGTGAGAGAGAGAGAGAGAGTGTGTGTATACACACACACACACACAATTGGCTGTTTAAAGTACAGATACATACATACAGTGTGTGTGTACACATGATTGTGTGTGTGTGTATATATATATATATATATACACTCACGCACACACACAGTGTATGTATTTATGTATCTGTACTTTACACACCCAATTATGTAAAGCTCACATCAGTATCTACAAATTTTATATACAGGGATTGGGAGTACCCTGTGTATGTACACACACAAACACAAACACACACACACACACACACAGAGACCTATTTTATGGATACACATGTATGTGTGTGTACTTGTGTGCATGTACACATAAACATAAATGTACCCACAAAATTTGCATGCATATATATAAATGGGTACGTGTGTGTATGTTATACATATGCACACACCCAAATATGGGAAGTACACATTTATGTCTACAAATATTATATACACAAACACTATGTACACATTGCATACACAGGTGTACTGTGTGTGTGTACTCATGTGTATGTGTGTGCGACCATGCACATAAACGTACCCCCAAAATTGATGTACGTGTGTGTGTGTGTATATATATATGTGAACACCCCCACATATAAAACATACACATTTGTGTCCACTCATATACACCCACATTGTATACAGGTGTACCATTTCTCTACGCACAGAGAAATATTTATTTTGTGGGTACATACTTGTGTGTGCGTATGAGTGCATATACAGTGGTGCCTAACGTAACAAGTTTAATGCATTCCTGAGGCATCCTCGTTTTTTGAAATGCTCTTTACGTGAAATGGATTTTCCCATAGGAAATAATGGAAACTCAGACAATTGGTTCCGCAACCCAAAAATATTCATAGAAAATATTTTTTCAGTTTTACAGGCCTCCGTCAGTCTTGAAAGACTATGGTATCGTGCTTGGCGCTGCATACGCTGCAGGCGAAGTACGAAAGACTGGGTACGAAAGACTTGTTATGGAGGATAGGCTGTTACCCAAGCAGCAAATCGCCCCTCTCCACACCACTGAATTAGTCCAATGGAAAGGCAGAGCCAATACCACTGGATCCAGCTGGCATCGCAGAGCTGGGCTAATGACAGGAGCTCACCCTGTCTTGTGGGGCCGACCCGGGTCTCGAACCCTGGCTTTCTGGTTAACAGGCACACTGTCTTAATCACTTGCGCCACCCACAGCCCATATATAATATAAATATTATATATAAACAGTTAATATAAAATATTATATTAACTGTTAATAAAAATGATTATAAAACACTGGCAATATAACACAGTACAAAACACTGTAATATCCAGTAACACACGACACTGCAGTAAAGGAAATACTGTACTGTACCTTTGAAAACCTTCATGGCTGGTGTGAGGGTTACAGAAAGGGGGATGACTTTGGCTGCAGTCCTAAAGACACGTTTCTGGGAGTAAGATCCATCGGACACAATGGGGCTTATGTCTGAGTAGACATGGTTAAGATTGTGCTCTTTCACTATAACTAATGGAGTCACTGCTATCCAATGGCTCAATGGAATCTTTGTCTTTTTGTGCAGCTTTAACATTCCCAAGCTGCTGACGGGGAGCAGCACTAAAACATTGATAAGGCACACCTTCCACGCTGCCACACACAGATCCCACATACAAACCTGGCTCAGGCTGCTCCCTCTGGACCCCCCCATGAGTTCCCTGGCCATGGAAGCCTATTCCAAACTTTGCCAAGGCCCCACTGTAGCTCAGGATAGTCCCCTCGTCCCCCCTGTGGGCTCCCTTTTCGTGGACGCCTGTTCCAAACTGTTTTGTTCCTCAAAAGTGCTCTTTACTCAAGACAGTGGTCTATATGCAAGTCAAAATTTCTGAGAAAATTTTGCTCTTTTCCCAAAACGCTGTTTATTCAAGTCACCCCTTACTCAAGGTACCACTGTAAATGTACTTCCAAAAAATTGGCTTTTGTTTATATTGTGTGTATATTTATTTATTTTCCACTTTTCTCCACAAGTCGACCGAATGTGGCTAACAACGCAAGTAAAAACATGTGAAATCAATATCAATTTAAAATATTTTAAAATATTTAAGAACTTTTAAAAGCATATAAAAAGATATTACAAATATATATTTTTGTGGGTAATTTCCTGCGTACATATGTGCACATACCCATATCTATAAAATACACATTTGTGTCTACTCATATTATATATGCACAAGAAGAGCCTCCGCTGGATCAGGCCAAAAATCCAGTAAGGCTGCAGTCCTAAAGACCCTTTCCTGGGAGTCAGACCCATTGAACACAATGAGGCTTACTTTTGAGTAGATATTGTTAAGATTGTGCTCCTAGCCCAGTTTCTTTTGTCTCACATTTGCTCACTAGATGCCTCGAGTACACAAGGCATCTGCATCCAGGTGCACTCTCCTGCACTTATGTTTTGTGTTCCTCAGATGTGCCTTGTGTCTACACACTGTAGATGCACAGACACTCTGTGTATACTGTGTTCATAAATACACCCACAAATATATATTATTTGAAATATATAATATATTCCTTTTTTGTGGCTACACTTGTGTTTGCATTGCTTCCACTTCTTTTGAATTTTAAATCTTGTCTGCCTATTCTAGGGCTGGATGGGAATGGAGGAGTACATAATGTTTGTGACTTTTGATGAATTGTTTCTGTTTTTTGAATGTGTGTTGATCAGCTGCACTTATCTGTCTTACGTTTCTTTCACTTTCAGAGTACCAGGAAGGACAGTCTTCATTAGAACAACAATGTGGTAACAACAATGTGTTCATGTGCTTGTGTTTTCCCCCTGTTTATATATCTGGTGTTTTCTGTCACTTGCCTTTGACACAAATTCAGTTCTTACCATTTTATTTAAATGGATTACAAATTTACTTTCAACTGTACATACAGCTGAATTCATTGAATCCTGTAATTGATTTTGTCTGTTGCAAATTTTTCTGTGTCCAGAAAGATACACAACGACTAAATTCAATCACAGGTTTCTATAAATTAAGCATGGTAATGCTGTAATGAACTTGTAATATTCATAACTCACAATTCACTTTTGACATCCAGCATACAGGAATGAACAATCCATCACTTTTTGAATGATGGATGGGCTGTCAGTAATAACTTATGAGCTATGAACAAGTAAAATATGCATCATGTTTTCAATTAGGGGCACAATCCAGAGTAACTACAGGTAGTCCTTGCTCCGGTGTAAGAACAATTTACTCTGGATTGCAATATGAATTTCCCATAGGTTTTCACTAGGTTGTGCTATAACTACAGGTGCACGTAATGTCTCTTGGGTGCTCCTGTAGTTACTCTGGATTGTAGGGTAGGTGTCTTATGTTGCTTGCTTGAATACGAACACAGTATCCAGCAATACATTCTTACAATATGAAGACAGCCCACATTTGGACACTTAAACTTTGAACTTAATATATTTCTGGCAGCTACTGTATCAGAGACATATTCTCTTGAATATTTCTTTCCGGAGTTACCTATCATCACCCTTTCTTTATACACTATTGAATACTAATATACACGTAGACTGTTGGGGACCACTGGTAATCAAGTGCATTAGTAACTTTTTATTGTGGGGAAGGGATTGCCTTTCACTAGTATGCTGTGACTTGTTCTTTAATTTTACTGACTCTTGTGTGTCCTTATTACACCCCATATTACTGTAAACACCCCAAGCATGGTGGCTCTTTGCCCATGATTTGGGTGATCATACTGTCTGTTTGGCTTTGGTGTCTTAATCTTTGGACAGGTTGGTAGGCATGATCTATCTGGCCAGAGTACTCAGTACCAGACTGGATGGTCTTTAATTTCCTACCCAAAGGAACAACACTGTTTATGTTAGGTTTCCTGTTGATAATGTGTGTTCATCACTCATCAGGCTGTTTGAAAAGGTGACTTACTAGAATGATGCATCTAAGTTTGCTAAGCTGTGTGTTATTTAGATTTAGATATAGGCTGCATGTCTACTATGCATGCATGTCTACTCTGAAGTATGTGCCACTGAGTTCAACTGGGCTTATTCCAGGAAAGTGTTTTTAGGAATGCAGCCCAAGTCAAGTTATTCTTGAATATTTGTTTCAAACATGCCTGTCCTCAACAAACTGTTTAATTTCTTTTCTTTTCCAGGAACTACGAAGAGTGATGTTTCATTTTAAAATAAGATTTCTGAAGGGAAAGGATTTATACATGACATCTGTATTTTTAAGTAATGTCAGTTTGGTTGCCTTTAGATAAGTATTTGTACTTAGTAATTAACACAAAAACCCTTTGGGGTAAACAGAGAACCAAGCAACTATGCTTCTTGTACAGACCTAAACTTTTGCTGAGGATTAGCCACACTGTTCCTCTTCGAGTATTACATACAAGCAAACCACGTTGTAAATGGACCAGAGACAAAACGTTGTGGTATAATAAGTATATCTATTGCCATGACGTCTTGTGTTATAGATTTTCTAAACTTTGCACTTCTAAGGAATTGGCAAAAACAAACAGTCGCATGTCACGTTTTAAGAACGCTATAGAATCGGTTTCGAAAGCTGTGTCTGGAACTCAAAGTGAGCTGGCTGCACGGATATCTTGGCTAAAATCCCATTCTCGTATACTGAACAAGTCGGTAGATAGTAACGAGCAGAAAAACAGCTTTCACGTGAACCTGGAAAGTGGCAAGCAAACCTCAACCACTCGGGAAAGCTACGGCAATAGCTTAGGTGGGAAGCAACCCGTGTCTGCAAGTGGAGACTTGGATTCTGGTGGTGCTAATCACAGTTCGTTAAAAGACCTTGCAGATATCAAAACCAACCTTTTTCATGTTAGCTACTTTGCAACAAGCTTTGGAGAAACATACAACTTTCTGGCAAGCCACATAAACTGTTATTTTAGCACTAGTGTTATGAATCAGGAGAAAAAAGGGAATGCTTCCCCACCTAAACCACCCAGTCAGGTGGGGGAAACACTTGATCCACCTAAACCACCCAGTCAGATGGGGGAAACGCTTGATCCACCAGAAGAAGACATATTAAGCAACGAAGATAGGATAAAGGCAGCATCAGCTTTAATATCTGCAGCACAGTCTCCAGAGGCTGAAAAGATGAACTCTTCTCCTCCAGCTTCTAGTAAAAAGGGCATTACCAGTTTTCTTTCCTACCCTAGTAACAGTGTACAAGCCTTTGTGGATAGTTATATTGGCGGCCTGGTGCCCAAATTAAGATCGGATACTAAATCTGCCTTGCAAGAAAAGAGTAAAGTTCAAGAAGGGGAGGAGATTCCAAAAGATGAGGAGGAGACAAAAAGTGCTGATGAGAAAGAAAAGAGATTGTCTCTTCAAAGGGAAAAAGTAAGATTTTTATAAAGATTTTATTTATTTCTTAAAGCTATTCAGTAGGTGGTGTACACACAGGAGCAGAGTTGCATCCTGTGCCATATGAATCTCTTATTTTTGTAGTACCTGTTTGGAATATTCTAATAAAGTTCTGCAACTTTAATTGCAATTGAAAACTTTTAGATGATGATGTACACTTAGGGGACTGGAACTTTTGTGAATCCTTAAGATACACAGGGAAGGTCACTAACTCTCAGCCTTGGCTATTTTGAGAGCTTGTTTTGAGGATAAAAGAAGGGGAAGGACTGGTTCAGTGGTACTGAAGGTGGGGGTCCAGACCTGTTTGGGGGTTTGCAACCTCAAGGCATGGGTGTTGCAAGAGGGTGGGATCCACTATCTTGAAATCTGGCATTGGGCTTTCCTGAAAGTAAGTCTCATTGGACACAATGGGACTTACTTCTGAGTAGAGCTCTGACATCACAGTGATGTCAGTGATCCTGGTAAGTTTGATGGGGTCCCAGACATATTTTTAAATTTGAAAGGGGATCCTGTACTGAAATGCTCAAGGACCTCTGATGTACTGAGTTTCTTGGAGGAAGAGCAGTATACAAATGTGTTAATTTTTGAAGCTTTAACCCAAGCTTTTTGTTAATTTTTATTGAGAAATACATCTGTTTTCTTAGATTATTGCCAGGGTGAGTATAGATAACAGAACCCGGGCTTTAGCTCAAGCATTACGAAGATCATCTAACAGAAGAGTCTGTATCAACAGGATTGAAGAATTGACATACCATCTCTTGGAATTTCCAGAAAGTAGAGGCGTTGCTATTAAGGTACATCTCAATTCTGCGTTTAGTTTCAAAGTGTGAGTAGGAACATTACCAAAATTGTGGGGTCAGAGGAGTCACCCTTATCCTGGAGATAGTTGTGAATAGTACGTTTTGCTCGATACAGTGCACAGACATGCGCCAAACTCCCCACAACACCATAGGAATAGGTAAGTCTTCTGTTGTAAGAATTAGTTTTCAAGTTCCAAACCAAAAAACTTTTCAGGAAAAATGATTCTAACAGCATGTTTCCAACCACCTCTACTTAAATTCAACTGAATTCAGCAGAAACCAAGCTTATGAAATCCTCATAAGCTTAGGATTTCAGCATAATACAGGAAAGGAAAGCATTAGTAAAGCTTCTGCACTTAATTTATAAATATGCACCATATCAAGGCTTTTGAGTTTTTGGTTTACAGTAGAACAATAAAGAGCACAATCCTAACCATGTCTACTCAGAAGTAAGCCCTATGGGTATTACTCCTAGGAAAGTGTGTTTAGGATTGCAGCGAAAATCAGATAACAAGATTCTGCTTTATGTAAACATCTTAATTTTGTGTTTAGGAAAAAACCATTCCCTGCTTGTTACATCTCAGACAAACGAATGATGAAGCTCTTCAGGCTGCTGTTAGAGAGGCTTTGGCAGTAATTGGATATACAGACACAGTTAAAGGATGGGGCATTCGAATTCTCACTATCGACGGTGGGGGAACAAGGTAGGGCTGTGAAGTTTTAAATCTGTGCCTAAAGTGGGGCATTGGCAATCATTTTTGCTCTGTTTATGAAACATGTTCTTCCAGGCTGAGTGAAGATCAAAAATCACTACTGGACAGTATTCATATAAGCTGTTGGTGATGAGCTTTTTTATGAGAAGTGTTGGAAATAGTGATGGACAATTCAAATTTCTATGGGTCAGTCCACACATTCCTGAGGCACACAGAGGTCGTGCATGTTATCACTGGACCTCTGACCCTTTTCCAGGTGCAGTTGAAAGGTGCATCTGGTTATATCTAGGAGGTTTCAGATCACCAGCTGAGAACATTTTCCTGCTGAATCCAAAGTAGAGTTTTATTTCTATTGTAATCTGTGATGTATTTTTAACCTCCTTGTAAAAAGTTGTTCTTTTCTCTTAGATTGCTATACGGATAGCAATCCCTGTAGCACATTATAGGAATATTTTGGAGACATTTCATCAGCTGTGGCTGTGGGTGGCGCAAGTGGTTAAGACGCTGTGCCTGTTAACCAGAAGGCCAGGGTTCGAGAACTAGGTCCCCACAAGACAGGGTGAGCTCCTGTCCTTAGCCTAGCTCTGAGACGCAGCTGGAACCAATTGTATCAGCTCTGCCATTCCATTGGACTATTTCAGTGGTGTGAAGTGGGGAGATTTTCTGGTTGAGTAACAGCCTATCCTCCATATCAATCTACCCAGGCCTTTGTGCTTTGCATGGAGCACGATACCATAGTCTTTCAAGACTGATGGATGCCAAGTTTCACCAACTGCCATCCATAATATAAATTTGACACTAACTAATTAATTGCTGATAAACTACAGAGCTGCCTGAAAGCGTTAATTACTTGTAATCGCTACCATTCTGTCTTGTTTTGAGTCAGTGATCTGTGAAGATATGTGGTAATATATTCTCATCTCTGATTCCTAAGGAATTGCATTCTTGCAACCTATTCTCTCAAATGCTGCTGTTTCAGTTTCTGTGCAAAGCCTCTACACTTTCCCTTTGGACACATTTTCACATGTTTGCATCCAGACTTCCATGATGTTCATCAATGTTTTTACATTATTATTCAAATAGTCAATTATTTTGAACACAGTCGTTATTATGCCTACTCAAAAATAAGCCCCATGTTCAATGGGTCTTACTCCCAGGAAAATGTTGTTAGGATTGAAGCCTTACATTTTTCACCAGCCAAAATAAATGTGCATGCTAAATATTTATCTGTTTGTTTAAGATTTGACTTATCTTCCGCCTTTCTCCGCAGAAGTTCACCCAAGGAGGCAAATAACCAAATAAATAAATAACTAAGGCTTTGCTTTGACGTTCATTCATTTTTAAGAACCTTCACCCACGTTCTGGTCCCTGGCCAGGCAAAAGGGGCAATGTATTATTATATTTTATTTTTACAAATCATCAAAGCATTGATATCTATTCTTATGTTTCACTTGTCATAGGGGTTTAGTAGCACTTCAGACTCTCCGCAAACTAGAAGAGCTAACTGGAAAGCCAGTTCATCATCTCTTTGACTACATTTGTGGAGTGAGTACAGGTAAGAGCATAATTAGGATCTGTTGTAATGTAGCAGCTAAAAAACAGAGCTGGGAATTGGGATTTCCCTGGTTTGAGTCTCACCTCAAGTCTGCCATTAATTTTCACTAGTTGTCCTAGAGCATAACAGCTCTTCTGTGCCTTCATGTGGGGATAATGGTACTAATTGACCTACAGAGTTGTTGAGAGAGCAACCCTTCTTTATGCCCTCAGGAACTATATATTTTATTGCACAGACCTACACATTTTGCTGTCTTAAAAAGCTAGGTCTGTTGTTGGGTGTATGTGGGGTGCTGAATCCAAAGTGGCATTAGTTTTGGAGCTTCCTCATGAGGAAGCTGCTTGAATTGCCATTCAAGGCTGTTAGTTGTAACCTCAACACTAGAACCGGTTGGGCAAAACCAATGTCATTTTTTGATTCAGTACATGCAAATATCCTAAATTTGATCAATCATACTTTGCAATTAAAAACATGTTAAGCCTGTGTTATTATCTTGAAAAGAAGTTGAGAACTTGGGAAAAAAATGCCTGATAACAAAGAAGTATTTTATGTGTACATTGGCTGAAGATATGTAAGTGCTGAAATGCTACTGTATTGTTTTTTGATCAACCAGTGTTGTGCTCCCCCCCCCCCCCCAACATGCAACAGTTTAGGTAGAAATAAGGAGCTTACACGTTCAGCTGATCTGCTTTTTAGAATAACAAAGGGCATATTGCTGTGTATGCAGGCTGCCGTGAGATCATCCTATGTTTTGTTCATCGGTGCAGAAACAAAGGCAATAGCTCAGTAAACCATATTGTTCAGCTTCCACCCCCTTTCCCTAATGATGCAGTGTTTGGAAATGTGAAGCATTCCATTGTAGATGACTTTCCAGTTCTTTTAACCAAAAGTTTGCTCACAGTACTTTTTGTTGATCATGGTCAGTGAAGACAACTGTAGAAAACTGTGTTATTTTTTGTGTTATTTACCTTACACTGAAGTTAGCCCATTGGATGCAGTAAGGCTGTAATTTTGTCTTACTCAGTGGAAACAAACATATCTAGCAGTAAGCTGACCAGCCTGTAATTTCCCGGATCCCGTCCCCGTCCCCGATCAGGGTGACCATATAGAATGCCTCTACTTTTAGTCATGGTGTAGAAGAGGGAATTTAGGCAGTTGTAGCTCATCATAGAAGGGCTTAAAAAGCAGCACCTGCCTTAATTCCCTCTTCTATGCAAGGGTTAAAGATACAGGCACTCTGTCTTCTATACTATATGGTCACCCTGCCCTGGATCCTCTTTTAAATATCGGTGTTAAATTGGCTGTCTTCCAGTCCTCTAGCATGGAAAGTGATTTAAAGAACATGTTAAATATATTTTTAGATGATCAGCAATTTCACAGTTGAGTTCCTGAAGAACTCTTAGGTGGATGCCAACTAGACCTGGTCAATTTTTAAATCATCAGTCCCCTCTACAGCCTCATCCTTGTCACTTGTATTTGAGTCAATTTTTTCAGACTCCTTCCCTGACAAGGTCATGAACAACATTGGAATCTGTCCTATACCATATCTAGCAAAGGCATTGCTGACTGCAACTTCTCTGCAGTCTCTGTATCCTGATTAAACTTCCCCTTTATTCCCTTGTTATCCAACAGTCCCTCATGGAGGTCTGTAGCTGACATGATATTTTTAGTTATCACTGGGTGGATGGGCCAGGAGAAAAAAAAAACTAGATCTGTGAACTCAGAATTTTTGTAGGTTGCAACTACATATAAAAGATTACTAGTCATGCAGAGAAGCCTAGAATGGACAGGAACAAAGAATTAACACCCCATTCCCTGATGGGCCATGGTAGGGTTGGGAGTTGAATATTAACCCTGCCACAGACCCACCGAGAAAGGAAATTCAAATCTTCCTGATTTCTGGACACGTAGTGTCCATGTGCAGCAGATTTGGGAAGCTTCATGCTCCCAAATGAACATTTGTTCACAACAGTCACATCACTCTTTGAAGATTTGTCAGCATATTAGTGCATAAGGTTATTTACAGGTATAAAGGTGCAATCCTAAACATGTCTACTCAGAAATAAGTCCCAGTCTTTTCTATGGGACTTACTCTCAGGAAAGTGTTTTAGAATTTCAGCATAAGACCAGTCAGAAATACCAACATCGTATACTATAAGTGTATAGATGGGCTATAAGCAATTGCTAAATTAGTTGCATTTCCTTTCTTTGTCGCCATCACTCTCCTTGTCTAGAATTCACCATAAATATCTGGTGTTTATGAAAGTCTAATTATTGGGGGGAAAATACATCTTAAAAGATTGCTTTTGGGGAAGGATGCTGTCTTATGGATTAAAGCAAGTGGTGAAGAATAGGTTAATGATTTTGGGAGGGGGAGCTATTTCGGATTGAAAGATTGAGAGCCCAATCCTAGTAAGAAGTAAGTCTCATTAGTAAGAAGTAAGTCTCGTTAGAATACTGTTGATTGGTTGATTGCTTGATGTCTAGTCAAGGGGGCTTACTCTCTGGAAAGTGTGGATAGGATTGTAGCCTGATTTGTTGAAATACTTGCAGATTTATTTGTCAACCTCCACCTGCTTTTCTTTTTTAAATTTGGTTTTGAGCAAAAGACAAGTTTTCTGAGCTTACTATCTGCATGGGGGAGGTCTAGAGTTTGACATCCTGTTGGGTGTTATGTGTGGTTTCTAAAGTTTCTTTTCTTCTTTTCTCTGTTCACTTCTATACTAATGACAACCTTGATGTCAAGGTTGATTGAATACAATATTTTGTGACCACATTACTATTTATGTCTACCCAAGTGCTAGAACTGCCATTTTTCAGCATTTTTCAGATGGGATCAGCGCTCTATATTTTAGCACTGTTGTGTTTTCCTCATTCTAGAAGCTAATTAGGTTGTAGCATTGGTTAAGACAACCAGCTCATAAAACAGTAAGGATTATCTGTAAGGATTTCGAGAGAAGGCTGATTAGTGAAGCTTGTTTTGCTTTCACAAACGCACACCCGCACTGACCCAATATCACATCTTTAGTGCACTTCCTCTCCGGGGGCAGGGGGAGGAGGGGGAAGGGGGAAATTGCAAATAGATTTTCTTGAATATGGCTGTTGCTTACAAAGTTTTCTTCCAGTAGGTATATTTGTAACAGTTGTTTGTTTTTTCCTTTAAGTCCTGGCCAGTTTAGTAATGATAGGATAAACTGAGTGCTACTTTGAATGCATGGCTGCAAACTACATATCTTTTATCCTGGAAACATTGCTGGATCCTGCTAATCATTTATGCAGTGTCAGAACAGCATGAAATTAATAACAGAAGGCAAAAGGGGCCAATGGTAATGTCCCCAGTGTCCAACTTGCCAGACTCCCATTCTGCTACAGTTTAATGGTACTGGAAATCAAAATGGGAATTGCTTTTTGCAATGGTGCATCTTTCAGCGGTAGCACTTGAATAGCAGGGATGGTGCAGATTTTATCATGCTGACATGTGCTATCCTGAGAGTATTCCTGAAATTAGCTCTTATGTGTTGCTGACAATTGAGCACTTCAGACTAATCGGTTCAGGGTCACATTAATTTTCTTGTACGCTAGGTGGCACTATAATTGAATGTTCAGCTATAAATTGATTGCATTAGCAAGTATCAGGCTGCTGTTAAGTCACTTACCTTTTTTCAAAACTTCTGACAGCTTTATATCTAGTCTTAAAAACCCATGTGAGTTGATAAAATATCAGTAATAAACCTTTGATTGTTAATGTCGCAAAGTGTTGTTATAGATGGATTAAAAAAGTGACGAGAGGAAGGAAATGATGTGCACTGGTGTAGGAACAGATGAGCATGCCGTGGCTTGCCCATTGCAAAACAAACATAATGCTTGGAACAAAAGTAATTCCCCATTGTATAGCACTTGTGGCAGCTGCTAGCAGGTGGGAGCTCGAGATTTCTTGCAGAGCCTCTGAGAGGAATTTAATCAGGGGGTATAGAGTTTATTTTGGGCACCTTCCCTTCCTCAACTGGATAATAACTGTTGATTCAGAATGTTTACAAATACAGTATATGTAAGCTTGCAGAACATGTGAATGTCTGTCTCACAAAATAGGCAAATATTTCTGAGATCCTAAAATTTCTGATTCCCCTCCTTGGCTTCTGGGTTCCCTTTATGACTCTGAGCCCTGTACTTTCATTTCATAGACTCTGATATGACCTGAATCATGCTATCTGACCTATCCTGGATGATCTTTCAGGGTTTCAGATGGGCGACTTTCTCAAACCTGACTACAGTTGTCCATCTACTGCAGTGATTCCCAAAGTGGGTGCCACCGCCCCCTGGTGGGTGCTGCAGCGATCCGGGGGGGGTGATGCCCACAGGTGCATTTGGGGGCGGTGAATAACTGTGAGGGGGTGGTGAAAGCATAAAAGAAAGAAGAGAAAATTTAGAAAAATTGATTTATGTATTCCGCTCATAACGCTTAATTTTTCTTTGAACAACATACTGGATATTGGCTTGGTTCCCGCATGCTCCCTCACTTGCATTGAGGTATGTGCAATTGCGCACTGCTACTGTTCATGTGGTGCCACTGAATTGCCATTCCAAAACATGTGAGCACTACGAGCAATTCTGGCTGCAAAAAGAGATCCCTACGGCTTATCCTGAAATATGGGCTGTAATTCAAAAGTTCTTAATTGCATTTCCTTCATCATATTTAGTGGAACGTGGATTCAGTGCAGTAACCAATGTATTAAAAAAAAAGAAACAGATTGCAAATAGTCAATCGCAGTGATTTATGATTACTGCTGACAAAAATAGAGCCGAGGATTACTAAATTGGTAGCAGCCACAAGGTTCATCCTTCTCATTAAGATGATTTCGAATGTTTTAACGTTTTTTGTATTACCTTTCTATTCTGAGTTCAATAAATAGTTTCATAATTTCAAAGTTCAATGTTTCTAATTTACACCTTTCTTTACTATATTTTACGAAAAAGGTAGAAACATTAATACATATATCTTTCTGTTTAATTGCTATTAAATTTTTTTAAAAATTAATTTCTAGGGGCGCTAAGTAATATTTTTTCTGGAAAGGGGGCGGTAGGCCAAATAAGTTTGGGAACCACTGATCTACTGTGTTCATAATGTATAGATTATCATAATGCACTCTTCACAGACCTTGAAGAACCAATATTGGCAACTTTTCAGCGTTCATCAATGTTGGTGGGGTCCAGAAGATCCAATACATGAGTAGAATAATGTAATATATTTATAAGCAATTATTCTCAGATCGAATTAGTTTGGCTCTTTAAATTGAAAGATAAACTCCCCTTAAGGTAAAGGTGTCCCCCGCAGGTTTGGACACATAAAAATGTGTTCATTTAGCTGCAATCCTAAAGACAATTTCCTGAGAGTATGACCCATTGAACACAATGGGACTTACATTTGAGTAGACATGGTTAGGCTTGAGCTTTTGGTCTTTTTAAACTGTAATCCCATAAGATAATGGGGCTTATTATGTAGCTTTGATTCCACCACCCCCAAAATATTCAGATAAAAATATTAACTGGATGTAAAAATAATGACAAAACACTGGAATTGAATTCAAAACATGCATTCAACGTGCATTATCCTATGAAGTCTACTTAGGCTTCAATCCTAAAGAAACTTTCCTGGGAGTAATCCCCATTTAACACAATGGGGCTTACTTCTTGGTAGACATGGTTAGGAGGCTGCAATCAAAGACACTTTCCTGGGAGGCTTACCTGGGCTGCTGCTGGAGGTTGAAGTTGGTTGGTGGGAGCACTTGGGGGCAGTTAGGGGCACCTCCAGGCAACTGCCCCCAAGTTAGGGGCAGTTAGATGCAGCAGCGCTGGTGGGCAGCCCTTTTAAAAAGCCTCCTTGAGGAGTGTCAGGGCTGCATAGCACTCATGCCCATGGCACACTTGCTTGCTAAGTGAAGCAGAACTTGTTATGTGAAGCAAGATTTCTTGGAAATTTCTGCTTGTTATGTGAAACACTTGTTAAGCAAGGCGCTTGTTAAGCGAGGTACCACTGTAGTGTGCCATATTGTTTCAGATGTTTCAATACTTATTTTTCAGGTGCTATATTGGCATTTATGTTGGGGTTATTTCATCTCCCACTGGATGAATGTGAAGAACTTTATCGCAAATTAGGAACAGATGTTTTTAAGCAAAATGTCATTGTCGGGACAGTTAAAATGGGCTGGAGCCATGCATTTTATGACAGTGAAATGTGGGAGAAAATGCTTAAGTAAGTTAAATGTATCTGAACATTTTTTTTAAAAAAAAGATTCAACACTTGCTTCCTTCAGATTACGTCAAAGTGTAAATCGGGATTCTGATACTCTTTTGAGGTCTTCCTCCACTGTCATGTGAATTCTAAGTTTAAATTTATATAAACTTTAATTTTTGTTGTGTTGATATGAACTACTTTGTCTCAGCCAAAAGAGTATTCATCTCAGCTGTACTCAAAAGCTTCATCTCAGCCTCCCTACCCAGTTAAATGGTAGAAATGTGGCCTTCAGTGAACATGTTGCAGTTTAGCAGTCACATGTTTGAAATATATGCATGGAAGTCATGATTACTAAAAATTACAGCTTCAGTGCTTCTGAAACATAAATGTCGTTCTGTGTAAATAATTCTCTAGGTAGGCAGCCTTCCATTTCTGCATTGTCAGTTCGATTAGGACCTGTATATTTGGTTCTTGTCACTACAAAGTCCCATCCAGAAACCAGGACTGTGCATAGGTTGTCTGGTTAAATAATTGGCTTTGCTGTCAGCTGTTTGGAAATGGGTGAGAGAAATATGTGGTATTAAAGTCAACCTCTTTCTCCCTCTCCTTCTCATACTCAGACAGTGACTGATTAGTGTACTGTGCACACAACCCCAGCTATTAAGCAGGGCTGTGTAGGAATTCAGCATGTTACCTGTTTGCACACACTGAATGACATTCACCTAGAAATGTGCTTGCCAGCTTGTTTGTTAATGGATGAAAACCATAGTAGGGACAAATATCCCTTTTAACATTTAAGGAAGAAGAACAGATACTGCATATTCCAAAATTGTAACAAATCTTTTGTTTGTCCAGAGAAAGAATGGGCTCAGATGTTATGATTGAAACTGCAAGAAATCCAAAATGTCCTAAAGTAAGTGTGTATATTTTTTTAAAATTAATTTCAAACAAGTTAAATAAAAGTAATACAAGTATTATACAATATTACAGTATTTTTTAAACGTTCAAATGCCCCATTCAAGGATTCCTCTGCAGGGACCTAGTGTTTGTCTCTTCTTCCTTCAAAGTACATTTGATTTCATTTTTCAAAAGGACAAACCATCAAATAAGGTTTCATCTGCTAAAATCATTCTGCAGATGTGATAATTCTTCTAAAAGAAGAAATTCACAATCTTCAAACACAGAATACTTACAAGATTGGTTATTTGTCTTCCAACTTTTGACACCTGTAGGCTTTCTATTTAGATATTAGAAAAAAGTCTGTTCCAAAAAGGCTACCAATATTAACAAAAAAATGTTTGAAGGAGGAAAACAGAAACTCTAGAGACAGTATTGGGGGTGCTCTAGCTTTAAATATATGTTAAAAAAACATATGCAATCTAAAATGGAAGCTATTAGAAAAATCTAATTTTTGCATATATGCAAAAAAAGACCAAAATGTAGGCTGGGCAGAAATGGAGTAGAAAGCGTTCTTCTTTCCTGATGTCCAGTCAACCACTGAAGTCCCCTTGAAGCTCTTTTGGGGACGGTAAAATTAGATCAAAATCTCTGGATAAGTAAATCGTCAGACAATAACGTAGGCAAAATATGCTAGTTCAAAGTGCTATTGAAATATGAAGTAAGTTTTCACCCCTGAAAGTATTTGAGCTTTTGATGTTAGTTAGCAACCTAGCTTTGTTTAGGCTAGATTTGGCTTTGGGAATATTCACAGCCAGCTAGACCATATTGCTATAGAATATATTAAAATTGTGCACCTTTTCATGAATTGTTAAGTTTGTATCTATTTCTCTGTTACCTCTGGAATAGATATATTACATAAAAGATCTAATTAGCAGACCAACACTTTCAATCATTTATTTGCTTATCCAGTGCCAAGAGCATCCATATGTTGTAGATCCATATGTTGTGCCAAGAGCATCCAAAACATTGTAGATGCTCAATATGTATGAAGGGAATAGTTCAGTGATTTTTTAGGCTCTTCTATGAAAGTGTAGTGGGACATGTGTTTGACTTCAGAGGCTTTTATACATGCTTTTCCAATATAAAAATAATGAATAAGAGAAATTTTATGCATAACTGTATTAAAGGGAATTGATATACTGCTCATTACTCAGTCAGGAGAGAAAATTGTGTTATCAGATAAATCTTAATTTTTTCTGGTTTTTTCGTTAGGTGGCTGCAATAAGCACTATTGTAAGCAGAGGAACACCACTGAAAGCCTTTGTTTTCAGGAATTACAATCATCTTCCTGGAGTCAAGTCCCATTATCTTGGAGGTTGCCAGTATAAATTGTGGCAAGCTATTAGAGCATCATCTGCTGCACCAGGCTATTTCCAGGAGTACATCCTGGGCAACGACCTTCATCAGGTTAGTTATAATATTTTTCATTAAGTGTGTAGATATCTTTCCAATAATGAACTGTAATACAATCAGTTCTCTTTATCCGCTGGTGTTAGATTCCTTGAATAATCAGCTGATAGTTAATCATTAACCCTATAGGAAAATGGGGTAAGGAGGAAATCAAATTGGCATCCTTTTTATTATTATCTCAACCATCAAGAAATAATCAGGATTCTGATGCTATAGAGGACAAGAGGTAACTAACCTGGCCAGATTGCTTCATGATGGACCTGGATGCCACTGATAGCCTGAGAATAGGCAGCAAATGGCACTACATCAGTTACACCTATGTCTCTGTGGATAAACAAATTGTGGAGATGGAGTGCATGGTTACAGAAGATTGACTGTACATTTAATTAATTGCAAGAAATCGTTGAAGTTTGTGCATTTTAGTAACTGATAATCTATATATATAAAAGAGAAAAGTCACTCACTGACTCACTCACTGACTGACTCATCACCGGCCTGCCAAAACTGCCCGCCCTAGAAGCGTGAAATTTGGGGTGGGTGTTCCTTCCGTGATGGAGGGGTGCACTTCTGTCACCTGAACACCCACCAAGAACCATCTGGAGAAATTTAACCCTTGAGGGGCTGAAAAGGGGGCAACATGTTTCTGTCCTATACTTAACGTGGGAGACTGAACAACATCCAGCCAATTGTGCTCAGACCCTGGTGCACTGGGGGATGTTTTTGGAGGAAGAGGTTGCGCTGGCGAGGCTGCTGCACATGGAGGGAAGTTGCGCATGGGGGGAAGTTGCGCGTGGGGGGGATGATGCGCATGGGGGAAGTTGCGCATGGGGGGATGATGCGCCTGTAGGAAAGTTGCACATGGGGAAGTTGCACATGGGGGAAGTTGCGCATGGGGATGATGCACATGGGGGGATGATGCACATGTAGGAAAGTTGCGCATGGGGGAAGTTGCGCATGGAGGGAAGTTGCGCGTGGCGGGATGATGCGCATGGCGGGATGATGCGCATGGGGGAAGTTGCACATGTAGGGATGATGCGCATGGGGGATGATGCACATGGGGGAAGTTGCACATGGGGGAAGTTGCACATGGGGGAAGTTGCGCATGGGGGGATGATGCACCTGTAGGAAAGTTGCACATGGGGGAAGTTGCGCATGGGGGGAATTTGTGCGTGGGAAAAGTTGCGCATGTAGGAAAGTTGCGTATGGGGGAAGTTGCGCATGGCGGGATGATGCGCATGGGGGAAGTTGCGCATGGGGGAAGTTGCGCATGTAGGAAAGTTGCGCATGGGGGAAGTTGCGCATGGGGGGACGATGCGCATGGGTGGAAGTTGCGCATGGGTGGAAGTTGCGCATGGGGATGATGCACATGGGGGGACGATGCGCATGGGGGAAGTTGCGCGTGGCGGGATAATGCGCATGGGGGAAGTTGCGCATGGGGGAAGTTGCGCATGGGGAAGTCGCGCATGGCAGTATGATGCGCATGGCAGTATGATGCGCATGGGGGTAGGTTGCGCATGGGGGAAAGTTGCGCATGGGGGAAAGTTGCGTCTGGGGGAAAGTTGCGCATGGGAGATGATGCGCATGGGGGAAGTTGCGCATGGAGGGAAGTTGCACATGTGGGAAAGTTGCGCATGGGGGAAAGTTGCGCATGGGAGATGATGCGCATGGGGGAAGTTGCGCATGGCGGGATGATGCACATGGCGGGATGATGCGCATGGCGGGATGATGCGCAGGGGGGAAGTTGCACATGGGGGGAAGTTGCACATGGGGGGGAAGTTGCGCATGGGGGATGGTGCACATGGAGGGAAGTTGCGCATGGGGGGAAGTTGCGCATGGCAGTATGATGTGCGTGGTGGGTTGATGCGCATGGGGGATGATGCGCATGGGGAAAGTTGCGCATGGGGGAAGTTGCACGTAGGGAGAAGTTGCGCGTGGGGGGATGATGCACATAGGGAAAGTTGCGCGTAGGGATGATGCGCACAGGGGAATGTTGTACATGGGGGTAGGTTGCGCATGGGTTGTTGATGCTCCATGGAGGATGTTGTATGGGGAAGTTACTCCCGCAACGCGGGTACGCCTTTCGCTAGTAGTAAATAATCAAAGAATAAATGTCACTTCCCATTTTAAAAAATGTCATTTTATGTAATCTCCTGTAGTCTATTGCAATGTACTCAACATTGACCTGCCTTTAAAGTGTACCTGGAAACTGCAACTGATGAAAAATCAGATTTCTAGTAGGAGAATATTGGGGTGGGGATAGGGAACCCTGTGACACCTATGTTGCAAGAACCACACCAGCTGTCCATGTTGCATTCCAAAATCCAATTCAATGTGGTGGGGACTTTTGCGTTCCAAAATCCAATTCAGTGTGGTAGAGTCCTGGTTGGCTTGTTTCCTGAATACTTGAAGCGATATCTTCATCCACATGAAATAGCTTTTCCTTAAAATCTGAAGAGGTCTTTCTCCGTATGCGACTGTCTAGACATGCGTTTGACAAAGGTGTTTTATTGTGGTGATGCTTGGAATATTCCATCAGAGCAGCACATGCTGTATCCACTCTCCCCATCTTTAAAAGTCTGCTGAAAACCTATGTGGTTTTGAACCAATGTTATCACTGAGGGACTGCGACTCTTCACTGTGGTGTGAATTGATTTCTTCTTTAATAGTTTTTATAATGTTCTCTGTGTTGGAGCTGTATGGTGACACGTGGTATATATATGCATATAATAAACATGTCCAAGTCAAAATGCTATGGGCATGTGACACAGACACATTTTCCCATCAAATACGATAGGGTATGTGTATTGGGAAGCTGAAAAATATAGCTCTCTGCGATGACTTAATATGCTAAAAAATGTTTGATAGCAGCATAACATGTAAAGTGGCCTAGGCTACAATCCAGAGTAACTATGGGACCTTTTACACTGATGTAGTTACGGTGCCACCTATGGGAAATGCATAGAGCAATCCATAGTAAGTGCCTCCTATGTCTTCCCATAGTTACTCTGGATTGTAGGGCTAGTTAAGAAAGAATTATTTTTCTTTCTGTAGGCAGCATCCTCAGCAACCTGGAAAGTTATCATTGGATCAACTCCACTTGTTTAATACAGCTTACCAAAAAAACCTCCCTTGTACATACTGCACATTTGCAACAGTGCGCTCAGCCATCCTTCTGGCAGTGGCCAGTATAGGATTGGGCCATGAGCTGATTAAAATGGACAGGTAGATCACTCCCTCCTGGCTGCTCTGAAAGTTTTCAATTCCATTTTATCAATTGCCAGTTGTTAGGAGCTTGCATAAGGCATGGCACTTTGTGCTAACTCCAATATACCAAAGAGAAGTACTCCCTTGTTGCTTAACTCCTTCTTCCTTGTCTCTCTTGTGACAAGGACTTCAGTAGTTCAAAGAGCCTTCTGTTTCTCTGGATTGTTTAACCTGGTAATAAAGGTGTTATTGAGCTATGATCTGTAGCCGGTTCTGCATGTTAGAAAGACATACTGACAAACACTAACAGCAGGGCATCTGTAGTGGGAGTGTGTGTTGATGCTCATTTATGTTCCTACTGGATGCAACTGCCCTTTGATATGTGGCATTAAAAATTCATTGTTTTTGGTTCTGCCCTCTGCCTAATGAACCATTTTATTCAGCATACTGATTCTTTCAAGTGTAACTGTTATTTAGAAAGAAGATTTAGGGTTGCTTCAGATGTTATAATTTTCTATAGGTAAAGCACTTGCATGTCAAAGAATACTTGAAAGCCACATGACGATCTGTTTGCTGTTTTCATTATTCCCTATGGAAGTAGAAGTAACATATGAAACAGTCTGTGGGATTTAAGTTTATGGAAACATTATAATACAGTTCTTGCATAATCATGATAACAAAAATTGTAGATTTAATTTAGAAAAGCACATTAATTTGGAAAAACACATTAATTCAGCTCAAATGGAATTACACTCTAAAGTAGACCAAGAGAGAGAGGTTTCATCTCTGAGAAACCAGTGACCGACCAACATAAAATTTCGGACTTGGGGGGGCAGTTGTTTACTCATGTGTTCAGTGTGATAGAGGTCTCTGCAACTATTCATTTGTGTGTGTCTAATGTGTAGTCATCTCTGTGATCCACCACATTGATCACTCATGCAGTTTAATGATTTAACTTGCAAATCAAGAGTGAACTGTCAAGCTAAGCCTGTATGCACATAAGGCTACTATAGTTTTGCTCTCTGTAGTACCACCTTCCAGTGGCACACAATTCATTTCAAATTTGGGGCAAAAGTGGTGGATAGAACTTGTCCAACCAGTTGCTTACACTTTCTTGACCCATTCTTGGCTCTTGTGTGAGATGGTGAGGACTTTGCACACAGGAAACCATTTATGTATTTTAGTTCTATACTTATATACAGTCTTTCTCATCCTCAGATTTTTCTGTAATATTACCCAACATGGTTTACATAGGCAAGCTGTTCTAGACCTAGTCTTAACAATATTTTCCTAACTGTATGTAGAAACCTGCATTTCCCACAAAACCCTTAACGTACATAAACAATGTCATCAAAAAAGAAAATGAACATTTGAGTAATAAATCTGTTATAAATCTGTCTTTTGGTAACAATGTTGCAAGGCACAATCCTATCCAAATTTCCACTGCCAATGCAGCTGTGCCAGCAGAGCATAAATTGCATTGAGGTGGGGGAGGTCAGTCATAGAAGGGAAGGGAGCATTCGTTCCCTTAAACTGTTGCTGCATTTGTACTGGAAAGTTGAATCGGATTGGGCCCAGTCATTGAACTCCCTCTCTAAACCAGACAGCTATTAGACACTGTAGACTGAAATACCACCCACTATGAGGCATGCATAATGATTAGAGATCTGGGACTGTTTCTTAGCATATGAAACAAGAGGATCAAAGGAAAAGTACTGTATCTTCAATTGATTTTAAGTCAGTGCCGCAAGCTGATGCTTAAGGTACAGGAAAAAAGCCCATGATGTGGAAGTCTAAACAGAGGCTTGTTGCACCGAAGTATGAAGCCTTCTCTGGGGATTATCATCGCTAAAGTGAGCAGAAAACTGATTTTTTGGAAGATGAACCTGCAGCCAGAACTCCTACTCCTACTCAAACAAAGAATGGAATGCAAATTATTTTGACCATGCTGGAATCAAACTCATAAGGATGCATGGTGATTGTATTCCCTTCCCAAAATGTGGCCTTTGCATAAAAAGCTTTCTATCCTCTCATCAGTTTTCAAAGTAGTATTTGATTGGTACTTTCAGTATAAGGAAACCAAAGACAGGTTATGTTGTCCAGCAAGAAGAGAAGCTAGTGTTCTATTAGTAGAAACTAATCTGTAATTCTTCGCCCTGTTTTGGGGTTGTGTCCTAAATAATCTCTTATTCCAGTGATCTCGGTAAGATAGTAATGCATGATGTCCAAGTTATTTCTCTCATAGTGAATGTTAGTAATACCCAAGTAAAATGTTCTTCTCCAATCAGGATTTTTTTGTAGAAGAATATGAATACTGTAGTATTCTTCTTCTGACAATTAAAAGCTGTCACTTTAACCTTTAATACAAATCTTTTATCCTGATTACAAATCTATTAAATGTTTAATTTCAAAATGGGAGAGAAATCATTCTTGGTAAATGTTCCTCTTATCCATGAGCAAACTTTCAGCTTTTCATATTGTGAGAACACTTGCTAAGAAATGCAGATTGTTAACAGATTTTGAAAACATCACACAGGCCTACACACATTTTGTTGTTGCAAAATTTAAACCTCTTCTTTGGCATACTTGGGATGGTATATCCAAAAATGGAATAGATTTTGCCCAATTGGCTCTAGATTTGAGGGTGTAGAGCCTAGCCATCTTGGGAGGAAGCCTGCCCTTCAAAGTAGACTGAGGCTTGGTCGCGTACTTGTGAACTCCGTTTCATATGCAGTTCAGTTTCACTCTCCATAGGTTTCAGTGTATTTTCCTTATTAGCTATCTGCTTGTCAGTTTGTTTCACAACCTGTCAACAGTCAGGTTGCTACCCACTTGTGGGTCCCACCCCATGGTTTGAGAAAACTGGGTTAAATTAGCATCAGCTTGAGCCTGACTGTTAAAGGAATGGAAGAGCAGAACTCCCTAAGTGTTTCAATAGTAGTGAAGAGTATTAATTATGCTAATTAATATACACACGGCAGGTAATTATGTGGGAAGGTAATAACCACTGATACTTTGTTAACAATCTGATGTCATTTACTGAATTTTGGAATTGTGTGGTAGGAAAAAACCAGGTTCACCAATTTTGTCGTTGCTATGAAAATATAAGTAGATATTTGTTCTCTAGTTTGGTGAGGCAGAGAGGTCAACTAGAAAAGAGTTTCATCTGAAACCTGGAGAATGTCTTATGCTTAGTGCAAGTAGCAAAGTTATTTTAAAATGCTAACTGAGCAAGAGGCACTCTTTCAAGTGGGTGCTCCTCTTTTATTTAGCAGGGCGAGAGTTACTGGCCCTACTCACCCCAGCAATGTCTGTTCAAGTGGCTTCTGCTGGTGTTCTTTTTTGCATTTTAGATTGTGAGCCCTTTTGGGACAGGGATCCCTTAGCTTTTAATTAGCTATTATTATTTTTCCATTTTCTTTGTAAACCTCTTTGTGAAATTTTTAGTTGAAAAGCGGTATATAAATACTGTAGATAGATAGATAGAAAATGGTGAACATTTCTAAAATGGTGAGTGGTGAGAATCAGCCCTGCCTGTGATTCCACCGCTTTAGTGTTCCACCACCTTATTTCTCTGGGAAACATAATGCTTGGGTAGATATGCTAGTACACTGGAAACTATCTAGAAAAAAATTGGGCAGCTTTCCCTACAATCCAGAGTAACTCCAGGAAGACGTAAGAGGCATTTACTCTGGATTTACTCTATGCATTTCCCATAGGTGGTACTGTAACTACATTGGTGCAAAAGTTTCTGTTGTTACTCTGGATTGTAGCCTTGGTCTCTCACATATGTCAGCTATGTATTTATAAATAGGGGAGCTCTTTTTAAAATGTTACGACTGTGACTGCTCACTGGGTGATCTTCCATGGACAAGCTATCTGCCATGCAGAATGACATTTTGGCACTTGGCAACAGAGGACCGTGACGTTTTCTCCGATCAGTTGACAGATACACTGTCTTGATGCTGAATTTTTATTTTCTTTAAAAAGATAACCTAATGTAAGAAACAGTATTGCATCTTGTAGTGGAACTAGACTACTAGAGAATGTGAAAATTCAGAGATCCCAAAATATTGGAAAATCGATCTACTTGGAAAATCTCCTTATTGGAAAAAAGAGAATTGAATCCTTATTGGAAAATTTATAAAAAATACCAGAAATAAAGTTCTTTTCCAAAAATCTGGAACTTGTTTCCAGTGCAGATAAGAGTTTGGTTTCATCCTTAAGGCTTTCCACCTTTTCTTGAGGTTGTAATTGTATTTTTTATCATTGTGTATGGAGGAAAGGATTTTTTGCATCTTAAGTCAAATGTTTAAATACCATTATTTGCAGTCACACTTCCAGTAATTACTGAAGATTACTGAGTATGAGTATAGTATGGATCACAATCAAGAGTATGGTAACTTTGTGTGTTAAGCCTCGGTGAGCCATTTCCATCATGTCATTGTGGGCATGTGTGTGTGTTAAAATTCATGGAGATGTAGATTTTAGAAGGGGTGGGACTTCTGTACTATTTGTGGTATGGAGCAAAGTCGTGCTGAATTTAATCTCCTTTGGTTGATTGGTAGTAATGGAACTTAGGCTGGATATGAATCCTGGATGACACAAGAGTGTTTTCTCCTAGGAATCTGCCCATGCCTGCTGCCATGGTGTTAAATTCCAGCTTTTGAAATCAGTAGGGAATAGAACTGCGTGTGCTAAGGGCAGCTGTGGAATTTGAATGGGATTGTCAGCTGCCAACCGAGACAGAGTATTGGTACCCTTAAGACCTTTCTTTGGGGCTTGGGTTGCAGTCCAGTAATATTTTTCTACCCTTTGACTGACTGGAGCTATAGTTTTACTTGTCGAGAACAAGGAGAGACAAGAACTTGAAATGCCAGAGATCATAAAAAGTACCAGTGTGATCTGTTACCAAATACATACATGAGGTGAGGGTCATGTCAAATGTTTAAAGAAATGTAAACGGCTTCCACTCTCCCCATTAAACCAAAATAGATTTTTTTCAGATTAGCCATACTACTTAGTATTCTGGTCTGATCCTTTTTCATAATGTAAACCAAATCTTTAATTTTATCCCAACTTACATATTATTAAAATCAATTGCTGCAGAAAAAGGAAGTGCTTTTGGGTTGAAAGTATTAGCTGGTGACAACACCATTGTGCAGGTGGCACCTGTTCCTCCCCCCCCCCCCCTGCACCCTTGAATAAAAGATCAACTAACACTACAATCCTGAGCTCCAGTTAGGCCAGCCTAAGTTCTGACATGAGTCCTGTGCTGACCTGGAGGTATCACAAAAGTGCTATAAGACACTTGTATGCACAGGTGGGCCCAGGCTGGTTCAGGCCGGATCATCCGAACCGGTAGTTAATTTTGGCCCGCTGCTAGCAATCCAGTTGCTAGCAGCAGGTCAAAACCTGGGCAAACTGGTTCACCCGGGGAGCCCACCACTGCGCTTGCGTCAATCAAGGTCGGCGCAGGCAAAGTGGCATCCTGAACAGGACGCGACTGCACTTGCAGTCGCTCCTCTTCAGGACGTGTCTACACATGTGCCAAGGTTGGCGCAGGTGCAGACGCGTCCCGAAGAGGATGCAACTGCGCCTGCGTCAAGCTTGGCGCACGCACAGACGCGTCCAGGACGCAACTGCGCTTGCGTCAAGCTTGACACAAGCGCAGTCCTGTCCTCTTTAGGACAGGACTGCGTGTGCACCAACCTTGGCGCACGCACAATACGCCAGGGTTGGGGCCGCTCCTCGCCCTGCCCCTCGCCCTGCCCCTCTCCCCGCCCACCCGCAGTGCAGCCTCCCAGCCCACTCCCTAACCCCAGCTCCAGCCCCACCCCCTGACCCTCGCCTGGCCCGCCGCCTTCTGGGGAACCGGTTGTTAGGCCAGGCCAGGCCCACCCCTGCTTGTATGCCACGCCTGGGATAGGGTTATGCCAGTGCATAAATATGCGCTTGCCTTCTTATATCAACATGGGAATGGGGAGCCCCAGAGTTGTGCCAGACTAGGTTAGGAATGCACCCTAAGACAGTCTTTGAAAAGGCTCCTTTCATATCCGCTTTCTAATTGAAAAACAAAGAAGCATTAAGATATTGTAGGTATGGTGGATTAGACCTAGCCTAAAATTTTGTGCACCCCTAAATATTTGGGAGCAACGTTGGGTTCTGCACTTTTAAGAAACATTGTTTTAACACCAGTCAGAAAGTTTTTACTAATAAATAATATTTTTAGGAAAATAACAGATACAAAATGAGGTGCCAAACCACATATAATTATGAACTTCTGTAATAGTATTATGCTACTCGGTTGGAACGTATGCCAACTCTGGTATAGAATGAAACATGCAGAACAGGTGGATGGCTTTAAATGAAACTGTATGATTGGTCATGGGGTGTCTAAAGCTGACCTCAATACTAAACGTTATTTAGCAGACTTCCTCTGTGTCCGTCCATCCCACCCCTCCAAAAATTTTAAAAGTGTGATGCAGAAAGAGTGGGTTAAATGTCCTCTGCTATATGGCCATCAATTCCCACAGTCAAGATTGAGATCGAGGAATAGCTTCCTTTGGACTGCATCCAGTTGCCACAGATTACTCTGGAATTATGGAAAGTGAGTAAGGAGCTGCAGAGTGAACAGATACAAACTTTTGCCTGCCCACCTGGCCTAGAATGACCTTGTTATGCTACTGAGGCCTCGCCCTGGCTGCAGGGTGAACTGTGCAGACGCAGCTGGACACCGGGGTGTGCCTGCGCAGTTTGACCTGACCACAGGATGAACTGCACAGGCACAGTTCTTCCTGGGGCCAGGGCAAACTGCACCTGCGCATCCTGCCCGGTCTGTGAGATTTTTATTTTCCCCCATGGTGCCAAGCCATGGTCCTCGCAGGGTTGAGGACCACTGACTTAAGGTACTGAAAAATTCAGCTTCAAAATGTGAGGGCTCCAGCATGGAATGGAAAGGCTTCATCTCCACCACACTCAGATGGGTAATGTTGAGAAGGAGCAGTCTGTGATTTGGAGACCGCTGATCTATTGCATCACATTCTCACTTGTATAGTTTATAACCCTCCAATGTAGAAGTGCTATTCTGTTTAATCTTCTCTTGTTTATCAAAATGAATATCTACGATCCTCTGAAATTACTGAAAAGATCTGAATATTACATGGTGAAAAATGTGCATTAAAGCTGCATTATTACACTTATCCTTATCTGTTTCTCCATCCCATATTTAACCATTCACAAATGTGTGCCTACTAGGAAGAAACAAAAATCTTTAAAATTCTTAAAGAGTGCTAAAAATCACCTATTTTAATGTATAACATTACGACAATATAGTATGTGGTTGCTGTCTTTTTAACGGCAGAAGGGGAAAAGTTCATTCAAAGTCTTCCTTGTCCGTGTGCTACTCCTGTGCTAGTTCAGTGCCTCTTCTTTTCGGCAAACACAATGAAAGTAAACAACAGAGCAAGTCTGTGAAAATGAACTAGAAATGCAAAGCATGTCTGCATGGGCATTGATGTGAAATGGTTGCTATGGAGCCAGCAAACTCCAAGTATTGGAATCAGCTTTGCTAAATTGCATCTTTCACTACTATGGTACTTGCACTGAGCTTAAAAAAAGCCATATACAGTATAACAACTGTTGAAAATAAGAAACTGATCACATTTTAGGGCAATATTAATTGTAGCCTCCTGTAAAGTTTAGTGGGGAGTCTGTTTTGCTTTGATGCTATGAACATGGACCACCTAGGCAATGCCCAAACATTCTGGAAGCTACCAACCATTCTAAGAAGTGCTATTGTTTCCAAACAGTATAGCAAAGGACCTTATAAAAAAACTAGAAAATAGGGAATATTGGTTTCTATATATTGATCCCCCCCCCCCCCCCCGCAAGCTCTAAATACCAAAGGGGTCTGCACAGAAAGGCAAGGAAGTGAAGACAACTGTGATGGATGCAGCCTTCGGCTGCAATCCTGTTTACACCTTCCTGGGAGTAAGATCCATTGAACACAATAGGGCTTACTTTGAGTAGACCTGGTTAGGATAGTACCCTTAATCTGTTAAATCTTTAAGTGCCAAGACTTTTTATGCATTAAAGAAAGCCTTCCGCCAGGAATGACTGAAAATCCTGTCTTTAAGAAATTGATTCCAATGAAGCCTTTTTCCCCTCCTATGTGTGTTTTGAGCAAAGTAAATGAAGTGACATTTCTTCTAAACTAAAAAAACACACAACCTGATCTTGAGCTTCCCAGGAATGAGCAAGACTGAGTTGCATGTTCTGCCCCACATTTTTTCATCCCATAAGATTAAAAAAAAGGATTCATTTTTTAAATAAGTGGCATAGATAAATTGCTTTGGCAGGTGCCTGACAGACGTGTACCAGTTCTAATCTGAACCCAGGGAGATGCTTTTTAATATTGGGAAGGGCCTGAAAATCAAGGCTTTGTTGAAATTGTAATAGCTGTCAGAGACTTTTCTTTTTGTAGAAGCGTTACATCTGAGTCAAACAACCAGCAAGTAGTACAGATTAAATCTTTAAACGTTGCCAGTGTGCTGATGGCAACAGCGGGGCTCGGGATCAGTGTAAGAATGCAAGAGTACAAAGAGAGGCAGAGGTGGCCCATGTATATTTGGGGAGTAGTGAAGGGAGAAACTTGGAGCTGGAGTAAGAATAAATAGGGGAGCAAAGTGAAGACAGAATAGAGGGCAAGGAAAGGCAACATGAGAACTGAAGTGAGAATAAATGGAATGAAGTGCCTGTCAGTTTTGGCTGGATGCCACACAGTTCAGTAAAATCCAAGGCTTGTGCATACACTTCATATGGATGTTTATAGAGCTTTCATTTTCAGTAGTGGACCTGCATCCAAGTGGAGTTCACTCTTGATATTTTTTACATGTTCACAAATCCATGAACATGATTGTTTGTGGCTAAGGATGTAGCTTCTTGAAGTTGGTCTGTTCTGGCAAATTTTTGAATTCAGCTGTAATCTCTTAGCAACCCCAAGTTTAGCAGCAGTTCCCCCTTGGTAAACAAAATGTTTGTTCAAGGTTATATCCTATAGTTAGGAAAGCAAACTGGTAACTGCATTTAGAGGTTAGGACATGTAATACAAACACATTCTAAATGCAGCTTTTTTGAGTTCTTGTTCTGTGTTAGTCCATCTGGACAGAAGGATTATTTCCTAAATTTAGTTATCTGCTTTTGGTTTGCAGAAAACATCTACTTAACTAAACTCATGCGGAAAACCGAGTAGGCTTTTGTGCTAAGATATACAGTTAGAAACAGGTTTTGCTAAAATGGAAATAGATTATTGTTGAACTGAATGACTTTCCCATGCAGTGGATGCTGGAAATGCATATGTACGATCTATTATCTTAAGTGATTAAAACACTTAAGCACTATATTGGGGAGGGAAGGGCATTGCCAGAATGTCTTCCAGTTGAATAAGGCAAAAGAACTGCGGAGGAAAAATTAAAACAAGTGAGTTACATGTACAGCATGACTAGATAGAATGGCCAGTGGTGGAGATGATATGGGAGGGTGAACCCAGCAAGTTTCATCACTTGCCGCTGAACCTAGCAAGCCTAGCTCCTTACCTTCTTGCTACTGCCAAGTGTACTGCGTAGATCTCACTGCTGAAACCTGAAAATCCTAAAACAATATCCCTTTAGTTGAACATTTGCTTGATGACCATTTATACAGTACAGTGGTGCCTCACATAAAGAGCTTAATTTGTTCCGGAGGCATGCTCTTTAAGTGAAACACTCTTTAAGTGAAGTAGATTTTTTCCATAGGAAATAATGAAAACTCAGGTGATTGGTTCCACAACCCCCAAAATAGTCAGATAAAAATATTAACTGGATGTAAAAATGATGAGAAAACACTGGAATTGAATTCAAAACATGCATTCAATGTGCATGATCCTATGAAGTATACTCAAAACATGCATTCAGTGTGCATGATCCTATGAAGTATAAATCCTAAAGACAGTTTCCTGGGAGTAAGCCCCATTTAACACAATGGGGCTTACTTCTGAGTAGACATAGTTAGGAGACTGCAATCAAAGATACTTTCTTTGGAGGCTTATCTGGGCTATTGCTGGAGGTTTGAGGTGGTCGGTGGGATCAATTAGGGGCAGCTGCCTCTGGCACCTCTGGGCAACTGCCCTCAAGTTGGGGGCAGTTAGAAGCAGCAGCGCTGGCCGGCAGCCTTTTTAAAGAGCCTCCATGTGGAGCATCATGGCTGCATAGCACACGTGCCATAGCATGCTTGCTTGTTAAGTGAAGCGGAACTTGTTATGTGAAGCAAGATTTCTTAGAAATTTTTGCTTGTTATGTGAAACACTTGTTAAGCACGGCACTTGTTAAGCGAGGTACTACTGTATATCCTTTTTAGCTTATGGTTGACTGCACTAATTGTAAATAACTAACTAGGGTTTCCAACTGGGGTCTTCCCCAGTCCTATTGCAAGGAATCAAATATAGCTTATTCTGCATGCTTACCATGGGGATATGGTTCAATTCCACTTAATTCAAGTGCATTAGCTATTACAGAGGTACCTATTGCATGCTCTGCCTTCCATATACTGTTTACAATATTGTGGATCTAGCAAATTAATTTTTGAGACCCCCCCCCCAAGTGGATGCTGTCAATATTTACCACCTTGAGAATGAAAATTAGGCTTTAGATTGAAATCAGTGGAGTCATTCATAGGGTAACACAGTGTTTTACTATTTCATCTTGGAGATGAAATCTGATTTTAGCCGAAATGAAAAATAATGTGCACTAAGAGGCTACTGTTCTCACTAGTTCTGCTGAAGGCAAAATATACTAACTGGTCCAGAAATAGTTCAAAAAGCTTTTGTAGATTGTATTGAAAGCTTAGTGAAAGGACTTTCTCAGCTAGCAAGTGATTCGTAACACTACTTCATCTACTGCAGCTGTGGTTAAAAGAGTTTCTGTTTTTAATAAGAACTCTCTGCACAGTAGTTTGAACAATACATTGTTTAGTTAATAAATTGAGTATCTCCAAGTTCCATTGGAAGAAAACATTCCAAAAATGAATTACATGCAGCTGGAACCTAAGTTTGGATTTGCATATCAAGAACTCAAAGCAAGAAATGAAGTCAAAACACCAGATTTATTTTCTTTAATGCCTTCAGCTGTTTGGGGTTTTTAATGTATTTATTTTATACCAGTTGATTTCCAGTACAGCTTATCTTTGTGACCAATGTCCCTTCCCTCTGAAATAATACTTGAATTATTCCTTGCATGCAGAAAAACAGTTTCCTAAATCTAATACCTTATAGTGCCTCAAAATGAAGCAGATTTCTGGATTGTTCAGCAAAAGCATTGTAAAATATTGTGTGTTTTATACAGGGATGTCTGGTGTGAGGAGGTTTGGACAGCAGGTGAGGCTAAACCACCCCATGGTCCACGGAAAAGCACTTATTAGGCTTTAATATTTCCTTCAAATTCTTATTTGGTGAAATGTACTGAGTTATTTTCTAAATCAGACTATTCACACTCCATGAAGGTTTCATTGATGCTCTTCTCATGAACCTTGTGGTGTACGGTACTTGCTGTTAGCAGACCTGAGGGATTAAAACACCCCATTGCAGGAAATTTGACTTTTGTTCAGAGCTTTACTGGAACAAAGGAGAACTGCAGACATTGTCAATAGACAGGCAGACCACAAAAGATGGTGGTCATTCAGATATAACGAGAGAAGCAACTAGTAATTTTTCATACTTGCAACAAATTTCCCCTATAGATAAGGGCCAACACTTTCACACAGGCTATTCGTTTAGATTGGGTCACACCATGTACAATCTGTCACTCTTCACGTGCACCCTTTCAGAATTGTATTGTGTAGGTATAGGGTTGCCATATTTCCCCCCCAAAACAGGGACAATTCTGATTTTGTGGGATTGTGTTCACATACTGGCAAATGGAACAGAGAGGCCTGTCCCGATTTTGCAGAAGAGAATTATGGCAACCCTATGTAGGTGTCATGTGTTCCTCCTTTACTGCTTTCTCTTAACTGACTTGGACTTTTAGATATTTGTTCCTCTCTCAGCATGTGTATTCCTAGTCTCCATTGGCTGAATTATTTAGGGCATGCCTTGTTACCACTGTTTCCTGAAGTCTCCCTTAAATTGGTAATCATTTGTTGACATTTTAGAGGAGGGAATTGTCAGGCAAGAAGGCAAATCATTAACTAGGTTAATTTAAGGCTTGTTCCTCTGTGGTGTCCGAGGATGGTTTAGATTTATATTATCTCGATTGTGATCTCTAACACTTATAATGCTATGGCATGGTATATATAGGAAAACAATAACGGTGATGTGACTGAACTTTATGATTCTTGACTTCCATGGGTGTAGTAACATAACATAAGAGCAGATCACCAATCTTTCTCACAAGGAGCTGTGTATGTCTCAATCTTGAATGAGGGAGATGTACAGACATGTACCAGAAAAGTCTGTTTACCTCCATATCTAGAACTAAAATGCAAAATAAACACTTGCTGGGGAGGAATGCAGATGATTGCAACAGGGTTTGAACTGATTTGATATTGTGCATGCAACCTCAGTGTGGAGCTTATAAAGATTATTTTACCCTTGACACAGAAATGCTCATTAGCTCTCTTGTTCCAGAGAACTTGTATCTCTTTTGTTGCCAAATGTTGAAGGCCAGAGGATCTACAGATAGTTCTTGCAATGTGTGCAGTCTTCTAACTTTCTTAATTGCATAACCTTGGGGGATACTGCTGGAAACATTTCTCCCTTGTAAAAATAGGTGTGTTGAGAGGTTAACAGCCTCATGTCCACAACCGCTTAAATATAAATTATTGTTATCTCTCATCTCTCATTATTTTGTTTTGAATAAAATTAACAAGGATTGGGAAGGAAAAGCCTTGAGAAGCAATCATTCCAGGCTGGATACTATCTGGGTGGGAGGGAAGATATGCATTACCACCACCCTTTCTAGCAGCAGTTCTTTATGGGGAGCTGCTTCAGGGCACCCTAAATATTCAGGATGGAGCTTTTGGAGGAAATTGTTCCATAAGTTCTTACACCCATGAATTGTGATGTCTAGGGTCCTGGTGTTGTCACATTTATTTGAATCTAATGCACCATCAAATTAACGTGCACCCTATTCTTATAACCAAAATACCACACTTTACTCAAATTCAGTTGGCCATCGAACCTAACACGCACCCTGATTTTGGAGCTTGAATTCAGCTAAAAGGTGGGCATTAGATTTGAGTAAATACAGTATTTCTTTGTTCATTTTTAAGACTGTTCTATCTCTTTCAATAGCTCTTCAGCCATGACTGAATGGCTTTTTATATTTTCTCTTTCATCAGCGTATGATAATAAGAGGGAGAATCTTTTAGTCTATAATTTTCAAATGTTTTAGACTTGGGCAAAGCATTCTATGTATCTACAGATAGGGTTACGTGATTGGCATGGCTCATTGTTCATTGTTCCCTTTCTGTCGTGGATAACTATTACCATGAGATTTTTATGCTTACTCTCTTTTAAAACCATAGTTCCAAGGAATTTGCATTTGCAAAATGTTTAGGATATTTCTTTTGTTTAGAGCACAAATTTACAATGCAGTTGTTTAGGAATCAAGGATTACTTGTCAAATTCAACCAACAATAGTAAAACAATACTGTATGTTAAGGTGACCTGTTCTTTTGGCTCTCCCTCAAAATGTTGGCTTGTATCTTAGAGAAGCAGAGGAGATCTTTTCAATGTAGCTTCCTTACTGTATCACATTTGACACCAGCACAGGAGTCAATAAAAATTGGAACACTGGATGTGCTGATTTAAGGGCATTGCTTAATTTGCATCTTAAAACATGAACCGATGAATGCTGACGAATTCAAAATCTTGCTTTATTTTTGCTTTATAGGACGGAGGGCTGCTTTTAAATAACCCAACCGCTTTAGCAGTACATGAGTGCAAGTGTCTTTGGCCAAATGTACCACTGCAGTGTGTAATATCTCTGGGAACTGGACGATATGAAAGTGAAGGGAAAGCCAATGTTACCTATACAAGTTTGAAAGCTAAACTGACGAATGTCATCAGCAGTGCTACGGATACTGAAGGTCGGTACTAGTGAAGAAAGGCTTGTTCTATAATACCCATGCAAATTGCAAATGGTTATTTAAATAAAGGTTTTGAATAGATACAAACAGCATTGCAAATGCCATAGTGGGATTTGAAATATTTTAAAATAAGAGACTCATAAACTACAATAATAACATCAAGGTCATTTTGTTCCCATCAAGGACATGTTTCGTAACCTTTGTTCGCATAGGGATTATTTTGTTAATCCTCGTCTTTCCTGTCATCCATATGAGGATTTGGGGTTTAGTTTGTATACAAAGCCAACACACACACAAAAAAAGAAAATTAAAATGCATTGTTTTAAATGGTTCTGTTTATTAAAATTCATTGTTTTAAATGGTTCTGTACATTTAAGATTTTACTCTTGTAATCAAACTGTCAAATTGTATTAGGTATTTGGTGAATATTGTATTGTGTCTTATCATATAACTTGCCAGATATGCAGATACATGTCTTGATTATGCTGTTATGCTCTCTTTGATTGATGAATACATCACATTGACAAGGCTTTCTCCTCAAGAAAGGTTCCCAGTCCCAACATTCAGAATGTGTGAGCTTAAATGACTGTTTAAGAAGTTAGAGCAATTGTGTACTAATAGTAAATGTGCAGAAGAGGGAAAAATCGTTCACTTCATTTTTTGCCACTTTATTTTTTTAGTTTATAATGGCTAGGGCTGTGGGTGGCGCAAGTGGTTAAGATACTGTGCCTGTTAACCAGCAGGCCAGGGTTCAAGACCTGGGTCCCCACAAGACAGGATGAGCTCCTGTCCTTAACCCAGCTCTGCAACACAACTGGAACCAATAGTTCCATTGGACTATTTCAGTGGCATGGAGAGGGAGGATTTGCTGCCTATCCTCCATATTAATCTACCCAGGCCTTTGTGCTTCGCATACAGCATCGCACATGGTACCAGTCTTTCGAAACTGGTGGATGCCAATGCAATAATGAAGTGTATGTAGATTGTTGGAAGTACCTAGAAGTGTATGGATATTGTTGGAAGTATTTACAGTTGGAAAACTGTAATACCAGTTTTACTGTTTTGGTGCTTTAAAGAAAGGCAAGGGTTTACTTTACCAAAGCAGATTTCTCAAAACCCCAGCCCATGGATTGGATCAAGCGTTTGGGAAAATCTTACCCCTCTGTGAGCGGCATTTACTGTTCCTGGTGTGCTGCAACTCTAATCGTCAGATTTGGATGACTTGATGCTAGGCAGTCATGTTGGCCAGAAATCCATGCTCAGTGTCTACTGGAGCATTGCACCATAGATGTGACTGCCCAAAATGTCAAGTTGTCCCAATCTAGGGACAAGAAGCGCTTCAGTGCACTAGAATTGGTCATTGCCATTCATGTCTGGGAAGGCTTTCTTGGTGCGCAGCAGTCTCCAGTTTATAGAGTGCTGAGATATAGAAAGGCAGAGGGTATTTACTAAAGAAATGAGGGAAGAAAATTAGGATGTCAAATGAACAGCAGAAATTGCTAGATTCTTATCCAGTTTCTGTGTTTGGTAGTATAGGTATGTATTGCTTTCCCCGGGTCATCAATCAGAAACTGTCTGCTATATTCTGGCACAGTGCTGATGTAATTTATTCTCCTATCCTCTTCCTCTTATCTGCTGTGAAGACTTCTCTGGCCTTGCTTAGTATAGCTGGCAGTGGCATAGACTATCATGCTCCCCTGATCAACTCCTACCACCTAGAACACTTCCGTGACACCAACTTTTGTTTCCTTTACATTCATCCTCAAAACCCACCTTTTGTTGCAAATGTTCTAGAACCAATGGTTAGCATCAGTATTGAAAAGATACAACTTACATTCATTTGTGGATATTTTAATATGAGTAGCTTTGCATCATTGTCCTGTGTCAGAGACTAGCAACATTTCACTTTCTTATGGCATGCACAATATTTTAATATTCAAATAAGTCCAAATAAAGTATACTTAGCGAAAAATACTTTGATAGAAATGCAAACGGGTGTTTGCCTTTAAGTCTTAAAATACTCCTACTTGTATCTTTGCTATCTAATTTTCAAAGGTAATGTGATCAAGGGGGAAAAGTAGTTGCTTTTCAGAAAGCTCTTCCCTTCAGGAAGTTCATTATCATACGCATCCCATAACGCTTTTTTATATGAATTGAATCTAAAGTATGAAAAACAGTAATAAGTAAACGAGTTATAAGTAAATGAGATGTGGAATAAAGATCTTCAGTTAAAGTTCTTTTTTTTTTTCCCCTGAACTTTGCTGTGATTAATGTGTGTTACTCTTTCCTTTTTTAAAAAAAAAAACAGAAGTCCACACTATGCTGGATGCCCTTTTACCCCCTGATACCTACTTCAGATTTAATCCTCTAATGAATGAAGATATAGCTCTTGATGAAAACCGCAAAGAAAAACTTAATCAGTTGCAGACAGATGGCATTCGATATCTGGAACGAAACGAAGAAAAACTGAAGAAGGCTGCCAAAATATTAACACAGGAAAAGACCACTCTGCAAAGATTTAACGATTGGATAAGATTAAAAGTCGACATGTGTGAAGGCCTTCCATTTTTTTCCAAATTGTGAATATGTAAAGCATAAAAAGGCCCAGGTGTGGAGCTTGCATTGTAAATCCTGAAAAGGATCGGCATTTCTTAGGCACTATGTAATTTCTTATGGATAGTTTTTAAAGGTGTAGAACAGCTAAAAGAAAAAGCACTTTTTCAATACCACAGCACAGTCTTCTTTATGGCTTGGATCTGAAGGGGGGTGGCTGGAATACTCTCTTTCCTTTCTACCCACCTCCAAAATCTGCTCACCCAATAGTTCCAAGACCTTCTGGAGTTTTGGACAGATGCAGGTAGGGATATTGGTGACTTAACAGAGCAGGAGTATAAACCTTGGGACCCCCATGCCTTTTTATGACTGTTTCATGAAGTACATTTTATTGGTGTTTCTGAGCTTTCAGAATCTCATTACAATAATAAAGTGAAATGCAGGTATCGTTTGGGTTTCTTATCTAACAAGCCATTCCGTTATATCTAAACTTGTGACAATAATGAAAGACAAACTTGTGTATTTTGGTGTGTATATCAAAATCATGTTGTTAACAAAACCATGGTGTGTTCACCTGTTTGTTAAATGTTTTTGAAATAGGAAGAACTAAACCAAGTGGATAGCCTGCTCCACAAAGCACTTACGCCCGTATTATTAAAACACGTTGAATCCCATTAAAGTCAATGGAATCAAGCTGTCTCATACCCATTTATTGATTTAATTCAGTTACAGGATGGATTGCAATGTATTAACAGGTTCTTTAGTACCACTGTTAATGGTATACCTTCTGTTTAATGGCAATGTGAGAAGATTTGTGCATGAAAACAAATTTTTATATTTTCAGATAATATTGAAATACTTTGTATAATTTGCATTGGGATTGTGTATGTCATCTAGTTTACCTTATCCAGTTCTTTTTTTTTGGATATTAAGGTCTACAGGAGTAGATATTAATTACTGTGGGCTTTAATAAATCAACCTGTATTTTTTTCTGGAACTAGTAAGAACTTTCTCATACGTTCTACATAAAAATTATGAATTCCCTGCTTGAAAATATTACCCTAAAACCTTCTGTAAACTTTGATGTCTTGTAAGGAAGAAAATAAATTGTTAATATATCCTAATAGTATGATTTCTTAAGTAGTGTCTACTCTTTGAAGCCTGGTCTAGTAATAGGTTTAAATTAACTGTTTCATTCTTTGGCTTCTTGTTTTCGAAGCCCTGGTTTTAAACTTGTACAACGTGATCAGCTGTATTTTGGTAGAGTCAGGCTGCAATCCTATCCTCTAGAAAGGCCAGCATAAACCCGAGAATAAGTCCTGTGCTGACCTGAGGGTATCACAAAAGTGCTGTAATACGTCAGCCTCTTCACACTAGCATGGGAAGATATGCCAGGTGAGTTATACCAAATTGGTTAGGATTGCACCCTCAGTGTGTTACCTAAGAATTATATAGTCTTCATTAAAAATAGTAAATGATCAAATACATTTTGTTAACTTTATAATTCGGGCCTTCACAACATTTTTCTAAACACTATCAGAGCAAGTGCAGTATACACAAAGTATTAAGAGAACCATTCTTTAAGGTCCCTTGTGTGTTAAGTCAGAGATTTTACATATATAGTGGTATCTTGCTTAACAAGCGTTTCACATAACAAGCAAAAATTTCCAAGAAATCTTGCTTCACATAACAAGTTCCACTTCACTTAACAAGCAAGCGCACTAAGGACACGCGTGCTATGCAGCCCTGATGCTCCACATGGAGGCTGTTTGAAAGGGCTGCCGGCCAGCGCTGCTGCCTCTAACTGTCCCCAACTTGAGGGCAGTTGCTTGGAGGTGCCAGAGGCAGCTGCCCCTAACTGCCCCCAAGTGCCCCCACCAACCACCTTGAACCTCCAGCAGCAGCCCAGGTAAGCCTCCCAGGAAAGTGTCTTTGATTGCAGCCTCCTAACTATGTCTACCCAGAAGTAAGCCCCATTGTGTTAAATGGGGATTACTCCCAGGAAAGTGTCTTTAGGATTGCAGCCTAATGCTGCAATCCTAAAGACACTTTCCTGGGAGTAAAACCCGTTGAACACAATGGGGCTTACTGTCGAGTAGACATGGTTAGGATTGTGCTCTAAGTAGACTTCATAGGATCATGCACATTGAATGCATGTTTTGAATTCAATTACAATGTTTTGTCATCATTTTTACATCCAGTTAATATTTTTATATGAATATTTTGGGGGTTGTGGAACTAACCGTCTGAGTTTCCATTATTTCCTGTGGAAAAATCTGCTTCACTTAAAGAGCGTTTCACTTAAAGAGCATGCCTCCGGAATGAATTAAGCTCTTTATGCGAGGCACCACTGTATAAACAACACATAACAGAGTGTGCATTTCAAATCACAGCAGCGAGCCATCAATAAGGAATGACCATGAGTAAGTTATAGTAAGTTATAAGTAACACATAGTTGCAACTCTGTTTTACTTGGAAGTAGACTCTTTGCTTCCTGTGGGTGCCAAGTAATGCTGGACTGAATTTTAGCTTGGCACTTCAGATGGAAATGAGGAATAGATAGATCTAGCTAGGTACTTAAGTAGCCAGACATTTGCAAAATGAAATGAGGGTGAAGAAGGGTCAGAAGTGATCCTGCCTAAAAGGAAGGAGCCTTGCTTGATTTTCGCCTTGGTTTATTTTGTGTTAAGGTTTATGTTTCTGTTAAGGGGAAAGGTTAACATCAGCTTCAGGTTTGAGAAAGATAAAAGCTTTGTAAATATCTATGCATTGTTCTCTTGCTACCAGACTCCTGAGGGGGTGAATAGGTTAGCTCTGGCTGCTGCGTTGAAGTCTCATAGTTAATAGCCCTATATCTTTGTATTGTCCTCTCCCTGCTGAACAGGCCTAACTTCTGAGTGACCGGAATATAAGCAAGGAGGTGATATGCATTTCATTTATTGGCGGTAATTTTTTGTCTGATCGCAGTTTTAAGGCAGTTAACACTATTGTTTATGTGGATACTCACGTCTGTATAGTGTGTAAGAAATTAGTCAGTGCAAAAGTGCTCAATGAAATTCTATATATACTGTGTATATATAAAATTAAGGAATCACTGATTGACTGACTCATCAATGCCCAGCCAAAACTGCAGGAGCTAAAAACATGAAATCTGAGGAGGGTATTCCTTCTGTGATGTAGGGACCTACTAAGAACCGATTTTTGTAAATTCAAATCAGAGGGGATTGAAAAGGGGTGCCACACATTTTTGTTCTATACTTAAAATTGAAGACTGACTTATCAACACCTAGACCAAACTGCTGGACATAGAAGCATGAAATTTGGGGGTGTTTTACTTCTGTGATATAAGGTCCAACCAAGAACCAAATTGGTGCTTACTGCCCAGTGTTGGCTACTGGTGCCTGCTGCCCAGTGGTGTCCAGTAATGTGCTCGGTGCCCCTATGCCTGATGTCCACTGCATGATGGTGCCTGATGGTGTTCAGTGTCCAACAGAGTTGCCTGATGCCCACTGATGCCCGCTGGCCATTGAACTGTGGTGTCCACTGCTTTCCTCCACTGTTCCCTGGTACCCTCTCATGCCTGCCGTCCAGTGTCAATGCCCAACAGTACCAGTTGGCACCCAGCCATGCCCGGGTCTACAAATATTCTTGAAATTTTACTCTTGCAACAACGGGTTCATTCTGCTAGTACTGAATAATGATATAAATTCATTAGCCTCATTAGACTTTTTTGCAGTGGTTTTGATGAAATAACGAGTTTCCCTAGATCTGAATTTAAATTCCTTCTCTAAAAGTAGGAATTTTGTGCTACGTGACAGAAATATCCGCTACATTTCTGTTGCCAAATACGGTGTTACTGTATCTTACTTGCTCAAGGATCGAATTTGATGCTGTGTTATCGGAAGGAAATGTAGTGTCTTAGTTTTCTTATCTCAAATTAACTGCTGGCTTATCCAGTCACAGTTTTTTTGTTCCAAATCAGATTGAATGCCGTGCTTGGGTTTGTGCAATTAACCTCTCCAATTACCCCATCAGAGACTTGTAAGGTAACTTGTTTGATCTCTGAAGTCCTATGATAGTGAAGGTGGCTGTCTTAATACATTTACTAGGTCGTCTGCCTGAACATTTTCCTTAATTATTTGATTAGCTGTGGAAGATGGTCTGGTGCTCTAGGTTTATAGCTTATTCTTTCAGTACATCACACACTTTCATAAGCATTTTTAATAGCCTCTGCTTCCTTAAATTTCATGGATAATGTTTATATTGAAACTAGGTTCCCTTTTGACAATCATCTATAAAATCATTTAAATATTCAGTGGCACAGACATCAGTAAAAGTCAGAGACAAATGATTTACTGCCTCAAGTCAAAGCAGGTCACTGATGTTAAGGATATATCAGATTTGCATATTATACTGCTTACTGTTTAATTGCTTGTAACATCCTGCTACAGCTAATGCTGTCCTGCAATGGATGCCTGTGCTTGGAGTATTAGATGAGTATTTTCAGGTGACGCAAATTCGTTTTGCAATAGTAGTAGTTATCAATAGTAATAGTATTTGCAATAGTAATAGTAGTAGTTACAGGGCTGTGGGTGGCACAAGCAGTTAAGGCGCTGTGCCTGTTAACCCGCAGGCTGGGGTTTGAGACCCGGGTCGGCCCCAGAAGACAGGGTGAGCTCCTGTCCTTAGCCCAGCTCTGCGATGCCAGCTGGATCCAATCGTATCAGCTCTGCCTTTCCATTGGATTAATTCAGTGGCGTGGAGAGGGGGAATTTGCTGCTTGGGTAACAGCCTATCCTCCATAACAGCCTAACCCAGGCTTTCGTGCTTTGCATGCAGCGTATGCAGTGCAGAGCACAATACCATAGTCTTTCAAGACTGATGGAGGCGTGCTTTATTTATTTTTAGTAATAGCAGTAGTTATCACTCACTTGAAATCGTTTTCCTTACTGCACTTCGTTTCTATAACAGATGTGTTCTATTTTCATCCTCAGGTACTCCTCCTTATGTATATTATCCAGACTAATGAACCTGAGCACAGGAAACTAATTAATATGGACTGTTTCAGGCCACTGCATGCATACATGCCTTTTACAGAACACGTTGTGTCCAGAAAATAGTGGATAATGTGTATTTTCTTTCCACTGCTATGTAGGTCTTAATATTTTCCTGACTTATAGATCCACCTTCCAGCCCAATCTGAACCAACCTTCCAATCAACAACATTGCAAGGGGGCTGCTGGTAGCACTAGGTGACACACGCAGGGGACTGATACCACTACTCACCAAACTTTTTATTTTTTTAAATTTTAATTTTTTCATACAGTATTTTCAAATAATGCCATCATGTTATATATCAATTTATATGCAATTTCATGCAGAATGCAATGAGACCATGTTGAAATATCTATATTCTATCAAAAATTATATGTAGTAAATTATATAATTTCCTATCAAAAATTATAATCATGACCCACCAGTTTTAGAACCACCTCTGTAGCGGTGTTGTAGAAAAACCCACTTCTGGTATTGTAATGCTTTTCAGACTGAATCTCGGAGAGAAAAGGAACCTTGGTGAGGCCCAAAAATGAGTTTTCCAGCACTAAAAGCACCTCTAGAGATTTGTAAATGATGTGGGCTAAGGTAGAAACCCTATTTTTGTGCTTTTATGTTTTTAAGATTTAAATTCAGACCTTGATGTTCACAGATTTTGTATCTGTAGGGGATTCCAAAACAACTCTCACAGATACTGGGGTTTGACTGTACAGTATATGGTTTAAAAGAGGGAAACGTGGACAATATGTGCACCAACAGAAGATTATGAAAAGTACAAATTGAAGAACATGTACTGCATGACATTTTTGAATTATCTTCGGTGTTTGTTTGTTTGAATTCTAACTACTTCCTGGGAAGAGAGCTATAAACTAAAAGCACTCAAGTTTCCAAAATTAGCAGTGGATTTAACATCTTAATTATTTGAAAAATGTTCTCTGGTTAACAAAAGACATAATAGAACTGATCTGTTTCTGGGTACACCTCCCATAGATTCAGATCGCATGGTGGTTGCAATGGTTCCTCACAAGAAACATTTCCTTTGCAAACACCAAGAATTAGCACAGCTTTGGGGATGAATTAAGTCTCCCTGTTTGGCACTTCTAGAGCCCTCGCTTAGTAGCACCGTGCTAAAATTACAGTGCTATGTAACATAGCAATTAAAAAATCATTGGTAGCCGTCTTATGTTCTAATGATGCAGACCTAATTGTGTAGTGCTAAGAGGGGAAAAGGTTAAATACCATCATTTAACTTGAATTAAATGGTAGTTTCATGCAGCTTTTTCTGTATGGCAGGGTTTAACCTCTTGTCTGTAAGCCAGCTGTTCCCATAGAGAAGGGCTCGTGTTACAGTATTTTCTGTATTTTGTCTCTTTGACAGACTCATTCGGCTGGGCAGGGTACAACAAGTAGGCACCATCTTTGTATTATTAAAGCAAATTTCTACCATGTATTCACAGGCTGGCTGGCTTGCTAGAAGCCTGGATCCTGTGACCTACTGGCTATCAGACAAGGGGGTTCTTAGACTCCGTGTGATCCTGTGTCTCTCATTAAAATAATGAGGACGGCCGTAATAGCACGAAAGTGAACCAGGAAAGCCAACTTGCCCTGTTTTGCCCGGCTGGAAGCGCTCTATCTAGGACAACATCTGGTGAAAACAGTGGACTAAAATTATACCCCACAGATTAAAAAGAGATGCAGCCAGAGTTCAGAGGTTTCTCTTGTCCCCTCATTTGTGCTTTCTCTAGGAAACAGTTATTTATTTATTTATTTGTTTGTTTGTTTGTTTGTTTAGGGCACAATCCCAAAAGTAAGCTCCAATGTGTTCAATGGGTCTTACATCCAAGAAAGTGTCATTAGGATTGCAGCCTTACGTACCTACTTAAGAGCATATTCTTAACCATGTCTGCTCAAAACTAAGCCCCATTGTATTCCATGGGTCATACGCCCAAGAAAGTGTCATTAGGATTGCAGCCTTGCTTACTTACTTAGGGTAGAATCCAGAGTAACTACGGGGAATCCTTGCTCCGACGTAAGAACAATTTACTCTGGATTGCAATATGAATTTCCCATAGGTTATCACTAGGTGATGCTGTAACTACATTGATGTAAATGTCCCTTACGTGCTTCCGTAGTTACTCTGGATTGTAGGGCTAGAGTACAATCCAAACCATGTCAGCTCAAAGCCCCAGTGTGCTAAATGGGTCTTACTCCCAGGAAAGCGTCATTAGGATTGCAGCCTAACTTACGTACTTAGAGCACAATCCTAACCATGTCTACTCAAAACGAAGCCCCATTGTGTTCAATGGGTCTTACGCTCAGGTAAGTGTCTTTAGAATTACAGCATTACTTACTTACTCTGAAATAAATAATTTTTTTTAATAAAAGTGTCACATATAGGTATGTTGGATCACAGAAATTGCATCACTTGCTAATTTCCCTGCAGACACAATATTCTCCCTCCTGCTTTGTAGAGTGACATAAATTTAATGGTCTGTTTCAGTTAGTGTTACTGGTTCCCTTTACATGCTTCCCCCCATCTCATATGAATTTTACTTACCTTCAAGCTGCATCTCACTTTTTCTCTGGTACAACTAAAAAGCTGGCTTGGCTGTCAATGGTCTTTTAACATGGGGTCATCAACCCCTGGTTTGCGGTCTAGTACTGGTCCACAGCACCTTAGTGGCTAGGCTGCACTGGGACCACAGCAAACTGGACATGTGCAGCCCGGCCAGACTGTGGGAAAAATCCATTGAATGGGTCCATGGTCTGAGAAACATTGGGGACCACTGTTTTAACACATGTAAACTGGGTGGATGTGCATCATGTGTTGGAGCCCTTGTCTTTGGAGCCCTTATAGTTGGGCTACCCTTTGTAGCCCAAAGAATGCAGTCTGTGCTTCTTGCCTAAGCGTGTCTTTTATGGGCTTTGATTCATTATTTTCATTGTTTGTGGATCATAATTAGTTAATTATGGACCTCAGTCATGGCTGACTTCCTTGGTCATGAGCAAGTGAACTTAGGACACAGCTCTATATTATGCTGTAATCAGCTTTTGGGTGACGCTTGTCAAAAGGCAAGATGAACAAATTAAAAAAATAAAGTTTGGAGTGTACTGTAGTATGATTTCTGTTCAAGAATTTATAAAGTGTGTGTGTGTCTATATCTGTAGGAGCTGAAGAATTTTATTGAAAATGCTGTACTACAGATTTGCCTCCAGTCATATGATTTTGTACCCAGTATTCTGAATAATACTTGGAGTAAGGGTATACATAAAGGACCTTATTATAAATGAGTACTTGGTTTTGTTTATGAGTCAGTCTCTCTTCATAATATTCTTTACAATTCTTTCTTGTTTCTCATTCTGCATTTCATTTACTTGCAGTGCAGATCTGAAGCTCTTGTGCATGTCTGGATTTCTAACCCCTTAGCCATATGATTTTGTGATTATTTCTTATGGTTTATATATACATGCATTCAACGGAGATCTCTGTTTCGGTGAACGTGTTTTCACACAGCATCAAGTTACTTTGGGGGATTGCACTAGTTTTGCAGCTGAATCCTGGGCATGTAGTTGGACGTTAGCTTGAACGAGTTCAATGGGACTTGCTTCCAGTAAGACGGCATAGAATTGCAGCCTTAGAATTTTAAGTTGTGCCTCACTGTAACCCAATCACTCATTTTATTCAAACACAAAGTGGGAAGAATGCAACTACAGCAACCTGGATTTAGCAGGTGCTCAAATCCCTGGAGTCAATCATACAAAGCCTTTATGCATAAAGCAACTTCTCCAGTAAGGATTCTTACAAAGCCAAAATATATTCCCCTTGACTCCTCTTTTATGCACCCCTGGTTTGAAGCTCTTCCATGAAAAAAAATCCTACGGTGGCTCTCATCCATCTCTCTTTGTTGAGTAAGTTATTCTTTCTCCCAAGGCAAGTATATTAGAACAAATGAAGGCATTGCAATCCGGCAAGGGATTCTCCACATTCACTAATTCAGTGTTTAGCAGATTGTGGACTGGAACCCCCTACATGGGTCACTAGCCTTTTTTTCAGGTAGGTCCCCATTTATTTTGATACGTGTTTTATTTTTAATATTTTAGACGCAGTACTACATGACATGTGAGTCGGATCATGTCTGTTTTGAGCCACTTACATGTGCATTGTTGGTGAAAACAGGTCTTGCAAAAAGGTTTTCAATTTAAAAAGTAACTTACCCCCAAATCCAGAGTAACTACAGGAGCACATAAGAGACTTTACGTGCACCCATAGTTACTGCAACACCTGGTGAAAACCTACGGAAAATTCATATTGGAATCCAGAGTAAGTTGTTCTTACACCAGAGCAAGGATTCCCCATAGTTACTCTGGATTTTGCCAACTGGCAAATTAAGTACAAGAAAGCAATACAAGTGATTTTAGCCTTTGTTTTAATATGTCCCACATTTTATTGGGTGTCCCTCATTTTTTTAAACATGTCAGGAATTTTGCTTGGATGTCAGGAATTTTGGGGGACCTTGTCCTCTTTTTCGGGTTTGGGCATCTGGTCACCCTGTGTGAGTGCATTTGGGGAAATGTTACAGATCTGTACTTTTAAAAGGCTACAGTCTATGCTTTTAACAATACACATCAATGGGATTTACTCCTGAGTAAATATAGACAGGATTGAAGCCTTTGGGTGTTTGGGGATTAAGAAAAAAAGATCAGCAACTGCTTGGCAGTGTTATGAGAGTTTTTATTTTAAGTACATTTTTATACTTAGTGTATGCTTTTAATTTATTCAAAGGCTGCAATCCTAAAGACACTTTTCCTGAATACAATGGGTCTTACTTTTGAGTAGACAGGGTTACAATTGTGTTCTTTATTAGATTTTTATCATATGGGATGTTAAAAATTTTCCTGCTTGATGATGTCACTTCCAGCCATGAAATAACTTCCAAGTTAATGATGTCACTTATGCGATGTCCCAACAGATTGTCATTCTAAAAAGTGGGTTCCAATGCTAATGTTTGAGAACCACTGCAATAGTCAGATGAAGTCCTATGCACATATAAAACTCTATTGTATGTAATTTAATATGGTAGGTATGGAGTTGGACTGAGACCTGGAAGCTCCAGGTTCAAGTATCTCATTGGCCATGAAGCTTCCTGGGTGGCCTTGGGCCAGTCACTCAGCCTCACCTACCTGAAACAGTTTGACCATATGGCATAACCAAAAATAGAGGCCAAGGCTACCCAAAAAGTAGGACACCCAAGAAAACTGTAGGACATAACAAAATAAAAGCTAAAAATACTGATATATATTGCTTTCATGTGCTTAATTTAAACACTATATTAGCACTGGCATCCTTCAGTCTCAAAAGACTATGGTGTTCGTGGCTCTGAGTGGAGGTCGTCAAACAGCATCTTTTATGGCTAAAAAGGCCAACTCGAGAGTGGCAATCCCTTCCACACTGAGGGCAGATATAGACTGTTCCCTGCCCAGCCCCCAGTTTCTGCTGTTTCCAGGACTGCCTCTTTGCCTCAGCCTGCCGAATGAGTGCCTCTTCGAATTGGAGAAGGCCATGCTGCGTCCTTTCCCTCCAAGCTGAACGATCAGAGGTCAAGGTTTCCCAGCTGTTGATGTCCATTCCCAAGGTCTTTAGATCCTCTTGCGGATGTCCTTATATCGCAGCTGAGGTCTCCCTCTATGGTGCTTTCCCTGCACTAATTCTCCATACAGGAGATCTTTTGGAATCTGACCATCAGCCATTCTCACGACATGCCCAAGCAAGCATAGACGTCGCTGTTTCAAAAGTATGTACATGCTAGAGATTCCAGTATGTTCCAAGATTATACCATTTCAAACTCTTTCATGCCAGGTGATGCCAAGAATATGTCGGAGACAGTGCATATGAAAAGCAGTCAGCTTTCTCTCCTGCCGCGTATGAAGGGTCGAAGACTTGCTGCAATACAAGAGCGTGCTCAGGATTACTATATTACTTATTACATTTAAAACTATTACATCTAGAGCACAATCCTATGACTACTTAGTAGTAAGCTCCATTGTGTGCAATGGGTCTTACTCCTAGGACTGCATTTATTTAGGATTGCAGTGCTAATTTATAACATCTAATTTATTAATTACAAGAAGGCTATATGCTGTCTGCTTACATGGAAAAAAGGACATTGAATTTTTATTCCAGGACTAAGACTGCAAACCTAAAGACAGTTTCCTGGGAGTAAGACCCACTGAATACAATGGGCCTTACTGTTGAGTAAACATGGTTAGAATTGTGCTCATAAGGTTAGGATTGTGCTCATAAGGTTAGAACAAGGTTAGAATTCCCCCCTGGAAAAGGGGGACATACAGTCAACATGACCTGAGAGGACTGTTGTGAGGATAGCAGGAGGGGAGGAACTAAAGCTTTGTAAGCTGACTTGGGCATTTTTATTGGCATGGGAAAGGCAAGGTATAAATCCCTTAAATAAGGAAATTTAGTACTTAGAATTTATTAATTACAAGAAGGCTCTGTGCTGCTCGCTCACAAGGAAAAGGCAGATATTTAAGTTCTTTTCCATGACAGGAGGCTAAAAAGAGGAGATCTGGTGGCCCTGGCCTCATCCTGGGCTGCAAGTAGCATCTCCCCCTTGAAGGCATTCCTGGTCCTGATGCTTCTGTTTTGCTTTTGTTGTCCTGGATGCCTTTGAAGGGAAGCGCTGCTTGCACACCAGGGTGTGATACCTTGCAAAACAGAGTTTTTGCCCCCTCTAGCTATGCTACTGCCTCAATCCAATATATGAAAATAGACAGCTGTTCTGTTCAGTGCACATCTAGCACAAGCAGATCCCACCAGCTTTACATCTGCAGGGAAGTGGTCTCCTGGAGAGCCTAGGCATCAAGACATCCATCCAGGGTGACCAGTTTTCATAACCACAAAAGAAGACAAGGTCCCCCAATATGTAGGACACCCAAGGAAAATGTAGGACATCACAAAATAAAAGCTAAAAACACTCATATATTTTTTCAAGTCATTAATTTATACACAATGTTGCTAACTATTGAATATAAAACTATTACGTATAATTTATTATATCAAATTGATTAATTATAATAAGACTGCATACTGCCTGCTCACAAGGAAAATACTGTATTTTCTTAAATCTTATATGCTCACCTTTTTCAGCTGAATATTGTCTGCAAAATCAGGGTGCACATTAGATTCGATGGTTAAGTAGATTAGAGTAAAAGAGGTGTTTTGATTATAAGATAGGGTGAGCATTAGATTTGATGATGCATTATATTTGAGTAAATACGGTTTTCCCCCCAGGACACAATATTAAAAAGAGGGCATGTTCTGGAGAAAGAGGACGAGTGGTCAGCCTGGGCTCCTTTCACACTGGAGCGAGTCTCCCTGTCAAATCTAGTGCCTTGCCCCCCTTTAGCTATGCCACTGCTCCATATCTCATGATGAGGAGTGGTGAACAGATCTAAAGGAGGACAATGAAGACTTTTTCCAGGACACAAAACTGAAAAAGAGGGCATGTCCTGGAAAAAGATTACATATGATCCTTAAAGATCCTTAAAGCATTGGGGCAAGGCTCCCTGCAAAACCAAGTCCCTTGCCCTCCTCTACCTATGCCACTGTTCCATGACTCATAAGGAGGAGAGGTGCATGGGCTGACCTGATCCAAAGGAGGACAAAGAAGATTTTTTTCCAGGACACAAGGCTTAAAAAAGAGGACATGACTTGTTAGAAAGGGGCATATGGTCATCCATCCAATCCAAGCTGTCCAGGGTGACCATATGTCATAATAAAAAAAGAATGTAATGTAGGACACACATAAAAAATGTAGGACATGACAAAATGAAAACTGAAAACGTTTACATTATTTCAAAGAAAAAGTATGGTTAGGATTGCAGCCATAGTGCATACTTTTCTGGAAGTCCTATTGAACACAATGGGACTTACTTTTGAGTAGACACGCTTAGGATTACACTGTATATTGCTAATTATTAAATTGAAAAATTATTGCATATAATTTATTACATACGTAATTTATTACAAAACCTATTTTTAATTTTACCAATGATTTATTACAAAACCTAGTGCCTTGCCCCTCTCTAACTATGCTACTGCCCCATGGCTGATGAATGGGGTGACCAGATCCAAAAGAGGACAAAGAAGATTTTTTTTAAATTTCCAGGACACAAGGTTTTTAAAAAGAGGACATGTCCTGGGAAAAGAGGACATTTTTTCCACCCCAGGCAAGGAGAGACAGGTAGCATTTGCATAGGCAAGGCAGTGCTAGGGATGCTCAGACCAGGATGCTGCTGCAACCTGTGCACCCAAGTGGTCCATGAAGGGCAGCAACTGCAAAAATGATGGGCTGCAACTGCACATGATGGGCATCAGCCTCCTCCACCCTCCTTATCTCCCTCGTGCACGCGCAGGGAGGGGGAGATGCTCTGGCAGGAGAGCATCAGTGTGTGGCTGAGTGTGAGCGCGCGCGCAGGCGCCTCCCCAGCCCAGCCCTTCTCCCCACAGGCTTGGCTGCTGCTGGTGCTGCTGGTCTGACTGGGCAGGGGGAGGAGGACAGGCACAGGGCAGCCTCTCTCTCCCCCACTCGCCTGCAGCGGAGCCCGCCTGGCCAAGGGAGGCTGCAGCTGCTGCTACCTGTGAGTCCTCAGGCAGGGAAGGGCTGGGGGGAGGCAGAGGGGGACACCCCCTCAGCAGTGAATGGGGGAGATGGTGGGCAACCCCTCAGCAGTGCCAGGCATGGGGAGAAGGGAGAACCCCCTCAGCAGTGATTGAGGGGAGAAGGTGGGCACCCCCTCAGTAGTGCCAGGCATGGGGGAGAGGACACCCCCTCAGTGAATGGGGGAGGAAAAGGTGGACACCCCCTCAGTAGTACCAGGCATGGGGGAGAGGACACCCCCTCAGTGAATGGGGGAGGAAAAGGTGGACACCCCCTCAGTAGTGCCAGGCATGGGGGAGAGGACACCCCCTCAGTGAAGGGGGGGGGGGAAAGGTGGACACTCCCTCAGTAGTGCCAGGCATGGAGGGAATCTCAGCAGTGATGGGAGGGAAGGTGAACACCCCCTCAGCATTGCCAGGCATGGGGGGGAGGGAGACAACCCCTCAGTGAATGGGGGGGATAATGTGAACACCCCCTCAGCAGTGCCAGGCATGGGGGGAGGGGGACGTCTCAGCAGTGATGGGGGAAGGTGGACACCCTCTCAGTAGTGCCAGGCATAGGGGGAACATCTCCTTAGCAGGGAATGGGGGGAGAAGGTGGACTCCCCCTCAGCAGTGCCAGGCATGGAGGTGGAGGCGGAGACCCCCTCAGCAGTGAATGAGGGGAGAAGGTGGACATCCTTTCAGCAGTGCCAAGGCATGGGGTTTGGTGAAAAGGGAGGCTCCCCCTTAGCAATACATGAGTATGGGTGAGAAGGGAACATCCTTTTTCCAGTGCTGGGGAGGCTGGCACCCCTTCAGCAGTGCCAAGGAATTGGGGTGGTGAAGGAGGGGGGGCACCCCCTTAGCAGTGTCAGGCATGAGTGGGTGCCACGCATCCTTATCCTTATCAGTGCCAGCCATAGGAGTTTGAGGTGACAGTGGTCGAGAGAGATACCCCCTGAGCAGTGGATGGGGTGAGGAGGAGGAGGGGGACATAGCAGTGCCAAGGGGTAGGGTGGCTGTTACCCTGGTACATCCTCCCAGCCAGGGAAATGCAATGCTGTGGTCTTCCCTTTCCCCACCCCAAGTTGCAGCCCCTTCAAATAGAGACTGTTGGGGGTTGACCTGGCTGGGCAGCAGGGAGGACTCCCTCTGCTTGGCTTGGCATCTTCTGATGCTGCAGGCATGCAAGCTGGCCAAGAGGAAGCTGCCAGCCGTCCTCTTGGATGCTTCTTCCACCCAGGAAGGCTCAGGCTGTTTATATAATGCAAGTGGACTGGTTGAAATGGGGTCACCCCGGGGAATGGGGACAGGGCTGGACTGGAGGGAGAGAGGGAGGGGGCACAGGGGACATCCAGCCAGCAATCTAGGAGTGTTTCTTTGAAGAGCCCCTTCCAGCTGCCCCCAAAGATGCTGCCTCTGCCCCTGGTATCTCCACCTGCAGCTAGACTCTTGTACCACCATGGGTAGGGGGAGAAGTGGAGCCTTTCCCTGTTTCTTTGATGGGGGAGTCGTGATGGCAGCCCAGCTGCGTGGGTGTGCCTTCCTCTACCATGCACATCCACAGACAAGCAGCCAGCCTGCCTCAGTGCATCAGCCCACCCTGCTGGCAAGACTGGCTGGGAGGGGGAGGCTGGCTTGGGTAGGTAGGGGAAGAGACCTTTGTGTGTGCTACAGGTGGATCCCTGTGGAGGAGATCCAGTGATATAATTGATGCATCCAATCAGTCTATCCCATCCAATCCATCCATGAGATGACAGTAGTATCTGTCTGTCTGTCTATGTGACTGTCTGACAGCATGTGAGTTAATGCATAACTGTCTGACAGAGAGTACAATCTAACCATGTCTACTCAGAAATAAGCCCCATTGTGTTCAGTGTGTTTTACTCCCAGGAAAGTGTCTTTAGGATTGTAGCCAGAATTTGTATTAATGCGTCTGTCTGTCTGTCTGTCTGTCTGTCTGTCTGTCTGTCTGTCTGTCTATCTATCCTGGCAGCATTTGTGTTAACGCATAAAATTGTCTGTCTGTCCACCTACCTACATGGGCAGGGTGACTGTATGTCATAACCAAAAAAGAGGAGAAGCCACCCTCTGAAAATGTAGGACTTCCCAGAAAAATGTAGTACAAAATAAAAGCTAAAAATACTCATATATATATACAGTATATATACAGTTATATAGCTTTCAAGTGCGTACTTTAAACACTATATTGGTTATTATTATATTTTAAACTATTACATATAGTTTAAATTTATTAAACAAATTTATTTAAACAGTTTAAATAAATACATATAAATTATTAATTCCAAAAAGGCTACATGCTGCCCACTCACAAGGAAAAGGAGTTTTTTTTCCAGGACACAAGGCTAAAAAAGAGGACATGTTCTGGGGAAAAACCTCTACCTCTCCCCACCCAACACATGGATGATGTTCAGAGCCACACTAACTCATGGGTGGCCCTCCTGTAGGACTGGGAGTGCCACTTTTCCCAGCAAACTCTTCCTCTCTGTCCTGGGGAGGTTGGAGGCAATGCATACACTGTTGAAGAATGGAAGGGAGTGGCTGGCTGGCAGGCAGGGGGCGGGAGACAGATCTCCAGACATGGCAGCACTCAGGGCTCCTCTCCCTACCCAGAGGGATATGTTGACAGCAAGAATTGCCATTTTGGGCATGCTGGAAGGGGGCAACAGACTGCCTTGCTTTGCCCAGCTCTCCGCTTTCTTGCAAGCCACTCTGTGTTGGCCAGGCTCTTGCAGTTGCTGCAATCTGCCTGCGTGCAAGAAAGGAGCTGTCTATGCTGAAACCAGCCAACTGGGCCAGGGATTAGGGTTTTAAGAGGCCTGTGCAGGCTACAGCATACTTCCCCCCCATCTGTGCAATGCAGATTTGATGAGACTTGAATGTATAGGGTTGGCATAGGCGGAGCTCATTCACCATCAGTTGTAGGGTCAGTTGTGGGTCATTGCTCTATGGCTGTAGATCAACTTGGACTGTGGCTGTCTTGTTGCCTTACAGGGAAAAAAGGAACATAAACAAAACCAGACATTTAGGCTATGGAATACATTACATATAGACACTATATACATACCATAGGCTATGGAATACATTACATATAGACACATATATACAGTACATACCACTTCTATATAGACACAATTCTGATTGATCTGTTTTAATTTTCATGCCTCTAAACCTTTACATTTCTCTTAAGTGCATTGATGTATGGAGATGCATGTGTGATAGCAAGAAATATGGTTTCTGGTGTGTTATTAAAAGGGCAGGAGTTGAATTAAGCTGCAGAATTCTGGATTTGACCATTGTTTTGCAAAGCCAGTCCCAACCAGAGGGGGGTAGCATCTAAATCTGGGAGCTACAACTGTGTAACAGTAAAATGTATAAGCAGATGCCAAGATGACTTACTGTACATACTGTACCTTTGTTTGCTTTCTAATCGTTGACTGCAGTTCATCAGAAATGTTCATAAAAGCAAACTGTGCAGCCAAGTTAATTAACCTTACTTTCATATGCTTATGAATCCTTGCCTATGAATCCTTGCTTTTCTTTCATGTGCTAAGAAACTTGATATTACCCAGTATTTCAAAGCAGACATTGGTGTTCAGATTCAAGAATTCACAATGTTTTATTTGATTTACTGTTATCCAAATTCCTATAGATCAGTCAAGTATATATTAGTGCTTTGTGACTATTTTGAAAGCAGGGTTTCATTCAATAATAGGCTTTTTCTCGTCATAAAACAGAACATACATCCCGATAACCCCTTTTTGGCTGCTTGAATTTGAGCTAGAATAACATACAAACACTTTAGGATGGTGCAGGACTATCATAGACTTACCCTACAATCCAGAGTAACTACGTGAGCACGTAATAGACTTTACGTGTACCCGTAGTTACTGCACCACCTAGTGAAAACCTATGGGAAATTCATTTTGCAATCCAGAGCAAATTGTTCTTACACCGGAGCAAGGACTCCCCGTAGTAACTCAGGATTGTGCCCATATTGTCAGTGATGCCCAGGTACAAGAGAGTTTCATGAACATCGGATTTTTTTTCCTTGAACAACAGACCTCACAACAAAAAGGATGCAATTCTGGATAAGATAAAATTCTATTCTGGATAAGATAAAACTAATTCTGGATAAATTCTGGATAAGATAAAATCCAATTTGAGATAAGATAAAACTTGAATAAGTGATGGTAAGGTGTAGTAGACAGCTGTTAGAAGAAACCTACTATTTTGTTTGAAGGTATTTGAAGAAACCTATTTAGGTTTCATCCAAAATATATTCATTCATTCATTCACTTACAAGGCAATCCTAACCAACTTTTGAGCACTGGCTTAGCTGTACCAGTACAGCATGTGCTGCATCCTATAGTAGGTGGACAGTCACAGAGGCCTCCTCAAGGTAAGGCGATGTTTATTCCCTTACCTCAATGTTGAATTGCTCTTATGACAGTGCTGGAAAGTTGGTTAGGATTGCATTCCAGAGTAACTGTGGGGAGCAGACCAGAGTAACTATGGGGAGTCCTTGCTCAGGTGTAAGAATAATTTACTCTGGATTGCAATATGAATTTCCCATAGGTTTTCACTAGGTGGTGCAGTAACTACGGGTGCACGTAATGTCTCTTACATGCTCCTGTAGTTACACTGGATTGTAGGCTGACTTAGGGCAAAATCCATAGCAGTTACGGGTCCACGCAGTTATGTCATCCTCTAGTGTTATCTTATGGAAAATCATCTTAACTGCTCTGGAGCAAGGGGCTTAATTTCACTTTAGGATATAGGCCATACTTACTTACTTATGAAATTGGTATGCTACCCTATCCCATCTAAATCTCATAATCCAGAGTAGTTACTATTGACCAGTCACCATACTGTCAGGAGAAATTGTTTGAAGTTCCTTAATAAGCTCATCTAAAACTTGCTTTGAAATGTGTATGTGCAGGCATATATATCTAACTCAAGTCCAAATATCTAACTGGATTTATGCTGGATAATAATAAACACACACTGATTCATAGATAAAATTATTTTGCAACATTAAAAATTATTCCACTAAGCATGTTGTGTGCATCTTTGCCAAGATGACCAACTTTATTGTACAACTGGCAAAATGCCAGTTATAAAACCTGTTACTCTTACTGACATGTGACATAACACTAATGGCCTATAACATACATTTTGTTTTATAAATGGCTGATTAAAGCATATAATCAACTTACCAGCTAATTAGAACATCTAGAACAAAAATACTATTTCCTGACACATGCTGTTTATCTCATTGACCTTTGTGAGCTTTCATTACAGAGTAAGCTACCATCAGTGCACTTCTGCTAAGAAGTCTTATTTATTATAGTAGGACTTACTCCCAGTCAAGTGTGTATATGATTAAAGCCTTCAGAACCAAATCTTATCCAACTTTCTAGGGCTGATGCAACCACTACAGCCTTGGGGTAAGGGAACAAATGTTCCCATCTCGACAAAGCCTCTGTAACAGCCTCCCTGACCATAGGATGCAGTTGACACAAAAGATGGATAAAACTGGATTTTGTCTGTAATGGACAAGGCAATTTTACTATGAAACAGCATTAAGCAGCTTCTTAAAGGAACGCTTTTATTGCCTCCAATTCATTCCCTATTTTCGTTCCCTATAAATTCCCTATTTTTTAAGTATGGGGAGAGAAGTATCATGTGATATTTTATTCATATACGACCAAGTCTGAAATTAGTGCTATTGGAAAAGCGTAACTGTTTCTTAATGTTTACAAAAATTATGAAAAAGTCTTTTAAAAGACCAGAAACCTAATCTAGGGATTCCTTGTCTACATGGATGCTTCAGTGATAGCATGGTATTTGTTTCTGTATTTTATACATTTTCAAACTGCCCTTCCTCCAAGTAGTTCAGGTTAGTCTACAGTTCAGTGGTATTTGAGCCTGGGACCCGCCTCTGAGAATGACAATCTGTAGGAACCCCCCAGGAAGTGATGTCATGGCTGGAAGTGACATTAAAGGCCAGATTCCAAGATGGTTGCACCCAGCTTTTTGTAACCCCCTGAAATGAAGTCCCGACACCCATTTCGAAGACTAGTAGTCTACCTAATTCTTTCTTTCCTTTTATCCTCACAACAACTCTCTGAGGTAGGTGACTGGTCCGAGTTCACTCAGGAAGCCTTATAGCTGGGAATGTGAACCTGGATCTTCTAAGTCTCTGTGTTTTCCAAACCACTATATTGTCCTTGCTCTTCATGTGTTCAAAAACATCCCTGTTTACATATGTTTTGAGGGTAACATTCATTAGTTTCCTGCACTGCAATGAATAGGAAATCTGTTCTGTACATGAGGAAACGCTGCTCACATTGCAGTACAGATAAACTTTGGCTCAGAACCAGGGACTGTCACAATGCCAAAATAATATTTTAAAATTATTTTTGCATAATTGAGGAAAATGTATTGCCAATTTAGATTATGCTGAAATCTGCACAGGTGTTTATACATCCATGATGATTTGTGCCAGTGATTAACAGCTCAATGGTAACTTGCACTAACAGGAATGTCAAGTTGCCTGTGCGCTGTATGCAGTGCAAGGTTCAGCACCAAGAAGCCCAACCGGGACAAGGAGAATTGCTTCCCCTTACCACAGGGAGAGCCACTTCAGGCCCAAAAGGGCTACTTGGAACCATGCTACTTTGGTGGAAGCTTGTGGCTGGGCAAGGCTGAATGGGAATGGGGTTAGGAACTAGCAATGCCTACCGCCCCCCACTTGTCCTTGGGAATACCCTCTGTTCCACTACTTCCCACCCCTCACCTGACCACCTCCCCTGACCTCTGTATTGGCTGAGGTCGGCCAAAACACATACACCCTTCTAGGAGGCATGGAGAGGTTTGTACACATCCATGTACAGTGGAACAAATTGCCAAGGGAGGTGGTGGATTCTCCCTCACTGGGGATCTTTAAGCAGAGGCTTGACGAGCACCTGTCAGGAATGCTCTAGGGGGAATTCCTGCAGCAGGCAGGGGGCTGGACTAGATGACCTATTTGGTCCCTTCCAACTCTAGGATTCTATGCGCTGGCTGATCTTCCTGCAGAGTGGCATGAAAGTACTTTACAGCACTTCCACAACACTTTTTGACTGGCGCAAGGGATTTGCATTGGCCAAACAAATGCTCAGAATTCTGTTCAGTGTGTGGGGTGCATATGTGTGATTTTCACCAGTTTCCTGCTTCCCACTCCAATCCTGTTCACCTCCTTAAAAATCTGCTCTTGAGAGTCAACTCTGCCCCCTTCCCTTGTCTGAACTCTAGATAGTGCAAGTAGAAAAGGAACCTTGGATACACCTTTGAAGCTTCAAATACAACAACACAAGGTTTAATTTCCAAACCATAATTGCTTAGTAGATTAACTATATTACGTTATCTTTGAATTGTCTTACTTCACTGCCAAACTAAAATCACAATAGAGTAGATGTAAGTTTTTTTTTGTGCTTTTTTACCATGACATAATAGTTTGAATATTAGAAGCACCAAATGAAAAAAGACTGGTTGGTACTATTAAGCAGTTCAAATTACATATTCAGCAAAGAAAATCAATAGTAAATAAATCCACATTGAATGCCCACTGATGTGCCATTTCCTTAATTGCTCCAAATCACTCTGTGAATTAGCATATTATAGTCCTCATATTTCTGTTTGTCAAACTGCCAAATAAGTCGTGTGTGGGGGGGGAGGAGTGTAAGGAGGTTTTCAAGTGAAATTAGGAAGGATGATGATGGGTTTCAGTTTAGAGTTTTATTCTTCATTCCAAACAGAATAGAAAATTAACACAGAAAAGTCTTATTTTTTTCAGAGTGCAAATGAAATCACGTCATGCAGGAGGTCCAACGTAATATGCAGTGAATTCCCTTTTGCTATCTTGTGTGGGCAGACAGCATTCAAAAAATTTAGTATATGTAATGTAAAATAATGCTAATAATTTTAATCTCATATTTACAGGGTTAATGTTTTGTTTAACACATTAAGAACAGGTGAATGAAGACATACTCATGCTATCAATTAAAACATGTATGACCTTCAAGAAATCCTTTTGCAAGACTAGTATGATGTCTCCAAAGCTTCATAGCACTGTTGTATGTTGATCAGTAGGCGTAGTTCGCAGTCCGGCTGTATAGCTTTCTTCAGAAGCAGTGAAGGCTGGCTGAGCTTTTCAGTTATTTACCTCCATAGAAAACTGAAAGGGAAAAAGTGAACAAAGAAGGTCTGTTTTGCCTGTCCCACTTGCTGCGCTGTTGTCTTTGCCCTTTTCAGCGAAGGAGGGGGTAGTGCTGGGTCAGAGTTGAAGAACACTGAAAAGGAATTCAAGCCTCATGTCTACATTTGAATGATAGCTTAGTTGGAGTGCCGAGTGCATTTGTTTGAATTGAAATTTTTCGTATCTCTGACGAGTTTAAGTGACAGATGGTGATGAACCAACATATAAACAGCTACATAGACGGAAATGTGTTTCGCCCCCGATTAAGATGTGTAATTAAATAAAAAAACTAACTTATATGACAAGGTATTAAAATATTGTACTAGGTAGACAGACACTCAAATGTGATTTAAGGGCAAGGCCTTGTTTCCCTCAAGCACTTAGATTTTCATGTCACTAAATTGTACTCTTATCTGGCTTTCCTGTGTGATTGGATATTGAGCATAAAGATACAAAGGGTCATTCAATCAGAGGTCCCATGGTGACCAACTCAGATTTGACTGAAAATAATTGGGTTGGTTCTTCTACATATATAATGGCCACGTGCCAAATATTAGGTGAAAAATCCAAAGAGTTTTTCACACAAACCCTTTGGATTTTTCACCTAATATTTGGCATGTGCCAGTTATATATGTAGAAGTACCAACCCAGTTATTTTCAGTCAAATCTGAGTTGGTGACCGTGCAAGGTTTTTGAGACTTTAGTTGAATTCATCTGAAATGACCCTAAAGCTATTAATCTGGATTCCCAATGAATGTAAAATGGAAAACATTTTAATTTTTTTATGTTTGACTCATATGAGTTGGCACTAAAACTGTATAATTGCTTTTTGGTTCATTATTTCCCAAAGATGATTATGGTTTCCTCTCAAAACCATTTACTACCAGTGACATAGCTGGAAGGGGATACCAAGCACTAAGTTTGGCAGAAAGCCTTACTCCAAACATGTAAGCAGTTCCTATCCCTTCCATTTAGAGCCATTCTGGCCTCCAAAATGGAAGCATTTGCACTCACCACCTGGAATGGCTCCAAAGAGAAGAGGCCACTTGTACTTGGCAGTGAGGCTCCCTGCAAAACTTAATTCTTTGCACTCCCTCTAACTACACCACTGTTTACCACTGGAATAAAAATAACTGAGTTGGGAATTATTTTCTGCCAGCACTAAGATTTCTTTTGTTGTTCTTTATAAATTGTTTTCTATTCAAAATGATTTGGGTGTATAAAGAGCATCTCATGGCCCAATCCTGTTCCGGACCTTGTGCACTTTACAGCAGTGGAAAGTGCTTTATGGCAACATTAGCAGCCACTACACTAGCAAGAAAACCAGAGACTGTGTTAAGGATGTCCACCATCCCAGTTAGTTCAGGACAGAAGATAGGGAGGAGATAAAGTAAGGGATGAGCAAAACGGGGGGAGGGGGTTAGAATTGGTGACACTACTGCATGCCATATCCTAACTCCTTTCCAGACTCAATCTGCTTGCATGGGTCTTCAGACTTAACCTGGTCTGAGGTGAACCTTAGAGGCTCCTCTGTCAGAGGAGACCTCCAGAGTCAAAAGTCCCCTGCAGGATACAGTAATAGTTGTACCAGAGCAGCTGGCTTGCTACTCAGGTTTTTAGATGGGGCTGTTATTGGGCTAATACTCACATGATGTGGTAACTATTCAAGTTACCTTAGAAAAGAATAAGCAATTTAAAGTGTCAGTTTTAACAAATATAATTAATTTGGGACAATCTATAATTCTTCTTGGCTTAAAACCTTGCAGACGAGCTCTAAAGTTGAAGCCTGAAGAGTTTTAGCTCTCATTCTTGTGGTGTTTCAACTGGATAATCCATACGCTCCTGCTGGCATGTGTTCTATGAGGATCAGATTTTTAAAAATGAAAATGTATTTAATTAAAGTAAAATGTCTTGTAAAATAGCTTGGGTATCCCATTCTGTTAGTACGATGTTCTTTTCATGTTTTCTGCTACATAACTCAGGCTTTCTTGCTTCGTATGCAGCGCCAAGCACGATACCATAGTCTTTCAAGACTGACGGAGGCCTGCTTGCGTTACTATGATCCCAGTAAATGTGGTGTGTGCCAGTGGCCTAGCAAGATGGGGTGTAAAGCAAAATAGCTTCAATCCTAAGCTCCAGTTAGGCCAACCTAAGCCTGGCATTAGTCCTGGGGAATGTTCCTCCTGGGGAATGTTCCTGTGCTGCTGACCTCATTAATGTTCCATGAGACACTTCTGCGCCACTCTTGGGAGAGGATCTGGGTAGTGCACAAACATGTGCTTGCCTCTCTACATCACTATGGGAATGGAAAGACCAATGAATTATGCCATCCTAGGATAGGATTGCAACCTAAGTTTTGCAGGGAACTTCACTGTGGCATTCAAGGGCCTGTGTGGAGCCATTTTAGATGGTGGGAGCAAAACGGGGGCAAATGCCTCCTGGTGTTTGGGCATGGAGATCTTCTGCAACAGCTTGCGTTGTGCATGCATAACTTCAGCTTGTCTGTTCATTATCCCACGTGTCTCCAGTAAAAACAATACAGTTTGACTAGTGACATAGACAAGGTCTGTGCCATTTCCTGACAGTAACAATAAAACTTTTGGAGCATATCTGTAGTGTAACAGTAAAGCTGAATCAGGCCTAGTTGAAAGAATGATGCTGGAAAGGAAGCCCATTACCTTTGCTCTTGCTGAAAGTCGTCATCTGTAAAAAATCCTAAGTCTCAAAAAGAGGTGGGGGGATGAAATGGAGTGGAATTTGTGGCTACGTAAGTACAACCTTTATTTCACAGCTCACTTAATTCTGGTGTGCTCATTGTGCTATTAGAGTGTTAAGGAAGAGAACTGACCTTTCTCCTTGCCTTAAAAACAAGCGTTGCGTGTCTAAGTGAATCTGTTGAATTTTCTTTCTGCATTGTACAAAATTAAGGTTTAATTCATTGCAAAGTTAAGAACTGAATGTAGCATTGTATGGAGTCATGGAGGAGTTGCATGGCATTGCATATATATGGGCAGCTGTGGGAATTTGCTGAGATGATTAATGTGAGAGTTTCTCCCATGGAAGATAAATTGGGTGACAGAGGCAGGTATTATGATCTAAAACAGGGTGGTCCAGCATGCTACTTGTGGGCCTCATGCTGCCCTTGAGGCCTCTTTTGATGGTCCTTGAGAAACTCTGCTGGACCTACCACCTCCTTCTGCTTGAGTGGCTTTTTTATCCCTCTGCTGCGTTCCATCTTCTTTGGAGAAGAATCTGGAACTGTACAGCACTGAGATAAAAAAAGACCTGTTCAATTTACTGCTTTTCTACCTGCTTCTCCTATTGCATCTTTCTTACCCCCAAATCCAGAGTAACTCTGGGAGCATGTAAGAGACTTTACGTGCACCTGTAGTTACTGCACCACCTAGTGAAAACCTATGGGAAATTCATATTGCAATCCAGAGTAAGTTGTTCTTAAACCGGAGCAAGGACTCCCCGTTGTTACTGTGGATGAGCCTTAGTGGTTCATCGCATCACCATCAAGTACTTCTGCATTTGTGCTTTCCAAGGTGGGTGGAAGGGGGGCAGTAGATGCAAGGGTCTCCAAACTTTTAAAATTGGGGTGTGCATTAGATTTAATGGGCATTGGATTTGAGTAAATATGTGTGTGTGTATATACACACAATGGATGTTGTATATTTAACAGACAATCCCTCTCTAAAAACCACAGTACAATGTGTATGTTAGTGAGAATAGAGATCTCTAATAAAACTTAACTCTAATAAAATTTGACCCAATCTATTGACTACCAGTCCCCAATATGCAGCACTGATGGAGTGCATACTACATGCTACAAGGTGGTGTCCATATGACCCAGGATAGGTTAAAAAAATCACCTCATAGGCTGCCTGGCCTTGAATGGGTCTCCTTGGACTTAAGCCAACTGTTTAATTGGAGTTTAACTTTAGCTCTTTGATGTAACTTTGAGGAGACTCAAAGCAGTTCAGGCTGGAGAAAGGATCAGATTTGGCATGATTGATCCTCCATCCCACCCTCTGGCCTGCTCCCTGAACTGTCTGCAATCCTTCCCTGATCCACCTTTTCCACCAGTCTTCTTGTTCTGGCAGGACATTTGTAAGCCAATGTCACATGTGTGGGACCTCTGGCTGTTTGTCCTGGCAGCTATAGTGCATGACAGCGGTGTGGTTTTTGTGCTGTTGGCCTGGAACATACAGTGTTAGACAGTGGACTGTGATCATTGCCATTGTGAGTCCAGGATAGGAATGCACTGAACCATAGTTTCCAGGAATTTTTTTAGAAGTTTCAAGTTTTTTGAAACTTGAAATAGTTTTTTAAGACAGTTTCAACCTGTATAGAGATATACAGTGGTATAAATTTGTAGTATAGACATTCCTAATGTGTCTTTTACTTCCCCTGCTATACTCTTTTTTAGTTTTCTTTAAACAAATGTTGTAGTGTTATGGCTGAAATCCACTTGTACTTCCTTGAGGACTAGTATCTAAACAATAAGCTAAACTTTCACTTACATTTATAGCAATTGTACGAGGGTATATACCATTTATGTATTTATATTTTATTGCTTTTCAAGTGTTTGAAATGTTGGCTTCAGATGTAGACAGAAGTAAAATATAACCCAAGGTAGCACAAAATCAATTTGGTTTTCATTGCATTTAAAATGCTCTTTTTGGGTGGGAAACAGTTTTAGCCAATTAAAAATGTATTGATAAAAAAGCACCAAAATAATTGATGGTAGGCATTTGTGCAATTTTCTTCAGAAATAGTTGTTCAAAATCTATTATGCCACCTAAAGAAATCCATATTCAGTATGTTCAGCATGTTATTACATTTGGCATTGTTCCATATTTTAAAAATTAATAAGCATGTCTAATTGGTGCTGGGAGAGAAGTTCCCAATCTGTGAGCCATGATTCTCCAGGGAGCTGTGGAGTCCTTGCAACAACATTGCTTTCCTGTACAGTGTACAAGATTTCCGGTACAGTGTATAGTCCCATAGCATACTAAGAATGCTGGGGGAACTGACCTGAAGTAGTAGACGACAGTGGTAAGGCATCACATCATAAATAACGGAGACAGCAGGGAAAACAGAGGGCAGAAGTCAACATGACAAAAATGTTCCTCTTGCTTTTAAAGCAGCAGTTCAGCCTCCAGCTGGGCTCTAACATAGCACATGAGCCCAGATTGCTCTTGGGGAGCATTTGCAGAAAATCATTTGCAAGTGGATGCTAGAAATGTTAACCATGATGCCCACACATTCTTCCTCCTCTGCAAATGCTCCTTCCCTGCATTCCTGTGAACATGGCAAATGTGCCATTCAGATTACGTGTTTGCTGAGATAAATTCTAGTTCTGCACTTAACAGACAGCGTTCCGTGCTGAAAAGAGCTAGCAATGGCGCTGAACACCAGCACTAGTGCTGGGTGTCACAAATGTGCCTATTCCAGGTCTGAAACACCTTGCAGAGTTACTGCTGGACCAGTGCTGGCCAGATGCTGCCTGGTTGGCGTGAGAACTTTGGGGACAGAGGAGGTGTTCTGGAGTAGGGAAGAGTGAGGCAGTTGGAGGAACAGGGGTGAGAGAGGTAGGACTGGTTGAGGTCTGCTCCACCAGATCCTGAAAGCCCAGTACAGAATTTATGAAGTCCATGCCTGCAAAATAACCAGTGCAGACTGGTTACTGGCAAACGCTCCCACTCACCGCTTCCCTCATCTGCACACCTCTGTGCTGGATATCCCTGTTGCGGCAGGCATTATTAGCTCTATCACTGTGTGCAGGAAAGCACTGGTCTTGCCATTGGCATGCCACTGGTGCAGAGGCTGAATAGGATGGGGCTGTTAGTCACCATCTTAAAAGGAAATGTGCATCAAGTAGAGACATATCCTTCGATTTTAAGATCCTGAAAAACCACAACTTTCCTCCCTATCTAACAATCTGCATGGCTGCTCTAAATGGTGTCTAAAACAATATTGCAGCACTCAGAGAAAATGATTCCCGATAACTAAGATCAGTGAAATGTTAGTTTTGGACGGAAGTACATAGTAAATGTCATGAATAATTAGGTCTGAGAAGATGACTACAAAGTCTCAGATAGTTCCAGTACTTTGAGTTCTTGACCTTTTTAATGAATGAAATTTCTGGAAGTGTATGCCTGGCACAGGAGGTTGGTTTTATGTAACTCTCCTTTGTTTGCTGGTGCTTTATTTTTTGAATGCTTATAACTCTGCAGTTTGTTGAGACCTCATTCTCTCTGTGTGATGCTTTACTGTGTCCTTTGAATATCAGTTTTGGGAAGATTTTCTCCTAAAATGAGTCAAAACTGACAACACACTTATATTGTGTGTGTGACAACACACTATATTGTTGTTTTCCTCCCATTGCCAATTTCAGGTTTAGACAATGAACTAAGCAGTTATTCTAGTACAGTAAAACCTTGGATTGAGAGCATTTTGGATTGAGAACATTTTGCAAGACAAGCAAACACTTCTAATAAATTTTGATTTGCAATACAAATACAAAAAATAGTCCCAGCTGGGATACGTCCGGTTTTGGCGCAATGCCAGAACCTCCTCAGCCTGTCTTTAAAGACCAGACCGTACAAGTCAACTCAGAAGTACGCCTATGCCTATTACAATCAATGGGGCTCACTCCTATGTAAGAAGCAATGGAAGGGAGCCTGAGAGACCTAGCCTTGCATGTCTACTCTAAAGTAAGCCCTATTATAATCAGTGGGGCTCTCTCCTGTGTAAGAGGTGTTAGATTGCAGCCTGAGAGATCTCAGAGATTAACCCTACAATCCAGAGTAACTACAGGAGCACCTAAGAGACATTTATGTCAACATAGTTACCACCTAGTGAAAACCTATGGGAAATTCATATTGCAGTCCAGAATAAATTGTTCTTACATCAGAGCAAGGACTCCCTATAGTTACTCTGGATTACTCCCTTAGTGTAGGTTAATTTGTTTTTTTCTTTATATTTTGTGTATTCGTTATTGTATTATATTACAGTACTAGCGAAAATCGAACCTGCGTTGCAGGACTAACATTTCCCTATACACCATCCCCCCATAGCACATCAATGCACCATGTGCATCAACACCCCATGCCATCAGTCCCCCATGTGCAACTTTCCCCCGTGCGCATCAGTCCCCCATGCGCAACATCTCCCCCTGCGCAACATCTCCCATGCGCAGCATCCTTCCCAGTGCAACCCCTCCCTCCGAACAATATCCCCCCAGTACACCAGGCACCAAGCACCGAGCACCAAATTGGCTGGAGGTTGGTCAGTCTTCCATGTTAAGTACAGTGACACCTCACGTAAAGAATGCCTCATGTAAAGTAAGTTTCACGTAACAAAAAAAAATTTCTCTACGATTCTGCTTCACGTAAAGAAAGTTCTTCACGTAAAGAAAACATTCATTGGCAATTAGGGCAGACACGCTGGCCAGCAACCTGTTTAAAAAGTGTCAGGGCTGCCTAGCGCATCTGCCCATAGTGAAAGCAACACTTCCAAGCTGTTCTTCCTGTGGCCAGACATCCGCTGGGCAGAGGGAGAGAAGAGCGGTGGAGAAGAGGGAAGCAGCTCAGGGCCAGCCAGAAGGGAGCAGAGAGGGGGGGGGGGCTCAGGATGAAGAGAAGGAGAAAGTGGGAAGACACTTTCTAAGTGTCTTGGATTACAGAAGAAAGTGTCTTTGATTGCAGCCTCCTACCCATGTCTACCCAGAAGTCTATCTCATTGTGTTAAATGGGTCCTACTCCCAGGAAAGTGTCTTTAGGATTGCAGCCTAAGTAGACTTCATAGGATCATGCCCATTGAATGCATGTTTTGAATTCAATTACAGTGTTTTGTCATCATTTTTACATCCAGTTAATATTTTTATATAAATATTTTTGGGGTTGTGGAACCAATCATCTGCATTTCCATTATTTCCTATGGGAAAATCCGCTTCATGTAAAGAAAGTTTCATGTAAAGGAACTGCCTCCGGAACGAATTAATTCTGTTACGTGAGGTACCACTGTATAGGACAAAAACACTTTGCACCCCTTTTCAGCCCCATAAGGGTTAAATTTCTCCACATGGGTTCTTGGTGGGTGTTCAGGTGACAGAAGGATCCCTCCCAGAATTCCATGCTTCAGGCCCAGCAGTTGGGGCGGAATGTTGATGAGTCATCAATTCTCCAATGCAAAGTATAGGGAGGAAAATGCATTGCGTCCCTTTTCACCCCCTTCTGATTGGAATTTCCGAAAACCGGTTCTTAGTGCACTCCTCGGTCACGGAAGGAACACCCACCCCAAATTTCACATTTCTAGGTCCAGCGGTTTTGGCAGGGCAGTGATGAGTCAATGACTGAGTCATTAAGTCAGTGACTTTTCTCTTTTATATATATAGATTGTAATCATTTTTATATGAATATTTTTGGGTTGTGGAACAAATCGTCTGAGTTTCCATTATTTCTTATGGGAAATTTGCTTTGATATACAAGTGTTTTGGATTACAAACATGCTTCTGGAAGAAATTATGCTCGCAAACCAAGGCACCACTGTATTTGTGTATTTTAGTTTTTCACAAAAATATTATGGAAGGGTTATACTTGTTATAATAACTAGTTTTAGTAACTATAGAGTCATTATCAATATGGTTAGGCTTCTCCTCTGATGAAACATTTTGTCAGTGTTGATGCCTCCTGGTAGTTATAAATAGCACTCTTACAGCATATGGGGGCGCACTGCTGGAGTGGTGGAGCATTCCTGTGCTTCAGAGCTGATCCTGTGTTAGGGAACGGATATTCCCTTGATATTCCCCTGATAATTTCCTTGCCCAGAGGAAATATGCAGGGTTGACTTTTTGGCTCTCCTGCTTTGGTGGGGATAGAATATATAAGATTGGGCTAATTTCCTTTTTTTAATGATAATTGTTCTAGAAGGTCACATGCTTTAGGACAGCACCTTGGGAATGTCTTTCTTGAAAATCTCCAAGACTTGATTGCTTTGAAAAATTGCTAATAAATTTGCATTCCTATTTAACCTGTGTGTTTGATTGTCTTTCTCATTCAATCTTGTAGTTTATATAGGTGATATGGGTAATATATAGGGCTGTGGGTGGCACAAGTGGCTAAGACACTGTGCCTGTTAACCAGCAGGCCAGGGTTCGAGACCCAGGTCGGCCCCACAAGACAGGGTGAGCTCCTGTCCTGGCTCTGCGACGCCAGCTGGATCCAATCATATTGGCTCTGCCTTTCCATTGGGCTAATTCAGTGGTGTGGAGAGGGGGGATTTGCTGCTTGGGTAACAGCCTATCCTCCATAACAATCTAACCCAGGCTTTCATGCTTCGCATGCAGTGTATGCAGCACCAAGCACAATACCATAGTCTCTCAAGACTGACGGAGGCCTGCATGGGTAATATACACTGAAACTGGATTACAAAACTCTTCAGTGTTTCTTACTGTTGGATAAGTAAGGTTTTTATGGCACTTGTAAAATATAATTAAAATGTAATTATAATACTGTTAAGTCATCATATAGTTATGTATATGCAAGTTTGTTTTGAATTCCACAAAAATCCACTTTTCTGTATCTAGTATTTATATAGGCTTGAAAAAGGAATAGGAAGTGTATGGGAGGACATGCACTTGGGCAGTGACCTGTGCTTTATAGTCATTAGTATAAAATGGTATGCATCAGTAGGGGGCAAAGAAAGTATTGGAATCTATAATTTCTGCTGGTTTTAATTAAATGAATCAATACCATTATCTTTGTCCTCTCAAATACAAATAAATGTTTTTCTCATAGCAGTTTCAATTTTGATGGATTGAAAGAGATTAAAAATACAGATTTCAAATGTTTAGGGCAAGCAGAAATGTGGTTACGGTTGGCAGTGAAGTGTTTCTGAAAGATGAGTTGCTTCTGTTTATATGCTTATGAATTCCATTAAATTTTACATTGATGAGATCATGTCTGCTTTACCTAATGTCTGCAAAATGTAATATTGTATATTATACCCTTGAAAATATTTTGTATCTATTGCTGTTATACCTCTTCTCTAGATATTAGATTCAGGTTAATAGATGATTACTTGTTAAGTTCATGAAGCGACTGTGTCAGTGATGGGATTCAAATACATTAACAACCGGTTCTCTGCCCATCTGGCAGCCACTTTTAAATGGCCATTTTAAAACTTTATATGTCCTATCTCTCGTTAACAACCGGTTCTATAGAGTAGGTGCAAACCTGCTGGAGGCCACCACTGGACTGTGTGTATATGTCAGTGTCTTCATTTTTTCGGCGATCACCCAAATATAGTAAGTAGAGGTTCAGATTGGTTCAGACTAAGCATATGAAGTTTTCCACTTGACCAATATTTGATTCATTAATGCATTCATTTTTATAATGCATTATCACAATTATAGATGCTGTGCCTATAAACCAGCAGGCCAGGGTTCGAGACCCGGGTCCTACAAGATGGAGTGAGCTCCTGTCCTTAGGTCAGCTCCTTCCAGCCTAACAGTTTGAAACTACTGTGGCGCCTCACATAACAAATTTACGTGTTCCGGAGGCATGTTTGTTACGTGAAACATTCTTTACATGAAGCGGATTTTTCTATAGCAAATAATGGAAACTCAGACGATTGGTTCCAGAACCCCAAAAATATTCATATAAAAATATTAACTGGATGTAAAAGTGGTGACAAAACACTGGAATTGAATTCAAAACATGCATTCAATGTGCATGAGCCTATGAAGTCTACTTAGGCTGCAATCCTAAAGACACTTTCCTGGGAGTAAGACCTACCAGACATAATGGGGCTTACATCTCAGTAGTCACGGTTAAGATTGTGCTCTTTCACTATCGCTAATGAAGTCACTGCTATCAATTGGCTCAAAGGAATCTTTGTCTTTTTGTGCAACTTTAACATCCCAAGCTGCTGATGGGAAGCAGCACTAGAACATTGATAAGGTTCCACGCTGCCACACACAGATCCCACATACAAACCTGGCTCAGGCTGCTCCCCCCAGATCCCACATGAGTCCCCTGGCCATGGAAGCCTATTCAAAACTTTGCCCAGGGCCCCGCTGTAGCTCATGCTAATCACCTTGTGTGTCCCCCTCGTCCCTTCGTCCCCCCTGTGTGTTCCCTTGCTATGGAAGCCTGTTCCAAACATCCTCAGAAGTGTTCTTTACCCAAGACAGTGTTCTTTACGCAAGTCAAAATTTCTGAGAAAATTTTGTTCTTTACCCAAAACATCCTTTACCCGTCATTCTTTACCCAAGGTACCACTGTATGTAAATGCAATGAGATAAATAGAAACTTAAATGCCAATCTTACAGGTTGTCCTGTGATGGCAGTTTATATATGACAGCCTGGAAAAGGGGGAAAGAGGCTGCCTGGAGCCCGTGTTTTTGCACATTGCAGCATACTGACAGCTACTGGTTTTTGCAGGAAGGGTTTTTATAGAGCTACACAAGTCAAAACTTATCAGAAAGTTAGCAATTATGATCTAATAAATTTTAATCTAATTTTAATTGATTTTTCTCTTGCACATTTCAGAACATATTCTTCACCACTGTCATTTCATGCTAGGGTAGTAAATGACTGTAATGATGAGTATCTCCTCCAAGGCTTGGTTCTAGAATTTGATGAGGATTTTTGCTGCTCTGTGAAAAAGATAAGGATGATTGTGTGAATGAGATGACCTTCATAAATCTTCTGTATAAAATAAACTGTGGACTGTTAAGTAGACAGAAATGGTAATTTTACACTTTTGTCTCCAGGCAGTTGTAATAGTATTTGTATATATACAAAAATGTTTACACACTTCAATAGTTACCTGAAAAACTTGAATTATGTCAGCAAGGTGTGTTATGTTTCCTCTAAACATGTCAGTAGCCACAGCACTTCTCAGGCAACAGATTGGGAGAGCAGAAAGGCACACCACGTTCTCCTCAGGTGTCCAAAACGGCTACCACAACTTGCCCTCCTAGAAATCAGAAGAAAGGCAGGATACAAATTCCTTAAATAAATAAATAAATAAAATCTAAAGTGCCTGGATCTTAATGGTGACCACTTGATCACCTTGGTCACAGTACCTAATGTGACTTCATAAGTCAAACATGACTTATACCTACTCTTTGATGTTTATATAAATTTAGTAATATTCAGCGCCCTTTACCCCAAAAAACTGCACTGCCTATTGGGGATACTTTCATCATCTCTAGCACACTGTGTCATCCTTTTAATGCTGAGTCCCAGTGTCAGTTGACGCTGGGGCTGTACCAGTTCTTCTTTCTCACAGGGTGCTGTCAAGGTGCTTTACGCCTTTTTTTGTAACACCTAGCGTTGGTGATACTCTTGAAAGGGCACTTCAGCTCAGCGGATTGTGCTCTAAGTTCTGTTGAACAATGGAACTTACTTCTAAGTAGACAGCTTTAACCGCTACCAGCTGCAATATGGTAATATGCCAATATGTAATATGGTTGATGTATTGCAGCAGAGGTGTCCAAATTTTTAATTCTAGAGCGCCTGGACTTTTAACAGTTGTATAGAGGAGGGAATTTCAGCAGGTGCAGCTCTTGATACGTGAGATGATAAAAAGCACCTGCTGAAATTCTCTCCTTTACACACTTGTTAAAGGTCTAAGAGCCCTGAATTTGGATCTTCGGACACCCCCATACAACAGGTATAAAGACAGCATAAAACAATGCATCCTTATGCACCAAGAAGAGTGGTATACTGATGTTAACTACTGTATTATTATTGTTCATGGTTGTTCACTCCATAAAAAATAAAGAATGGCAATCACCTGAAATTTTGATTTGCTTAATATTCACTGCATTACTGAATAATGGAGACCATGATGTTTCTATTGTCAAATTGAAACTGCCTCCCTGTAGCTTCAGCAACAAGTTGAAATTCCACTGCAAGCTCTAGATTGATCTAGCAGCTGCATTTCAGTCAAAATATCAAATAAACTCTGAAAAACAATCACTCTTTAGAATAAGAGAAGATACTAATTCTGTTTACATGTGTGCTGGGAACCCAATTTTGAGTTGCTTGATCTATCATACTACCAAATTTTTAATCTAAAAAAACTCTCTTGAATGATTTTTAATTGCTCAGCTTGTGAGTTTTCAACACTCGACTTGCTTATGTAACCTTGCTTAATTTATGTTAATTTGCTATTTTAATTAATCAATGGAGAATTTGAGCATGACTTTGATCTAGAAGTCTGTCTCTTGTAACAAATACCATACTTAGGCAGGATGAATTATTTTTAGAAATCCTAGTGAAGACTTTCTTACTCTACAGATGAAACTGATCAAAGTAAAGGTAAAGTAAAAGGCATCATTTTATTCATTTATATCTACTGTGTTTCAATATCAAAGGAATGTGCTAGAAATTCCATCATACTGTATTTGCTTGGATAAATAAGATAGTTTTGATCTAATGCCTTGTTCCAGTACATGGCTTGAAAGCATATGAGAAGGCTGTCTTGGTTAACTGAACTTGGTTAAATAAACCTGCACCAGTCTAGGTCTCTTCAGTGTTTAGGGAGGGAGCCTGCATGTGCAGTGTGACCATATATAATGGAGGACCAAGTTCTTCTACTTTTCAGCATTGCATAGAGAAGGGAATTTAGACAGATTTAGGTACTCAGTCCTCCATTCTATATGGTCACGATGTACATGTGCTGCTTGGAATGCGATGATGAACTGACTCTGTTCCTTTTGTGGTTCATGCTGCTGTGCACAGCTGAAAATACCAATGCCAACTGAATAGCAGAATTGCTGAATTTTGCTAATAAGAGAAATCTCACTTAGAAGTTTGTGTTTGCATCAGGCAATCTGATATTGGTTGGAAGGCAATTACACTTCCAACAGCCCATCTGTTCACCACAAAGCCAATGCCAGCTTCTCGTTTTTTGCCACCAGAGCAGAATAGCGTCATGGTTTCATCAGTCACTGGTGAGTGGATGGTGAGCATTCTAAAGCCAGTGAGGTGTACCACGGCAATCAAGATTTTACACTTCAGCAGTTCCATGGCAATAATTTCCTTTTGCACAACATGGTGTCCAGTTTGCACATTCCATGCGACAATGCAAATTTCCAATTTCGGTGTTTTGAATTTGGTTTTTTTGGCCAGTAGTCCATTTCTCACCAGCACCATGGGTCCCTAGTGCTGGCGCATCGGCTGCACCGGATGTGGTATCAGAAGTTTTTTGGCTTGTATAGTCCATAAGTCCAGCTCTGGTAGTCCATTTCTCGCCAGAACCTTTGGTACCATAGGCTGCCCTGGATGTGGTAGCAAAGTGAATAAGGCTGCAATCCTAAAGACACTTTTCTGGGAGTAACATCCATTGAACACAATGGAGCTTACGTTTGAGTAGACATGGTTAGGATTGCGCTCTTAAGTCTGTTTGAATTTCCATGCGGTTTTTTGCCTTGTTTCCCTGCTTTCCCAGTTCTTTCCCAGTACTTTCCCTGCTTTCCCAGTTCTTTCCCAGTACTTTCCCAGCAGCAGTGTGACCACCCTCTTCCTTTTTTTCAGCCGGGCTTGGGACTGTCTTTGGCAATATCATTAGACATCAAGATAGAACATACTATCTAAGAATTAGGTTGATATTTAGTGTTTAATGTATGCTATAAATCAGTGGTGGGTTTCAGGGGGTTCTCACAGGTTCTACAGAACCCTTTGCTATTGAGTGCCTGATTCTGAGAACCGGTTACTAATGGGACATAGAACCTAATTTATTTGAATCCCACCACTGCTATAAATATAATTAATGTTTTTATGAGTAATACTGAATATTTGAACTAGGCTTTACAATAAGGAAAGGGGGCTGTACCTGTTCTAATCTTACTTGGTGCTTATCAATATAGCTTAAAAACCCAAAATAATTATGAATGAATAAGTATAGCTTGATTTGGCACAGGATTCTATTGCAGAGAATATGCCATAATCTTCAAAGCAGGACTTTCAAAAGCAAGGCAGTCATTCACTCCATCAAAATTCATTTTATGCTGGGGATATAAAGGGGGAAAAGGTTAATAGCATTGCAGCTTAACTGTAGTGGGAAGTATTTGAAGTTTGCAAAATCTTTGTGGGCAAATCATTTGTTCACTGTACTCAGGGCAAAATCACTTATTGTACTTCAAGGCACTGATTCTACTTTTTATTCATGTCATTGCTAGTAAGGTTGCCGCGCCCTGCTGCAGAGACAACAGCATTTATTTAAAGACTTCCAAGGTAGCAAACATTGCTTATGCCTTTGCGGTTAGTCTCTGATCTCTTCATCTGAGATTACATCCTCCGCTTGCATTAAACCTGGCATCCATCAGTCTTGAAAGACTATGGTATCGTGCTCGATGCTGCATGCGAAGCACAAAGGCCTGGGTAGATTAATATGGAAGATAGGCCATGTTACCCAAGCAGCAAATCCCCCCTCTCCACGCCACTGAAATAGTCCAATGGAATGGCAGAGCCGATTCAATTGGTTCCAGCTGCGTCACAGAGCTGGTCTAAGGACAGGAACTCACCTTGTCTTGTGGGCACCCGGTCCTCGAACCCTGGCCTGCTGGTTAACAGGCACAGTGTCTTAACCTCTTGCTCTGTTCTGTTTTTTTAATATATACCCCTCCCCAAAAAGAGAGAATGACTGTATCTATCTATCTATAGATATTCCATTGCTGCTATTTATTTGATGGCAGTGCCTTGTGAAAGGGTTGCCATGTTCACCCAGATCATGATAACTGTGTACAATCCCATCTGGAAATGTTGGTTAATTCTAACATCATTCTTCATGAGCTCATCTCAGTTCTAAGACCCATGTTAGAGTAGTCCTGTGCAGTTCCAGAGACAACAACATGGGTGATGCCTCTTATATAAGTCACCTATGGCCTAATCCTAAAGAAACACTGGTAGAACATTGGTGTGTGCCATAGGAAAAGCGCTATAAAGTGCTTTGTGACAGTGCAAAGGTCAGATCCATGATGTGTAATGCATTCTCATGCTAAGTTTTATACTAAACTTTAAAGGAATGTGGGTTACATCCTCCCTTTTAGTAGTTTTGTGCAAATTATTGTGAATATGCATTTTGAAGAATAGAAGATGTTGGAAAAAATAATGGGAAAATTTTTTTTAAAGGGAAATGAGACTTGTTCATAGTGTGGAACAAAAGCACATGGACATACTGAACATGGTGAAAGACAAGAAGACATCTTTTACTTTAGGTTTATCAAAATCTACAGTAAACATGATCTATATATTAAGAGATCAAATTAAAGCAGGATTAAAATGTGGTTGGTTATAATAAGCTTTCAAAAGTTTTGTGGGGAAGACATGAAACTTATGAAAAGCTTCTTTCTCTGCCCAGCTCCTTTGCTTTATTGATATAATGTTATTAAATTATTTCTGCTTTGTTATCTGCCACACAGCTTCTTTCCTTATGTTATTAAGCATTTGATGCAAACTTGAAATGTACATGGAATAAGTAGAAATTTTCCCATTTAAATTAATAATTGTATTCATCCAGTTTGATGAATTGTAAGTGCTAATTTCAGAAGAAATTAGGTAAACATGTATCTTATTTGAAAACTGATCTTAATGATTTCAAATTGTCTTCCAAGCATTGATGTAGCTAGTTAAAAAGTTTTCTTCCTCTTGCTTATTAAAAAAGTTGGCAATGAAACATAAGGTGGAGAAAAATCCTTGAATATTTCCCTCCAAGGCAAGAATTTATTTTTCCAAAGGTGTAATACATCACTATAATAGCATTTCCCTGATCAGACACATGATAATAGAGGACAGATGTGAAAGATCAAGGTAATATGAGCCAGTGCTGAGAAAACTATGTACTACTTTATTTTCTTGTCAGCATGAAAAATTTAAAATACGGTTGTGCCAGCTGGATAATCTCATAAAAATCCAATTAAATAGTGTTTTAAACAAACACACCCCTTTTTACATTGTAATTCTGACTAAATATTACTTTATCATGTTGATATTTGTGCACAGTAATATTTAAATTTTTTTACTCATCAGCCTTATGTCCCAGTGCTATCTCCCCACTAGCCTGAGCATGTAGTATTCGCAGCCAGTGGAATAAGTTCTGCATGTTTTAGTGGGGAGGTGATCAGATGTAAGTAAGAATCTTATTTACCCTCTCATTGACCTGACAGTCAATGGACCTCCTCAGACAGATGCCAGTTATTTAACTGGCATAAATGCCCAAAATTTGGCTTCTAGGACAGGAGTAGTAAAAATGCCTCGTCAAAAAGAATTGGTGTCTGGATTTTCATGGATGCATAGTGAAATCTGGAAAATTTTCTGAGTATGCAGCCAGGAGTTTCTTGGGCTTGATTAAGGTGTGCCATTCCAAGAGGGCCCAAAGACTTAATTGCACTCATTGATCTGGCTCACCTCCTGTAAAGGAAAGGCTGCAATGTTTGGGGCCCTTCAGTTTAGAAAAGAGATGCCCGAAGGGGGACATGGTTGAAACACAAAATTATGCAAGGTATGAATAGAGTAGACACTCTTTTTTCTCACATAATATCAGAACTAGAGGACATCAACTAAAATTGAATGTTAGTAGAGTTACAACAGAGAAAATATTGCTTTACCCAGCATGTAATTAGTCTGCGGAATTCCTTGCCACAGGAGTTGGTGATGTGATCTATTCTCAATACCATTAAGAAGGGATTGGACAAATTCCTAGAAGAATACCAGATGTGACAAGACATGGGAGGGCCACCTGAATGCTGTTTGTTTTGTGTGCTCCCTGAGTTGTCTGGTGGGTCACTGTAAGATACAGGAAGCTGGATTGAAGGACCTATGGCCTGATCCAGTTGAGGCTCTTCTTATTTTCTTATTCATAGAGTTGAAAAGACCCACAAGGACATCTAGTCCAACCTCCTGCCTGTAACCAGAAATCCTTCCTTTATGAGATCAATGACCTTTTGTAAGCCTGATCTTGATTGCAGTGTGAGTTGTTACCAACTCCAAAGTGAAGCCTGAGTTAACTCTCTGGAATGTCATCTTAGAAATCAGGATGAAGTAGGAGAAACTGCATATTTGGAAAGTGATGTAATTGACAACAATGGTAGCAACACTTTGCTTGCTTTCATTCTTTATGTGGTCCCTCTAGGAATGATGATGTTCAATGAGCTGGGCTTAACTGGCACTTCAGCATTGAAGAATCCAAACTCATGATTTAGATTTTAGAAAGATGATGAACTGAAAAAGATTCCTGAATATTCAATGGCATAAAACCCATGGGATAAGAAAACTCACATGAGTTTGGCATTCTAATGTGTGCTTTTTTGTGGGATTTCAGCACAGGTGGTATGAGCCATATTCTAGCCAGTGTTTGCAAATAAACCAGAATCTGAGACTGCCATACAGTTCTGGCTCCATGTGACTTAGATCTGAACCAAATTTAAGTTTTTAATTCAGGGTATTAATTTATTTTATCAGTTTGCATCAGATGCAAATGGACTGTTTTTCTACAAAAAATATTTAAACCATATATTTCAAATCTAAATATTGACTTTATATTTTCTATGCTGCCAAGTATTCTAATAGCATGTTGCCATCAAGTTGGCCTTCACCTTTAACCAATGGACTAGGTGATGATTAATTTGTAGTCATTAGTGGAATAAGTAATAAAAGCTAATGAAACATACATTTTAATTGGACTAAATCATTGGTAACAGATGCATCATGTTAGCAGATGGACAATCATGCAAAAATCTGCTTATTCAGGCAATTGAGGTGAGGGCCACCAGGATCAATTCTTTTAATAGTAAAGATTTTATTTTTATAAATATTTTATCTATTTTTACGTGTGTGTGTGTGTCTCTGTGTGTGTGTGTGTGTTAAGTGCTTTTTCCTGCAAACTTTAGTCTTGTGATATCTTTATAACTGCTTACTCTTGCCCTATGTCAGTAGTTTTTCGACTGGCAGTTGCCTTGGACCTACTAGATCATTGGCCATGGTGCCCTAGTAGGCCTAGTAATGTTCTAGAATAGAACATTATATAGGATTCTGCAGCACCCCTGGCTGGTTTCCTTGGCTTCCTGGGAAGCCACAGCTTATAGTGTGGAAACAACAATAAGAGTTATGATAAGTAAAGGACATTGTGTGAACAGAGTACGTTATGAAGGTAGCGATTATTTTCCAGTCATAATGGTTGATCTTGGCAATCATATGGCATCTGACTGTGAAGTCTTTCTTTCATTTTCTTTATAAGTGAAATTATTTCAAGTTGTTGTAAGTACTTGTGTTTGAAATTGGCCTCTGCAGGGAGTTTATCTTGGGATAAGTTTTGTAAAGCAGGTTCTTGAGACGGTCTGCACCTTCCCTGCATGGTGAATGTCTGACTTTATTTAAGATTAATCTTTCTGGCAGTAAATCACTGAAACCTTACAATTTTTTGTCCTTTGTACTGTAACAGCTAGCCATGTGCTGTACATACAATAAAAATATGTAACTAGCAACATTTTCTTGGGTAAAATACACCCTTCCAGTTTATGTATCGAACTGGCAGGTTTCCATCATAATTTGAGAGGGTATACTGTCTTTTAATATCCTCCAGTCCCCCTTCTTTGTAGGATGTAACAAGATGGCTTTTAAATGCAGACTAAATCAACTCCAAACACTGGCTTCCGCAGTTTTCATTCTGTATGAGAAAATCTAGAGACGATGACAACAAGCTTCTATTCATATAATAGTACCCAGTTAATTATCAATTGTTAAGATGTAAAGTGGTAGTACATTCTACCCTCTAGTTGATTTCATATTTATTGGGTAGTGTTTGGCCAAATACATTGCAGAGCAGCATAATTAGACTTTACAGCTTTGCTTTTTAAAAACATTTGAATGTCAGAACTGGAACACCGCCTGGCAATTTTTCTCCTGGCATTTATGGAATTTTTTAAAATAATGTAATACATATTAAGAGGTAGCATTTTGTCTCTCTGGGTGCAGAATTGAGAGCTGTCAACAATAGAATAAAAAAATTTCCATTTTGAAGACCAGCCAATCCTATACATTATATAGGATGTGACCAGTTTTTCATGGGTATTCTGAAGCTCACCTGGCTGGTTTCCTCTCCGTTTGGGGAGCCATGGCTCACAGTTTGGGAACCATTGTACTATTTGGAGACAGAGAGAGACACAGCGCTCTGGAACTCAAAGTGCCAGCCATGGTAGGGAATACATTACCAACGTGCAGTTGTTGGTACATTGAGCACCACTGTGCTAGACCAATATAGAAATAGCATATGCAAAACATGTTAGGATTAAAATAATCCTATTTTATTTATTTTAAAAATTTATATCCCGCCTTTCTCGGGCCATTAGCCCAACTCAAGGCGGCTGACATAAAACATAATTAAAAACATAAATAGAACAATTCAATAAAAACAATTAAAACATACAAGCTATAAACATATATGCTAAAAACAATAAAACAACAGCCCCCCAACTTCTGCCCCATTAAAAAGCTTTTTTAAAATAAAAGGTTTTAAGGCTCCGCCTGAAGCTCTGTATTGAGGGAGCTTTCCTCAATTTTAAGGGGAGGGCGTTCCAAAGCTGGGGTGCCACCACCAAGAAGGCCCCCTCTCTGGCCGCCACACCTCTCACGTCTCTTAGTGGCGGCACAGTCAGGGCTCCCTCAGATGACCTTAGGTGATGGGTTGGATTGTACAGAAGGCAGTCCCTGAGATACCCTGGACCTGAGCCGTTTAGGGCTTTAAAGGTGAGGACCTGCACTTTGAATTCAGCCCGGAAACGAATGGGCAGCCAGTGTAGTTGCTGAAGCAGTGACCTGACAAAGTCGAACCGACGAGTCCCAGCAACCACACGGGCTGCTGCGTTCTGAACTAGTTGAAGCTTCCGGACCATCTTCAAAGGCAGCCCCATGTAGAGCGCGTTACAATAATCCAGTCTCGATGTCACTAGGGCCATATCACTAGGGTCACTGTGGCCAGATCCGAGCGACTCAGGTATGGTTGCAGCTGGCGAATCAGCCAAATATTCCCAAAGAGGGCAACAGAGTTCACTTACACTTTCTCTTCATTTGCTTTGTTTATTTTTTTCTTTTCTTCCTATAGTAGAACCTTATTTAGACAAATCCTACTGATCCTGAAATCTCAGTGTTATCAGATGACATGTGATGCATTCTGATGTTCTGGGGATGTCACAGATGCATTTCTGGTTGCATCTGAGGCCCTCCAGTTGTAGATTTCATTTTCTGTGGAATTAGGTGTCTGTGGGAAGTCCTTGAACAGATTCTCTGTGAATACTGAGGGCCCCTGGTACATACTGGTCAAATTAGTGATGCAAAAATATTGAAGGAAGCAATCCTTATCCCCAGTTAGGCCAGCCTAAACCCCGCTGTAAGTCCTGTGCTGACCTGGGTGTGTCACAAAAGTGCCATAAGACAGTGGTCCTCAACATTTTATGCCCCAGGGACCGGTTCTGTGGGGAAAAAAATTTCCAGGGGTGGGGGAGAGTTCTGCCTCTGGCAACCTGGAGGGAGGGCTTCCTTACCTAGAGCACAGCACAGCTGCCTCCAGCTGTAAATCCCATTATAATAAATAGAACTATTGCTAGGTTACTGTGGATAGGATTGCAGGTGAGAGCCCAATGTCTCAATGCATGTCTACTCAGAGCAGGGATTTTCAACCTTTTTCAATGCAGGATGCATTGAAAATGCACAAAGCCATCCTTGTTATTCTTATTGGAAAGTAAGCCTCATTGGCTATAATGGGACTCATTTCTGAGTAAACGTGCATAGGATTGGGCTTTGAGGCTGCAATCCTGTTCACGCTTTCCTGGGAGTAAGCTTCACTGACTACAGTCGGATTTATTACTGAGTCAGACAAGCATAGGGTTGGTCTGTGATGCTGCAATCCTCTGAGAGAACCCCCCTACTGTGAGGAGTCGTCTTGCACACCAGTCAGGCAGCTGCCAAGGACCACCAGTGGTCCCGGGACCGGGGGTTGAGAAACCCAGCCATATGACACTTCTGCACCACTCATGATGACCAGGGCACAGACTTGTGCTTACCTCCTTAATCACTACAGGAACAGGAAGATGGATGAGTTGTGCTGGCCTAGGTTAGGATTTTACTAAATGTCACCTAAAGTTTAAAAAAGAGTTTTGCACATCAAAAGAGTATCAACAAAAGTTCCAAAAACTAACAAACGATGTGAAAGGGATATCTGTCTGGTTTACTGTGTTTCTTTTTCAGTCTACTGTATCATGTTTGCACCTTTACTACCATTCCATGATTTTAAAAGTATTGTAGAAATTCCCTTTCAAGGCAAGGATGAAGATGGCAATCCTTCCCTCCTCCCTTGGGGGGCTTTAAATTGTGAGTTTCTGAAAGTATACTTAATACAAGTATACTGGTCAGCCTAGGTTAGAGCATTTAGCAAAGGTCAGATTTCAAAATTGTGGCTCAGTGTTTGTTTTAAAGCTGAACATGCCTGGCTCCTTACAAGGTGTGCTACCAATGCCATGCTGCCTATGGCCTATTTTTTTAATCTTTAAAATCCTCAGCTGGAAGCAAGAATACTGAACAGTTATTGAAAGAGTCTTTTACTAAGGCATTGAGAGATAGGAAATCTGTATAGAAGCAGCCAAGGTTTACTGTCCTTACCTACAGTTACCAACTATTTTTGGACATACCCTCACATTTGATTGATGATATCCAAGTTTATCGTGCTTATACCTTAACATGATTTATTTCAGCTCACGGAGGTGTTTAATCAGAGCCTGTAATTATTGAATCTTTGGCACATATTGTGTTTTATTGTTCTTGGGATGAAGATTTACATATAATCCATTACTGATTTGTTTCTTGGAGACTCATGAGGTTACTTAGACTCACATTCCTAACCTAGGCTGGCACAACTCATGGTCTTCCTGTGATGATGTAGGGAGTCAAGAACATGTTTGTGCATTGGCCTGACCCTCCCCCAGGAATGGCAGAGATGTGCCTTACAGCACTTTTGTGACACTCTCAGGCCTGCATGGAATCTGTGCTGGGGCTTACGCCAGCCTAACCAGGGATTCAGATTGCAGCCATAATTATACAACTTTGTGTTCCCATCTTTCTACCTCTGATAAAATCAATTATTACTCAATTTGCAGATTATCTCTATCCTGTTATTCAAATCGAGCTGCAAGAAGATTCTGTGGCTCCTTTGGTTGGTTTTCAGAGCTTCTCAGGGAGCCGCGACTCAGAGTTAAGGAACCACTGCTTTTGGCAGATGTTCAGTGTTGTGTTTTTGAAACTGCACATTGTTTTGTAAGCTGTCTATACATGTATGTATAAAATTTGTTTGGGAATCTGAACACTTTTAAGCCAGACTTGTGCTCCATACACATATGAAGCCTGCTTAACAAGCATTCTAGAGGATTTCCAAACAGTGCAAAAAAATATTTTCTCCTGTTTCTGCTGTGTGTTTGAGAAACTTTGCAGTTTGCAAAAAATTGGGAATATGGCTAAAGAATTGAAGAATTATGTCTAGGAGGAATTGATGTTATTTTCATCCTGTAGAACTCACTGAAGGTTTGAATGTTAGATCTTTTCCATTTTCTGTTTGGGGAATGTGAATATGTAGGCTTTCCCTTGGCATCAGGAAAGCCAGCACTATCACATAAGAATGACACTTTTTGTGTCATTTTTGCAGTTACAAAAGTGAAAATAGTTTGCCTTAATTCTCACTATTGTTCTTTATATTCTTTTAGCATTTGTGGCTACTATTTCTGGCACAGTTGGCCTCCGCTCCCTGCCACTGTATATTTAAGACATAAAATGCATCCTATAAAAACTGTCTGAAGATTATATTTTAGAAATAGTTCATAGATAGTGAAAAAGTATTTTTTTAAAAACTTCACTTTAAAATCTTTATCCTTTAATTGTCTTGTATGATAGTAGTGTAGGAAAATGCAGCAGAAGTGTGGGGCTGGCTGGCTCCTGGGATGGAGTGATTCAATTATGCTGCAGTCTTACCCCCTGTCATCTCATCAACCCCTCTGAATTTCATTCCTTGCTTCCAGATTGTCTCTGATTTGGAGTTGGAGTTTATGGCAGAGTGACCAGATGCTGGACCCAAAATTCTGCATCAACCTGGAGGTTGGTTTCACGTTTCAAGTGGGGTGCCTCAGGGCTCTGTCTTGGGTCCAGTTCTGTTTAATGACTTGGAGGAAAGAATATGGGGGAGCCTGATCAAATTTGCGGATGACACCAAGCTGGGAGGAGTAGCAAACACAACATAAGACAGGAAGAAACTTCAGAAAGAATCTAGTCAAACTGGAATTCTGGGCTGTAACAAATAGAATGAATTCCAACAGGGAGAAGTGCAAGGTTCTGCACTTAGGCAATAAAAACCAAAAACATAGGTATAAAATGGGGGATACTTGGCTTGGCAGCACAACATGTGAGCAGGATCTTGGAGTCGCCGTGGATCACAAGCTGAACATGAGTCAGCAGTGTGATGTGTCTGCAAAGAAGGCAAATGCCATTTTAGGCTGCATTAAGAGGACTGGAGCTTCCAAGTCATGAGAAGTTCTAGTTCCTCTTTATTCAGCATTGGTCAGACCTCACCTTGAGTACTGTGTTCAGTTCTGGGCACCTCACTTGAAGAAAGATGCAGCAAAACTGGAGCAAATCCTGAGGAGAGCGACAAGAATGATCAGTAGGATGGAAGGGAAGCCCTAAGAGGAAAGGTTGGGGTAACTTGGGATGTTCAGCCTAGAGAAGAGGAGGCTGAGGGGAGACATGATTGCCCTCTTCAGATACCTGAAGGTCTGTCATATGGAGGAAGGGGCTCATTTGTTCATAGCTGCTTCTGAAGCAGAACTAGAACCAATGGGTACAAGCTGCAAGAGAGGAGATTCCAGCTGGATATCCGAAAAAAATTCCTGACGGTTCGGGTGGTTCGGCAGTGGAACAGATTGCCAAGGGAGGTGGTGGACTCTCCCTCACTGGGGATCTTCAAGCAGAGGCTCGACAAGTACCTGTTGGAGATGCTCTAGGGGGATTTCCTACAGCAGGCAGGGGGTTGGACTAGATGACCTACTAGGTCCAACTCTATGATTCTATGCCTAACTCACCTGGCATATCTTCCCCTTGTGGTATGGGGTGATCAGCTTATTCCTCTGCACTGGTCTAACCCCTTTCAGGAGTGGGGCAGAAGAGTCTTATAGCACTGTTGTGACACCCCAGCTTAGCACAGGATTTATGCGGGGGCTTATGCTTAGTGTACTTGTGAGTTCACCAACTTGAGTACTTAATAAATTAGGAATTCATGCATTTTATTTAATGGACTTTTTAAAAGACTCGATTGAGTTCCCCCAAAGCACTTACAGGATAAGGACAATTAGATCAGTAATATTTGTTTTAATAAAGGCTATTTAGCTACCCATTTGCCTAATGAACTTGTACTTGATGCAAACTATTTGGCTCCGTCCTATCAATTACATGCATTTTAAATGCATGTTAGAGACCTCTGTTCCACAGCACAGTCCCATCCTTTTCATTTGTATCATCAATTCAGGCTTCCGGGAATATGACTCAAGCACCATGGACACAGCTCAATGGTATTGCAAATAACAGCAGCAGCAGTTCTTTTTTTTTTCCTTCTGATGTTAAAAGTCAATAGGTTATTGTTGTTTTTTTCCTTCCAACATTAGAAGTCAATAGGTTATGGTGCAATAGTCACAAAGGAATGCAAAATGCTTAAACTAATCAGTTCAGGAAAAATGTCATGCGTTTTTATTATTAAACAAAAATATTATTTGTTCACTTTTGTTCTTTGCAAATAGATGCATATGCCATAGTGAGAGGTCAGACAGTATCTGCTCTCTCATTTGCCCAGGACTGGGCTGGTATGAAACCCTGTTCAACTACAGGGGAACACATTTTGCTCATATGCGTCACTGTACAGCTTTTTATGTATTAAATCCGATACAGTGTTTTTATTAAAGTAAGAGCTCTCTTCAGAATTAGATCTTTATTGATTGGAAAAAAATGAATTCTTACTAAATTTAGCAAAGAGCAACCTCTGTACTCTGCAAGTGTCTAATCCAGTTAATTTTCAATCAATTTTCAATTCTTTAGGAGATCAGCATCAGAAGAGCTCAAAAACGAGGCAAGAGAAAAAGCAACCTATTTGCAAGTGCTTTCATATATCTTTTGTGAAAGGGATTTCCATTGGCCTACTGCCCAGTTCCTAATCTAGTAGCAGCACTCTGGATTTATTTTTTTTAATATGAGGATAATACTACTTCTATTCATTTATATGCCTCTTCAAATTACTCACTTTCCATCTTGTATCTTTTAAATCCTTTGAGGCCTTTGGCTGAAAAATATTCTTTATAATTAGACTTAGGACTGAGGTTTCTCAGGGACCGCCTTCTTCTAAATGAGACAGACATATCCTTGAGATCATCTGGGAGGGACCCATTATAAGTTCTCTAAAACTTCTCTTCTATGAATGCTACCTTTTCTATACTTTCTCTATACCTTCTCTTCTCAGTTCCGGGAGTGTTAATTCAATTTCCCTATTGAATTAAGAACCTAATCCTTTCTAATGTTTTCCAAGTGAGTGTTTTATTTCAGATTTGCTTTACTCTTAGAATATAATATTTTGCAGCTTCTGTGGTTTGTTGTGTGCTGTTTTCTTGGCTCCTGATGGCTGGGTTCGTTTGAGTGATAATGACCGTGGCTGCAATCCAAAGACACTTTCCTAGGAGTAAGACCCATTAAACACAATGGGCTTACTTTTGAGTAGACCTATTTAGGATTGTGCTTTGTGTCAAGTTGATCCACTTAACCCAGGAGGTTTGTTGGATGAGTGGAGACCTGGATCTCAGTTCAACACTAGAACAATTGCTGTGCATCATCCTGCCTCTCCGTGGGAGGATTATTGATCCATTAGCAAATACAAGCATCACCCACTTATTGGCTGAGTTAGGGACTGGAGCACCGTCCAAAAGTGAAAACCGTTGAAAAGTGGAACAAATTTTTTTCAGTTTATAAAATATAAAAAGTTTATAAAAATGTAAAATATATAAAAGTGGAACAAAATCTTTTTTCAGTTTATAAAATACATTTGCTAGCTAAAAAAGCATTGGAAGCCAGTTTATAAAAGTTGCTTCCAGTGCTTTTTTATCTAGCAAATTGCAAATGCCCTTTTTTCTTGCAAATTCCTGCCACCACAAAAAGATTTATTCAAATGGATTCTCATTAACTCCTTTGGGAATGGGATTAGACCAGGAGCTACAACATCAGATAGGGCAATTTTGGCCTTTTGGACAGCAGAGAAAGCTTGAAAGAGTGGAACATGCATTGAATGATTGAGTTCTGGATATAATTTAAATTATACGTGTTGAAAGAGTAGATCATCAGAAAATGAACCGTAAGAAAGCAGGAGATACCTGTAGAAAATTTCTTCAGGTTCATTGTTTCTAGATGTATTTTTTACATGTTTATATGACTCTTTCTCTCAGGAGCTCAAGGTGTTGTAGATAGTCTCTTTCCTCTTTTTGGCCTGACAGCATCCCTGTGAGGTAGGTGAGGCTTAGAGATAGTGATTTACCCAAGGTCACCTGGGAAGCTTTATGGCTGAACAGGGATTTGACCCTTTTTAAAAAAACACATTTTTATTTATTTCTAGACAAGACAAGACTAGACATAAACACCAAACAATACACCGCATCCTACAAACTGCAACCTGAACGGAGCATTAACACTTACTATCAAATTCTACAAGAGATTTTAACCTTGATCTTCCAATTCTAAGTCCTGAACCACTAACCATCCTGGCTCTCATAGGGCAAAATCCAGAGCAGTTACGGGTCCACACAGTTACATCACCCTCTAGTGTTACCTTATGGAAAGTCACCTTAACTGCTCTGGAGAAAAGGGCTTAATTTGACTTTAGGATATGGGCCATATGCACTGTTAGCAACTGGGTTAGGATAAATAAAACTCTTCTCAAGAAGCACTGTGTTGTACAATTCACTTTTTTGACTTATTGAAACTCTTGGTGTTAACAGACACCCCTTCCCCCCATTGATCTGTTGAATCAGGGGTTTACTGTAGTTTTCAAGACACTTTGCATGATTTCAGCTCAAGGATTTGTTTTAAAGATTTCAGGACTCTCAGCAGGTCCTTGGAAACACAGCACACCCATTGTTGAATTGTGAATGTGCTGTCAGCGCTTTTCCTGGGAATCAGTGGGGGATTGAATTTGACAGAAATCCTGCTCTCTCTCAAGCTGCATAGACCCAGAATCCTGTCAATTTTAATCACCTGCCATCTCAAGAACTTGTTGTTTTCTAACCTTGTAGCAAGGATTAACTTCTGCAAATGCTTGGCAGATACTTCACATCTTGAGAATACCCTTTATAATATAATAGTATTATTTTGAAAGCATGCAGTCTGCTAAGAAAGATTTATTTTTAGTGTGTGCGCTTGTGTTCTGTTAAGTAAAAAATAGAAAGAAGAGCCTGGTGACCTTTTTTAATTTTCATCTTTTTCCTGAAATGGTGAGAAATCTAATTTAATATTCTGCAGCTTCTGCAGATAGCAAACTGGCAAACCTTTACTAAAAAAGTAATAACATGGAAGTACAGATGTGGGGTCTATACAACAAAAGTGTATGTATCAAAATATTAATTTAAAACATTAATATGTCTCTTTTTAACAAAATGTTATATAAGGTTTTTGTATCTGTATGTGGAAGAGAAGAACATGCAGGAAGGGTAAACACCATTCAGATTGTCGAGATACCCAGTGACTCTTCCTCACTGGGTATCTTCAAGCAGAGGCTCGAAAAACACCTGTCAGAAGTGCTCCATGTTACAGGCACAGGTTGCACCAGATGACCTACTAGGTCCTTTCAACTCCATCATTCTTTATGAATCTTTGACATCACCCATGAGCTTCACACAGTGTATTGGTACCTTCCAGTTGTGGACTTCACTGCACATCACTTGATGGTCTATCCTGTGACAGTTCTAGCCAAGATATAACATGGAAAAAAGGAGAAAGAAAACCTCTTTGGCAGGATCTTTCATACAAAGAGGAGATGTTTAAATTTTAAATGTAAGGGGAGAACCTATTCACATTCAACGAATCAGCTGAGCCTTACAAGTGCTGTGGAGGGACCACATTGTGGAAAGTGGTTCATTCTCTCAAAATAAAAGCCATCCTATGTCATGTGCTAAAACTCCTAGGCAGCATGTTTAAGACAAAAGGGGATGCTTCCCCTTAACACACATAATGAACTGATGGCATTTATTGCCACCGAATGCTGTCATGACCACTGGCATAAATGCTTCCCCAGCAAGATTAGATAAATTCATGAAGGATGCTGTTTCAGCATGTGGCAGCAGCTACAACAGAATAGAATTGGCTGACAGGAAATTCATTTTAATTGAGGTGGATATGATGAATAGGGTTAGGTTCAAATACGTTAGCCTAACCACTTTGTGAATTCAGCTGTCAGGACATTTAATCACTCCTTTAAAATTTTGTGGCTGGTTTTATTCACACTTTGTTGATTTTTTTTGTTTGTTTTGTTCCTTTGGTACAAAATACTATACATGCATTGTAATGCTCTGACAGTGAACACAAGTCACCTCAAGATTTAAATATGGCAAAAACATTGAAACAAAATATAGAAATGTAATTTTGTTAGGCAAGATTCCATGACAATATGTAAGCAGATTTTACTTGTGTGGCAGTTTATGGGAAGGTTTAATAGCTCCTGGAAAATCACAGTGTTCAATTCCTTTGTTTAATACTGAGCATAATGTCCAACATATACTAGAAATACATTCAAGCAAGTCAGGAACCAACAATGCTTTCCAAATTATTTTCCCCCTAGATTTTGGGGATATATTTTCCCCCTAGATTTTCCTATTTGTACCTAGTACTATTGTTTTTGAAAGGGAATGAGTGTATTAAGAGATCCCATTCCATATTTCCTTGCCATATTTTGTACAAAACATTGTATATTTGTATTTGCCTCAGCTTGCAGTTAAGTATATTAGCAGACTTAAACTATTGGTGCTCAAGTATGTACGGATAATATAGTGAGAAAAACAAAACAAGGTGAGGTGATTGTTATGCACCAAATGTATCCAGATTATTTTTGTGTGTGTGTTTATGGCTGTGGGTGGTGCAAGTGGTTAAGACACTGTGCCTGTTAACCAGCAGGCCAGGGTTCGAGACCCAGGTCGGCCCCACAAGACAGGGTGAGCTCCTGTCCTTAGCCCAGCTCTGCGACGCCAGCTGGATCCAATCGTATTGGCTCTGCCTTTCCATTGGACTAATTCAGTGGCGTGGAGAGGTGGGATTTGCTACTTGGGTAACAGCCTATCCTCCATAACAATCTAACCCAGGCTTTCGTGCTTCGCATGCAGCGTATGCAGCGCCGAGCACGATACCATAGTCTTTCAAGACTGACAGAGTCCTGCTTTTTTTTTTACCAATGAACAGGGCCACATATATACACATCAATAGAACACTGCTGGAAAGAATTTTGATGAAATTTGTACAATCACTTCAAAATTGCTTTTGGGCAGTAATTTGTTCATTCATTCGTTTGTTCAAAAGATTTTTATCTCACCCATGCTCTGTAAATGCAAATACATATGCAGTGCAGAGGAAAAAGAAGTTACTGTTAGCTGAATCTTAACTAAATTATTGCATGGTGATGCATCCTGCAGGGGAATTTCAGCTCCTGGAAGCCTCCTTAGTGTAAGTAGATTTTCTACCCCTTGCCCTGGGTAAGCCCCAGAGGCTAAAATAAGTCAACTCAGTGACTTGCAAGTGGTACAAGTCTATGTTTATCCATGTTGGCAGTTCAGACCTGGGAAAGGTCTTCATGCACTCCCCTCACCCTGAGACCCAGTTATCTGCACTGGTGGATGTCCATGGAGCCACTGGTGCCAACAGGGAAGGCACCACAGGGCCTTCCCATCCGCACTCTTTGTTTTTGCCCTGATAGAAATCACGGATAGTGCAGGCCTGGCACAGTGACAGAACATGTGTTCCACTAATGCACCCCTTAGTCAGGATCAGGCTGAAATAAACAATATCTGCACTTGGGGCCATAGTCATAACCTCATGTCCAGGCAGCTCTTGATGTACATGGTATTTATCTGCATGTTTTTGAAAAGGGATTTTTTGGAAATGAATACTAGAAGTCTGATTTGCACAGACTCATTTTTGAAATAGTATGGTTAAGCTTCCTGCTCTTCCACATGTTTGATCAGCAACAGAGTGACGTGTGACATTTGTTGCATTTTGCAGTGTGAGACCATGTCTGGAAAATCTCCCATCAGCCATGCTTTGGAAGCCTAGAGCTAAAAAGGCATGGATATAAATCACAATGGCTGTTAAACTAGGTCTGATTGACTACCTTCAGACAGAGGAATGTATCTGTGGGCTAAATGCTTCATTCACTTGAGAGCACTATTGGTACCATTTGGGACAATATTGAAATGATTAAAAAATATATTCAAAGAAGAATCTCTGTAAATGTGAAAATGTCTTATGCTCTGATATGTATCATGGATCACATGGAGTGGATACTGTGAATGCACATGTAGGATCATTCATTAAAATCAGTTCAGCATCCCAGTCAGTGTGTGCCTAGATAAGGAAAAAGTGAATGCAAGCCATTCATAGCTCACTCAGATTGGTTCACTAACTTTATGCAAAGATATGGCTACTATGTGCATCTCCCAGTTCAGTCTGTACCTTCTACTCCCCGCTAGAGTTGCCATTGATTTACTGATTCATTTCCTCTCAAATATCAAGGGGCTAATTTTTGTCAAAGCGACAAAAAATGAGCTGTACCATTTTTCTGACATTGAGAATCTTTGCTATAAAATCTTCTATCTAGTGGATAATGCCCTCCAGACATCCCTCCTCCATTTCCAACTTCTTTGGGAAAAAATCTAATTGTTCTGTCTCCTCCAACATCACCACACTCATCTAATAGATCAGGTTGTGCTTAGCATGTGTTTAAATCTGAAGAAATCTTTTGATGCTATAGTGTAGTTACGTTTTTTTATTAAGTACTGTACACTGGTACCTTGGTTTATGAGCATAATCCATTCCAGAATCATGCTCATAATTCAAAATGCTCCCATATCAAAGTGAGTTTTCCCATAAAAAATAATGGAAACTCAGACTATTTGTTTATTAACCATTCAGTACACACTGAAAGGTTGCAAAATGAATTGTCTGAGGCAGCCTGGCGTCTCTAGCTTGGGGAAGCTGGTCTCTAAGCACTGTGGGTTCCCCTTTGAATTTTGCCACCTCTGTTGGATGCCCCCATAGAGCATGGTGGGGAGCTGGCAGCAGTCTCAAGCTGCGGTGCCCCTCCACACTTTCCCTGCATCTGTTGCATTTTATGTTTGTTGCATGAGTGCGGAGCAGCGGGGAGAGTGCAGGGGGGCCACTGCAGCTTGAGACAGTTGCTGGCTGCCCACCATACTCTATGGGGCTGGTTCTACTGCCTACAAGAGGTGGCAAAATTAAAAAGGGGAGCCCCCCCCCTTACTGAGATAGACTGGCTTTGCAAACCAGTCTTGTCTTGCTCATTTTGCAAGACATCGCTCGTAAATTGAGCAGATATTTCTTGGAAATCTTTGTCTTGCAAAACACTCACAATCTAGATAACTTATTAATCAAGGTGCCACTGTGGATAACAATCAAATTGCAGCTGCCTGAATATCAGGAACATAGTAGTATGTATGGGGGGAAAAGGTCCCTCCCCAGTATCCATCCAGCTCAGTGTTCCTATTTTTCTCATTGGAGAAAAACATCAAGCAGAGCTTTGCAGTCACTGATTTATAACCCCAATATCTGAAGCAACCAGACAACTGAAATACCAGACAGCATATATTGCACAGCAGACTGGAGTTAATACAGAAGTGAGAAAGCCTCACAGATTGATTAGGTCTGGAATTATGTGAGAAATCCTTCTGGGGAAACAAACAGGGCAAAAAAAGGCATGATGGCTAATGGAAAGTCTCCATTTTAGAAGTAGACAAAGACATTTTAAGTAGAAGAACTAATTGTTCTTGTAATTGCATCACTCATCACCCCACTGATCACCCCACATTCCGCTTAGATCTAGATTTGCAGGATTGGATCCAGACCTTCAAGTTTCAGAACAGCCTTCTGGCTATCTGTCAGCGCAATCCATCCTCTGGTTAGGCTATGCTGGCCTGGGGGTGTTGCAAAAGTTCTGGATGGTTAGGCCAGTGCACAGACATGTGTTGATTCCCCATCCCACTGCAGGAATGGGGGGAATGGGAGAGTTATGCTACTGGTTGTGTGTGTTTTGTTTGGGAATCTTAGTCAACTCTGAACAAACGTTTGTGTATTTGATTATTGTTTGGCAAATGTCAGAATAAAAGTGTTTGAGCACCAACTTGACAATCAACTCATTGATCAATCTCTCTTCTTTGAGATACAAAGAACGAGTTTCACTGAAGAAGTGGTATAGATGGAATTACTGAACCATTACTCAATTGTGCCAATGGAACATCTCTTTATGGTCAGAAGAAACAGATATAACACTGTTCTTAAATTTAAGTGAATGAATGGATGGAATGAAAGGACAAAATCATACAGAAGTAGACCTTAGGTCAGCGGTTCCCAGTCACTTGGGTCACAACACCATTGCAGCCCAGCTGCGCTGAGCTTCCCAGCTGAGCTGGGCCCCGCTATCTTAGATCTAATCTTGGATCTAACAGTTGTGAGATCCAAGATTTCAGTGCCCATGTCTGTGAGATTTTGTGATGTGAAATTTGAGTGCCAATCTTGTTTCTAACAAAATCTTACAAGATCCATGATGGCAGCATCTGGGGTAACTTGTAGAAGGGTTCCATGGTGCACCTTTGGGAATGCCATGATGTCTAAAAGTGTGATGATGCACATTTTGGGAACCCTTGCTTTTGGTAAATAAAATGAACTACAGTTAAGTTGCCAAAGCAAAGCACAAGTGTGGCAGGAAGTTAGAGGAAATTCATATGTACTTCATTATTGATAAAGAATTGCAGAGTCATGGATATATCCCCATAATCCCAGATATACTTGTATTTTTACCCAGCTTCTAATAGTTCTGTTTTCGACCATGGCTTTGTAGTCCATTGTGCTCTTATTTATGCTGTCCAGTTTTTAATTGACTTTTTTACTTTTGTCATTCTAATTCATTTTGGAGTTTTGGTTAACTCTTTTCTTACCCTGTAGAAATTGTTATGTTCACACTGTTACGTATCCACATACCTGTGTGACAAATATCCACCAAAGCACATTTTAATAAAAAAAAGCATTTTATCAATTACCAATTAGAATTTAATCAATGTCCACCAGGCTACCTGTAAGTAGAATATATGGGTTAATGTAATGAGTGTTCTTGGATGTAGAGTCAATGGGGAGCTACCAACCTACTTGTGATATTTTTATACAGTTCTTAGCTAAATCGCTGATCCAAATGTAAGATCTGTCATTTGGGAATCATAAGCATTTTACATACCCAGGGGGACATTTGGTTCATAAACCAATAAATGGATTATGCTTGCCCATATGTTGTTTTGCTTCCTTGGCAGATATATTTATAATCTTCATTAAACAACATGCATAATTCAGTGTTGTTTATTTAGGAGGGCTTTTTCTGTGGTATGTAGACACTTGTCATTAAAAAAATGCTGATCTTTAACAAAATTTAGTACTGTCATTTTAATTAACGGAGGTGAAAAATAGGCAAGCTCAACACATGGTTGAAAAATGTTAGCAGTCCTTTCCACATAATATTTGTTTGCCTGTTGAAACCTTTTTAAAAAAGTGACCTGCCAGGGCAGGTCTCTCTGCTAGTGGTGCTGGCTGTCTCATTGCATGTATCTATCCCATTGACATTGACCCATCCCATTGATATCCCATTGACATTTCATGTACCCATATCAGTGATGGGAGCTAGCGTCATATTGGACTGTAAGTAGATTCTTCTTGATGGACTTTGTGATGATTTATACTTTTTTCCAGTCCTTTGATGATGCATGTTTCTTTGATGAGTACCTTTTTGTTCCAGTTATGCAGAGTTTTAGCTGTGGTATTTCTGTCTCAAGTCATTGAACCTCCTCCTGTGAGTCAGATTCCTTTTCTTCCTTCCCTGCTGTCATACATGATGTTGCGCAGTGTGAGTGGATCAGAAAATAGTTCTGGAAAAAACGACATTCCGGAGATCCTTAAAAAGTAGCTAGGGTGCTAATTTGTATTATGGGTTTCCAGAACGACCCATAAAATAAACACAAGAAGCACATCAAAACAAAAACCCTAACTCAATTCTGATGTGTGGCAGTGATTTGCCTTTTAGGGGCAACTCTTTGCCTTCTTTGTAAACCTCAAAAGATTTACAAGAGGTGGATTTTTTTGCAAACGAAGTCCTTTGGGTTTTCTTTAAGGCAAGTATTTTATCAGCTCTATGAACAGAATGCCAAACTTGTCTAGCGGTTTTACATCTGAGTGTATTTTAATTACGTTATTATCCATGGCATCTATTTTGCATTTTATTATTTTGTGTAACCTCAGGACACTTCTGCTAGCTGATCATTCTGCATGAATTACCCTACTTTGCAATTTATTTATGGATAAAGAATAAAAAACGAATTTTAATTGAGAATTCTCTTATAACTAACCCATAGGTCTTGCATGTTTCTTGCTAATGTATTTTTCATTTATTCTAATATTTAAGCATCATTTTCTGCTTACAGTGTGCTTTCTTATTATTGAACTCTATGAAAGTTCATGGGCAGGGCATAAAAACAACATTTTCCAGATGAATAGTGCTTTAAAGTTGAATTTTGTTTCTAACACAAAGTATGAACACATTTTAGAGCATAATGGATAAGACCCACTGTTTCTCTTATTATGGAAACTATAAACTCTGCATACCACCCAACAAAGAAATAATTCTCGCTCCTAATTTTCTCACATCTGCCCATGGCCCATCTCTAGCCTACTAAGAGACCCTTCAATTGCCTCCCCAATTGTTTTCTATGTATTGGAAGCAAGTGAGCAACAGCTGTCTCTTTGGAGGGTTTAAGGGGCAGAAAAGTGATTCGAAACACACAAAATCTGTGTCTGCAATTTTCTGTACTCATGAGTGGGGTTTGAGAACGGATCCCTCACAGATACTGATGCCCCACCTATATCTTCCATGGACATGGGGAACAATGGTATATGATGACGCATCATAACAACAAGGCCTAAAATCCTGTGCCATATAGAGCCCCTTATTTGCAATGATTTGCCAGGGCAAGGAATTCGGGTAGAAGTTGTTAGAAATGCAAGAGTACAACACTGAAGTCAAACATCAGGAACAGTTTCCATGTATGTGTTGGGTGGAGGTGAAAGTTTTGACTTAAGAAATACTATTATGAAATTGGGCAGGGTGAAGGCTTTTGTGCGCATGTATTCTGAGCAGGATAGAAGCACCTCCTTCTCTTTTTCCCTATGGAAGTATCAGTTTCCTATCGATTTCTAAGATGGAAAATAAGCATTTATATCTTTCATCTTCATTGATGAAAGGAAAGCAGGACATTGACATTGACAGGACATTGACAGCAGGAAAGATGAAGAGAGGAGTTGTGGTTTAGCTCGGAACACTAAGCCTGTACTCTACTTCTTCGGCATCAATACTTCCTGGCTCTGTGGATTGAGGGGACAAAGGATTCAGATAGGAACTCAAACAAATCCTAAAGGATTAAAGGACATGTTCATCTGAGAGGTAGGAGTTTCAGGGCCTTCATCTAGTTATCAGAAGCTTAATCAGCAGAGTGATGACCACAGAGCACCCCTTCTGTGGTTCAGAAGCCTTTCCCTTCATCCTTGCTGTTTGCTTAGGCACATGCAAAAAATCAAGATTGAGACCAGAATCAAACTTTAGAACAGGTTTACTTATAGTTCGTGAAGGCTCATATTTACAGCATCTGGTGAAGATCAGACTTCATAAACACATGAATACACCAGAAGCACTAAAGCTGCCCTTGCCTGCATTTGGGTTTGTGTCCAGGTGGAGAGTCATGTGCTCACATCTGGAGAGGGGTGGGCTGGTCCAAGCCACAACTCCTGCAGTGGTCACTGAGAGGGGACATGTAGAGAGGTCAGTCAGGGCAGAGGGTGGTTCACTGCCTGTTTCTAACACGTGCAGGTTGGTGTTGCCTCTTTTCTTCCCAACGCTAGTCCCCTAGTCCCCTAATCCCCTAAATGAGAATTGTGCCCTAGTCCCCTAATCCCCTAAATTACAGCACAATCCTAACCATGTCTACTCAAATGTCAGCCCCATTGTGTTCAATGGGTCTTACTCCCAGGAATGTGTCTTTAGCAATCCTAAAGACACTTTCGTGGGAGTAAGAACTGGTTAGGATTGTGCTCTATGTTAAGATTGTGTCCTTAGTTGTTACTCATTCTGTTGTTACGCACTAGACTGAAGAGTTTGGATGTTATGTGATAGGCAACTGTGTTTCTGCCAACTTAACACTAATCTATCAACTGAATCAAATTTGACAGCTTTATAAATCTTTGGCTGCCTAGGAGGTCTGAAACATTCAAATTTTGTCTTAGGTTAAACCTATATTGTATGAATTTGCGATCTAATAAATAAAAAAATCTCGTGATTATAGGGAACTGAATTGTTCTGACTTCAGTACATTTTTCGACACATTTGTGGGCAGTTTCTGCTTAATATGGGAAGGTATATCTCAGTATAGGTGTTTACAACTTTGAATGTTGTCTATATGTAATAGTAACTGCCTGCAGCTGTCACTTACAGAGTTACAATATAACAACATTCATCAGTTTAAAAAAAATCAGCCCCCTTTCCAGCATCTCCCCATATTTTTAATGGTAACAAGAATGTTGACATTTGGAATGTTGACTGTTCCCTCTCCTGCTTGATTGACATGGAATGTTGGCCAGAAGATGCAGACACCTTCATTTTGTAAATTAGGTATTGGTTGTGGTCTTGGGATCGTGCATGCAACAATTTTCAGGTCTCTAGTTACTCCAGTTAAAAGACTATTGTAGTGTTTGCCAAATTGGGAGAATAAAAAGTCCTGTGCTAGATGGACCAGACATCTTAATATGATGTCTTCATTTATTTATCTCTCTCCTGATATATTTATTATGACTAATCCTGCTACGTTGGATAATTTGATATTAATACTTTATTGCATTTTCATTAAAATTGTATGAAATTTAACAAATGTGTGTCCATATTCATTAATCATAGTCTGATTATAGAAGATATTAATATTATTTATATATGCCAGTTTGATTATATGAAATATAAATGAGAACACCCCATCTCCATTCCTACAGTGACAGCTGGCTAATTCTGATGATGGAAGAGAATAAAAAGGGGTTGGGGTGTCATTTGACACCTCCACATTCATTTCAGATGTTTTAAGAACTATAAAATAAATTCAGGTCTTTCCTGAGAATCCTGGTTTACCATAGTAATTACTCATATTCTTCTGTTGAAAAGTAGCACAGAGGCTGCATTCTTATGAAAAATTTTCCTGAGCCCACTGAACATGGAAGGATTTACTCCTGAGTAAACATGAATGGGATCACACTATTAGTCTTGACCTGAAGACAATACAAATTTCTGCCATCCCAATTATTGGTTGGCCGAATAAATAGCATTTCCAGGCCAGGGGCCTTAAGTGTGACAATTCTGCCTTTAAATTGTACATTATAGTGAATATTATTATACAGATGTAAATTGCAGATAAAAGTGGAGCTTGAGAGGGTGTGCTGATTTCAGAGCAGAGGCAAAATTTGATTCAAGGACTTCTGATTAGTTGGTCAGTCTCTCTGAGGCACTACAGTATTGCATTGATATTCTACTGCAAAAATGGTGAATATCATGACGTTTGTCATAACTGATGGCTGTGTTTACTTGTGTTTTCCTTGTTTTCAGAGGAGTATTTTATGTGTTTGGCGTTTCAGGAGGGGAAATGTTTGGAAAATTAAAATGTAATCTTGAAGCAATATATGGCACAGGTGTTTCCTTAAGAAATTATCACAGGTAGCATTTACAACTAGGATTAGTTTATAGCAGGTGACCATAAAGAATGGAGGGCAGATTGCCTCCACCTTTAACCCAGTGATTTTCAACCCGTGTGTTGTGGCACACCAGTGTGCCATGGATAGTCGTGAGGTGTGCCACGGGAATTTGGAGATAGACATTCATTAAAAGGAAAATAGGGGGATTTGAACAGTCTGGTAAACCTTGTCAATGGTAAAAACAACTGATGGCGTGACTTGACAATTCTAGTGCATTAAGTGTCCCATGAGATGAAAAAGATTGAAAATCACTGCTTTAACCATTGCATAAAAGAGGAAATTGAGCCAGGTTTAGGTCATCATAGAATGGTTTAAACAGCAGCACCTACCAAAATTCCCTCTTCTATGGCAATGATTAAAGGTAGAGACCGTCTGTCCTTCATTCTATGTGGTCACCCTGGTTTAAAGGTATATTTTGAAAATCTTTGTCACAGGGGTCTGTTTGACTTAAGATACTCTCTTTGCAGAAATCAGTGACAGATTTTGTTATAGCTTTTGAGATGTCTGTTAAGAATAGTGCCTTCTTCACTTGAATGTTTTGAGTAGCCCACTGTGGAGCCACTGTTTGAAAAGTAATGGGTCACAGTAGGAGCCTAAAAGGGGATGGCTTCCAGAAGCATTTAGTGCTTAATGGGTCTATTGCTGTAGTGAAGCAGTGTGCAGAAATAATTCTGATTAGACTTGGTCAATCAAGCTACAAACTCTGATCTGTCTTTCTCCCATTCATCTTTAAACAAGAGAAAAATGCCATTGTTCAGAATAAAACCTTAGGAACGTCCCTTCAAAAATATTTTTCCAACTTATAATCAGATTCAATTGTATGTTAAGATGTATTATATTTTAAAGTATTATATTAAATGATATGTTAAAGTATTAATTATTAAAGAATTAATTATTAAATATTAAACCATTTTTCTTTTAGTGTAAATGTTACAACCTGCTAATTTAAGTCCTTATTCTGAGGCTAATGATAGCACAATCTAGTATAACCATAGTTAAAGATACACAGACGCTGCTTTGTTAAATGGGACAGTTCATGTAGCTGTTGTGCGTATTGTTTGGCTTCACTGACAATATGCCTTGAAGTGGATTGTGTTACAATGGCAATTGTGCCTTTGTGAAGACTCTGAACTGATGATCAGGGATACTAAAAGGGCATCAAAGAAACATTTCTTGCTGTTCTAAGCATGTGAAAAGGCAATGGAAACATTTGTGAGTTGATTTTTCCAGAATTCACATTGTGTGCTCCATCAGCAAAGAGATATGTTTGTATTCATAGATGTCATATTTTTTCCATGAAACAAAAAGTTTGAAAGGCATCGTTGTTCTTGAGTAATTATGTCAAGGCAACTGCTCAAAAGTCAGTGTGGAGAAAATGATGAATCTTTTTTATCAACCTCACAGTCCCCTCTGACTTTCAGAGCATTTCCCATCATAAAGGCATTATTTTGTGAAGATCCAATCTTTAGAGCAGTGATTTCCAACCAGTGTGCTGTGGCACACTGGTGTGCCATGGATAGTCCCCCGGTGTGCCGAGGGAATTTGGAGATCGACATTCATTAATAGGAAAATTGGAGGATTTGAAGAGTCTGGTGTGCCTTGTCAATAGTAAAAATAATTGATGGAGTGCCTTGACAATTTCAGTGCCTTGTTAAGTGTGCCATGAGATGAAAAAGGTTGAAAAACGCTGCTTTAAAGGACAATCCTAACCAGGTCTGCTCAAAAGTTAGCCTCATTGTTTTCAATGAGTCTTACTCCCAGGAAAGTGTCTTTAGGATTGCAGTCTTCAACTACAGTAATTCCCTAACTTTTACAGTAGCAGGTAGTTGTAGAAGCTATAGTACTTAGGTAAAATAAAATAAAAGTGTAATAAAATGTCTTTGGAATAAGAAAGTAAATAACAATCAGCTTGGAAGATCCTTAAGGGAATCTTAATCCTTATCTCATCCCACTGTTGTCCATTGTGTGAATTGCAAGAACTTTGCACTTTTTGTAGCAAACATCAATGGCTATTTAAAATCTTAAAAAGATAAAAAAAAACCATTATTTGAATAAGAGGCCTGATCAGATTTTCTTGCTTTTAAATAAGTACAGAGAAGCATTTAACCCCTATTGTAATTCTACAAAGCCCACACTGATCACATAGTGAAGCTTGGGAGGTCCAAAGAGGATGTGATTGGCTATTTGAAAATAGCCTAGGTTTTTTTGTATGCCTTTCTGCCTGCAGTCCAGCAGCAGCAGCAGCAGCAGCAGAGTTCAGCAACACAGAGATTTATCTGGTGGGATTTCAAAAAGAGGAGAGTTTTGGGATCAACATCTTAACTTTATTGAGCAAGAGAGGAAAAGCAGGGGAAAAGTACATTTGTAAGGTAAAAAGGTACAGATCTATTTGGATGCTACCTGATAGATAGTAGGTTTGTTTTAGGTTTGTTCTGCAGCAGTAAATCAGTTTAAACAAAACTGTGATTAAACACATGCTTGAAAAATGTGAAGATGCAACTAACTGAATGAAATGCTTTGAAATCTGTTTAATAGCTGTTTATAGTTGAAATCAACAGCCCTATTTTATACATGAAGTTTGGTAGCATCATAAGACCCAAAAGCAAATCAAAAGCACTGCTTGCATTCCTGGACCACCAATGTTATTGGAAAACCTTCTCTTGCATTATGTGCAGAAGGAAGTTTATTCTGTTTTCTGCAACATCTTTAACAGCATCAACCTATGTAAACCATAATCAATGTGTTAGCTGGGTTTACACTTAGGAAATTGTGTATAGGATTGTAATGCAATTATGCTAGGTTCAATGGTTCTAACTATAGGTAATGTTTCTATCACAGTTGCTACTTGGAATTTTGTTCACATATCATGTAGTTGTTTTTTCCAAATAGATTTCATATGGGTAAATCTTTCAGTATCAGTTTAAAATAAGTTAATTTTACACATTACTGAAATCTACTTTCATTTTTTAATCTTATTTCAAATCTTTAAAAAACAATATTTTAGCTAGTGGATGATATAGCCGTATGTATTAGAAAAAAATCAATTCTTGTTCTCTTCTTGGTAGATAGAGGTTGCAATCTTATATACTTTATAGAGGTTGCAATCTTATACACATTTCAGGGGGAGGAGGCAAAACTTTGGACCAGAAAGAAGCATCAGAACCAAAACACTATTATAGAGGCGTTGAGGAAAACATCCACCCACCACCCAAATGGTGATGGCTTGCCATGGTTGTTACCTGCATTAAGGAGGAAGTTGGGACTATATTATATTTCCATTTGATTCATAAGACCAGTGTTTTGCTATTTTTGAGATTCTAGCCTGTTTCATAACCGCATTATATATTTGATATAACTGAACACTGAAATCTTTGGACACAAACCACCCAAAATTAAGCACTTTTTAGTGTTTTTAAGTACTGTTCATTTAAGATTTAAGCTACCTAGTTAGGACTAAGCTGTCAGAGGCAGACAGCCTAGTCCTAACCTTGCACCAGATGACGTGCCTGGATCGGTGACGTGCACTGGGGGACCAAAAAATGCAACTTTGTGATGAAGCCTGAAACCCCATCATGTCATATACTGCTGGATTCATATTGAAGTACAGCATCCAATGTAAAATTTCTTTTTGAAATAGCACCTTCCTATCAAAAGTTATGACCAAAAAACTAAAACTAAAAATATCCATTGAACACGTTAGAAAGTGAAAGTGAACAATAACATGGCTTTACTCGTGAGTAGGTAAACATGCCATCGTCCATTTGAAAGGACACATTGAGATGAATCCAAGGACACCAGAATTATCCTGAACACAGCCCCTACAAGTCATCCCATAAGGAGGTCTTTGATGCATTGAAATGAGTTGAAAATGAAAGTGAACTTCAAGGCCTTGTTTACTAGCAAGTAAGCAAGCATGCCTTGGCTAAGGTGGAAGGTCAGTCCAGGGGTGTACTATGCCTCCAAACTGGAGGCATATTAAAATTATTAAAATCTTAATAATATCAATAATAAAAAAAACTTTGTATACATTTTACTTGGGCTGATATTTATTTCTTCTTTTTCTTCCTTCAGAACATTAAGGCATAAAAAGGAGGGAAGTCAGACTCAAGCTGGCCTGACAGAGCACTAAACAAAGGTAAAAACATGTTACTATATACAAGGACATAAGTTGCTGAGAATAAGACTTCATGCATGCTTTTGTTTTGAAACATACTTGGAAATGTGTAAAATAAATGGAAATTTTAATAGAAATTTTAAAAAGATATAGGCTGCAATTCTAACCACACTTTCTTGGGAATAAGTCCTATTAAACACAATAAAACTTATTTCTAAGTTCACCTACTTAGGATTTCACTGATGGTCAAATGAAATTTCTGGCCACTGTGAATTCAGAATTGCCTTATTTGATAATATGTGATCTGTTTTACACTGTTCGTTTTGCTACTGGCATTAGGAGCCTACATTTGCACATGCTGTGACATGGATGACTCGTACTAAAATTGTGTAAAACTCATAAATAAATGTTGTTTTATTGTGAAAATTATGTTTTCACAACTCATACAGACTTGAGTCACATGTGACAAAAATTTGGGCACTGACACAGAACTCAGGAGTTTCACCTAAAAATGAATATAATAGACTTGAGTCAAGACTCATTTTTCTATGTGCTTTAAGTACTTCTTGGTGGCTTTTTTGCTGTTTTGGTGGCTGCTTAAATGACTCAACATATTTCTTGAAAAAACTAGGATTTGAGTCAGTGTGACTCAAAACATAGCTCTGGACAAGTCATGACAACCATGTTTGTGGGCAACTTGATTTGACGGGGGCAGAGATGGGATTCGGGGGTATGTCTCTGGAAGTTCTCTGTTTGCCCTTCATGTATCAGATGCTTTTAGCAGCACAGTGTAGAAGATTTCCTGGATCCTGGTGTAGCATAGTGCAACAGTCTTATAAGATGGCCTATTGTGTGCCATTATCCTAGGGATAGGAAGTGTGCTGGGTTCTCTGACTTTTTTTTGTGCCTCTGCTCTGTTACATAAGATTAGTAAAAATTGTTCATTTATAGTGACCAAAACTAATAATAAGGGAGGAGCAGATGTTGCCTGGCACAGTAGGGCACATCTAGCCACTGATCATATCTTGTGACATTGCTTTGGTTACATTAGCTTTGGTAATTGCTTGCTCTACTGCTGGTTAAGTAAATTTGACAAGCTGAAATCTCTGATGGGCAGCCCAATCTTAATTGCACATTCCACCTATGGAATGCATTTTTGCTGCTAGAATGCACATTCCACCACAATAACACATTTGCACTGCAACAAACATGGTACTGTCAGAGTTTGCAGCCCACCTACTGCTGCAAATGGGGATGGCTGGGTTTGCATGGCAATAGATGCCAGCTGTCTGAGATAAACTATGCTGGAGTTGGGAAGGAGGTAAGGAGGGGGTGGAATAATGAAGTGGGGTGGGTGGAACTGAGAGGCAAAGGGGTGGAGAGGGCAGATTGGGCCTGTTAAGGGGATGAGTTCATCAGCAGTTGTTTCTGGGCCTGATCCGCTATCATGGGTTAACATGCCAGCAGAATTACTAGTGCAGGTCTGAGAAGATCAGTTAGGTCATCATGCATCTTTCCGAAAGCAAGGGATCAAATGTTCCCATGCCCCAAGGAGACCTTAATATTTCAAAATATTGGGATGCAGTGGGTGCCACATTGGTGCCTTTCCTTTGCTTTCCTTTGTGGGGAGTTGCAATGCACTGGGATAGAAGCTAAGTAAAGAAAGGAAAGAAAAATGTTCAGTGGTAAACATTTGTAATACACTGCCAGATATGAAATTAGTCTGTTGTCCAGGACTGTCAAATATATTTCATACTGTCTGCTGAAGAGTATGGTTCCTGCTGAGGACCAGAATTGATGTCCTTAAGCAGAAACTGACACCATTAAACAGATGAAATAAGCACCTTTTTCTCATTTAGATACAAATGACATAAAATATTCATATTTTGTGTGGCAACTAGGAGCAAGGCCTTTTTGGTGGCTGCTCCCCATTTATTGAATTTCCTTCCCCTGGAGTTGAGAACTGCTCCCTCTCTTCAAAGTTTTCGGCGGGCCTGAAAACCCTCCTATTTATTAAGGCTTTTAATTGATGTCCGGCTGGTTATTTTTAACCTTATCTCTTGTTTTTAATTGGTTTTTAGGTGGTTTTAATAACACCACTGTGTTTTTAAAATGTTTTTATGGTGGTTGTGTAGATTTTTAATGATTTTTATGTATTTGTTTTATCCATTTTTAAGTTGTATTGAGATAGTAATTTTTAAATTTTGTAAGCTGCCTTGTTTTCCTTTGGGAAGAAAGTTGGGGTATAAATGAATAAAATAAATAAAAATAAAATATTTTGAAGATATGGGAATGCTCAACAGTGGGGATTCATGGTCCTGGTAGCATCTGGGGCCAAGGCTGCTTCCCACCTAAGAACATAAGAAGAGCCTCCACTGGATCAGGCCAAAGGCCCATCTAGTCTTGCTTCCTGTATTACACAGCGGCCCACCACATGCCTCAAGAAGCACATATGGCACCTGAATCACTTTAAGTTTTATAGAGGAAATAGGAAGTAACTTTTAATGCTTCGGGTATGTTACTGGAGTCCAGTTATCACACAGACTGCCCTTTCAGCAGTGCTGCTTCTGCTGTGGCATCATTTGCAGGTCAGTGGCTGAGAGATGCTCTGCAAAGTAATGCCTTGACAAGAAGCATCAGAGCTTGAAAAGGCAGCCTGTGTAATAACTGGGTTTTCCACTACTGCCCTTTCAGCAGTATAACTTTGTTCAGCATCTGAGATTCATTGTTGGTAATCCTGGTAGGGTCTAATTACTGGAGTCAGATTATGAGAACTTCCATGGTCTGTAACCAGCCTGAGTGTCTAAGGTTTGATATCCCTGTTGCAATCTGAATACTGCACCGAAAAGGGTAGGTGCTGTGCCCTGATGTTTGTTAATGAATAGAAAAAAAGTGTTGGTTTAAAGCAAAGTCATGCACATTAAAAATGTTCTGAAGGTATGAGTATGGTTTTAGACTTGAAATAGAAACCTTATATTTCCCATACAACTTAATCAATGGCATAATCAATGGGACTCCTCAGCTGCATGGCTGAGGTCAGGAAGTTAATACCCAGCCGGAGAACAAGCTTTGATATTCGTTCTTGTTTGTATCTGTATTGTTTAGATCTTGGATTATAGGAACATAGATAAGCTTAGCTGATGAATAGTTACCAGCTTTTCTATGTGACTTGTGAAAATTAAAATCTTATTTTGGTATCTTGAATGCAGTGTATTGTGCTTGTTTTGTAGGCTTCTTCATATTAATCCATAAAGAGTGGTTGGCTATGTAAAATTCTGTGTCTTTAAATAGTACTTTCATGCATTTCCCCACATAATAGATTAGACCAGTGATTTTAAACCTTTTTCATCCTGTGGCACACTAACAAGGCACTGAAATTGTCAAGGCACACCATCAATTGTTTTTACCATTGACAAGACACACCAGGCTGTTCAAATCCCCAACTTTCCTATTAATGAATGCCAATCCCCAAATTCCCTTGGCACACCTGGGGACTATCTGCAGCACACCAGTGTGCCATGGCACACTGGTTGAAAATCACTGGATTAGACTTTGAAAAGGTCTATGATTGGTTATTAGCATGTGTGCTTTTTTTATTTATTTGTCTGATGATTGGTTATTAGCATGTGTGCTTTTTTTATTTATTTTTGTGTTAAAAATGCATTTAAAGACACAACAATATACAAATAAAATAAAAGATTTTTAAGGAAAAACTAAGATAATCTGTTTTCAAAAAGTAAAGGATGGGAAAAACAAGTTTATAAAAGCACTTTAACAACATCATAACCAATTTACACTAACTCAGTGGGCACAAGTTCCCCTGGTGTTGTGGGTCAGCGTATGCCTGTACACTGGCCTAACCACACACACACCCACCTCCAGGAATGGGGCAGAAGTGCCTTATGGCACTTTTGTGACACCCCCATGTCAGCAAAGGACTTATGCTGGGACTTAGGCCAGCCTAACTGGAGCTTGGGATGGCAGCCATAATCAGTCAGTATTATTATTGCAAATTTTATGTACTATGTAGATCACACAACATGTATGTATATGTTTAGGAAATGCTTTCAAATATCTGCAAATATATCTTTTTGTAGTTATCATCCGAAATAACTCAAATGTGATAAAGTTAAACAGTCATAACTAAACTAATAGTAGGGAGTTACTGTATGTATCAACAAAATTTTTCAATGTCAGTATTTTAGTTATCATAAGGACACATTGAGTCCAGTTCTGCTGTTCTGTTGTTAATTTCCTTGGTACAGGTGAATAGTTCAAAAGAACACAGGCACTGGCAAATACCAGTGATTATGCAGAATGTCCATATTCTTTAAGAATAAGTTGAATAAGAAGACTAAGAATTAAGATTCATAAAGATGAAACAATTCCTTTTAAAGTATTATATCCAGTGATCCAGTGCAAACTCAGAGATACCAATGGACACATGAAACTTCAAAACAGCTCTCTTAATCAGCTTCCTTGTGAAATTCTGAAAAGGAACATGAAATATAAAGCTCACTCTTGTGTTTTGAAGAGAGCCAAAACATATCTTTGTGTATATTTCATATTCTTGAACACCCAAGTTTTATATATTTTCCTCCTTCCAGAGGATGTGCAGGTAACTTTCTATTGGAAAGTTTCAAATCTGCTCAACTGGAGAGATGAAAAGATTGTGTTTCTGGTATGAAATTGTGGTGGAGGAACAGAAAAAGCAGAGAATTTGTGATTTACTCCATAGGTAACAAGTTAGCAACAGTAACTATTCTCAATTTTACCATGTGATTAAACATGCTGGTTGAATGCTACGCTTTAGTTCTCATTCCAGTGACATTCTGTAATTAAGGACAACATTGGTAAACATATATAGAGTTATAGAGAATCCATAGCAACTTGCTGAATTTGCCAATAATTCAACATTAGTTCTTTGCAGTCCTTTCCCTTTCTGGTGTCTTTTATTTGAACAGTATTCATTTCGAAGCCTTGATCTGGCATCAGGAAAAAGCTGTCTCTTTCTGGCACTTTCCATTCTGCACCACAGCCTCTAATCTTCCCAGCCGATTTGCTCAGAAATGTTTGCCACCCATTGCCCCACTGGGCTCTCCACCCAGATTTCTGGGTGGAAAAGTCTGCATGATGTGAATTTCTGAGCAGATTGATGGGAAAGATTCCTATAAGACATCTGGACTTATTTTGACAAGTGACTGGCATTGAATATAATGGCCAAGCAGCTGGCCAAACCATTCTTTTCAGTAATTTTCCTAGAAAACAAATTATAATGATGAACTGCTAAGAAAATGTAAATTTTCATCTGATACTGCAATATTTGTAGTAATTTGGTATTCTGTAGATCAGGTCTGCACTAATGTAACAAGTGCCTTCTGGGCAGGGGCCTACCTTTGCCATTTTGACGAGTTTAATGCACTAACAGCCCAATCAATCCGCTACCCCCACTGTTGCAGCTGTTCCAAAATGGCAACCACTGAATCCTATGATTAGATGTAATTTCAAAAAGGCAGCAACAGGAATCCCCAACACATCTCAAGTCTAGCATGCATTAAACTTGGGGGTGAAGGATGCAGGAGGGTGGGAAGAGTGTGGAATCAATTGGGGGGTGGGGATGGGCAGGTAGGGCCAGGAGTGAGCACAGAATTGGCAGTGCCTTTACCAGGCTTGATCTGCCATCATTGGTCAACTGAGGCGCAATTGGTCTGGCCAGAAGTTAGGGGCTGCTGCTGTATGGCTGTGGGACAAGGGAAAAAATTTTTCCTTACCCTATGTAGCACTGCAGCAGCCCCAGTGGGTCATCACAGAGCTGCACCAGAGATTTTGGTGGCACAACTCTGAGCAAACCAGAGCAGCCTCCAGCTGCTCTGTTCTGCATGGGAAATAGAGCTTAGATCTGGCATAATTGCCTGGTTCAAGCTCCACCTCTTGCACCCTGCCCACTTGCCTCCAGAGATATCCTACATCCACCCTCCACCCTGAAATGCCTCCCACCTCTTTCTTGCCCTCCCATTATCCCCCATGCCTGCACACCTTACTGTGACACAGGGTCCAGAGTGGCAACAGTGAGTCTAGCACAATTCTCTAAGCCAGCCTTCCCTACACATCTGGTATTTCAGACATGCTTTATGACATGATTACAACACCCAAGGCTGGCACAAGTATTGTATTTTCTTGAACCTAATGCGCCAAATCAAATCTAATGTGCACTCCTAATTTAAAAGACTTGAGATTTAAATATGTTTACTGGTGATTATAATGCACAGCTACAAAGCAGGTACAAAATTTAATTTTACTGCATACAACAATTATAAATTTGATAATAAAATGACAATGGTGTTATGTTATGATTTGTACCTAATTGCACTGCTTTATACAAAAATGGGTTTATGATGCATTTTTATGACAATATAGTAAACTGTTAAACTAAACACTGATCTATACTTATAATCCAAAAACTGTATTTACTCAAATCTAAAGCGCCATTGAATCTAATGTACATCATGATTTTGGAGACTAAATTCGGCTGAAAAATATAATTTGATTCAAGTTATTGGTAATTTGAACTGGTAATTTGAAAGTACTCATTTGATTCAAGTAAATGGTAATTTGCGCTGTCCTAAGTGGCAGTCAGGATTGCACTGCCCATCTATTTCAACATATGCTTTCATGAGCAACTGCCCCATTTGTCCCCCCAAAAACAGGGACAATCCCAATTTTGTGGAAGAGAATTATGGCAACCCCAGCAACTGTCTACTGATGAAGTTCTTGAAAGCTTTGACCAAAACATATTGATTAGGTTGTAACCCTTAGATGCCCATCCGGATCCAGAGTCCGGAAATGCAAATTTATGCAAATTGGGCTATTTTTAGATGGGCATCTAATGGTATGATAATCAGTTGGGGATGAGGAGCTGTTTTAGGCAGCCAGTAATGGTACCTGCCTGCCAGTAATGGTACCTGCCTGCCCCCTTCCTTTCTGCTGTCTCTAGTTTCTGAAAGGGTGGCAGTAGCTGGGATTAAGGGAAAAGAAGGAACTGCTACCATTATCTTCCTCCGTGCCCTGTTTCCCTGAACACAGAGGTTCCATGATAAACCCAACACATGTGCATATATAAACATTCTTGAAAGTGTCTTTATAGTGGGAGATCAAAAAGCCAACCTTTCCTCCTTCCTGCGTTGGGTGCTGCTGGCTTTTTCTTTACCAGGATTCAGTATAGCAACATAGCTTCTCCAATCTACAGTGGTACCTCGCTTAACAAGCACTTCGCTTAACAAGCGTTTCACATAACAAGCAAAAATTTCTAAGAAATCTTGCTTCACATAACAAGTTCCACTTCACTTAACAAGCAAGCGCGCTATGTCATGTGTGCTATGCAGCCCTGATGTGCCGCATGGAGGCTCTTTAAAAGGGCTGCTGGCCAGCGCTGCTGCCTCTAACTGCCCCCAAGTGCCCCCACCAACCACCTTGAACCTCCAGAAGGTTGCCCGGGGGTACCAGAGGCAGCTGCCCCCAAGTGCCCCCACCAATCACCTTGAACCTCCAGAAGCAGCCCAGGTAAGCCTCCTAGGAAAGTGTCTTTGATTGCAGCCTCCTTAACCATGTCTACTCAGAAGTAAGCCCCATTTTGTTAAATGGGGCTTACTCCCAGGAAAGTGTCTTTAGGATTGCAGCCTAAGTAGACTTCTTAGGATCAGGCATATTGAAATCATATTTTGAATTCAATTCCAGTGTTTTGTCATCATTTTTACATCCAGTCATTATTTCTATATGAATATTTTGGGGGTTGTGGAACCAATTGTCTGAGTTTCCATTATTTCCTATGGAAAAATCTGCTTCACTTAAAGAGCGTTTCACTTAAAGAGCATGCCTCTGGAACGAATTAAGCTCTTTATGTGAGGCACCACTGTAATTCTTGCCTGCTTGCCAATATAATCCTTGTCTCCAATACAATCCTTGCCTTTCAAGAATGTTTATACTAGGAGCTAAGTGGAAGGGGTAGTAACATAGCTGCAGAGGGTGATGCGGCAAGTACTGCAGGCACAGCAACATGCCATAGAATCAGCCACTCCCGCTATCCACTGGATAGGGTTGCCATATATCCTGGAAAACTGGGATTGTCCTGGTTTGAATGGTTAAAAAAAAGTCCCGTCCGGCTAAGTAAAAGTCCCAGACTTTCTCACCTTTGAGCTCCTTTGCCTGCCAAGCCTGAGCTGCTTATCATTCCATGTGCCTGCACTCCTACAGCTGCCAGAGGGCATGGTGCTTCCTGTGGCTTGCATAGTGGTGAGTGGCAGTTCTGTAAGGAAATGTGGGGTCTCTCGACAGGGACAACCCTGTTCTGCTGCATGCTCTGTCTCCGCACCGTCTTTGGGGGGTGCCACAGTCAGCTGCAAATGGCTGCTTACATGATGCGTTGTGGCAGTTGCAGTCCTTATCATGCTTTCCCTTCTTTAGTTAAACCACTAAGAAGTGGCATCAACAGTAACTTACTGAAAGTAAGCTGCCTGGTGCTAGAAAATTGAATAATGATGCTCTGCAGACACCCAAACATTGGAGGGAGAACCATTCTTCAATAATTTCATTTCCAGCGCAGTCAATTTTTCACATTTCTCCTGTGAAATTAATGGAGTGAGTGATAAGTACATAAACATTTCATGAAGTAGGTACAAACCATTGTGAATATTTTCGTTATTTGAAACATAGAGCACTAGTGTATTGATTTATAAGTCATCATATTGCATACATTTTTCATTCTTCTCCATTAATAAAGTATTTATATAGCACAATTGGAAATTAAAATGGATTTATTCACTCAAAGCATTAGGTATTTTAGGAGTAGGTATTAGAAAGATGGTGATGAAGTTTGATATACTTCAATAGAACCAAGTAGAGCTCCACTGATCCCACTCTCCACCTGCCCTGGAAAGCCTCTCCCTACCCACAAGGTTCTCACCACCATTTCCTGGACATGGTCTGGCCAGCCTAGCTTCTGGATAGGATCTGCCCAGCCTAGACTCAAGAAGTATTGGCTATGGGCTGGTACTGGCACAGAAAGGGTCTTGCACATTCACATGACTTATGGCATGTTTGCAGCACCCAGTGCTGGCAGTATGCTTGTACTGCTGGTGCTGAAGAGCACAGGATTGGGCTCTTTCAGCCCAAACCTATGAATGTCTACTCAGAAGTTAGTCTCATTATACTCATTGAGGCTTAATTCCACGTAAATGTGGATAGGATTGCAAAGGTTGGATGTATAACTAACCCATTCCCCATTCCCATGGTGTTGTGGAAAGGCCAGTGTATGTCTTTTGAATCTTTCTTGTATCAATAAATCTTGAATCAAGAATTCAAACTTTCTTGAATAGTTCTTGATTCACTACTGATTCACTACTGTTGCTGGAGAAGTTGCTCCCCATTCCAAATTTTAAAAGTACGCAGAGGTTTTGAGCCTTTGGCTGCAATCCTAAAGACATTTTCCTGGGAGTAAGACTCATTGAACACAATAGGGCTTACTTTTGAGTAGACATAGTTAGGATTGTGCTCTAAGTCCCTTAAACTGCAAGATGGAAAACTGATAGCTGAGATTCCAATTTATCATGGTCTTCTGATTATTTTTTACAAATCTATATCATATAGCACTTTTTGATGAATTGTTGAAAGAGGCAAACTTCAGATTTATTAATGAGATCCTCTTTGTAAGTTGGGTTGGAATACACACGCAAACACACACACACACATGAATGTTAAAAGTGCTCACAGAGTTAAAGAACATAAACCTACCCTTGGTTTGAGTGGTCAGTTGGCATAGCACAGAGCAAATGGGAACAAAGGCAACGGCCTGTATGGTCCCCTGGACTCCCACCTCTCCATGTATGAGAGAGCGGATATTACAATATTAACGACAAGCAGCAGTTTCTGATGCCTTCTAAAAGAACAGATAGGGTTGTGTGAGTACATGGGTGGCAAAGGAATAGATATTCAATGATGACACTGTCTCTTTTCCAAAATGATGGCAATTTATGTGGTTTCCTGGCTTCTGCAGTTTGGGAATGAATTCTTTGCTGTGATTTCAGGAAACACATTTCACCATTCAGTTATGAAAAGCTGACAGCTGTTCATCTGTCAGTACATTCTTAGATTGTGAAATAGTACTAAAATAAGTCAAGCCAGGGCAAATATTTTGAAAGGTAATAGGTTTCTGGAATCAAAGCATCAGTAGAAAATAAATGTGTCTTTAAGGGTTTGAAAATACACACATACTTAGGGTAAATGGGCTAAAAGTTCAATTGGCAGGTTTTAATAAAAGCTATTTAAAAAGGAAGTTAATTACCAGACAAGAAAAATTGCTAGATAAGTCTATACTTTTGTTATGTGCCTCTTTAAAAAAGCTGCATTCAAATTTCAGTTAATTTTATCATACGTATAATCTTTTGTGTTGCAGACAGTGCAGAATACTATATAAACGTATCTAAAAAAGAGAAATAGGAAGGCCCACACTTCTTCATTTTAACAAGATTCTAAATGATTGAGGCTGCAATCCTCAGAGCACTTTCCTGGGAGTAAGCCCCACTGAAATCAATGGAACTTACTTCTGAGTAGACATGAAAAGAACTGCACTGTGAGTTTATTCTTTGGTTTTACATAGTAAAACAGTGGCAGAGAAAATTTTCCTTTTGGCCTAAAAACATGTATTCCTACTGTTTTACTAGTATAAATAATGTATATATTTTAAATATTTAACGTCAGTTGGATAGCATTTTACTTCAGGTACTTGCCTGGGGGAGGAGGGGGGCGGGAAATGGAAAAGTTTACTGTGGCCAAGAAAATCTTTAGTGGAAATTTTTTTCATTACTGAACAATTCATGCCAATGGATGAATTTTATTATAGATCCGAGCCCAGTCCAGGATGGCTCATTCATCATTTTGAAACTTATTGGAATATATTGTGCTGAGCAGTTTTTTTACTCAGTTGCAGTCTGAACTATGGTAGCACAATAAACATTGTATATTTTGGCATGCAGTAGTTGTTTAAGGGGGGGGGGAGGTCTCTGTGATTTTTACCTACTACTGGTTTTTACCTACTGTAGTTTTCACCACTATAGTTTTCACATACAGTGGCACCTCACGTAAAGAACGCCTCAAGTAAAGTATGTTTCACATAACAAACAAAAATTTCTCTAGGATTCTGCTTCACGTAAAGAAAGTGCTTCACGTAAAGAACACATTCGTTGGCAGTTGGGGCAGACGCGCTTGCCAGCAGCCTGTTTAAAAAGCATCAGGGCTGCCTAGCGCACCTGCCCATAGTGAAAGCAACACTTCCATGCTGTTCCTCCAGTGGCTGGGCATCCGCTGGGCAGAGGGAGAGAAGAGCAGTGGAGAAGAGGGAAGCAGCTCAGGGCTAGCCAGAAGGGAGCAGGGGAGAGAGAGGCTCAGGATGGAGAGAAGGAGAAAGTGGGGAGACACTTTGAAGTTGTCTTGGATTGCAGCCTCCTAACCATGTTTACCCAGAAGTAAGCCCCATTGTGTTAAATGGGTCTTACTCCCAGGAAAGTGTCTTTAGGACTGCAGCCTAAGTAGACTTCATAAGATCATGCACACTGAACGCATGTTTTGAATTCAATCCCAGTGTTCTGTCATCATTTTTACATCCAGTTAATACTTTATATGAATATTTTTGGGGTTGTGGAACCAATCGTCTGAGTTTCCATTATTTCCTATGGGAAAATCCGCTTCACATAAAGAATGTTTCACGTAAAGAACATGCCTCCGGAACGAATTAAATTTGTTACATGAGGCGCCACTGTACTATGGAAAAACGTAGTTTTCTGGTAATGTCTGGTAGTTTCTGGTAGCATCTGGTAGTTTTTGGTAGTGTCAGGGAAACCAGAAGCTGCTCAAAAGGAGCAGAAATAGTGCTTAGCACATCCCTTCCTAATCTTTGCTTCCCAAATTTACTGTGTTGCAACTGAAGGGAGGGGAGCAGGCTGATAGATCTGGGTAGCTCAGGTGTGAAACCCATTTCCTCGGTTGCATCTCAACTCAGAATGCCTTACAGCCTTGTATTCAGGAGCACAACCCAGAAGCTGCAAGTCATTCTAGATCATGTCATGAATGTCATAGCTAACAAATTGGGGGGCACAATCCCGACCCATTTAGGCCACCACAGCTCACTCATCTATCCAAGGTTAGGGTAGGCCAGCACATGTCTGTGTACTGGCCTAACCACCCCCCCTTTAAATAGTGGTGCAGTTGTGCCTTACAGCACTTTTGTGACACTCCCTGCCCCAGCCCAGCATATGATTTGTGTCAGGAGTTAGGATTGTACCGTGGATAAGATAGGGGGGTTAGACCAGTGCACAAGCATATGCTGGCATCCCCACATCACCACTGGAACATATGCTGGGTGAGTTACTAAATAGATTAGGATTGCACACCAATTTAGGCCAGCAGAACTCACCCATCTCCCTGTTCCCGCCAGCAGTGGGGCAGAAGTGCCTTTTGGCACTTTTGTGACACCCCCAAGTTTACCAGGGCTTAGGCCAACCTGACCATAGGTTAGGATTGCAGCCCTAGTCACATAACTAAGACCACAAACTTTGAGGCTATTTATTAGGACTTTACATTTATTAGGATTTTACTCATTGCAAGAAATGAATCAAGTTCTTTTTCCCTCCTAGAAAAAATGAATAAATACTATTTGATTCTTTTTAAAGTCTTGTAGAGCTATGTGGGTCCACATAGAGTGTCATTTAAAAAAATGTTTCCCATTGCTGAAAAGTGCTATGAAGTTTGAAAACCACTGCTGTAGAAGGTCAGGAATTTTCTGAATCCATGTTGACACATGGCTGGGGGATGACTGTGTCCCAAACAATGGTCGCAGGACAAAGGTTGCTTACCAGTGGCTTTTTACACTGCTGAGCCTGCACAATAATTTCTGGGGTGTTAAAAGTGTCCAAAAGTCTATGGGAAAGCAGGTGATAAAAAAGGCATTCATCACAGTCATGCCCGACAATTTATTCCACCAGAGCTTTGCAACATAAATTCAGCTCTGACATCTGTATTTAAAAGAGTGGCTGGATTTTGTCATTTTCTCTTCTTTTGTTCTAGAAACTGTTTTTCTTAGTAGCATCTTTATGACCATTGGATTGTTAGACATTTGTAATAATAATCAACTTCTTTTAACTGGTTTCTTGTGCGAATCAAAATTTGTGCAATGAACACTTCACTTGTTCACTTGTGTGAATGAAAATTTTAGTGCGAAGTGAGAACCTTCATCAGTAAGAAATAAACATTCATCATTTAATTAGTGAATAAAGGGAAGACTTTTAATATTTGGTAAAACCAGCACCCCACACTGAAGAATGAAATGAGTGCCCACTGAAGAAGTGGTGGCACAGGATGGAATGGGGCAAGGAGACGCCAAGAGGCAGGTGAGGTGGCACCAATGTAGGGTGTGCCAGATGCTGTTTCCTTCCAACATGCCCCCTTTCTCTCCTTGGACTTGTACTACCTCTTTAGATGGTACAAATCATAGAAGACCTATTGGCAATTAGGAGGGAAATATATCCCCTTCCCTCTCCCAACCATTCTGATCTGCCCCCCAACCACAGGAGACAGCACAAGCCTTTGAAGTATGCTACATAGGGTTAAAAGATAGCTGTGGGCTATAAGGCTGCAGTCTTATTCATACTTACCTGGAAGTAAGCACCGCAGAAAAGAATGGGACTTACCTCTGAATAATATTTCTAGAATTGCTCAGAAGTTAATTGAAACTGATACCACCAATAAACCTTTAAATATGTTTTCAGGAGAATATTTGCACTACACCTACATGATACTTGAAGCACATATTGTGAACATAAATGAGTGGGATTGCTATTGCAGACCCTCCCCCACCTTCATGAGGCTATCTATCTATCTATCTATCTATCTATCTATCTATCTATCTATCTATCTATCTATCTATCTATCACTTTTCAACTAAAAGTTCACAAAATGGTTTACAAAGAAAATTAAAAAATCAATAGCTAATTAATAGCTAATGGGTCCTTACATGAATGAGTGTAAGGTGCATAAATTGGTGCTGTTTGTGCCATTGGGTATCTTGCAAAAAACAGGATTAGCATCAAGTTCTTATCCATTCTAAGATAGTATTTACAGCTGATAGAGAATGATACTCAATTTTAGCTTTTAGAAAATTGTATTAAGTTTTACAAACAAAAAGACAAAAACAGTACAAGTAGCTTGAAAAAGAATAAAAAAATTTAAGAATAAAAAATGCATAGAACATGATTTACCCTCTCACTCATTCTAGTACAAAGAGAGACATTCATAAATCCTTTGAGCCTTTCCAAGTGGCCTCTGTCTTGCAACTGCAGCCTTCTTCAAAGGGAACCATAAACAGCAGAGGCAGGGAGTGATACTATTATACTGTGTGGTTTACTTCTTTTACTTGGCAGTCGTTAATCTGAAGTTTGCCCTAATCAGCTTCTTTGACCAGGAAGTGAATAAAATGTCACTGGCAAAACTCCAAAATCTCTGAAGGGAAAGTGGCTTAAACCGTGTTTTATGGCTCAGAAGCACAAACAGAGAGAGGGAAGTGTTGAATATGCAAAAAGGGTTCAAAATTTTGCTTATTACATTCTTATAAAAGCTTTCTAATAAATAAAATAAGTAATAAGTAAAAAAAACCTTTTTTATTTTCTGAAGATTCAGAAAACTGCAGTGCACATGATCTTAAAGTATTATTTTCACAGGAAGAAATTTATCATCTTTACCCTTTTTTGAACATTGATGTAAGATGTAAGATAAAATGAGCATTGTTTATGTATGGGGGGAGCAGGTGCCCAAACTTGCACAGTGTAAAAGTCACATATAATAAACTTCAGATTTTTGAGAGCCTAAAAATGTTAAAAAGCTGTAATAATCTATAAGTATTTGTGTATTTAAATATACTTAATAAATATTTAATAATTATACTCACTATGAATATTATACTTACATTTAATATTAAACTTAAGGTTAATATTAAATTATTATTAAACTTAATATTAAACTTAAATTTTAATTCAGTTGACACTCAGTTTATAGCAAGTAAATAATTATAAAGCTTGCAATTTTTATTCAGCCTTTAGATTAATTTTGAGCTCAACCACACACATGGTTCACAAGATGTAGTTTGGCCACCCCTAATATATTGGCACTCTGAGACCAAATGCAATTAGCCGTTCCATTGATTTCAGTGCAATTTCACTCCACATTTATGAGCTCAGACTATCTGGCGTACCTAATTTTTAATTTCTCTGAAGACAGTGTTTTTGATTTGGCCTGGGCTTTTGAAATCTTACATGTCCAGCATCAAATATGATACTTCAGAAGCCTGAGTTTCTCTGCTGTGTTGATGCAAGTTGTTCGTATTTGTGAAATGGATCAAAGTGTAAAAATTGCATATACAGTAGGTTTTCTGTATCAGCGAGGGATCTCTTCCTGGACCCTCCGCAGTTATGCAATATACAATTGAATCTTCTAATAGGGACTTCTCATTTTGTAAAAACTGGACTTTCTAAGATCTTTCTAAGACCTAAGTGCCTTTCTAAGACCTCTGGACAGTCTTTGGAGACCTGGAGAAGCAGCATCCAACCTCTCTGGGCTTCAGAAAGCCTCCTATGCAAACAAGAAGGTGCTTCTGATTGCATCCAGGAGGCTCTCCACTGCAGGTTTGGAACCCATGCTGAGTCAAATCTACAGGTTCCGAACCCACAGATAACAAGGCCAACTGCAGGACCTAAGCCTTGCTACATTAGGCTATTAGTTTAAGAGATGTAGAGGATTGGACATTGCTCCTCTTGTATTCAAAATGTTCTGAGCAACTGATGGCCCCTCTCCAAAACAGGATGCTTCTGTTAGTTAATAAGAAGACATGTTAACAGTTGTACATGTGATAGAAAAGCCTTGCGTCACTTTCTAAAACTTTTGCTGAATTCAGTTTTCTCATTTGTGAAAATGTTACTGCACAAATCATATTTGATGATTGCTCCATTCCTGATTACTTCTTAATTCTCCACATTTCTTCTTTTCCAGATTGTACAACTGTATTCAGACAACTGCTTCCAAAAACCTCTTTCAATAATAAGAAGGGGAAGTTGAGCCTGTATTAATTTTAGTGGGAGTTTTCTAATGCATCTTGGATTAAGGATGGAGAGCAACAGCATTTTTGCAGGCAGAATTTCTTCCCTTTTCTTCCTATGCCAAGTTCTCACTGCATTGGATGTACCTCCTGATTGTAAGTATTTACAATTTATAGCATACAGAATAGTACTGAGTGAACTCAGCTTATTGTAGAAAAAGATCAGCCTAACAGTCTAAAATTAACCAGTGCAAAAATTGTAAAATGTATTATGAAAATACAGCACAAAAAACATGTGTATGTATATAATTTCATGCTTCCTACTTCCTTTAGCTGTAGGAAGTTTCAGGTATTTTTATAAGGTTCAGTTGTGAGAATTGAGCATTTAATGTTTAGTGCCAAGCCATTAAGTGCCAAGTACTTGATGCACAGTGCCAAGCTAGCAGACCTCTGTGTGTTTAAAAACCCTGGGCATATGAGTTCTGGGGAAATAAAAATTAATGGTGTGTGTGGGATTTTTAAATGGGTTTTGGAGATAATATATCCTTCCTCATCCAGAATTTACTTCATGTTCTAGTCTAGGAGAAAAGAACTTGTGGTAATGGCTATTGGGAGATAAGTAACGGGCCCAGAAAGAGTACACTTCCACTCAAATACCTACATGTCTCCTCAGCTCTGCCCCGTATCGGTGGATCCAGTTATCTGTGTTCTAACACACATACACACCAACATGGACACATGCACACACATAAACACACCACGGTCACACAAAAAACTTCCCATGCCTATTATCTTACTTTTTCTTTTATACTAATTATATCAAGAGGTGTTTTCTTAAAAGAGGAACAGTTTCTTGCTTATCTGAGGAACACAACATTCAGGCATTTGGCCTGCATGCTAGAAAAATCTAGCTAGTACATTAATAAGAAACAGGATGCTTCTGTTAATGTTTGATTACTGTATTTTCCTCCCTGTAGTGTGCAGGCTTGTTGCTTATACACATTTTTCAATTAAGCAAGAATATTCCCCTCTTATCAGAGGAATATTCTCACTTATCTGAAAAACCTTGTGCTTCAACCTGTGCTAAAGAATGGATAACGGGGTGAAAGATTGGTATAGTATTTATATACGTATATACATATATGTATATGGGGGGTACCAATCCCCGATACAGGGGCACCTATATTTTGAAATTTGGACCCCAACTCTATGGCGAACATGAGTTCAACCATATCAGCCTACTGATATTCTGTTTATTTTTAATGATGCATTTTTACTGTCTGTTTATAAATCTACAGGGTTTTTCTTTGCGTCTGAATGAGGTATGCGTGTGTGTACATACGTGAGAGTTCACGCATATGAATGAAGCATAAACTTTAATACAGCCCCCTACATATTAGATATAGATACCAAGAACCTCTTTACCTCAACCCTTTTCTCTCAGCAAAATTTTTTTTTTTATTTTTGAACTAGATTAAAATGACAAAGACACTTCCTTCACCCTGGCTGTACACTGAGTAACCCCCAGGTATCACAGACCATTAACTAGGATCCTGTTGTCCAGTAGCCAGATATTTAAAAAAACCTAAGAAACAGCAAACTGTTTTATATCATGAAGGAGCATGCATATCACAATTATATGGTTTATGCATTTAATCAGTACTTTCAATGAGCATTTTTAGGTCTTCTCAAGCTGGTGGGTTTTGACTCTCCAGCCTGGGAATCCCTTTCTCTGCCCTTTTAAAGGACGGCATGGGTATGATACGGTAGTAACAGTAATGTTTTTCCCATATAAAACTGGAAGTAGATTTTTTTACTTCTAATAAAAGACCACAGAGGCTGTGGGCAGAAGCCTTTGGTCTCTGCTTGTTTCAGAAATCCTTCTGGAGGCTCCCAGAGCACAGCTCTGGTTACCTTTGAAGGTTTTAAGGGATCCCAAACTACAGATTTGCTTATTAATGGTTTTCTGTATCAGTAGTACATCTAAGAGCAGATTCTCCCACTAATAACCAAGGTCCGACCTTTAGCAGTAAAGGTGAGAGGTTTTTCCTAAAATATTGCATTCAAATTAATTGGCTGGGGAGCTAAATAGTATGGCTAATAAATATCTGTGATTTCTGTGGAACAGAGCTCTGTGTTATTTTAGCTTCAAATGCAGCCTTAAGTTTTTGTGTGTTCCTCCATTTGACCCTACGAATGGATTGATTTTGCCGGAAGTGTGAAGGCACTTCATTCCATTAATTCCATTTTCCCACCTTCTCGGTTCTTCAGCATCAATACTGTATATTCTTTATAGGTCAGAGTAACAAGCACTGTTTCCACTTGCAAACTCAACAGTTGACAAGAGTCTTTCTGACATGTTGGAGTGTGAGAAGTAACATGATTCCTCTCATGCCAACATAATAACCTCAGTATGTTAAAATATTTGTGGCAATGGTTAGACAACCTCTGTAAAATGGGATATTTAACATTTACTCATTATCTTCTTTCTAAAATTTCAGTTTTCCTCCTTACTAACAAATAATTTTCTTTAATTCATGATTGCAATTCACCTGCTGAATCTGATGTGGGGGATAAAAGCAAAACTTCTTGAAGAACGTAAGTTTTCTGCCCACAAACACAGGCAATAAAACTTGCACTATGTGTGTCTTAATACATTTTTAAAAATTGAATGTGGAGTCCAAGTAGTGTGGTTTTTATGCATAGTTCTGTCTTACTGGTTCTGTGTACAGATGATACCTTAAAAGTAGCATGGGGAGCTATAGCCAGGAACAGTTCTGGAACTTTTTTAAAAAAATACTAATTTAAATATTTTATTACTTTTCAGGGCGCACTCATCTATCTTCAAAAATAAATTCTCTCTCAACAGTGTCCTATGATTCAAAAAAAATTTAGAAGTTCCTTTTATGAGTACAATTTTGCTAGCAACTATATGTAATCTGGTCTGGTTAATTCCACCTAACTGAGACTAGGTGAAGTGGCTTAACTTAGAACAGAGGTCTCCAAACTTCAGCCACACACTGAGGGATACATTGAGACACATAACTTTGTGTCTCATAACACATTGAGACACATAACATTGAGGGATACATTGAGACTCCCCCAACAAGATTCCAACAAGATTTTTCTGTTTGATATTTTTACTTATTATATATAATTTTTCGATTTAAGGACATAATTTTTTCTTTGTATTTGTCACATTTCTCATTTGTTCTGAATTATATTGATTTACCAAAAAGATCTCAATTCATTCCTTTAAATTTCATTTACCAAAAGATTTCATTTATTCATTCCTTTAAATTTCACGCATTCATTTAAAAAACTGTTGTATCTTTCTAGCCTGTATCCTGTGAAAATATGTACAATATACAGTGTGACCTTCATACTGTAAAGTTTGGAGACCCCTGGGTTAGGAAAATTGAAACAGCTTCCTTTTGAACCAGCTATTTTATTGCTATTAGACTGGGTCTTACCTAGTAATATTTTAGAGAAAAAGAAATAATTGAAATAAGATCACAGTAATGAAAAAGTATTAGTAAAAGAATTCATCATCTGTACACAATGAAGTGTGTTTTGATGCTCATCTTTTCTTTTGATTGGTGTTATGCTTTTTTTAGGCAGAGTGTCGGATTTAGCACTTTCCACACCCCCTATGTATGTTTATCCTTCAAACACCCTTTATATCAGCAAGCTAAAACTATTTTCCAAAGTGTTTGCTCAATACTGCTCATTCACCAAACCAGGAACACATTCGTTGGGAGATAATAATTCAAGGTTTCCCTTTCTTTCTAATTATATTTCATCAAAAGTGCCACAACCTCCAACAATAACACAACAGTCTCCAAAGGACTATATAGTTGACCCAAGGGAAAATATTGTTATACATTGTGAGGCGAAAGGAAAGCCACCTCCTAGGTAAGTCCTGGTTTTATTGTTTTAGAGTTTAAAGAACATAGGATGCAATCCTAACCAGTTTAGGCCAGCCTAACTCAGCTAGCATATGTGGTGATGTGGCAGGGGCAGAGTGTGCCTGTGCACTGGCCTAACTCCCTCCCAGGTATAGGGCAAAAGTGTCTTACAGCACTTTTGTGATAACCCAGGTCAGCAAAGGACTTATGCTGGAGCTTATGCTGGCCTAAATGGAGATAGGATTGCACCCATAATGATTAATAACGAATACTCTGGGTATTTTGAGACTTGGCTTGCTAAAGTAACCTGAATGAGTTTTCTGTTGACTGCCATATCCAGTACTTTGTAACAAAGAAGAGGGGAATCATTCAAGAATTTGAGATTCCAAATGAAATGTTTTTATTACTTTTGAAATACCTGTACATTTCACCCTGAGTATCCATGTAGGGGCTGTTCTAGAACCCTCCACAAATATTAAATACTGTGGGTAATGAAATCTGTGGAAAGGAGGAGAGCAAAGCTGTGTTGCAGTTACTTACCTGTAAGTCATGCCTGGCCCTCCAACCACGTGTTCTTGGACTCTCTATCATACACCTCATGGGCACGAATGGAAGACGTATCTGGTCGCATTCAGGATAGGGTTGGCATATGTCCCGAAAAACAGGGACAATCCAAATTTTGGGGGATTATATTTACATATTAGCAAATGGGACAGAGGATTCTGAACCAATTTTGTGGAAGAGAATTATGGCAACCCTAATCTAGGAGGTGTTCTGAGATCCTTGAACCTTGGATGCTGAGCCCACAAATAAGGCAGGCCCACTGTATAAGATTTTTCTTATACAGTGTTTCTTAAAAACACTGTGTTTCTTAAACACTGTGTTTCTTAAAAACACAGGCTTTTTGTCTGTGTTTGGGGTAGTGGTACCCAAACTGTGATCTGGGTTTGAGTACCAGTGTGTCATGACCTAATTTTTGGTGGTTTATTGTCAGGACGGATTAGGCTATGGTCAAAGGTTAAACAAGCTGCACCTTGAGGGGCAGTGCTCCTAAACACCATTATAGATAGACCCAAGAGCATTTATAAATCAGGTAGCAGCATTTAGGGCCACATAAAGTTTTGGGAATCACTGATTTAGAGGTATATGCCCTATTTTGTAAATCTAGCATAACATGCATTGTGTTCTGCCCTCTCAGCAAAGACATCAGTGTTGTCTGGTTTGTTTCATACCTGTTTCTGTCTGCTATACTTTACAAAAAAAAACTTTTAATAAGATTTGGCATACTATAGAAGGACCTGCGTGCAATTTTCTCCTTCATGTGCCCAGGCTTAATGGCTCCGAACAAACACCTTATGTCTCCATGTGCCCCAGGACACACTTTTAGGAGATTCTGCTTTCTATTAAGTATAAGATTATCTTTGTTGTTCATACTTGAAAAAGAAAAATGGTATGATACCTCGGTCTCATTGGTTCATTACTATTTGTAGCTTTTAGTACCCAAAAATAAACTTTGTTGGCCATGATGTGATGGGAACCATGCTTTTCCAGTATCTTAACAAATAATGCAGTGCAGTACTAGTTAAACTCAAGTAGCAACTGATCGCACACAGAGGCTTGTGTGAATGAACAAAGAAGGAATTTGAAATCTTATCACTGCCATGACCTTGTTATATACACATGCCACTGGCTTTTAGCCTCTTCTGCAATATAGAGATATTAATTCTGACCTACTTTTCAAAAATTACAAGATCATATATGTAAAATACCCTGAATGTGAAAAAGTAACAGTGTAAATACAGTATTTATTTGTATTATTGCTATTTGTATTATTATTATTTAATGAATTTCTATCCCACCTTTCTTAGCCAAGGCTGATTTGAGGCAGCTGTGCATTTCTGAATTACAGCCTTGGAGTCAATAGATTAATCTTAAAATGTGCTCAACACCTTGAGTAGCATCCAGAGTAATGCTTTTGTGAATGGAAAGATGTAAAGTTCTCTGAGAACAGAAAGAACAATCCGTTCTTTTATATATCTAAGGGGGACCATATAGAATGAAGGACAGGGTGCCTCTACATTTAAGCATTGCATAGAACAGGAAATTGAGGCAGGTGTAACTCAACATAGAAAGGTTTAAAAAACGGCACCTGCCTGAATTCCCTCTTCTATGCAATGGTTAAAGGTAAGGCACTGTCCTCCATTCTATATGATCACCTTGCAGTCTCTCTGAAGGGATCCTATTTACAAGGAGAATGCTACATCTCTTTTTTTGGAAAGACCTGGTGTTCACAGAAGCAGTACTGTGTATGCTAGCCACAATGATCATGATGCAAAGGCCCTCCATGTGCTGGTTTGCTCACCCACAGGGCTTTTCTGCTGCTCCTTCCAGGGCACTTTCATTAAAAAGTCTCTTCAAGGTTGTAGGGAACAGCATGGTGCTACTTGAGGTGTGAGGCTCATCATCTAGAACAGGGGTGACCAAACCCAGCCCAGGAACCATATGTGGCTAGTAGTGAGCTTCAAGGTGGCTCACGGCAAGACCTCTCCATCCGGCCTGTGGGCAAGCCTGTAATCCTCTGGATCTATCTCTAATACAGTCTAATATGTAAATTTTTATAACTTTATTCAAATTTGAAATGTTAATATTTTTCTGGTCCCCAACAGTGTCAGGGTGATGATCTACATCTACAGTATTTATATACTGCTTTTCAACTAAAAAGTTCACAAAGCGGTTTACAAAAAAGAAAATGGAAAAAAATGGAAAAATAATAATAGCTAATTAAAAGCTAATGGGTGCCTGTCCCAAAAGGGCTCACAATCTAAAATGCAAAAAAGAACACCAGCAAAAGCCACTGAAACAGACATTGCTGGGGTGTGTAGGGCTAGTTACTCTCCCCCTGCTAAATAAAAGAGGAGTACCCACTTGAAAGAGTGCCTCTTGCTCAGTTAGCAGGGGTTAATGATGTGGCTCTCTGGCCAAAACATTTGGGCACCCCTGACCTAGAAGAAAAAATATCTCTCTAGCACATGCTCAAAGAAGTTCTTTTGCTCATTCATCATCCTTACATAGCAGATAACTTACAAAGCATTTATTTTCATTCTATCATGAAGCTCTTAACAAAATTGCTCTAGGAATAGAATTGTATCAAGAATATCATGATGGACCCACATAGCTTTTCAAGGCTAAATAACAAGTTTCATTTTACCAGCCATTTAAGCCTCAATTTTTACTATGATGGGGGGTGCAACTTCTGGTGTGTTTATTTAACTCTGTATTTGCTGGATCAGAACCATGCTCTTAGCCTCATATACCCTTTTGCCTGGTCTTCAGTAATTCCTGGGGCATGTATCCCTGCTTGTGAGTCAATGAACACTCAGGAATTTTGCTTTATATAGGGCTCAATTTCTGACAACCTAGCAGTTCAAAAGAATGTAAATGCAAGAAGTTAAATAGTTACCACTTCACTGGGGAGGTAACAGCATTTGGTGTGCATGTGGGCCACATGATCACATAGGTGTCTTTGGACAATGTTCTATGGCTTAAAAAATGGGGATGAACCCTTCTCCCCCAGAGTTGGTCATGAGTAGCAGGGCAACCTGCATGGGACACCTTTAATCTTTATAGGGCTCGACACACGTTCTTTTGTCAGTTGTCAACTTAATTATGACTCATCAAAAATAAGATCATGGTCTCCAGTTAGAGAAACTATCTAAAGTTTCTAATTAAGACTTAAGACTGCATTTTCTTAGATATGTATTTCTTTTGTATTTGTAAATAGATATGTATTTCTTTTGCACATTTTCTCATTGGATATTAGAGCTGTGGGTGGTGCAAGCAGTTAAGATGCTGTGCCTGTTAACCAGCAGGCCAAGGTTCGAGACCCGGGTCAGCTCCACGAGACAGGGTGAGCTCCTGTCCTTAGCCCAGCTCTGTGACGCCAGCTGGATCCAATCGTATTGGCCCTGCCTTTCCTTTGGACTAATTCAGTGGCGTGGAGAGGGGGGATTTGCTGCTTGGGTAACAGCCTATCCTCCATAACAATCCGACCCAGGCTTTCGTGCTTCGCATGCAGCTTATGCAGCGCCGAGCACGATACCATAGTCTCTAAAGACTGACGGAGGCCTGCATTGGATATCACATTAATATTGCCATCTTCAAAGTATGCCCTTCAAAAGTGATATTCTCCAAAAAGCAGATAAATGTTTTCCAAATAAACTGCATCCTTGACATTTTTGTTCAACTGATAGCTTCTCATGGACACGGAATGGAACACATTTTGACATTGATAAAGATCCACGGGTTACAATGAAGTCACACTCAGGAACACTTATAATAAATATTACAAATGATGAAAATAGAGGAAAAGCAGAAGAATATGAAGGAGTTTATCAGTGCACAGCCAGGAATCAGCTTGGAGCAGCCATTTCCAATAATATCATTATACGTGCATCCAGTAAGTTGAATACCAGTTAAACTTAAACTAATGCTTCTTGTATTGATGTAGACCTTTTATTTAATTATATTTCCTTTCTTCCTTTTTTATAAAAAGACATCTTTTTAATCATCAAAGCAATCTTGTTAGAAGGTAACAGTATAATTCTTAATATTCTAGATTAGTGCCATGTTGCATGAAAAAGATGCCTATTTTTTCCGATTTCTTAATAAGTTCAGCACGAAAAATTTTTACCCTAATTTTCCATCATGTTTAAAACTGGGTATTGTACAAAGCATCACAATCAAAATGATTTATTAATTTCATATTTTCTGCATCTAAACATTAAATACTGGAAAAGCTATACATTTTTTTCCTTTTATGGGAGCAAACAGATGGAGTTTAAAAAGTGTGTCAGTGTGTCAGACATCCTTATGGTAATCTTGAAACAACTGTGGCTGCATATCGAATAACATTTTTTTTCACTGCTTCACTACAACAGCTACTTCAATAGTGCATTCCTAACCCCTGGTTAGGCTGACACAAGTCCCACAAATCCCATGCTGGCTTGGGGGTGTTGCAAAAGTGTCACCCACTTCTGGGAGCATTATGCCAGTGTACAGCCTTCCCACACCACCAGAGAAAAATGGAGATGGTTGAGTTGTGCTAGCCTGAATTGGTTAGGATTGTGCCCTTTGTGCAGGGCTGCCATATGTCTCAAAAAACAGGGACTGTCCCAATTTTGGGGGATTGTGTCCACATCTGGCTGATGGGACAGAGGGTCCTGTCCCGATTTTGTGGAAGAGAATTATGGCAACCTTGCATTCATGTCACTTCATTCGTGACACTGTGCAACATTCTAGCCATATTTAGACAGCATCCTGCTTTTTATTCATATATACATTTAGAAGTCACATTGAACTCATTAGAATTTCATCACATGAGCTGTGTTTTCCAATTCATGTATAGTTTTTATAAAAAAAAACTATGCTCCTTCTCATTATGCTTTCCAAAAATTTTAATTGTTTTGCTTTCTTACATTACCCAGAGTTATGCTATCCAAGGTTCTCCTATGCACATTTTAGTATGGTCCAGAAATCTCCTTTTCTTACCATTTGAAAACTAATTTATTGGGAATTGTTAAGCCAAAACAGGAGGTTTGTTTGTACTGAGTCTTTCAAAAGTAATTAACGGTAAATTGTTCTAAATTGGATTACACTTGTGTGTGTTTATGAGAGAGAGAGAGTGAGAGGCACAGATTTTTTTGGCTTTCGGATATTTTTTCACTGTTACATAACAATTTTTTCCCCATATAGGGTCCCCTTTGTGGACTAAAGAAAAACTAGTTCCAATAAAAGCAATAGAAGGTGATTTCATGATACTTCCATGCAGGCCACCAGCAGGATTACCACCACCTATAATATTTTGGATGGATAATTGTAAGTTTGCATTTCAACCCATGAAGTATTTATATCTTTTCAATCTGATAGGAGATGGACCATAACTTAGTGGTATAGCACCCACTCTGCATGCAGATGTCAGGTTCATCACTATAGTTCATCACTATAGTTCAGGTTCATCACTATAGTTTCCTAATGGACCAATGGACCAATACTGGACCAATGGACTGACTCGGTATAAGGAATAATCTACTGGTAGAGATTGCCCTTGCTGGATTTAACCAACCCTATGTTGCAAGTGGGACAAGACATGGTTTCATAATCCTTGCCTTTCCAATTGCGATCTGTTTCATATTAATTTTGGTAGGTTACATGCAGTCCCAACTAAATTCCAATGCAGAACCAATACAGGCTATCCTCCATCCTGCAGGGGAAATTCAGAATTTTCACAAACCTGCCCCACCCTGCCCCATTGCCACACCATACTTTCCCCAGACCCCATTCCCCACCCCACTGGTTTACCTAGTTATGTGGCTTTTGTTGATTTTTCAGAGCATGTGGAGCACTCCAGCCTCCTTGTTGGAGAAGGTTTTTTGACTACTGTAAGAGGGTCTGTTCCACCAGCTCATCAGCCGATAAGATTGGAATGTCTTTAAAAAATAAATTGACCATGTCTTAATGAATAGTAATTTCATTTTCTGAACTGAGAACTGTAACACAGGTTGACTACAAAGTCAACTGTCTTTTTCTTATTTTTCCACTGCTATACAATTCTTTCATCATTTTGTTGCTGCTGCTTAAAATGGTATTTTGTTACGTATTAAATGTGTTTTGGCTTTTTAATGTTTATTATGCACTACTTTGTAAACGCTATTTAAAATTTAAAAGCAGACTTTAAATTTTTGAGGTAAACAATACTAATAGAAATGGTTGCAAGTTTTCTCAGCACTCAACATAGTTCATTCTGAGTTTTCTCTTTGCGATCCTTAGACAGAGAAAGATTGCCATAGTGAAAGTACTTAGGAGGGGTGAGACAGCCATTTCTTGTTTAGAGAACTAATTTTATTCTTCTTTTTTTCCCCTCAGCTTTTCAAAAGCTGCCTCAAAATAGTAGAGTTTCCCAGAGTTTAAATGGAGACCTTTATTTTTCTAATGTAATACCTGAAGACACACGTGAAGATTATATATGTTATGCAAGATTTAATCACACCCAGACTATACAACAGAAGCAACCCATTTCTTTAAAAGTTGTTCCAGGTAGGTATGCATTTTGATAAACTATTTTGTATTTACATTGGATTCAACAGAAGTATACTCTTTCATCGTTGACTTTTAAGGATTGTTCATGATTTGTTGAATCAGGTACAAGTCCAATTTCTCATATGTTTCCCTCTCCTTCCCCTTATTCATGTCTTATTCCTGGTTTCCCATTATATATGTCTGAGCCCAGACTTACTCAACCCAGGCAATGGCCTTATGCAGTGCTGGATGCAGATTGAGAAGGGTTAGAAAGGCCTGGGGGGGGGGGGTCAGAGTGGGGCCCACTGGCCGATTGAGCAGATCACAGTTACAAATATGTAGCAAGTTTTTACAGGAGCATTCCTGGCTTCTGGAAGAGAATGCATAGGACCCACAGGTCAACTAGGTAGGCTGGGTGGAACCAGGAAGGAAGACTAGAAGGAGTGGGCCAGAGGTGAGAAGGTTGAAGATTTGCTCGAAGATAGGTCCTCTGAGCTCAGCAGAGGCCACCACAGAATCCCTACTCTACTGCACCCCTATGGAGAGTGTGTGGGCATTAGGGTTGCCATTCCTCCAGGAAATCCAGGTGACACTCATGTTCAAGGATCATGACGCAGCCAAGGTCATTACTTGGCTGGGTCCCAGGTCATGACAGTTGAACCCAGGCCAAGGAATGGCAACCCTAAATTGCAGCAGCTCCATCCCCAACTCCTCCTGCCTGGTCCCTTCTTACTGGGGCACCAAACTGGGAGACCCCTCTTGCCTTGCCTGAAGCCCAGGTCTGCCTGGAAAAGTGTCATGGGCAGAGCAGTGGCAGCAAGGCAGAGAGGAATACACATACCATCCTCTGGCTTTAGAGATCCACAGTGCCAGAGCTGCAAAAGGAGGAGGAGCTGGGGAGCAGCCTTGCCTGAGCCTTGCTTCCGCCACTCCACCCCACCACATCTCCAGGCAGATCTGGGCTCAGCAGCTGTTGCTGCTCCTCAACTCCTCCCCAGCAGCTCTGCCGCCATGGACACCTAAAGTCAGAGGATGTGTGTGTGCATCCCTCTCTGCCACACTGCCACCGCTCTGCCCTGCTGCTTCTCCAGGCTGACGTGGGCTCCAGGCAAGGCAAATGGTGTCTCCCAGGCTGGCACCCTAGTAAGAGGGGGCCACGCAGGGAGGGATGCATGTACCCAGAGGCTGCATGGAGTAAGCTCCATTCACTATAATGACTATAGTCTGACTATAATCGGCAGGATTGTTGTGCCCACCTCCAAGGCATTGTTTCGGTTGTCCCATCCTGCCTGGTCTTGGGGAAGGAAATTATGGCAACCCTAGTAGGCATCCCCCATATCTGCAATTTCAGGTAATCACATGGAGTTCTGGAACAGAATCCACACAGATATGGGGGCCTGTACACATTTTCTGATTATTCTGGATATTGCAGTCAGTTGTTTCTTTGAGCTACTCAATTTTGGTCTACAGGTTAGTTGCTTAACCCTAGATTTATTTTTACCTGGTTGCATTCTTCATTATATTCTATTTATTTCAGTGGATTCATTGAATGAAACTATGTCTGCTAATATGAGTGACTCTGATTTTTATGGTGGTGAGTTTTAGAGATCCCACTCTGGCAATTCCTCCTTTCATTGTAGAATTTAGATAACTAACTTCACTCCATGGCTGCTTAATTTTACTGCCCTTACTGTTCTAATATATAGTAATATACTAATTAGAACTGGTGGCAATATAAGTAAACCACACAAGACCTTAGTTAATTTTAAATTATTTAGAAGTAATGGCAGACTTTTGCATGAAAAACATTTTTTGTGGTTAACAATGAGATTATGTAGTTGGCTTGTTAATATTTATATATTTTATTGCTTTTTCTTCTACATTAACTGATTATTCATTACCACTGGGAGTTTTCAATATTGCACGCTGATCATAAGTAATAAGTACATGGTAAATAATTCACTGATGCTCATCCTGCTTAAATATCTTGCTGAACATGCTGTTTAAATGTTATCCATTTTAATACATAATGCTAAAAGGAATATATATCTCGCATGTTGTAAAGTATCTATTCCAATGTTGACTTTATTGTTTGGTTTTATTTTTGTCCTTTACAAAATGAAATTTGAATAATACTGTTAACATAAATGGTTGACTATGGATTTGGCCATGTTTCTCTTTTGCGTGTACCTCAGATACCTCTTTTGTGTGTACCTCAGATACTACATGCAAACTATCCAAAATAAAACTTGTATTTAGTTCCCAATCCAACCAATACAATATATCAAGTGTGATTGAACCAGTATTGATCTGTTCTGATGGTTCATGTTCTTCCCCTTTTCACTCATCCCAATCGCCTCCACCTGCTACTGTTGCCTGCATATTTATTATCCTCATTTTGATGCCATCCTTCTTCCAAAGCGCTCAGGGTGGTGCACATAGTTTCTTCTCTCTGTTTGTCCATACAACAACCTTGTGCATGTGTGTGTGTGTGTGAGAGAGAGAGAGAGAGAGAAAGAAAGATGCCCAAGGTCACCCAGGAAGCTTTATGGCTATCTGGAGATTTATAATCTGGATCTTCCCAGCTTAAGTTCAACTCCCAAACCACCACACCATCCTGGGTCTCAACAAGGCACTCAGCAGCAGCTATTGCCATCCATGTACCACATCATCACATGTGGAGCTGAGAGCATATCCATGGCCGATGTATCCAGATCCAAGGAGATTTGCACTACAATGGCAAAGATTAAAGTTTAGTTAATTTAATACAAGAGTTTGTCTTAATATTATAGAATTCTAGTACACTTACTGAAACCCTTATTCCCCTTTAGCAGGGGTCAGCAACCTTTCAGCAGTGTCATGCAAACCTATGTTTCAATGTTATTCCATGTGCCAATATGATTCTGTGCCGACATTACACACACACATAAGCACACGCACAGAGTTTGAACTGACCCATTGTTGTGAAAGTAAAATGTAATGAATGTTTTTGGGCTCTGGAAACAGATGGGCACCAGCAGCCACTAGTGGACACCAAGCGCCAGCAGCACTATCTTGCCTGCACTGCTTCTGCCTCTTCCCTGCTAATTTCAGGACTTAAGTGGTCAGCCTGGAAGTCTCCATGGAGCGCTTCAGCTCAGAAAAGAAAAAAAAGCAGCTTCTTATTCTTGCCCCTCCAGGACTGGAGTGGACACCCTTGTGGCTCCCTTGCTGCTCACCCAGGTCTTCAAGCGCCACTGAAAATTGGGCTGGTGCCAACCTCAGCACCTGTACCAGAGGTTACTAACCCCTGCCCTAGAGAATTAAACATTACAGCCAGGATTAGTATATTAAGCAAATGAGGTACAGCAACAGAGGAGGAAAAACACCTGTGATAAATTCTTTAAGCATGAACATATAGAATCAACAATCACTATCAGATTCTTTAAGCTTATGTACCAGTAGGATTAGTTTACTATGGATTTGAAATCACTTTTGATTTATAAACTGTTCCAAACACATTTTTCTTGTCTTTCAGCCACAAGAGACAGAGTGAGAGCACCAACTTTTTTAACTCCCACTGGAACCACAAGTACCAAAATCTCACTAAGAGGAAATACTCTCATGTTGGAGTGCATTGCAGAAGGCTTGTGAGTTGCAGTCTAGAATGTAAATCTCTCTGAAGACTGTTTTGCGTGCTGCAATTTAATAATGTAAAACGATACATAAAATAGCTGTATTGCATCATTACAGAATGATTTCCGTACATAAACATTCATGAGGCTGCAGTCCTAAACATGTCTACTCAAAAGTAAGCCCTGTTGTGTTCAATGGGTCTTACTCCCAGGAAAGTGTCTTTAGGATTGCAGCCTCAGTGGCATAGCTACAGGGTAAGTACTACAAGCACCACAATATGCCATGTAAACAGCCCTATAGCTGACAACAGAATCGTGTGTCACAATTCTGACACACCAGACTCTATTTCCTTGTGACTAGCATTCCCATCAGACAGCATAGAAAAACTGAGTTTCCACCTTTTCTGATACATAATCTATGTAAATTGATTTGTAGTAAAAACATTTTCATTAACAGATGGGTTGTGTAGAGGCATCTACCGGCACACACAACTCTGTGCACACACAACTACAAATGATGATTCACGAATAGTTATATTTTGTTTAGGTCTATATGGAGTGTTTAAAGAATGATGCCTATTTCAGGTGCTATTGCATATGAGAAGGTATATTAAGTTCTTTAAAGCACCATAAAATTGAAAAAGCTGTATTAGAAATGTTTATTAAGTATACTGTATACCTTTTAAGCAGTGTCAGAGAAAGAAGATAAAATTAGTATATAGCATCTGAGAACACCTGTTCTATTGTATTACATGTTTTTGCTTGTTAGACATATGGAGCAGGCTTGTTTGCTAGCTTAACGAAACACTCAAATATTGTATAAGAATAAAATAGATATGCTAAATAATTGAGATATATACTTTAAATATATTTTCACACTGCAGAGCTATTTTATTCTTCACACCTCTTACCTGTTCTGCTTCCTTTTCCTGCTGTATATTCATTTATATATAATAATACAAGGAAGAAAGAGTGAAGTTGGAACAGACTGTTCTAGCCTTCTGTAAATGTCTCTGCAGGCCTCCTTATGCTATTTATATTTTTGGAAATTGGAAATTTGGATTAAATTGAGACATTTGTATTCTGAGAATGGAATCTGGAGGAGCTTCTCAAGCCTCACAACAACTTAAAAAGAGTGATTGCGATCTATTTCTGATTTGTGACCGTTAAACTGATAGAGGCTCCACTACTTAAGGGGGCAGAGACACTGCTTCTCTGGCCGGTGTATCACAACCCTCCTGTTTAGGAACCTCTGGGTGTAAACCTATCTTACTGTAAACAAATACCTCTACTTGTGTGCTCCAATCATTCTAATCTCATCTGTGTATGTGTGTATTTTTCTCTTCAGACCTACACCAGTTATTCGTTGGATTAAAGAAGGTGGTGAGCTTCCTGTCAACAGAACTTTCTTTAAAAATTTTAATAAAACCCTCAAAATTATAGATATTTCTGAAGCAGATTCTGGAAAATATAAATGTATGGCTAGAAATCGACTGGGTTCTGCTCACCATGTGATTACAGTCACTGTCAAAGGTAAAGCTCGTAATATCCTTCTGCATGTAAAAGCTTGAAGTATTCTATAAAGCAGTGGTGTCACAAGGGCGGTGCAGGGGGTGCGGCCTGCACCAGGTGACACACCAAGGGCAGGTGATGCACAATGGGGGACCCCAAAAAACCAAGTTCACAAAGGTGCATGCTACACCCTCATGCCATCTGTCATTGGATTTGTATTTAAAAGCAGAGTCCAACGCAACAATCCGTTTTGAGCTATCACCTTCCTAGCCAAAGTTATGGCCAAAAAACTAAAAAAGCCCCAGTAAGCCCCAAAATTTGCATACATGACTAATTTGTATATCCTGCCTTTGTCTGCTGGAAAGGCCAGGCTGAGAGGAAGCCAAGGCTAGGAAGGGCCCTGATTCAGGAACTGCAGTCCCCACAATCCCCTGAAAAGTGCTCCAGAAGGCAGACCCCAATCCTGGTTCAGCGGGTAGTGGGAATTTAAAAATAATTATTTGTAAAGCTGAGTGATGGTCCTAACTTCTTTTCCCCTCTAGCCCTCTTTTCTTGCCCTCCTCTGTTTGGGGGTTTTAAGGCTATTTTTATTTTTTTAATCAATATCCTCTTTTTCCAAGACATTTATTCTTTTTTAGCCTTGTGTCTTGGAAAAAAAAAATCTTCATTTCCCTCCTTTTACTTGTGAGCACGGCACCATGTAGTGTGCTTGTAATTCATAAATTATAGGTTATAAATTATATTTAATATTTTCAAATTTAACAATCAATATAGTGTTTAAATTAACCTCCTGAAAGGTCTCTGTGTGTGTGTGTGTATGTGTGTATGTATGTATGTATGTATGAGTGTTAACTCACACATGGACCCTGGTATTTTGGGGTGACATGTCCTCGGTCAATCATATAATTTATATGATATAATATGATATATGATATGATATAATCATATAATTTATGAATTCCAAGCAGGCTATCATCAGATAGCCTGCTTGGAATTCATAAATTACATGTATTAAATTATATGAAATATTTTTAAATGTAATATTCAGTAATTTAGATTGCAATCTTAAGCACTGGGAGTAAATATTATTGAAGTCAATTAGACTTACTTTTGAATAGACACGCTTAGGATTGCATTATTAGTCTTTAATTAAGCACATGGAAGCAATATACATTAGGGTTTCGAGCTTTTATTTTGTGATTCTCTATACTTTTCTTGGGTGGATTATATTGCAAGGGGGGGCTTCTCCTCTGTCCAATTATGACATATGGTCAAAATCTTACTGAATTTTTTTTGGGGTGTGGGGTTTGAAGTTATTCACCTGGTTTACTTTAATGTATTTACATTTATTTGTTTTATTCGCTTGATGATGTCACTTCCAGCCATGACATCACTTCTGGTGCATCCTGGACAGGTTGTCCCGCTACAAAGTGGGTCCCACGCTAGAAGGTTTGAGACCCTGCAATAAGTTGTTAGAAAGGTGGCACCCTTGAGGGGATGACACCACTAGTGACCAAAATCCCTAAAAATCATGGTTTGTAGGAATAATCCCATCATGTTACATACCATTGGATGCGTAATTTACGGCAGAATGTAATGAAACAAACCACTTTGAAATATATTTATTCTATTAAAATGTGTGGCCTAAAACAAATGGAGGCAGAATAATGGCACATAACCACGCCCATCACCCAGGTTGTTGCCCTGCCCACTGCATGGGGGTGATGCGCTTGTCTCCCGCACCAGGTGACATGAACCCTAGTGACACCTCTGGTATAAAGGAAATTAAATATTCGGAAGAAGAGGATATTCTTGATTGTGCACAGAGTCAATTTAAGATTGCTGAGAATAATCAAACCATTTTAATCACCAGCTCTTTGCTAGTACAGATGGGGCCTCAGTTTCCAGAGAGGATCCATTCTTGGTCTTCCCATGGATGTTGGTTTCCAAAAATAAATCTTCAATTGGTCACTTTTAAGCCCATGGGAAACCAAAATTTGTGTTTTCTAGCCATATTCGGCATTCTGGAACCCAGGAAAATCCTTCAAGGGGTTTCATCAGGCCTCAGAATGCCAAATATGGCCAGAAAACATCACTTTTGGTTGCTCCTGGGAAACTGGAAGTAGCAAATTTGGCCAAAAACATTTTTTGAAGGCAGCAATGGCAGTGGATGGTCACACTCTGCTTTTGTGGTTTTTAGAAAACCCTCCGGAGCTATCTTTGGAGGTTTCAGGCGGGACCAGGTCAGGCTCCATATGGGTCTGAAGAATGCATGTGTAGTCAGCATCTCAGATGCGCAATCTGCCGCCTTGAGTTGGGCTAGACAGCCTGAGAAAGGCGGGATACAAATTTTTAAAATAAAAATAAATATGGACTGCCCACCTGTATTTTTCTCTATCCCCAGATTTTATTTTCAAGATACTACCTAGTACAGTAGTTTTGTAGAAGATTACAGGCACAATTTGGCTGGCGTGTTCAATCAGTGTCCTGGAAAAAAACCCTTGTAGATAAGGGGGGCTCACTGTATAGGATTATATGCCTTAATTTGTAAAATACAAATATAGTTATAGATGATAATCAGTTTCTCAAAAATTACTATGGACACATAAGATAATTTTTAGAAGGGCATCTCCAATTTGGATACACTTATAAAATGTTTGCCACCGATGGTCTTAGGGTGCAATCCTAAAGGCACTTTCCTGGTAGTAAGACCCACTGAATATAATGGGGCTTACTTTTGTGTCAATATGTTTAGGATTGTGCCCTTAGGATGTATATATTCCTAGTTATTCCAGATAGTTTTTTTTCCCTTTTTCTCAGAAGCTGCTCTGCAAATATTGCAACAACTTTGTTTCTTTACATATTCCGTGACACAAATTCCGTTAGCCTGTGTAAGACTATGTAAGCAAGCACAACAAAATACTGACTGTTTTCTTCTCTATTTCTACACAGCTGCACCCTACTGGATAAGAGAACCAACAAACCTTGTACTGTCTCCTGGAGAACATGGTACTTTAATCTGCAGAGCAAATGGGAAACCCAAACCCAGCATTAGCTGGTTAGCAAATGGTGTTTCTATTGCAAGTATGCAAGCTTAATTTTTTAACATTTCTAGAACAATATAATTGTGAGTTGATATTTCTCCTTAGAAAAGATTGGAAAAAATATTGCAGGATGAGACAATAGATATGTGCCAAGCTGTGGAGTTTATGTAATTTTTATATTATTATAGAGGTTTCTCTGTTATGCTTCCTTTGCATTGGTATTGATGCTATACCACATTCAGCCACTTAGAGGGAGAGAATAATGGAATCTAATGGAATAATTTGTGGCTGAGTGTGGTATAGCATCTATACCAGTTATTGATGGCCACTGTGCTGTGGCACACTGATGTGCTGAGGATAGTCTACAGGAAAAGTCTGGGAAAAGTAAAATTTTTGTAGGACACTTGGAGGATTTGAACCCCTTACAAGAAGCATGATGTGCTTTGTCATTGGTTTTTTAAAAAACTGATGGTATGCCTTGAAAATTTTAGTGTCTTGACAATGTGCTATGAGATGAAAAAGGTTAAAAATAACTTTTTAAACCAATGGAATAATTTCATTAGCTTCCATTATTCACCCTATCTGTTGGCTGAGAGCAGTATAGCATCTGTACCAATGCTTGCTGGGAGTGGCAATGGAAGAGCAAGAAACCCATAAGTGTGTATCTGTGGTGTTAAACCTTTAACACCAAGAAGCTTATAACCAGTGAGGTTTAACAACGTGAAGGTAGGAAATTTTGGTGGGTTTTTCCCCCTTTAAAGATGGCATTTAAAGATGGATCCCAGTATCAGTGATGAGTCAAATCAGTGGATGCCAAAGTCCAAACTATATACAGATAGTGGATCACCACAAAGTCACTATCCCTACAATCCAGAGCAACTATGGGAGCACGTAAGAGACATTATGTGTACCCGTAGTTACTGTATCACCTAATGAAAACCTATGGGAAATTCATATTGCAATCCAAAGCAAATTGTTCTTGCACCGGAGCAAGGACTCCCCATAGTTGCTCTGGATTGTGCCCTATGTGGGCTTAGATGGCATCAATCCCAAATTATCTCAATCTAATGTGTAGGGTTTTTGTGTCCATTCTGCAATTCTTGTATACTAATATTAAAAGATGGTTCAGAGGTTGGGGCCAAGGGGGACATCAATTGCAACCCAATCTCACTATCCTTCATTTGTTATATATGTGGGGAGTGATTCATGGCTGGCCTTTGCAAGAAATTGTTGATTTCACACATTACGCATGGCATTACGCATGGGGTGAGGCTTAATAGAGAAGCTTGTAAGATATAATAAACCACCCCACATACATTCAAAAGTGGTGGTAGTCTGTGGTGAACACATGGGTTTAAATAATGCATCTATTTATAGAAATGTTGAGTCACCAGGATTGCTCAGAGCAATGATGGTATGCATTAATTAGGAGTTATTTGAGATACAGTTATGCCAATAATTATTATTTGTAGGAATAAAGTATTATTTAGGGAAAAAAGCACATACGTTTTATTATTTATATTTTCTGTCTAGAATATTTGAGGTTCTTTGATGTGAAATGTACTGGGACAGGCTTTCTTTGATTCTTCACAGATTAAAGTATTCATGTGACTTATTCATGTAGCTTTCCAATTTCAGTTCTGGAAGATGTAGACTGAGGGCATGTTTTCAAAGGAAAATAGAAACATTTGAAATTGAAAGTGACAGAGTCCTTGTTGGGTCTTGCAGTGTTCTTCTTTGGGGCCCAATAATCAGATTAAGTTGATTTTATTTTCTATCAGAGATTAATTAAATGGATTAATAATCAGGGTTTTGTTCCTTGTAAAAAATCAGTGTAATTGTTGCATGATAAGGAAAAACAGAACCAAGTTGTGTAAAACCAAGAACCAAGATCATTTGAAATGTGTTGCATCCAACTTCTGGTTTTTGTCCACTATTGTGGTCTATCTCAATGTAACATAAACATTTCAAATTCTACACATTGTGATTTAAAGCTGAATCTTCAGCTCATGACATTAAGTTAAAACCTGATTTTCTTTGTAAACAGGTAAACTTTGTAAACTTTCTATTTTGTCCCTACATCCAAATATAATATATAATTCCAAATTATTTAAAGGAACACTTCATACAACTGAACTCTGAATTATTAGCACTCATGAGAAGCTCAGTTCTAAAATGTGTTTAATGATTTTTTAAAAAACCCATAGTGTGTGGCAATTAACCACTGGTAGTCCTAAATTTTCCTTGATTCTCATTGTAATGGAAGCGGGGGCGGGGGGGGGAAGGCAATTTCACCTAAATAATTTCAACTGTGTTATTTCTCCGTTGTTCTTCACTTTGCTCTTCTTTTAATGCCTTTTGTCACAATTGTCTGTTGATGAAAAAATGAATTATTTGATTTGTAAAAAATATGAAATTTACCCCCAAATCCAGAGTAACTACAGGAGCATGTAAGAGACTTTACGTGCACCCGTAGTTACTGCACCACCAAGTGAAAACCTATGGGAAATTTATATTGGAATCCAGAGTAAGTTCTTACACCAGAGCAAGGACTCCCCATAGTTACTCTGGATTTTGCCCTAATTTTTTAAATAACATGCTGAATTTCTGTTATCTTTTATCTCCTTAATAAAATTTATTTCTTTGAATTTTTCCGTAATTTTCTTGTTAAAATTCCAGTGAGAGTGTATTCTCTTTTATTTCCAAACAGTCGCTCCTGAAGATCCAAGCAGAAAAGTAGATGGTGATACAATTATTTTCACTGATGTACAAGAAAGGTCAAGTGCTGTTTACCAGTGTAATGCTTCTAATGAATATGGATATCTACTGGCAAATGCATTTGTCAATGTTTTAGGTAAGTTTTTTTAAAGGAAAAAAAAGAACTACAGCAAGTGGTAAAGAATTGTAAGGTGAATTTTTCCCATGTATAATTATATCCAATCAAGCCTGAGCATATTTTCATAGAAGTCCTTCTAAGTAATGCTTTTAAAGGTTTATTTTTTGGTTTATCTGTTTTACAGCTTTTATACCCTGCCTTTCTTGCCATGTAGCAAACAATAAAAACTTTTACAAAGTAATTATATAAAATAACAGTTAAATTACTAATTTTGGCAAATTGGTGAGTTGCAAATGGTGATGAGGAAATTTAGGAATATATGAAGAGTTTGAGGAATGGCCATTTGTTAGTAGAACCCCAGCTTAACTAATAAAAGTAAATGGTCAGGAGGAAGGGCTAGGGCAGGATTGCGTTGCTAAAAAGGATAAACAGGAGGGGGTGTCCTTTCACTTACTGATACAGAGTTGCAGGAGGTGCAAGGAGCCTTGGGCAGTCTTGGAACTGAACAAATAGAAAGTGCTTTGTGATTGCTCCATTCAAAGATTAAAATCAACAAATTAGATGCAGTGCTGTACTCATTATCCATCTAACAATTTGAAACTCACCATCAAACATCAGTCCAAATAAAAATGTAATATCAATTTTAGCTTTGCTCCTATAAATTTTAAACAAATAGTTTTAAAAGAAGTACAAATGAAAAGCACAATCCTAACCATGTCTACTCAAAAGTAAGCCCCATTGTGTTCAGTGGGTTTTACTCCCAGGAGAGTCTCTAGGATTGCAGCAGATGTCAACAAAACATACTTTTCAGGTTTGTGTGTTTGTAAGACGCTGACTTGTATGAGAGGAAGCTCATGAATTACATCAAATGGACAATTCATGTATTTCATAGAGTCTGCAAGAGTGTAATGCAGCAATTTCCAACCAGCATGCTATGAGTGGTCCACAGCTGTGCCATGAGAGTGTGGCGAATTTATTTATTAAATAAACATTTATTTTACAATTGAAATAAAATAAATTTTTACAATTTAAATATTGTAAAAATATTTTACAATTGGAATTGAACTCTCTACCAGCAGCATGGTGTGCCTTGACAATTGTTCAAAGGTTGATGGCGTACCTTGACTATTTCAGCACCTAATTGCTGTGCCATGAGATACAAAGGTTGAAAATCACTGGTGTTATGGAATTACAGCTTTCTTTTTGATGACACCAGTGCTTCCTTTTTCGGCTCAAGACTGGAAAATGGCTGAAGAAGGCTATTTTAGCTGAGGAAGAAACAATGTTACCATACAAAATATTTTAAATCTCAAAATCATATTGAGATCTTTTAGAAAAGAACTTTTTGTTTCTAAATTTATACGGGTTTTGAGTACTGTTAAAAAGATTTTTGTAGTTTTTTGTTTTTATAACAAGTCATCCTGAAAATCATGAATGTTACAACTATAAAAAGAAGTTCAGTTTGCAGGGATAAGGTCTCATTTTGTATTGGTTCGCTTAGGTTCTGATTCTAGTTGATGTTTAAAGTGTTAATTAGTTTAAGGTTTCATTGGTAGAACACTAAGGTCAAAGTTCAGCTCAGTTTCAAAGTTTCACAATAGTATGATTTCACAATAAAAAAACTTTTTTTAGTGTATTTTCTATTGAAAAGTTTTAATGTGGTTCTTAGCAATTCTAGTAATATCTCTCTTTTTTTTAAGTTGAGCCACCAAGAATCCTTACCCCCCATAATAAAGTTTACCAAGTCATTGCAGAGAAACCGGCACTACTTGACTGTGCATTTTTTGGTTCACCTGTGCCTGAAATTGAATGGTAAGTTAATAATACCATCATTCACCACAATAACTATATTTGGGGATTTGTCAAACAACATAAAGGTCTAAGTGTTTTTTTAATGCTGATTATGTGGAAATGCCTTTGTTGCTTTTTGTAGGGTGACACAATTGAGTGATTGATAATTTCCTATTTCATATAGAGCAACAGAAAGTTTCTGTTATTTTCAAGATGCTGTGTTGGATGTTGATATATTTAGGATGCAATCCTAACCAACTTTCCAGCACTGGCATCCGGGCAATGCAACTCCAAGATAGGGGAACAAATATTACCTTATTTTGAGGAGGCCTCTGCAACTGCACCCCCCCCCCCAACTGCAGGTTGCAAAAGGTGCCCTATTTGCTATGTCACTGCTGAAAAGTGGATTAGGATTGCACTCTTATTTTTTATTTTTCACACTACTTTCCCTCAAAAGTGCTCAGGATGGTGTCCATGGTTCATTCCCTTATTTTGTCCTCACAGCAGTACGATGTGAGACTGAGAGATGGTGACTGGTCCAAAGTTAGCCAGGAACCTACAAGGCTGAGCAGGGATTTGAAACTGGATCTTCACATCTAAATCCAGTACAAGAACCACCACACCACCCTGGTTTTTAATCATTAACATATAGTAAGCAGTGGCGCAGCCCTACTTGTTTTGAGTGTAAAAATGTACTTAAATGATGCTTAAATAAAAGCAAAAAGTGGAATAACCAAATTCTCTTTTTACATATAGGTTTAAAGGAGTAAAAGGTAGTATTCTCCAGGGAGATCCATATATTTTCCATGAAAATGGAACCTTGGAAATTCCTATAGCCCAGAAGGATAGCAGTGGCACTTACACTTGTGTAGCAAGAAATAAACTTGGAAAAGTACAAAATGAAGTTCAACTAGAAATCAAGGGTAAGAAATCATGCCTCTGATATAGAACTCCTCCTAATTGCCATTTAATAAGAATTTCTAAATGTTAAATGTCTTAATAGTAATTTTCTGTTTTAGAGCCAACAATGATTATAAAGCATCCTGAATACAAAATTGTGCAAAGGACAGGGCAGGTTTCATTCGAGTGTACAATTAAACATGATCCCACCTTAACACTCATAGTTACATGGTTGAAGAACAGTGGAGAACTGCCAAATGATGAAAGGTACGTACAGAATTTACTCTATCACCTAGGTGTATGCTTTTTCACTCTGTGTGTGTGTATGTAAAATATATATATATATATACGTACACATATTCCTCGGTTGAATATATTCCTCGGTAAAATATAATGAGGTCAAAAAAGCAGTTCTTCTATATTTGAAAAGCACAAATAATTCCTTTTACAAATATGGCCCGGGCTCTTTAATGCATTTCTGTCCATTCAAAGCAGTATTCTGTCCTTCTCACTTAACCCCTTGTTCTCCCTCAGTTTGCAATGAGTTGTTACCTTTCAATGAATTCACTGGACTTAAGTGTATGTAACTGAATGCAGGGTTACAATTTTAAATATTTACAACCTTAGTAATCATTCTATGAATTTATTAGAAATTTTGCTGCTTGGCAGTGTTTTACTGAGGTCATTTGCCACCTGGGACCCATAAATTTTTGGGACACTGTCCCCTATGAAAAATACTAGTAATAGTTATGACATGAAATGAATAATAATTATAGGCATAGAAGAAGCCCAAACAATGAACATTTTCATTTACTAAGCTTTGTATACACACCCACCCACCCATAATTACACATACAGAGTTTGTATATTTGTCTATTTATTTATAACTTTGTATATATAATCATACTAGTTAATAGTTTCTTATCACAATCATATCATTGTAAGCAGCTGCAGCCATTGCTAGCCAAATTGCAGCTATCGTCAGGGTCAACCCCAACTTCTGACTGTGTGTTGAGATGGCCTCTTGGATACCCCCTGCAGCCTAACACCCAGGGTCAGCCCTCCTCTAGCTGACCTTGTACACCTTGTACATCACTACTGCTAGGAATACTTTTGTAAAAATTCAAAATATATAAAAAGAGGCCTCCAGAATGTCAAATACTGTATTTACCTAAACATAATGTGCACCTTTTCAACCGAATTTAGTCTTCAAAATCATGATGTGCATGACATTCAATGGTGCATTTAAGTAAATATGGTAATCAAACATTTTCCCAAAGCTTATACAACTCTGCAATTTTAAATTTTAAGTTCAGAAAAGTGTTTTTAGATATTTTTAAAAGTAGGTGGTAACTACATTTAAAATTAAAAGTGATATTTGTGCTACCCCTTTGTCAAAAGTTGCTCCAGTTCTACAATTCAGTTGCTGCAATTCTAGCCAATCTGCTTAAAGCATAAAATACTTAAATTTATTTCATTGATTTATACCCCACCTTTCTTACCAAAAGGGAACTCAAATTCATATTTGGAAAGTACTAATTCTTCTTTGACATAAATTGTATTTAAATGAGGCAAAAGCCTGTAGGAGATTTGTTTATGTTGGTCAAGGACCGTAGCAATACAATTGAATTGGAAAAAAATTGTAGGAGGCTGATGTATGATGTGGTTAAGTGCATGAAGGATAGTGCTTCAAAATTTATGTAGCAGACTAGATGATCAGTAATTATTGCCAGTCCATACAATGCATGATAACTCGATAAAGTTGTGATTGTGATATATACAATTTTAATTTTTTTTTAAATTTTATTTTTTTCAACATGTAGTAATTCAGTTTGCATTTATTGCAGGTTTCTTGTTGGTAAAGATAACCTGACCATTCTGAATGTAACAGATAAGGATGGTGGCACCTATACTTGCATAGCCAACACTACTCTGGACAGTGTTTCTTCAAGTGCTGTGCTCACTGTTGTTGGTAAGATTTAAGCTTATGATATTGTAGAACTACTTTGATAAGAATGAGACACATGGGAGAAGTAAGGTATGTGCCACTTAACGATGGGGATATGTTCTACGATCCCTGTTGTTATACGATTAGGTTGGTGAACAATCTAGTGCTTTTGCTGGGTAAATGGAACTCTCTGCCAGGTATTAGCTGGCTTCACAGGCTGCTAGAAGTAATTATCTCTCTTCTACATTTAAGAGTCTCCTTATTGTGAAAACAGACACTGCTGCATACAGTAGGCAACCTGACAGCCTCTTTGTTGTGCTTTGACACTACCAAATATATGGTCCATTATTAAGTGAAAGGTTGTTAAGCAGCACATGCCTGCATTTCTTGTCCAGATACAGGTATTCGCTTTCAGCAATGGACACTGGCTTTTGATGGCTTTTAATCAGGATAGATGGTGATTGAAAAGTAACTCCCGATTTTTAAATACAAATTACAATATAGGGAGTTACTTTTCAATCACCCTATATATTATATATTCGGAGCTTCTCAAGAAAATGTACACATACTTTATGGTCAACTTTATTATGCTTTTAATTCACACATATACTGCTTTATGGTGCACAAAGCATGACCCAGTTAGAACCCAAACCTATCAAATTTTCCAATGCCAGTATCAATTCCAAGATAAGCAAAAATTCCCTTACTTTGAGAAGGCCTCCATGGCTGTTCCCTACAGCACAAGGCAGCGCACCCCACTGACATAGCTATATCAATGCTGGGTATTTGAATACTATATGGCTGTTATTTACAGCCTTTTTCTTCCCCACTGGTGAAGATATGCCAAAAAGAGGTGTGCAGTAGCCAGCAGGGTGATGGGTTTGGGGCTTCAAATCCCCTTACTCACCTTCAGAAGTATTTTGCCTTGCAGTTGGTCTCCTTGAACCTGAGCAAGGTTCCTAACACCTCTGTGGAATGAATATAAGGCCCAATTAGAATTGAGCCACAATACTTGTACTTGCTATGTTTGTGCAATTGGTTGCTATATAGGAAAGGAACCTGCTACACTCAATAAATTTATGAGCACATTCTTATTAGCATAATTGTTTTGGGAACAATGCTTTCCTAGGATCAAAACTCACTTAGATCATCTAGGCTACAATCCAAAGTACGGGACATTTTGCTGGTTTAATGACTTTTATTACAGTGGCGCCTCACGTAACAAATTTAATTCATTCCGGAGGCTTGTTCTTTACGTGAAACTTTCTTTATGTGAAGCGGATTTTCCCAGAGGAAATAATGGAAACTCAGACGATCGGTTCCACAACCCAAAAAATATTCATATAAAATATTAACTGGATGTAAAAATGATGACAAAACACTGGAATTGAATTCAAAACATGCATTCAATGTTCATGATCCTATGAAGTCTACTTAGGCTGCAATCCTAAAGACACTTTCCTGGGAGTAAGCCCCATTTAACACAATGGGGCTTACTTCTGGGTAGACATGGTTAGGAGGCTGTAATCAAAGATACTTTCTTCTGCAATCCAAGACACTTTCAGAGTGTCTCCCCACTTTCTCCTTCTCTTCCTCCTGAGCCTCTCTCTCCTGCTCCCTTCTGGGTAGCCCTGAGCTGCTTCCCTCTTCTCCACTGCTGTTCTCTCCCTCTGCCCGGTGGACGCCCAGCCACAGGAGGAACAGAGCAGAAGTGTTGCTTTCGCTATGGGCAGACATGGTAGGAAGCCCTGATGCTTTTTCAAAGGGCTACTGGCCAGCACATCTGCCCCAACTGCCAACGAGTTTGTTCTTTATGTGAAGCAGAGTTGTTACATGAAGCAGAATCCTAGATAAATTTTTGTTTGTTACGTGAAACATACTTTACGTGAGGCATTCTTTATGTGAGTAGCCACTGTATAGTCTTTGTTAGCTTCTGGACTTTTTCAAGAAAAAAAAGTTTTGGGGCTTTGTAATAGTTGGTCAACCACTTATCATAGGTTATTTAGAGCTCAGATTATTTTAAGTTCTGTTGTTCTCAACTCAGCACCTAATCCATGAATGATTAACTAGTAATGAACTCTTTTCCATTTAAAAGTAATACCTTTATAACAACCATCATAAAAATAATCTAACTGAACAGTTCTATGTTTATTTTCTGGCTACTAACACTGATTATAAACTTTATATTAATATCCCTTTTTCAGCTCCTCCAACAGCTCCACCTGTCGTTTACGGTAAACTAATAAAAAGTCTTGTTTGTACCATATATCAAACATTCTTAACTTTTCTGCCTATCCCAAGTTCAAGCATTTTTCTTTTTTTGTTTTATTACATCTCACACACTTAACTTTGAATCAGATGAGAATTTTCTGTTTTGTTACCATTATTCTTATGCCCCAAATGCTCAAACTGTTTCATGATTATGATGTGATCCAGCCTATGGTTCAGGATAAATATCTCTAAAAGTATATCTAAAAAGTTTATTCAAAATTCTATTATGTATTTTTTTAACTATATAAACTTACACGTCAACAATCTAGTCACCAAACATTGTTTCCAATCTATGTATTGTTGAGGAAACAAAAGAAGAACCAACCATAGAACACGTGGCATATTTGTATGTATTGGTCGACTTTTGGGGGGCCGATTCGCATACAGTATTTGACATCTGGCATTATCTGCACTGCATATTCAGCACAACACATTATACATCTTTGAGCAGGTTATGTGCATGGGTGTGTGCATACAAGCGTTTCCTGGAACACATTTTCAACCAAACAGCAAGAGGAATTCCCAGCTCTTTCTCTGTGAACTGGCGGAAAGCACCTTACACAGAAGTATTCATACCCACAGGGAATGTCGCAACCATAAGAAAGTCATTTCCATTAAAAAACATGCCTGAACAGATTTCTTATAATCACTGAAATTCTGAAACAGTTTTATGAAATACTTATTTCATTTTCTGGAAAGAGAAGACTGGATTTTGTTAGCAGTAGTTCACAGTTCATAACCATGAATCATAAACTGAAACCACCAGTGATGCATTTCATGTTTTCCACTTTTCTAGTTAGTTATTTTTAATTCAAAAGATAATCTGGCACAGGCCCTTTTGTAATACTTCTTGTTTACATTTCTTTCCACCAAAATCATTTGTTCATTTTTCATCACAGTTGCATGCTATTGGCCACTAAAATGGTTTTTGTGCAGTGAAAGCAAACCATTTTTTTAAGAGTTTCTGAAAATTATCTTGTATTTTCTCTGTGCTTATTTGATTACAGATCGTCCTGATCCACCCTTTGATTTGGAGTTGACAGATCATCAGGACAGAAGTGTTCAACTCACATGGATACCAGGCGAGGACAATAACAGCCCTATCACAAGTAGGTTTGCTATACTTATTGAAATGTAGCTTTTACTAAAAAAATAAGTTTTAATTATCTATCTATCTACAGTATTTATATACCGCTTTTCAACAAAAAAGTTCACAAAGCTGTTTACAAAGAAAACTGTAACTGTAGATAGATACTGTAACATAACTGTAGATAGATACTGTAGATAGATAGGTAACTCTCCATTTCATCTTAGAATACTGTATTTACTCAAATCTAACAATCACCCTATTCAGCCGAATTCAGTCTCCAAAACCAGGGTGTGCATTATATTTGATGTCTAATTAGATTTGCGTAAAACAATATTTTGATTATGAGTATTGGATGCACATTAGATTCAATGGTGCATTCAATTCGAGTAAATATAGTACTTTTTCACTATATCTCTGGCAAGTTCTGCCTGTATGGAAGAACATTTTATCCCGTTTCAAAACATGACTAATATTGCTTGATTGGTTGATTCAGATAAATTAATCTATCTATCTATCTACAGTATTTATATACTGCTTTTCAACTAACAAGTTCACAAAGCGGTTTACAAAGAAAATGGAAAAATAATAATAGCTAATTAAAAGCTAATGGGTCCCTGTCCCAAAAGGGCTCACAATCTAAAATGCAAAAAAGAACACCAGCAGAAGCCACTTGAACAGACACTGCTGGGGTGTGTAGGGCCAGTTACTCTCCCCCTGCTAAATAAAAGAGGAACACCCATTTGAAAGAGTGCCTCTTGCTCAGTTAGCAGGGGTCATTTGGATCATTTCATTCTTAAATATTTCTTTTAGGCTTGTTATAAGATAAAATTATGGTTTCTGAAGCAAAACTATTTTCTCTTTATATACAGAATTTGTCATTGAATATGAAGATGCCATGCATGAACCAGGGGTGTGGAACTATCAGACAGAAGTCCCTGGGATTCAGACCAATGTTCAACTAAGGCTGTCACCATATGTTAACTATTCATTTCGGGTAATAGCTATCAATGAGATTGGAAGCAGTCAACCAAGTGAAGCCTCTGAACGATACATGACGAAAGCTGCAAGTAAATGCTATCACTTACTGGTCCCCACTTTTGATAGTATTGAATTATTCAAGAGAAAAAGCATTTACTCAATCTATCTGTATTTAACTTCTAGAGCCAGATGAAAATCCTAGTGGTATTCAAGGTACTGGATCAGAACCTGACAATTTGGTCATCATGTGGGAGGTATGGTTTTACTGTGTTAACATATCAGTTCCATATCAGTTTTGTTAACATATCAATTCCAATCAAGTTCCAACATTTTCAAGACATTTCTTCACTTTCTTTTCTCTTAAAGACACCAACACAAGCCTATGAGGGTTGTCTTCTACAAGTGTTCTTACAAGTTTTACATTTTGAGTACTTTTATGTTTGCATCAAATTCTACAATGTAAGAATTGTTCTCAAAATATAAAACTGTAAAACTCCTGAAGGAGCTTAGCATGCTTGGATATGTCAAAACACGGATAAGTAATCAGGAAAATTACAAAGACAATTTCTGATTAAGAGGGTAGGGATATTTAGATAATTTTTACAACAGGTTTTAATTTGTATGATCCCTTCAGTGTTTCCTGTGCTATTTGTTAAAGAAATCAGTGTTCTCATTGGGTTTTTTCCCCCTCCTTTTAGCCTTTAAAGCGTTTTCAGTCCAATGGTCCAGGGCTTCGATATGAAGTCAGTTGGCGACAAAAAGATGTTGATGATGAATGGACATCAGTTACAGTTGCAAATGTATCAAAATATATTGTGTCTGGTACACCAACTTTTGCTCCGTATGAGATAAAAGTGCAGGCATTAAATGACTGGGGACCTGGACCAGAGCCTATAACTGCAATTGGCTATTCTGGAGAGGACTGTAAGTTTCTGAAACGGATAATTTTTGCAATTGACTTTGATATGAGAATTATGTTTTTATCTATTATTTTTATGTTTGTCTCTGCCAATGTAGCAGTGCCAAAAATGTCACCCTATAGGAGGGGGCAGTTACAGAGAACAACTCTGGATAAGCGAAGAATTGCTCACTTATCTGGTTAAGCCACAGCAATTTGGAGGGAGTCCACCTGTATCTGCCTTAGCTGGTGCAGGCCCTGTGGACACCTGCTATGGCATTGAGTTCAGAAAGGGAGTTAGAATTTGGTGACTACCACAGGCACTGGACCTGTCCTCTTCCTGGACCTGATCTGCACATGCATGCCCACCCTCGCCACCTCATTGCCATATTCCCTTGCCCTATGCCAGCCTCCCACCAACACCTCCCACTACCTCAGCATCTTATCTGGATGGGTGAGGAGCTTCTGATCTTTTGGCACATGTGTGAAGGCTCCAGTCTTCCTACGAGCATCTCTGGAAGCAAGCTGATTTATATAGACTAGAATGTCTTTTAAAACTGGTGCAGACTGCTTTACAGCTGTCAGCAATAATGGAAGAAGCACTGCAGTGATGGCCAGTGAAGGTAGGAGAAATTGTGAAGCTTCCATAATAATAATTATACTGTTTCCCAGTGATGCTTATATACATTCCAAACCCGATTTTAAATGCCAGAACAAATGTTTGAGCATTGCAGTGGGCTTTATTCCTGCATCAAAATGTGGTTAGTCAAAGAGCCGATACTGAGCATGCCCACAAGCAGCAGTGCCCACCCATCAGAAGTCACTGGAGAATTGATGCAGGGAGTGAGAAGAAAGGGGAGTTGGGGGGGTAGGATTTGGACAGAAAGAAAGGGAAGGGAATGTGTTGAGGCCAAGAAGTGAATGGTATTGGCAGCATCTCTGTCAACATCTTGTCACCCTTCCTGGCTTTGATTCCTTGCACCAGCAAAGTAGCCAGCAGAAATCAGAGAAATCCGAAGCACTGTGTGATCACATTTGGGTAGCTCTAACACAATTCTTGCTGCGTTGTCCCTAACAGTACCAATGGTGGCTCCAAGCAATTTGCAGGTACATGTTGTAAACAGCACATTAGCTAAAGTGAGATGGGATCCAGTTCCGCTGAAGTCTGTCCGAGGCCATCTTCGGGGATACAGAGTAAGTTGACCATCAAAGCTTTTTGAAAAGCATTTACTACAACAAAATTATCTTTGTGTGTGGAAACTTCAGTTACATGTTCTCCCTCTGTGGGTGAGTATATATAATAGACAGAGTGCCTCTACCTTTAACAACTGCATAAAAGAGGGAATTGAGACAGATTTAGCTCATCATAGAAGGGTTTAAAAAGTAACACCTGCCTCTGTTGCCTCTTCTATGCAATAATGGTAGAGGTACTCTGTCCTCCTTTCTATATAGTCACCCTGCTCCAAGATAAGAGCTTGCTTTTAGCAGCCAATATTTGGCTGAAGCAGCTATTCTGTCTGCTTGGAGGTTATTAAAGTAACTGCTTGAGCTGTTGTGCCTCACTCAGTGCTGTACCATTAGTTCATTTTTGTCAAAAACAATTTTTAGCCTGACTGATGATATCCTTTACTCTCTCTTCACACTTTCTGAAAAGTATGCAACTAGAATGATTCTGAAAATTAATATAGCATGACTCTGCCTGGAAATTACCGTATATACTCGTGTGTAAGCCGACCCGTGTATAAGCAGAGGCACCTAATTTTACCACAAATACTGGGAAAACTTATTGACCCAAGTATAAGCCGAGGGTGGGAAATGCAGCAACAGCAGGAAAGTGTGGCTGGCCTTGTAGCCTCAGGGCCCAATCCTGGGCATGTCTACTCAGAAGTAGGGCCCAAAAAGAAGTACCTGAGTCTGAGGAGGGGCTTGGCTGCAGTGGGCTCCATGTCTTGCCACCGCGTGCCTCCTCTGCAGCCCGGAGATCCAGTGCCAGCAGCTGGAGAGGCTGGAGAGCCTCTGAGGGCACGTGCTGGAGGTTGCACCCGCCATTTTTCTTAATTTTTTTTACTGACCCACATATAAGCCAAGGTGGGTTTTTGGGCCCAAAAACTAGGCTTATACGTGAGTATATATGGTATTTTATTTTAGTATTTAGAGGCTGCAATCCTAATCCCAAGTTAGGCCAGCATAAGCCCAGGCATAAGTCCCATGCTATCCTGGGAGTGTCACAAAAGTGCTGTAAGACACTTCTGCGCCACTCTTAAGGGGACGATAGGCCAGTGCCCAGACATGCGCTTGCCTTCCTACATCATCACAGGAACAGGAAGACAAATGAGTTGAACCAGCATGGGTTAGGTTTGCACCCTAATAGCCTTACTAAGAATAATCTTAATCTTTCATACTTTTAGTATTCTTTTGTACATTTAGAAAGAACTTTCCAACTTTTCAGCACTGATCAGGTTTCAATTACATTGAGATGTAAAGGGAAAAAACATTCCCTTAACTTGAGGAGGCCTCTGTGAGTGCCCTTCCAAACCAGGATACAGCACATACTCCTCCAACCCAGGATAAAGCACATCCCACATTGGCGTGACTGCTCTAATGCTGGAAAATTGGATAGCATTGGACCTTTGTTGAAACAACAAATTACATGCTAAACTCTTATGACATCTATTTTTTGACTTGTAATAGTGTAAACTTTGATATTTTGCCTCTGACAAGTTTAGTAGATGAATATATGTAATATTCTGCTTTCTAGTTTATCCATATCTGAAATGAGCTTGTTGTCTGCACTGGGACCAGAAAGTTGCTGAACAATACAGCACGAAACCTGGCAGCCGCTTCCAGGTCACACTGGGATGTGACTTGTATCACTGACCACATTTCACACTGTTTCCCAATTGAAGTCTGGTGCAATTTATTTGAAAACGTTTGTGCCTCTTCATTGTCATCTGTTGCATGGCACCAAAGACTGCTAACAACTATGTTGTTATTTTTTAAAGTTATTTTAAAATTATGTTCAATTACTATTTTAAAAATTATTTTTGAACCATAAAAAACAATTAAAAGCAAAATAAAACACAATATTCATTAATTTGATTTATACCCCACCTTTTGAATGCTAAAGCAAATGCCCAAGGCAGCTTACAAATATTTTATCCTTTCTCCTCACAACAACCTGTGAGATAGGTGAGGCTGAGAGTGAGTGACTGGCCCAAGGTCACCTAGGAAGCTTCATGGGCTAAGAGGGAGTTGAACCTGGTTCTTCCAAATTCCGGTCCTTCTCTCTAACCCAGCGTTTCTCAAAGTGGGGGTTGGGACCCCTTTGGGGGTCGCCTAGAGCTTTCCTGGGGGTTGCCTAAAGACGCCTGGTGTAGGGGGCTGGTCAGGTTTGCCAGACCTCCGGCTGTAGCTGCGCGTACACTGGGGCTGACTGACAGCCTCAGGGCCCAATCCTATGCATGCCTACTCTGAAATAAATCCCATTATAGTCAGGGGGGCCTTTACTCCATGTAAATGTGGATGGGATTGCAGCCTCAGGGCCCAGTCCTATGCATGCCTACTCTGAAATAAATCCCATTGTGTTCAATGTGTGCATAGAACACACATTTCATTTGTAACAATGAAAATACATCCTGCGTATTGGATATTTACATTACGATTAATAACAGTAGCAAAATTACAGTAGCAATGAAAGTAGCAACGAAAATAATTTTATGGTTGGGGTCCCCACAACATAAGGAACTTATAAAGGGGTCACAGCGTTAGGAAGATTGAGAACTACTGCTCTAACCACTACACCATCACAACATGATTCAATAAAATAATTCAACAAAATTCAGTGATTCAACATGATTCAATAAAACCACATTGTAGAAAACATCAAGGATGTTAACCGTTCATACCACAGAGCATTCTGAGAAAAGTATTAGATTAATCCAGACTTATTCATTTTAATTTTTAGATTTACTACTGGAAAGTGCAAAGTTTGTCTGGTAAAAGTAAGCGTCATATAGAAAAAAAGATTTTGGCTTTTAGTGGAAACAAGACACATGGTATGTTGCCGGGCCTGGAGCCATATAGCACTTATAAGCTGAATGTTAGAGTGGTTAATGGAAAAGGAGAAGGACCACCAACAGCTGATGAAACATTTAAAACCCCTGAAGGAGGTATGCAATTAGAAAAATATGCGATAGAAATAAGCTATTATTGATTGATTTTATTTGTAAAGCTATTTAGCATTGTGTACATATTTGTAGTGTGACACTTTCACTGATGTCATAATGATTACATCTATAAGTTTATAGATTACATCTATAAGTATCTATAAGTATGATTAAATCTATAAGTATATAGAATCTAAGTATATAGATTACTGAAGAAAGCATAATAAAATTACAGTCCTCAGCATTTTCACTTAGAAGTGACCAATTTCACTGATAAAAAATTTACTTCCACATTACCATGGATAGGGTTGGAATACAAATTGTTATTATAATCACTCTTAAGTTTGTATGGAAAAGGAAGTAAAGTAATTATTATTATCTGATAATTGGAACTTGATTTAATTTCAGCTTCTCATAATATATTTACATACTCTGTATTGTTTCTTTGAAAGTTCCCAGTCCCCCTTCATTCTTCAAGATAACTAATCTGAATCTGGATTCTCTCACTTTGGAGTGGGGCCCACCTTCTCAGCCAAATGGTATTTTGGTAGGATATACACTGAAATTTCAACCAAGTAAGTAAGCATTTTAAACATGTTATGTGTTGAGATATATATTGCCTTTATGCTGAATGATCATTGGGTTCAGTATGTAAATTTGAGCATATTACTTTTTTGAAGATGAGCTTATAAAATTCATTTTAGATGCTGTTACATGGTCTTCATCATGGGTTCTCAAACTCTGGGTCATGGCCCACTTGATGGACCACTTCCAGTTTGCTTCCAAAATACTGCAGGCTGTTCTGAACCTTTGGAGGTAGATAGGAACCCGGAGGACCCTCCCAGAGCTTTTCTTTGGCTCCCTTAGAGTGCAATCCTAAGCATGTCTACTCAGAAGTAAGTCCCATTGTGTTCAATTGTACTTACTCCCAGGAATGGGTGGTTTGGATTACAGCCCTAATCACCACCAGGAGCATTATGAGCCACTGCAGAAGACAAGGCAATGACACTATACATTGGGCTATTCAGCAGCTCATACATCCCCAAAGCCCTAGACCAGTGGCAGGGAACAGGGGTAAATTACCCCAAATGGGGTAAAAATGAAATTACTGTGGGTAATGGACAGTCATGCTTCCGAGACACAGCCGGGCATGCATATGAATCTATAAGTATGCCCAACTGTGTCTCGGCAGTGTGACTGCCCATTACCCCCAGGAATTTCATTTCAGTGCATATAGAATCTATATATAGGTTTTATATGCATGCCTGGCTGTGTGTGTTACAGTACTGTAGTGTACAAGGATCTGACACAGTGTGCTATATTAATAATGTATGATTTCCTTCCTTTCAAATGAAGGGGGTAACGTCAGTGTATCTAAATATATTTTGGGGTAAAAGGTAAAAAAGTTCCGACACCTGCCCTAGACCCAAGTTAGTAGTAATTGCATATGTAGTTCATTATATTAGAGAAAACAAAAATGGTTTGTCTTACTCGAAAGATGAACCATTTTTACAACAAAACTAGACTAAATAAATTGGAAAATAAATGCTGCCAGTGTAATAAATAATTTTGATTTTCTACACTTATACATTCTTACCTTAGATAGTAATTATCTTTTTTTTACTATCCTTTTTTACTCTTTTACATAACAGTTAATAGCACACATGAATTAGGCCGCTTAGAAGAGATCAGTATTCCAGCAAATGAAACCATGTTGATATTAAGCAACTTAAATTACAGCACCCGATACAAGTTTTACTTCTATGCACAAACTTCTGTCGGATCTGGAAGTCAAATAACAGAAGAGGCAGTAACAATAATGGATGAAGGTAAGATGGGTATGTATAAAGATGGTTCTCTTAAATTTGAAAATTTCAAATTTTCTTCTTACAACAAAAGAGAATGTGATTGTTCATCAGGAATAATCAATCTTCTTTTTTAAAAACTGATATTTACTACTTTAAAATGCTCCATGATGATGGTATGATATTTATGTCTAAGAAAAATTGTGCAGTGTTATTTAACAAGAAAGATAACCTGGATTTGAGGAGACTTATATTTGTGCAGGTCACTTCCCAAATGGATGACACAAATATGAGATACTGAATTTGAATGGTATCTCAGAAACCATTTTTAAAACATGTATTCTGGAATGAGCATGGGTGCCTTTCCCCACAGGATGCTCCCTTTCAGCATATCTACACCAAGATACGGGGGTGGATGGGGGTGGGTTGAAAGATAGGAATGGGATCAAAATGTTGTTTAAATATTAAAATATTTTGAATTATTTGAATATTTCTTGTGTGCTCTTATAAGTCTTTATGTGTTTGCCTACATTTTGTTGTCATTGATTATAATATCTAATTTTTTTGGGGTTGAAGACTATAATTTAGGCTGCAATCTTAATTCCATTTAGGCCGGCATAAGCCCGGCATAAGCCATGTGCTGACCTGGGGGTGTGACAAACCCGCACTGCCCCACTCATGGCAGTTAGGCCACTGCACAGGCATATGCCACCACAGAAAGATATGCCAGGTGAGTTAGGCTGGCCTAAATTTGTTAGGATTGCACTCTCAGTTTTTCTTAATCAACTCTAAAACAAATAAGTAAAACTTGCATGAATATTAACATAGTTTGTGGCTTATACAATCATTGTACAAAATAAGTGAACGTTTAGTTACTTATGCCCTGGTACTAATACTTTTTCATTTAACTGCATGCTTCTGTTCTCTAATATAAATGTATAGATTTATACTATATATTGATAAACAAGTTCATTTTGTTGTATCTAATTATATAGTGTCCTTTTTATTTTCCTCCATTACTGCTGGTATTCTGCCACTTGATATTGGGTTCAGGTAAAGGTAAAATAATGCTAAGCACTGATTGCATGGATATTCTTTTTTAGTTTCTGGCATTGAAAGAGTAATAGTGATAAAGAAAATTAGAGTTCATGACATGAAAAACTAATTTGATAAAAAGAAACAAGTCACTGAGCATCTGTGTTTCCTTAATATAGTACATGCCTTAATCCTTCCGAACACAGTAGTGAATAGGCTGTTTACCATGTTTATTATGAATGGAGTGACCATCTGTTGGACAGCCAGGATGTACTGCAATGATGAGCTTCCTCTCCTGTAGTTCAGCCTCTGTCTCAATGGCTATAAGGGCAACAGAATAGCTTATTTGATTAGCAGGGCACAGGACAGCAACTCTGGACTGCTAGGAGTGATGTGGAAAATAACTAAGCCTTACCACCTCTATTCCTGTGGCAGGAACAATGCAACTCCATCTGCCTCTTAGCAACACAGAGATCTCCTGGAGGGTGCCACTAAGATTTAACACGGCACAGTGTAGTAGAAATGCTGTAGAGCCAAGATGCTATTCCAAGTATTGGTTTTTATGTAAATAACAGTTGTTGCTATGTTATGAAGATAGCAAGCTTACCTAGGCACACCTGTCAAGTGTACTTTATGCTCAAAATAGTTTCCTAGATAAACTGAGAAGGATACTCATCTTGGGGTTCAATCCTATCCAACTTTCCAGCAATCATACTAATGGAGCCTGTGAAGGTAGTTCCATTGATGCCCCCCCTCCTCCTCAGAATGACTAAAAATAGCAATGAGAACCGTTTCTGGTTTCACGGTTTAAAAAAAAACCATAAGTTCTTCTGATCACTGTATTTAGTCATTCTGAGGCTTGAATAACTCCTTGGAGGAATCTGCAGGGCTCTGTGCCATCCCACCCATCCCCAGAAGATGGTGTCAGGTTAGTAAGAAACCCTTTTCCATTGCTGCAATCACCCCACCCCTTTAAGGGGCCAAAGAAGAATGCTTTCCTGCCAACCGCTAATCTAGATAATACTATTTGATCATTTTCATATCAATCAAGTAGTAGATTGGATTAATGAATTCTCAGAACAGTCTCTCTGCTTTGGTTGATTATATTCCCTGGTCATGCAGGTATACAGTTTTACCCATTAAAATGGACATTCCTCCATGTAGTGAAGAATATTATTTACTAAATAATCATGGCTGGCAATATTGTTTATTTATCTGAATACATTTATTTATCTTGATTAACTGTCTGGATGTGTAGACCATAAATTGAAACTGAAGGCAGAAATCAGCATTTTCTTAACCCATGTAAAACTGTACTTTTTGAATTTCCCGTTTTTTGCATTTGATACTGACCCATAAGGACTTTCTAAAAAGGCAACTTCTTCAATGTTTGTCCCATGTGGTGACAGGGACCACTAGTTGTGGATTGGGTTCATCCAATCCATGATGGACGTGACATGGGAAACCTGGCTGCCACTGAATTCTAACAATTATATAAGCTGCTACTTTAGGGGGAACAGAAGTTGAAAAGTCCTTCAGAATCAGCCAGACTGGTGTAATATATTTGGTTTACTACTGAAGCTTGAGTTAGTTATAATGAGGTTGTTACATTTGTTTTTAATAGGAGGCAGCCCAGTCCTAACAAGGGCTGATGTAGTGGGGTCAGCAGGGGATGCACTATATCCTGTGCAGATAGAGATTGGAGTGGAGATCAGAAGACATTTGTCACATGCCCCAGGGAAAGTCCAGCCAACACAGTAGGTTTACTTGGCACTACACCTGCTAGCCTGTGGAAGTCTGAACTGAGCTGTGTCAAGCTTTCATGATTGGGGAGAGTTTGGATAGTGCTTGCAATCCAGTCCCATCCAACTCTGAAGACCCAATCTGCCATATACTACTCCTGAGACCCTGCACTGCTCAGAGCAGCTTTTCCATGTCTCAGTATGCAATCCTCTTATACTAGCATAGGTGGGCCAGCACAGGAATAAAGTGCCTTTTGCCCAGTTAGCAAGGGATCTGGATTTTTCCTATATTTTATAAGGTAATGGGTTAAGTTTATATCTGGAGCAAGTGATATTTTGAATAATTTATCAAGAGGACTATTCAAAAGTCTTCATTGTACACTCAGAAATCTCTATTTAATCATAAATGATGCATAGTCATGGTTTTATGGAAATATTTTCTTCTTGTTAAAATAAATGTAGTCTCGACTCTGATTTTATGGAATTTACAATTTTCTTCCTCCCTTCTTTCTTAGTGAGTTTTTGAAAGCTTGTGTTTATAGTTTTGTAATGAAAACTAGGGCTGTAGTGTCTTTTCCCTCTGTCAGTGCAGCAACACTTATGCAGGAAAGGATAGGAGGAGGAGGAAGGGATAGAAGAAGGATTTAGGGGTGTCGGAGCAGAAAGGGAAATTACGTCTGCATGTGCCGGAAAATGTTCCTGGCTAAAATTCTCTACCTCTCACTTTGCCATTTTTAATGGCCACCAAATTTGCTTTCTGAAGTGGTCTTATGGTAAGGACTTGTTTGACATTTGCCTTGTTTGCCTTTTATCAGAATTGGTTATCAATGAATAGATTGTAAATTAGTAGTGGTAGTCTAATAAGAGCAAGAACCTCCTCTGCGGCTTTAAGGAAAAATAGACAAACATGAATCCAGTCCTATGGGTTCTGCACTGTGTGTGATTATTTAGCTCTCTACATGTGTACAGTTCCTCATATTAAGGAATCAGAAAAAAAATAAGAAAACTGATTTTTGCACAGGAAGGAAGGAATTTGCACAAAAAAGGCTTGTTTGGGTTGTGAATATTAAGAACCAAATTACAGCTTCAAATTTGTATGTTAAAGTATGCTAAAGGCAGAGAGAATGGTACAGAGAAAAGTGATATCAAGTTCTCTATAATTTCCCCTTTCTCATGGTTGCATCCTTCTGTCAAAAATGTGCAATTTAGAGGAATAATAAACTTTCATTGGCTTTCCAAATGGAAGCACATTTCATATTGCACATATAGTGAGACCTCATTATTCATAATGGGTTTTGTTCCAGAAATCCCATGGATAACAAGTTCTATGGATGCTGGAGTCCTGGTGGTGACAGAGTTACAACTCAATAGTGATTTACCTGGTGATCATGCTGGGGCCTCTTGAGGTCTCATGGGCCCTACAGCCATTCCATGGGATTCCCTCTAAGACAATAACCTATTCCAGCTAGAAGTTTGATGTTTAGAAAAACTGTAGATACATGAAGATGTGAATGACTATGGCTGTGTTTCTTGAGAGCTGGTAAAAAAATACATAATGTCAAAAATTCCCATTCCCCCTGACGTATTTCTATGACGGCATTGCTTCCAGACTCGAAAGGGAAAATAGACCAGGGTATTTACTTCCCAAGTTACATTATGTTTATTAACTGCATGTTATGATATTAAATGAAATTATGCTGTAGCATCATGCGCTGTTGCTATATAAGGCTATTGGAGCTGCTGTGGGAACCCCTTATGATTCCTATACTGCTGCACTCTAATAGTGCATTATTTCCATTGTTAAATCCCCATGTTCTTTGGAGTGGATAGAGAATGGATGGTGATTATGCTTTTAAGATATAAAACTAAATATGTTACTTTTGTATTTTTACTTTTATTTTGTAATTTGTTCTCAGAAAAGTGTTTTAAGGAAAATTCACATGAATGTTATTTATCTTTGTATTATTTACAAGACTGCACTATGTTTGAAACATTTTTACTATATAAAAATATTTTTACTCTCTGTTTTCTTTTTTCCTGCTTTCTCTGATGAAGGATATTCAGAGAACTCTTTTGAAATCTCTCCTCTCATGCACACTGTATCTTCAACATTTTATAAGGGTATTATTATTTATCTTATCCATATAAAGTGCCATGGAAGCAGAGGAAATCAGATTCCACAAAAAAGAAACTCAGGAAATTAATTGTGGAATGTATAAATATCTGCATGTTGTAGAATTGGATATCTATTTTGGTAATGAGGTGACTTAAGTAGTGATTTCCAGTATTTGTCCTTTTAATTAAACAATCAAATTCATAAATATGCAACCTGATCTCATACCTGTTTAACTGGAAACATACCTCAAAATTAACTGGAAATATACCCTTTAAGTTGAATGTGCTTTAGGTTGCAATCTTAAACACATTTTTTTTCTGGAAGTAAGCCCCATTTAACATATTGGAACTTACTTCAGCATGGACATGCATAGGACTGCGCTGTTAACTATCAGTAAGTGTGCACAGGATTGAATCGTTAGTTATATTTTATAGCATACTAACCTGCTTATTTCCATTTCATGTAAAATGTCTGCTAATCCCATGGTCACTAATTTTCCAGTGCTGCAGATTGGGGCATCCTTCAGGGAATCACCAACTCTTCATTACTGGGCAGGATCTGTTTGCAAAACAAAACACCAAAAGTAGAGGCTTATTACTGATGATATAATTCTGGCATCTCTTATTAGTTTTCTGACAATTAGGCTGCAATCTTAACCTCCAGTTAGACCAGCCTAAGCCCCATAATAAGTCCTTTGCTGACCTGGGGGGGTCTCCAAAATTCTATAAGGCACTTCTGTGCCACTCCTGGGGGAAAGTTAGCCCAGTGCACAGACATGCACTTGCCTCCGTACATCACCACAGGAATGAGTCCACAGACCACCACCACTGACCAATGAGTTGTGTCAGCTTAGGTTAGGATTGCACCCTTTGTTATTTGTCCCACTCACACTTCTGTCTCAGGACATTGGATCATGGAGGATATTAAAACCTGGCCCAACCTTGAAGTGTGGGCAGAAAACATTGATCCAGTGACTCCATCTTCTATCCGTTCAGTTTCCCAGTGATCATTTCCCCAGCTACACTGTGAGGAAACAGGAAAGGTATCTATTTCTCGCCTTCACGGAGTCACTGAGTGCATTCTAGTGCACCCAACATGCTCCTTCCCTGGTTTCAAGAAGGAGTGATAAATTTAGCAGTTACTTTGTCATAGCAATTCAGTCTTCATGTCATTTGGCTGTACCCTTGGAACTTGTCAGTACTTAGAAACGGATGCAATCAACAGTGGTTTGCTTGAATCTGTGAACCAACATGCTATCCTATGCCTACTCAAGACTATTTAAGTACCTTGAGCTCATCCCAGGGCCTCAGTGTCACAGTCCCAGAGAACTTAGATACATGTTTCAAATGGAGTCACCAAAACAATAGAAGGATCTGTCTTTTCTGAATTTGCCAAGTTGTCTAGGTAAATTATTATATTCATTATCACTGTGAAATTTAGCAAGAGATGCTACTATGAAAAGGAAAAACAGACCTTTTCAAGTACAAAAACAAAGCCAGGAGAACTAGATTGAGCAAAAATAGTGATCTGTCCTTTCTTGGGTCTCCCACTTCTCTGCAGCTATTACTTGGGGATGACCTTGGGTTGATCTAGATATGGATCCCTCTGATGAATGAGTGAACCTAAGGGAATGAGGCCTTTCTAGTGCACATTTCACAATTGGGTCTCTTAATGGGACATTCTTCCACTCTTACCGAGCAAAAAATGGATCAATGGTTGTATGGATTCATTTGGGCAGCATGTTGGCAAATGAATCCATACAACCATTGATCCAATTTCCCATCTATCTGAGATCATGCTATCTTCTTTCGTCCAAACTTCACTAAGGGAGTAGGACAAACTTCATTAAAAGAGTAGGCAATCTGAAGAACAACCAGGGCTTTAAAATGCAAGAGTTAACTGTTGGCATCCTTTTATCAACAGTTTGTGGGGTCAAACATGTAACATCACAATTAATAGGGAGATACAAGATCTAAGCTCTAAGATCCTCTTTCCTAAGATCTAACAAGATAAACCTCAGACACTGCTCAGTGGTATTTGTGATTCACTAGCAGTATAACACGTTTGTAAAGTAATCACTCATGGAATGTATGTGTAAGCCTTCAAACTTGAGATCAATACATTTCTTTTCTATACATTATTTCACTGTTGCTTTTCAGCTTATAAATGATTTTGAATTATTTGGAATATAATGTTGGCAACCAAGCCTTGTTGCCCATGGGATATATTTCTTTTCTCCATCCCTGAACTTTAAAATGTATACCCTGCCCTATCAGTACTAGAGAAAAGGAAATTTTGACTTACAATGAATTCTCATTCTCAGTGATTCCAGGGTGGAACAGCATATCATATGCACACACATGCCCAAAAAGAGAGAATACATTAGCAATGAGCCTCAGTAAAGTTTTGGGAGGTATAGACACATTTTATTAGGGGATTTGATTTTTCTCTGATGGGATGACCTTTCCTGAATCACTGAACGTTTGTTAACTGCAATGTTTTCAAGAATTATAGGTTAGTACTGTTTGAAGCCTGGATCTTGTCCAGGCTTGAGGCTCAGTTTGGGACATAAGGTAAATCCTCAGTCTGAAACCCAAGGGAAACTTTCCCCTTGATGGTATTTACAAGTGGACCATGCCTACTGTGCCTCCTACATCAAGTAGGAGGTACTTTCCTTTAACTGAAGATTTGCCCCACTCTGAAGCATTGCAGATAAGTCACGGTAAGTCCAATTTCTCTTTTTACATAAACAAAACAATCATTTATGACATAAGATGCAGATGAATTAAGTGGTTAAAATTGTGCATTTTGTTCTATTCATTCACCCTTTCATATTTTGCTCTATTTTTCTTGTATATTCAGTGCAACGAATGTTTCCCAGGATCAAAAATGTTACGGCATCTGCTGCTGAAACCTATGCCAATATCAGTTGGGAGTATGAGGGTCCCATTCATGAGAACGTTTATGTTGAATATGGTGTGGCAGGCAGTAAGAGGACATTTCATTGAATTCTTCTAAATGCTGTAATATACTTCAAAATATTTTAATAATAGAAAATGGCCCATAGTAACGTAGCTTAAAAAAATTGTTTTCAAAAACTGTGACAAATGTTTCATGAGAGTTATATTTAAGCAATATACATATTAACCTCTATGTGTTGCTTAATAGTAAAAAAATTTAACTATGACCTCTTATTTTAGTTTGGGACATTATCAACAATCTAGATTGGGACATTATTACTTAGTAATGCAGTGTTAAAATAACACTAGAGATAGCTGCAGGTGCATTCTCCTTTCTAAGGAGCTGTGTTCACAGAGTCCATCTAAAACACAAATGCTTTACAGCATATTTTCCACATACAGTGAAAGTGGTGCAAACTCAGGATTGGGTTCTCAATCTTAGTATCCAACACTACTACAGTACCACTACAAAGTGAAGGCAGTGTAATTCTGTATGATAAAGATTTCATGAACAATAAAGTTTGGACAAAACTATTTGTTCTGGAAAGTTATGGAAAGTGATTTTCAACCAGTGTGCTGTGGCACGCTGGTGTTCCATGGATAGTCCTCAGGCATGCAACAGGAATTTGGGGGATTGATATTCATTAATAGGAAAATTAAGGGAATTGAACAGTCTGGTGTACCTTTTCAATGGTAAAAACAATTGATGGTATGCCTTGACAATTTCAGTGCCTTGTTAAGTGTGCTGTGAGATGGAAAAGGTTAAAAATCATTGGTCTAAACTAAAGCATGGATATTTTTTCAACCATTTCAGCTCACAGCACACTGAGAAGACACTAAAATTGTCAAGCTACATCACTAATTTTATGACTATTGACAAGGTGCAGACTAGAATCCCCCAATTGCCTCCAAATGACCCTCCCCAAACTTGCATAGCATACCTGCAGGCCACTGCATACTGATTGAAAATGGTAGAGTAAAATGCTTTCTATCAAAAAATCTACATCATATTTAACCTCTGAGGTTACTAGCTGTTACAGTAGAACATGTCCATCCTTACCCTTTGAAGAAGGATACTAGTCCCTGTCAATGCTGAATTTAGAGCAACCCTTGTGGTTTGATGAAGTAGATAGGTTTTCCAAAATTGATTGAAAATGAATGCTTGGATTGCAGTTTATCTAGTATTGTTTGTTGAGGAAATAATAGCAAAGTAATTTTGAGAAGAAAATCTGAGCTTTAGTCAAATAATAGTAAGGAAGTTTGAATGTGTGAATTTAAATGCTCCAATGTGTTATGTTCCTAAAAATTTTGTAGGCAAAGAAGAATTGAAAAAAGAAAATATAAGTGGTTCCCGGAGCTTCTTTGTGTTAAAGGGATTAACGCCAGGAACATCATATAAAGTCCGGGTTGGTGCAGAGGGTCTTTCTGATTTTAAAAGTTCAGAGGCTGTATTTGAGACAGGTCCAGGTGAGGCACACCATACCAATTCTGCCTTGCATTCAGAATTGTGATGTGTTAAGTGCTGACACTTTGAGCTACTAAGTACTGTGTTGCATCTAAGTACTATGTTGCAATTTCTTTGTTCCTCTTCTGTAGAGTTAAAATGTGTGTTTCATAGTCACACAGCATGTTTTTTGTATGCTTCATGGATATCATATTCATCTCCGTTATCTTACTTTAAGAAAATATACTCTTCTTATGCCTCTTTTGGGGCTGTTATGTATGCTTTCTGTTGGACTGTGCTTCATTCTGAACCATAAATACTCTTCAAGAATAATGATGTTTCAGTACATCAGACCAGTTTGTTACAGGAATTTCTTCTAACTTCAGGATTAAGTTAATATTTCCAAAATTTGTTTTTCTATTTTGCTGAAAGTACCAGAATATGAACCATTATTATGAACAAATGCCTATAGTATTTGGAATATTTTTTTACAGAATGTTCTGTAAAAAGTAAGAGATGGAAACTCTGTTAGTTTGTCTGAAATAATGCGGGCTAATTTAAAACACAGATTTAGTTGAAAACTTATAGGTGTCATATTGAACTGTGCTCCCTTAGTAATGTCACTGAGAGCACAAGCCTAACCATGTCTACTCAAAGGTAAGCCCCATTGTCTCAATGGGTCTTACTCCTGGGAAAGTTTAGGATTGCAGTCTTAGCCTAATGCTGTATACTTTTGTTCATAGGCTCCATTTATTAGATTGCAGTACAGTTTATAGAAAAGGAAATGCTTAAAGGATAAGTTTTGTTTTTACAAGAAGAAATACTGGTACAAAAAATTAAACATTTGATATACAGTAGCTGGAAATTTAAAAGAATATGCTCTGGCAAATCCAAGATTATCTGTAAATAGAAATGAAGCAAATTGCTCTTCTTGGGTGTGCAAAAAAAAAGAGAGAATTGTGACATGAGAAAAAATCCCTGCATTCAGCGCATAGCGCTGTCAGTGTTGATGGGATCAATCGGCTATGGGTTAAAATTGATTGCAGGCATGCACTTCCACCTCTTCCCCAATAAGTATTCAGTACTGCCAAGCTGACACCTCATTATTTGGTGGAGGAACCAGAACCTGCTTAGCCCAGGAGTATATCTAAACTGGAAGTCATAATATTTTGTTTCATTACAAATTTATAAATTTATTGCCATTACACTATAACTTCTAGAAAATTCACAGTTATAGAAAAGTGCTCAAAATACGATTGTCAGTAATCACTTGACTGCATTTAAGTTTCAGTTTCACTTCATTTGATAGAGTGGTCTGGAATTTACTTGCCAAACTGCTGTATTCCCTAAAATAAATAGTTCAGCAGCACTTTATGGTGATTGCAAAGCTGAAGGAATTTTAATAGCCATATTTTTCATGCAGAACCCAGGAAAGCCTTAGAGATACCATTTGGCCTTTTAGTGACTCTTATTTCTGCAGAAGTCAATATATCCCCTTCCTTCTTTACTATGGGTGGAAATGGGATGAATTTCACAGGTAAATGTATAAATCTGAAATTGGATACCAGTTATCAACAGAATATCTGATTTCATTGGGACTAGACTAGATGGATTATTCATGATTGTGACTCTGAGCTTTCTGCTGAATGACTAGTGGTCTTCAAAGTGGAAATTCTAACCTTAATATAAAAGTGACAATGATTATTTTGTTTAAAATGTTAGTTCTGTATTTGTTTTCAAACCAGACCTTCTTACTTTTGTATCATCTGTTATGTTGATGTTATTGTTGGACTTTGGCAAAAAGGAATCATAAAGTCTTCAGCTGTCTTTAGGAGAAGCACGCTTTCATTTCAGGGGGTGTTGTGAAAAGCTGGGGGTACCCATCTTGGAATCTGGCACTGGGCACATTTAATGTCACTTCCAGCCATTTCATCACTTCCAGGGGTCCTGGACAAATTGTCATTCTCAGAAGGGGTCCTGGGCTGAAATGCTCGAACACCATTAATCTAGACTGTAGCTATGCTTTTCATCAATGATTCCCAAACTTACTATTGTCACAGTGCCCTTTGTGGCTACGTCATTTTCCTGGCTATCCTGGTCACTACCATCTTGGATCATGTGAAATCTCTCACAATTCTCACATGATCCTAAATGGCTTCATAGGAGAACCAAGAAGATTCTCCTAGGGACAGTCGTTGGTGTTCCTTTGAGTTCATTGCAGTGCCATCTGATTCCACAGCAACAGAGTTTGGGAACAAGTGCCAAACAGCCAGGCAGCAGTATGTGGCTTGCAACCAATAAAGGATGTGCATAGAATATGCATAGCATAGCATTCAATATATTGGGCTATTGGGACTGTACATACCAAATCCTAAAAGGTTGCTAAGGCTCAAGATTCTTCCAGAGGATGTGAGGGATTACGTTAAGTCCCTACCAGTATCCGGATGGATACTGTTTTGATGGAATTTCAGAATCTGGCCATGATATCCATCTTGGAAGAAATATGTGAGCAGCATGAATATTTATGAAGAAATGAACATCAGGACCTCTGATCTGTGAACTCCACTCGTGTTCACCATTGTTCAGTATTTATAATATCAGTAATATCTGTCACTGTGACAAAAATGTAATCATTAATTTGATTTCTGTAAGTTCAGCTGAAAATATTATTGAATTCTATGTCATAATTAAGCATCTAAATTCTTGATTAATAATAATGAAAATAGAAAATATAATGGGCTAAAAGAAGAATAAAATGATGCCATGATGTAAGAAGAAAGAACAGATAATTGAATTCAGTTTCATAAATCACATTCTATGCCATCTAAAAAAATTTCTATCCAACATTTTCATAAGACTTTTTTTTGTAGTGGGACAGGTTTTTTTCTGATTCACTTATATTAGCAGCTTTGGTATTCTCCAGAGAAAACAAGAATTAGCTTGAATCAAGTCATTTGTGTAGTACAAGTACAAAATTTGGTGTCTTTTTAAAACACAATATCAGGTTTTAGAAACCTATACTCCTTTATCAGGATATACAGTGATACAAAGAATACCAGAAGCTGCCTAAGTAAGTTATCATCTTTCCTTGTCCAATTTTTGGCATGTTTTATGCATGAGTTGTTTTGTTTAGCTGACATGATACTTCACAATGTGTTTGAATATTAAATGTATATGTCCTCCTCTAATGTTTGACACTAAATTTTTTTAACTTGTCATAACTGCATGTTGTAAAATCCCAGGTACCTCTAACCCTAATAGAAAGGTGACAACCATTATTTTGTTTAAAATGCTAATGTTGTATTCCTTTAAAAACATGATCTTCTTACCTTTATATTATCTGTTATGTGGATGTAATTACTGGAATTTGGCAAAAAAGGAATCAAAAAGTCTTCAGCCATCTTTAGGAGAAGCACACTTTCATCTTTCATAATCACAGTACATGAACCCAGTAAACTTTGAAAAAGACAAAATGCTACATCTGTATTGGAAATTGTACTTAATTTTGCTTTTCAAGGGGTGATGCCTTCCGGGTGTATCATATCCCAATAGGTGAATATTGACAATCTGATTGTCTAAAAATATTCAAGTGTGAAGCCAGGCTTGGAGGGAATGGGCGTGGGGAGAGAAGTCTTGCTCTGGGTTATATCCAATTATGCTGGACATATGTCCATAGTGCAATGGTTCCCAAACATAGAGCAATAGTTCTCATCAATCAAGGGAGCCATTGGCTTCTGCTTCCCATTCGGACTATAATCCTGTACACCAGTGGTTCTCCAACTTTTAGGGAGATTTACTCCCTAACTTTTTGGGATGGACAAGGACAGTGACACAATCCCCAGGTTCACATTGCTAAGGGAGCATGAAGGGGTTGTTTTCACTTTCATTCACGTTGGGCTACAATAGTCTCCAAGAGATGCAGGGAGCCCCACACAACCCTCTGCAGGGATCCCCTAGGCTTGGGATGTTCAAACAGAGCAATCATGGAAGATGCTCTGTTTTCCAGAAGGTGCTTTGCAATCCCATTGATTGCACATTCTTTCTTCACATATGTATGGATTCATGCTTTTTCTTCAAAAAAATTTGTATAAAAATATTGGCTGCTGCCATTTCATACTGAACAGCAAAACAGATCAATAAAATAGAATAAAGTGTAAACTACAAACATTTAAAGCGTGCTTAATACCAAATGTAGACATTTCAGTAAATATTGGAAAGTTTTTCCAAATCTAGTCAAAGATAAAATATTTTCAGAAATTATGTCAGATATCAGTTCTTTTTATGTATAGTGCAATTTTTTAAATGCATTATTACAGAATTATTATGAATTCTAACCTATAGTGCAATGATTGTTCCATACACTAATTTATCTTTTTCACTTCCTAGCAAAGGCAAGTCGGCAGGTTGACATTGCTACTCAAGGATGGTTCATTGGTCTTATGTGTGCAGTTGCTCTTCTCATCTTAATTTTGCTGATAGTTTGTTTCATAAGGCGAAATAAAGGTGGAAAATATCCAGGTATGAGTTATATCAGTAGTATTGAAATTTCTAATTCTATTTAAATTTACAACCAATCCTATAGGCCAGTTATGCTGACATACTACTAGATTTGCAGGAACCCTGCATCCCACATGCTGGCCCAGGATATGATTGAATTATTAATATCCAGTTTTTGGCCAAGTTCCTGAGTGCTTCTTCATGTTGCTTTAGAACTTTTTAAGAAAGATTTTAAAGAGTTTTTTTAGAATGATTTTGGATTTTTTTCTCCCTGTGTGTGTCTCCCTATATCACCATAGGAACAGGAAAACTGGCCTGGGTTAGGTTTGCGCCTATATTTATATTATTTTATTTAAATACAAATTTTGTATGTTTTAGTGAAAGAAAAAGAAGACGCTCATGGTGATCCAGAAATTCAGCCAATGAAAGATGATGATGGGACGCTTGGTGAATATAGGTAAGCAATTTCATTAGGTCTTATTGATCCTATTAGCTTAAAGTCTTATTGATCCTATCAGCTTAAGAGTTGAAGATAACCACCCAGTTTTAAAATTTGTTGCACTTAACTCAGAAGCATCTAAAGTTGGATATATTGGCAGTGTACTATCAAACATGATGTCATACCAACATTAAATATGTTGATGTTACAGGTAAATATGTTGATGTAGGCCCATGGCTCCATTGCCTCTGTAAGTCCATTTGCAGACGATGATATCAAAATATCTAGTCATATAATATAATCAAATCATTAACTTGATTTCACTTTTTAAAATGACATGAATATGATACATTTGACAAGGTATCTCATAACATAGCGTCTGCATCAATAGAAGTGATGCAGCCTTGCCTCCTGTCTTTATTGGTATTGGTCTTTATTGGCATTTAACCCTTGTGGATCACTTTATATGTGGTAAATCTTTAGTACCATACATTTTGATCAGTCAGAAACATAAAACAAGATCCAAACTGCAGTATCAAAATTGCGAAGATTTGGATCTACTTTTTTTTGCCTCATTCTTATCTTTGGTATACTTGCTTCTTCAATGTTCACTATGATTTTTGGGTTATGTTCTGCATGTGTAATTTCCCCCCTTATAATTTAATGTTTCTGCCTTATTCCTTTAATAGCAGGAATAAAGCACAGTATGTAAATGTCTCAAGTTAAATCCAGGCTTGGTAATACAAATATCACTGACTTCATTGGTACTCAAATTTTACTTATTTGCCTTGGTAGTGCAATAAATCCTATACAGGAAATTCCAGATAACTCATTTGATGATAGCAAAAATCCAAAATACGAGATTGTGTGCACAGGCGCAAAACCAGTTACTGAGTAAAATTCAGACAAGGAACAAAACCCATAATGTAATTCAGTTGATAAGAAATAGAAATAGAGCATGGTTTAAGTCTAATTGTAGTTTTACTTTCTGTCTTTACTTCAGAGCCTTATTAAAAAGCCTTGCCTCACTTGCTCTTCAAAATAGTGAATTTGTAATAGTAGGAATATGCAATATTTCAAAGAAATTTTATTGTTTTAATCCAGTGTATTGGGTTTAAACAAGAAGGGATTGTTTCCTTAAAAATGTTAGTACTTTGTTTTGTTATCATATTGTGTTATATCTGAACATGTATTTAGTTCTGTGTAGTATCATTTTAAAAACTTATTTTGCTAAGTTTAAAATTTATTTTAACTTATTTAAAAACTTATTTCTTTTGTAATTTTCTGTAGTAATTTAAATGTTCTCTTTTCAAATGAATTCAGTGTATTTTTTATCTTTTTTGTATCTGTAGAAAATTTGATATTTCCTTTCCCTACAATAAGCTGTTTATATTTATAGTATATAATTTTGATCGTCAAAGAGTAGCTCCTATGGTTTTTTCCCCCTGTGGCCTTTTCAATGTGAAACATTTTGAAGGTGATGTTTTTTATGTTTTCATGTTAATAATTGAGAAAAGTTTTGGGCTAGTTTACATTGGTCTTGCCCAATCAAATGGTGACAAACTGGTTCACTTAGGAGATTATTTGAATGCTAACCATATTATGCTTTTCTCTTTCTGGACTACTTAACAGTCATACAGAATTGTGCCAGTTCTGTGAATTTTTGTGAGTTGACAGCTCAGTTTTAGATGAGTTAATCAAATATGATACCATGTGGGACCAAGATCTCAGTACATACTAGCATGCTATTATGTTACATCATCTATTTCACTGTCAGTTTGTGTGGTTAAGTAAATAACTGTACCAACATCAATAACTGAAGCATTAAAAAAGACACTATTTGATAAGGAATTTGATAATTCCTGTGCAATACTGGCTGCAATCCTAACCCCTACTCCCATGCTGGACTTAGGGTGTCACAAACGTAACATAAGGCACCATTCCTGGGGAATTAGGCCAGTGAACAGACATGCACCAGCCTCCCCACACCACCATGGAAATGGGGAATGGGTGAGTTGTGCTGGCCTAAATTGGTTAGGATTGAGCCCTTAGTGCACAATCCCACACACAGCTATGCCAGTGTGCTGGAAAGTTGGTTAGGATTGCATCCTCATTGCAATAGGATAGCCCCTTTATTACTTTAGGCACAGGGTAGATGCAAATATTAAAATCTTGGAAGAGTTTTGCAACCTTTGTGCAGCTCAGCACTGTTACAGTCAGTCCTTTCTTTTATTCATTGTGCCCCACACAGTTCTGAGGCAAAATCTTTGAAGGAAACATTAGTTTTCTCCAAATTTTCAAAAAGGTCCAAGTAGTTTGAACTTTTTCCCATCACTTCAGGTCCATGTCACCATGGACAGTAAAGAAAGTGGACCAAGGAAGAAAATGTAGCGATGTCACCAAATTTCCTGAAGCAGACCCTGTCTTTACCAAAGCAGTGTCTGTGTTGTCTCAAAGATCCAAGTTATCCAGAAGGTCAGGAGAACAATCCACAAGCATCAGATCAGAGACATCCTATAGGGGAGTCAAGCACTCCTCAGAGCGTTCAGAGGTTAATTCCATCACCCCTTCACTCTTTCGGAGGAAAAAGATATCAACTGAATGTCAATATGAGAGTGTTTCTAGACATTGCACTTTGCAACAACTGGATGAAAAGTCAGAGTCTCAGGTAGGGAAGCATTGCTCATTTCAGCCAAGGTTCACAATAAGACTAAGCCCAGATTCAGAAGACAACCACAAGTCCCTTATCAAGAAGGTAAGGCCTTCTTCTACAGCTACTTCTAGTAGTAGCACTACTACTACTAACTCAAATGCACTAATGAGCTCTTTCGTGTTGCCTGAAATTAATAGTACTATATTGAAGGATGTGTCCAATAGTACTGTGGCTTCTACTACAGAGGCTGGACTTTCTTCTGTAATGAATCCTGAGGGAATGTGCACAGCAGTTGCAGTGGTACCTCCTGAATCAACTAGGCAGGAGCCCCAGGTGTCAATATCCGAAGCTGCAAATAGTTTGAAAGAGTTGGCAGCTCCTACAATTAAGGAGCCTAAGCATTGTAGGTGCTTGGAGGATGCGTCACCTGTTGGGAATAGAAAAACATCCTTTGTTTCCACATTGGAAGTAGGCTCCACAGCTGTGAGCCTGTTCGCAAATTTAAAGTAGAGGATCAAGATTTCTTATTTAGGCATATTCAGAAGGAACTGAGGTTCAACTCCTACAAATCTACAGACACCTCAGAAGAAGAAAAGTCTGATAAAGTCCTTCCTCTGCATTCAGGTGTTCAAAAACTAATCCACAGAATCTGGAATAACCCCAATGTGAAACATGTAGCTCCAGCCATTTTGCAAGAACTCTATCCTCTTCCACTGGAGCAGCCCTCTTTATGGTATACTATACCCAAGGTTGATCCTGCAGTAGTCACTGGAAATGCTAATTCATTCATCTCTAGCATGGAGGATCCAGTTCCCAAAAATCCAATTGATAGAAAGGCTGAGGCTGCAATCAAGAGAGCATTCAAGTTAGCTGCATCCCAGCTTCGAGTCTCCCTGTATTCTGCCTCTGCTGCTAGAGCTTTATTAACCTGGCTGGAACGGGGGCCAAGAAAAGGGAGAAAGACATTGACCTCATCTTCAAGCAAAAGGAAGACACATATGCTATGTAGAACAGCAGCTAATTTTATCCATGATGCTGCCCAGGATTCACTCAGACTCACAACAAAAATCATGGCATGTCTTACAGTAGCCAGGAGAGCCATCTGGTTACGTAATTGGCCCTTAGAACTACACATGAAGGATCAACTCTTATCTTTACCATATTGTGGTGGGATTTTATTTGGAGACTGCTTGGAACACCTTTGCAAGGATTATGTCCAACAAAAGAGATCCTTCTGTCAGTTGAAAAGGAAAAAATACTGTTCCAGCTCTTTTCACAAGTGCCCTCATCACTGTCACACATTTTGCAAGCTTCCCACTAGGTTGAAAAGAGGAAAGGTTTTGCAGTCCTTTCATGTGAATCATGTGAAAGGGTATGGCATTCAAAGACATTATAAAAGTAGGAAGGGAAGACTTCTAACTTGACAAAGACAAGCAAAATAGATGACATGTTCAATTAGTTTCAAAGAAAACAGATTCTACAATAGGTGCAAGAAACTGTCATCCTGACACATTTTAAGTACAGGATAGATTTAATGAACTTTTCTTTCTTAATTACTTCCTTTCACTTAAAAAAAATGTTTGCCCAGCCATGTAATTTGTTATTCATTTTGTACCAAAAAAAATGCTCTGTCAAAGGAATACAGAAATCTATAAGGGAATCATATTTATGCCTTGGGTGAACCCATATAGAAAGGCAGGATATAAATTAATAAGGCAAACACCACAATCCTAGGCATTTCTAGGATGCGCTTCTACCTTGGGTGCCCTTTGGAGGAGAAAAGCAGAATATAAACAAATATGCAGATCAGACCCATTGAATTTCTCCCAGGTAAATGTAAATAGGATTTCAACCTAAGCTGTATATCAGGGATGGACAAACTGGGGGCTCAGGAGCCACTTTTGGCCCTTTGACATGTAATATAAGGCTCTTGGAAACAGGTTGGCTGAGCTCATTTTTGCATTAAAATTAAAATAAAAGATAAATAAGAATTTTTTAACCTTCATAATTATTTACTGGACATAAATGGAGAGTGCACTGGATTGAAACATACGTTTAGTGTTCATGGTGAGAAAATCTATTTAACAATTTAAATACTTAAACAACGCAGCTCTCAAATATCTGAAATTCATTCTGCATGGCTTTTTCGTTAACAGTGCAGTCATAATTTATGACATAGAGAATGGTCTAACTATGGCAGCCTAAAGTAGGCCATATCTAGTGCTGAAACTTAGGCCAAATCCACAGGGAAAGAGGCCTCTAGGCTGGCCTAACTGCTGCTGAGGAGGCAGCAGCACAAGTCTGCTATTCCAGGCATGCTCGCCGGGGACCAAGTGGCACCTGGGGAGGGTTTGCTCCCGAGGAGACCTACATCAAATCACACTGAACAAGGAACAGCTGTGGTGCCTGCATCCTGCCTGCCATATTAGGAAGCCCATAATACAGTCCCTGACAACCAGTCACAGCTGCAGCATGATGGAAAGAAGGACATGATTGTCTGGATTTACTGTCTGGATCATTTAAGAATTCCGCCCTATGAAACTTTGGTCATCCCTGCTATATAGATAATTTCAGGTGGACCTAGCAAGATTTACAAGAAGTACATTTGCTGCAGCCATAACTATTTGACCCAAACAGTTTGGTTTAGTTAGAATAAATATAATAGAACTTCAGTACTATTTGACCAATATTACCATTAGAAATATTCTTCTCATATGGTCGGTCAAGCGAATTTATGTCATTTCTCCTCAAATGTTTGTTTCATTGATATGAAAATTGCTACAGAATGGCACCTTTCTATGCTGCTGCTGTAATTCATTGTTTTTCTAACACACTACTTCTGAGAGACATTATTTTCTCTTGGATATTTTTATTTATCTAGGTGAGCGTTCATTACCATGATTTTATTCCTGCCCACTAAAGGTCTTCAACGCACATACATTCAATGCCCAATCCTACTCCCCACTGTTATCTTCAATACACAAAGGAATCATCAATATATTGAGAATATATTACTACTATTTTGAATGTCTATTTTTCTGCTTTAAAAAGCATGTATCATATTTAATTTGTGCTTTCAGACCCACCAGCCCAAAATGCCTTCCCTTGCATAGAATTTGCATTAATTTGCATAGGATGTGCTTTCAGACCCACCAGCCCAAAATGCCTTCCCTTGCATTAATTTATTCTTGCAGGTTCCACTGCAGAAAGGATTAATTGTGTCCATTGAAAATAATACTATTTATATTTTAAGTTATTTTGCATGTCATCCATGGAAGAATTTATTGGGTTTTGTTGGCTGTTGAACTGCATAACAGGCACAAAACAAAAAACCATCTTCTACAATTTGCCTGATTATTGCATCTGCTTGTCCCAGAAGTTAAAAGCTTAGCAGGTAATAAAATGTCATAATGATGAAGTTCACTATGAATTTGTAAAACATTTTGATCCATTTCATTCATCATACTATAGATATTTTAGATATTATTTATCTTCAGCTTAGTTATATACCCTTTAATATCTTCTTAGTTATATACCCTTTAATATCTTCCTCACTTTATCTTGTACCTCATCAATCACCTTTCAGTTTGCTATTTGTCCCAGAAAACCTCAGGACATAAAAGAAAAATCTTCTTTAAAAAAAAGATCATAATTTAACTAGAATTTCCATAATACATTTTAAAACGTGCATAGACTTCTAATGTGAAATAAACTTTCATTAAATAAAGTTTCATTTCTTAATTACTTATTAAAACTGGGTTTACATTTTAGTTTTACATACTTAAGACAGCAAGTACTGATTGATTCAGCTCTTGAGATCCCCTCGTCTCTTAAAAAGTATATATATTCCGAAATCTGGTATTTTCTTTGTAGTTATTCTAAATGCTAATGACAGTGGTATGCATAAAAAGTGTATCATGTCTTCTTGTCTGTCAACTTGTTGGTTTTTATTTCAGAAGTTTTACTGCATATTTACCAATAAAGAAAAAAAGTTTTAAACGAAGAAAATATTTATAGGTCTGTAAATATGTACAGCTTGCAGCTGTCTTTGGAATAGTTTCTAGAACCAGTGATAACAGTGAACATTTACTATACTATGTTAAATTATTAAATTATTTACTGTACTATGTTAATTAGAAGTGTTTTGCACTTCTAAAGTGTACCTAGGAGACATTTTTCCTTCCCTAATTTTTTTTAATATGTATTAACATATCCTAGATTCACATAGGTTCTGAAATTTTAGAAACCTGATCATCTTGAAGTACAGAAAATTCATTTGTTTTCTGCAACATACAAACTATACAGTAGAATAATAGGATAGAATGAGAATATCAGAATTTTTCTTCATTACTGGTAGGAATTTGAGTCACAATGGTCAAAGTAAACTGTTGTATTCAGTTATATCATCCTTTATATTGAATACTCGATAAGCATACCGTACTTAACCACAATAAGCAATATGGATTTACTTGTCATGCCTGCATGTATTATGTGATATTCCTATTTCTGTCTGTGTTTTAGTCAAAGTATTTCATAGTTCTGTCATCTATCAAGTTTGAACCATAAACAGTTAGGATTTCCTAATGGAATTTTGTCATGGATTCAGTACCTCTGAATATGTGCGTTTCTTGTCCTCTGTTTGAAGAAATGTTTGACAAGGACAAAAAAAGTTCTCCTGATCATATGTCTGTCCATTAATGGGACTTATTGTCAGATCAATTCATAAAGACTGTAGGCTGTTAGATGATGATCTTCACATTACTTCAGTGTTGTGGAAGCTTCAGTAGCACTGTTTCATCCTGTGCCATCAGAATAATGTTGGAAACCTGCATCCCAGTGTGATAAAGGGTTTCTCATATTCCAGCTGCAGAAGAGAGACTGGCTATATGGTTATAATAGAATGTATTCTAATCTAGAATGAATTACAGATAGACCGTCTTTACCTGTCAGTTTGGAACCCACAGAATTGACCCAAACCTAAGTTGAAGGCCTCTCCTGATTTCCTGGATGTGACCAGAGTTATCCAGAGTTCCTGGATGTGACCAAAGTCATCCAGGAGACTTCCTGAGACCAGCAGAAAAACACTTCTGGGAGTGTTGGAAAGGCACTTTTGGTTTTTCCAAAAACTGTGAATGTCTTTACAGCACTTCTGTGTGTGGCCTTTCCATGCTTCTTAACACCTCTAGATGCAACTGAAGAATATCTCCTTTCACCACCAAATGTCTATTGACCCAAACTTACAAATTCACTTATCCACAGATTTCTGTATCTTGATTTCTGTATTCTATATCCACGGATTTTTGAATTTCCTGAAGTAGAGTTCCTCTTAGGCTGCAGTCCTATGCATACTTTGCTGGGAGTAGACCCCATTGTCTAGAATTGCCCCATTCACTAGGAAACCCCACTGACCATTCAGAAGTCCATTATTTCTGAATAGACATGCATAGCACTACCTGTCTTTTAAAAGTCCCTCTTCTATGTATACAGACAAGGAAATCTCAGCAAACGTAGTGTTTCATACAGATGTGAACTAGATTTAAAATGAGCTAGGTCATTTTATGTGACAAATTTAGTTTGTGACAAATAAATCATTATCCTGATTCATACAATGATTCCAGTTTAATCCACTTTTGCTCAAGATGGCAACTACATATTCAGTTTTATTTGATACAATGCAGTGCTCGTAATTAAAAAAAAAAAAGTTCCAGAAACTCTTAGGAAGTTTCACTCTTAATGAGCAACTTGTTTCCCCTTTTGCCCTACCCTGTTCTTGAGATAGAAGACATCTTCACGACACAACTCTTTCAGGTGGCTTTGAATATTCAAGGCTCCCTGGAGAAAATCATGTTGTCCCTACATCAAAATGATTTTCAGTTTCCTTTTAAGGTGTCAAAAGGGAAAAATCCTATTTTTGGATTTAATTTTTGCATAAGTTGTAACTGTGCGCACACACACATGCACACTCTGCAGTGCCAACCTCCTTGCAGGTACAAGGTTGTGTAAATCTGCAGTTTTGCTTTTTTTGTTTTTTAATTATACAGACATTAGAATCTGCATCCTTACTAGCATATAGAAAAATCACAGTATGCAACCAACCATGTAAGTATTTTTTCATTATTTAGATTATAAATATGAATATGTTTGTAAAATAAATCTTTAAAAAAAAGAAACAAGAGTGGAAAAAAATCTGATAAATTTATTTCTTGGAAGAAAAAATCCTTTAGTAATAAATACTACATGTTTTCAAAGCACTTCAAGTAAAGTATATTCCAGATTCAAACCATTTGTAATGCTTGCGATTACCTTTTCTAAATTTTTAAGCTAACTCCAAATATTTTGTGTGAATGGAATTTTAAAGAGAGGGCATAACAAGACAATACAGAGCAGTAAATGTTGAGCATGTATGTTCTCGGTGCTACATACATGATTTACCTGATCCAACTTTGTGGGCGATTGTGAATTTCATAATGTGAAATTAAAAGGCAAAATTTACATAATTACTTTTTTAAAAAGCTCACAAAATATTTGGATCTTTGGATGCTTAAGGTTCTTGTTACAGGTAGATTTTGTGTTTCATGGTTAAAACTGAGTATACAAGTGTGTGTTAATATATTATTACACAATGTACAAGATAGCATTGTAATTGCAATTTTGGATTCAGTTTTTTTATATTGCTCAGGTTTTCAAAATAGTCTATGCCATGCTTGGGTGCTATTCTTTACATTTATAGGTACTGTAAATAACATATATATTTTCTCTGCAAATAAAATTTGACATCCTTTAACTATAAAAACTTTAAATCCTTTTAACATGGTTGTCTAAGCTGTTCCAACAATATTGCTGCAGAAGTTTTCCTTTTAGAGCCAAGTTAAAATATAGTATAGTGGATTTGAGAGAAGCACTAATCCATCAGTGACTTGATTTGGTGCAAGGATTTGTTTCAGCTCAGCACAATCTCAGGATTGTGCCCTGTATGTTTTAGGTTTTTCATATATATTATCATTGTTTTAATGATGATTTTATGATTTTCTGTATCTTGATTTGATTACTTCGTTATAAGCTGGTTTGCGGTGGGAAAGCAGGGTGAAAAAGATCCATAAAGATGACAATAGGATATTTTAGCAGCAACACAGGATAGTTCACCTTTACAACCTAAAAACATGTTGGATTTGGTGCATCTTAAAGGCAAAGAGAAAGGGCAGGAGCCTCCTATACTCCTTGAACAAACATGGAAAACTTTATATTCCTTCTTGTTCTTATTTGATGTGCGAAGTATATAATTGGATAAAGATGGTGCATTTTTTACAGCTTTTTCAAACTTATAGACTCGAGAGGAAATAATAAAATGGCATATCATGAAAACAGTTGGATGTTGGTAATAATGTGAACATACATTGCGTCAGAATGTTCTTTAATCAGTATTGATATGCTACTGTTGAAAATGGAATTGACAGGCATATTTCATATTCCAGTCTCTTATAGTGAAATGATTAATATTTTCCTTCCTATTTTCCTTAGTTCATTTTTAATTAAAAAAAAACTTGCCTTTGAAAATGGATATGTGGCCCCAGAGATTCAAAATCAAAACACATTCCTGGCCATATTTCAAATATCTACAACTTTAGCATGTTCTCTGTTCTAAATTTGCAGATCCAAAACTAATATTTAAAAAATATACTCAAACATTTGCTGACTCTCTGTAACTGTGTTTAGGATTGTAACCACAACTACTTATTTTTTCTTCCTGTGCTTTTCTTAGTATTTAATCATAAATTGTGACGCGTTAAGATAAATGAGCTTGTTTATTTACACTTTCCCATACCTTCACTCGACTCAAAGTGCTCATTGGTGACATATAAGATATAACCTACAAGAGCAGTTTAATAACAACATTAGAGGGAAAAACAGCATAGGAGCTTATTCATAAATGAAGCCATTTGGCTCTCTTTCTAATCTGCTAATATGGAGTGAAATTCTTTCATAGTCTACTCTTAAGATACAGTGCGTTAACCATTTCTAAGAGCAATTTAAATTATCATTTTTTTCTATCATGCATTGAATCTTGTTTAATGCAAGATTAATTCATATATAATGTAATCATTCTTTAACACATTTCTTTCCCATACACAAGTGTACACATTTTGGTCCCTGTTGGGTAAATAAATAATTGGGCAGAAATAGCTTAATGCAACTAGTCTATCCAACCAAAAGTCCAATTGACCTATGAAGTGTTTCAAGCAGTATTCTGGGGGTTGGCAGCCAACTGTTGGCAGTGCACCTTGGACTGGCCCATCACTTACCCATCTGCTCAGCTACAATCCAGAGTAACTATGGGAAGATGTAAGAGGCACTTACTCTGGATTGCTCTATGCATTTCCCATAGGTTTCCCATAGGTGGTACCATAACTACATTGGTGTAAAAGGTCCCATAGTACTCTGGATTGTAGCCTTAGTGTTACCCAGTTCTATTTTTTGCTTCCACTCCTATCTAGAGTGAAGGCTTCAGAATAAGCTAAAGATTGTGAGAATCAGGTTTGATGGCGGACAGTAGAGGATCATTTAAGAATGTATTTTTATATCTTCTATTCTCTCTTTGCTCAGTTTATACCTGACGGTCAAACTTTTTTATCTTTCTTCTATAAGTGATATAAATGAAATGGGAGGTAATGGGGGTGCTCAGGTTTAGAGCTGATTTTGTAGGAACCTCTTGTGTTCTTTTGAAAGACTCTATTCATTCTCACAGTCCTGGTGATCATAGTAGTAGTCTTATGATCATAGTGATCATAAGAGTTGGAAGAAATCCAGTAGGTCATCTAGTCGAATCTCTCTTCTGGGACTAAAAAGTATAGTAAGCTATGGTAAGAAAATACTATGAGACAGCACATAGGTGTATATTAAGCAGAAAGAAAGACACATTAGAACCTGCACAACTTATGATTGTCCTTGACCTCATGGTCAAATCAGTCTGGAGGCCTTCTATACCTTACTATGCCCAAACTTTACTAAATTTTAATAAAGTATGAATATGTTTCAGTTAAGAGTCAGAAGAATCATATAGCTAAAGTATCTATATGGAGTGGAGCAGAAGAATGGAGTTTGGTTCATGCAACTGAAGTTTGTGCATGAATCGAAATGTTTCTCTGCTGACACAAAACACCTATGGATCCAAACTATAGTGCAGCACTGTGAAAGTTTGGGGAAAAAATTTCTTCCATAACTGTTACCGATTCTTTCAAAAACCATTGCCACACATTTTAATGAACTTGCTGTTTCCACAGAGAGTGAATGAATGTCTTAGCGGTTAAGCACTGGTTCTGATTTAACTAAATGCTGATCACTATCAGGATATGGACTCTGCTTTTCTTCTTAGGCAATTTTCATTTGTTTCTTCTGCACCCTTTTAATGGAATGTGTAGGTCTCTGGAAAGGTAAGGTTCAACGTTTCAAGCCTGGTGTGTGTAATGTAACAAATTACTCTGAATACAACACTTTTGTTTATTGTATTTGCCTAATAATGGGGAGAATCCGTGTGTTTTTCTTTTTCGTTTAATCAAATTCATTCCTCCATTCATATTCAGGAAGTGAGATTAAGATGTTTTAACAGACTAATTTCACAGTACACCATTAGCTTTAAATTGGAAAAACAAAGGTCCTTTTGTTGGTAATGCTTGCAAATCTGTTCACATTGCTTCAGAACCGGGAGCTGAACCTTGTTGTCACTGAGAAGCCAAGCACGGTGGGGATAATGCACTTACTCTGCTGGAGATACCCTGCGTTTCAGCCATTTCTGCACCATCATGCCAGTTACATCATATTAATTTGTCTCTACATGTGATTGAGTTTATTATAGGACCACACGTGCTGTTAAAAAAAAATCTGCATGCCTGGTTTGTTTTATTTTGCACATTTTACCGAAATCAACCTGTTAACGTGTTTTTTAAACAAACTTTATTTTTTCCAGTGATGCAGATGACCACAAGCCTTTAAAAAAGGGAAGCAGAACACCTTCAGACAGGACTGTGAAAAAGGAGGACAGCGATGATAGTTTAGTTGACTATGGAGAAGGAGTCAATGGTCAGTTCAATGAGGACGGCTCTTTTATCGGACAATACAGTGGTAAAAAAGAAAAAGAACCTGCAGAAGGAAATGAAAGTTCTGAGGCTCCCTCACCTGTCAATGCAATGAATTCATTTGTCTGACGAAAGAAACTCTGCCAACTCTTCCCAACCTTTCCATTAGTTTTTTTTTTTTTCAAACACTTCAACATCTTCCCTTGTTATGGACATAAACGGATGTTCTACAACAACAAAGTGTTTATGCCACAAGCAGTGCCGTTACACTCGATATACGTTAGAATGCAAAACTGGAAACATTTTGCACAGAACTTTCTTTCTCCTATAAATTTTTTTAAAAAGAGCAACATCAACCAACAATAATATTGAAAGTACAGTATAATGCATGCAAAGTTGCTGCAGATGTCACAAACAAAGCCAGTTACACTATTGGAAATGGTGTTTTGAACATGTTATGCGGTCCTCAACTGAATCCCTGGATATGAAGTCCATTTTCATTGTCAGAGTGTTATAGTAGTATTATATAGAACTTCAATGTCTTTGTGGACATTGTTGTGAAATTGGTGACTTAATGTCTAGATATCATTATGTCTTTTTTGCAAGACAGTTAGGAACAGTATGTACAGTATATGATTGATAAATGACTTAAGTATGACACTTGCATTTGCTGATGCTTACTGAGATCCTGATATCTGCTCTTTGCTCCTCTGACATTATAGCTTTTCTAATCTACCAAGTATTACTGCAGTACAGTGTTCTATTTTTGACACCCTATGTACTTTTTTTAGGGCATACAGCAATCTGCATTGTAATGTATTTGGAATTTGTACAGTTGTGGAAGTCAAATTTTCAAATGAGATAAATGTTATTCCAGAAAAAAAAATTACAGGGCAAAATACATTCAGTGCCTTTAAAGTAATGTGCATTCCGCAATGTACTGTAACTGGTCGTGCCCACCAGGAACTTGTTTAGTGAAACTAACAGTTACACAAAAAGAGTTGTTAAAGAGCTACTGTACAACTCTGTACAATTTGGTGGACCTTGTGAAACAAATGTTCCCAGTGGATTTTATTCCCTGCTCAATCAGCTGCAACAGTGGTGTATGACTAACAAACTGCCATCATTGCCAAGTAATTTGAATTTTTTTCCATGTCCAGGTATATTAGGTAGACTGTTGGATTGAAATAAGAGTTTTTTTATTACACAGAGGCTGCAGTCCTAACCTCCATTTAGGCTGGCCTAAGCATCGGCATAAGTACTGTGCTGAGCTGGGGTGTCACAAAAGTGCAGTAAGACACTTCTGCCCCACTTTTGGGGGGTTAGGCCAACACACAGGCATACTCCGACCTGCCCGCACCATCACGGAAAGATAGACCAGGTGAGTTAGGCCGGCCTAAATTTGTTAGGATTGCACCCAAAGTTCATTACGGTGTGCATTTTTTTTTCTTTTATGGAGATAAACTGTAGAGAAGCTAATGCAACATGTAATCATGGCCTTATGCAATCAATACAAAAATGGCTGAATTAGGACACTTTGCTAACACTGAGAAACACAACAATTCTCATAATGTACTCAAATACCATGTCCACAACAGCATGTTCCCTTGTCCAAAAAGTTCAATATCCAGTGACTATTTGAGGCAGCTTTTAACTTTACGCTTGGTGTGAAACAGTGTATAGATTGCTACTCGGAGCCACCACATTCAAGCAATTTGACAGCAGCTAAGCGAATTTAGTCACAAACAGCCACTACTATCTGCTAGAAAATCACACACAGAGAGACATGCGCATACACAGAGACACAAAATTTATATTGCAGAAATGGTTTGCCTCCAAATATGAAACTTTTATATAGCAACCTATGGTTGAAGGAATGCTCAGTTTCATTTGCCAATAAATTGGTTTTTTCATAACTTGCATCAAGTTTAATTTTAAGTAAGCTTTTTATATGTAGATATTGTGTTGAATTTGTAAATACACTTAAAGTGTAGATGCTATATGCTTCTAGGTGTTAAAAACAAATAAAATGCTTTTTTTGTTGTATGGTGTAAGGAGTACGCTAGCCAGTGGAGTGCTTGGTATTTTAAAGCAGCCACCTAAAATATATTTAAGTGAAAAAAATTAAGGTAATGAGATGCTCATCCTTGTAGCTGCAGTTTTTGGACTCAAGTGCCAGTAAGTAAGACTAGCCACTGTGTAATCTCCTGTCTGCGAGTCCATCTGAGAACTCATGGTAGTCCTTATTAAATGAATGGAGATTGCATAGCAGGAGTTTTGGCAGATTACACTCAATATTATTAGAGCATGTGTCAGTACTTTACATTGGCTCACTGTTTGCTGCTTTGAGGCAAATATTGCAGTTAAAGCACAATTTACAATAAATCACTATATAACCAATCCAACATATGTGACAAGAACCATTTAGTTTTTCTCTAAGCCCCAATTTTCACCCAAGAAAGAAAAAGATTGGGTGTGCCACAGTGATGACAAAGCACAAAAGGGGAGCATTCCTAACAACTTATCCCAACAGTATTGGAGACCAGCATCATTTTACTCCATAAAACATAGAGACTAAGTTTACTGGTATGTTTGAAGTAATCTGGAGAAAATCACTTCCTGTAATAGTGCAGCACATTTTGTATTACAATAAATGTGGTTTTAAAATTTCATTTGCTGTTCTTTCTGTACATGACAACACTGAAGAGGTTCACTCACCAGGGAGATCATTTAGGATTCCTTCTCTAAGTTGTAGGGATAAAGCCTTTTGTGGGGCTGAGTAGACAGGGTTTGAAGTAGACAGGGTTAGGATTGTGCTCTGAGTTTGGATGAGCAATTTCCAGTGTATCCAAAGGATCAGCCTTGGATCTGGCACTTTTCAATTTGTTCATAAATGACCTGGAGTTAGGGATAAGCAATGTGGGGGCCAAGTTTGCCAGTGATGTTAAACTTTTCCATGTGGTGAAGAATTGGAATAGAAATAAAGGAAGCTAACTAGACAGATTCTTGCCCTGATCCAGCAAGTACCCAGTAGAGTATGATTTACTATGTTAACCACTCTGTAAACAACCCCTTTTGAAAAGTGGTTTATCCATAATACGTCAGCTGCCTACCAATTCACTTCAACTGGCTTTCTGATCTCCCGTTTCATTGAGAGCAGTGGGGCAGGGTATCAAGGCAGTGGCAGTCCACCTCTTCCTCCAGTACTATAGTATAGTAGTACTGTAGTCTAGTAGTCACCACCTTATTGCTCTCCACCATGTCCAGTAAGTGGCCATTATAGGAAAGAGGAGCAGAGCGGGGTGACCTGCCCCCTTCCCTTGAGCCTGGGCACCAGCTCCTTCCTCTGCATCATCCTGTTTGAAAAAGGGTCAGCTGAAGCTTGATCCAAGCAGAAATAAAACCTGGCAACTAGAGGCAGTAGGAAGGTCTTCCAAGCAATCCTCAAAGCCTAGAGAAAACAGATTTACTCTGTGAAAATTTATTCAAATGAGAGTACTAATCTTTTTTATTCCAGTAGGGTAGTGTAGAGGAAGGAGGCAACTCCAGTCCTTGTAAGGAGGGTGGGCTCTGAATGTCTATGCCTGTTTCTTTGAGATCACGCACCCATCCCTGTGTCCCTTTGATCCAAAATGGGCCTCGCAGAAGCAGTTGGTGGTGACCATTACCTCCAGCTTCCTGGTGATACTGCACTTCATAGCAGCTGTTGTTGGATCCAGTCACTCATTGGGGTAAGTTAGGGTTGCCATAATTCTCTTCCACAAAATTGGGACGGGACCCTCTGTCCAATTTGCCATTATGTAAACACAATCCCCCCAAATTGGGATTGTACCTGTTTTTTGGGGACATATGGCAACCCTAGGGTGAGTTGTGGGTGCACGAGAAGAGTGCCTGCAAAAATTGCTTCTGAATTGGGTCCTCCAGTTCTTACCATCAGCTCCAACTGTAATTATAGTATATTTTCTACCGAGCATCACTTGATGTTGGACTCTTGTTCATCTCAGGGTTGGTTTGTATGTAGAGTATTTCATTATTGTCTACTCTTGTTTATTTCATTTTATTTGGTGTTTTGTTCATTTTATTTTGGAGTTTGTTCCTGTAGCCAGTAATTGAAGCAAACAAAATGAATGAATTTTTGGAGGACAATGTCGAAAACCTATTAGGCTGATCAAACATTTTTTTTCTGACTTATATTCTGCCGGTTTGTGTGGTATTTATCACCACAGAACTCTGTATGGAGTGTATGTTGTTATTATTTTATATCCACTTTGAAATAGCTCAGGCTGCAAAATCTGATTTCCCGCAGAATGCATCAAGTGGTAAATAATTGCTCAGTATTTTGAATCTGGATCTCTCCTTTCGTATCCAAGCCTATCCTTGACATCTTTATATATGTATTTAAATTATGTGTTGGATGTTGTCAACAGCCTACAGATATGTCCAGGAAATGTAGTATCTGGTTCAGGAATTTGAATTAGTGGCCAATTAGCTCATATTTTGTGGTTCACTGAAAAGTCACTAAACTCAGAGGGTTTGCCTGTAACTGGGTGAACTGGTGCTTCTAGCAGAATACGTAGAAATGAGACAGCTAACCTTGTGACATGTTTCGGATCCAGGCTTACTGTAGCTAATTTGTAGGTCAGTAGTCCATCTCGGCAAGCAATCACACTTCATCTGCTTCAAAATGTGTCGCCGCTATTCAGAGCGACTCATCAGAGAGGGCAATGTAACAATACAAAATACCAAGAGTAAAGCAGCATTTTCAGGTCACTCCTGACATTGTATTTGCAGAAACAAAAATAAGAACGGGCAGCTCTTTGCTGTACCCTTGTCCGTTGGCAGAAAACATTCTTTTTAATGACGCTTGGAAAGTCCTTTAAAATATAACAATTAGACTCTGAATAAATGTATCCCTTAAAGAGAACTCACAAAGTAAAATTCAGAACCTAATCTGTTTAATGTATGTGTATTTTTATTTGAAGCACCCTTCATTTGCAATAAGTGAAGGATGCAGATTGCTCTGAAATATCATGTTGTCTGCCAGCATTACTTCCATTGGCTGTCTTCCTGAACGCCTGCCAGTCTAAGGGCGTTAGGAACATGCTTTTCTCAGAATAGTGGTGGCTCTGCCTGTTAACGTTAGCATCAACCTGGTGTTGATAACAAGAGAAATGGGGGCAATTGACAAAACGCTGTTAATAAGAAAAGGAAAAAATGTAACACAGAAGCAGTGGCGTACCCAGGTCATTTGGCACCTGGAGCCCACAAATTTTTGACACCCCATTTGTCAAAAATATTTGATTATTATTAGTATTAATAAAAATAATTAGTTACTAATATTTTCATATTTAAAAATCACCTTCCCAAATAAACCGTCTTTTACTTTTTCTGGGGAGGGGGTGAGACTGCACATGTTGATCTCTACTTTCAGTGGATTGCGACCATTCTGGTGATCTTGCATTTCTCTGTGCTTGACCTGAACAAAAGCCAAGGCAGCTTTGCTTACTCATGAGTAAATACAGCTGGGTAGCTCAGTTTCACGTTTCATAGGGCTCAATGCAATTATCAGAAATCCTTCTGGGTTGATTTGTGGGGGCTATTTAAAAAAAATCTTAGTGTTTTAGCATTTTTTTTATTTTGGTCACCCTCCAGTGTCATCCACCCCGCAGGTGGTACCCAGGGCCCCCTTGGTCCCCCTAGGGATGCCACTGCACAGAATGATAATAAAAAGTGAATTTACCTGCTGATAAAGCAGATTTTCTGCATATTTAACATTAATGTTCAGCTCTTGTGCTTTTATATTTCATGGCTCTCCACACTCATTACCAAGTACAATCATACCCTGGTATCTGCAGGGTTTCCATCCTGGGAGCATCCAGGGATATCAATACCTGCATACCATGAAATCTGTGGGTCAGGCACCCTATAATTCTTTGAAATGGGTCCCAGTTCTGATCAAAAAGCATTCCCAACCCTCAAAAGGCCTCAGAAGTTGCTTTTTGCAACCTTCCAAAGGCCTCAGAAAGGCCTTCTGAGGGTCATGGATTCAAAAATTGCAACTATATTTTTTTCTGAAAACAGAAGTTGCAGTTTTTTAGAAGGCTTTATAAGGTTTTGAGGTCTTGGAAGGGTTTATGAGGCTTGGAGAACTTGAAGCTTCCCCATCCCTCAATATTCAGGTTGCAATCCGAAGCTCCAGTTAGGACACCACAAGTCCTATGCTGGCCTGCAAGTGTCACAGAAGTGCCACTTCTGGGGGGATTAGACCAACACAGAGACATGTGCCAGCTTCCCCACATCATCACAGGAAGGGGAGCAGGTGAGTTGTGGCAGCCTGAATTGGTTAGGATTGCAACCTCAGTCACATCCTAAGTCAGCGTTTCTCAGGGGTTTCTCAGCGTTTCCCTTTGGGGGTCGCCTAGAGTTTTCCTGGGGGTCGCCTACAGACCCCTGGTGCAGGGGGCCAAGTCAGGCTTGCCAGACCTCCGGCTGTAGCTGCACGCGCACTGGGGTTGACTGACAGCCTCAGGGCCCAATCCTATGCATGCCTACTCTGAAATAAATCCCATAGAACATACATTTCATTTGTAACAATGAAAATACATCCTGCATATTGGATATTTACATTACAATTCATAACAGTAGCAAAATTACAGTTATAAAGTAGCAATGAAAATAATTTTATGGTTAGGGGTCCCCACAAGATGAGGAACTTTTAAAGGGGTCACGGCTTTAAGAAGATTGAGAACCACTGTCCTAAGGGAACATGTCCAGCAGAACTGGTGGGTTCAGAACCCATGGTTGGATAAAACATTAAGTCCTAAATCCAGCCACTCCAGAGTCTCCTTCCCTGGGTGCTCTACAGGGAGGGGTGACCAGCATGCATGTGCGAACTTTTGCCTATGTGCCGTAGTGTCCCAGAACTATATGTGCCAACTGGTGCACTTGCAGTCCTGGGGTATGATACATGTCTTGGGGGTGACATGCTCACCCCTGCACTGGGGGATGCGCACTGTCACGTTACCCCTGAGCATGACCATAAAAATGGGCCACTAAAAAGTTAAAAGTCTTTCAACTGTTCAATAGAAGTGCAAGTAGACCTTGCAAGAGATTGAAAGCAGGCATGAGCCTATACACACCCCACTAAAAAGTAAAAAAATTCTCTTTCAGCTCCCATTCACATCAATGGTACATACAGTGGAGAAGTGGAGTCGACAAAAGGAGCTCATTTTCATTCTGTACAGAAAATAATTAGTTGGATCCCCCATTTTCTTTATCTGCTTGTTCTGAAGGTCCTCATCTCAATCCCAAAATGAATGTTCCCTGGAGAAAGGTCTCAGTAACAACTTAGCAATTCATTAATTTTCTTTGTACATTTTCTTTGCAAGACAGTGTTAAATAATTGCTAAAGCATGTGAATAATTTACAAGCAATTTTTTCCAATTTGACACAAAATTAATAATAAAATATCTGGTCCAAATTATTCCCACTGATCACACAAAGTTACATTGGCATGTTAGTTGTGGTTAGATTGGTGGTGGAGAAGAGCCATCAACACAAATGACCAGCCCTGCTGCTGAGAGGAGCAGGATACCCGGGAAGGATGTCACAATGGCTGTTTCGCTGAGAGTTGACTTGATGATCAAGGCTGCAATCCTAAGAGCACTTTCCTGGGAGTAAGCCCCATCGAACTCAATGGAACTTCTGAGTAGGCGTGAATAGGATTGCACTGTAAGTTATGGAAAATGCTACTAAAGAGTTTACAAAGTAACATCTATATCAATGAAATTCCCCAACCAGGGAATTCCAAAAAAGGTCACATGCAAGCCTCCAGTAAGGCAGATGATCACTCTCTCATTAGGAACATTTAATGAGGATATATGGAAAGGGAATTAATTTGTGAAGGAAGGTAGGAGAGATCATAACTGTTCTGGAAACAGTGAGAAACTCTAGAACAGGACCTCCAAACATTTCAGCCAGAGGGTCACATCAAATACCTGGCATGGTGTTGAGGGCCAGAAAATAAATTTAAATATAAAATGTAAATAAGATATTAATCTTAATCTTAATCTTAATAAATTGGATGATGAATGGGCTAAAATTTTCAGGATTTCTCCATGCACCAACACACATCACAGAAATAAAGCATGTACTCAAACGGACTCCCATTCCTGAGCACCTTTTGGGGGCTTCAGATAGCATAATAATTACTTGTGGGTTTTGGGAGAACTTGGAGGTGATTTTTTGGTTGTGCTCAGTCAAGTGGGCCAGAAGCTTATGGGTGTCCAGAGCCTGGCCATGGGCCAGACAGAAGCTTGCGAAGGACTGGATCTGGTCCCCATGCCAGGGTTTGGAAACCCCTGGTCTAGAACTTAGCATGGTTCCAGGTGTGAGTGCATGTGTGAAAGAACAAGAGAATATGTTTTTTAAAGAAAGGAAAGGTTTTTTCTGCAGATTTTGGCATTTTCCCAAGTTAGAAGTGTAGAAAATTGACATTATAATTATAAATTACCATCACTTTAAAAATGTACTAAGTAGTGTTATAGGTGATATTGTGCCAGTTGATGCAGCCATAGTTGTTGCCTGTGCACTCACCCATCAAATAATAATTAAAAAATAAAACAATGTGTTTTATCAGATTAGGGATTTTATTTTGGGATTTTTTTGTTCTTTTACAAAAATAAGAAGTGCAGAAAGTAGTGCAATGTGTTTTTATTTCATTTTCACTATTTTCTTTCACCTGCAGTAATGCAGGAAAGGGCTGTGACTGCAGTACGCTGAGCACAGGTGGTACATTTGCTTTGGGTCAGTTATAAACTACCCACTCGAGGTGCCCCAGGATCATGGTCTCCACTTCCATTAGAACTCATTTTCAAGTCAAATCACAGGGTTGGAGACTTGTGATGCAATTCAAGCCACGCTTGACTCACCCATCCCTGCGAACCAATCAGTTAAAATACCCTCTTGTACATTTTCCCTTTGAGTATGGGAAACTTCATTTAACACACAACAATTTATTTGTGTGTCATTTAATTTACTTGCCATTTAATACGCAATTTATTAGGGTATTTATTAGCATAATCAAATGTATTTATAGCCAGTGAAAGCTGTGGAGGAGGAAATTTTTTAATAATAATAATAATGATCATAACCACACATACTGAGACGATAACTTTGTGATTCCTAGTTCTTTGGATAGTTCCTGAATCACAATAGAGCCAATTCCAGTCAAACACCTGGCAACTGTGAAATAGTACATAATAATAACAACAACAGCTCCCTCCATACGGCTAAACAGTCCCTCTTGCAGAAAGCGCTTCAGAACTGGTTTCTTTGGCTCTCACTCAAAAGAGTCAGTGTTCAATGAGACAAAGGGGACAATCCTAACAGTCTACTCAGAAGTAAGCCCTATTGTGTTCAATGGGTCTTACTCCCAGGAAAGTATGTTTAGGATTGCAGGCTAAGTGCACAATCCTGACCCTGTCAACTCAAAAGTACCCCCCATTGTGTTCAATAGGTCTTACTCCCAGGAAAGTGTCTTTAGGATTGCAGCCTTACTCCCAGGAAACTATTAGTTGCAGCCTGAGTTCCCCATTCCAAGACAGTTGTGTATGGGGCCAGATTCCAAGATTGCAGCACCCAGCTTTCCATAAACTCCCCTGAATAAAGTTTTGACCCCCCCCCGCCCCCTGGGGAATTTGAGCCCCACGTTGAGAACCACTAGACCACATGTCCTGCCCTCTTAAGGCAATTTCTTAAGGAATTGTCTGCAGAATTAATACATATGTAATGTTTAAATATAGTGACGAGGGTAATGTTCCTCAAGCCGGGCTTGGGGCTAGTTGATGTGGTTTGAATCAGTGGTGGATTCCTGGGGGAAAAGTTAGTAGATTTGGGGTTTCCTTCACTCTGTGTCTGCTGCTTCCACCTCCTTGTCACAGATGTGGTATATATTGATATGCTTTCTGCCCAGCAAACAGAAGATGAACCCAACTTTTTTCAAACCTTGCACTTGATATGGGACAAAAGTCCCTTGGCTTCTTATGAGACTTTCTCCACCTTCAGATTTAAGATTTTAATCTAAAAGCCGTCCAGTGTTAGCATGTTCTCTGCTTCATTCAAATCAAGATATCAACCAAACTCCTCTGTAAAAGGTCAGTGGCTTATGCTCCACCTTCAAAATGTCATGAATTATCAAATCATTACAGCATTATTCAGATTATGAATTCCCATAGGAAACAGCTTTGATGATGGAAGTGGAACGTGTTATCTGTGCGAGAAAAAAAGGAATCACAATTTCTTTTCGTGAGGCGAAATAATAAATATTCATAAAGTTATAGAGACCTTTCGAATGCTTAATTCCGTGTTTGGGATTAGCCAGGGTAAGAGTACCAAGATCTCAAGTGTTCGTTGTCACAGCTATCAAAGCCATTAGCCTCTACCCTCAACTGTGGGGTCACGGCCACTATCAAGGAGAGGGCAGCCCGACATGCTTTTATTCTTTATTCCTCCTACTTGATTCAGCAACCTGAATCTTTTTGATTATTATTTGGGTATTATTAAACCCCTCAGCTGATTGTCTCAATTCTTCACTGGGCCCCATCAAGCCACTATTTATTTATAGCATCCATCTCACTCTCACTGACCAGCGGATTTCATATGAGTTATTTTCACTGCAATCCTAAAGACACTTTCCCACTGCACACAATGGGGCTTAGTTTTGAGTAGCCTTCTGATTAGGATTGTATTAGTATTCAATTCTATACTAGTATTCAATACAAGTAGAATACTAGTATTCTATTTCTTAAACCAGGAGGTTGCATGTACCCATCTCAGCCTGAAATCTTTGATGGTATGTTTTTCTCTATAATGTCCAATCCCCTTTTAAAATTTGTCCTATCCCATTTTAAAGGCATCTAGGCCAGGTACAACCCCCACATCCTTCAGCAAGGAGTTCCACTGTTCAAATACCTGTAAAGAGGTAAGCACTCAAAGCATCATATGAAGAACCACACACAGCCATTAAACAAAGACAAGAATGCCCAAATGAAAAGAAACGAGGCTGGCATTAAAACAAGCCCATATGTGTGCTTCATTGTGTCATAATATTTGCATTTTTGTGGTAGGATGGAGTGGAAATCGAAGACTTTCCCCACTTTTTCTGGGAATGTCTTCAGTCTTATAAGATCAGATGCTGTGAGTTTGAAGTGGCTCTTGCCGTCCTCACATATCAGAAGGCAGTTGCTGTGATGTGTGGCTTGGCAACATCTGAGATTCCCCTTGGCAACATACAGCCTTGGAACAGATTTTCTTTGGCAGCGCATAAGGAAGGGAAAGTGCATAAAGAAAAAGAGCTGGATGAGGAAGGCAGAAGACTTGCAGTACCTGATATGTCAGTGGGTGAAATGAAGGTTTTCTAACTGCACGCCACCCACATGTGCACAGTGGTGGTGCCCACAAAAGATGGTGGTTGGAAAAGTGGTGCATTAACCAAATACAGTTCTAAAGACCGGCTTCACAACCAATGGTGCAGATGCTAGTGAGTAGGGCTCCAGCGCTGAGGGGAGGTGAGCTCCTTAGGGCCGGGGGCTAATTCTACTGGGTCCCCTCCAACGTACTGAGCCTGCTTGGCACAGGTCCTGCCTTCCTTGGTAGGGAACCCCAAAGCTCTCTTTGCACATCACACATTTGAGAATGGCAGATTGATCTGTGTGCTTCAGGAGCACTAGGCGGAGATGTAGATCATATGTGGGGTTCCTTCTTCCTCCCTCGTCTTTCCTCCCAGGGTCTCCCCACTCAAATCCTGCTCACCGCGCCAAGTTCAAACTTTCCCAAGGACTGAAGGAGGGAGGCTTGGTGGCCACCTATTCAGCCTCCCATCCTTGGGAGTTGGGTGGGGGTTGCAGGAGATCATCAGGACCCCCCTTCTTTCTTCCAGAGTGAAGGGGAAGATCCAGGTTCCTGGAAGCATTTGCCCTGCCAGGAGGGCCCACAGACCAGGGACTTAGAGCACAAGCCTCACCAGGTCTACTTGAAAGTGGGCCCCATGGGGTTCAGAGGGTCTGGCTGTCAGGGGAGCATCTTTAGGGTTGCAGTGAGTTTTACTCCCAAGAGAGCAATTTAGTCATGGGGTTGCAACCCCCCCACATTGGCCCCAGAGCAGGCCCTGGTAACCCCACCATCATCCCTCCCCAAGCAGCCCATTCAGGCAAAGGGCTCCTGGCTGGCTGGCTCCAAGAGGCTTTGTGCTGCTGCTCCTGATGCAAGAACCCTCCTCCTTGTGCTTCTGCTGCTGCAAAGCACATGGCTGGCCCCAGGGTGGATGGGAGAGGGAGGCTGGCTGGGATGGGAATACTAGGCACCTTCACACCTGCCTATTCACATAAAACAGAGGATTCTCAGAAGAAGCATCCATTTGGGGATGATTCTCCAGTTGCCTCCTGCCTGGTCCCTCCATCTGCACTGGAGTGGAGGTTCAGCGGGGAGGGGGCACATTTGTGTGAGCATGTGTGGGGGGGGGCACGCTGCATGGGCCACATGGCTCATGCTGCTGGAGGGGGTACAGATTTGGGGGAATATTTCCCAGCCCATCCATCCCCCACATTCTCCTACAACAGCTGAGACACTGGGCCTGTTAACCAGCACAAGCTGAGGATTCCTGCTACAGACAGAGGGTTGGACTAGATGATCCACTGGGTCCCTTCCAACTCTATGATTCTATGTATGATGTGCCTCTGTCATATACCTAACAGATCTGAAAGGGTGGAGAAACTGCAGTACTTCTTCATGTACTGAAAGTTACATTTAACTTTCACAGGTAATGCCACATCAAGTGTCTTCTCCGCCATATTTTTTTTTAATAACCATTCAGACTTAGAAAGTTCATTGCCTACCATTTGGCTCCTGCCACTACGTCTTAATTCATGAAATCTCTTTGCAGTTTTGTACTGTTTTGCAGCTTCAGCTGAATTTGTTTGAACAAGAGCCTTTTTAAACACATTTTTTAAAAGGTTTTACTCCATCACCATAGTCAGGTGATCTACTGAAAATAGTGGATCTACTTTTCCTACTGAAATAGTGGTGGATCCTACTTGAAACAGAACTGCACCAACTATAGTCCCCATGACTTCTTTGCAGCATGCCTCCCCCCCCATTAGCAACACACATTGCTGTTCTTTTTAAAGAAACCCTCTGCTTATCACGAACTGTTCCATATTTAATTCTAATAAAAGAACATGATGAGGGCAATAATGCAATTTATTGGAAGAAACATTATTAGTGTCACCAGGGAAAATTAATTAAAACCTTTATTGTAATAGCAACCCACCTCTCACAAGCAATTATTTGGGGCCTCGGGGTGTAGGAGCCTTCAGAGCATCATACAGAAGAAGAGGGATGTTGCCAGGGGAGACTCCTTAGTTCCTATGGCAACAACTACCCAGAGCAATGAGTTGTAACATATGTGTAATCTGCTCATAGAGAGAGAAAGCAAGAAATTACATATAAATATAAAAGATCCTGGAGTTCCTGGGATCCCAACGGTAATGTCAACTTTTACTGGATTCCCCTGTGTAGAACTTCATCAGAAAATGCAGTCTGTAAAATTATTTGATGATGCATCGACCTGGATGTCTTAATACCTGCATGTGTTAGTAAAATCATCATCATCATCAGGGAAATATTTTAGTATGTATTAATGTGGTGGTTTCTTGTATAATCTATGTAGATAAGTGACAGCACAATATTTCCTAAATTTCTAAATTCTGTTTGTTGTCAATAGTCAATATGCATAAATAACTCAAATCAAACCCGCTGGTCAATGAGAGTGGGATGGATAGTAGAGTTAAATACTTAGGGCAAAATCCAGAGTAACTATGGGGAGTCCTTGCTCCGTTGTAAGAATAACTTACTCTGGATTCGAATATGAATTTCCCATAGGTTTTCTCTAGGTGGTGCAGGAACTACGGATGCACATAAAGTCTCTTACTATGGCTGCAATCCTAAAGACACTTTCCTGGGAGTAAGACCCATTGAACACAATGGGGCTGACTTTTGAGTAGACATGGTTAGGATTGTGCTGGTAGTTACTCTAGATTTGGGGGTCTGTGGTGTAGCTAGGGGGTGTAGAGGGTAGCATTTGCACTGGGCAACATACATAAGGGGGTGACAAACTGAGGATGACACTAGTGGCCAAAATTGTGAAAAATGGGATATGTATTAATACCATCATGTTATATATCACTGAAAAAGTAATTTAATGTAGAATGGAATGAAACAAACTGAACTGGAGTATTTATATTTTATCAAATATTATGGCCAATTAACCAGAAAATGAAAACACAACTGCCTATGGAACAAAAAATGGATTTCCTCCCAATTTTCTTTGTTCAAAAGCCCTGGCATGATATCACTTCCGGTTGTGACACAATTTCCAGAACAACATTTTGAGCTTTGCACCAGACTGCATGATCATTAGTTACACCACTGAATTGAACTCTTCAGAATACCAGGCAAAAGAAATGGCAACAGGAAGCAGATATCTTGTTTTCTTGTGTGGTATTATGGAAGACCACTGTATTATAATGAGCAAAAAGCACATTTCTGGTACACTGATAGAAGTGAAGTCCTTTAATTACTGCTTATGATGCTGCGCAGTGTGTAGAGGTGGTCCTGATACTGTGACGGTTGATAAGAAGGGTGAGAAATGAGGCCAGCTCTCCCTCCTTCCCCATCATTCCACCTCTCAGGCTTCGTTCATTTCAAAATTGCTGAACGATTGCATTGGCACAGAATAGCTTCTGTTTAATTGTCCAGACAGATTATTAACTAGTGACTGGCTGTGTTGTCTCCGCACTGTTGAAATATTGGTGCAATGCCGCCTGCAGGACTCAGGAGGGCAATGTATGGCCAAGATGCCTGATGATGCCCTTTATCTTGTCCACTGTGGTACCTGGAGGATCTGTGTTGCGACAGAAGACCTAGAGTAACAATGAGTTGCAACATATGTGTAATTTGCTCACAGGGGAGTGGGACTTCTTCTTTTTTTCCGTGTCCCTCATCTTCACCAATAAAGGAATAGTGTCCCTGCCTCTGTCTCAGAATAACAGGTAGCTGTTGCCAAAGGGAATACCAGCATTTCCATGCAAAAGGAACCAGGATTCAGGATTTTTTTATTCCCTAAGCTATAGGGAATATACCATAAGATGTGCATGATTTTAATCTGTGCTTTGGCATATCGCTGTGGCATGAGTGAGATGCACATGCCATGTAACATAACACATGCTATATTATTTCTTGCTGTACTTTCTGAGGTTTTGGTTTGTGGTTCAGATTACATTGTTGTAATTGATTATTTTTCATCACTTTTATTGTACAGTACACTGCTTTATTCATCTCTGGGGAATGGCATCTACGTAGAATACTTTAATAACTAGTTTTAAAATGTAATCTCTAAGTGGAAATGTGAATCATGCTTAAAACCACATAAAACAATTTATTTTTAAGTGCATTTCCTTCCTTCCTTCCTTCCTTCCTTCCTTCCTTCCTTCCTTCCTTCCTTCCTTCTTTTCTTTTCTTTTCTTTCTTTCTTTTACCAAGATTGCTTTCAATAAATCTTAACGGAAATATATTTCTCCCCCCGGAGAACTCAAGGAAAGAGATCTGTAGTAGTTATATAAGCAATTCACCTGTCTTCTGGGAAAGGTAATATCACAATACTGAGATGTTCCTGAGATGACAGAACACCAAATGACCTGATACAACTGATCAAGCAAAATAAATTGAAGCCATGTTCGTTCTAAAAAGTTTCAATCCTGCTGAAACAATACGGTGACTAGACAGGCTGAAAATGTTGCAGAAGACACTGTGGGTGACACTGCTGCAATATGTCATCAAACAGTATTAAATAGTTGGTAGAAATCATGCTTCTCTTTTTAAAATGCTTCTAAAATAACATATACTCCAATCTGATTCCTGGTTAGCACTGGCCATTCTTAACCTCTATTCCAACACTAGATGCAACAGAGTTTGCACTGGCCCTGCTGGATTACAGCATGGGATTATTGTTAGGATTGGGCTGCTAGTTATTAAATTACCTAGTGATTTTAGAGCAGTGGTTTCCATTGGGAACTTCCTCTTAATTGACCCACTGAGGTTTATGAGATTTTTAAAAATCTAGCAAGAATATTTTAATTTACAAGTAATTATAATAAGCAGAATAATAAGCAGGAAAAAAGATGCTCAAACTTGAATCTTGCTATATTTACATAGGCTATATCCCAACCTCAATTTAGGCCAGCCAAAGCCCCAGAATAAGTCCTGCGCTGACCTGGGATGTCATAAAAGTGCAGTGAGACATGTCTGCCCCACTCCTGGGGGACGGGGTAGACCAATGCACATGCATATGCCAACCTCCCCACACCGTCAGAGCCAGATCACCAGAGCTCAATATAGTCCAATGGTAGGAAGTGTGATCTCACAGTAGGTGGTGCAAATTATTTTATCTTCACAACTCTGGGAGGTAGGGGAGGCTGAGAGTAAGTGATTGGCCCGAGGTCACTCAGGAAGCTTCAAGATCCAGGAACCTGGATCTTCTAGGTCTTAGTCCAACTCCCTAACCACTATACCATGGTGGATGGTTATAATATTATATTAATATCATAATCTGGTCATTCCATGCAAAGGGTTTTCAGTCTCTCTGCAAGACTGCAGTTTTCCAGTCAACTGTAAAAATTTTTTAATGAAACTGATAGCATCTCGAGTAATAAACTTTTATGCATATTGACTATTGACAACAAAAAGAATTTAGAAGTTTAGGAAATGTTCCCAGTAGCTGAAAGTGTATAGTTTGGATGTCATAAGTACCTAATCTGCCTTGCCCTTGTTTCATATGAAAACTGCTACTTACTGTTGAATTTCCTTGCATGCTTTTGAAGGGAGAAAAGAAGCTAACCCAATAAATCTTGCTCAAAGACCTATTGCTTATGAGAGGAAACAGCAAATCGGATTATGGGATATTTGTGGTGAGGCAAAAATAATAGACTCTGATATGATAATGGCTGCAGTCCTAACCACCACTTAGGCCAGCCTAGGCCCTGCGATAAGTGCTGTACTGAGCTGGGGGTGTCACAAAAGTGCCATAAGACACTTCTGAGCCACTTCTCGGGGAAGGTTAGGCCAGTGCACAGACATGCGCTTGCCTCCAAACCTCAACTCAGGAACGGGAAGACTGATGAGTTGTGCCATCCTGGGTTAGGATTGCACCCATAGTCAGTCTTGTGATCTCTCCCAGTGTTGTGCTTTAGGGAATTCACTTAACTGTTACCAAATAATATGAGAAAATACATAGTGGTGTTGTCCTAACTTGGGTATCCCAATCCAATGCTTTCCAGAACCCAGAACTGCCAAAATGGTGACCACTGTATCTAGCATGGCTAGGAAGCAGTGGCAGGTCTGTTGCTTATGTTTCCTTAATCCATGTAAGATCTGGGCAGCAAGGCCCCAATAGGTCTCCTTGGATCTGCACATGCTATTAAGCCTCCCACCATCACTGGTCTCATTCTAAAGGTGATGGAAGGACATGTTGATCAAATGTGTATATTGTTACAAAAGGCCAGGAAGAGCAATGGTTTTGAAAAAAAATTATATTAATTATACTATTTGAATAACATTATTATATGTATTACACCCAGACCAAAACTCAGTCACGGACAAATGCATGAACTCATTTGTCACTATATGCATGGATAAATGCTGCACTCATAGCTGCGTGGACGATCGGGAGCTTACGGACAGTAGGGACATGGTTTATCTTATTGGCAGTGCAATCCTAAGCATGTCTACTCAGAAACAAGTCCCACTGTGTTCAGTAGTACTTCCAGGAAAGTATGGTTAGGATTGCAGCCTATATCTGTAACCACAGAAAGTAACCATCGTTACAAAGATTTCAGAAGGTTTATATCTCAGCTCAGTGGTTGAGGAAGAAGTGGAGGAATGTGTGTACATCACCATTTCGTTCTCTATAATATTTAATTGTCCTCCTGGTTTTGCAAATTGTGTCACCATCTCAAATGAGCTCAGAGGCAGGCATTTACCTTGATTAACTATTTGTAGTACAGATACTACCTCAAGGGACAAAGTTCATGTGGCTGTATCTTCAATTTTACCTTGAAATCTGTTTTTTGTAACGCTGCTACATAAACTGGTATTCTTACTGTATTCAGCTGATAGGTGTTGAGGCTTAACAGTTGGGATCATTCCAGAAATAAAGAGATGATGGTAGTCAGGAGATGGTGCTGTTGTCTAATGATGATCTCTGTCCTCAGCAAAAGAGGTACTAGCCCTGTTAGCATCACTTCAGGCTGAAATGCCTGTGATTTTATGATAGCTGTTGCAGAATCCACAGGAAAAAATGTGTAGTTCAGAGATAAAAATGCAGTTTAATAGATAGGATGTGTCTAATTTTTTTGACACATGGTCTCCAATGATAATCCATTTTTTATGGGATTAGACTTGCAATTTTAAGATACAGAAGCAATTACCACCATCCAGATGTGACAGAAATGTTTTTGTATCATAGATTTAGACCCCTGTGTAGAATAGGATATAGATGTCCGCTTCTTTGTGAAGTGTGTGCGTAGCCTCAAAAGTGAAGCCATAGATTCAAAAGTGGAGCGATGCAAACAATATTAACACATACGTATGGCATGTATGCAACTGCTGTTGCCAATGCAGAACATGGGAGACCACAACTGTCCAGCAATAGGACAGATTTTTTCACCCTCTCTCCTAGTTTATTGTGGGTAAGCTTGGATTGCTTCACTCCTGAACATTGATCATGGAAAGATCTTACTTGTTATAAACAGGCTTTGGGCTAAGAAGGAGTTAATGTTATTTCCAAAATATAGTTCCCCTATATATGTCACTAGTTTTTAATTTTTTAATTTTACATTTATAGTTAGTTATAAAATGTCCATCCCAGCCTGTTCTGAACCTTTACAAATAAGTTTTGGCTGGTAATGGATTAATGAAAATACAATATCAGAACGGTTTCAGGAATAAAGATAAATCTTTTGCACAGGAATCTTTTGCCAGATAGTGTGAACTAACTGGGCAGCCCACAGAGAATGTAAAGTTGCTTCTGTATATTAAATTGTTATTTTATTACATGATAAAAAACATCAGGACAAATTTTTTCCTTCCCAATAATTTTGGTAAAAACAACAGTTCTGCAAGGTTTGCCATTGAGAGAGAGAAAAAACTTTAGTATGACAAAGATTTTGAGCACAATCCTAACCATGTCTACTCAAAGGTAAGCCATATTGTGTTCAAGGGGTGTGCATTGTGTTCAATGGGTCTTACTCTGTGTATAAAACATGTTTTTACTGTGCCTGTGCAATAGAATTTTCACTTGTGATTTGCACCAAAACAGTAGTGAAAAGGCATAGACTCCGGACTGTTGCATGAGTTTAAGGTAGAGGCCAGTATAAGACCTCCTAGCACTTTATGCAGTGTGTCAAATGCCACAAACCCCCTTCTGGAGAAACTCCATGCCCTGGATTGGAATATGATGTTGGAAGCTGGAACAGGAAGTGTGGAGGAGAAGGTATATGAAGGAGGAGGTATATGTTGGATACCTTTAGGCTTAGACTCATGGACTCTTCCTGTGTTTGTGTTTGAGGAAGGATTTGACTTTTGAAATGGGTTGAAATTAGACTCTATATGGCAGAGCACAAAGAAGAACTTGTACTCAGGTCCACAGATACTGGTAAGATTCACGAGCCGCTTGTTAGGGAGCTATGCTGATGGGAAGATGATTAATTTGTTGACTTCCTCTGCTGATTGGAAAAAATAAGTTAGATGGAGGAAAAGAGGAGCCACGCTTGGGACCATGACCTACATTTTAACAGAACTGCTTTCTGAGGAGCACCTCTGCTGCCATTCATAATCATCAGCAATTCTTTGGCAATTACTTTAATTGCTTATACTGAACAATGTTATTAGGGGAAAATGTTGCACACAATTTTAAAACTGCCTTTCAGTGGGATTTAGTAGTTGGACCTAAGAGGGTTGCATTGAGCATCCGTCAACTTTCTTCAGACCATATACCATAATTACTCGAATGTAATGCACCACTGAATATAATGAACACCCTACACTTATAATCAAAATACTATATTTACTCAATTCTAAATAACACCAAATCTAATGCACACCCTAATTTTGGAGACTAAAGGCAAAATCCAGAGTAACTACGGCGAATCCTTGCTCTGGTGTAAGAACAACTTACTCTGGATTCCAATATGAATTTCCCATAGGTTTTCACTAAGTGGCGCAGTAACTACGTGTGCACATAAAGTCTTTTACATGCCCCCATAGTTACTCTGGATTTGGAAGTAAATTTGGCTGAAAAAGATGTTATATTTGAGTAAATACAGTATTTTCAGTATCTCTTGTTGACTCCGATGATGAAACAATCAATCATGCCTCATAGCTATTCTTTATATAACATTAATTTTCTTATGCTAGTTCCTAGCCCCATTCCTGGGCATCTCAGGGCAGTTCTGGGCCACTCAGATTTGCTGAACCTAATAAAATGGTGCAGATCCTAGTAGTCACATTGGGGTTATTGCAGTATTATGTGGGGTAAGGGGAATTGTCCTAGGCTGGCCCACAGACAGTCCTCAACCTGCACTAGCTATAGTCTCAAGTTCACTGGCTTGTCTGCCCCAGTGAAAGATAGGATTGGTCTTATGGACAAATGCAAGTGTAATATAAATAAACATAAATAAAAGGAAAAGAAGCATGAGAATATTGACAAACATAATGGAAGCTTAGATGAAATCAGACTAAAGAGAGAAAAGATGCACAAAATTTGAAATGTTATAATTTAAAAAACAGTTGATAGCACAAAGGATGAAAGCCAAGTGGATGAAAGATAAAATTTTGATATACAGTGATGCCTCACGTATTTAATTTGTTCCAGAGGCATGTTTGTTAGGTGAAACAATCTTTACGTGAAGCGGATTTTCCCATAGGAAATAATGGAAACTCAGACAATTGGTTCTCAACCCAAACAATATTCCTATAAAAATATTAACTGGACGTAAAAATGATGACAAAACACTGGAATTGAATTCAAAACATGCATTCAATGTGCATGATCCTATGAAGTCTACTTAGGCTGCAGTCCTAAAGACACTTTCCTGGGAGTAAGACCAATTGAACATAATGGGGCTTACTTCTGGGTAGACATGGTTAGGAGGCTGCAATCCAAAACACCTTCAATGTGTCTCCCCACTTTCTCCTTCTCTCCATCCTGAGCCTCTCTCCCCCCTGCTCCCTTCTGGCTAGCCCTGAGCTGCTTCCCTCTTCTCCACTGCTCTTCTCTCCCTCTGCCCAGCGGACACCCGGCCACAGGAGAAGTGTTGCTTTCACTATGGGCAGGTGCGCTAGGCAGCCCTGATGCTTTTTAAACAGGCTGCCGGCAAGCATGTCTGCCCCAACTGCCAACGAATGCATTCTTTATGTGAAGCACATTTTGTTACGTGAAGCAGTATCCTAGATAAATTTTTGTTTGTTACGTGAAACATACTTTACGTGAGGCGTTCTATAGTGAGGCACCACTGTATTGGTTCTGGTGTTTTTTAGCAGAAGTTCCAATGCTCTCCCAAGAAGACACTCTTTTGAAAAATGAGTGAAATTCAGCAGTAAACTGCCCGCGATCTGTTCAGTTTCTGGCACGTCCAGTTTAAAGGATTTCAGGTGGCACTGCTGGAAAAGAACTCTACTTAAGTGCATCACTTTTCAATAGAGTGGACAATTCTCAACTAGATGGTATACTCCAATAATACTTATATGTAAATTTATTCAAATTTGAAATGTAAATTAGATTTCTGGTCCCCGACACAGGGTCAGAGAGATGATATGGTCCTCATGCCAAAAGTTTGGAGACCCCTGATCTACTCCAACCCCCTGCCTGTAGCAGAAGACCTTACCCATGAACTGAGGCCCTGCAAAAAAAAGTTTCCAATTGGACCCTGCAGTTCCTAAGGTCACCTCTAATTATGGATTTCATTAGAACCTTCTCAATCCCCCTCCCAAAGCACCAGGTATCCCTCCTTCCAGCTTTACCAGTTGTCAACCAGTTCTTCCAAGATTCTGGCATGATCTAACCTGATGCAACTCAGCCTCTTAAGCAGAGGCAGCAGGCATGTTTTGGCAGTTGAGCAGAGGGCTGTCAGAAGACTGCTAAGCAGGAACAGACTGGAGCTGATAAAGTTGTCATGAGACAAGAGCCAGAAAGGAATTGCTGTTTACGTCTTGGACATCTGAAACTACTCCTGCTGGATGCTTGGAAGGCATTCCCTGATCCCAAATGTCTTGACCACACCATTGATGGCATATCTGGAAAAGAAGACCTCTACAAATTGCACATAGAACAATTGCCTGCCTCACAAGGTTGTTGTGAGGACAAAAGCTTTGTGAGCCATCTGGGGCATTTGCTTCGGCATGGAATAGCGGGGTATAAATTCTTAAATAAATAAAAATAAATACACTTAACACAAGGACATATGTGCTGTGCCTGTTCTATCAACTGCATATAGTCATTTGTATGGATGAGTTGCTGCTAGCAAATTTGTATGCATATGAATTAGCCTAATTCCTTAGTAACAGTTACTAGTGTTGGTATCTTCTTGATTCCACTTCATGTATTACTTTGAAAAGGGGAGGGGTGAAATGCTGACCTACATATTATGTAGAATACAGACTATTATCCAAATCAATTTATTCTGCACAGTGTCTCTCCCTGTATAAACATATCATAATCTCTTACTCGTGTAACCCCATGCAAATGATGTATCCTTTTAGTAAAACTTTGGACTGGTTAACTGTGTTGGGTGTCTTCCATATAATTTGATAATCTGTTGTATTTTTACATCAAAAGACTGCCTTGAACAACATTCAAGGGAATGCTAAAATTAAGTGTCTGTTTTTAATAAAAGGCAAAATTGGGTCAGTGGTTCAGACTGTGCAACATTTCATTCTTACACATACTTGTTAATTAATTTTTTAAAGTCAGTGACCTGAGATTTGTGGCTTGTGATTTATGTTTTTTTTGCCTTTAGCTATATTATAAAGAAATATATGGCTGTTGGTTGCTGTTTACAAGTAAAGTTTTCCCTTTCAAATCAACAGCCATTAGCTAAACAAAGGGGGTTTCTAATCTTATTAATCCCCTGAAAGATTGCAGTGATTGTGTTGTATGAATAATCTGCTGCTGGCTTCTGCTTCTGTTATTTTGCAATAACAAAAAGCAGGTGACCCCCTTTCCGGTCCCATGTGGAGGCAGGCGTGTGAAAATGTTGCCTATGTGATGTGCAGAAAAGGAGGTTACTGCTTGAAGGTGCTGTCCTCCAGCTAGTGCTGCATGGCCAGCCCCACAAACTGGTTCACATATAGGGACTCACCTCTAAATGGACTACATTTTTTTTCCTAGGAGACAAGTAAGTGCCTTCTAAAATATGCATGAATGTGGCATGTGGTCTCTGTCCATGACTGCCTGCAGTGTTACAGCCATCTCTGCAGAAATAGCTGGAGTGCAGTGTGATGCATATCATAAATGGCAGGATATTATTTGTAGTGCACAACGTGCACAGTGTGTTTGCTGCTTGTGTATCTTTTGTGCTTTGCAGGATCTCTCGCTCAGGGAGGGGTTAAAAAAAGCTTTTTGGATTATACTAACAGAGTGAGAGGGAGTCATGATGTACGCAGTGCAGAGAAAGTCACTGTCACACATGTGATCCCCAAAATAAGACCTGCCTTAATATATTTCTGTCAGCCATCTTAACTCCTGGCAAAGAAATCTGATTGCAGATACCAAGGAGCAAGGAATGCATTGAGTACATATCACATCCACTGAGTATGTGTCATATTTTAGTTATATAATTAATAAGTTGATTTAGGGAGGATGCAATCGTAAAAGAAGAGTTAAAATGTATCTAGAATTTCTGTGGGAACATATAGAAAGTAGCCCTTTCAGAAACTACCAGCATGAAAGTTTTCTTCTAGAAACCAGTGGAGGGAGCATTTTTTTTAGTGTGCTGTGCTATAGAAGGTAATGGAAGATAATGCCCTATAATACGCCCACCTCTACCTCTGACATAGTTTGCACGATGAAAATTTTGATGTAGAATAAATAAACCTGCAAAGTCAGAATCCAAATGAAAAGGAAAGGATTCAGGATTATAATTATATTCACACAGGGAAACAGAAATATCCATAAGGCAATTGGTCATTAAAAATCTCCCTACAAATCACATGGGACAAATTGTTGGGGGGAAAAAGTAAAAATCTCATTTATTTTCCCAACAGTTGCAACAACTAATGATGTAGGGGACTGATTCAGTTTACGACTAATCTGTTATTTTAAATTCCATTTTATTTTGGATTTAATTAATTTTCCTTTACAACATTAAATTTGGGGTCAGTAGCATAACATGTTCTGCAAACTTCCAAAATGGTAAGGTTCTCATTTTGGAATTTGAAATAAAACATGCTCTCTGATTTATGTCAGGGTGCTGAGTGACACGCAGCACATAAAACAGCTTCAGGAACAAATTCAATAAGAGGGGCTGGATGATTGCACTGTGTGAAACCATGACATCTATTTGTGCAGTAATAAGGTTCATAAGTGTTTGAAGTATGTAGAGGCAGATAAAGTCAAGGCAGAACGCATTATTAAGAGGAAACAGAAAGATGAAATATAGACTCAAAAAAAATTTCAATGGAAGATATACCCAAAGGTTTACTAACTAACTAACTAACTAACTAACTAACTAACTAACTAACTAACTAACTACATACATACATACATACATACATACATACATACATACATACATACATACATACTATCCTGCCTTGTCTTGAGGACTTTCTTAACAAGATAACAGAAAATAAGTGACTGTACATGTGGGACCACAGTATCAGTTGATTTGGTATCTACTGATTTGACTCACCACTGATACAGACCTCCACCTTTAAATGCCTTGTTATAAGGAAAAAACCTCTAAAATCGAATTTCCTACCATTGCGCTGATAAATATTTATAATTATTTTCTATGAGATTCATTATTCACCTCATCTAATGGTTGAATGCAGTATAGTGTCTATACCAAAAACATTTTGGGTGACATTATAGGAGCAAAAAAACCTGGAATTTGATCTTTTAAAACTTGTTTTCTGTTGATTTGGTGTCCACTTTTTTTTTTTAAACAACATTGGCGGTTCCAGAATTGAATCCTATTTGGAACCCTATTTGAAAATGGTTCCAAATGAACTCTTTTTAATAACAAGGCATATGAATATATTTTTCTTTATTAGGGAAGCACCTCATAGTCCTACCCCTCTTCACATGCCCCTGTGGTATAATGACAGTGGAGCATGAAAAACATCTGCCCAAATGCTACCCCAAGGGGGGTGCTGACAGTGCTCCCCAGGCTCTGCCCTACTTATGGAGGAGGTGCTGGTGGTTTTGCACCCCATTTCTTCTCCTTCAAAGAGGAGCCTCAAATAAAAAAGAACATGGGGTGCAAAGCCAGCACAACAAAGTACCCCCACTTTCAGGGACAAAGTTATGTCACATTACTGTGATGTCAGTGTCCCAGGTACTTCATACCTTTTGCATACCCTCTGCATAACTGCTTTACATCTCCACATACCCGCTAGGGATGCAGGCCAGTTAAGAGTGGATAGGATTGGAACCTCAGACCATTGCTGCATTCAGCTTAGTACAGGCACCTCTTGTTTTACATGTGCTTGATATAGATCTTTTTTAAAAGAACAGCTTGTTTAATTAATATCAGAACTTAATTAATGCTCACAAATGTTTAATATAATGTGGTCAAACTCCCCATATGTTCAGCTGTGAAACTCTATCTTCCTCATCTACCACATCTGGAAAATGTCCATCTGCCTTGTCTGGGGGATAGGGTTGCCATATGTCCCTGAAAACTATGACAGTCCCAGTTTTCTGGGATTGCCTTCACATATTGGCAGATTTGGTAGGGGATCCTGTCCTGGTTTTGTGGAAGAGATTTATGGCAGTACTGGGGGAGCCTAATGCTTTTTTTAAAAAAAGCAATCACAATTATAGTAAAATTAGATCTGATCAGTTGCGGAGTGTGCATTGGAAGTTGTCTGTGTGCTTGATTTAAGCCGGAGTTGGACTAGATGACTTAATAGGTTCCTTCCAACTCTATGATTCTATAAGTGGTTTAACTTTCACGCCACTGGAAACAGAGCTGAGAAGATCAAGAAACATGCACAGCTGGGGATATCTACAAGTCCCAAACAAACAAACTTCTTATAATAATAATAATAATAATAATAATAATAATAATAATAATAATAATAATAATAATAATAATAATATATTGTCATTGCATTAACATACAATGAAATTCACAAGACACCCAGAAACCAGACCTTACACATACACACTACAATCCCAAACACTCCCCCTAGAATCCCTAATTACAGATTTCCCTGACAATACTTAAACCCTTACATACATTCTTAGGGTACAAATATCTTTGAGATGCATTCTGCATATTTACTTAGTACCTAGTAGAAGTAAGAGCTACCATGGGATTGTGACACTTGGGTGCAAACATTGACTAAATGACCTCAAATCATACAGCTGGGTGGGTGTATAGTTCTGTCTACATCAAAATCCATAATTTTTGTGAAGGACCTTTAAGTTTTAACAGTGGTAGTCAGAAGTCCAAGCCTATATTCAGAACATCCCATGATAGTCCATGGGGTTCACTCCCTGATAACTGTGTATAGGACTGCAGACTTAGGCTGCAATCCTAAAGACACTTTCTTGGGAGTAAGACCTATTAAACATAATGGGGCTTACTTTTGAGTAGACATGGTTAGGATTGTGCTTTTAGAGCCCAATACTATGAATGTCTACTCAGAAGTAAGTCCCACTGAGGTCAGTGTATATTACTCTCAGGAAAATGCTGATAGGATTGCAACCTTAGAGCCCATACCTATGCATGTTTACTCATAAGTAAGTGCCACTGAGTTCAATGGGACTTACTCCTGGGTAAGCGTGCATTAGGCTGATGTCCTAAAGATACTTTCCTGTGAGTAAGACCTATTGAATACAATGGGACTTACTTTTGAGCAGACATGGTTAGGATTGCAGCCTTAGGGCATTAGATTGCAGTTTTTCTTAGGAGTAAACTCTACTGAACACAATGGGACTTAAATGAGCAGACCAGCACAGGATTACAGCATAGTGTTAGGTTGAGATCCTACATACACTTACTTAGGAGTAAGCTCTACTGAATACAATAGGGTTTCCTTGTGAGAAGACCCGCGTAGGCTTGCAGTCTTAGGTACTTAAAGTCCTAGATACTTTCCTAGAAGTAAGCTCCAGTGAACAAAATAGGACTTAGGGTGCAATTCTAAAGACACTTTCCTGGGAGTAAGACTTATTGAACACAATGGAGCTTACTTATGAGTAGACGTGGTTAGGATTGCACCCTTACTTCTGAGTAGACCAGTTAGGTTGAGATGCTAGATACACTTTCCTAGGAGTAAGAAACTCCACTGGACACAATGGGACTTCCTTCTGAGTAGACCTGCACAGGATTACAATCTTAAGCTGCGATCCCAGATACTTTCCCCACTGAATACACTGGGACTTGCTTCTGAGTAGAGCTGTATAGGATTGCAGCCTAAACCTGCAACTCTAAATACACTTTCTGAGGAGTAATATCTACTGAAAACAATTGGATTTCCTCCTAAGTCGACTTGCATATGGTTGCAGTCTTAGACTGCAATCCTAGATTATACACTTCCCTACGAGTAAACTCCAGTAAATACAATGGGACTTACGTCTGAGTAGACACAGGATTATAGTCTTAGGCTGCAATCTTAGACACACTTTCCTAGGAGTAAGCTTCAGCAAATTCAGTGGGATTTCCTTCTGAATACTCCTGCACAGGGTATTAGTCTTAGACTGCAATCCTAGATATAGAGACTTTCCTAGGAATAAGCTCCATTGAACATAATGGGACTTACTTCTGAGTAGACCTTTTAGGATTGCAATCTTATGCTGCAACCCTAGATACTTTCCTAGGAGTAAGCTCCAGTAAACCCAATGGGACTTACTTCTGAGTAGACCCGCTTAAGATTGCACTGTCGATGTGCTGTTTTGCAAAGAGAACCCCCCTGCTGCCAGCCTGCTTCTCACTCCCAATGTTGGTGATGCTCTCCATCCTTCTGAGCATCCTCTGCCAGCTCTGCTCCCCCCATTTCTGCCAGCTAGTGGGACTAACTATGGGCAAGCTGGTCTGTGGGAGGAGGCTTCACGGGGGCTTCAGTGTGGCAATGGGCATGTGCAAGTGTGGGGGGGGGAGATGCTCTGTGCACATGCCCAGTGAGGCTGGTGGTGCTGCTGCTCCTGCAGTCATGTGTCATTGGGAATAGCGGGGAGGAGGGCGGGTGGGAAGCACCAGAAGGTTGGCTTTCCAAGCTGGGGGGGCTGAGGCACCCCCTCCCACCAATACCCCACCTTCTCCTCTTCCTCCCCCCTCCACTTACAGCCCTGCCCTGCCCCAGCACTTGCCCAGCTGGAGAGTGACATCACCCCCATCCAATCAGTGCCAGGCTCTCTGCCCCCTCCCTCACTGCCCCCCTGGCCCCTCAGTCTGTCCCCCCACCCAGGAGGGAGGTGCTGCTGCTGCTGCTGCTGCTGCTGTGCACAGGTGCTGCTGGATGCCCTGGGAACCTGTCCAGCTGTGCAGCATCCCTTCCCGCCAACAGCATCCCTGCCCTGCCCAGGTAGGACATGGCTTGGTGCAAAGGGGGAGGGAAGAGGAGAGGGCATGTCTAGCCTTATGGAAGGGGTGTGAGGGGCTTTTGGGGAAAGGGGGTGACCCAGGCTGGAGGAAGGTGTGCCCAGCAGTCTGTGGGGAGGGAGAGACTGAACCCCTGTTTGTGGGGATGGGGGTCTTTTGGGAAGGGAAAGCCTGAACTCTAGTCTGTGGGGAAGGGGTATTTGGGGAGAGCCTGAATCCCAGTCTATGGAAAAGGGGTGTCCTGGGGGGAGGTAAAACCTGAACCTCAACTTGTGGAGAAGGGGTGTCATAGAGAGGGAAAGCCTGAACCCCAATCTGTGCGGAAGGGTTCTTCTGGGGAGTGAAAGCCTGAACCCCAGTTTGTGGGGAAGGAGGGTTTGGGTAGAGCCTGAAGCCCAGTTTATGGAAAAGGGGTGTCCTGGTGGGGAGGTAGAGCCTGAATCCCAATCTGTGGGGGAGTTTCCTAGAAAAGGAGAAACTGAACCCCAACCTGTGAGCGAAGGGGTCTCTTAAGGAAGGAGAGCCTGAACCCCAAGCTCTGGGAAAGGGGGTGTCCTAGAGAGGGAGAGCCTGAACCCTTGTCTGAGGGAAAGGGGGATTTGGGTAGAGCCTGAAGCCCAGTCTATGGGAAAGGGGTGTCCTGGGAGGGAGGGAGGGAGGGGGGAAGAGCCTGAACTCCAATCTGTGGGGAATTGGGTCTCTTGGGGAAGGAGAGTCTGAACCCCAATCTTTGGAAAAGGGGATGTCCTAGAGAGTGAGAGCCTGAATCCCATCTGTGGGAAGAGGGTTCTCTTAGGGAAGGAATGCATGAATCCTAATCTGTGGGGAAGGGTGTGTTCTGGGAAGGGAGAGAACTGACCCTCAATCTGTGGAAAGGGGGTCTCGTGGGGAGGGAAAACCTGAACCCCAATTTATGGGGAAGGGGGTCTTCTGGGAAGGTACAGCCTAAACCCTCGTCAGTGGGAAAGGGGGTGTTCTTGGGAAGAACCTGAGACCAAATTTATGGGGAAGGCGGTCTCCTGGGGTGGTACAGCCTGAACCCTTATCTGTTGGAAAGGGGGTGTCCTTGAGAAGGACAGCCTGAACCCAGATGTGTGGAGAGATGGTCTATCTGGGATGTACAGCCTGAAATTCAATGTTTGGGGAAGGCAGATCTGCTGAGGAGGGAGAGCCTGAACCCCAGTCTGTGGGAGTGAGGAGTCTCCTGGGGTCAGAGAGCCTGCATTCCCATTTGTGGGGAGGGGGATCTGCTGAGGATGGAAAGCCTGGACCTCAGTGTGTGGGGAAAGGGATGTCTGCAGAACCTGAATTACAATCTTTGGGAAACAAGGTAAGGTAGAGAAAGCATTCCATTGATTGTGGAAGGTAGTGCCTGAATCCCAATCCTTGGGACTGGGGGGTCTCTTGAGGAGGGAGAGGCTGTGTGGGGAAGGGAGGGTCTCTTTGGGAGCGAGAACTTGAACCCCTGTGTGAAGGGAAGCAGCATCTCTTGGAGAGAGGGAGCCTGAACACCAGTGTGTGGGAAGGGGGTGTCTTTTGGGGAAAGAGAGTCTGAACCCCAACGTATGGGGAAGGTGTCTCTTGGGGATTTTGAGCCTGGCCAAATGCAACAGAAAGTTGAAAAAGAGGGGACAACTTTCATGCTAAAATGTAGCCAGCTGTATAGACCAGATTTGGCACTGAAAGTGGCACTGAACTGTGAGTTGCATGATAAGATGTGCCCAGTTTGGGAAGGGATATACTGTATTGAAGGTCAACTTACAAAGGAGCAAATATCTAAAATGAAACAGGAAGTTTCTTTCAGCCATCCTTACTGCTGACCGTTTTAAAAAAATTGTTTTTCATATTTTTATATCTCCCTTTCTCTAAGGAGCACAGGGTGATATCCATAGTTCCCCCCTCCTTTTGTCCTCATAATAACCCTTTGAGGTTGTTGAGGCTGAGAGTGACCAGTCCAAGGTCACCCAGGTCTAAGCCCAACTCTCAAACCACTATGCTACCCTGGCTGTGGACATATATTTTCAATGCTCTGGGCATTTCTTCAATATTGGAAGTAAAAGACATATCGTTTTTCACCTTGTAGCCAAAATGTTTCTAGTGGATCAAACTGCATTGCATACTGGATAACCCTCAGCAACTGAGGATCTGCTGGAGTCAAACCAATATATGATGTTTCCCATGCAGATAATAAAAATTGATTTGGAGAGGATAAATCTCTCCTACCCACCCCCTTTTCAGAGTTGCATGACAGGCTCTGGAGTACCTTGTATGGATTTGCTGCAGACAGATAGAAAGAGCAAGGAGAAAGCTGTGCAATGTTCTTGTTAATCCTGGTTACACAAGATACATGTCACTCAGAACGAAGTGACATTTTCAGGAGAATAACAGGCATGCAATAATTTCTAATTATTTCCTAATTTGTCATGTCTAAGCTTGTAGGAGTATTTACTGTAGGAACTCTGCAAGATAATTTATTTTGGAATAGTGAATGATATTTCATCTGCAGGGAAATATTGTGAGAGCTGGTAATCTAATTGCAGGCAGATTTTTATAAAATGGTTTGTTAAAGTATGTAAGATAAAAAAAGCAACTTCAGTATTTGTACTGTGTGAAATAGTGTCTGCTTGTTGTGGATTGGAGGAAACTCCCATGATAGACGTGACAAGGGGATACCTGGCAGGCCTGTTGCCAGGATGTTGCCTTTCCCACCAAAGTGGTTCATATTTATCTACTTGCATTTGCGTGCTTTTGAACTGCTCGGCTGGCAGGAGCTGGGCTAAGAATGGGAGACCACCCCATCTGGCAGTACTCGGCTCTTGAACCACTGGCCTGCTGAGCAGAATTCCAGTCAAACAGTGTTCTAACTCCAGCATTCCCACCACTGAGCCACTGCAGCCCCAAAGTTGTTAAAGCCCCAAACTTCTTAACAAAGTTGTTAAACTATGTAAGGCCCATATCCTAAAGTCAGATTAAGACCTTTGCTGCGGAGCAGTTAAGGTGACTTTCTATAAGATAACACTAGCAGGTGACATAACTGCATGGACCCATAACTGCTCTGGATTTTGCCCTAAGATATGCAAAGGTATACTAGTTTATATCAATCTTGTGCATGTTGAATCAGAGTAATCATTAAGTAAATGTTTATAGAATTACAGCTTTAGAGCAAACTAGCAAAAAGCGTACCCGCATTGCGGGAGCAACTTCATCCCATGCGCATCAAACCCCATGCGCATCATCTCCCCATGCTCATCAGTCTCCCATGCTCATCAGTCCCCCATATGCCTGAACTCTTTATATGCAACATCAACCATCTGCATCAGTCTCCCATGTGCATCATCCCCCCGTGCGCAACTCCCCCGTGCGCATCAGTCTCCCATGTGCAACTTTCCCCATGCGCATCAGTCCCCATGTGCAACTTCCCCCCATGCGCAGCATTCTCGCCAGTGCAACCTCTTCCTCCTAACAACATCCCCCAGTGCACCAGGCAGAGAGCACCAAATTGGCTGGATGTTGGTCAGTCTCCCATGTTAAGTATAGGACAGAAACACGTTGACCCCTTTTAAGCCCCTGAAGGGTTAAACTTCTGCAGATGGTTCTTGGTGGGTGTTCAGGTGACAGAAGGAACTCCCAGAATTCCATGCTTCAGGCCCAGCAGTTGGGGCAGAATGTTGATGAGTCATCAATTCTTCAATGCAAAGTATAGGGAGGGAAACGCGTTGCGCCCCTTTTCACCCCCTTCCGGTTGGAATTTCTGAAAACCGGTTCTTAGTGCTCCCCTCCGTCATGGAAGGAACAATCACCCCAAATTTCACACTTCTAGGCCCACCGGTTTTGGGATGGCTGGGTGGGTCAGTGAGTCAGTCAGTGAGTGACTTTTCTCTTTTATATATATAGAAGATTGTTACTTGATAGTAATTTATCCCTAAATGATGATTTTTTTTATTAGCCTGCATATTTTAAAAAATATTGTTGGAAATATAATCTGCAAGCACTGGATCCTAGTGTATAATATGTAAAAACCAACAAAAATGGACTTTCAAATTCTAATGGCTATCCAGAAAGAATTTTCAGAATATTCTAATCATTGTTTGGGTTTGAATAATAAGTGCTACATGTATAAAGAACAAATTGGAAATTTATTTTAAAGCAGTTGTAGGCTCAATCCTATGCATATTTTGCTAGGAGTTGCTTTGTTTAGTTATGTCCAACTTAAGTCACATTCGACCCCATGGACGCATGCATGTGCCACCACCCAAACCTCCACTAGCTCGAACGTTTGTCCAAATTCATTAGCTTGGAGTAAGCCCCATTAAATATAGTAATTTTCTGGCACATGCATAGCAAATACAAGCATGAATAACTTTTGTTGCAATTTTAACATACTAATTCTACAATAACATTGCTGTGGTGGTTCCATAGGTGTCTTATATAGCTTATTTGGATTTCAAAAGGCAACTTGGTGTTTCTCTGTCTTAGGGCGCAATCCAGAGTAACTACGGGGAGTCCTTGCTCTGGTGTAAGAACAATTTGCTCTGGATTGCAATATGAATTTCCCATAGGTTTTCACTAGGTGGTGCAGTAACTACGGGTGCACGTAATGTCTCTTAGGTGCTCCCGTAGTTACTCAGGATTGTAGGGTTATGCTGCAATCCTAAATACTTTCCTGGGAGTAAGATTTATTGAACACAATGTGGCTTACTTTTGAGTAGACATGGATCGGATAGCACCCTTAGTCACTTTTTGACCAAAGTTGTATATGATCATGAAATGTTATAATTGCATAGTTAAAAATGAAGTTTGCATTTGATATTTTCCTAACTCTATTTTAAAACTGTAATTATTATTCAACAAGTATATCTTACACAGGTATAGGGTGTTCATCTTGCTTATAGTAATGCATGCTGGTGACAACTGAGAATTGCTCTCTCAATTTGCCATTTTTAGCAGGTGCCATAATACAAAAAAATGCAACATATGGAAATAAGTTCCTCTGGCTTTACTGGAAAGAGTTCCTAAGCCAGTTTTGTCTTAATAAGTAGCTATCACCATAAATCATTGCTTTCACCATTACTTCCCAAAGAAGAGCAATGGAAAGATGAAACATTTTAAATCCTATTCTAAGCTATTTATCAACATATTGTGCATTTGTGTCCTTGTTTCTGACCTAATGCAGTTCAGTGCTACAATATTCTTCTTGTTGGACTCCATGGATATAGTGCTTTATTTAGTTCATAAGAAAAAAGGTGGGTACTTGATCCAGTGAGTTTAGATGCTAAAGACTGGTGGTATTTCTTTATTTCTGCTATATACAGATAAAATATACTATCTGGTACAGATGTTGCACAAACCCTAAGCTGAAATATTGGTGTCTTAAATTTCCTTTCCCTTTAAAGCTATCCAGCTTTTCAGAATCAAGGTAAGAGCAATCAACTCCAAAGTAAGGGAACAAACATTACCTTACTTTTAGAAGGTCTCTGTGACTGCCCCTCCCAACTGTAGGATGCTGCACATGCTCCAGGTATGCAAGTGGTGGAAAGTGAAGTTAGGATTATTTCCTAAATAATTCTTGAGAAACTGTTAGACATTTCTGACAGTGAGGGCGGTTTGGAACAGATTGCCAACGGAGGTGATGGACTCTCCCTCACTGGGGATCTTCAAGCAGAGGCTCCACGAGCACCTGTTGGAGATGCTCTAGGACAAGGGTCAGGGAACTTTTTTACTTTTTACCCCAAAATATATTTAGATACGCCGACATTACCCCCTTTATTTGAAAGGAAGGAAATCATATATTATTAATTATTTGAATTCAAAATTTTATTGAATCTATTAAAAAATCCAGACTTTTGTCCTATATTAAAAATCAGGAGTAAGCTCCATGAATTAATGGGCTTACTCCTGAGTAGACACCTGGGAATGGGTGCATATCTTGGCAGGCGAGGCTGCTGTGGAGGTTCAGGCTGCAGTTGGAGTCAGCTGAGACTGAGTTCAGCCGTCTTGGAAAGAATGACTGCACATGCACACAAGTCTTTACCTGCCTCCCTGCCTAATGGTTCCCATGGAGAGGCTTCTCTGTGGGTGGAGTATCCTCTCCTGACCTTGCCGGCACATGCCTCCAATCGGGAAAGGGAAAGTACCAGTGATGTCAGGAGAGGACACTCTGCCAACAAAGAAGCCTCTCGATGGCAACCTTTAGGCAGGAAAAGGCTGTGCAGTCATTTTTTTCAAGATGGATACCTACAGTGCTCAGACTTAGCAGTTGCGTGGCTGGCTCAGACTGCTCCTCAGTGACCCATATAGATTCATATGCATGTCCGGCTGTGTCTCGGTAGCGTGACCATCCATTACCTCCAGGAATTTCATTTTTACCCCATTTGGGGTAATTTACTCCTGTTCCCTGACCCCACTGCTCTAGGAGGATTTCCTTCTACAGGCAGGGTTGGACTCGATGACCAACTTTAGGTATTTATGATTCTATGATCTTGTTAAAGTTACTGTATTTCATACTTTGTCTTGCTGTTGTAAATCGTTCTGTCACAGAACTTCTGTTAACTCATTCTTTTACCCACATAATGGCAATGCACAGTTAAATCCCATAAAATGAAACCACTGATAAATTCTTTATATGTAAAGATAAGCAATTTTCTGGTGGGCTATGGTACTGAATTTAGCAGACTTGCAGTTTCTCCATCAGTGCAATAATGTACTACATTTCTGGTTCTCAAAACTTTCTGAGACCCTCTAAAGGGCCTCTTTTCATAAGCGTTGTGGCTATCATGGTGATTAGGCAGCAGTGCTTCCCCCCAAATAGCAGCTTGTTTAACCCTAGATATGCATAGACTAATCTGCTCTGTCAGTTTTGCAAATCATCAAAAATTGGGTCACAATCCACTGTTGGTCTACATAAGATTGAATGAGTACTTCTGAGTCTAGTATTAATGTTAAAGCTCATCTAGAGATATGCTGCAATCCTAAGAACACTTTCCTGCAGGTAAGCCTCACTGAACTCAGTGGGGCTTAGTTGAGAGAAGACATGCATAACTTACCCCTGCTAACTGAGCAAGAGGCACTCTTTCAAGTGGGTGTTCCTCTTTTATTTAGCAGGGGGAGAGTAATTGGCCCTACTCACCCCAGCAATGTCTGTTCAAGTGGCTTCTGCTGGTGTTCTTTTTTGCATTTTAGATTGTGAGCCCTTTTGGGACAGGGACCCATTAGCTTTTAATTAGCTATTATTATTTTTCCATTTTCTTTGTAAACCGCTTTGTGAACTTTTTAGTTGAAAAGTGGTATATAAATACTGTATAGATAGATGCATAGGATTGCAGCCTTACTTGCCTTGGGAAAGGTGATGCATGCCAACTTTCCCCTTATCTAAACCACATTAACTGTGTGCTAAACAGGGCGCTATAACATTCTCCAAGTAGAAAGCAGGACAAGCACAGTGTCTGCATGAGTCAGTGGCTCCTTTATACCACAATCCTAAATATGTTTACTCAGAAGTAAATCTTACTGTGTTTGATAGGTCTTAACTAGTAAGTGTGTTTAGGATAGCAGCCTTGCACTGCAAGCTTATTCACATCTATTTGGCAATAAATTCTGTTCAATCCAATGGATTGTGTACAAGTTTACAACCTCAGTGATATAAGGCAAGTAGTGTATAGTTAATAAGATAGTACGCCTGTTAAGCCAATCATCCATAGGGAAGAAATGCATCCTTTCTTGACACCACATGAGGCAATGGTATCTTGAGCAGAAAGAACCCCATCTTCTCAATCTGGATAGGGCCCACCTTTAATGCAGAATAATAATTCTGCTTGTTAATAAGCAAAGATACTCACAAGTTATTCATTAAATCTTTCCCTCTTCTAGTGCATGTTTATGTGTCACATGGAGATTCTCATTAGTAATATCAAGAAATTAGATGTGTTTTCTGATGTACAAGGGTGGGAACATATCTTTTGATTCACTACAGCAAATAGAATCAGTGCTACTTTGCTACTGATAATGTTTAATGATTTGATCTGATCCTGGTACTGTCTGGGCAACATTATTGTAGACTTGCTAGCTGTTTGACATCACATGTTGTATTGTCTTCTGTTTGTGATTGTTTGAGGCCTGAATCTTTGCAAGGATCTTCCTTCCAGACTCCCGTTTTATGTTCTTATATTGCATTTGTATGCTATAGTCAGCATACAAATGCGATGCAAGATATAAAAATTTGTATACACAGCATACAAATTTGTCTCTCATTCTCTTTACCGTCCCAGATAAAGTGATAAAATTGTGTGATGATAAAAATGTCAAGTTCTTTTCTCAATAATGCAGCACTGAGTGTGTTTGCAGCACACTATGATACTGGAATTTTTATTCCTCTATAAACCAAGCTTACCCCCAAATCCAGAGTAACTACGGGAGCATGTAAGAGACTTTATGTACACCCGTAGTTACTGAACCACCTAGTGAAAAACTGTGGGAAATTCATATTGGAATCCAGAGTAAGTTGTTCTTACACTGGAGGACTCCCCGTAGTTACTCTGGATTTTGCCCTTAGCCTACTATGACTTTCTGATTTGGTGTGCTTGCGGTTCAGTTCTATGCACAACTACTCAGAAATAAGGCCCATTGGGAATTATTCCTAAGGTAGTATACATAAGGTTGCACACCTGTTTTTCCTGTGTATTAAAAAATGGTGTTATTCGTCTTACTTAGAAGTAAGCCCATGGTGTTCAGTAAGCATTGAGCTGTAATCCTGTCTTAAACTCCAGAAACAAACACCTCTATCAATTTATGCTTTTTCATCTCAAAATCATAATATCTTAGTTGTATTGGAAAAGAGGTTAATCTGTGCTTCATTATGAGAATGAAGACCGATAGGACGTGATCGAAATGTACTTGAAATACAAGGTTATGTTATACATTTTTTGGAATGCATCACACATTTATACACATAAAGAAGGATCTGTAGCTAAAACAGCCCTAGGTTTGTGATCTAGTACAGCTGTTCTGATTCCATTCACTCCCTCTTATTGGCAGTTGTTCTTTGGAGTTTTGCAAGCAGCTGATCCAGTCCTCAAGTGCAGTTGAACTATAAAAACCAGCATTGTGTGTGTATCTTATTAGAAGAACTCAAAGGAAGTGATGAGCTCTATTCCTTGTCAGTTCTTCTCTCGGTGCATCTGGTCATAGGAGCCTTTAATGTTACTGAAGTTTGCTGCGCAGAATTGCTGCAATTTGTTATCTAGAATCTCATCAGCATTACACATACACAGCTGGTTCATTACTTCCCCTTTTCCCATCCCTCAGAATAAAATGGAAATTCTGTGTTGGATAAGCAGTGTTTGTAAGCGTGGGTGGTGAAGTGTTTTGGCACACGGTAACTGTTCTTGGGCTGTGAAAGCTAGGGGTAGATTAAGGCAACTTGGAAAATGCTGTTGCCTTGCCTATCCATGCGACACCATAGGCCCAGTTAATTGGGTTAGTGATCCATGAGTTTGTGCAGGAGGCTTCAAACCCTGACTCTGGGGCCAGATGCAGCCCTTGGTAAGCCTCCTGATCCCTCTATCTGCCCCATGGTCAAGCCCCGTAATCCACTCCAATGCATTCTTATGTAAATTTATTCAAATTTGAAATGTAAATTAGTTTTTTCGGCCCCTGATACAGTGTCAGATTGATGTTGTGGCCCTCCTGCCAAAAAGCTTGGAGATCCCTGGTTAGAGCAAGGATTCTGAAATTTGCCCGGCTTCAGAGCCCTTGACTTGAGGAAACCCACTAGGGCCATGTGTAGTCTCAGGTTGTTACTGTGTACTGGCGCTTCTACAGAGTGAAGCAGTGCTGAGTGCAACTTGTGTGCAACTAGGGGACATCCACTAAAATTGAATGCTGGGAAGGTTAGGACAGACAAGAAAAATATTTCTTTGCCTGGTATGTGGTTGGGCTGTGGAACTCCCTGCCATAGGATATGGTGATGGGATCTAGTCTTAATGCCTTTAAGAATGGCTTGGATAAATTCCAAGGCGAAAGGGACATCACAGGCTACAAGCCATGAGGGAAGTGTGTAGATATGGACAACCTCAAAATGCCAGACAGGGGAGGGGACCTGGATGCAGCTGTCTTATGTTCTCCCTGAAGCATCTGGTGGGCTGCTGTGTGATACAGGAAGCTGGACTAGATGGGCCTTTGACCTGATCCAGAAGGGAAAGAAGGACCAGCAAACCAGGCAAGGGGCAGGTTAGTGGCATGGTGTGGTCATGAAGCCCTAGAGCTCCTAGAAGCGCACTGTAATGGATCTAGGTAGGAGCTAGTCTAATGGATAGATTCTTAAGGCTTAGACCTAGCTGAACTTGGTTCACTCGAGGATAGTCAGCATTCTCATAGTTAATACAGGAAGATTGTAATGGCACCATCTCTTTATATGGTAATTGGATGTTCAATGGAACATTGAATTTCTTCCCGAACTTTTATTACTTGGATCCACTTTTTAAAAAAACCCACTAGGAAAAAAGATAATAGATACTGAAATAAATATCAGGCTCCTGTAAATAAAAAAAATTATCTGGTTTCATATGGAAACCTACCTGAAAGCATTTGGGCATACTGTTCCTCCCTGTTTCATCTTTCCCATGCTTGCCTCGAGATCACAGCTTTCCCATGCTTGCCTTGAGAAACCCAAAATATCTCTTTCACTTTCCCACTTAAGCATGTTGTAAATTTATTTCACACTTGTTTATCTCTGTCATACTTCAGATTGCTTCTGCATGCCCTTGGGCAATCCATGTTAAAGGAATGGCAAATGCCAGTCACATAGGCGACCTTGATTCTATGCAGGGTGTCTTGCTGCTGACACATGTCAAAGCAGCAGAGATGTGTACAGTAATTTTCCTGAAGCATGTAAGGAATGGGGTCAGAATTGCTGTTTGGATGTCAATGCTAGCATGTTCAGGGAGTCTTTGTGACAGCTGATGGCTGTTTTGTCCCATCAGGAATGTGTATGTGAAGCATTTAAAGTGTAACCTGCATCTTGGCATGATTATTTTCATAAGGCTATTATTCTTCATCAATGGATGAGCTTCTTCATATCAACGCTAAGGGATGATTGACTTTTATTGTTATATAGAAGGTTAGCAAAAGATAATAGTTATGCTTTTGGTTCAGACAGGTTTTCTTTGAGGTTGCATCAGAAATTGAGCTGTAAGTTCTACTTGAAAATGCTTGTATCAAAGAAGCAAGACATTCATTAGAAACAAAAACTGAACTACTGATGAATAACTTTAAGATAAACATTGTAAAAGTTGCCACATTTTGAATTTGTATAGAATGCCTTAGAATGTCTTAAAAGTAACAAAAATATAGTGGGATTATTTTTCTGTAGGGTCCATTCATGAACCCTGCATCTTCTGAGGGCAAAAGATGTGCATGGCCTCTGTAGGCTCAGAAAGCCCTCTGTAGATGACAGGAATCCGGATCCAGTTTCCTTTATAAGGTTTAAGGGCCCAAAATTTCAGATTTCATTTTTCATGGTTTTTGGTATCCATGGGGTGGGGAGGTCCAACAGCAGATATCTTTCAGATACTGAGGACCCACCTGTTGTTAAGGTAACTCAGACTAGATTTTTAAGATCTCTTTAAAAGTAAAGGTAAAGATGTCCCCTGCCGGTTGCCCTGCTACTTTGACCAAGTCTAGGGAGCAGTGTTAATCCCCACTACAAGGCCAAAGAGCCAGTGTTATCTGAAGATCTCTCTGTGGTCAAGTGGCTGGCATAACTAAATGCCAAAGCATACAGAATGCTGTTGCCTTCCCATTGAAGTGGTAACTATCTACTTTCATGTACATGCCTTTTAACTTCTAGGTTGGCAGGAATTGGACAAGAGATGGAACTCACTCTGTCTTGCAGTACATTGGTCTGGACTCATCAACCTGCCAAATTTCAGGTTGACAAGCACAGCACCTTTATCAGTGGGCCACCACTGGGTCACAGAGAGATCTTCAAATAACACCACTTCCTCCTAAGTTTCTTACCCTTTAGAGGAGTAAGTTTCCTCTTAACGCCGATGTTCATTTTTTCAGGTTAATTTAAATATATGTGATCTTGAGTCAAATAAATGTAACATAAATTTTAATGTTGTGCATCATTATGGAGGCCAGAATTTTTGGAACACTTTTGCAGAGGAGAAAGAGGTCTTCCTCCCTTCATTAAATTATATCCCCCCTTTTTGCAGCCCTGTAGCCCCTTTCTCTTTTTGGGCTGTTACTAGTAAAATGGCTTATAACGGTTAGGACTTAAGAAATCCATTGTGCAGTGAGGGAATTGAATTTCTTTTGACCTCTGGATCCTCCAAATCTGCCCCGCATTGGATACAGTAGGCTAGCTTTCTTTATGGTGGGAAATAGGGCTCTAAGGTTTAAATTAAATCCAAGTTTACTTGAAAATAACATCTTAGTCCTATCTCCCTTCCCCCTACTGATGCAGCTGAACTAAGAGCAGACATAGGGCGCAATCCAGAGCAAAGTCTGCTTGCTCTGACCTAACTACTCTGCCCTAACTATGTTATATCCTAAACACAAAGTTATGTGTGAGGCAGAGAACTTAGGTGTGCCCATAACTTAGGTCTGCCCGTAACTGCTCTGGTGCAGTGATCCACATAAGTTACTCCATCGGGCATGCTCAGAAGGCAGCCTGTAAGTGCTACATGGCCTGCAGTTACACACAAGTTGACCTCCTTCCACATCACTCAGAATCACTAGCAGCTGTCCAAACTGCTGCTCTCCTGATCACATGGGGAACCAGCTGGCAAGATGGGGGGGAGAGTAGCTGTCAAGCTGTCAGAGTGCCTCCCCAGCATGGTGGACAGGACAGGGCTGTCAGGGGTAGAAATGGGAAACAAGCTGCCCCCCTGCACCCCCAAACAGGCAAGATGCCCCAGGAAAAGCCCAGGCATCAGCAGGGGCAAGATGCACAGAGGGATACATGTGTGTGTGTATTGTCAATAAAAACAACATCAACAGATAAACATGAGTGGCCTGTGGTCTTTGGCAACAGTCCGGAGGAAACATCAGCATTAAAGGTACAGCATGCCAGACGCAGGGTCCACACTCAGGTGGGCTGGGAGGAGAGGGAAGACCCCATCCAGAAGGCGCAGGAAAGAGACTCCCTTGGTGACTCAGGCAGGGGAGGGGCAAGGGTCCCCCAAGCAGCTGGCAGAGCAGGGGGCAAGGGGAGGCAAGGGGGCTGCCAGGGGCATCTGTGGGGAGGGAATCCTGGAAGAGCCCACCTGGGTCTGCCAGGGAGCAAAAGCACATCCTGGGGCACAGGGGACCTGGGGCTCCCGCAACAGGGCAAGGGTGTCTGATCACTTGTGGGGCCACTGCCCACCCAAAACCTCTCACTTCACAAGCCTAAGGGGTGACATCAGGCCCCAGGAACCCTCTCTCAGCCCACCCCAGTGACTCCCAGATGGCCTTTTGCAGACACAAAAGGGGGGTCAGTTCACATGTGTACTTGTTCATAGGTTTGCAGTTGCTCCTGCTCATTCAGAGGGTCACAGGGTAGGGGGCTTCCAGATACAGAACAGTCTCCAGTGAGGATGCAGTGGGACCCCAGAATCAACCACATTCAGATTGAGCACGTGGAAGGGATGACACAGTGCCTGTACTTTTAAACAGTGCCTGGACCTTTCAGTATCTTCAGACTGTAGGCAGTTTGAACACAGCACTGGCATCTGCCTGAATTCCCTCATCTCTGCAGTGCTCACAGGTGGTCTCACTACTTCCATGTGGCCTCTTGTTGTGGACTATCCAATGCTAAGGAAGCTACAGGCAGCCCCCTCTCCAGAAACAGAGGACCAGGTCTGGATGCCATTGGGGGTCTACACTGAGGATGGGCACCCCTGTCTCTCCCCCCCCCCCAACCAGGTAGGCACTGTCCCACTCACCCATCCTCAGGTAATCCCTGGAGCAATCATATGCAGATGTTCATTGTGAAGTCCTTAAAATAACTACTACTACACATGTTCACATCATTAATGTTAACAACGTATCTGACAGCAACATTGACGAATTGAACTGTAAATTCGTCATCAGGCAAGGACTTCACCTGTGATGTATCATACCATCAACTATGTAGTTGTTAATTCGTCATCATTAATAACATCAGCTGTGGAGGGGGGAAGTGATTCTGTGGCTCAAACTTTATTAGGTATGAAGGGTGCTTGTTTAACTCATGTGATTGGGACAGTGGGGTTTGTGTTCTAGGTAAGTGCTTGTACAAACATGTCTGAAGGGAGATTCTTCCCAGGGCTCCTTGCAGGGATCCAGTGGCTTGCACTCCTGAATACACTTTCCTGGGAGTAAGCCCCATTGAACACAATGGGGCTTACATCTGAGTAGGCATATTTAGGATTGCACTGTGTCTCCTTCCCAGTGGAATGGCAGCCTGCTGCCTGCTAGCCTCCTTGCTGGTGAGACACCATCCTGCAAAGACAGAAGCATCACATCACAGGCAAGCTTTCATTGGTATTGGCTGAGCATGGAATCAAATCAGCTGCTATGCCCCTTGGCTTGCCGTTTGCTGGCAGGGAGTGCCCTTGTTTCCTGGTGGGTCTGTGTGTGCACCCCTTCCCCCTTTCACTCTACAGCCCTCCCTTACCTTGGGGGACCAGTTGGGTTGGAAGGCAAACCTACAGAGGACCTCACAGCATTTCCCAACAAGTGGGCAAGCCCATTTCCTGGTGAAGCAAGGCCCCCCTTACACAGGTGTAAGCCCCACTGAGTATACTGGGGCTTACTTTAGAGTAGACATGCAAGAATGGAGGAAGATGAAGGAAATTTAAACAAAAGAGGTGCTTCCAAAACCCCCCATGCAGCCCTCCTTACCTGGTTGGAGTAACTCTGGGGAAGAGAGAAACAACAACTTGCAGAGACATAAATATGGTATTGGTAATCATCATTGCAAGATTGCCTGTATAGGTGTTTTTGAGTTTTTGAATGCAAACATTGCTCAACACCCCCACTTATCTGATTGGGGTACCTGTGGAGAGGGAGAAAGAGAGCAACAAACATACAAAAAAATTGCAAAGTCTACACTCTAATCATATATCACAGATATCATATTGTTTCATATCACATCTATATCATATCAATATATCATCATATATGGACCTTATGTGTTCATGTGTTTGTGGGGAGAACGCTCCCCAAGAGCAAAGTGCCCATTGAGAGAGAGCAGAGTGACATGGTCCGTGGCCAAGCACTCTGCTTCTCTGAAAGGGAATTGTGGGTCCAGGGGTGGGCCTTTTTATGGGAGGGTAGCTGTGAGGGGATTGGTCGGCCACTGGGGTGATCCAGGTACTCCGTATCCTCAAGTAGGAAAGTACTGCCCTAAGGTTTCGTGCATAAATTTTTCAAAGTCCCCACTTTCCCCAGCCCCTACTTCTCCTTAACATGGAGATCTATGGGTCTCCTCGTTACTAAACTACCTCTTGAGGTAGTATAACTCAGGAGGCATTTACGTGTGCCCATAAGCCTCTGAAAATGTTCAGGATACAACATAGTTATGTGGAAGGGGGAGGAACCTAAGACACGCCCCCGAAACGCCCCCTGAAAAAATAAAAAAAATCCCTCTGTTGACAGAGTTATGTCGACGGAGGGTTTTCATTGCTCCGCCGACGTTGAAGTAATTGCGCCAACGGAAACATCGTTGCGTCGCCGGAGAGATGCGCCGGCGTAATTGCGCCAACGCTATCGGCGTTTCCGTTGACAGAAACGCCGTTCCGTCGGCGCAAGAGCCCTTGCGCTGATGGATTAGTTGCTATGGATTGGGCTGATAAACTCTGTCACAACTTCTCCTTCTGTCAACATCGTTCACAACTTCCCCTTCCCTCTGTCATTCTTCCCCTTCTATTTGCCAGGAATTGATGGGACCGGAAGCCATGATATTGGGTTTTTTTAAAAAAAATTTAGTTTTAAGACACATTTTGCACTTTCTTCTTTCACTCTCTTCAAGAGGTTCCTTAATTTCTCCTCAGTTTCTGTTGTGAGTGGTAGTGTCTGTGTATCTGAAATTATTTAAATTTCTCCCAGCAATCTTAATTCTGGCCTGTGATTAATTCAGCCCAGCATTTTGCATAAGATACTCTCCATATAGATTAAATAAACAAGGTAACAATGTATGTCCTTGTTGTACTCCTTTTCCAATTTTAAACCACTCAGTTGTTTCATCTTTGATTCTAACTGTTGCTTCTTGACCCGCATAAAGTTTTCTCAGTAGAACAATAAGGTGATCATAAGCCTCCAACACAGCTGTAGGTCTCCTTAGACTTGTGCTAGTACCCTCTCTTGTGCAAATGCAAGGAGAGAAATGCAAGGAGAGAAAGTGGTATGTCAATAGTAATGGCATGTAAAGGAGCAGAGAGAACTGCCTTGGGTATCTTTCCTTTAGAAGGAAAAGCAGGATATAAATCAAACATAAATAAAAATAAATGGAAGTATAATTTTAATAATTTGTCTATAATGCTTAATGATAGCATTGAAAAAGAACACTGTACAATTGTGGATATATGTTGTATCATACTGGTTTAATTTAGATATTCTTACATTAAATTGGGATGTGGGTGGCGCAAGTGGTTAAGACGCTGTGCCTGTTAACCAGCAGGCCAGGGTTCGAGACCCGGGTTGGCCCCACAAGACAGGGTGAGCTCCTGTCCTGGCTCCGCGACGCCAGCTGGATCCAATCGTATTGGCTCTGCCTTTCCATTGGACTAATTCAGTGGTGTGGAGAGGGGGGATTTGCTGCTTGGGTAACAGCCTATCCTCCATAACAATCCAACCCAGGCTTTCGTGCTTCGTATGATACCATACCAGCACGATACCATAGTCTTTCAAGACTGACGGAGGCCTGCTTTTTTTCTTACATTAAACAAAAAGAAAGAACTAAAACATGTGTGATAATCTTGCAAATGGTTAAGACATTGTGCCTGTTAACCAGCAGGCCAGGGTTCGAGACCCGGGTCCCCACAAGACAGGGTGAGCTCCTGTCCTTAGCCCAGCTCTTTGACGCAGCTGGAATCAATCATATTGGCTCTGCTGTTCCATTGGACTATTTCAGTGGTGTGGAGAGGGGGGATTTGCAGCCTATCCTCCATGTAAATCTACCCAGGCCATTGTGCTTTGCATACAGCGTCGAGCACGATACCATAGTCTTTCGAGACTGATGGATGCCAACACTTTAACACACATAGTTCAAAGGAATACTGGCAAATAAATTATTGTATGAAGACTAATTATTGCTAACATATTCTTAGCTAAACAGTACATCTCTCAATGTGACTTACTATGTAATAAGTACTAGTTTTTAAAGACAATTTCTTTGCAGGTACTACATTTCTGTCAGAAATTCCTGTTTTTCTGGTAGTATTTTAAAATTAAAATGGTGCTGTTAAAACAGTTTCTACAAATTGATTTGCAGCTGGATAAAATTATTTGCATGTTATCTCTCATGGGGTGTGTGTGTGTGTTTGTGTGTGTGTGAGAGAAAGAGAGAGAGGTCTGTATACATCCACCCACCACTACAAGGCTATATTTCTGAGCTGTTTTTCTGTATGCAATGAAAGTTGGCAGGTGCTTCCTCCCCCAGTGCCTGAGGAAGTCAGAATTATAAGCAGTGACCCTTGGGAAATTGGCAGGGAGTTTGGATAAGGAAATCACTCCCTTTCTCATGCTACAATATCGTCTTTGAGAGACAAGTTCTTGTTCTGTTCCTCTTTGGGGAAAAATCATCCTTTTTTGTCAAAGGATAAAGGAATAGATACAAGGCGATGTAAAGCCTTGGAACTTGATGTGCTCATCCAAAAGCCAGCAGAGGAGTGGAAGGCTCTGTTTCTGATACATGACTGAATATATATTTTATAATTTTGGAAAGTAGGAGAGGTTGGAAGCTGCAATTTCACCCCTGTTCCTGGGGCAAAGATGCACCCTTTTAAGTAGCGGAAATCTTACATTTTCCAGGAAACAGCACCGTCCCTATATTTTCCACGTTAGCATCCTTTCAGTAAGGTTGCACTGCATTCAGCAGCTAGTCCCTCACATTGGCCAGGACTGATCATCATACCTTCACCTTAGAGCAGTGCACCAGGGGGTTGACCTCACTATTTACTGCAATGTCAGAATACAGGATATCTGAGTATTATACAGTAGAATGGCTTTGGGGATGCGTGTGTGAAGAAGATCGATATCTACTGTAGTCACTTGGTAAGCATCTCTATAGGTCAGTGATCTTTAAAAAGTTTTCTTCTCATAGCACACTAACCTCTGTTCTACTCTGTGGTCTATGCCCCTTGTGATGTAACTTCTAGGTTCCAGGAGATCTCCAGCTTTATTTCCAAGGCAATCGTTGTAGTAAAGAGATCAGATCTCACATTTGGATCTCTGACATCCAAAAAACTATCAATTAGTTCGGTGATTTTCAACCTTTTTCATCTCATGGCACACTTAACAAGGCACTGAAATTGTCAAGGCACACCATCAATTGTTTTTACAGTTGACAAGGCACACCAGACTGTTCAAATCCCCCAATTTTCCTATTAATCCCCAAATTTTCCTAATAATCCCCAAATTTCCATGGCACACCTGAGGACTATCTGCAGCACACCATTGTGCCATGGCACACTGGTGGAAAATCAGTGAACTAGTTCTGTGTACCCTAAGAAATTTGAGTTTCCCGATAAGTACCCTTTTCCAATCCATCAGATAAGTGAGGGTACTTTAAACAAAAACCGATTTCTTTAAAAAAATAAAAGAAAAATTAATATTCCATTGAGCATATCCAAGCCTTGAGATGCTCTATAGCAGCTCTTTGAACGATAGCCATAACTCTTGTAAGTGATGAAACATTAATGAATCACTCCCATGTTGGAAAATAGTGCAAAACTAATGTTATTTCATTTTCTGTGTATGATTATGTTTGAGAATTGTCAGGTATTATAAGCCTGTGGGAACTTAATGTTTAAGTGTTGGAGGTAACAACGTATATGAATCACTTGCACTGTTTTGAAAACAGAAATTGCTCATCAATGACTATTGCAGGCTAGACGCATAAAAATGAAATAATTATCTTTGGCCTGCTGTTCCTGGCTACTGCTGAATGGGTGGTAAATTTGACATTTCTCATGCCTAGAAAGCTGCAGTTACAGGCTAAATGTTATGCTGGTGCATTGGGAAAGGATGTTGGGATTGGCAATACTGCGTTCCATATATTGTTTGGCTGAAAACAGTGCAGTTGGCTGTACAATTGGCTTTTTAAAACTGTAATTTGGAACTAAGGATGGAGTGCTTATTAACATTTGCAAGTGATTGTCTAGCAAGGTGAGATTCTATATCCGTCGTATTGCTGGCTTCAATTGTATATGTTTTTCTTCCTTCTCAGATGTGCTACTTTATTGCTGTAAAACTCATCTGACCACAAAGTTTCCAAGTTGAAGAAAATGTGGGCATGGCAGCTCATTATAGTCTGGGCTACAAGGACTACCAAGCACACTAAACATTTCACTTCTTTGTAGTGATTTTTCCCATAGACTGCTGTATCAAGTTCAATGTAATCAAAGTATTCTGCAATTAAGCTCATGACATTGTCTAAATTAAGGTCACAAGGAACTGTTTGTTAGGAAAGAGAATTGAAGCTGCTGAAGAACTGTAGGCATGTTTACACAATTACCCAAAATTCAATATCTGTTCATACATTACTTTGAAATCAGAGGTGAAGAGAGGCTTTAGACTAGGTTCTAACTGTTCTAGTTTGTTTGATTTTAGGATAAAGAGTGTGTGCAAAAGGCAACTTAGCTGTTATCATATATACTGTGATGAGTAGACCTGACAATGTATTACAGTAAACAGAGGGTTAGTTCACCTAAGAAATCTGAGATAAAATGCCATAGGAAGGAAATATACTAGAAACTTTGCAGCTTAGACTTTGCCATTCGCCACTTGTAGCAGGGATCAGTTGTTGTGTTTATGACAGCTGTATAACATTTAAGCACCAGAATGTTTGTATAGCAACATACTGGTATGAGAGGGATATGATTGGGCTGTAAGTATGCATTCCTATATACACTCACCTGAGAGTAAATTCCATTAGACTCAATGGGCTTACTGCTGAGGATGTACATGCATAGGACTGTACTGTTACAATCACTGCATATCATAATGTAGAAGGCACATTCAAATCATAGGTGTGCTGGAAATGAATTTGAATTTTTCATTTTACCTTAATTTGCCATTCAAATTTAAGAAATGGCTGACATGTACAGTTGACAGGCCCATGATGACAACATTCTTGTGGCTGTGTAGGTAAAGGTGTCCCTTGCAGGTTGCCCTGCTACTTGTGATCAACTTGACAATGCGGTGCTCATCCCCGTTTCTAAGCCAAAGAGCCAATGTTATCCAAAGACACCTCCATGTTCATGTGACTAATCCCCAAAGCTCATGGAATGCTATTACCTTCCCACTGAAGTGGTACCTATTTATCTACTTGTATTTGCATACTTTCAAACTGCCAGGTTGGCAGGAGCTAGGCTTAGGACAGAAGCTCACACTGTCTTGCAGTCTCAAACTGTTGATCTTCAGGTCGACAGGCACAATGTTTTCAGCCACTGCAGCATACTAGATTGTAAATTTGACTTCCAATGAATTAAAATATTTGAAGCTAAGTTAAAATTGGATTTTTAATGAATGAGTCATTTGCTAACATTATTGTTTTTGCAATTGTAAATTAGATGTGACATAGCTGTCTGTATGAATAAAATAATTTTATATAACTTGATCATCATACTTTGTGTTTCATAATCTTATATATTTTTTCTCCTCTGTGTATTGTACCTGAAACTTTCTGGGAAGACTGGAATATTGAATTGGGTGATGCCCAACATCCCTGTTTGTGCTGAGATGCTTCTAAAACATAGCTTTTTGTTCAAGAGTCAATGCAAGAAAATTATTAAGCCCAAATCAGATTCAAAAGGACATCTTTTCCCCATTGAATCAGTCCTCTGCTTCTTGCTTAGAGAAACCACATGGAAATTTTTGGAAGGTCTACACTTAACTTAATGACATGTAAAGCATGGAAGAACATTGAGATCCCCTGCTGCTGGGATAAAACAACAAAGGTCAATGATGGACAAAGGCATCCATCAAAACCTAAAATAATTTAGGACTAATTTAGGACTTCCCTTGCATGGCACTGAAACACCCACTACTATATCCTTGTGGTGCCAGAGCAGAAGCTGGAGTACTCTAATGGTGCTCTTTACCCCTTCCTCACCTTCCGTCATGTCCACTGGTGTTCTTTTAACAGGGATGTAATTGAATTTATAGTGTTGAAAGTAGTGGAATGATGTATGTTTGCTCCTTGTGTGCTTTAAGAAGTGATGTGTGATAAGAGAGAAAACTGTTGGGACTCTCTAAGATAAGAGAATTAGGTCATTAGGGATTTGTTTGTTTTGTTGTCATGCTTTCCTGGTAAAGTAGCAGAAAAGTCAATATTTATTAAAACCCCAGGGCACCAGCAATATCAGCTGGTGCTGATATTGTGAAGAAGGGCTGGGCTTCACAATATGTTCCTGATTAAGTGTTTGCATGATTGAATTTATGAGTGTGAAGCTGATAAAAAGGTGATTTGCTATTCATTCTTATATGGAATTCGTATAAAACAAATGCCTTTAGTCCTTTTTGCCTGCAATTTTAGATGGTATCTAAACAAATTGTTTCAGAGGAAAATGTATTTTGGGGAAGAATTCAAATGCCTTTGAAATGTATTTATTATTTTAGCAGTTTGTGGAGTTTGTGCGAAAATGTTAGTGGTTTGAGGTCTTTCATGGCAGTAAGATTTTTAGCATGCTTAGCTGAATGCTGTGGATTGCCTTTTGCACACCCTGCAAAAGGCACAAATTTAGGACCTAAGATTTTTTAATGCAAAATCGTTACTATCAGTGGTTGATATCGTACCTCGATATATCATCAAGAGGATTAAAGCACAGATATAAACTATAAGGGCCTTGGAGTAATGCTCTGCAAATATGCTTAAATGTATTGGAACTTCACAACAAGAACAACACAGCCATGCAGAGTGTAACTGCTGTACATGTCTGTAACATATTCCTATGCAGCGATTCCTATTCCTTCAAGCAGAAGCTCGACGAGCACTTGTCGGGGATGGTCCAGGAGGATTTCCTGCTGCAGGCAGAGGGTTGGACTAGATGACCTACTAGATCCCTTCCAACTCTGATTCTATGACTCTATGTTTATTTCTGGTCAGTGCGATATCTTTGCAGTCTAAGTGTTACTGAATACCATGGGCTTTTGTGAGTAAAATAGACAACACTATTTGCTAACACCACTGGCTATAAGACTAATTTAAAATAATGAAAATATATCAAATACGTATTCAGTTGTATCAGTTCTGTTCTATGTGCGTTTAGAATTATAATGTGGTACAGCTCTCCTTTGACTCTGCTACAAGTGAATGAATGTTAGTAGATAATTCCCTGTCAAGATTATAGCTTGCTCCTCATGATAAAATAGTTTTATTTATTTAGGGAGCTAGTTCTACAGGAGGTCCATTCAATCATGCAATATTCTACTGCATTCTGAGACAGTCAGTTCTGCTGTGCAATCCTATGCCCTACATTGGTGTAACCTGTAAAGAAGATCAAAATGACACACTACAACATGAAGAATCGAAATTTCTTAGCTTTAGTGGTATTTGTTCCTTATTCACTTTTCCCCCTAAATAATGGTAAATAAGGTTGTTGAAAATGAATGCTATTGTTATCCTTGCAAATGAGTGCGTGTCTTCTCACATAGAGAACTCCTTGTAGTACTATAATTATGCATTGTCTGTCTATTTATAAGCACCAGAACTTTATAAGATAGATGGACTCATTCCAAGCTACCACTTAACCAAGTTATGTTCATATAACAGCAGCAGCAAAACTGGAAGCAGGCTTAGTATTCCCACCATGATCAAAAGCTATTGTTTCAAATTAATCTGTCTTCCGTTGATATAGAATTGAAAGGTGACTGGCTAACTGGATTCACCTACCCACCCACCAATGGCCAGCCAAAACCACCAGACCTAGAAGTGTGAAATTTGGGGAGGGTGTTCCTTCCATGATAGAGAAGATAGACAGATAGATGGAGAAAACCTATGGTTTTTGGAAATTCTAACCAGAAGGGGGTGAAAAGGGACGCAACACGTTTTCCTCCCTATACTTTACATTGAAAAATGCTTGACGCTCTGCCCTAACTCCTGGACCTAGAAGCATGAAATTTGGGGAGGGTGTTCCTTCCTTTATGTGAGCACCCACTAAGAACCAATGTTTAGAAACATTTTCACCCAAGAGGGTGAAAAGGGGTGCAACGAGTTTTTGTCTTATACTTCACATTGAAGCATATTCCTTCTGTGATGTAAGCACCCTGAAAGAACTGAGTGGGTGCCTGGTGGTCCAGATTTACTCCTGCAATGGTGGGTTCATTCCACTATCCTTTAATAAGAACTTGTTGCTCTACCTATTAGTGTAAGTGGTTTGCTTTAAGAAAAAGATAAAATTAGGTTTCCAAAATGAGTGCATTCTATGGACACCTGGATTGAAGTAAAAAAGATGCGTTGCCATGTATATAATGTTTAGCACTCACACATTAAAAATAAATCCTTGCACACACACACAAAATCAAAAGATAAAGAGCATTGGGGAGGAATGGAAGGAATACAGAAATGTCTTGTTTACTCTTGCAAGAGAATTATGTGGAAAAAGGAAAAAAGAATAGGATTAGACACATGGTATGAAGAGGTCAAAGAACCAGTAAAGTAAAAAAAAAGTTACATAAACGATGGATAAAAATTAGGGAAAGAAAGGGAAAGATTATATAAACCACAGATTACAGTGAAGAAATACTAACTAATTAAGAAAACAAAACAGGAATCCTGGGAGCACTTTGGAAAAACATTAGTGGACAATGAAAGAACAGCTTGCAGAATGTTTTTTTTATGGCAGGCAAAAAAATATGGGGGAGGAAAGTTATAATTGAAATCATTAACAATATGACCAAAATTCAGAGTAACTACTGGGAGTCCTTGCTCCGGTGTAAGAACAATTTACTCTGGATTCCAATATGAATCTCCCATAGGTTTTCACTAGGAGGTGCAGTAACTATGGGTGCACATAATGTCTCTTTCATGCTCCCGTAGTTACTCTGGATTTGGGGGTAAGATGGGAAAACCACTAATATTGTGTAACTACATCATCATTGTGTAGTGTAACAAGCCACAATATTTAAAACACTTGCTTTTCACTTGTCCTAGAAAAAAGTAATTATGACCACTCCTGTGGAGGTTGCTTTCATCTGATATCAAAATCAGCATGGCTTGAATATTTAATGGTACCTCTGGTTCTATTTATTGCAGTGACTCACTGGAAAAAAACCAAACAAATAACTGTAGTTCACATCTTAAGGCTTCAATCCTAAGAGCACTTCCCTGAAAGTAAACCCCATTGAACTCAATGGAACTTACTTTTGGGTAGATTGCACTGTATATGTCCTTATGTCTGAATATTTGGTCCTGTGTACTCTTTGAGACATCTTTTGGGCCCCTCTGAGATATAGGAAGCTGTAGATGGGTTTTTAGCCTCATCAAACAGGGTTCTTCTTATAACTTGTGATATAGGTGTCTTAGGTGTCCTTGATCAGTTGTAGGATCAGTTGTAGGATGTTCAGTTATAGATTCATGTCTTGAGCTTTGTGAAGCAAATGTTAATGTTTACATAAGCTGTTATTAATGAAGGGTGAAATCCAGAGTAACTATGGGGAGACCTTGCTCTGGTGTAAGTACAATTTACTCTGGATTGCAATATGAATTTCCCATAGGTTTTCACTAGGTGGTGCTGTAACTACGGGTACATGTAATATCTCTTAGGTGCTCCCGTAGTTACTCTGGATTGTAGGGATAGCCTAAGTAAAAAGGCTTTCTGAATCCTCTTACTCAACATCATGGTGAAATTGTATGCAGGTACTTTGACAAGATAAATTTCATTGATAACAATGAAAACAAAGCTGAGAACAAAGATGCTTCTATATCAGAGTCACATGTGTTTGTACACCATAAACTTCTGAATCCAATGACTGTCTTGTTCTTGTGTTTATTTGTCCATGCTTTAGTGCACTTTAGCTTGTCCTGAATTTACTTCATTGATTGAAAGCTACTTGGAGAGAGATTTTTCCCCTACCATATCTAGTATGAAATATCTAGTGAAATATCTAGTAGCTTACCATGGGTCTCTTAATAGCAAGATGAAATGGTTTTAAAATTAATATCTTAAACATTTTCAGCATTGCATTATGCTGTGGTACTATTAAGCATAACATTTGCCAATATATGATGTTGTTGTTTAGTTATTAAGTTGTGTCCAACTCTTTGTGACCCTATGGATTGCAGCACACCAATCCACCTTATCCTCCACTAGCTTCCAAATTCATGTCTGTCAACATTCATGTTCATTGACTTGGTGATACAATCTAACCACCTCATCCTCTGCCATCCCCTTTTCTTTTGCCTTCAGTTTTTTTCTCAGCATCAGGGTCTTTTATAAGGAGTCCCCACTTCTCATACTGTGGCCAAAATATTTGAGCTTTAGTATTTGTCCTTCCAGTGAACAGTCAGGGTAGATTTCCTGGAGGATGGACTGATTTGATCTCCATGCAGTCCAAGGGACTTTCAAGGGTGTTCTCCATAATTCAAACATGCTCAGCCTTCCTTATGGTCTAGCTCATACAGTCATACATTACCACAGGGAAAACAATAACTTTAACAAAATGGATCTTTGTCACACAATGATCTCTCAACTTTTAATTAAGTTGTCTAGACCTGCCATAGATTTCCTCCCCAGAAGCAGGCATCTTTTAATTTCTTGGCTACAATCGCCATCTGCGGTCATTTTAGATACAAAAAAATAAACTTTGTCACAACTTCCATTTCTTCCCCTTCTATTTGCCATAAATTGATGGGATCAGAAGCCATGATCTTGGTGTTTTATATGTAATACTATTAACCAATGGCTGCGATTACTTACTGTTAAATAAAGTTGCTGATTTGTGTCAGATTATAGTGCATAGAATTCCTAGAATTTTACATTTCATATTAGTGAGACAAAATACAGCAGTGATTTTCAAACTGTGGGTCAGGACCCACTGTGGTAGGTCACAGGCCAATTTCATGTGCATCCCCATTCATTTCAATGCATATTTTATATCTATCTATCTGCAATATTTATATACCGCTTTTCAACTATCAAGTTCACAAAGCAGTTTACAAAGAAAATGGAAATGTAATAATAGCCAATTAAAAGCTACTAGACTTGACGCTAATATGGTGTATGATTAGATTTGAAGAAATTTTATAGATGAGTACTTTTAACAGTCTACTATATCCTTTAACAGGGGTGGCCAATGGGGTTTACTCCCAGGCAAGTATGGTTAGTGTTGCATCCTTTCTCATGTTTAGAAGTGTGTGATGTTAGAAGGGTTCTTCTTTAAAAGATAAAAAATTAAATCTTTTAAAATTACTGTAAACTTTCAATTTAATTTCAGTTTTTGTATGAGGGTGTTAAAATGTTTCTTCTTCGGAAGTTTCTTACCATGACATCACTTCCATGTTAATGACATCACTTTTGGTGGGTCTCGAATAGATTGTCATTCTGGTTCCAAAGCATTTGAAAACCACTGATACGCAGTATGAAAGTGTTATCATAAATGTGGGCTACAACTGGATGGGTGAGTGCTAGCCAGAAGGACTGTAAACATGTTAGTTGTCCATTCAAACCCCCCCATTACATTCCTGAATATTTAGATGTAAGCCACAAACAATTTGCATCTTGATATACCAGCCAACAACTGCTTTTGTTTATAGGGTATCTTTTTGCTAAACCCCAAAGTCACAAAAGCATCACAAGCAGGGATGTTGGGATGCATATTATGACAGTGTTACAGGCAGATAACACCTGTGCAAATGTTTCTAATAGATATGCCAGATTCATATATTCATACATATTCAAGGCCCAGCAGGAAAGCGACATTTTTTGTAATTTAAAATTCCATTTAAACGTTAATCTTAAAGGTTCTTCTTGTGTGTGAATTGTCTTTGCCTCCAACTCCACAGGCCAGTCTACTGCTTTGAGATTCTTTAATGATAAGCGATTATAAAGGAAAAATTTTCATACTACACAATATGGTTATCCAATTTCGAAAGTCAGTGAGTTTAGTACGTCAAACCATTTCAATATCTTTATTCATTAACATGTTGGAAGAATTCAAAAGCACTTTATAATAGCTTTACTATAGATCAAACATAATATACTTTTGATAACTATATAATAATTTTTTCAGGTGTAAAAAAGTTAAGGATTGTACCCTTAATGTATCTTAGTAGCAAGTTTTGAAACAATAGATTGCTGCATGTTCTACTTTGATGTATTATCAGAATGTGTTATGATTTGTTATAAATATGAGACAAGGAAATAAAATTGAAAATTGGCACAAATTACATCCACTGCCTGAAGTAGTCATAAGTTTCTTAAACTTGTACGAGTAGGAAAGTGCAAGGTAAATAATGCGACAGAAGGATAAGATAATTTTTTTAAATAAAGATTTTCAATCTGCAGTTGATTAAATCCATGAAAGTGGAGCCTACAAATGTACAGATTCACTGTACTTGCTAATTGTTCCAATGTTAAATTGCAATTTTTACCACCATAATGTTATCGGCTGCCAGAGGGTTGGGAAACTCATGTGATAGTACTGTGTTATGTGGGGATTACACAAGACATGGCAGAGAACAAGACAGCTCACCTGGAAATTGCTATTTTCAGCCCCATTCCCACAGCATGCATCACATGTTACTTACATACATTTAGCTGTAGCCAATTCTATAGAGTTATATGGAGAAGTATGATGTATGCATATCCAAAGGTCTACAATTACTCTCATTTCTGGAAGATATATCAGGACTGCTTGCATGTGTAGAAGACTATAGTGAAAGAGTATTTCATTTTTAATATTTCCTTTTATGGGATTGATTTCATCAGTGTTTCTCAAAATGTGCTTGGAGGACCCTTGGGACTCTCTTAGACCCCGTCAGGAGCACTACGAGCTCACCATTAGTGGCCACCATCTGCTCCTTGCCCACCTCCCTGTTTATGAATCTCATTGCCTCCTGTTCCAGCTTTTTGTTTTATTTTTCCATTTTCTTTGTAAACCGCTTTGTGAACTTTTTAGTTGAAAAGTGGTATATAAATACTGTAGATAGATAGATATTCAGGCTGCACCACTCTGAATACATTGAAATTCGTGGGCTCCCCAAGACTCTCTGAATGTATCAGCAAGGATCCCAGGATAGACGCCATAGACACAAACTTTTGTGAAATACTATTATATAAATTCCACAATTTCACATTTTCTTAACTTTTCCAGTTTCAACTCACAGCCTTCGTAAAACATATCTCAGCCCCCCTTTTAGAAAAATTGTTCAGATCTTTGGTATTCACTATTTTGTTATTAACATGCATATATGACATTCGAACTGTTCAAATGCTGGCTCATTTACTATGCTTGCCAATTAGATGGATATTAAATTCAAGATGCTCCTCCTGACCTATAAAACTCTTTCAAATTTTAATCAATATTATATCTCTGTTTCTGGCTCTGGATGCCAAAGATGACATAAGTCATCTGATATCCAGTGTTGTATGATAAGGTTAACATTGTTGCTGACTTTGCCAAAATAGCCAGGCTCCCTGTCATTATAGAGGAAATGCATTTCAGAAATAGAACAGTCCTGCTTTCCACCAAGAAGTTTGACTGTGTATGTTTAACACCTAGTATAACAACTTTTTCCTGTTCACCTCCCACTGATTTCTGCAAGGTTTCAGTAAAGATTGTAGAGATTACTGCCAAACTTGTTATAAGAGCAGAATGATAGGATCTCTTGACTCTTCATTTTGCAAACAGCAAGAGTGCTCGGAAGCTTAGCTGATCATGGTTTTTGTAAATCTTGTCTAGTTTGGCACTTAGTTGTGCCCACTACCCCAATAAAACATGATTTATTTCAAACTAGCGAAATCTACCTTTTGTTGTGGAATTAATTTCAAGAATGTTTGTGTGCCTGGGCACACCCTAAACCCCACTTCTAATATTGGGTTGTAACTTTGACCTGCATCCCTGTGTAGGGATGTGAGCCTCCTACCAGAAGCATGGTATGCCTTGTCAATTGTCATAGAAACTGATGGTGTGCCTGGACAATTTTCAGACCATGTTAGTTTGCCATGCAATGGAAAAGACTGAAAATTGCTGCTCTGTCCTACCACTCACCTTCTCCACTGAAGAATAACTTTAATTAGCTGCCTTGCTGGGCTAGCCCTTCTTTTCTGTGATATTGTCCCTTTGTATCAAACTATGGGCAAAATCCAGAGTAACTACGTGGAATCCTTGCTCCGGTGTAAGAACAACTTACTCTGGATTCCAATAGGAATTTTCTATAGGTTTTCACTAGGTGGTGCAATAACTACAGGTGCACGTAAAGTCTCTTATGTGTTCCCGTAGTTACTCTGGATTTGGGGGCATGTTGCTGTTTCCTGCTTTAATAAGTACTGTTGTGACACATGGCAAATTGAGACATCCTGAAAAGTTTATTGCGATAGAAGAATTAAGTTGTATTGAACAGACCAGAAAAAAATGTCAATCTGTTATCACCAGTATTATCTTTTTAACAAGTATTATAAATGCAGAAACATCTAGAAGCTTAACATTATTATAATGACCAATTTAATATTTTTGTATTGCATTCATGCAGATTTGATATCTAATTTTCTTGATTATTCTCAGCAGTATAGCTAAAATAGAATGTCATGCTAGGAAGTTTTAAATTCCATAAAGGCATTCTGTAGTTCCTCCTGTGAAGTCTGTGAAGTGTACTTTTATTAATGCTTTTGCTTATTAGTGAAAATAATTATCACTTGAACATGTTTTAAGATAAAAATATGTTTTTACTACAAAATATAATTTTGCTTGTTTCCATTTGATGAGATGAAAGTAATCAGTTCTGTCCTTATAACTCTGTAACACTTGTACCGCAGACATTGCAATAACATCTTTATGGAAATTTTGGTATCTGTTGTAGCAAAAAAGGTTGCTTCAGTCCTGTATACTGTTCCTTGGGAGTTGATTCCATTGGTTGGTTGGTGTTAAATGAGACTTTCTTCTATGTGTGTATGCATAGTATTGCACTGTCGGAGACTGTGCTGTGAATCAGGACTTCGCCAGTTCAAAATCTCAACTTTGCCATGAATTTCCCTTGGCAGCCTTAATGCACCATGCTCCCTCTTGCTTCTGATATGGTGGTATTAATATTCAACTTACAGAGTTATAAGAGCTATATTGAGGTAACACATCGGAATCTTCTTTCTTTCATGCTGGTAACAAAGTACTGCACAGGATCTGTATAAAAGCCACACTCTCCATTTCATTAATATGGTCCTGTCAATCCTCAGTGATATGAACTGACACCAATTTCCCCAAGTGAAAAGGAATCCAGGGTCATGTCAGAATTCAGTGAATATGAACACAATCCTAACCATGTCTACTCAAAAGTAAGCCTTATTGTGTTCAATGGGTCTTACTTCCAGGAAAGTGTCTTTAGGATTGCAGCCATGCATTACAATCCAGAGTAACTACGGGAAGATTTAAGAGGCACTAACTCTGGATTGCTGTATGCATTTCCCATATGTATCTCCAGTGGTGGTCTCTGGCAGGTTCGCAACTACTCTATAGAACCAGTTGTTAACGAGAGATAGGACATATAAAGTTTAAAAATAGCCATTTAAAAGTGGCTGCCAGATGGGCATAGAACCCGGTTGTTAATTTCTTTGAATCCCATCACTGGGTATCTCATAGGTGGCACTGTAACTTTGTCAGTGTAAAAGGTCCCGTAGATACCCTGGATTGTCGCCCAGGTTATTCAAGGCTGTGTTTGTTCCAGCCAAAGGTTCTTGCTGAACATGGCAGATCCAGATAGGTTTGTGAGGGTGAAGTTGAAAGAAAAAAATGCTAACAGCTTAGCTACCACATTTTGCACAATTAGTAAAGAAATCCTAATTGTTTTGCTGTTGCATCTCAATCCTGAAGGGAGTACAACTGTTGTTGGAGTTGATGAACTCATCAGCATGATAGGAGTAGAAAAATATATATAAAGGCCAAAGCATGGCACTGATTAATCCCATCTGGTATTCTGAAACTTACAAGCATATTCCCTGTAGCAAACCTTCAAGGGTGGCCAATGCAAGGAGGAGGGAAAAGAGGAGCAGAATTCCTGATGAAATAATCAGTGAACTCATAGACAAGTTTTCCTGTTTCCCAACTGTATTAAAAAGTATTTATTTTTATTTTGAATTGAGCATTTTTTATTTACGTTTTACCCATAGTGAACCTATCTGACCTGCCATGTTTAACAATAACTTTTTATTTCAAAACAGTTATATATTCTATATATACAACACATTTTATATAAACAACACACAACCTGGGTACTAACAAGGACCCGGAAACTGCTGTCAGTGTCCCATAGGAATTAGATTTAATTACAGCTCTTTTGAAATTTCATCACCACATTAACTATGTCTACTGCCAGCAGGGTTGTTGGTCTCCACAGCAATATTACACTGTATATAATAAAATGAACTCTACCTTTATTATTCTGTTGCTACTTACTGTGGGATGTTAATAGTATTACCCAACAGCTGATTCACCAGTGATTCTGACTCTCTTATCTAATACCAATTTCCTTTCCTCCTTGCCAAATTTGATTTTTTATAAGCAATTACTAAAAAAATAACACATCAGACACTCTCAACAGTGGAAATTTAATAAAAAATATTGAATAATGCATTTACAATAAGCACTCTGGAAAATTTTTGAAGCCCATTATAACATAATGTTAAATTAATTTCATTCCCCAAGTTTATTATGACATCTTTAAAAGAATTACAGATAGTTAAATTCTTTCATTGAACTGTGCATTTGTGCAAATTCAATCAGCAGGCAAAATACTGTAAACCATGAGAGTAAACCATGGTGCTGTGCAATTATTCTTCCGAAATATCATTTTGTATGGCAGAGATTATGGGATATTCACTTGGAGGATAATGCAATGACAACTTTGTCAGTGGACATGTTATCTCTCTGTATATTGGTCATTGGTCTAACTCTACCACTGGTTAAATTGCTGCTGGCCAAAGCCCCAGAATGAGATTATGGACGCAATCCAGAGTAACTACAGGGAGTCCTTGCTCCGGTGTAAGAACAATTTACTCTGGATTGCAATATGAATTTCCTTAGGTTTTCACTAGATGGTGCCGTAACCATGGGTGCATGTAATGTCTCTTATGTGCTCCTGTAGTTACTCTGGATCGTAGGGTATGTGAGCAGGACATGAGTGGGTTTGACATGTTCCATTAGCATAAACCCCCTCCAGATAATAGACATGAACAAAATGTTAACTTGTCAACTTTTCTGCCTGTGGAACTCCCTGCCTCAGGATGTGGTGATGGCATCTAGCCTTAATGCCTTTAAGAACTGGACAAATTCCTAGAAGAAAGGCACAACACAGGTTACAATCCTTGAAGAGTGTGTGTAGTTGTGGACAACCTCCAAATGCTAGATGCAGCATGTAGATGTGGGCAACCTCCAAATGCAGATGCAGGGGAGGGCACCTGGATGCAGGTGTCATATGTGCTCCCCAAGGCATTGCTCCACAGAGGCAATGGTGGGCCATTGTGTGATACAGGAAGCTGGTTTAGATGGGCCTTTGGCCTGATCCAGTGGAGGCTCTTCTTACATTGAATGTGCTAAAATTACAGGTAGATTATCTCTTATATGTACATCCAAAATACAGACTATTCAAAAATGCAGATGTTTTTGTTCAAGACTTTTTAAAATTATGATGTGAACAGTGGAAGGTCATGCTAATTTCCAGGTACAGGGCAGATAGGCTGTAAGTGCTATTTTCTGCTCTGTAGTGTGTAACTATATTGATATTGTTGAAAAGTGTCGAAGAGGCCAGCAGCACCATATGGATAAATGTGAAAAGAGCAAGTGGAAACATTTCTCATTATATTTACCCAATTATTCCAGAATCCAGACAATTCTGAAACCCAGACATCTTCCCATCCTAAGCAGTCTGGATAACAGATATTTAACCTGTATCTATTTGGAAGAGAGATCAGTTTAAAATCTAATAATCCTCTATTGAGTGCAAATGCTTCCTCCGCACACACAATCTATATGTATGTATTTCTCAGTGGTTTTGACAGTGGGAAATTTAGAAAAAAAAGTGGTGCTGATGGATTTCTGAATAGTGGCATACAGGCTGTGTAAATGAAGTAGATCTCTTAATACTCACAGGAAAATAATGAAAATAAGGGCGAAATCCAGAGTAACTATGGGGAGTCCTTGCTCCGGTGTAAGAACAATTTACTCTGGATTGCAATATGAATTTCCCATAGGTTTTCACTATGTGGTACAGTAACTACAGGTGCATGTAATGTCTCTTACGTGTTCACGAAGTTACTCTGGATTGTAGGGTAAGTAAGGAGGCTCTTCTGTACTGTTTTCTAGTTAGAAAGGTCAGTACTTTAAACTCAAAATGTTGATGTGTGACTATATTATTCTTACTATATGTATGAAAAGCAGTTGAAAAGTTCTCATCCTGAAAGCCAAATTAGATGCTGTATTCAGCATCTGTAACAGCCATGTATTCTTAAATAGGTGTTTGCTCCAACTGTGTAAAAAGTATCTATAATGTAAAAAAAAAGGGGGGGGGCTCTACATCTGAAAAGTGTAAAACTCCCTTTCCTTACCTCCCTGAAGTGTTTCTTACTCATAGATTTTTTTTACTCTTTAAATGGGAAACCTTGTCTCTTAAGCTATCAAGGAAGGTCTGCATACAAAAGAGAAAAGTCTGACGCCATCATGTCTAATGGACCTAAGTAGAAAGGAAGTGGAGCTGGTTGACGCTGAAAACTTTTTAGACCCACCCCTCCCAGGATCAATATTTAAAGCATTTGAATTAGTAAAGTTTCTGCTATTGAATATTTCTTTACACCGTTGGCAGAGAACTGTATGTGTTAGATTTCCATTCAGTTGGCACACTCTGCATAGATCTTTTGGTTGCTTAACTGCCTACAGGGAGATTAATGTCACAAGAGGCTTGAGGAGCTCATTAGAATTTATCCAACATATTCTTAATGACACAAAATGTAGAAGTAAGGGTTATGAGAAATAATGCCTAAAATTTGCTCTCTTCCAGTATATGATAATTAAAAAGGCTTAAAAGAGCTGATATCTAAAATGTCTTATACATAGTTATGACTTTCATCCACAAATTCAGCAATCAACTGATTTGCTATCATGGACCTAGGTCCAGGATAGTTGCTTTACCCTACAATCCAGAGTAACTACAGGAAGACGTAAGAGGCACTTACTCTAGATTGCTCTGTGCATTTCCCATAGATTTCCCATTGGTGGCATTGTAACTACATCGGTGTAATAGATCCCGTAGTTACTCTGGATTGTATCCTAAGGCTGCAATCCTAACCACACTTTCATGGGAGTAAGTACTATTGAACACAGTGGAACTAAGTTTTGAGTAGATATGCTTAGGATTGCACTGTTATTGTTCCTAACAGAGTGCAATCACTCTCAGGGATGGATATGCAACATCACAATTCATTATAATCCTATCCAGTATTGAACAGAAAAAGATTTTGCAATCCAATGTACAGCTAACAAAACCAGACCTAACAGAATTATTTGTGGATACGTAAGAAATGCTTAAATTTATTACATAAGTTTTTATTATAGCAGTTTAAAGTCTTCAGCTTGTTTGTTTATTAATTAATTAATTTAATACTTTCATACATGCATACAAAGATTGGCAGATATATTTCAACTCAAATGCGTCTTCAGTGGAAGAAATGGTGTAACTTCTCATTCATTTTCAATGTACCTCTGGTATACTACACCAAGAAAATTCTTGGGAACCCTGAACCTAGCAATTGCTGCTACTACAGTACAATCATATTCATGTTTTATCAGAAGATCCACCTTGTCCAGTGAAGCTTATGCTCTAGTAAATGAATAAAAATTAATTACAAGTGGAACTTTGATTGTGAGATATGTGAGAGGATGGCCAGTCTATAAATATATAGCCAGAAGGGGAGCCAGGGGTTAGAGCTGCAAGTCCTACATAGCTCTGAAAATTGCCATACAAGGCGCTTCTCTCACCTTGGGGCCATTCTGAGGAACGAAAGAAACAGGGAGGTGTCTTATCCCGTTGCTTTCACCCCATGTCTATGATTCTACTTAACCTTGGAGAGTTCCAGAATGGAATTTCTTTGGATACTGGGGCATATGCCTGTACTATATCACAGAACCAGAGAATAAATGTTGCAGAAAAGAGATATTTTTCAAGGGCTCTCATTGTGGACCAGATGTGTCTTGATGGCGGCTCACACTTAATTGAATCTAAGTTGTCTTATACTGAAGTAGCAGTAAGCTCTTGAAAGACAAAAGAGATAACATTATAAAGTCAAACCAGAAAGCTGTGTTTGCACAGTCCACAAATGCAGTTTTTATTCTGTCCTTGAAATATTTATCATGTATTATTGGCAACCCATTATTTTCTTGTCAGGAGCATCAACATTTGAAGTGCTTTTCAAGATCGTCTAGCATGGTTTGTCATGGAAGCAGCAGTTTTCTCTAACAATTAAGTCTTAAAACACATTAGACCTTCTTTTACACCTGAGTCCTCTTCAACAACTTTTCAAATGACACTACAGGTAACAGCAAACAAACATGTACTGAAACAGCCAGGCTAGTTGACCTACACTGTATCTGGTGGAGCAAGGCTGCTACTTTGATTCCAAAGGGTAAGGGAAAACTTTCTCTCTTACTTCTACTTTTATGTTACCAATGGCTAACACAGAAGCAGCCCAATGAAGGTGCAATCCTAACCAATTTAGACTGGCTCACCTTGCCCTTTCCCATGATGGTGTGGGGATGCCAGTGTTTGTCTGTGCACTGTCCTAACCCGCACCCCTGGAGTGGCACAGAATTAGTACTTTTGTGACACCCCCAGGCCAGTACAGGACTTGTGCCATCCTTATGCCAGCCTAACTAGGAGTTAGGCTTTCAGATTGATTATGCCACCTCCAGAAGTGGTGCAAAGACCTATCAACTATGCCATAGAACTATGCCACCTCCAGAACTATGCCACCTCCAGAGGTGGAGCAGCCTAAGGCTGCTCTGCACTGTCTGGAAAAAGGGCTTGGAACTGGGATAATTGCTGGCTCTTAGCCTCACCTCCTACTCCCCACCCACTTGCACCAGGAATGTCATCCACTTGCCTTCCTCCCACTTGGGACCACCTCCTTCCCACTCCTCTGCACCCCCGTACCCTTTTGCTGGCCAAGATCAGCCTGTGCAACTTCCTGGGCTGTGCAGTCTAGAGCTGCACAGAGAGGCTGGCACAACTCCCTGTGCCAGCCTATTCTACTTGTTCAGTGTTGTAGACGTGTTTTATGGCATTGGGCTGTGGGTGGCGCAAGCGATTAAGACGCTGTGACTGTTAACCAGCAGGCCAGGGTTTGAGACCTGGGTCGGCCCCACAAGACAGGGTGAGCTCCTGTCCTTAGCCCAGCTCTGCGACGCCAGCTGGATCCAATCGTATTGGCTCTGCCTTTCCATTGAACTCATTCAGTGGCGTGGAGAGGCGGGATTTGCTGCTTGGGTAAGAGCCTATCCTCCATAACAATCCAACCCAGGCTTTTGTGCTTCACATGCAGCGTATGCAGCGCCAAGCACGATACCATAGTTTCTCAAGACTGACGGAGGCCTGCTTTTTGTGATATCTTGGTGCAAGTGACGTATGCCAACCAAAATGAACATCTAAGATTGCGCTTATATCATCTTGACACCACTTTTTCCAACTTTACTTCTTAACATTGCCTATGAGAATGGAAACATTTCAAGAAGTGATTTTAATTGTTATCTATCTTTAATTTTCCTTTACAATTAGGGGCTTGCATAGCACTCTTGGAATGTTCAAAGTGCTACACTTGCATTATCTTTGCATTGATTATTGGCTGAAAATTGCTGCTGTAGCTTCTCACATGGAAAAGAGCATCAGTTGTCCCATTGTTTGAACTTGGTACATAACTAGCAAAAAATACGTTATGCTTCAGTACTCCATGCTTCACCAGCAGTGGCATTGCTAAGTTGGTGCCTGGGTGGCCCTGGATGTCCCTGGGTACCATCCTCAGATGGGTGACACACTGGGGTGTGTGTGTGACCAAAATAACTAAAATTGTGACTCTTCTGATATCCCCATTAGGTCTTATACCATTGTGTGTGTATTTTCCATCAGAATCCAATGCAAAAAACAGCTTTGAAATATCTGCTTCCTATCCAAAGTTATGGCCAAAAATTAAAAACTTGGAGCCCTATGGAAAGTGAAAATGAGCCGTACCTCACCTTTACTCATGAGTAGGAAACTGTGCCTTAGTCCATTAGAAAAGGCAGCCTGAGGGGAATGCAACACCCCTGGAATGGTCCTAATCCAATGAACACAGCCCCCTAATCATTTCCAAAAAGGAAAAACTCAACACCCTGCTGAATCCGAATGAATTGTAAATCTCTATTCAGCCTCATAGGCTTTCTCTAGAAAGAAACCCCATTTTGGGTCCAATCCTAACCAAGTTCTAGAGACAATTCAGCCACAGTGCAGTCCCAGTGTAAGGGAACAAACTGTCTCTTATCTTGAGGAGACTTCCATGGCTTCCCCCACCACCTCAGGATGAACCACACCCCCCAATGGCATGGCTTCATCAGCACTGTAAAGTTGGATAGGACTGGGCCCTAAATTGCTGAAGAAACCTTTCCCACAAAGCCAAATCCTCTCTTTCCATGCTACCCTTATAAAATGATTGGGAACTTTTAACCTTTAGAGGCCTGCTAAAGTATGCACAAAGCGCAGTACTTCCCAATAAGTAAAATTATGCCCCTGCCTCCTGAAATTCTTGCACAGTTGCCTTATCTCAGTTGAGCATACAATGAAGCTGTGCTCCCAAATTGTCCAATTTTGTTACCTGTTCTTTTCTCATTGCAGTGTGGTGCCTAAAGAGGCTCACATACTGAATACTTTATCACAGTGCTATCCAGCAGATTTTACAAGAGACTTATGAGTCCTATGAATTATACTTCACTTTCCATATCTGCACTTGCCGTACTTTCCCTATAAATATAGTGTAGCCTGAGAGCCAGCTATTCAATTTGTACTTCACCTTAGGAAGTACTGTTCAGTTTCCCTAAATACATTTTTAAGGACCAAACTTTTAGCTTCATTTTAGAAACCCTAAGCAGCCACCAGGACAACCAGATACTGCAAAGACTACCACCTGCTCCAAACTGGTCCCTTACCAAAGTTTTATCAACAGAGGTTCTCTTTCCTCAACTATTGTTGTTGTCTTACCTGTCTATAGCAATGGCACCCAGAGGTACTGACACCTAGTACACCTTTGTGGAACCCAATGCCTGCTTGCACTAAAACAGACCTAAACCCTAAGGGCACAATCCTAACCATGTCTACTCAGAAGTAAGCCCCATTGTGTTCAATAGATCTTACTCCCAGGAAAGTGTCTTTAGGATTTTAGCCTAAGGAGGTTTACCTGCATGAAAGCCTGGGCCTGTGGTTGCCATTCAGGGATGCTGTCTGTTCCAACCACTGACATCCTGAACTAATGTAATGTCTTGAACTAATATTTTTACATATGTAAAATGTATGTATAATTACATAAATTTATGTAAAATTTATGTAATGTCCTGAACTAATACTTTTGTTTTTACTTCAGATGTTTTGGTGTAAAATTCCAGGCTTTGTATTTGCATTTTAAAATTCACATTGCAAGCATATACAGTGGTACCTCATGTAACAGAATTAATTCGTTCTGAGGGCAGTTCCTTTACGTGAAACGGATTTTCCCATAGGAAATAATGGAAACGCAGATGATGGGTTCCACAACCCCAAAAATATTTATATAAAAATATTAACTGGATGTAAAAATGATGACAAAAATGATGACAAAATGATGTAATTGAATTCAAAATATGCATTCAATGGGCACGATCCTATGAAATCTACTTAGGCTGCAACCCTAAAAGACACTTTCCTGGGAGTAGGACCCATTTAACACAATGAGGTAGACTTCTGGGTAGACATGGGTAGGAGGCTGCAATCAAAGACACTTTCTTTTGTAATCTCCCCACTTTCTCCTTCTCTTCATCCTGAGCCTCTCTCTCTCTGCTCCCTTTTGGCTGGCCCTGACCTGCTTCCCTCTTCTCCACTGCTCTTCTCTCCCTCTGCCCAGCGGATGTCTGGCCACAGGAGGAACAGCATGGAAGTGTTGCTTTCACTATGGGCAGGTGCGCTATGCAGCCCTGACGCTTTTTAAACAGGTTGCTGGCCAGCGCGTCTGCCCCAACTGCCAATGAATGTTTTCTTTACGTGAAGCACTTTCTTTACGTGAAGCAGAATCCTAGAGAAATTTTTTTTTGTTACGTGAAACTTACTTTACGTGAGGCGTTCTTTACGTGAGGCGTCACTGTACTATTTTCATAATTACAGTTTTAAAAGTTATTGTTTGCTCCAACTGAAAGTAAATAATTAGGGCATGACTAACTGCTTTTTTTGGTTTAGCTTTTTGTTAACTGGGATAAAGGTTATTTTCATGACTACTTGTTCCTGGCTGATCACTCTGAACCATGTCAAAGGAAGCTTGAATAATCTCTTTGAAGGCAGCATTGAGGCAGAGAATTAACATTCTTTCCAGCCATACTCTGCTGCACACAGGTTAATTACTCATTGGCATTGCAGTGGTTTCCTTGGATTAATGGAAAAGATACTGTGTCCCTTTTGGGATAAAGCTTTAGAACTGAGTAAAAGAAATTGGAACCACATAAGTAAATGTAGGTTAACGTGATTAACCACGATAACATCTCCATTGTAAATTGTAAAAATGTACATGTTGTTCATTACACAGAAGCATTTTTTATAAATGGGTTTGAGTGAATGGCATATTGACTTCAGTTGTGCATGGACATATCTGAAAATATCTGGAAGCCAAACAGTGCTATCCTAAGCATGTCTAGTCAGAAGTAAGCCCCATTGTGTTCAGTAGCACTTCCATGAAAGTGTGGTTAGGATTGCAGCCAAAATATCTCAAGCATTGTGAGATATGTTATGGCATACTTGCTTACAGCATGTTTCTGACAGGCCTGGGTAAGTGCAAGGAACTTATCAGAGATTGGGTCTGTGCTCCTAGGGCGCAATCCTAAGCGAGGCTGGCACAACTCATCAGTCTTGCCCTTCCTGTGATGATGTAGGGAGGTGATATACCAGGACTTAGGCCAGACTGACTGTAGTTTAGGATAGCAGTTTTTCAAATAAAATAAAAAGGACTAAAAAACCTTTATAAAGGGAAAGTTTCCTTGGCGCTAAGCATTAAGTAGTGAATATTCACACTTCCTAGATAGCACCTTTTTTCTAATAATTTGATTCAAAAAATATTCATGTTTCATAATTGGTTGGCTATGGATGCTAGGATTGAAGAAAGGTATAAAAATTCCCTAATCTATGCTACAACTCTGGGCAAAATCCAGAGTAACTAGGGGGAGTCCTTGCTCCGGTGTAAGAACAACTTACTCTGGATTCCAATATGAATTTCCCATAGGTTTTCGCTAGGTGGTGCAGTAACTACGGGTGTACATAAAGTCTCTTATGTGCTCCCGTAGTTATTCTGGATTTGGGGGTGCATATACTTTCCTGAGGCCAATGCCCACTGAACTCAGTGAGACTTACTTCTGAATAAACATGTGAAAGATGGTACAGTTCACTCACTTTGAAGCATGAAAAGCCCATTCTAGCAGCACACTGTGCTAGCAGAACCCATGTTCTGCTGGCATAAGATGCTTTATGGCTGTCACAAATGTGACTCTGCTGGAGAATGTGGGCTAGCCACGGCCATAAACGGATTGGTCTATGCCTCATTACCCTATTTTTACCTCATTCTTAGTCCTAATCCTCTTTCATGGGTTAACATGCTACCTATATCTGAACTGACCCACCAGGCTTGCAGGGACTTACCTTGGGGCAAAGCAACAATGTTTCCTTACCCCAAGGAGGCATCATGAGACAAAACTCACTGATAAGACTCAGTCATATTGGTGCTGGTATGTCACTATGTGGGGCACTGTGGTGGATTGGATCGCCCATACACATTATATGCAAATAAAAGAATGACGGCAATTTTAAGAGGAAAAATAAACAGAGGAAATTAGAGGAAAAATAAAATAATTTATTTTAAAAAATAAATTGTTAAAAATAAACAAATTGACAAAGTTCATGCCTTAGAGAAGTACAAAGCTGTGGTGTATAAAACTTTTAAATAAACAAAATATTGCTATATTGAAAAGTAAACCACATATTTTGTGGTTCTACAGAAAGGGCATACTTGCCTTCCTTTTATGCTATCTTCCTTGCACAACAAATCAGTCCTTTAAAATTATTTTGACTGGAACAAATTTATGATTCAAACTCTTTAAATGTTCACAATTTTAATGTAATTTATTCTGATCCCAAATGGGGATTCATTCCAATTGCTTACTAAGTTGATTTAAATTTTTTGTCTCAATATTTAACTACACAATTTAATAATTGAAATATACTCTTCATAAATACATCTGTTTAATTGTGTTCAGTGTTTTGGAACCAGTTTATTATGTTGTGCTGCTACTACAAATCCTCTTGGTCCTGTATGCAGTGGTCACAGCTACCTGCCCAAAGTGAAAGGGAGTGCTTCTATCTCCTAAGGCAGTGCAACATCTTCCTTTCCAATTTTAGATGGGATGGGAGTATGTACCTACATTGCCCTAGAAACTTGTCATTGAGTCCTAACCAAATTTCTAGCACTGTGCCAGTGGGGCATGTGCTACAACCTGGAGTTGGGGAGGAGCAGTCATGGAGACCTCTTTAAGGTCAAGCAATACTTGCTCTCGTGGAGTTGCATTGCCTTTACCTCACTTCAGTATAGTTGGTTAGGATATGGATATGGGTAGGAGATGTGCACAACAATCCTAAAGACACTTTCCTGGGAGTAAAACCTATTGAGCATAGTGGGGCTTACTTAAGAGTAGACATGGTTAAGATTGTGCTCATGGTCTGGTGGTTGAGTTGTCACAGTATCTTAAATGCTAAGTAGCAAAAACCTGGTTATGCCTTTAGAGGGGAGACTGAAAGACAAGCTGTTAATGGTTGTGAGATGATGGTGAGCACAATCCTAACCATGTCTACTCAGAAGTAAGCTCCATTGGTCTTACTCCTGGGAAAGTGTCTTTAGGATTGTAGCTGGTGTCATTGGTAAGCCACACAGGAAAGAGAGTGTGTGGGAATGTGGAGAGGTCATCTGACAAAAATGGGTAAGTTCTTGAGAAGCTACCTGAACTTGATTCATAATCACCTGTGGAAGCTTGATGGCACACAGCCAAAAAAACATAATCACAATATGAAGAAAAACACCTGAAGGTTTTGGGACTTCTTCCCACAGAACAATATTGAAAAATTGTGTTTTGCAACTCTGTGTTCAAAAATGCACTCCGGAAGACTGCAAACTAATGGATTTTGAGGTGAAAGGTGGGAAGGAAATACTTGGATATTCTGTTGCAAATAAACTCATGGATGTCTCATGGATAAGGAAACACAAATAAGTTAGGTTTAAAAAAAACTTCAAAATCCAGTTATTTTCTAAGAATGCTCCTTTCTTTATAGGTTTTTCATGTTTGGTCAGGCTGCAGTTCTAACTTCCAGTTAGGCCGACCTAAGCCCTGGTATAAATCCTGTGCTGACCCAGAGGTGTCATAAAAGTGCCATAAGACACTTCTAGGCCACACCTGGGGGAGGGTTAGGCCAGTGCACAAACATGTGCTTGTCTCTCTACATCACCACAGGAATGGGAAGACTAATTAGTTGTGCCAGTCTAAGGGTGAAATCCAGAGTAACGACGGGGAGACCTTGCTCCAGAGTATTAACAAGTTACTCTGGATTGCAATATGAATTTCCCATAGGTTTTCACTAGGTGGTGCAGTAACTATGGATGCACATAATGTCTCTTACATGCTCCCATAGTTACACTGAATTGTGCCCAAATTGTATCTTTAATCTCTCCTCTTTCTTTTCCCCAGTGCTCCAGTTGTTTGAAAGTTAGTGTACAATCCTTCCTGTGTAATTTGAATTAGGCTAGTTTGAACTACTGTATCTGCTTCCTTTGGGGGGGGGGGGGGCACTTTAATACATTCCACCATTGTTTCCATTTTCTTTTCACCACTAAAGTATACATGTCATTGGCCATTACACTGAGTTCCTTACCACAACTATCCACCTTCCATATTTGCATTTTACAGTTGTTTTAAAAAAAGCACTGTCACTAACAAAAGTTGGGAGCTGTGTGGTTTGCCACATATTTCTGGTGGAGACATGTCATGGTTATATAAAACAATTTACTAAGATTTTGCATAATGCTGTGCTTACCCATAGGATGAATACAAGAAAAGAGCAAGGATCTCCTGAGCCTTTCTGACTGCCAGGGAATTGGTTATTCTGTCTTAATGCTTTGATAGTGATTTTGTGCCAAGTATGATCCCTCCTTCCTATCTTTTGGCCTTCGCTACATAGCTTCAGCAGAGACACGTAAGCTGGATAAACCTTACAGAAGAGAAAGATTCTAAGAGGTTTAATTAAATCAAAGTTTACTAAGAAGCTTTACAGAAATGCACTGTATTCCATTTTTATGGAGACTATCTGAATCCAGTCCACTTCTTATTAACCATTAATTTTTTAACAGAAAATTCCCAAAGGAAGCATTGTTTTAATGTTTTTCCCCAGTTTAATGCAAAATTTAAAGTCCTAGAGACCTGTGATGGTATACCTGTGATAGTATGTTTAAAGCCAAATTACAGTATGTTTTGATTTTAGCCCATTAGGTAATGATAACTTCGTGTAGATGCACAATCATTAGAGTCAGCAGAAATCATTCTACAGTTGATTGAAAAGTGTTTTGAAATATCTTAGTGTAAGAGGCCTGTTCTCAGAACTGACTAGTAGGAGGGAATGTTTATTTTAGTTCAGTTGCACATAAATATCCAAAACTCTTCTGTGAGGAGGAATTCCCCATAGGACTTTTTACTCTCTGCCTGCACAGTTCCCCTGAGGAAGCTGGAACTTCACCAGCACCTGCCAGTGGCTCTGGGACCCAAGCCAAGGGCCAGCAGGCAGAGGCTGGCCTAGGACTGACCAGGGGGTACGGCATGAAGTGCCTCTGGATGCCCGGGTCACCTGATTGCAGTGGTGCGTCCCTGGATGGACATGAGAAGGGTGTGCTCTGGATGGTGGGACCTACCAGGCTGGTGGAACCCCGCCCAGAGGACCACCAGCGATGGCTGGATTGGCCACACTCCAGAAGGGGATGAGACTCGAGGGGGGATTAAAAGGGGAAGGAAAAAGGTTAACAATATTATCTTTGATGATTTGAGATACCTTGTTGATGTTGGAATAAAATTACTGAGTTTTCTGCAAGTTACTGCGTCTATGGAGTTTGTAACAGTGACTATGAGAGACGAAGAAAAAGGTGTGGAAGGGACCTGGGAAAGGGGGGAGACCTGGGAAGGGGGCAAAATCCCACCACAGCTTCTTTAGATTCAACTGTATAGAACCAAACTCTTAAGTTCATTAGTTCTGCAGACCTTCTGTTTCAAAGTAAAATCATTTACTTTGGTCCACATTTACTTTCCTCTACCATTACAACTCTAAATGGTTGATACAGTCAAAAGACAATATACAAATTGAAGTAGTTTTGAAGGAAAGGATGGATGGTACATTTTATTTTTCGTCTTCTAATATTGTTAATTAGTAGTAATTCTGATGCTCTCTAGTAATTCCAATGACCAGTCCCAAAGCCGGTAACAAGTTTCTTAACAAAACAGTTGGTGGACATCTGCCAGTTCTTGTAGCAAATGTCCCCATGCATTCTTAGTAGATTCCTTTTTAAAATATTATTGCAGAGAGTAGAAAGTCAGTACTGTACATTCAGTTCTAGACATTGAACATCAATATATTTCAAGTGAACATTCTCTTTCAAAGGTGAAGCCAGTTTTCAGTGTGATCTTTGCTGTGTGAACTATATACGCATAGTATATAACTATATAGTATTTGGAAAAGGTAATAGTACACGTCAGGTGAATGCCCTCTCAAGATGTATCCGTGTTCAGGAAGAAAATATTTTATTTCATTTTTTGGTTTATTTGAATAAGCAGTTGAAGATACTTCTGTATGTTAATGTTATAAGATCTAATGCATAAAACAGTATGTAATTGATATTACATAGTATAAAGCCAGTGGTATTCAAAGAGGGAGTCAGGACCCCCTTGAGGGGTTGCAACCTCAGGTTGGGGTTGCGAGAGCATGAGATCCGCCATCTTGGAACCTGGCAGTGTGTTTCTTTGGGAGTGAGTCTCATTGAACACAGTGCAACTTACTTCCAAGTAGTCATGGAGGAGCATCCCAGTAAGTTTTACAGGGGGTCTCTGACAAATTTTTAAGTTCGAAGGGGGTCCCAGACTGAAATGGTAAAAGCAATATGGTAACTTAAAATAAAGATTTATTTTACAACTTCGACACAGAAGAAATTTCTTTAAATTAAGATGCCATGCTGTATTGAAGAGGGACAGTTCCCCCTCCTGCTAAATATAAGAACACTTCTCTTCAAAAGGTGCCTCTTTGTCCACTTAGCAGAAATGATTCCTATTTAGTTTCCTTAAGATCCATAACACATGTTCTGCCCTCCCATCTATTTGCCTTTGTTGCAAATTTTGCAACAAGATTGCAGGTTTGTTGCAAAAAGATTGCAGGTTTGCAAAGGTAGCAAGAGAAGCCAAGTACAGCATTGATCGACTGTAGATGTCTTTAATCTTCTGAGGCTTCTAAAGATGATTCTTCTATAGCAAGCCCTGCTTATGCATTCCGCATCTTTTCCCATAGCAATATTGACAGAAGAACTGTAGGATCATGTCCTTTTTGCATCCAGGCAGAAATCTACACTTTCCTGTGAGTAAGCCCCACTGGGTACATTGGAACTTAACTCTGTATAGACAGTATAGGATCATGTCCCTTTTGCATCCAGGCAGAAACCTCCACATTTTCCTATGAGAAAGCCCCACTGGATACAATGGGATGATTCTGAGTAGATAGCATAGAATCATGTCCCTTTTGCATCCCGAAAGAAGCCTTTGCTGCTACTCCTGATGAAAACTGCAATATCTGGTTTGCATAGATAGATCTCACACACAGAGATGGATTCCTTGTTAAAGTTGCTCAAAAAGACACTAGTGACTCTTTTAGTGAAAATTAGTCATCCTTGACCATATTGTGACAATTTCTTTTTGTTTTACTGTACAGTATATTATAGTGTTTTATTACAGTAATGGTGTTCTGTATTAAATTAGTGTTTTGAATTTGATTACAGTGTTTTGGCATCATTTTTACATACAGTTAATACTTTTATATGAATATTTTTGGATTGTGGAACCAATCGTCTGAGTTTCCATGATTTCCTTTGGGAAAACCCACTTTGTAAGAAGAACGCTTTGTAAGACAAACATGCTTCCAGAACGAATTATGTTTATCTTACAAGGCACCACTGTAATTTCAATTCATTCACAGACTTAACTAAGGACCAGTTAAGGACTTTAAGTTAACTAAGGACTTAACTATCCAACCTTCTAGAACCAATGTATAAATGTAGATGCAATGAAGCCTCAAAATAAGAGAATAAATTATACTTTAAACTGGCTACTGCTCCCTATACAGAATGCAGTGTGTTCCCCCCCTTTGGGTGTATCAGTGTTGGAAATTTGGATAGGGTTGGGCTAAAAAAAACAAAGGATGCTGTTCTGGATGGAGCTTTAATCTGATCCAGCAAGGCCTTTTTTATTCTATAGAGTTCTCTCCTAGGGCAGTCGTTGTTCAACATTTTAAAGATTTGGAACTGCATGAACATGTACAGTATCAGATTTGCAGGAGAAACAAAACTGGAAAGAAATGCCAGTACTCTGGAGACTGATTGAATGTTCAAACCAACCTTGATAAATTGGAGCATTGCGCTGAAAGCAGTCTAATGAAATTCAAAATATATGATTACATTTTAGAAAGGCACAAAATTGTACATATAGCACTGAAAGATGCCAAGACTTCTGTAAACAACTATATCATTATGATGAGAGATTTTTTGCTCATATTTTTTGCTGTACATCTAGAAACAAAATAATTGCAAAGTAATAAGGCCGACTGTACCTATTAGTTAACTATTCAGGAACTGAAAAGCAGGCCTCCGTCAGTCTTGGAAGACTATGGTATCGTGCTCTGCGCTGCATACGCTGCATGCGAAGCACAAAAGCCTGGATTAGATTTTTATGGAGGATAGGCTGTTACCCAAGCAGCAAAGCCCCCCTCTCCACGCCACTGAATTAGTCCAATGGAAAGGCAGAGCCAATACGATTGGATCCAGCTGGCGTTGCTAAGGACAGGAGCTCACCCTGTCTTGTGGGCCGACCCGGGTCTCAACCCTGGCCTGCTGGTTAACAAGCAGAGTGTTTAGCCACTTGCGCCACCCACAGCCCGCTCTCAGGAACCGAACCCCTATCAATAATAGGCATGTTTGTAGTAATAAGAGCCACATTTTCAAGAAGATGGTGGTAGGGTCTTGTGTTTGGTTTAAGAGTTTGAATAGTGAGCAAATGGGGATATTCAACAACAGCTGCAATGATTTCAGCCACTGTGCTGTGGCAAAGTGCTGTGCTGCGGATGGTCTGCAGGTACGCTGTGAGACTTTGACAAGGGCCCTTGGGGGATTTAAGCCCCCTATCAGTATCATGGTGAGCCTTGTTAATGGCCAAAAAACTGATAGTGTGCCTTGACAATTTTCGCACTTTGACAGTGTGCCATGAGGTGAAAAATGTTGAAAATCTATGTTGTAATGACTAGGTTCAAGGAATAAATCAGAAAGGGAAAGAGAATCATGAACAGAACACTTGAGATATTGAGAAAGTGGCATCAGGAAGAAATGTTGCTACAGTGCTGACTTTTGAATTCTTCTGTTTCTGCTTCCAGGTAACTCCAGCATTCCTGAAACTGTCAGGCTTCAGCATCTGAGAGTCATCTGGTGAGTTGGGAACATGTGAAAGAAATCCTTGTCTCATATCCTTTTCCTTTGTAATGGTTTCCACTCAAATAGATGCAGTATAGAAGCAACTGATTATCTTCCAAAAAGGCAAGTACAGGATAATATAATGCAAATAGCACATTTCCTGTGGCAAATGGAAAATAAAGAAATCAATTACCAGTTCTTTCATTATGGCAGGCCTCTGTCAGTCTTGGAAGACTATGGTATCGGGCTCTGCACTGCATACGCTGCATGCGAAGCATGAAAGCCTGGGTTAGATTGTTATGGAGGATAGGCTGTTACCCAAGCAGCAAATCCCCCCTCTCCACACCACTGAATTAGTCCAATGGAAAGACAGAGCCAATACGATTGGATCCAGCTGATGTCGCAGAGCTGGGCTAAGGACAGGAGCTCACCCTGTCTTGTGGGGCCGACCCAGGTCTCGAATCCTGGCCTGCTGGCTAAGACACTGTGCTTGTTAACCAGCAGGCCAGGGTTCGAGACCCAGGTTGCCCCCACAAGACAGGGTGAGCTCCTGTCCTTAGCCCAGCCCAAATTGTGATGCCAGCTGGATCCAATCGTATTGGCTCTGCCTTTCCATTGGACTAATTCAGTGGTGTGGAGAGGGGGGATTTGCTGCTTGGGTAACAGCCTATCCTCCATAACAATCCAACCCAGGCTTTCGTGCTTCGCATGCAGCGTATGCAGCGCCAAGCACGATACCATAGTCTTCCTAGACTGATGGAGGCCTGCATTATGGCTACAATCCAGAGTCACTACAGGACCTTTTACACCAATGTAGTTACGGTGCACCTATGGGAAACATATGGGAAATGAATAAAGCAATCCAGAGGAAGTGCCTCTTTTCCCTTAGTTACTCTGGATTGTAGGGTAAGTTATATTATAATTATGCAGTGAGAAATGTCAAGAGAAAATGCCATACATGGAAAATGCTTGGGGAAGAATGAGTCAAATAACCAAATCATCATTCTGTGCTGTATGAAATTGTTTCTGTATAGCATGAAATAGGTTCTGCCCCTATTATAAGCATGAAGTAGGAATGTAGTATACATCTTGTGGTTTTCCCATCCTATTACATGCAAGTGAATAGAAAAAGATATGTTTGTTTGCTTAACTCCCTTCAGTAGCTCCTATTAAGCATCAGTTCTGGATAAGGAGGTGGACGTAGGACTCTTTACCTGCTTCTTAGATTCATAGGTCATGAATGCGTTGAGCTCAGGAACAGAGTATGATTTAGTAATGATACGGTGCTAATCATCTCAGTTATTGATGAGATGTTGGGGTGTAGGTTGGGGCAAGGACTGGAATGCTTCATGCTGTCAGTCAAATTTGATGGTCCTTTACCTAGTATTTAATAATTCATTATTTTAATTTGTTTGTGAAGGAAATTAAAATAAAAATGGCATTGAGCCTTGAAAGAGTCACTGGAATAGAGAACATTTGTTTAATATTTATATGTTAGTCACACTGGAGAGATTTGGTTTTGCTCTTATTGTTGATTCCTGTAGCATCAATAATTCTCTTTGAGAGACTGGATGGATCCAGGAGTTTGTTAAAAACAATTCCAGTTCATTTTGAATCCTGCTCTGTTGCATCAAGCTTGGGAACATTTCTTATCTGACAGCAGTTTTTTTATCCCTTATGGGGCACATGCTGCTTTCTAGATGGTATATAAATTAGACTGATTGCTAATGGTTGTCTGTATATAGTTGAAAATGTCTATAACTCGTAGACGGCTAATAGTTACCTTTTGTCTCCAGAGAAGGAACTAAGGCAGGCTGAGGCATAAAAAATGAGAACTCAACTGACTCTTGCAGAAGACCTTTCTGAGGTCATAGCTGACGCACTGCATTTGAAATGCAGTCTAAGGATGCATCTCCTTGTACTTGTATCTTGTATCATTTTGATTAATAAATGATGATGCACGTCTCTAAGGAATTTCACTAACATATGGATTTCTGAAGGAAAACAAGGAGTGTGAGAGCAAGAATGGGGAGAAAAACTGTCAGTGAATTAAACCTATATTTTACATTTGATAATGCTTGTTTTCAGCTCTATTCTAAGATGCGTTAGTAAATAGCACTGCTATGCTCTAAATTCTTCTAGATCTGAATGTGGGCAGGACGTTATTATACTGGCTCTATTGGTTTTAACCTTAAAAAGTAATATTTGGGGGGATTTTTAATTAAAAAGATAGAAACAATGAAGTGGTGATACAGTGAAGTTCAAAGGCAATGTATTTTTGCCTCAGTTCTAATAGGCTTGGTTTGTTATACAGTTTTAATATAGATCTATATTATAATCTGCTAAGGTATTATGCATTAGCATCATTGATGAAGCCTCTGGTTCCTGTTGGCTGAGCTGATGTAAAGGGATTGTTTGGAAACTGTCTTAAGTGCTAGGAAATGAAATGGGAAAGTCATAACCCAGTTCTACCTAAAACCTTTGTGCGGTGATTCAGCTGTACTGGCATGGCCTCTGCTGCATCCTGCAGGGGAGTTTAGCTGCTGTGGGTCAACTTGAACCTGTGTTCATAATATTTATGGCACAAGTCTTTGTTGATCTACACACCAGATTAGAAAGTGGTTTTGATTATGGGTACGTTAGCACTGCCAATCATACCCCTTCTGCCCAAACCCCTTCTCCACCCAGTCTCCATCCCATTCTATCCCTGACCACCTGCATGCTCTTGTCTTACCTGCTGCTGCAGTGGGTTTCTTGATGGCCAGTGACATGCACAGGAAAGCTCTTGCCTTCCCATTGGTTTTTTTTTACTCTAACCATCCAAATGATCCTACATATTGAAGGGAGTATCAGAGCTCTTTTCACCACCAGTAGGGTTGGCATAATTACCTCCCACAGGAACAGGTGGGATATGAAGAGAAATGCTCTGGGGGTGGCAGGGACATATGTCCTTGTCCATGTCTACTTGGAAGTAAGCCTCATTATAGTTAATGGGGCTTACTCCCTGGAAAATACAGGTAGGGTTACAGCCTAAGATCCCAAACCTAGGTATGTCTACTCAAATGTAAGCCCCATTAAAGTCAATGGGGCTTATTTCTAGGAAAATAGGGATAGGATTACAGCCTAAGAGTCCAAAGCTAGGCCTGTCTACTCAGAAGTAATCCCATGGTAGTGAATGGAGCTTACTCCCAGGTAAGTGTGTCCTTCCCTGACCAGGCAGCATCACTGTCCTCCAGCTCTTCGCTCTCACCTGCTGTGCCCAGCCTGGGTCTGGGGGCAAAGAACCAGGATTCCTCCTTCAGTCCAAAGAATAGATGAAAAGGGGAAAAAAACAAGAGGGCTAGAAGAAAACTGAACACAGAGCCAGTGACTGGGAGGGTTTGGATTATCGGTAGGAAGAGGATAGACAGCCCAGTGTGCTTTGGAAGCCAGTGAAGAGGGCAAATTGTCACAATATCTATTTCCAGAGCAGGTTTCTGTAAATGTTTAAGAGATGCACTGAAAGTAAAATACTGCCATATGCACTACTTTAGACATGGGAAGATCTCCAGCATCAGAATAAGTTTCTTGCTGTACTTCCTTGGTGCCAAACTAGTTACCGTTTCTTCCTTTTCGCCATTTCATAGATCAATAAGTGCTGTGAGGCTCTGTGCAGGATAAAAGGAAGTCTAGCTGTGATAGCTTGCTTCTTCCAGGGATGCTGCTATGTAGCAAATCTATGGGGATGTTGAGAGGACCAGCAAAGCCCTCCGCAGCGCACTATCAGCAATACTATTTCCATGGAGACAGACCTAGTCCCAGAAATGTTGTATTTTCCATTGCTTACTGAAATGCTGATCCGTGAGGCTTGGAACAAAAGGTAACAATATGGAGACGATGTTAAGAAATTCAAAGTATCTTCTAGTATAAACAAACTTCACAGCAGATTGAAATCTGATTTTCCTTTTTATTAGTTTTCCTTTGATCTAGACGTTTGGCAAAATTCATTGGTTCTCTGCATAACATTTCCAGGATGGTTGAAATAGATTTTCTCTCAGACTGGGAGAGATTTAAGTCTGTATAAGAAAGTTCTTAGATGCAAACATAATCTTTTTCCTGACTCCTTTGAAGAGATTGATATCCTAATTATATATCTATGCTTCTATAGTTGCTCACATTCTGCTTTGTGATCATATTGACTTGTTATGTGAATTTGGACTTGGAAAAGAAAAATAAGTGCTTCGGGCTGCAATAACTTACCAAGCAGTAAGTCCCATTGAGCTATGTGAGGTTACTTCTGAGTAGAAAACCAAAGGATTACATAGCAAAGGAGCTAGAAATTATAACGGAGGGAAGCAGTGATATGCAAGACTAGAAAGCTTTTCTTATTTTTGGAGATGCCACTGCTAAAAGTAGATCTTGACAGTTTTTACTAATATGCTCTACATAAATAGTGTATAATGGATACTTTACAATGGTAACCTGATCTGGGGCCATCACTGTGTTGTTAAAATATGGTAATGTAAACCCAGCAGCATTTTTGGGGGGGAATTTGTTCTAAGATTTTGGAATCTGAAATCTTCCCCACAGAACCAAGCTATTCACAATGGAAATATTTAATTCTTAAATAAACTATGAAAAATGCTTTTCAAAAATTTAAGCAAAACTGATGAGTTGTGTTAATTTTACTTTTCTTATTTTAAGCCACAATATTGTTTATAATTATAATTGCATGTTATGAACATTAAAAACTATTACTATTAATGTTAGACTGGAAAAGCTGTTTGCATTTACTGTACCTTTGCAATTTAACCACTTACTGTACATCAGAACTGCAGTACATCAAAGCTTTCTTCTCTCTCCCTCCCTCAAACACAGAAAACCGTGTTAGAAATGCTTGTAGGTATTGAGAGATGCTTAAATGACATGCATTTACTGTACCTTCCTATCTTAAATACATTAAAGATAGATTAATGTATAAATGGGCTCAAATTTCCAGGGTTTCTGCAAGCACCAAAACACAGCACAGAAATAAACCACACACTTAATAGGAGCCCCATTCCCCTATCACACCATCACAGCTCCAGTAGTGTTTGTTCAGTTGAATCAGAGGCTCTTAGAGGTTCAGAGGATGGCTAGTTAGAGGCTTGCTGTGGGCACATCTGGCCCCTGGGCTGGTCTTTGGAGACCTCTGGAGACAGCTATTTTTCAAGTTTTCATTTCATAGCACACTGACTTCTCTATGGTCTTCACCTCCTGTGATGTCACTTCCATCTTTGAGAACAGCCCATGATCCTAACCCTGCCTGTCACTGATTAGGGACTTTCCCATTTAGTTCTTTACCAAGGGATACTTGTGCACATCAGAGCTTTGCATGGCAGTTATATCACTGCAAAACTCACTGAGCTCAGTGAAAATTGGTAAGTGTTCTTCAAAAATGGGAATTTGCACTTGGATATGTACCTTCATACATCTGAATTTCAGCAGATCATTTGAGAAGAATCCCTTTTTTTAAAAAAACCATTATGAGATCCCAACTCAGGAATTGGTGAAAAACTCAATTAGCCTCTAAAGCGACCATTTCATTACTAATATGGTGCTAAGAAGTGATAAATTAATGTGTCTCTGCTTGTCTAATGCCATTAGAATGTCAGATGTGAAACAAACATTCCCCCATTTATAAGTACTTGAGATTCAATTACAACATTTAGAATTCAATGCACTACATAAGAGAATTCAATGCACCACATAACTCTGTATAAGAGTTAGTATTATACCTCTGTAACATCTTGTTTCTTGTTTCTTGTGCAGGCTTCTGGCAGGAGTGATATAAATTGGTGTGAACAAATTATGGCTTCCTCCTCAATTTCCCTAGCAATCCAGCAGCTGCATTATAGATCGAAATGTTCTGACCTTGAATGTTTTCTTCACAGAAAACCATGCCTGCCTTAAATTGTTATTTTAATATTGATTGCGTTGTTAGTTCAGTGCACACCAGCTGGTGTGGTATCACTGTTCCCTTTAAGCTGTACAGTCTGTTGCTGTGCAGCTGAAACTCTGTTGAAGTCAAGCTATGTGCAGCTTGGAGCTCAGAATTCCCAGATGTCTGGCAATGCCATCTGATGGCATTGGCATTTGATTTCATTGCCATGTATCTGGAAATGCCAAGAGCCTGTTGTGCAGCAAGTGAAGGCAGTGGAACAGATCTTTAGCAGGAATATAGGTTGGAATAAAGCATACCTATATCATCATCCCTTCTACTTGGGAAAGACTCAGATTGAGCATTCTTGCTGTTTCGTCAGTGAGGCTGTCTGGTTGAGATTCTCCCACATTGCATGAGAAATCAGGTGGAATCAGTACCCATTATATTTTGCTTTGCATGAGGTGCTCCCCCATAAGGATTGATCACTTTTAAACCATGTTGATTCCCTGATAAGTCTTTAGTTCATTATATATAGGATCTGAGAACACAATCCTAACCATGTCTATTCAAAAGTAAGCCCAAAAGTATTGGGTCTTACTCCCAGGAAAGTGTCTTTAGGATTACAGCCTAAGGTAGTTTGGGCAATAAAAGATCTACATAGAATTCAATGCACTGCACAAGTGTGGATGTGGATGCCATTTGGATGTGCATTACAGCATTCAAAAGTGGCAAGCTAAGCTGTGCAAAAGCTGATGATGCTACTACTATAATTACTATTATGGGTTGGCCATTGAAATCTTTAGGGATCAATTCCCAGACCCCCTGTGGATATTAAGATCCATGGGGCCCTTTCAGAGAAGGGCTCTGGACACAGCCACAAGTGCCTTTTGTTCACATCCATAGGTGTTCTGAGGCATGGGTATGCTACACGCAACCTTCATGTATGTCAGAATACTTCTTGGAGGCTTCTGAGATGCACTTCTGATTTTTTTCATTGTTGTCATCAAACTGGACATGCCTCTCAGACACCTCTGGAAGGCCTTCTGAATTGTGGGGAAGCCACTTCTGGTAATCTCTGGGAGATTTTGTGGTGCCTTCTAGATACGATTAAGCCCATGGATCCCAAATCCCAAAGTGGATCAACCTGTACTTAATTTTAAGTGTGACTTGAATGTGAGAAATTTTGAAAAGGTGATCCTTACTATCTGCTTTTACTGGAAAAGGAACTGAAATAATGCTGCATATTCTTTGCTGGTACTCAAAAGTAAATCCTTTTTAAAAAGAGGTGGAAACAAAATAAAATTGGTGGTAGGCAACTTGATTTCAGTTTCAACAACATTTTTCTGTCCTTCATTTTTGTACTCTGGTGTTGGATATAGACATTTGTAAGAACATAAAAAGAGCATCCACTGGATCAGGGCATTGACCTGTCTAGTCCAGCTTCTTGTCACACAATGGCCCACTAGGTGTCTTGGGGAGCAGATATGCACCTGTATCCAAGTGCCCTCCCCTGCATCTGGCATATGCCTGCCCCTGTATCTGGATACAAACATGCATTTTAGAGACATGCTGTTCCTATATCCTGCCTCTGATTTGGAGACTGCGGAAAAGGCCTTTGTTTATTGCACCACTAAGTTGTGTGTCTTCTCCCATTCTGGCAGGGCTGCATTTTGGGATACTGAAGAATGTCCTGTGCTAAGCATCAGGACAATCAGTTGGCTTTTTGCCATGTGTAATTTATTGCTTCTGCTCTGAATGTTGTGTTTTCCTTTCATTAATATTTTAAAAGGTGAAAAAAATTCAGTCCAGTAGAGATCTGTTTGCCTAGGATTTCTTTACTGCCATATGCATGTTTAAATCCCTTTAAGAATATTATTATGTTTGTATTGACCCCCTCAATCCAGTGACTGTTAGTGATAGTGAAAGTTGTACCTCCTCTCTCTCATCCCCATCACACCAGCCATGAAGGTTTTCAAAGGTACAGTACAGTTCAGTACAGTATTTTCTTTATTACAGTGTTTTGTAATCATTTTTACATAACAGTAAATATTTTTATATATGGTAAATATTTTTGGGTTGTGGAACCAATAATCTGAGTTTCCATTATTTTCTATGGGAAAATCTTTTTTGGATTACAAGTTTTTCGGATTACAAACATGCTTCTGGAATGAATTATATTTGTAAACCAAGGCACCGTTGTATCGCATATCATGGGCAACCTATAGTGATAGCCCAAGATCTCCTAGTGCTTGAATACAAGTTCTGTTCCACTTACCTAGTGGCATGCCGGCTGTTGTCTCCACCTCTTCTTCTGCTCCATGGATTTGAAAAGGAAGCAGAGAATGGAGGGAAAGAAGTGTGAATTAAAATACCAAGCTAGAGCAGGGGTCTCCAAACCCCCAACCAGGGGCCAGATGCGGCCCTCAGTCTCAGTGTGGCCCAAATAAATCAGTAGGAACCATTGCTGGCAGTCTTGTGGAATCCCATCTCCCCAACTGTCCACTCTGAATTTTACAGAGATTTCTTTCCGGAAACCTCTGTCTGGAAACACAGCAAATGTGGTCATTTTTGCCAGTTGCTTTTTAATTAAAAAACATCAACCCTCCAAAAAAGAAAAACCATGGCCTGATCCAAGATGTAGAAGCATGTTCAGGGGGAAAAAGCACACACAAATTTCCAACATGCCAAAAAATTTAACAAATACAACAAACACTTCCATCCATCTATCTACCTACAGTATCTACTACAATGTCTTGGTTTAAAGTCAACTAGGATTTACTGTTGTGTTTGAACCTGTCAAATCTGGGCTTTATCAACTACAATTTGTCAACAATCCAGAATATTAGATCAACATTAAATAAGTTTAATGTGATATTTAAACCTGTTCATAGCTGGGGATAGTGTGTACCTCCAGGAGCAATATTGTATGCTACAATATATAATGTATATTTGCCAATCCATATTCATTTGGGATATCATAATGCAAAAAGATATTGATGTCCTTTCTAAACCAGCTGATAGAAATTCAATTGTACATCTCCATTTTCATAATACTATACACACACACCCCCACCCCCGGGCCTGGAAAAAATATGTTTGAGCACAATCCTGAAGTGTACTTAGGCCAGCCTACCTGGAACTTTGGCCGGCCTAATGCCAGATAGGCAGGCCTAACTGCACCAGAAAAGGCCTGGGTTGGTGCAGTTCCTCTTAGGCTGGCCCAAGACAGATGGTCTTGCACTGGCCTAGCAGTACTAGCCTAGGCAGCTCAGCAGGGATGTGTTGAGAGCATGTTGAGCATGGCCCAAAACAGTGCAGTTAGGCTGTATCCAGAGCTGTTTCTAGGGCAGACACACGCTGTCACAGCTGCTGCAGTTTGTGCCACTTCAGGAGCAAGAGTAAATCTGAGTAGACCCTTTGGGACCCATGAGAAGCCAGAGTAAATATGGAAGCAAAAGAAAATGTTTTAAGTCTCATGCTGGCCTAATCACTACTCCTGCTTCTCATCCTCAGTATACTGCACAATTACAATATACAGTATACAGTATACTGCACAACTCATCCACTTCAAGATACGGCACAATGGATGTTGTCTGTCAGCAAGCTCTCTTTCCATCTTCTTTCTTCCATGGCATACTGCCACTTGTCGTGTGCTGCTTTTATATGATGTTATTTATATATTTTGACTGTTTATGCCAGTAAAGGTATTTGACTTTGACAACTCCAACAGCTCACTTCAGCAGCCATTCCCCTTACACCCATCCTACATTATAGGTACTGCAGTATCATGCTGCAACTGTTACTGGTTGCCAGGGCTTCCTTATATAGCAGGCAACAAAGCTCCATATTATGTGAGATCTGAGGCAGGTCTCCTTAGAAGAAAGCCCTCCTCAGGTCACACTTAGTTTGTCCTCAGCAGCAGTTAGGCTAGCATTAGAGACCTCCAAGCCCTGTGGGTTTGGTTATGGACTATGGCTGCAATCCTGAAGTGCACTTAGATTGGTCGCTGGCCCAATTCCAAGATGGGCCAGCCCAGTTACACCAGAAAGGCTTTGGCTGGCATAAGTCAACATAAGCTGGCACAAGACAGATGGGCCTGGGCTAGCCTAGCTGTGCCAGCCTAGGCAGTTCTGGAGAGACATGTTGAGGGCATGTTCAGCATGGCCTAGAACAGTGCTGTTAGTCTGTGTCCAGAACCTGTTTCCAGGGCAGAAATGCCCCCTCACAGCTCCTCAGAGTTGAGCCAGCTAAGGAGCAGGAATGAATCTGAGTGGACCCATAGGGGTCCATGATAAGCCAGAGTAAAACTGGAAGTGATGGCAATCTGAGTATTAGACTAACCCCTGCCTCTCAACCTCAGGGTACAGCACAACTACACCACCAGCTACAACTCTGATTTTGACTTAGAATAAATTGAGTTATTTTCTAAATTGGCAAAAGTTTCTGTGCCCATTTTCAAATTTCCCTCTCTCAGTTTTGTCTGAGTTTGTATCCTGGTTAATAAGGAGAAGCACTTTTTGATGTGTGCTACACATTTTGACGTGTCTTGTGTTTACATGCATAAACATTATAGCCACATAATTAAGAGTGGAGAAAGACTGGGCCAAACTTGGGAGCTGTAGGGACAATCCCATTCTTGAGGGGGTCCCATGTATGCTCAACTTACTCACAAGTGTGAGTAACCACAGCAAGTCCAGGGCTGATAGCACCTCATGCAAAGTGTGGCACACAGACCCAAGGGCAGGTGGGCCACACAAGTGTCCCATTCATGATGTCGATCTCTGCCTGGAGGCTTACCCCCATGTAAAGTACTTTCTATAGCTACAACCCACAGCTACTTGCTCTTCACTACAGAGTGGGGCTCCCACAGTGGTTCCAGATGATGCTAAATCAGGGTAATTGAGCGAAAGCGAGCCCTGGAGACAGATGTGGTATAAGAGTTTCCACGTAGTGATTGTATTGCTTAAATGTGAGTTCAAATGACAGTGAACTGAACTAATTTTATACTAATTTCATCCATTTTTAAAAGTCCTACTTGTTCATTCGTTCATTCATTCATTCCCTAATTAATAAAAATTATTTATTTTAAAGTGCAATTAGGGAATTATTACTGACTTCATAACACTCAGCTGGTCAGTGCTACCTGTGACAGGTTTGGAGCTCTTGCTTCAGCATTCAGTCCTGGAGAGGTTATTTAGGTGGTTAGTGATGGATGCAAAGGCACCTCCAATTTGTGTCTCCTGCATTCTAAAATGTTTCTGTTGTTCTCAGTGTACCTTACACAAGACCCACTATAGTTCATAAAATTAGAATATGTGAAAATATGGTGAAAATATCTATGAGAACATTATGAGAACAATCTTCTTGGTTAGTTGCAGCAACCTTTTATTGTTAAGATGTATCCTTGAAAAAAATGCCTAAACAAAGAATAAAAGACAGTCTGTTTCTAAATAGTACATTGTTGTTTAAGTGTTCGTGCCAGCCGGTACAGAGAAAGCAATCGTATCTTATCCTCAAGTGAGATGAATTACTCAACTGCTTCTGCTCCTGCTGTTTTCCAGTGTTATCATTGAATAATATAATGATGGAGTGTTTTACAGAATTACTAGTCTGAAAAAATCCTTTTTTATATAACAGAGAATTATATAAAGACATAACTGTTAAATACTGTATTGTTACTTGTAAGTACTTGTGTGAGGTCACTTGGGTGTAATGCCAAGTTACCTTTTTATTTCTTTTGTGTTAAGAAGCTCTACTAGCAATTAAAAAATCAGTTTGTACTGAGCAAGTTGTACAAAGGAAGCTAAAAGTTGAGTGTGCTGTTCTAGGACACTCCACATGGCCACCAATTGCCCACAGGGCTAAATCCAAAGCAGCTACGGCAGTTCTTGTGTCAACACACGTAAAATTTACAGTGGATTACAATATGCATTTCCCATAGGTTTCCACTAGATGGTGCCATAACTGCATCAATGTAAACACAAGATGCATCAATGCATCCATTAATGTAGCTTCTCTGGATTTAAGTCACAGTCACTAGGATCCATAGAGGCCTTTAAAGCCTTCTGGACATGACTGAAAGTGTCTTTCAGGCAAGTCCGAGAGGTATTTTTAGGTGCTTCCCAGGTATTTTTAGAAGGCCTCCCAGAGGTACTGAAATGGCACTTCTCATTTTTGGTGACTTCTCATTATATCTTGGAGATCAAGTAAAGAAGGGTTTCCTGATGTGGGTCAGGAAACTCAGGTCAGGACCCACACTAAATAAAATCTGTCTATGCCAAACATGTGGATAAGGAGGATCCACTGAGTTAAAGATTCTAGAGGTACAAATATTCAATCATATTTGTTGCAATCAAGATACTTTCTGGTAAAAAAAAACCTTGCAAAGTCTATAGTAAGTTTATGGTCCGATAAAGAATTTTATTGTACTTTTTATTGTTCTTTATAATATCAGGAAGGCTACCTCAAAAATTCTAAGTTTTCTACTTCATTATCAAAGATTGCCATAACTGGAGGATGTGGATTCATATTCAAATTTCCTTTTACTTGACAAGATTTGGGTTTTGCTTGTATCCCGTATCTGAGAACTGACTGCTATATTTAAGATGACAGGTTTTATTATTTTCACTTTTTTAACGGGTTCAATTAGTTGCCTTGGAAAGTCAGTCCCTTCTCAGTATTTCACTTGGATCACACGCAAGAATTATTGCTGTGCTCTGCAGGCATTTATCTGTATCTCACCTGTTGTTTGAGTTACATGAATAGATCTATGGTTTAGATACCTCAATGCAGAAGCTGGAAATGAAGGATTTTCAGCTCTTTCTGGCTTTGATTTTTTGAATGATAGCAGGATTTGTTTAAGCCATCATTACATAATTGATTATTATTTTGCCAATGGACACAATGTTTTCTCATTACTTTTCTAGTGTATGTTAAAAAACCAAAATACAAAATTTAACTTTATTTTTCACATTTTTCTATCACCTCTCAAGATGGAGGGTGGAATTCCTCTCCTCCTTCTGACTTCAAACAACCCTGTGAGGTAGGTGAGGCTGAAAGGTGACGCCTAAGGTCACCCTGGAAGCTTCAATGCTGACCATGGATTTGAACCTGTAATCTTCCAGGTCTGACTTCTGCACTACACCATTCTGTCTCTCACTGTAGTATATCTATAGCTTGGTTAATTCAACATTAAAATGAGAATTTAAAGCATTTCACAGTTCATACACTGACTTAATTCTGATGACTAAGGCTAACTAATACCTTAGGCTGTAGTCCTAACCCCCAATTAGGCTAGCATAAGCCACAGCACAAGTTTTGTGTTGGCCTGAGGGTGTCACAAAAGTGCTGTAAGCCACTTCTGTGACATTCCTTGGGAAGGATTAAGCCAATGCACAGACATGCGCTTGCCTTCCTACATCACCGCGAAAACAGGAAGACCAATGAGTTGTGCCGGCCAAGGTTAGGATTGCATCCTTAGTACAACTAAGTGTACTGTATTCTGTTATCTGGTCAGGGCTAATAAACTGAAGCTTACTCCAGGAAAGATGCACTGTTGATAAATAAATTGATTAGCAGGGAAAGAAGAAAGTGGTCAGTTCATAAAAGTTAATAAAAAAGTTTTAATTTGAGATTTGAATTAAAGAATCAATAAGAGAAAGAGTATATTTTAATGATATAAAATTAAAGACAGATAACATGAAATTAAGTAATAGATAAACTCAAGTTTGTTCATCAGTTTTTTTGCATTTCAAGTTTCAGTTTATCGATGGTTGTATTTTTCTCTTTGACCAATGTTTTCTTTAAAATTAAATGAGCATTGTCTATTCCCTTACATTTATTTCATTATGTATTTATAGAGTAAAGCCATGACTTTTCATCTTCTTGTGCCAAGCTTATTAAATACATTATTTTAACCACACTGCATGAGCAAAACCTCATTATCAGTCTTCTGTTTTCTTGCTGTCATCTCCTAAGAAAAATCACATTTTAAAAAATTCCATAATGAGCAGTTCTACTTGTCTTTCAAGGCCCTCAGAATCAGCTTGAACAGTATCTTTAGTAGATTGGTCCACTACTAGAACATCTTCGTCTCACTTTGCTGCTAAGAAAGTACATGTTATATGTATTGTGTGTGACTCATCTGTGAAGGTGATGCTAAATGTTAGTAAGAATACTCTACAGATCAGAGTGACATCAGAGTTCAGCTAAGTGGGAGCAAGCCAGGACTCCTCTTAGCCAAACCAATGCCTGAACCCTCGAAACTTATGGTGTTGGTGGTATTTGGCACTTAATTAAAGCAGAAGCTGAACTAGAGGGGCAACATAGTACAATCCACAACCCACAGAGTAAGCACCCTTCTTCCATGGCATGGGAATTATAACAGTGATGTTAGCATATCATTGCTGTCTTTAATGGCTCAAATGACAAAAGGGAGGGGATCTGTCTTTTTAATTTATGGAAATAGATATGTAAGGGGGAAATCATACCTGGTGTGGAGTTTTTCTGTTTTTTTATACTACTGAAACTTGGACCACCCAATTCATTGGCTTTATATTCTGGGAAGAACAAAGGAAATATGAAACACTATTCTCTATTAATTCATGGAATTTGTTGCTACATGATGTGGTGATGGCCACTAGCACAGATAGTACAAGGGTAGTACATAAATTTAAAAGGGTAGTATAAAAATTCATAGTGGAAAGGTTAACTGGCTGTTAATATTTGGAATCTGTATTTACAGAGAAAATATATCACTAAATAGTGAAATCTAATGTCTACATTCTCTCCAAAATGATTTGGTTAACCACATTGAAATACAGAATGGAAAGATAGAGCTTTATGATGCTCTGAGGCTTTTCTTTTCTAATACTCTTATATATAGGGGTAAAGGAGAAATAGTTTCAGCAGCCCCATTCTTCCATCAGGCTTGCTACTAATGGTGTAAAGCATCTGGGTTCAATTTACAGGCTTATATGTGTTTTATTGCCTTAAATAGACTTATTCTTAGGTGTACTGGAGATGTTGAATCAAAAAAATGGCATCAGTTTGGGCTGGATTGGCCTAGTTTTGGGTGAATATGCCATAGCCGTATATTGATTCAAACAGCTTCCTCATGAGGAAGCTATTTGAATTGGCATATAAGGCTGTTATGCAGTGCACCTCAAACAAGAACCAATCAGGCAAAACTAATGTCATTCTGTGGATTCAGCACCCCAAAAATATCCAAAATTTATTCAAAAATGTTGTTTTTTAATAGGTCTGTCATAACTGGGCTGTAATTCAGCTTAAGAAATCAGAAAATAACTTGATTATTTCTGAGCTCAGCTGCATGTCAAATTGGCCCACGTTGGCACTCAGGCACCAGAGAGGAAAGAACGATGCCAATACACCCTCTTTCTTCCTTGCTGGAGCACAAGTGACACTGCCAGAGCAAGAGCCTCCTAGAATTATTAGGCTAAAGGAAAAAGAACTTGTCCAGCTTGGATTAAAATCCCAACTAAAAAAGAACATGGAAGGCAAAGTCCTGATGCTTGAATTTTTTTTTTATCTTGAGCATTTATAAATAGATGACATTCATTTTCCAAGTTGAGGAATTACAAAATTCTGTTCTGTTTTTACTAGCTGTCAAGTAAGTATCTTTTGCCAAAATAGAGGATGATGATGATGATGATGATGATAGTGTCAACATCACTACGCTATGCTTTACATCCACATAGTGATGTTGACAGGCTGTACCTGCCTAGAAGATCAGGGGGCAGAGGACTTTTGCAAGTGAAGCAGTCGGTGGAAGAAGAAAAACATGTCCTAGCAGATTATGTGCAAGAGAGTCAGGAATCTGCTTTAATTAAAGTCAGCAAGAGAAAGTTGTTGAAAGTGCAGCAGACCAACTATGAATATCGCAATAGTGCAATTCAGGCTTGGTCTACCAGTTGGCAGAATAAAGTATTGCATGGCCAATTCCTTGCCAAGATCGAAGAAAAAGTGGATCAGGATAAGACCTGGTTGTGGCTCACGAGTGGAACACTGAAGGAGGAGACGGAAGGCCTGATTCTTGCTGCCCAAGAACAGGCAATCGGGACAAATGCCATCAAGGTCAGAATTGACAAATCAGCCCATGACCCAAAATGCCGGCTCTGCAAAGAAGGGGATGAAACCATCGACCACATTCTAAGTGGCTGCAAGAAGATCGCGCAGACTGACTACAAACTGAGGCACAATCTGTTGCCCAGATGATCCACTGGAATCTGTGCCAAAAGTATCATCTGCCAGTGGCAAAAAAACTGGTGGGACCACAAGCCTGAAAAAGTGGTTGCAAATGAACAGGTCAAGCTTCTGTGGGACTTCAGGATACAGACGGACAAGGTCTTGGAACACAATACTCCAGATATCACCGTCATAGAAAGCAGTCAGGTGTGGCTTGTTGACATCGCCATACCAGGTGACAGCAGAATTGAGGAGAAACGACTGGAAAAGATCTCCCGCTACCAAGACCTAAGAATCGAATTACAGCGTATCTGGTGTAAGCCAGTGCAGGTGGTTCCAGTGGTCATTGACACACTCGGTGCAGTCCCAAAAGACCTTGGCAGGCACCTGAAAACTATTGGGATTGATAAAATATCACTCTTCCAACAGCAGAAAGCTGCTCTTCTGGGATCAGCACAAATTATACGCCGCTACATCACACAGTCCTAGACTCTTGGGAAGGGTCCGACTGGTGATGTGAATGAAACCAGCATGAAATTGTTCGCTGTGCATTTATGGTTGATAATAGTAATAATAAACAACTTTCCTAGTTCCTTGTGTAGGAACCGAATCACAATACAGCCAATTCCAGTCAAACACCTGGCGACTGTTAATTAGTACTTCATCGTCATCATAAACAAAAATAGGTCTGGATAATTGACATTGCAATACCCAGAAATTGTTGACTTCAAGAGAAAGAACATGGGAAGATCAAGAGGGAGGGAATTTCAGAGGGTTCGTGCCCCTACAGAGAAAACCCTATTTCTTGCTGTCGACCCACGTACCTCCCTAGGCAGCTGTACTTGAAGCAGGGCTTTCTCTGATGACCTGAGGGAATGGGCTGAATTGTATGGAAGTAGATGGTTCTTAAGCTGGGCCCAAGCTGTACAGGGCTTTATAAGTCAAGATTAGCACCTTGAATTGGACACAGAAACGAATGGGCAGCCAGTGTAGTGGCTGGAGGAGTGGCCCGACAGAGTTGAATCATCTGGCTCCAGCACCACATGGGCTGTAGCATTTTGAACTAATTGCAGTTTCCGAACTGTTTTCAAGAGCAGCTCCACATAGAGAGCATTTCATTAATCCAGTCTTTATGTCACCATGACATGGACCACCATGGCCAGGTCTACATGATCCAGGTAAGGCTTAAACTGGCGCATCAAGCAATGTTTGCTTTGTAGAACATGAAATCTACAGCATTTTTGAGTCAGGTGCAATCCTAACCTAGGCTGGCACAACTCATCAGTCTTCCCATTTCTGTGATGATGTAGGGAGTCAAGCACATGCCTGTACACTGACCCAATCCTTCTCTAGGAGTGGTGCAGAAGTGCCACATAGCACTTTTGTCACATTCCAAGGCTAGCACGGGACTTGTGCTAAGGCTTGAATGGCCTAACTGTAGCTTAGGATTGCAGCCGTTGTAGCTGTATTTGTTGTCTAGACAAGGTCATAGCTGTACTTGAAAACATGAATCCAAGATAGTCAACTTTACTAGACAACTAACTTTTTGCATATTGGTGTATGTATAAGTTAAGCATATACTTTTGCCACTGATGTTACTGTTATAGCAGAAAGGTATAGCCTGGAAGTTTTTGTTTTGTTTTATCCCAACTATATTTTAAAATGGGACTGTTCTTCCCTCCTTAACAAATTACTTGGCTAGGAAATCCCAACTAACCAGAACAAAGAACAGAAGAGAACAAAAACAAAATAAAGTGCGTTCAGCAGCCAGAGAAAACAAAAAAGCCTTTCAGTGCAGCTGAAATTTTGTCAAACTCCTCTTCTGATAGATAAGGCCACAAGTTCCAAAAGTGTCACATCATGGCTGTTGACTTGGAAAGCTATGTCATTGCCCAGAGAAACCAGAAATTCAAGCACAAACATCTTGGAGAGCCCAGCAGTACTTTTGTGGTGCCTCATTGGGGTTTAGATATGGGTTGTGAAATATGAGACGTGTGTGAGGGGAAAAGAAAACAAATCAGAACTGAGACAAGATGAAGGATTCCTGAATACTAGGAGGGTATGAAATAAAGGCAAGTTCAGGTAGTTTGATCTGAAAAGTTTGTTGTTACTTTCCAGGAGTATTCTGCCTGACTTTTTGTGGGTATCCTAACTGATTTCTTCAAATATTATAAATTTTCTGTATGAACATTACTGTTTGGAAGTACCGTAATTGTCGTGAGTAGACATGTGATTTTTTTGTATGGGATTATTGGCCATGGCTTTGTAGTACAACTTGTAGTATAACTACACCTATGTGCATCAAAAATATTGGTGACTACTAACATGCAGGTTTCATATTGCATTGTAGTAATTTTTTGTACAAAGAAAAAATGTGCATGGTTTCAAAATGGCCTTACATTTTTGGGCATCCCGATATAGTCTCTGGTGTGTTGGTTTGGTTTTGCCTGATTTGGGATGCCACATTAATTTCTCAGCAGAACAGATGCTAATTTTGGAAACTCTCACCGGTTATGAAATTGCATGCCTCCCAGCTCAAGGTGCTGTTGCAGGGTGATGACAGTTCATGTAGTGCCAATACATGCTGGTATTATTTTCAGTTTACAGAAGAAATGTAGAGAGAACTGGAGAATCAGAAAGACCCAAATACAAACAAAACACTAGATGCGCTGAAATAATGAACTATGGTATCCCATGTGGTCTCCTTTTCATGTGTGACTTTTCCCACCTCCAGATTCAACTTTAGATCTCATTTTAAACTCAGATAAAGTAAATCTATAGGCTGGGCAGCCTAAAATTTCAAACCATGTTTCAAATTACAGTTTATTTCCTTTCTCATTTTATACCACACTTTTCTTCCTGGCCACTAATTAGGATGTTTTTAAAATACAAATACCGTAAATAGTAAATATTGGTACTCATCACAGAAAATGCTGCAGTTCTCCTTATTCTCAGTATGGTGTTTTGCCCCAACACCAGTTTTTGGAAGAATATATTGTCAGGAACAATATATATTGACTTGAAGTTCTTGTGTTTAATGTTTAACTCAGCAGTTGTCAAACTGTGGGCCTTAGATTCATCAATGAGTTGTGACCCAGTTTTTGGTAGATCACAAAACTGACAAGGCAGATTAGGCTGTTATGAACCATACTTATTTATGGCTACAATCATGAGGTGCACTTGGGCTAACCTATCTATCTCTGGAGTGGCCCAGTTCCAAGATGGGCCAGTCCAGTTACACCAGAAAGGCTTGGGTCAGCGCAAGTCAACTTAGGCTAGTGCAAGACAGATGGGCTTGGGCTAGCCTAGCTATGCCAGCTTAGGCAGTTCCGGAGAGGCATGTTGAGGGCATGTTCAGTATGGCCTAGAACAGTGCAGTTCGTCTGTATCCAGAGCCTGTTTCCAGGGCAGAAATGCCCTTACAGCTCCTCAGAGGTAGGCCAGCTAAGGAGCAGGAGTGAATCTGAATGGACCTGTAGGGGTCCATTATAAGCCAGAGTAAATTTGGAAGTGATGACAAAAAATTCTGAGTACTAGACTAACCCCTGCCTCTCAACCTCAGGGTACAGCACAACTCTGGCCTTAAAGTCAGGGTTGCATTGCCAGTCAAATAAACTGCTATTGGGGGGAAGAAGGGAGCAGTGCTTCCCAACCACCATTATAACCACGCCCCTTGGTACTCATAAATCAGGCAATGGCCATTAGTCTTCTGTAGCCTAATGGTACGGCATCTGAAATGCTATCATTAATGTGGAGAAATAGGGGCACTCTTATGAACACGCCAGATAAGTTTTGCTCTGATGCTATGAATGCTGCTGTGAGTTAGGTTTCCTGGCATGCAGTAATATTTAATCGACTTTTAATAGTCCTGACCATTCAAATAAGTCACTCGCACATCTGTTTTACAGTAACTGGAAGCCCAGTAATTTCCTCATCTCTCTGGTGCCCATCTTTCTTTCTCTGCAAGGAAGGACAAATGCTATTACTGATTAATGCCATATATATTATTCCCTCTATCAGACAAAAGAAATTCTTTTTTTTCTACTTCTTACAACTTTTTGAGAAAAAAATCTTCATACATGAGAAGTTTAATGTTAACATGTTCACAGAACTGATTGTAGCTCATGAAAGGCTATTATTCTGATGCATATTCTTAAGAGGATTTGAAGGAAGAATGTGTGCAGTGTTAATGCATGCAACTAGAATACAATTTATTTAATTGATACATCTAGAAGGAAGCCATCATAGAACCTTTGTAATTCCTTCCTTGTAAAACTATCAGGCCAATCCTAAATAAATTCAGGTGTGGTGATGAAGCATGGCTTGCACTGGTTATGCTGCATCCCATTGGGAAATTTTGGCTGCTTTAGGTAATGGGGCACTTCTTCTCCTTGCTGTGGTAAGGGCACATTTGTCTCCCTTTCCCCAGGGTAAGCCCCAACAGCTGCAAGGGGTCAAAACAAATTTGTGCAGACAAATCAGTCCTAGGAAGGAGTTTAGGATACCGAATGCCCCAGCATCACTGATTCTGTCCTGCATTCTAATCCTGATTCCATCAACAAGGTAGTCCTCAAAATACATGCTTTACAAAGTGGTACCTCGCTTAACAAGTGATCCACATAACAAGCAAAAGTTTCTCTAGGATTCTGCCTCACATAACAAGTGTTGCTTCACTTAACAAGAACACTCGTTGGCAGTTGGGGAAGACACGCCAGCTGGCAGCCCTTTTAAAAAGTGTCAGGGCTGCCTAGCACGTCTTCCCATAATGAAAGCAACACTTCAACGCTGTTCCTCCTGTGGCCGGGCATCTGCTGGGCAGAGGGAGAGAAGAGCAGTGGAGAAGAGGAAAGCAGCTCAGGGCTAGCCAGAAGGGAGCAGGGGAGAGAGAGGCTCAGGATGGAGAGAAGGAGAAAGTGGGGAGACACTTTGAAAGTGTCTTGGATTGCTGAAGAAAGCGTCTTTGATTTCCGCCTCCTAACCATGTCTATCCAGAAGGAAGCCCCTGGGGTTTACTCCCAGGAAAGTGTCTTTAGGATTGCAGCCCAGGTAGACTTCATAGGATCATGCACATTGAATGCATATTTTGAATTCAATTCCAGTGTTTTGTTATCATTTTTACATACAGTTAATATTTTTATATGAACATTTTTTGGGTTCTGGAACCAATCGTCTGAGTTTCCATTATTTGCTATGGGAAAATCTGCTTCACATAAAGAGTGTTTCACATAAGAAGCATGCTTCCAGAACAAATTAAACTTGTTATGTGAGGCACCACTGTACCAGTATTTACTTGAATATAATGCACCATTAAATCTAATGCACATTCCTATTTTGAAAGACTTGAGATTTTTTTTTAAATCATTTTTTCAAGTAAATAGGTTTTTGAGTAAAAAGCAGTTCTTTGCGTAAATAGGTTATTTGGTCTGGACTGCTAACCGATTCATTCAATGAGATGAATCGTTTGATAATGATGGTGTTTGTTCTGTGTATTGTAGATGGTCAATTGATCAGTAATGGGATGCTGGGAAATGGGATAAAAAAAACTATTTGTAAGATAAGGTTCAACTACAAATAATTGTTTGTAATACATTTGTTCAGCCATTCTTGGACCGTGGGTTGCGGTCCCACTTTGGGTTAGTCATGAGACTGATTGTTTTGTTTCCCCATGGAAAAGGAAAGAGAATAGCACCTGTGTATTTCTTCACAGAGAGAACATGGTTTGGTGCACTTCGAAAGGCAGGTCAAGATATGGCAAGCAATGCTCCTCCCTTGTTCTTTGGATAGATTTTGGCAAAAGTAAAACAGCTATCACTAGAGTTGCTGGTATTGCTGCAGGTCTGATCAAGCAGTTCCCAAATGTTTCGGTGTCACAGTACTTCTACAGTACCAGGCTGGGTACACACGTCTTTGATCATGCAAAATCACATGTGATCCAGTAGAGCAATGCCTAGCAGAGGTGGTAGTAGGGGACATCCTGCAACACCCCTATGAGTTTACCATGGCCCTCTAAGGCATTATGGCATACTGCATAGTTTTGAAACCACTGGCTTAACAAACTGTTGAACTTCCACCAGTTGTTGCTGTTAATGTGATTGGTAAAGGAACAGTGTGAACACGTTGGAAATATTTCTTATGTAGTTGTGTGTTTTTAGAATGTCACAGAAGGACAACTCAGTTCCATTGTAGGGAGAATAGGATGTACATAGTGTTTTGCATAGTTTACATTATGTAATGTTCTGATGCAAAGACTGGGTCTTAGGGACCTGGTTTGTGGTTTTGTTGGGCTACTGTGCTTTGAAATGAGACATGGCAACGTGCGTTCTGCTGGAGGAATTTAGAGCAGCAGACGGTGCAGGTTGTACTGCATTTGGAATCGATGAATAATAAAAAGAGCAGATGATGCAGCATTTTTTCGCTTCCAAGAGGAGGAGGGAGGCCAGCTCAAGGAAGCTAAACTATAGAAATATCATGCCATGCATGTTTGCATTTCAGTGCCGAGGAGATAGAAAGCCTGGGTCTTCAGCTGCATCTGATGTGGGTTGGAACAACTGTTTGCTGCAGTGAGTCAGTGCCTCATCTTGATTATTTTAGTGATCTGATCGATATATTTCCATTACTGGCTGCAATGCTGGCTGCAGGAAGTGCGCTGGAGATTTTAATATGTGTATAATGCATGTTGGTGCTGCTTGTTTTAATCTTGGGACTGACTATATGACCAGGATCTGATCTCATCCTGACCGGGATGATCTTTTTTGCAGAAAGTGACTGCAGTGCAATGCCTCATATTGCCAGGCACACGGGGCAAAGCTGTGTGGGACGGCCTATTTAAGAAGATATAAATCCTTGAGCTTACAGAGCACAAAATGTTTGATTTGAAAGCTATTGCAGTCATCTAGAAAGCCAGTTTCCCTGCTGTCTAGCCTGTTTTCTACAGAAGGTTGGCTGAGAGATGCTAACGGCTGTGCTTTGCTCTGAGGTCACAGCTTGAAGTCTTCCCTCTTCCCCCCCCCCCCCCGTCTCTTTTTAATTTGCTTTCTGCTGCAGGAGAGGATCTTTGAAGTTTATTGGTGCAATCCTGTCTCTGTGTTTCAAAATATAAACTTCTTATTATGGGTGAATGCACAAAAGAGAAGCCTTCATGTAAGGTAAATATATATATATGCATATATTTTTGTACCTCTTATTTTGGAATCTAGAATGTGCTTAGACAGGCTTATGGGTGATGCAGTATTTTTAACACTCATTCTGACCAAAGCTCTGTACCAGAATGGAGAGTCAGTATTTTTCCCTCTTCAAATAGCTATTGTTTGTGGATACTGAGATAATTTCTGAAAATGACATATTCAGTCAGCTTTCTAGCAGCAGTGGCACTATAGCATTCAGCCTGTTTCTTTTTAAAACATGCATTTTTGGTCAGTCTGGGTTTGCTCTTGGTGTGACTGCATCACAGGGAGGGGCAATACAGAAACTAAGCTGAATCAATAGGCAAAAAAGGTCTGTTCATTACCAGCCCCAACATGATAATGACATTGATGTTTTCGTTAGCTTCAGTTTTTATAGCAATGCATAGACTGCCATATTTTAATGCCTTTAGTGTATACATAAGCAGAGCTATTGGAATTTGCTGTCAAAGTGAAATAGCAGTGAGTGATATGCTCAAACTACTTAAAAGTCTGAACAGGATACAAGTGAAGCAATGCATCTGCTTTCAGTGTTTGGCCTGCATTACAAGTCTCCCAGCTTAATGTTCATTATGATATGCATTTATAATGGTTTTATTTGATGGATATATGAATTCCTGAAGACAAATACAAAGTAGGCATGGAACAGTCTGTTACAGTATCAAAACTAACTGCAAAACTGACCAAAACTACACAACTGTAATTCGGGCTGCTTCTTTCCATATTTTTCTGGGAGTAAGTTTCAGTGACTATAATGGGATTTACTTCTGAGTAGACATACATAGTATTGGGCTGTCAATTATGTGTATATCAATTATAATAGATATAAATACATCCGTGTCTATGGTTGTTTAAAGAAAAAAATATTCAAAAACAGATTTGTCTGTCTCAGGACCTTCAATTTCATTTGTATTTTATGTAAATGTAAATTCAGGAGATCAGCATGGGTGGAAATGTCAGAAGCCTATCATGCATGTAAACACTCATTTTGTTTATTGATTAACTCATTCCATGTCTTAATATTAAGGAACAATTATTTTCTTTATAGCAACTAATAAACCTGCATAGTCTATGTTTCATGATACTAACTGCTGGTGCTTGGGATGCTGAGATGCTAGGGGATTTGTATACAGATACTTGATAATTATGTGAACACTCCTCCAAAGTACAAGAATTTTTATTTTTAAACCATGTCTAGCCTGCTTTTTACATGCTTTAACTCCCAAAGCATAAGAAAATTCTGTCTTTTCCCAACTCTTGGTTTCCAGCTCCTTCTTGTCTCTGTAGCTCCTTTCCTCCAGATTCTCAACAGCTCAACCTATCTACTCTTGGTCCTTCCCTAGTCTATTTAAATATACCATGACTTGTCCTGGGAGACCAGTCCTCAAAAGATCATACTGGGAGACCAGTCTTGCCTCTTTTCCTGCTATCTCCTTTGCCTACACAATCTCAGAATGTACCATTCTTTCCTACTGTTTTGACTTTCTCTTTATCTCCTCCCTTAACCCTCTATAGTCTGCCTTCCATCTTTGCTCTTCTGAAAATTTTCTCCTCCGATCCTACACTCTTTCATCTAAGTGGCTGCATGTTTTTGTATTCTGCTTATGGCATATGTACCTCTCTCTTGTGTTAGTAATCTTTCAATCCAACTAATTGCTCATTCAAATGATTCCTCAGGATATAGTTCTTTTTGTCCTGATAATTGAGTCCCAAGCAAGACCTTGTGTAAAGTGGTGCTTTAACTATATTCATTATTCAAGTCATAGTAATAGACTCCATGTCTCTTCTTGAGCAGTGAAAGGGCATATGAAAGTGGAAGACTGGTAATGAGATTGTAAGTCTTGGAACAATAGGGAAAAAAGGGAAAAGGAAAAAGTTTTGTATCAAAACTAAAGAACCACAGAAGTTTTATCATTACCAGTAATGGAAGTAAAGAAAGTAAAGAAGTTTTTTTTTTTTACAAGTAAAGGGAATTTGGAGTTGAGAGTAAATAACTTTGGAAATCATGGTGCTTTCTAGTTTGTACCAAAACAATAACTTAATCGATATATTAAAAATGTTGATTGGTATCTTTGTAGTGTTAATTGAATAGTGATTAGCTTTGATGTATTAACCAATGGAATTTGAGACTGTTTTAGGTATTTTATTTCACGATCACATGTTCCAGCCCTTTTTTCAGTCTATTCTGGTTATTCTTCATACTTGCTTTGGGTTTCTGTGTGGCACAAACATAAATTATACTCTCAAGGCTTTTCTTCTGACAATTTGGACTTTGTCTTCTATTCTAAATTTCCTATGCACCACTTTATACTGAATCATATTAGAGCACATGCTATAGGTACATTAGCATATAGATGCATTTTATCATGCAAACACGGTAACACTGTGTTCTTTGGGGCTTACAAATAAGCAGGCACAGGATTACAGTCTTAGGGCCCAATCCTATCCAATTTTCCAGCTCCAGTGTAGCCACAATGCAGCCCCATTGTAAAGGAACACATGTTTCCATACCTTAAGAAGGTTTAAGTAACTGCATCTCCATCCCAAGATGAAAGGTACAACCAACTGGCACAAGTGTACTAACACTGGGAAACGGGATAAATTGGGTCTTTATCCTTTTACATACCTTCAGAGTGGACAGAATGAGTGTATGGCAAGGGGCATTGACTCAAAGCTGTTATTCTTTCCCCTTACTCTCAGGCAAATATCTGAACAGCGCCCTGTGCATATTCAGCTGTATAAACTTGACTCTGATCTAAAGCACAGAGCCCCTTGCATACTGAGGGTGCAGGCCTAACCAATTCAAACCAGTGCAACTCATCCATCTTCCCATTCCTGTGGTGGCATAGGGAGGCTGACATATGTCTGTGCACTGTACTATCCCTCCCTGGAATTGTACAGAAGTGCCTTATGGCATCACCCCCAGGCCAAAGGACTTGTGCCAACCTAACCAGAGGTTAGTATTGCACTGTGAGACTGTTCAGATTTTCAGCTGACCATGGATGGATTTCAGGCAGAGATAGCAGGCACAATCCCAATAGCCTCTTCACAGTAGCAACTGGCACAAGATAAAACTGTGAGTAGTGTTGTTCTGTGAAACTGTATAAAAATAAATACTGCATCTTTATTTAACAGTATAGAGGTCCAACCTTGTTATATACTGGTTATTTTATACATGGATTTGACTCAACACGAATGGCTACTGCAAATCACAGTTTTAAAAACTGCTCTTCCTCTGTTGTAAACAGGCAGTCAGGCAAGCAGTTATTCCCTTCTTCAGTCCTGTAATCAAACCCTGCAGATATTGAAGCACTATTCCATTAGGTGCACTGTAGGACCAAGAAACCTGGAAATGGGACTTAAAATCCATTTTTCCATTGTTTTATTTAAACATGGATTTTTTTAAATCCTCAAGAAGTTCTGAAACCGATTCCTAGTGGATAACAAGGGGTACCTGTATAGCATGACCTCAATCAGGGACAACCACTTGTGTCATGTTTCAGCTTATAAAGAAAGTGAAAGCAAGGGCTAAGTCTTTGGGGTTATCTAATGTACCATGCATGAATATATAATAATTTCATTGCTTTAAAATTTCTATTTCTGGAGGTGATGCTGAGATTCATCCTAGTTTATAGTTATGCCCTCTGCTGAATATCCTGATCTTATATGCATGGGAATTTGATGGTCAGATAAGGGCATACTGTACATGATCAAAAGCAGGGGTGTGAAACATCAAGCCTGAATGTGATTTATATGTCTCTTGTTATAATTGGGTTCTACCAGAGTGATAATTGGGCTCTCTCACATCTTGAAAATATAAACAAGATTGACACATACTCTCTTTTGCCATTTGCAGCAAAGGAGTTTCTATTTGAGAATAAGGGCACAATCCAGAAGTGCACTTGGGCTACCCTATCTATCACTGGGCTGACCCAACTGCAAGATGCTCCATCCTAGTTAAGGCAACATAGGCTGCCAAAGACAGGTGGAGCTGGGCTGCCCTAGCTGGGCCAGCTTAGGCAGTTCAGGAGAGGCATGTTGAGGGCATGTTTAGCATTGCCTAGGGCAGAGCAGTTACTCTGTATCCAGAGTCTATTTCCAGGGCAGAAATGTCCTTTTCCAGCTCCTCAGAGTTATACCACCTCAGGAGCAGGTATAGTAATGAGTAGACCCATAGGGGTCCATGAAAAGCCAGTGTGAGAATGGCAGTGTTGACAAAAAAATCTGAGTTTTAGCCAACCTATCTGCAATCCCTGCCTCACAACCTCTCAACCTATGGCACAACTGCAGCAGGGTACAGCAGGCCACTACAAGCATCCACCCACCACTAGAGGTATTTCTGTACTGGAGACTCATGCTGTAGCTATTAATGGTTGTCAGGAACTTCTGGGCTTCCTTGTAAGGCAGGCACTACAGCTGTTACTTGTTCAGTGTGAACTGAGGGGGGTCTCCGTGGGAGCAAGCCTCCAGGTGTCACTGACTTGGTGCCTACTGAGCATGCTATGGAGCAGTTAGGGCAGCCCAGGCTTCCTGACTTCTGGATCCAGCATAACTCTCTGCTCTGAATGCAGAGTAGTTGGGGCAGCCCTTACTCTGGATTGTGCCCTAAGTGCTTATTTCTGGCCACCATATCCTTAATAATGTCACTTTCGTCTTAACAATGTCACTTCTGGCACTCAGCAGGCACCATGAATGCTAAATTTGGCCCTCTATTTGAAAAAGTTTGACAACCCTGATGTAAAGCACAGTCTTATATCACATGTTTTATACCTGAAATTTTCCTAGTCTAAATTACATGCAAATATGCATATGCATTATTGGTATTTTGTTATTAATCCCTGTGTTTTTGTGAAGTTACTAGAAGGCAAATTATCATATAGGGGTCTATATGATCCAGGGGTCTCCAAGCCCCAGCCAAGGGGTCTCCAAGCCCCAGCCATGGAGGCCGATGCGGCCCTTGTTAAGCCTCAAGATCCCCTGGTGCCTGAGCAAGCCCTGTACTCTCCAATACATTCTTATAAGTAAATTTATGTAAATTTATTCAAAATTTGAAATGTAAAATATTTTTTTGAAATATAAATTTCAAAATTTGAAATGTAAAATAGTTTTTTTGACCCCTGACACAGTGTGTAGCCCTCCTGCCGAAAAGTTTGGAGACCCCTGATCTAGGAGATGACTTTGAAGAAAAGTTATCATAAACAATAATATCAACATTGACAATATATTAACATAGCATGAGGCAATGCATAGTATTGTTGGAAGTGATAATCAAGGATGCTGTGCAAGATCCATATTTTTGAATGCTCTCAGTTCATACCATCACAGCTTCTCTTTGGTGAATGTGGCAGTACAGTTTAGTGCCATTCGACGTGTGTCACCTTTGGCATGTGTTCAGCTCTCTTTCTCACACATTGTGGTTCTGAATGGGCTGAGAGGCTGCTGATGCACCGTTGCTGTGAAGCAGAATGATGTGCCTTGGTTGTGAAATCCTCTTGGATGCTGAGTCACTGGAAACATTTTCAGCAATGCTCACTTGCCTGCTGGCAATATCTTATTCAGCAGCTGAAATGAGGATAGTTTACTGAGAAGGGCAACAGAAAAAATGTGCAGAAGTCAGAAAGCCTTAAAAATTCTTGCCAGTATAAACACCATCTTAAAGTTGAAAGTTGTGGTTTCTTCTAACAACACTGCTGGCTATGTTATCTTTTGCACCTTATGTGAAAAGATGTCATCCTTTTGAGACTACAAAAAGAACTGACACAATAATAGTAAACAAAGGAAAAGATATGGGCTAAACTGTTCACTATGTATACTACCATTCTTTTTCCTCGTCACTGACCTACATTTAGGGTAAATCTCAGAGGGTTTTGTGTTCAAGTACAGCTTTCTTGCTTACTACAGAATTTTCAATGGGGAGGCAATTTAAACCAGGTGCTAATTAGTAGAAGAGAGAGAAGAATTTGCAGAAGCAGGTATATTAAAACAAGGCCATTATTCACTGAAACCCAGTAATGTCAATAGAGAGTCAGTGGAGAAGAGGAAGGTTTCAGGCAAAAGGACTTCCTTCATGGACTGGGAATGGCTGGGAGACATGGAGACTGCACACTTTGAAGAACTAAGGGACATCCAGTAAAACTGAGTGTCAGGAGAGTAAGCAGACAAAGGAAAAATATTTATTTACCTTGTATGTAGTTAGTCTTTGGAACTCCTTGCCACAGGATGTTGGAGTCTAGCCTAGATGATCTTAAAAGTTGATTGGGCAGATTTCTAGAGGAAAGATGTTAAAAGGTGTGATGTGTATGTATAATCTCCTGGTTTTAGAAGGAAGCTGTCTGAAAGTGTCAGATGTGAGGGACTGACACAAAGATGTAGGTATTTTGTTGTCTTGTGTACAGGAAGGTGGGGAGCTGGACTAGATTGAACTTTGGCCTGATTCACTATTGCTGTTCTTAAGACTTCTATCCATTCTTACCTGGAATAAGCTTGCTTAGGCTCTGGGTTATTAGTGAAGCTACTGTAGGCAAGTCCCAATCCCATTTCCCTTGCATTTCAATTTTTCTCTTACAACTTTTGGCTGCAATCCTAATCCCCAGTTAGACAGGCATAAGTGTTGGTTGGCCTGGGAGTGTCACAAAAGTGCCATATAGATTAGATCAGTGCACAGACATGCTCGGGGCTTCTTTCACCATGACAGGAACGGGGAGACAGGTGAGTTATGCCGGCCTAAATTGGCTAGGATAGTGCCAATAAGAGTTGACTCTTATGCACGACTGTATCTTTTCTTCAACCCCTTTTGATCACTTGGGGCTGTGGATGGCGCAAGCAATTAAGACACTTTGCCTGTTAACCAGCAGGCCAGGGTTCGAGACCTGGGTCGGCCCCACAAGACAGGGTGAGCTCCTGTCTTTAGCCCAGCTCTGCGACGCCAGCTGGATCCAATCGTATCGGCTCTGCCTTTCCATTGGAATAATTCAGTGGCATGGAGAGGGGGGATTTACTGCTTGGATAACAGCATATCCTCCATAACAATATAACCCAGGCTTTTGTGCTTTGCATGCAGTGTATGCAGTGCCGAGCACGATACCATAGTCTTTCAAGACAGATGGAGGCCTGCTTTGATCACTTGAATTCATTGTCACATTTCTTTAATGTTCATATTTCTCATCTGTGCTTTCCCCCGGTAGAGGCCAGTCATATGTGTTTTATTGTGTTATTTTTAAGGTTTTGAACACAGTGGTTCTCAAACTTTCTGGAAACCCTAGAGTTGTGTTTCCCAACTTTTAGGAAACAGCTGACATCTGAGGCATAAATTGGAATAATCATGGAACCCATGATATAGGTGGTCCAGACTCTGTCCTCTGGTCCTTAGATAAATGTTGGAAAACAGATCGCCCATAGCTGTCGGTAACACTTCAGTGACAGCTACAGGTAGATTGTTCTCTGTTGTCTTACCCATGAAATAGTGATGGTATGAAGCTAACTTGTGCAATCCTAACCACTTTAGGCTGGCAGTTCACCTGCTCCCTATTTCCATGGTGGTGTGGGGAGGCTGGCGCATGTCTGTGCACTGGCCTAATCCCTCCCAATAGTGTTGCAGAAGTGCCTTATGGTTGACCCTCTGTCCCATTTGCCAGTGTGTGAACACAATCCCCAAAAATCGGGGACATATTTTCCGGGACATATGGCAACCCTATTTATGGCAGTTTTGCAAGATTCCTAGGCCAACATGGGACTTGTGCTGGGATTTATGCTGACCTAACTGGGGGTTAGAAGTCCACCCCACATAAAAAGATAATTAATGGAACCATCTAATGGGGGTTTGTCAATGGCTCTGGCATTATCAAGTTCTTTGTAATATCATATAATCTTTAAGGAAACCCTAGTCTCTGGCATGCCTTTTGAGGCACAAGAAGGTCTTTTGTTTCCAGAAATTTATCTGAGGTTTCCAACACAGAGTTGTGATCCACACTGAGTGAAATCAGCAAATCACAACCTGTGAATGACTAGGACACACATGTAGTTATGTTAACTAATTAAGGAATGGTGTAAGTCTGAGAAATCCTGTTAAGATAGCATTTCCCATTTTCCCTTGCTCATATTTCAACCATCTCTGACAATTTCCGTGTCAGACTTTTCTCTGACTTATCTCTGACAATTTCCTACTTCACATCTGATAAAACTATTTTTATTGTGTCCAGTTATTATGTCCAGAATGTAATGCTGTTTTAATGTGTTTTATTTTTATCTTACAGCTACTTTGAAATTAGGGTTGCATTCCTAACCTCCTGTTAGGCCAGACGAAAACCCGGCATATGTCCCATGCTGGCCTGGGAGTGTCACAAAAGTGCTGTAAAACACTTCTGCACCACTCCTTGGGTGGGGTCTTAGGCCAGTGCATAGACATGTGCTTGCCTCCCTCCATCATCATGAGAACAGGAAGACTGATGAGTTGTGCTAGCATAGGTTAGGATTGCACGTAGGTCCGTAAGGAGCACATTAATCACACTTTGTTGGATTATTTAGGCTACCTTCATCACAGATAATGAATACTTAAGAAGAATTCATGCTTGAATTCTTCATATATAACTGTATGTGTTCTCAAATGTCTGTTTATGAGCTCATTAATTTTGCTAAGATAGAAATAGTCATGCTGTGATTCTTGATCAGAAGACAGAACTGTCATGAAGGCAGAAAATTGTAACTTGGGAAGGAAGAGAGGACCGGGGTGGGGTTTGGAGGGCTTCACGGCAGGCCATGTCTCAGCAGAGCTCATGACTGTAACTCCCTGTTTTTCCCCCTTTTTGGTTAAAAAGGGGGCGGGGGCCTCTGGTGAAGCCAGAAGAGGCTCACAGAGTTAGGAGGCTCTGTCATCGAAGTCACCTTTTTTTTCTTGGCGGCTGCTGGGGAAGGTGATAAATCACGCCTTAAAATAAACAGGGAGAAGAAACCCATACTGGTAGTATGGGACAGCGTTGCTTTCCCACCCACTACCCATCATCTGGAGACAATCAACAGAGGAGACCCATAGAGAAAGAAACCTCGAAACAGGAATTGTAAGTTCATGCCATTTGAAACTGGAAACTGGAAACTATACACAGCGGCGCAGAGAAGGAGGACTGTGGAGTGTTAAAAATGAAGAAATCCGGATAGATCCCTCCACAGTCCAACAGGAGAAATGTTCAGGGAGAAATTCTCTCCCTGGAAGGAAGAGAGGAGAGAGATATATAAACTTTAAATTGTTTTCTCACTCTCCATGGGTGGTGTATGTATGTTATCCTCAATCTCGGGTCCTCTACCAGAGGCCTGGGAGTTTGAGGGTTCTGCGCAGTATCTTAGCTGTTCCTAGCAATGCGCTTTTCTGGATCGAGTGTTCTGCTGTCCCTCCTGGAATCTGGAAGTCCCACAGGACCTTAGCCCTGTTGTTCTCCACAACCTTCTGAGGAGTCTCCCATTTGGTCTTGAGAGGGGTTTGTCCATAGGCTGAGCAGATGTTCCTGTACACATTGCCGGCTACTTGGTTGTGCCATTCAATGTATGCTGTTCCTGCCTACATCTTGCACCCTGCCACAAAGTGTTGGATTGTCTCTGATGTTTCCCTGCACAGCCTGCACTTTGGGTCTTCTCTTGTATGGTAAATCCCCACTTGCTTCTATGGATCTGGTACTTAGTGCCTGTTCTTGCGCTGCCATGATTAGGGCTACAGTGCTATCTTTGAAGGCAGGTCTTTCCAGCCACTGATAGGATTTCCCAATATCAGTGACTTCAGTTATCTGGCGATGGTACATCCCATGCAATATATATATTGCTTGTTATGTGAAACGCTTGTTAAGCAAGGTATCACTCTGTGTGTATGTGTGTGTGTGTGTATAGATAGATAGGTAGATAGGTAGATAACAAATTTAATTCATTCCGGAGGCATGTTTGTTACGTGAAACATTCTTTACGTGAAGTGGATTTTCCCATAGCAAATAATGGAAACTCAGACAATTGGTTCCAGAACCCAAAAAATAATCATATAAAAATATTAACTGGATGTAAAAAGGATGAAAAAACACTGGAATTGAATTCAAAACATGCATTCAATGTGCGTGATCCTATGAAGTCTACTTAGGCTGCAATCCTAAAGACACTTTCCTGGGAGTAAGACTGATTAGACACAATGGGGCTTACATCTGAGTAGTCATGGTTAAGATTGTGCTCTTTCACTATCACTAGTGGAATCACTGCTATTCATGGCTCAAAGGAATCTTTGTCTCTTTGTCCAACTTTGACATTCCCAAGCTGCTGATGGGGAGCAGCATTAGAACATTGATCAGGCACACCTTCCACACTGCCACACACAGATCCCACATACAAACCTGGCTCAGGCTGCTCCCCCCCCCACCCCATATGAGTTCTCTGGCCATGGAAGCCTATTCAGAACTTTGCCCAGGGCCCCACTGTAGCTCAAGCTAGTCCCCTTGTCCTCCCCTTGTCCCTTCGTCCCCCCTGTTGGTTCCCTTGCCATTGAAGCCTGTTCCAAACATCCTCAGAAGTGTTCTTTACCCAAGACAGTGTTCTTTACACAAGTCAAAATTTTTGGGAAAATTTTGTTCTTTACCCAAAACATCCTTTTCCCACATTGTTCTTTTCCCAAGGTACCACTGTATACACACACACACACACGCACACAGAGTGGTACCTCGCTTAACAGGCGCCTCGCTTAACAAGCGTTTCACATAACAAGCAAAAATTTCCAAGAAATCTTGCTTATCATAACAAGTTCTGCTTCACTTAACAAACAAGCGTGCTGTGGACACGCATGCTATGCAGCCCTGACGTTCCAAATGGAGGCTCTTTAAAAGGGCTTCCAGACAGTGATGCTGCCAACTTGGGGGCAGTTGCCGGGAGATTTCAGAGGCAGCTGCCCCTATCTGCCTCCAGGTGCCCATACCAACCACCTTGAACCTCCAGCAGAAGCCCAGGTAAGTCTCCTAGGAAACTGTCTTTGATTGCAGTCTCCTTACTATGTCTACTCAGAAGTAAGACCCACTGTGTTTAATGGGGCTTACTTCCAAGAAAGTGTCTTTAGGATTGCAGCCTAAGTAGACTTCATAGGGTCATGCACATTGAATGCAGGTTTTGAATTCAATTCCAGTGTTTTGTCATCATTTTTTGAGTTGTGGAACCAATCCTCTGAGTTTCCATTATTTCCTATGGAAAAATCTGCTTCTTTTAAAGAGCATGCCTCCAGAACAAATTAGCTCTTTATGTGAGGCACCACTGTGTGTGTGTGTGTGTGTGTGTGTGTGTGTGTGTGTACTCAGAAAGGCAATTCATAGCCCAATATTATTCTCCTCCCCCACCCACCACCACAGAGATATCAAACTGACAAATGCTGCAATCCATGGTGCGGGGCAGCCAAGTCAGAATTTTCCAGAAGGAAAAGGGAGGTGGGAGGCTGCTACCAAAGGGATATGATCCAGTATGGATAATCCACAACAGATTCTTCACCTCTTGCAGCCCCCCTCCTCCCCACCACTTTTGCCCACTGTCTGCCTCTTTTCCACCAACCCATCACCCTCCTGTACCACTCTTAGCAATGCCACAGCAGTTGTCTTTCTTTGACTGTTCCAAATAAACACACTTCAGGATATTGAGATGTTAGATAAATGAATTAAAAGCAAGAGATATGTTTTTGCATAAGAAATAATTAAAAGCCTTGCCTTTATTGATGAGAAAAAAATAGCTGTTTGTTTTATGCCAGGACAGAAATGTAAAAGTAAAACAGCAAGACTGCATTAATTTACATCTGGAATGTGCAATTAGCTTTCCATCAACTTTACAGTTGAGGATGGAGGTGTGAGTGATAATACTCCTCCATATGGAAAAATGTAAATCCTTACTATTTCTCTGGAAATGACTGTATTTCTCTGAATGACTGTACGGTGACAAGCAGCCACAATTACTCTTCTTATTGTTGGAATACTGTCAAACCAGAACTCAGAATCAGGATTGTCAGAGTCAAAGTCAAAGTAGTGTTACTTAGAGCACAATCCTAGCCATGTGTTCTCAAAAGTAAGCCCCATTGTATTTAGCCCCAAGTGTCTTTAGGATTGCAGCCATAACCCAGTAATTCCCAAACGATGATTTGTAGTTCCTGGGAAGCTGCGGAAACTAGAGAGGGGAACTATGGATTCCTCAGTGGAAAAGTTGCTTCCCTATACAGTGTACTGCATGGGATTGTAGTCTTAATGGTGAGCCACAACCAGTGGCCCAGTAGATCAAGGGAGTCAAGTTGAAAAAGTTTGAGAATCACTGTTCTAAATAATTGTGAGCAAACTTGCAACAAGTATGGAAATCTTAGCTGGAATAATTTAACTGAATTGTGCCTTCTAATTTTCCTTCTATATTTCCTTCTACATATCAGTACTGAACAATATGTAGACTTGGCTACCTTTTTCGTAAGTCATAGGCTGCAATGCTAGCCACATGTATTTGGAAGGATGCTCCCTTGACTATAATGGGATTTACTTCTAAATCAGTGATTTTCAACCAGTGTGCCATGGCACACTGGTGTGCCACAGATAGTCCTCAGGTGTGCCATGGGAATTTGAGGATTGACATTCATTAATAGTAAAACTGGGGGATTTGAACAGTTTGGTGTGCCTTGTCAATGGTAAAAGTAATTGATGGTGTGCCTTGACATTTTCAGTACCTTGTTAAGTGTGCTGTGAGATGGAAAAGGTTGAAAATCACTGTACTAAGAGTACAATCTTAATCATGTCAACTCAAAAGCAAGCCCCATTATGTTCAATGGGTCTTACTCCCAGGAAAGTGTCTTTAGGATTGCAGCCTAAGTAAACATAAATAGGATTGTTTATTGGTTGGGAGGCAGTAAAAGTCTGCCCCCCAAATAAATAAAACTCTGTCTAAAGATAGGTAAATGAAAGAATTATAAATGGCATTATAGGTTTGAAAACAGCTCAGCAGAGAAAGATATCCTCCTATCCACTGCCCATGTCGTGTCATTCCACTCATTTACTCTCCCTTGTGAAGATAAATGCTGTGTTTTCAGTATTTTCCAAGGTGACTTTTGTGAGTTGTTTTCTCCCTGCTGCATCTGTTGCAATCTCCTGCATCGTCTGACAGAGGATGCTTTTATTTTTACTTTTCTCCTGACCCTAATAGGTTTCGTTTGCATTAGGACTTCACACAATTTCTGTGTGCTGTCAGCTGTGAATAATATTGTAAGGGGGAAGGGAGAGGGCCAAATAGGGCTGTGCAGAACATAATTGTAGAACATGAGTTCTTTGGAATTGTTTCTGTTTTAATTAGGATTTCGCCAGAAAAAAAGTAGGCTTTGTTGATTTTGTTTGAATAAAGACCAGAATCCAAGCTCGTATATAGCTCAGTTCTATCCACCTTTATTTGCAATAAGCCACACTGAGTTTAATAGGATCTACTCCCAGGTAACCATATATTTAATTCATAGGCTTTTCAATAAGATTTCATCTTAACATGGCAATCCTACCTAAATTACTACATGGTGATGCAGCAACAATGGCATGGCTTCTGCTTGATGCTGCATGGGACTTTTAGCTACCAGAGGTCTCCTTGGGGTAAGGTGACATTTGTCTCCTTGCCTCAGAGTAGCCCAGCATCTCTAATGGTACAACTCAGACCCATGTCATTGATATCTCTGGGACCAGTCCATATTGACCTCTGCATATGGATCAGGCCTGATCAGGAGGTTTGGGTTTGGCGCATGATAAAGTTGCCAGTTCCACCTTCTTCTGAACCCAATCTGCACACTCTTTTTTCCCACTCTTCTTTCCCATCTTTATCTGACCTTGTGCTTTATGTCACTTTTGCAAGACTGTACACTGGCAAAATGCAGTGCAACAAACCAACAGTTCCCAAGCTGTGGGTCTGGGATACATCAGTGGCTTGTGATCCAATTTTATTGGTTTGCAAAACTTATAGGACAGTTTAGGGAATGTGCATCATGAGTTAAATCAAGCTGCTGTGGGCGGGGTGGGTTGGGAAGAGAGCACTGTTGCTCAGTCATAATTACAGCCATACCTCTAAACAGTTTGGGAACCACTGCGCTAGAGTAAGGGGGTTTATAGAAATTCAGGTGTCATTTTTTCCACCAACCTTTATGTAATTTGCTCTACACAATTAACACCTTATTATTCTCTAAAGAGAAAATGTTACTTTCCATATGATTTGAAGAAAAAAAATAGTAATCATAAATCTCATAAATACCTTATGAATGAAAATCTGATTTTAATCAAAAGCTATTCTGGATTCCTACTACTGTTACTTTAATACTATGTAATAGTGCAGGTTGATGGAGTGATTTTATACAATTAGAGATACTGATGTAAATAGATTGATGTGAGCTAATCAAGAGTGAGGGATTATAAATCGTTCTCTAAGTTAGAAAAAATGCTTTAAGATTAGGTTGTTGACTAATTTAAGGATTGCTTTAATCAGTTACTTTCTTTAAATGATTTTGGCTGCAATCTCTTAACTAAAATGTTGATTTACTCAAAAGGTTCTTTTCTCCTTCGTGAACCTATTACATGGAGAGATTCTCTGTACAGTACTTGGTTATTATGTCTTACACCACCATCCCAACATCCTGCTAACTTAATTGACCTGTTTAGAGAACAGATAATGTTGGGAGTAATAGTGATGGCCAGCATTAATGTTGCTGCCTGGCTACATAAGGTACCCTCAAGGCTCTGTCTGAGAAAATCTGTCCACTAGCACTCATTCTGAATACCTGCTCCTTGTATTGTGATTATGTAAATTGGTTCATAGCACATTACACATGTGGCTTCACCTATCTGATCATGAAGTCAGGAGTTCCCTTAAGGCTATCTCCAAGAGACTCTATCAAGGTAGGAAAATTAGATGAAATAGTCAGCATGCTGGTTTAAGTCAGCAGAGAAGCCTAATTAGCAGATTGGTAGAGAAATATCTGCACTCTGTTGGTGGAACTTGAATCCTCTTGCAAATGACATAGTAGGACCTTGATTCATTCAGATACTTTGATCCTGGTCAAGTACCAGGTATGTATTCAAGGTCCTGGTAAGTCATTAGCAAGAGGATTCTCGTTCCACCAACAGAGTGCAGATATTTCTCTACCAATCTGCTAATTAGGCTTCTCTGCTGTCTTAAGACACACATTATACTGTTCCTACCAAAGTTTTCATGTGCCGATACATGGATTACACTGCATCCCACAATGGAATTTTATGGACCAGAAGTCTCTTCAGTGTAAGGGGATATTTTTTACCTGGCCCCAGGGTAAGACGTAGATATACTAATGGATGAATGTGGATATGCACTATCTACATAGCTGGTGCAAGTCCATGTTGATCAGTGCATGTGAGGAAGGGGGATATAGTGTGCACCACTGTCCTCAATCTCACTTTGTCCCATATGCAATGCATCCCATTGCCACTTATCCCCTGACCCATCAGATATCTCCCTGATCTCCCCTCATTCTTACCTACTCCCCAATTTTGGCAGGCATTGCTCCACACACCAGAGCTAGCAAGAAACACACCACTGGCACTGCTTGGAAACTCATTGTCAAAAAATGCACTTTTGCAGGGACTAGCACCAAAACGGTGCATGCCCAACCTGCACAAGTAGGGGGTGGGATTGGCCCAAAATTGTCTAGCTTTTTTCATAACCCTGTGAGTTTACTGAGTGGTGTTGCTCTGTGCCCACACAGTGGACTTTCTTGATTTAATGAATAACAGTAATGGAAGGAGGAGTTATTCTGAAGTCCTATAAAATTCTGAGTCAGTGTATTCTACTTGACTTACCCACTAAAATAATCACGTTTCATGTCAACTTGTATGCAAGCTTAATTTAAAAAAAACTTTGTCCCTCCACATCCCATCAGAATCTTATGTTCAGTGGCACAATTGTTTCAAATACGAGTTAGGGAGGCAAGGCATGTAATCGTTTCAAATGGATTATCAATGGGTTCCATGTTAGCAAAGGTCATGTTGTATATTTACATTGCTGTTAAAAAGCTGATGCCTATTAACATTCAAGCTTTATAAAGCATTAATAACTATCTCATGCTTAAACAAAAATGTTTGGATGGTGAAGAAGATTAATATATGACAATGAGTAGCTTGAAAATTGGGATACAGTTGACTAACCAGAAGTACTGGTATATTACACAGGCCAATGCTCATTTTGCCTTCTAAAATAGGGTTGCCATAATTTTCTTCCACAATATTGGGACAGGACCCTCTGTCCCATTTGCCAGTATGTGAACACAATCCCCCAAAATCAGGATTGTCCATGTTTTTCAGGACATGTGGCAACCCTAGTCTAAAGTGAGAATTATTCCTGAGTATATTTTCGTTGATTCAAAAATCAACAAGTAAAATTTCGTTGATACTTTTACTGTATCACATTTGCTTGGCTACTGGAAATCAGTGGGGATTGCATTGTAAGTATGGGGTATGTATACTCATAGACGTGGCTGGGGCATTACTTGGGATAAGGGGACATGTCTCCTCACTCTGAGTTGTACTCTCTCCACCTTAAAATCCGGATACAGTGCAAACCAAGTGGTTTGGACCACCTGACTGTTCAGTCTTTCATTCAAGTAATTTAACTGTGGACACAATCCAGAGTAACTACGGGAGCACGTAAGAGATATTACGTGCACCTGCAGTTACTGCACCCCCTAGTGAAAACCTATGGGAAATTCATATTGCAATTCAGAGTAACTTGTTCTTACTCCGGAGCAAGTACTCCCCATAGTTACTCTGGATTTCACCCTGAGACTACTTCCCAAACAGGTATACACTGTATTATAGCCCAAATGGCACTTTTAACTGTCTTTTAAGATCTGACTCCCTATGAGTATAAATGTACATTACTCACTTTGCAAAATTATCCCTAATATCTTCTTTAGACCAAAGTGTGAAGTTGTGACAGCAAAATGTAGCTGATTTTCTTACCATTTGCTGTTACTAAATGTATGAGCATATGAATAATGAACATGTTTACTAAAATATCCAGGATTTTAATCTGACTATTTAAAGTATGTTATGTCACAAATACGTCAAACGGCTCATCCATTTGCGAGTATGATTACAAAATAGCATTATGGGCTTGTGGCTAAATATTAACATTATGACCTTGCATTGCGCTTTGTCATTGATTTGGGAGATGGACTGCTCTCACTCACATGCTTCAAGCCAAACCATACATTATAATGCTATTTAAGTTTTTTTACTTGAATATATGTGAGCTGGGAAAATTTAATAATTTAATTCAGATAACCAAGTTACATGATTCTGTTGAAATATGGAAATCACTTCTTGATAGAAATCACTTCTTGATAGTAAATTTCAGAAACCTCCTACTGACATGTCCTTAGATTTTTAGTAGGGTTTCCTGAAGCCTATAGAAGCATCTGTGGTTGATAGTTGTTTAGAAATGGAGTACTTATATTCCCCCCATAAAACCCTTACGTATTGTGTTGCAGCATCCTGAAAATTAGCATTTTAAATATAGTAGCCCTAGGGTATCTGCAGACTTGGTTTTCTCTTCTCCCCCCTTTTTGAGTGAGCCAGTGCACAATCAATTTTCCAACTCCAGGGTAAACCACAGCCATCAAGTAGGGGTTGCTGGGTGAGATGGTGCATCCTACACCAGGTGATGCTCTCAGGGGGGATGATGTGGACTGGGAAACCCTGTCATTCTATATGCTGTTGGATGCTGAATTTAAAAAAGAATCCAATGGAAAAAATCTGTTTTGAAATAACTCCTTATTATGGCCAGAAAAACACACTAAAAATAAAATGCATTGAGCTCTCTGGAAAGTGAAAGTGACCTGTATCGTGGCTTTACTCATGAGTAGACAAACATGCCATAGTCTGCTGAAAAGGGCAGGCTGAGAGGAATCCAATGGCCCCGGAATCATCCTGATTCGAAGAATGCATTCCCCACAAATAACCCCAGAAGGAAGTTACCTCCTTCAAACTTGCCCTTTCATTGAGCTCTGTTGAAAGTGGAACTGAACTGCAGAGCTGCATTTACTCATTGAGTAAGGGTGCAAAGGTGCAGGGGCGGTGCAAGGCTTCCAGAATGATCCTGATCCCGATCCCATGTAAAATTATTTTTTACTTAAAAAAACCAGGTGAAGGGGGAATCCCCTTCCCCTTCCCCACCCTAACTTTCTGTCCTCATCCCTTTGGAGTGCCAGTGCTTTTGTGGTGAGAGGTCACAGCTGTTTTGATTTTTTTTAATATCAGTCTAACACAAATAAAAATCATGCTGGATTTAAAACCAGTTTAATCCCAAATCACACTGAACTGCTTTAAATATGAGCAATTAAATTGAACTAGGCATTGGGTAGGACTAACATTTTTTACTGATTTACTTTTTTTGGGGGGTGGGGTTGAAGTTGTTCACTTGATTTCCTTTAATATATTTACAATTACAGTATTTTAATTTAATGTAACTTCCAGCTATGACATAACTTCTGGGTGGTCCTGGATAGATAGTCACTCAAAAAAGTAGATCAAAAGCCAAGGTAAAAGTTTGAGAACCGATGCAATAAGGTGGTAGTAAGATAACAAATACCCTTGAGGGATGTGACACCAATAATGAGCATCCATCAGTCTTGAAAGACTATGGTATCGTGCTTGATGCTAGATTGATATGGAGGATAGGCTGTTACTCAAGCAGCAAATCCCCCCTCTCTACCCCACTGAAATAGTCCAATGGAACAGCAGAGCTGATACAATTGGTTCCAGCTGAGTCGCAGAGCTGGGCTAAGGACAGGAGTTCACCCTGTCTGGTGGGGACCTGGGTCTCAAACCCTGGCCTTCTGGTTAACAGGCACAGTGTCTTAACCACTTGCGCCACCCACAGCCCAAAATGGCTAAAATAATGGTTTTTAGAAATAATACCATCATGTTATATAATGTTACTTATGCAATTACAGCAGAATGTAGTTAAACAAAACATTTTTAAATACCTTTATTCATCAAAAAGAATTGCCAAAAAACCAGCAGAGGTGGTGGGATGACACTTAAACTCAGTTGCTGCCCCACCCAATGCTATATAGGATATATCCTAAACTGCTAGGATATATCTGTTTAGGGTTCACTGCTATCCACAATTTTTGTTTTTTCTCCATTTTGGATATTTATGGAAACAGATACGGAGTAACAGACTCTAATTCATCCTGCATGTTGCAGGTTTCCCTAAATTGCTTCCCCAGTTCAGATCCGAAGTGATACTTAGATGTTTAGATGCTTAGATGTTTCATGTGCGTAGCTAAATCTTTTCTAGCTTCATGTTTTCAAAAAACTGTCCTGCTTCATAGCAGTTTTTGGGTGTTAGCTTGTCTCTGATATACTCTCATCACATGACACACTCACAGCAGATTCTTGTCAGTGTTGGATGTTCTTGGGAGCATCCATCCCTGACATGGGACTTCTGTAGCCTTTTCACATAAGTGATATAACTGGGAAATAGATGGTGATTATGTGGTGGCAAAAGTGGTTAAAACACTGTGCCCGTTAACCTGCGGGCCAGGGTTCAAGACCCGGGTCCTCACAAGATGGGATGAGCTCCTGTCCTTAGCCCAGCTCCTGCCAACCTAGCAGTTTGATAGCATGTAAGTAGATAAATAAGTACCGCCTTGGTGGGAAAGGTAACAGTGTTCCGTGTGCCTCAGCGTATAGTCATACCAGCCCCATGATCACAGAAGTGTCTTTGGACAACGCTGTCTCTAAATCAGGGGTCCTCAGACTTTTTAAACGGGGCCGATTCACTGTCCCTCAGACACTGCCAGGGGTCGGACTAAAGTTAATTGTTTAATTAATTAAATTAAGTAATAAGGAACAAATTATTTTGCAAACAGTGTGTTACTTTCATGTAAAAATGCTACTCAGCGTAACATATACTGAAGTTGATGGAAAGATGAAAACATTTTATGAATTATGCCACAAAAAATCCCAAAATTGAGGCTAGGATTACAGCGTCAGAGCCCCATCCTAAGCACTCCTACACAGAAGTGAGTCCCATGATAGTCAATGGGCATACTCCCAGGAAAGTGTGACTAGCATTTCATCCTCAGATCCCCATCCTAAGCATTCCTACACAGCATTCCTACACAGAAGTAATGGGCTTACTCATAGGAAAGTGTGGCAGGATTGCAGCATCAGAGCCCCATCCTAAGCATTCCTACACAGAAGTAAGTCCCATGATAGTCAGTGGGCTTACTCCCAGGAAAGTCTGGCTAGCATTGCAGCATCAGAGCCCCATCACAGCATTTAGAAGTAATGGGCTTTCTCCTAGGAAAGTGAGGCAGGCTTGCATCATCAGAGCCCCATCCTAAGCATTCCTACACAGAAGTAAGTCCCATGATAGTCAATGGGCTTACTCCCAGGAAAGTCTGGCTAGCATTGCAGCATCAGAGCCCCATCAAAGCATTTAGAAGTAATGGGCTTACTCCTAGGAAAGTGAGGCAGGCTTGCCCCATCAGAGCCCCATCCTTGCAGCATCAGAGCCCTACACAGAATTAATGGGCTTACTCATTAAGCAAGCGGGAAGCAGGAAGCCGGCACACGAGCGACTGAGCTGGAAGCGCGCACACCTGTTGCCGCTTCTGTGCAGCGCCAGAGGTTCTCTGGCTGGTGCGCGCGCCGGCCAGGAAGCAGCGACTGAGCGGGAAGGGTGCGCCCGCTGGCCAGGGAACCCCTGGTGCTGTGGAGAAGCTGCAACAGGCATGCGCGCTTCCCACTCAGTTGCTCGTGTGCCTGGCGTCGAGGCCCCTGGGGTTCCCCCCAACCCATGGCAGGGAGGGGATGCAGGGGGGTTCTGAAAATGCCCGCGGGCCAGATTGAGGGCCCTGGCGGGCCGTATCCGGCCCCCGAACTGCAGTTTGAGAACCCCTGCTCTAAATGCTTGTAAACGGGGATGAGCACCACACCCTTTAGTCGGAAATGACTGGGGACCTTTACCTAGATGGTGATTGAAAGAACATATAGGTAGAAGGAGGTATAGTACAGTAAGAGTTTAAAGTGCTTGTTCTCTATTTTTGAAAAGATCTAAAAATTGGTAAGGGGAAGAATTTGGCTATTTGAAGTGGCTGAAAAGGACACTGCTGTGCAGCCTGATAAGTGTGAGTTTAGCATGTATTCTTTATTACAGTGACATCCAGTGGCCAGTTAGATTATCCAGGTCTTGGAACTAACCTGTCATGAATTCACTGCTCTGTTTGTTATGTATGTGCTCTGTACACATTTGATGGATAATGGATAATGTCGACTGACTGGCTAAATATTTGATGCATAAGGTTAGTTCATTTGTGAGTTCTTTGTGTTCTGAACTAAGCAGATTAAATAAAAAATACTCCAAATGTGCCCAGAAGACTATTAAATTCAGTCCCCTGCATTGCTCACAAACCAAAATACTCACAATCCAGGTCATTCTTAACCCACTCTTAATCCACATTCCTTTGTGTTCTGGTGCATGAAGGGGGATGGTGCACTGAGCCGCTTGGTGCACGGAGGGATGTTATACAGGGGCAGTGGTGGTGCACGGAGTGAGCTGTTGCACAGGGGGATGGTGCACGGGGGGGGGGGGGAATGGTGCACTGGGGGGATATTTTATTCCCACAATGGCAAATAAAATTCACTTGCAATATTATAAAAATGAAACTGAAATGAGATCAGTTTTGTTACCTACTTTTTATAAATTAAGTAACCAACAAGGCAATCCTAAGCATGTCTACTCAAAAGTAAGTCCAATTATGTTCAATTGGACTTACTACCAGGAAAGTGTGATTAGGATTGCAGGCCAAATTGGATTTTAAATACTGCATTTAGTATTTGCTACATAAATTTGTAGCAAAGAAAACCCGCCAATTTTATTCATCCCATAGAGATTAATAAACTATTTATCTACAATTTAATATTTTGAAACAGCTGAAGTAATTCAGAGGCAATGGTGAAGAACTTATCCCCTGAGTCAGAGGATTCTGTGTTGCAACAGTTTCAAAAACAAAACTTGTTTTCCTGATTAGACTTTTATGAGATCAAGAATGTGTGTGCAATTCTAGGATTACAGATCATTGCCGTGTTGAAGTGGTTGAGTTGGCATCTGTGTGAAAAACAGTATGTTGCCAACATCCTTGGAGAATAACTGAGGCGAATTTATACTTGAAATTTATCAGTAGTGTGGCAATTGGGTGAACAACTCTTGTACGCGTGATTTACAAGTGTTCTTTGATAAAGAAGAATAAACCAATTTCTTTTTAAAAAATGCACGAACAAATGCAGAGACAAATCTACTATTTATTACTATAAGCTGATAAACCTGTCTGCTAAATATCAGTGTTCTTGTTTCCTGCTACATTGCCGATTCCTGTTTGTCACAAAACATGCACATATTCAGGTGTGACTCAATGTTTGCTTTACATGTTCAATCTCTAGTCTCTCCATCCAAAGTTAACTGGCATCCCTGAGAAGAACATCTGTCAGAGCTGACTATAATAGGCTGGGTGACCAAAAATATGATTTCAAATATAGCAGCTATGTATTCATGGCCAGCCCAAGACACCCTGACATTTGAATCCTTTTGAAATGAAATTATGGTAGTGAAATGCAATTTAAAAGAATTCAAGGAATAAATATGAATTTTTCCCAGTTTTTTAATGCATTTATTCATGTATTGTGGCCTTGAAATAGTACAGATCGCTGTCTTTTTAACAGACTGGAATGGCTATTTTGAGACAGAATTTAAAACATTTTCATTTTATGCTGATCTGTGGTACTGAAATACTTTTAGGCTACAATCCTAAGAGCACTTTCCTGGGAGTAAGCCTCATTGAACTCACTGAAACTTACTTCTGAGTAGACACAATTAGGATTAACTTGCAGTAATTAGAGTAACTTGCAGGACACTTTGGCATTTGTACATGTTTAAGTTAGTTTTAGAGCACAATCCTAACCACATCTACTCAAAAGTAAGTCACATTGTGTTCAGTGGGTCTTGCTCCCAGGAAAGTTTCTTTAGGATTGCAGCCTGAATCTTACAGTTGGAGCTCTCTATTATCATATGTTGCAATGAAGTTATTCATTGAAAAATATTACAGAGTTTAACTTAACAATGTCAACTCAGTCAACAATGTCAACTTAACAATGTCAATGTCATTCTTCTTCCAACAGTTTAGCTTCACCAAAAAGGTGTTTGTTGTATCCAGCAGGGGAGGAAGCAGAGTGGAAGGCTTCAAAAGATTTAAAGGGGATTTAAATTTCCCCTTTGCCCACTATTTTCACCTGCTACTGGAGAAAGCTTGACCACTGCTTTACAGTAGCCAGCACTAGTGGAATGCTATACTGCTAGAAGAGCAGCCCAATAGTTAGCCCATTGTAGCCTTACCTTCTTAGCATTATTGGCCTCCCATCTGCTCCCATACATGGCTGTAGTGACTCGGTGGTTCAGATGCTGTACATGCCAACCAGCAAGCCAGGTTCGAGATCTGGGTGCTACGAGATGGAGTCAGCTCCCATCCCTTGCCCAGGTTCTGCCAACCTAGTAGTGTGAAACCATGTCAGTGCAAATAGTTAAATCGGTACCATATTGGTGGGAAGGGAACAGCATTCTGTGTGTCTCAGTGTGCCTCATACCAGCCACATGCCCACAGAGATGTCTTCAGATTGATGTTTCTTTGGCTTAGAACCGAGGAGGAGCACTGCTCCCTACGACTAGCAGTCGTTCCTGTAGGGGACACTTTTACTTTTATCTTCTCCCATAAAATACTTAACTCTGAATTCAAAATAAAGAAATTAAGAATTCTGAACCATGTTCCATAGGTCTTTAGAGCAGTCCCCAAATGTTGAATTTGTTATTGACAACATTGCTGACTGTGAAGAAAATGGATGAAATTGTTTACTCGGAATTGTTACAAGCTGGAGAAGATGGTACATTGTTATCCAAGAAAATTCAATGAGTGATTATTCTGCTTAACTGGGAGCACAGTCCTAACCATGTCTACTCAGAAGTAAACCCCATTGTTTTGTTGGAGGATGCCACATCTTGGAGATGTTCTTCAGTGACAGCACAGTTGTGTTTTACTATCAAAATCATATCCTTGCTATATGCTATTCCTTCCAACCGGTGATACTGAGACCTTAATTATTCAGATCTGCTTATTTAAACTTCCTTAAAATAAGGAAAATATAAACTGATAAGAAACTAAGAAGAAAGGTCTTTGGAAATGCCTTGTAACTGAGCTAAAAAAATTGCTTTTGCTGCAAAGAAAAAATGAATTTGCACTCCAGATATTGGTATCAAAGGATATGAAGTTGAACAATTGTGCTGTATCTTTATGCGTGATTGTTGAATGATTATCACAGTTATTCAGGTCTATCTATTCAGATAGTCAAGCTTATTTAGTCTTGATTAATATAATCAATAATAAAGAATAAAATAATTTGCAAATCTTTTTATTCTTACTAATTACTGTGTTTTGATGTCTGGTAAGTTTGATTAAGTACTTTAAATTTGTATAGCCAAAGAAATATTTCCCAGAATGTGATCTAAAAACTTCTTTCAATTGGGATTGAGAAGAAATAAACCCTGGAGTTTGGGAGGTGAAGCTGCCTTTTTCTCACAGGTGAAGAGAAACACAGAATTTAGAATTTATAAGGCAAAACCTTTATAGGGAAAGGAAATGGAAGTGCGTGTCTTGTGTTGCTGCTACTTACTGTAAGTGGGACAAACTGTCTTGGCACAGCGTTGTCTTTGGAATTGAGCAGTCCCTGGATGCTTTCATGATACAGGAAGTTTGCCACCCGTAGAAAAGGAACAGCGATGCTTGGATGACTGTCCTGGTGTTTTGAAATTGGCTTGACAAGTGGAACTTGGAAGCAAACAGTGGCTACTCCTGTGCTGGACTTTTTCCTTTCCTGAGCACAGCACAGAGCACATCTTCCAATATTAAAACGTTTTTCTCCAGCAAACTCTTTCTGGCTCATGCATTCATTCATTTATTCTTGCTGAATGTATGAATTTACAGGAAATGTTGTTTGCTTTTGGAGATGGTGTTGAAGAGGAAAGTGAAGACTTGGCATCATCCTCGTGCCTTTGTCACATTTATTACTTTATCAGCTTCATGGGTATCCCCCCACTCATTTGACAGGTTAGAAAACATTGCTGTGGTGAACAGTAAAACCCAGCCTTTTTTTAGTTTAGTTGAAAGTTTTAGTTTCAGTGCTTTTTAAGCTAACAAATTACAAGTGCCTTTATTTATTTTACAAAATTCTTCCTGTCACCAAAGATTCTGCAGATTAATGCATTTGGGAATGAAAATTGACCCAGAGCTAAAGTTGACATGCTCTCTCTCTCTCTCTCTCTCTCTCTCACACACACACACACACACCCCAAAACAGTTTGACTCACTATGGCTGCAATCATAAATACACTTTCCTGGGAGTAAGACCCTTTGTACACAATGGGGCTTACTTATGAGTAGACATGGATATGATTATGCTCTATGTCATATAGAAATCGACATGGAAGAGGGAAATTTTATCCTTTAGAACAGCAGGGAGAACAGTTGAAAGAGCAGAGCATGCATTGAATTAATGACTTTGAGGTATAATTGAAATGTGTTGAAAAAGCAGAGTGTCAAAAAATAAACCATATAAAAGCAGAGGATACTGTATTGAAATATCACTATGAAGTCTTTGTTATAAGGTACATAAATGTTAAAGTGCTCCTTTAGCAAAAAGGAGCATATGTGGAAGAATCTTAGATGAAGTAGATATAGTGTGGGGCCCGGTACCTTAACAAGGATATCTTATCATTTCAGGTTTTTGTCAGTGAATAGATGCTTCATATGCAGAAATTATCAAAAGTAATTTTGATATACCAAGAAATACCAAGATATCAAGTAATATCAAGAAATACGGCTGAGTCAGGATAATATGAGGTGATTCAAGAGGAGGCATGAAAAGCACTTCGTAGCAAATGAAGATAAAGTATTCAGCAGGTTCATACTAAAATAGATTCATATGAAGGTATCCATAACAGCATTAGTTTGTGTATAAGAATGATAACAGTTGAGTTTACAATGTATAGATGAGGAAGAAGCTCCTACCTATCTGTGTATCCATCCATCTTCCTATTATCCAACCATCCACCAACTCATCCACCCACCAGGCTCAAAGTGGTTTACAGAGGAATCGTGAACAGAAATAAATTTTTCAGTGAGGTTTCTACAAGTATTATTCCATGATACAGTCTCATAAATCCTAAGTTTCTCCAGGTTTTTGCCTTCATAGTTCAGACACAATCCTATGTGTCGGCTCTTGCACTTTCAAGTAGCTCCAATCATGCTTTTCATCACTAGCTTTCAAGGATATCACTGATCCACACAGACACATCAGTGGCCTGTCAGTCTCCCATCCAAAAGACCAATCCAACCTAGCTTTTTCAGGCAAGGCAACAATCAACCCACTAGTCCAATCCACCTCCTGCCTTGAATTTTCAGTATTTTACCAAAGTTTGGGTAAAGCAGACAGACTAGTGGTACAATCCTTACTTGAATCCAGAAAATGGCCCAGGTAAGCTGGTTTAAGTAGGCCATATCCCGAGCTGACAATTAGGCCAAATTCACAGGGCTAGGAGGCCTCTAGACTGGCCAAATTGCTGCAGCACAAGGACAACATGCTCACAGGGCTAGTGTAGTTGTGTCATATCTTGAGATTGAGAAGCAGGATTGATAATTAGGCTAGCCTAAAACTTAGAACTTTTTCTTTTGCTTCCGTTTTTATTCTGGCTTATCAAGGGTCTACTCAGATTTATGCCTGCTCCTGAGATGGTCTAACTCTGAGGAGCTGGGATGGGGCAGGTCTGCCCTGGAAACAGGCTCTGGATATGGCCTATCTGCACTGTTCCAAACCATGTCCCTCCTGCCCTCAACACTCTTCTGCTGATCAGCTTAGGCTGCAATCCTAAAGACACTTTCCTGGGAGTAAGACCCATTGGATACAATGGGGCTTACATCTGAGTAGACATGGTTAGGATTGTGCTCTTAGTCTGGCCCTGCTAGGCTGGTCCAGGTCCCTCTATTCTGGGCCAGCCTAAGTAGATGTACGCCAGCCCAAGCCTGTAGTGTAGCTAGGCTGGCCTTTCTTGGAATTAGGTCAGCCCAGTGAAGATAAGCTAGCCTAACTCCAGAATTGCAGCCTAGGTGTTGGAGAAAGAGATCCAATATTATGGCATTATAAGTTCTCCTATCTTGGAGTCCAGCTGGGGTGGCAAAGGTGTCCAACACCAGTAAAATAAATTATATGAGCATCATCTTTTCAGGTAGATGATCCTGCTTTCTGTGACAATATAGTGTATAAAACTGAGCATTTCCATAAATTCTAAAATATTGGGTCATGGACACCTGCTGGAAAATAAGCCATTAAATTTAAAGGATAAAAGCTGTAGTAAAAATTGTTGTTAATGTATAATTTAACATCTATTTTAAATTAATGTTCCTGCTACTATGGAGATTATAAAAGTTCATTTAATTTTTCCTATTAATGAAAGTTCTGGATTTAACACTCTTATGACCAAATGAAAATGTATTGAGTCATTTTTAAAGTGATAATTTCAATTTATCAAAGACTTTTTTGACTATTGACACAAGTGATACACAATAGCAGGTATCACTGATAGTTTGAGATAAAAATAGGTATTTAACTGCAGCTTTGTAAATAGATTCTGAGGAATAAATTATGGTCTTTTGCAGTTCTTTTTGTCATATGTTTGTCTGCATATTTAAAATTAAATGAATTATATTTATTTGTAAGTAGGAGGTACAATCGCTGGGGAATGTTGGTGAGCTGTTGGCATGTGGCTTCTCACCACTTGTGACAGTGTCCCAGTCATGCTGAATGCTTCACAGAGTTATAAAGCATGCTCCCCCAACCAAATATGAGTTGCAGAAGCACAAAAGGATTTGCCATAAATACTCAGTTGTATTTAATTTAAACTTGATTGAAACATACTGACTCAAATTAAAGAAAGATCATGATTATCTCTTGCAGAAATGGTTGAAGCCCCAGGTTTACACATGCAAAGCATGTGTTTTCAGACAGTATGCTAATAAAAATAAGGGAAAAAGATGACAGTATTATCAACACTTGCTGCCCTACTATGTGTAGTGCAAATATATGCCAGAGTAGATATAATCAACATTCTTAGACAGCTCTTAACCTGTAGTGTTACAGAAGTGTTTGTAGGGCTATCAGTGAACTTTATCCCTCATGCTTAGGCTGCAATCCTAACCATGTCTACTCAAAAGTAAGCCCCATTGTGTTCAATTGGTCTTACTCCCAGGAAAGTGTCTTTAGGATTGCAGCCTCTGTGTGCCAGTGAGTATAAAATCTCATATTAATTTTCAAGGGCATACTCTTCGTATATGTTATTTTATAAAGCAGTGCTTCTCAAACTTTTAAAGACAAGTACTGAACTTTTTTAGAATGACATTTTGTTGGGTCCCACCAGATGTGGTATCATTAACCTGAAAGTGTGTCATCATCAATTTAGGCTTCAAACATAAGCTGCAGTCAGCCAAAGCTCCCATTAACATAGCATTTTATACTATTTTATGCTATATATGTCTCTTAACATAGGGGCTGTGGGTGGCGCAAGTGGTTAAGACACTGTGCCTGTTAACCAGGAGGCCAGGGTTTGAGACCCGGGTCGGCCCCACAAGATGGGGTGAGCTCCTGTCCTTAGCCCAGCTCTGCAACGCCAGCTGGATCCAATCGTATTGGCTCTGCCTTTCCATTGGACTCATTCAGTGGTGTGGAGAGGGGGGATCTGCTGCTTGGGTAAAAGCCTATCCTCCATAACAATCCAACCCAGGCTTTCGTGCTTCGCATGCAGCGTGTGCAGCGCCGAGCACGGTACCGTAGTCTTCCAAGACTGATGGAGGCCTGCTTTTTTAATGCTCTCTCTATATATAAATTGTTTATATATATAAATTATATATATAAATTGTTTTCTCACCCTCCATGGGTGGTGTTTGTATGTTATCCTCAATCTCGGGTCCTCTACTGGAGGCCTGGGAGTCTGAGGGTTCTGTGCAGTATCCTAGCAATGTGGTTTTCTGGATCGAGTGTTCTGATGTCCCTCCTTTGGCCCTGGCAGCCAATGAGCTGCCACCACATCTCCTCCGGCTGTACCATCTGGCTGGGGGAGACAAACCGGCCGGCCAGGCTAATTAGGCTGGCCAGCACCAATCTGTTGGAGCCATTCTTCCAGCTTGGGTGTCACAGCCCCTAGTGCTCCAATCACTATTGGGATCACATTCACCTTCACTTGCCACAGTCTTTCTAATTTCTCCTTCAAACCCTCATACTTTTCCACCTTTTCATGCTCTTTTTTCCTGAAGTTGCTGTCATTTGGTATCGCTACATCTATCACCAGGGCTGTCTTCTGGGCTTTATCTACCACCACAATGTCTGGCTGGTTAGCCAGTATCTTCTTGTCCATCTGGAAGTCCCACAGGACCTTAGCCCTGTTGTTCTCCACAACCTTCTGAGGGGTCTCCCATTTGGTTTTGGGAGGGGTTAGTCCATAGCCTGAGCAGATGTTCCTATACACGATGCTGGCTACTTTGTTGTGCCGTTCAATGTATGCTGTTCCTGCCTGCATCTTGCACCCTGCCACAATGAGTTGGATTCTCTCTGACGTTTCTCTGCACAGCCTGCTCTTTAGGTCTTCTCTTGTATGGTAAATCCTCGCTTGCTTCTAATGATCTGGTACTTAGTGCCTGTTCTTGTGCTGTCATGATGAGGGCTTCAGTGCTATCTTGGAAGCCAGCTTTTTCCAGCCACTGATAGGATTTCTCAATGTCAGCGACTTTGGTTATCTGGCGATGGTACATCCCATGCAGGGTCTTATCTTCCCAGGACACTTCCTCAGTTTGATCTTCCTTTCGTATTTGCTGTTGCTGTTGTTGCTGGAGACATTCTCTCATCAGCTCATCTTTGGGTGCCATCTCAGTGATGTATTCCTGGATATTCTGGGTTTCATCCAGGATAGTAGTTTCGACACTCATCAGACCCCGGCCGCCCTCTTTCCGACTAGTGTATAGTCTCTGGATGTTAGACTTGGGTTGGAAACCCCCATGCATTGTGAGGAGCTTTCAGGTTTTCACATCAGCCGCCTCCATTTCTTTCTGTGACCAGCTCACTATTCCAGCAGGGTATCTGATGACTGGCAGTGCATATGTATTGATGGCATGTATCTTATTTTTCCCATTGAGCTGGCTTTTCAGGATCTGTCATATTCTTTGATGGTACTTGGATATTGCTGTCTTCCTCGCCTCCTCTTCATGATTTCCGTGGGATTGTGGAATACCTAGGTACTTATAGCTGGTCTCTACATCTGTTATGTACCCTGTTGGTAGTTCTACCCCACTAGTCTTAACCACTTTTCCTCTCTTTACGATCATTCGGCTGCACTTATCCAGGCCGAATGACATCCCAATATCCTCACTGTAGATCCTTGTCAGGTGTATCAATGAGTCGATGTCTCATTCATTCTTTGCATACAGCTTGATGTCATCCATATAGAGGAGGTGGCTGATGGTAGTTCCACTCTTGAACTTGTACCCATATCCAGTCTTTGCAATTATTTGGCTTAGGGGATTCAGGCCTATGCAGAACAGCAGAGGAGACAGTGCATCACCTTGATATATGCCACACTTGATCGATACTTGTGCTAATTCTTTTGAGTTGATTTCCAATGTTGTTTTCCATTCCCCCATGGAGTTCTTAAGGAAGGTCATTAAGGTCTTATTTACTTTATATAATGCCAGGCATTCACAGATCCACATACGTGGCATTGAGTCGTAGGCTTTCCTGTAGTCAATCCAAGCTGTGCACAGATTAGTCTGTCTGGTTCTTGAGTCTTGGGCTACAGTACTATCTATGAGCAGTTGATGTTTTGAGCCCCTGGAATCCTTCCCAATGCCCTTTTGAGCTGTGCTCATGTATTGGCTCACATGCTTTTGCAATTTAGTGGCTATGATGCCTGATAGGACTTTCCATGTTGTAGAGAGGCAGGTTATAGGCCGATAATTGGATGGTGTTGTTCCTTTTTGCGGTTTTTTCTCAATCAGTACTGTCCTCCCTTGTGTGAGCCAGCCTGGGTGGGAGCCTGCTGCTAGCAGCTGGTTCATTTGTGCTGCTAGTCGTTCATGCAGTGCTGTGAACCTCTTTAGCCAGTAAGTTTGGATCATGTCTGGCCCTGGTGCTGTCCAGCTCTTCATATTTCTGATTCGTTGCTGGACGTCTTCAGTTGTGATGGTGACTGGCTCTTGTTCTGGGAGATTGCTATGGCTTGTTTTTAGTTCCTTTAGCCATTTTGCGTTGGTGTTATGTGTTATTTTGTTTTCCCATATGTTCTTCCAGTACTGTTCAGTTTCTGCTACTGGGGGTTCTGTTCTTATTTTGTTGTTACACTGCAGTTGAGAGTATACCTTGGATGGTTCTTTGGAGAACAGAGCGTTTATCCTTCTAGCCTCTGCTTCTCTGGTATATCTCTTTAGTCTAGCAGCCAAGGCTGTGAGCCTTTGTTTTGCAAACTCGAGGGCAGATTCCTGTTGGAAGAGTGGCATGATAACATACTTTGCCCTATATATATATATTTGTATAGCTCTCATATCTTCCCTCCTACTGAGGGCAAAGTATGTTATCATGCCTCTTCCAACAGGAATCTGTCCTGTCCAACAACTCTTAACTTGTATTTTCAATGGCAGCTGACCTAGGTGCTATACAACCCACACTTAATTGGCTCATGATGCACCTACATTTTGAGAAAAGCTGTTACAAAATAAATGTTGAAACAAGTACCTTAATAATCAGAAGCTTCCTTTGTGTCCTGAATATCACCATTTTAGAAGTTAATGATGAAAGTTTTATCAACTGTAAAGCTTTGAAGGGCATGTTCCAATTTGTTGGAGTGTAATTCATTTCTTAGTTAAATTAGTCAAAAATCTCCCACTGTTTTTAATAGTTTCTAGATCATATATTTGTGTTTGTTTGTGTGAGTAAAAGTGAAATTAAGGACCTAATTCTGTCCTTCACCTGACCAAAGTATACAGGGTGTGTGTGCAAAAGTAGGTATACAGTTATAAGAGTCAAGAATGTGTAAATGCTGAAGGCTGGCAATGTAGAGTTAATAATGTGTAAAGACTGAAAGCCAGAAATTTGAGCACTTAAGATATCATAGATATCATAGAATCATAGAGTTGGAAGGGACCTAGTAGGTCTTCTGAGGTTGTACTAGATTGGAATTGTTTTGCTGTTTTTTCTCATAATAAAAACTGTGTACCTACTTTTGTGCCCCCAGCCCCATATAGTGCAGGTTGCTTGTTATGGGGAGGAGACTAGATTATTTTCTCTGGAAAAGTAAATAATTTTTTTCCTTTCTGATCTCCCTGTTGGTCTCTTAGCTGCCAATTTGTCTCTTCAAACCTATGACAACTATTTTGCTGGTATGTGTCCAGGGAAACTCAGCAGGCTTTATAAAACAGAGAAAGGGGAATATGATCTTAACATGTGTTTGTGCCACTGAGATCCTCTTTTTCCCATCTCTGAATTGCCCTTTGCCTAGTTAGGAGTTAAGTGGATTGTCTGCCATTAGCCCTACATATGATTGGGCTGTTAGTTTACTTCTTTTCCTCTGAAAATTATAGAAGGCGATATATGTAGTATAGGCTGCAATCCTAAGAGCACTTTCCTGGGAGTAAAACCCATTGTACTCCATAGAAATTACTTTGGAGTAGACATGAAGTGGATTGCACTATTAGTGGAATTTAAGATCTATCCATGCCTGCCACATGGAACAGAAAGATAAATAGAAATCTGTTCTTGAAAATTAAAGAGTTATTTTTAGACTCACATGGACAGCTATGCCATTTTTATTACTGATAGCTCTCATAAGGGAATGACACATGGCTATGGAAGCTATTAAATGTACTATATCCCTAAATTTTTTAGAGACAATTATAAAGCACATGAATTGGAGATGAGCAAGTGTTCTTATTCATAGGAAATTAAAAATTGAAACATCTGTTACATTTTGTATCTATAATGCTACATAATGCAACCCAAAGTGTGCACATTTAGAGGAGGAATGCATTTTCATTAACTCCTAGTAAAATGTGACTTCTGTATGTAAAGTATATTGTACTTGCATTTAAATAGAAAGGTATATCTAAAAATAATGTTAATATATACAGGTAGCTACATTATACTGATGTGAGTATTATAGACACTATTAGTGTTTTTGTATGGAGGAAAGGAGCCAGTGTGATCCCAATTGAAACACAAGCCTTCTAGATAGCATCTCAGCCAGTATAAGCTTTTAAAGAAAAGAGCACAATCCTAACTCCACAGTAAGTTAGGATTACTTACTTTGTAATCCTAACTCCAAAGTTAGGAGCACAATCCTAACTCCAAAGTAAGCACCATTGTGTTCAATGGGTCTTATTCCCAGGAAAGTGTCTTTAGGATTGCAGCCAAACTTATAATTTGCAGGCCTCCGTTCAGTCTTGAAAGACTATGGTATTGTGCTTGGCGCTGCATACGCTGCATGCAAAGCACAAAAGCCTGGGTTAGATTGTTATGGAGGATAGGCTGTTACCCAAGCAGCAGATCCCCCCTCTCCACGCCACTGAATTAATCCAATGGAAAGGCAGAGCCAATACGATTGGATCCAGCTGGCGTCGCAGAGCTGAGCTAAGGACAGGAGCTCATGCTGTCTTGTGGGGCCGACCTGGGTCTTGAACCCTGGCCTGCTGGTTCACAGGCACACTGTCTTAACCATTTGCGCCACCCACAGCCCAGCCCATAATTGATGTGGTTTAAATTACATGTGGGACCATTGTATCCACTGATTTGGTAACCACTGATGTTACCACTAATACTGGGGTCTAGCTCTAAGAATGCAAAACTAACCCCTGGTTAGGAAAGCATAAATCTTTGCACATGCCCCATTTTGGCCAGGGGCGTGTTGTAAAAGTGCCAAAATGCACTTCTGTGCCACTTCTGGTGGTTTAGCCCAGTGTACAAACCTGCAGATTCCTCATGCCAATGCAAGAACAAGGAGATGGCTTAGTTGTGCTGGTCTACATGGGTTAGGATTCTACCCTGAATGCAAGGGAAAAAAATATCCAATTCTTACCTTCATGTATGTGAAACAGATTTTACTAAATCGTAGCATATTTTCTTCTCTAGTGTGATGCATTTCTGTGAATAATTTTTAGTTATTCTTTACTACTGTGTCTTAATGTATATACAGAGGGATACCTAGGCAAAATTTCACCCGTGGCAAGGACTGAAATTTTGCCCCATCAAAACAGTTAGAAAGAATCACAGGAGGTCATCTAGTCCAACCCCCTGCTTGTAGCAGGAGAGATGGGGCCCTGTCACCCGTGGCAGATCGCAGCCTGTGCTATTCTCTTGTTCTGCCTCTATGTATATGCCGTAGCAAAGCACCCAATTTTATGTTTTCCTGCAGCTTCCACTTTTTGAATTAAATAAGAGATTCCTTTACCATGCTGAAATTTCAAGTAGGAATCCCTGAATATTTATGTTTCTCATGCAATTGTCTATTTTGAAAGATGCCGACATTTCTGGGCTAACCAGCAAACAATGACTGGGCAAGAAGAGGACTTGTTAAGCCTTAAAACGAAGGCTCAGATAGCATTATCCAAATCAAGTGGCGACTAGGATTGATTTTCCTTTTCTTTTTCTAGCTTGCAGCTGCCTGCTAGCCTGATTCTTATTGTTTATTCACAGGATGAAAGAGATGTTTTTAAAGCATTCTCAACAGAAGCAAATGACTGATGTTAAAAAAAAACCACTCCATTTGAAAGAGAGTTGCTAAGGAACATTCAGTTTGAAGATGAAATCTCCTGCCGAGTGTGTTCTCTGTGGGACATTCTTTTTTAAGTGCTATATCATGGCCTTGTTTTAGGATTCTGAAAATAAGTTAGCTTTGTATTAGCAGGATTGTAGCTATGCTACTTCAAGGAAGAGATTGCTTACAAAAGAATTAATCAAATCTGAACAATGACAATATCATTTGTCCCTCTGTCTCTACTTGGCCCATGCAATGTATGTGGAGTTATCTCATATTTTCCTTCCAGTAATACTGTTAGGTAGCTAGACCAAGTGATGTGATGCTTCCGTTTGTTTTATGGGTATAGTATGAATTTAAGCCTAGATTCAGTAATCCAGGCCTATTTAACACCTGTGTTATGTGTGCCAATCTTGTTTGGTTATCTCCATGTGCAGAACTGTTATGGGAAAAGGCATACCATTGGAGCTTCTGAGGTATGCAAAGTCAGGAGGTGAACCAGTACAGTGCTTCAAAGGTTGCCCAACTCAGGAAGGCTTTTGAGTGCTCTGGCTTTTATTTCAGAGGCTAAGAGCACAGTCCTAACCAGGTCTACTCAAAAGTAAGCCCTATTGTGTTCAATGGATCTTACTCCCAGGAAAGTGTCTTTAGGATTGCAGCCTTACTCAAAGGCTGCCCATGTTGAGGTGTTTGTGCAGTCCAGCAACCTTGATACATGGTTGCTGTTTTTGAAAAGCTCCAGCCTGTAACTTGAAGTAAGGGGGGGAAACATGAATCAGCAGTCTTTACTGTCCCCCAATAGTTAGTAACCCACACGTTCATGGAGTAGGAGCTGCAGGTTGCCCATCACATTTTCTTATTTCTGATTGGCATTCAACAAGTGGCCAAGTTTTAACCCAAACTACTGTCTAGCATGGTTATTGGAGATTTGATTTTGACTTTTCATGCCATGTTGCATTGCTTCTCAACAGCAGGTACATAGCTAGCATGACAATACTTTTAGTGTAATCTCATATGAATATGTCACATTGTGTGAAGAATTTATTCTCGATTCGTGTGAACATTGCAAATTTAAGTTTGCAGGTGTTCAGTAACATAGACCCTTGGAATTCTTTTCATAAAGTAATAATAGATAAGGGATATAGTAAATAGAATGATTCAAACAAATTGGACAATCTACATTTTTTATTTCCTATTGAATCCTTCAGAAATGCCTTTAACAGTGAGAATCAGTAAATCATTAGCTGAGCATAAGCTTTGCGTGTTCGTTCTCAGCATCTCCAGTTTTAAAAAGGATTCTTGATAACAAAACTGAAAACAGAGACATTTGCATGAAATCCCTGGAGAATCCTTCTAAGTAGCAAATTCTGGGTTAGATGAACCAATTCTGTATGAAGCAGTTCCATGTGATCATATTATATTTCAGTTCTTTTAAAATTAAGAGGAAAAGCAGGTCAAGTATGTGTGAGCCTTTTTTTTACAACTTGCACATGTCACTGTAATGGTTAGAACTTGTCCTTCATTAGTGAACTGTTATTCCATGACTTAAATTAATTAACAAGGCAATCCCATGCATCACTACGTAGAAATGTCTCATTGATTTTACTAACTCCCAGGTAAGGGCACAACTATAACCTTGTTTCATTTGTCTTCTAATTCCAGCTATCTTCTAGCTTCGCTGCCTCTGACAAAATTCTTGATACAGCTTGGTGTTTTTTAAACAGATAAGAATTAATAATGTGTGGTAGTGGCATAGCCAGGTCACTTGGCAGCCAAATAATTTAACACCCCCCATATGTCAAAATTATTTAATTAATTATTACTAGTATTAACACAAATAATTAGATATTAATATTTTCATATTTAAAAACCACCTCACCAATTAAACTTCTGAGTTCCTTTTTGGAGTGAGGAAGGTGAGGTTGCCTTTTGGAGCACTTGTTAAGCTCCACTTTCAGTGGATTGTGACTGGATTTTGCATCCAGTATAAATTCAGTGCATTTGTTTCTTATAACATCTATGGTTATTTTCACTTTGATTTCAGCAAATACAAATTTATATAACAATTCTAAATACTGGATGCAAAATGAGCAAAGTTAAATTAATCACAAAAGAAAATTGCCAAATTTGTTATGTTGCTGGATGTAAGACTAAGCACTTTCAAACATACAAAAGCAAATAGTTTCTTCAAGGTTATCAACTAATCAGAATCATCCATACGTGTAACAACAACAACAAAACAAAGCCCGGCAGTTATCTCTGCTATATAATTTGTCTGTCTTGGCAAAAAGATCTGTGCTAAAGTTTTTGCTTTTTAAATTTCTGCAGATCAGGAATAAGGCTTGGCATGTACCATTTTCAGATAATTTGCTAGAGAAGTATGGTTTCCTATCCTGTGTAACTTTACATTCTGTTGAAGTAGCATAGCGTAATACATGAGTTCTGACAGTGCCATTAAAGGAGTCAGTGGTAGATGCTGTATACTAGTGTTCATGGTATCTAAGCCTTGAGCCAAGTCCTTGGTATTTGTACTAATGTACTGATGTTTCAAAGAACTATAGGCATTCCCTATATCTGTGAGGAATCTGTTCCATGTACTGTGGTGCCTTGTAAGACAAATATAATTCGTTCCAGAAGCATGTTTGCCTTACAAAGCATTCTTTATGCAAAGCAGATTTTCCCATAGGAAATAATGGCAAGTCAGACGATTGGTTCCACAACCCAAAAATATTCATATAAAAATATTAACTGTATGGAAAATGATGCCAAAACATTGTAATTGAATTCAAAACAATTTAATATAATACAGAACACAATTACTGTAATACTAATAAAAAACACAGTAATATACTGTAAAGTAAAACAGAAAAGGCAGGGATGACTAAAAGAGTTACTGGTGTCTTTTTGAGCAACTTTAACAAGGAACCAATCTAATGACATTTGCTATTTTTCTCCTTTTGAGGATTTCATGGAAATGTGACATTGCATTGTCATTAAATAGTTTCATCACTCGCACTAACAATCTTATTTGTGTGGTGCTTTTCTACAAAATTTTGCACAATTTCCCAGTGTTTACAAAATGTCCTTAATCTCATTTGATGTGAGGGATTCTTTCTCCTTATTCTTCTCCTCCACTGCAGATGAGATCTCCTCCATAACCATATCACAATGCAGATCCATCAATTTGTTCATTTTACAACAAATTTTGATTGTAAAACTGTCTTTCAAGGCGCTGTTTGTTTTGCAAGACAGAATTTCTTAGAAATTTTTGTTTGTCTTACAAAATGTTTGTCTTACAAGTTGTTTTACAAGGTACCACTGTACTTGGATATAATACTAGACATACAATGGAGTGAAAAATATAAGGAAACACATCTTGTCTAGCAAACCACTTTCCCCTCCCTGGCAAAATTAACAAGTTTTGTTTTTCTGATGCAAGAGTTTAGCTCTGAAACCTGTTAAAGCTCTAAATTGAGGCACTATTTCTGTCTTTGTAGTGTGGTTCCCCTACTTTGTAACAAGTCATTGTAACAAGTTAAAAATAAAGCATTGCATATCTGTAATCAAGGTGAAGGGCTTCTGGGTCACAGGCTGTTGTGGACAGCCTTGTATTTTGGCACCTGACTCCAGAAATTCAAAGGAATAAGTTTGCCAGATGGAGCAGGCATCTAAGTCGGTCAGGGAGTTCGTTCAAAATAATATTAGTAAGAGTTTGGTAATATCTCAATCTATAGACATCTATCATTATGTATGCATTATTTTGCTTATGGCTGTTTGAACTGCCTAGTTTAATGTAAGAGGCAGAGAGTATGTAAGGAATGAACTCATATATGTAGAACCTCAGTATCTACTGTATTATTTTAGTCACAGAGAGAAGCTGTTAATTATGACATTCTGGTTTTCACTGGGTTTACTGATTATATAATTAACCCTACAATCCAGAGTAACTACGGGAGCACGTAAGAGACATTTACGTCGACATAATTATGACACACCTAGTGAAAACCTATGGGAAATTCATATTGCAATCCAGAGTAAATGGTTCTTACATCAGAGCAAGAACTCCCCATAGTTACTCTGGATTGCTCCCTATTTTTGTTAACCTGCTGCTCTGCTCATTTGCTGTTTGAATCTTTTCTGTTTGAACCTTTGTTACACTTGCAAAAATGTAGAAAACAGAAAAGAAATAAATTAGGAGGCATAGAATTTCTGTCATTCTGTGCCTCTTCCCTCCATTTTCTTATAACATTAATATAATTTTTGCGCCACATATTATTTCACTACACAGTGTTGTCATCCCCAATATTACTCTTTTAAGAGGAAGGAGATAGAAAAAGGACCAGAATGCTGAAAGTTCTGTGCATGATTGTAACAAGGCAGAATCAACTATAAAATACCCAGTAGTTAATGACTACCTTTAAGAAAGGTTCCCTTTTTCCAGTAATAGCAAGCTTTTCGACTCTTCCTTTCTCTGAAGTGGGGAAAAAAAGATTCAGAGCTGCAAGGCGAAAAGTCTTTCAGATCGCTAATAAAATGATAGACACAAAGCATGCACTGCACATCCAAATTCTTTTGAACATGTGGCTGTCTTAGATCTACTTGAACTGCTGTTTGGCAACTAGGTTGTAATATCCTGCTCAGTCACAATGTTCAGTTTTTATGGAAAGTAACTGGTGTGCTGTCTCATTTAATCAGAGACATATCCAAGGACATTTGTCAAAGCAGTATATCAACACGCCTCCCTATTTTTGCTTCTGACTAGGTGAATTGGCTTAGACATTTTGCTTGCTTAGTTTCTCCTCTTTTGAAAAGCCTTAAAGAGAACAACCTCCTTCTCAAATCCTGTAAAGGGTGGCATTCACAAATGAATATTTATGACCTGGAAGTTCACTGCTTATTACCCTAATGAGTTCTCAGTAACATTCAGTTTCCAGTAAAGAATCCTGGAGAAAGTCCATGGTGAAACCTTTGAAAACTGAATCTGATTAGATTAATCGAAGGCGGAGATCAAGTGATATCACTTTACATCATAGTCATAAACATACTGTTAAGTTCATCTCCTTTAAAATGTAAGAAAATGAGTATGTGATGGCATTTGACATACATAATTATCAAGGGTCACCAATGTTCTGTCATCCCAGTGAAATCAAGTGCCTCTTTTGCAGAAATTTAAATTCACATTACTGTTGTGCAAAATGTTTTCCAGTAAGTGCTGAATAAATAGCCTCCTGCTAGGTTTCAGTAAACTATATTATACATGGATGATTACAGTTCACATTCTTCTTTAGCTAATTAGAAGAGAAAGAGAAAGATACTAGTAAGACACTTTAAGGATCAAAAACTATCAGTGCCTCACTTTTTTCATTCAACTTATAATTCATGTTGGCCACAGATGTGACAAGAATGTTACCATGTTGATGAACTGGAATCTTGTTCTCTTGATAGCTTTATGTTCACAGTTTGCTGGTTATCTCAACTATGGTTAGATAGTCTACAGTGCTATCTGGGATTTTCTACTTGTATAAAGTGAATATATTATATTAAACTTACAGCTCAATCATATCCTTTCTTCCTTGCGGATGCAGTCATGTTAAAAATGGGTTTATTTTATTGAGCAGGGGGACACACTGGGAGGCTTCAGACAGCAAAAGGGATTTAAATCCCTGTCTACTTCTGTAAACGTCCTGCTCTGCAATGTGTTCCCCAGACCTATATCAGTTATTTCTCCAGAGAAAAGGGGGGTATGGAGACTCCTGCCAGATAGGATCCAGCATGTGTCATCACTGCTGTATCCACTCCCTCTTGAAATTTTTCCTGCCCCCATTGCACCCTCCCCTGCCTAATTTTTTGCCTTCCTTCTCCTCACTCATACATTCCCAGCTGCCTCCCATGCTGTGTTACCTTCTTCAGAAGATATGCAGTGATCTGGTGAAACATTTGGGAAGTTCCTGGATTTCTTATTAGTACTCAAATAGTGTACTCTACTCCATGCGCTCTTGGAGCCAACATAATGAACATACTGGTGGCTGGGCCCAACAGGATTGGGTTGTGAGTTGAATTTGTACATGAATGTCAGACTGACCTCTTTGAAGATCCAAAGCACTTTTATATGGTGTTTCCGCAATTGCCACTAACTATTGAGTTATGAGAGGATGCATTTTGATATGTTTTTTATTACAATGCAACTGATTTTAATTTTCTTTTCGTTTCTGATCAGCTGCTTTTTATTATCTGAAGTCCAGAGTGTTGTAAAATAGACGTTCTTGTGAGTAAACACTGCTGAAGATGAAGCTGCATCCTGTAATCCATCATTTTGTTGCAATCTGTTTCATCTTCTGCTTGACAGGTAAGATAAGTCTAACCAAGTAACAGTTCTTGAAATGACACAAAAGTGGAATTGTTGTAACAGAAGAAAATACAGGATATTTTAATAGCTAAAGATAAAAAAGTAAAGGTATCCCCAGCAGGTTGCTCTGCTAGTCGTGACCAACTCTAGGGTGTATTGCTCGTTCCCTTTTTCTAAGGCCATTGAGCCAGCATTGTCCAAAGTCACCGTCGTGGACATGTGGCCCAAATGCATATGGAACACAGGTTTACCCTCCCACCTAGGTGGTACCTATTTATCTATTTGCATTTCCATGCTTTCGAAGGAGCTGGGGTATGGATGGGAGCAAAATATATATTGGATGGGAACTATACATATATTGTTTATTATTAATTCAAACACAAACACAAATATCTATCAAAGAATTGTTGCACAAACAATGGGGAGTTAGGTTGGGATAATAATAATAATAATAACAACAACAACAACAACAACAAGAAGGCATTTATATACTGCTTTTCTGGACATTTTGGATTGCTCCTCAGTCTTTAATCAAAGTGGGTTTACATGGGCAGGCGAATCTAAAACCCCGAAGGGATTTTTACAAACACAGATTGTCTCTATCTCTCAAGAGACACTACATTCAAGATGTTACGTTCACACTCTGGTTACAACACTGGCCTCGATGTCTGAGATGCTGACTGACCAAGTTCTCCTTCAGTTCTCATGAAGGGCAGCTGAGAAAGCTCCTTCACTCTCACTGAAAAGCAGATGGAAAATCTCAGCTGCAGCAGTCGCTTCTCAAGGTCTTGCTTCGGATCTGACTTCCGGTTATCTCGATCAGGCAAACTTCAGTTCTTATCTTCAGGCAAACGGAGGCTCTACCCTCTAGACCAGACCTCCTGCCCTATAGATAAAACTAAGAATTAGTTGGATTTGTAGCTCAGTAATTCAACACTTGAATTATATTGCACTAACTCCCCCATTTGAAATGAAATATTAAATCTGACCACAAAGAATACATATACCTGACCTGAATTCATAAGTCAAATAAAACACTGTAAAACACTTTAATCTCTATTGATTAATTTGATTGAAGATTTGCTCTTTTAAACAGTGTGGTATGTCACAATGAGGGATGAAGATGATACTACTGATAAGATTTGCTTATTAGAATTTGAAAAGAAGGGTTGATGAGTCTGGAGATGTGAACTTAGGAATCAATATGGATTGGCTCAACTCTAATGTTACTCGTTCTCCCCATTAACGTTTATAATACAATAATACAAAAACCAACCATTTTACTCAGATCCAGAGAAGCCAAGGTACACTCACAAAGCATCTGTACCCATATGGCCGGATGATCTTGCTAAACTTTCCTGGTAGAGACAGCCACTTCAGCTTTATATAGTTCCTCTGGGGACTTTTGTGTGGAAAATTTTTCCGAGAGTTGGGAGTTGTGGTGTCTTAAATACATAAGTGCTGGGAATTGATACAAACACTTGTTATCAGAATGTAATCAGGCTTCAGATTCTCACCAGTAGGATTCTGTGCAGTGTAATCATCAAATCCTATGGAACCTATTTAGATTTTATACAGGCTGACCGTATGTGTGACTTGAAAATGTAGGATAAGGGTCCCCAAAAGCCCAGATTTTCAGTTGAAAATCTGGACTTCTGGAGGACCCTGCCCTACATTTTTAAAAATGTAGGACAAAATGTAGGACATTCTACATTTTGTCCTACATTTTTTAAAATTAGTCTCTGGGGGCTTACCTTGTCTGGGGGGGGGGCGTGTCCGGGCATGGGGGGCTGTATAGTGCTTTGCGCCACATTAAACTGATGCTCAGAGCGGCGCGCATACATTGCACTGTCCAAGCAGCCATCTGCAGAAATAGTGGCTGTGCGCATGTGCACAGCCTCTATCCCTACAGGCTGTGCGCATGTGCACAGCCTCTATCCCTACAGGCTGCTCCCTCTATCTTTAAGAGACCGCCCACCTGGTCTCTTAGGCAGAGCGGTCTGCAGCCGCACGCCATCTCTCCACAGACCGCTCACCCACTCAGGGGCCGTTGACGCGAGCGGTCTCCCTAGATTCACTGGAGCACAGACCGCTTGCATCAACGGCCCCTAGATGGGCGAGCGGTCTGCAGAGAGATGGCGCACGGCCCCAGACCGCTCTGCCTAAGAGACCGGGCAGGCGGTCTCTTAAAGCAACGGTCTTTCACAGCCTCAACACAACACAGCCTGTAGGGATAGAGGCTGTGCACATGCACACAGCCTCTATTTCCGCAGATGGCTGCTCGGATGGCGCAATGTATGCGCGCTGCTCCGAGCATCAGTTTAAAGTGGCGCAAAGCACTATACAGCCCCCCATGCCCTCCTGTCCCCCCCAGAAGGCTGGACAGCCAAAGGGTGTCTCTATCTGGCCGGACACCCTCTGATTTCCGGGCACGTCTGGCTAAAGCCGGGCGTCTGGTCACACTGGATTTTATAGAACACAGCCTTTATTATCCATAGGTGGTAGAATTTGGGAGACTTGACCTTTTGGTCAATTACCATAAATGAAAAAGATATTATCCACCTTGAAGGGATTGTATCTAATTATTTTTTATTTCTGCTCTGAACTGCCTACTTAACTATCCAGAAGGCAGAGGAAGTTTATCCTTTTTTAAGGTGGTATTCCTTTTAAAACCGTTTAGCATTTATTCTTCTTTCATTGCAAATAGGCCTGGGGTGCTGCAGTGCTGCAAGACTTTCTGGTGAGTTTGATGTATCAATTAGCAATGTCATCATTGCTTCTGCATAGATCGATACAGAGGCATGCTCAAAAGACATTGGAGAAGCATGGTTCTATATATTGTATATACCTAAGTATAATCGAGTCTTTTGGGACCCAAAAATGGGCCCCAAAAGCCCCCTCGGCTTATACTCGGGTAAACTGAAAAGTGGCGGGATCAAACCCCAGCATGTCATATACCACTGGATTCGTATTAAGTAGCAGAATCCAATGAAAAAATCAGTTTTGAGATATCTCAAAAGTTATGGCCAAAAAACCAAAACTACAAAACATAAAAAATACATTTTTTTGCAATTTATTTAAGCTGATAGGAATTTTGGCCTGGGGGTAGGAATTTTGGCCTTGGGGTTCAGGAATTTTGGGTTTGGCTTCTGGTTACTCTGTCCTATGCATGTCTACCTTGAAGTGAGCCCCACTAAGTAAGGCTTACTCTCAGGAAAGTGTGCTTAGGATTGCAGCCTATGAGTTCCAAGAAGGCTACAAGGAAAAGGACCAGTACCTGCTGCATTTCCCACCTTCGGCTTATACTCGAGTCAATAAGTTTTGCCAGTTTTTTGTGGTAAAATTAGATGCCTCGGCTTATACTCGGGTCGGCTTATACTTGAGTGTATACGGTATATATTCTGTGGCAGTGATCTGGATGCCTGTATGCTAAAGGCATCAAGACAAAGCCCTTAGGCTGAAATCCTAAAGACACATCCTGGGAGTAAGACTTATTGAACACATTGGGGCTTACTTCTGAGTAGACATGGTTAGGATTGTGCCCTTAGTTTCTAGTGTACTGAGAATTTTGCAAGAATTTGACAGCAATCTGGCACAAGCGTTTTGAGAAACTGTCCTTCATATCTGGTTACCTGATCTTCCCACAAAACAAATTCTCAGTGTTCACTATGTGCATACAATTAGGGATAGATTATCCTTTACAAAAGACATAGCAACTTCATAAAAGTTTTTGTACAAAACCTCATAGCAACTCAAGGCAACCAAAATTAAATACTTTTAAGTGTTATTCCTTTCAGTCCTCCCATCTGAATCAACAGGATTTTAAAGTGCTTAACTTTGATGGTTTGAACTCTTAAAATTTAGAATAATGCATGATGAACATAAATATGTAAACTCGTACAAATTGATCTGCTTAATTCTGTGCTACTCAGAAATCTTCACATTAGGGTTTTCATATCTAATTTTAATACAAAACATGTTAACCTATGCTGGCTATATGTTCAATTTACCCATAATGTACACATGCTTTGCATGATCATATTTATATAATGGCTTTTTTATTTTTTTGCATCATTGGTATTGCAGACTTCCTTTTGTTGGCCAGGAATTTTTTTTTTAAATGTGGAATAATACCTGCTGGAGCTTGACATATGTAAAGGGAATTGAAAGTGCAAACTACTGTTTGACACATGAAGCTGTTAATCTGATAACATGCATGGCACTAAAGAACTTTGGTCCAGTGACCAAATTTCTTCTGCTTGAAGCTTTATGATCCTGGTTTCCATCATGACAAAGCAAGGTCTCAGATCTGTATAGCTGCATCTTTTACACTATTTTCCCCACTATAAATTCTTGAGTTGCCTTCCTAAATTTAGTGTTCTAGCAGGCAAAGGAAACCAGGCCATTCTCCAACCAAACTGTGATTCTTCTCAGTGGAAGCTGAATTATATTGTGCCACTAATAATAGGTCACATGCTGCACAGGACTGCTTGTGTGTACAGTAAACTTTAGCTTGTGTGATTTTCTCATTCCATACTATATGAGAAATAATAGCTGCTCATAAAAAATAAGAAACAAAAAGGGAAAATAACTCTCTTTTCTTCTTCTTCCCAAATGTGCTTAAAGTGGTTGATGTGCTCCATGGACTCCAGAGAGGTAAGTTTACATAAGTGTGATAAGTTCAACAAGGTAACATTGTGGGATTTTCCTTTATATTGTGCTGCTTCACAAAATGTTCCACCTGAGTTTGAAAACAAGGATGAGAACGAAAAGTCCTTGATCAAATAAGAGACACTCTTTCAAGTGGGTGTTCCTCTTTTATTTAACAGGGGGAGAGTAACTGGCCCTACACACCCCAGCAATGTCTGTTCTAGTGGCTTCTGCTGGTGTTCTTTTTTTGCATTTTAGATTGTGAGCCCTTTGGGGAGATGGACCCATTAGCTATTAATTAGCTATTAATTTTTTCATTTTCTTGTAAACCGCTTTGTGAACTTTTCAGTTGAAAAGTGGTATATAAATACTGTAGATTAGATAGATAGATAGATAGATAGATAGATAGATAGATAGATAGATAGATAGATAGATAGATAGATAGATCGATCTACAAGCGTTGTTCACTGCCAAGTGCAAAGGGCCCACGTAAAATTGTTACGTGACATCAGACAGGTGGGGCACCTAGACAAGGACCTGTTCCTGCCCTGACACACTTGGTTTGGCTGACCCTTGAATCCCCAATACTGGTGAGTTGGTTTATGTGTAGTACCCAGGAGCCAAGAGGCTAAATAGGAAGTCCAGCGACCCTGTAGGAGACCTAAAAAGCAGTGGATGAACCACATTAGGGAAGTTATGAAATGTATGAATGCTACTTCTGAAAATGCCCTGGAATAGATCAAGATGGAGGCAGATCAGTGGTGGGCTCTAGCAGGTTCGCACCTACTCTATAGAACTGGTTGTTAACAAGAGGTAGGACATATAAAGTTTAAAAATAGCCATTTAGAAGTGGCTGCCAGATGGACATAGAACCGGTTGTTAATTTCTTTGAATCACATCACTGAGGCAGATATGTTGAAAAGCTGACCCTGTCATGGCAGGAACAATGCTAGGAAGATGATGATGAATTTAGGACTTTGTCCAGACCTGACCAGACCATGATGTTGTTTTATGAACTCTCAATGCAGACTGTGAGTCACGATGGTTTTCAAAGTGATTGTTTGAAGGAATATTGACAACTATAAAATTTAAAGCACAGTCAATAACTATAAAACTGAGGAAAGAGCTTAAACAATGGCACCATTTCTAAGGTCCAATGTTGTCAAGTGACTTAAAAAAAAAACTGAAGCTGCAATCCTAAGGCTGGCATAAGCCCCAGCATAAGTCCTATGCTAGCCGGCGATGTCACTAAAGTGTCATAAGGTACTTCTGCACCAATCCTGGGGGGTAGGCCAGTGCACAGGCATATGCCAATTGCCACACCGCCATGGGAAGATCTGTCGGGTCAGTTAGGCCAGCCTGAATTTTTTAGGATTGCAGATTGCAATCAGGGTGCAATCTTAATCTCCAGTTAGGCCAGCATTAGTCCTATGCTAGCCTGGAGGTGTCTCAGTGCGCCACTCCTGTTGGCTTAGTCCAGTGCACAGACATGTGCCAACCTCCCCACACCACCATGGGAATGGAAAGACAGGTGAACTGCGCTGGCCTAAATTGGTTAAGATTGCATCCACAGTACCATAAATAGCTCTTTACTGTCCTCTGAGAGGAAGATAGTGGCAGTACAATCCAAATCCAAGCTTGTTAAACAGATTTTTTAAATACAAGGATTTGAGTCAATGTGAATGGCCACTACAAATAACCGTTTAAAAAAACTGCATTTCTACTACTCTAGAGAGGCAGTCATCAAGCATTCATTCCATTATCCAGCTGAGCCAGGCTAAGGGCATAATCCAGAGTAACTACGGGGAGTCCTTGCTCCGGTGTAAGAACAATTTGTTCTGGATTGCAATATGAATTTCCCATAGGTTTTCACTAGGTGGTGCAGTAACTACGGGTGCACGTAATGTCTCTTACATGTTCCTGTAGTTACTTTGGATTGTAGGGTAAGGCAGGGAGTCCTTTGCATTTCTAATTGCTAATGGCCTCTCTACAACATTAAGAAAAACTGTTTTTAAACAATTATAAAGGTACGCCTTTTATTTTTAAAAATGTTTTTGTTTAACACAGTTTTGGTATCCGCAGGGAGTCCCAGAACCAAAACCACTGCATATATAGAGGCATGACATTATTCCATTGGGAACAATGGAAGAGCAGGAAATCTGGAAGTGGGTCATTAAATCAGTTTTTCCACTCTTTTTTATCCACTTATTTCTTTATGCATGGGAGGTTCCGGAATGGAATCCTAGTGGATAACCAGGGACACCTGTAATTGTTTGAGATCTGGACATACGAAATACTCTATCGCCATATGAATCTGTTTGGTCTGTGATATCAATAGAGATGGCCCATAAGCAGATGCTTCACATTTAGGTAATTGGTAGGCTGTTACCCCAGTCGGGTTTCTGTATTGGCATCCAGCCTATGAAAATTGGGGCGCAATCTAGAGTAACTATGGGGAATCCTTGCTCCAACATAAGAACAATTTACTCTGGATTGCAATATGAATTTCCCATAGGTTTTCACTAGGTGGTGCCGTAACTACGTCAACATAAATATCTTATGTGCTCCCATAGTTACTCTGGATTGTAGGGTTACTTTTAGATAAAATCAGGACTTGTTAGCTGTATTCCAGAGAGGAGTTTAAATTCGTTTTTTGCTTTGGTATTTGACTTTCTGCTTTGGCTCTAACATTTCGTTTTGGATTCTGTTCCGCTTATTTTACAGTTGTTTTGTTTATCAATTGTTTTTGGAATTGTTTTTTACATTTTGTGTACAGTTTTAAATGGTATTTAAGCTGCTTTGAGCTACCTGTTACTCTTGAAAAAGCTGATTAAAGAAACCTTTAAATAAATAATAATAAACTTCCAAATTTTATTAGCAATGAGGACACTGGGGGTGGTGGTGGATTGTTTGTACAAATACTTACAAAAGCAATGATTAAACTAGAACCTGAAGCTGGTTTGCAAAGCATTAAATTTAACCATTGCTGGCATTGGTTTTGGTGCAGATAATGGTACCTTGTGGTTAATACTGATAAGAATGAGGATGGAGAACTCAGACAGGAGAGAGGGGGAGGAACACAGCTGATACTGCACTCCCAAGCATTTAATCACAGTTTGAGATAGAGAATTGTAACAGCAGCATTCTGTCAGAGATACAGAAACCTCTGTCCCATACAAATGTTCTGGCTGATATATAAAATGCACATTTTTTTAACTTTTTCCTATGGTCAGGCAAGAATGCAACAAAATTTAGGTCAGGGAGAGTGAAAATTTCTGTGACAGGTAACTCAAAAACCTGACAAATACTCTCAGTGGGAGGTCTATTGCTGTTGAATGAGCGTAAATATTTGATTCAAAGCACAGGGTACACAGACATACCCTACAATCCAGAGTAACAACGGGAAGATGTGAGAGACACTTACTCTGGATTGCTTCATGCATTTCCCATAGGTTTCCCATAGGTGGCACTGGTGTAAAAGGTCCCGGAGTTTCTCTGGATTGTAGCCTAAAGCGGTTATTAGAGAAGCAACAGTTCTTTGTGACTCAGATGAGTCACTGCTAGAAATCCATTTCTCTGACATATGACTTATCAGGGTGCACTTTTTGTAGCAAAAGATGAATAAGGACAATACTTTCTTAGCTGGGAGTAAAGAACACTTGGCTTCCCAGAAAGATATCAGAACCTGTCTCATCAGTGACATTTCACTTTATTTGTTCTGTAACAAACCTATCAGACATGTTGCACATACAGTTAATTGATAAAAGTATGATATGTGCCTGGTTCTGGGGAAAAAATGTAACTGGCAGTAGTTTTCCCATTTCAAATAGTAGCCCACTGAAGGAATCGGGCACCCTCATCAATCTAAAGGTGTGCAATATTTCCTTCCTTTGGAAGAAGAATCCAAGATGTCTTTCCACAAAATCTGTGCAGTTCTAAGTAGAGCTGATTTTTTAATCTCATATGAAGTAAGTTTACATACTGAGGTATACAGGTATTTTCCAAGCTATTTGGTTTCAGTTTTTGACTCTTTTTTGCTAGCAGTTTCCAGCATTTTTGGGCTAAATATTGATAATAAGAAAAATATTTCCCCCCAAAATCACAAAGGCTGCAATCTTAACCACACTTTCCTGGGAGTAAGTACTATTGAACACGATGGGACTTACTTTTGAGAAGACATGCTTTGGATTGCATTGAAAGTTGTTTATAGGGAAAAAAATCCAATAACTAAATTCCCCATCTCAAAATTGCTCACAATTTAAAAAAAAATCCAAAATAAACCCCAGCAAACAGCCACTGGAAGAGATAGTGTGCTGAAGACTGATGATTATTTTCTCCCAGTTAAAACTAAGAGAGGCACTAATTGGATAAATGCCTCTTTTTCCAGTTAGTATGGAAGGCTATATTTGTTATAATAGCTATGTGTGGGAGGCCAGAGCTAATATAGGTAACTGCCCCATCTTCATGGCCAACAGTGAGAATGGTAGGGTGATTTATAGTAAATACTGCTGAAAGGTTCAACCCCATTACTGTTCTATAATCCCAATTCAAATCTTTCTCCCAATGAGAAATCTATTCCAGCGTTTTATCAGAATTTGTCCTTTGCTGTACCATGTCTCATGGTCCACTTATTTAAAATACCATTGGAAGTAACAGTTGATGACATTCTTACCAGTTTATATTGTGTTTGGAGACTTGGGGTGACATGGGCAAGGGCAGGGGGCTTTTTTGAGCACAGAAATACATGCTTTGGAGTAATGCTTACTGAGCCAAACCTCCTACCACCGCTTATTGTATCTTGTTCTTACTGCTTGATAGTGGGTGCCGAGGGTTCCTGGGAGTGCTACCAGGCATCACCTCAAATACCATTAGTGGTACCCATATAGGGTTGCCATAATTCTCTTCCACAAAATTGGGGCAGGACTGCCTGTCCCATTTGCCAGTATGTGAACACAATCCCCCCAAAATCAGGTTTGACCTGGTTTTTTGGGACATATGGCAACCCTATACCCATAGCAAAGGTTGAGAATTGCTTATCTAGTCATAGATACTCCGTATCATGTTTGGTTTGAGCCTTGATTTTCAATAATTATGGGAGATTCTTGATTTGAGGTAATCCAGTCATTATTCACATTATGAAGTGTGTCAGGCTGCTTCAAGAGACATTTTACAATGTGCTTTAGTTGATAAGTGTGCCTCGAGAACTGTCCACACTTAATAATGTGGTTACCAGCATGTTACCCATTACAGTTAATGTTGTTACCAGCATGTTCCCCATTAATAAGAACACAGGAACAAATACATAAACTGATATCTCAAATGAAATTTAGGGCACAATCCAGAGCAAGTTCAGCCTGCTCTGCCCTAACTGCTCTCTCCTAACTATTCTGTATCCAGAGCAGAAAGTTATGCTGTATCCAGAGAGCCAGGAAGCTTGGGCTGCCCTAATGGGCTCACTGATGCCTGGGGCCTGCCAAAGGACAGTCAAACTCCTCCGGCGCATCACCCCATACGGAGTGCATCACCCAATGCAGCTCACACCAGCCACACCAGTCTGGTGACGCCACTGGGTGCCTGCCTTATAAGGAGTCCCTGATGAGATGCCAGTACATTCTACAGTGAATAGAAGGGGCTTCTTGGAGTGGCCTGCTGTATCCTGAGGTTTGTGGGCAGCCGTAGTTTGTTCCATATCCTGAGATTGAGAGGCAGGGGTTGCAGCTAGGATGGACAAGAACTCAGATTTTTGGTCAGCACTGCCATTCTTACTCGGGCCTTATCATGGACCCCTATAGGTCTACTCATTACTATACCTGCTCCTGAGGTGGTATAACTCTGAGGGCTGGAAGAGGGCATTTCTGCCTTGGAAAAAGGCTCTGAATACAGAGTAACTGCTCTGCCCTAGGCAATGCTAAACATGCCCTCAACTTGCCTCTCCTGAGCTGCTTAGGGCAGAGCAGTTAGGGCAGAGCAGGTCCACCTCTCTTAGGGCACCCAGTGTTGCCTTGCTCTGCCCTAAGCCTCTTCCAGATTCACTGGGGTGGAGCATCTTGCAGTTGCTCCAACCTAGTGTTAGATAGGGCAACCCAAGGGCTCTTATGTGGACAGATTAGTTGCTCTGGATTGTGCTGTCAGTATGGATATTATTTTTCCAACCCATCAGCTTCAGAATGAAATGCTGTGGAGTCTGGAATTTATATTTAATGTTTTCTCTGAGGCACGGAGATTGTGGCAATATTCACAGCTTTTGAGAGTGAATACGTTCTTTCCTCTAAAGATAAAAGTGCATGTCTTTGTATATCTTCATTATTTATTCCCTTGACAAAAAAATAAATAAATCACAATATTTGTTGTGAACAGAACCTCTGGAATTTGGAATGCTCCTTTTTAGTCCCTGTGCACCCAAAAAATGTTAACATTTTTAACCCTCTTTTTTAATTACTAGTTTTTGCATCAGCTCTGGGTCATTACTGAGAAGGGCATTCTCATATTTTCCCTCCAATAAGAATGTATGGTATTAATACCTTGTTCTTTAAAATGTCTGAAATGTCTTTATGACATTGAAAGATCATTTTTAATCAGCTATAAATCCAGATAGTGATTGCCATGGAAACTGAGAAAAGTGGATGCCTTGGAGCATTGATGGAGGCAAACTCCTCCAGCCATCAAATCATGGAGTGGGGCTGGGGAGGGGCACCAAGGCAGGGCAGGGCAGCTCTGGGTCCCCCAATACTAGGGTTGTTACATCAACAACATAACCATTCTGTTCTTTGCTGAAGCCCACATTATGTAAGACCAACCTGGATTCTAGCATGCAGGTGTAGGATTCAATCATCTTGCTGACTGGTTGGAATCCATGGCCAAGGATGCCGCACATCTAAAAGCATGAATGGAACCATGGAAGCTGGATTTTTATGCTGTAGAAAATCCTTCCATGTGATATAAGCAATGACATATAAAGTGGTATCAAAAGGATATAAGACTGGAATGTGGATTTGGCTATATTCCTGAAATAATATTGTCACAGCATTTTTTGTTTCTGCGAACATCACTGAGGACAAATCCTAACCAGTTTAGACCAGCATAATACACCTGTCTTCCCATTCTCTTGGTGGTGTAGGGAGGCTGACATATTCAATGTCTGTGTGCCAGCCTAAGCCCTCCCCAGGAGTGGCACAGAAGTGCCTTATGACCCTTTTGTGACACTGCAGGCTAGCACGGGACTTGTGCCAGAACACATGCCAGCCTAACTAGGGGACAGATTTGTAATGAGTTTGTCACTGAAGCATGTGCTCAGACCCCAAGTGCAGTGGGTATTTGCTGAGAATAGAATTTCTGTTTCAATTTAATAAATTGTTTTCCGTCCTAAGAATGCCTTAGTTTACATTTTCTGCATTTGAATTAGCACGTGTAATATGATCACTCTGCTGGTTCCTGGGAATAAAGGCCAAATGAAAATAAAAGATCCACCAGAAAGGAAACTCTTCATCAGGACATCATTTGTATTCATTCTGTTAAGGTGACCTAATTGAAGTGCTGCCTCGTTTCAAACACAAGCACCCTCTTAATTACTGGTGTGTAGTGGCCAAGTGATGGTGAAACTCATTTCAAAGGTCCTCTGTACAAAGTCCCAAGAAGCACTCTGTGGTTTACAAAATCCATTTTAAAAAAATCTGAACTTTTTCAACTTGAATTAAGGGGAGCAAACTTTAAGAATGGAGATGAATGGGCTGTGCTTCATACTGTAGCAGTAGCAGAGAGATCCAGGAGCTTGGGAGAGGAAAGGGGAATTTTTTCCCCCGCTTACACAAGCCTCTAACTTGCTCCAGCTCTTTACTTGGTGTAAGTCCGAGGAGAGAAAAGGGCATGTTGGAATATCGCCTTTTATGGTGGTTGGAAAGCACGTTCTCTAACACTGGAATGCTAGCAGCAGAGCCCACCAACTACAAGTCTACAAGTCTTAAAAAAACTTTGAAAGGCATAAAAAGTGCTCTTAAAACTTTGTGAAGTGAGCAAATCCTCCCTGCACCAGCAAACTTATAAAGGAATTGCACAGAGTGTCTCTAACAAAGCCATTGCCCTAGGCCAACAATCTTGTGTGTTTTTTATGCAGGGCTGCAAAGTTTAGGAACCACTATGACAGTGATTTTGCTATCAGATAAGGAAATATCAGATATTTACATGAAAATAGAGGGAGGGAAAAAACTTTGAATAAAGAGCACCTTAAGTTTATTGTCTTTCTAATTATATTTTTAAATGAGGAGAACCTTACACCAGTATATTCTAGTTCAGTGTATGTCCTCTGCCATACTGCTTTACATGGTCTACCTGTTTGAAATACTGTACAACTGGAAGTTAGTGTGAATGACTTCTGGGTTGGGAGGCCAGATACAAACACTGCTAAAATAGGGTCACTAAATGAAATAATTGCAAAAAAAAGACAAGCTAAATTGTAGGACACACAAAATACGTAGGCATGACAAAATAAAAGTTAAATATACTCATATCTATTGCTTTCATGATTTAAACACAATTCTAACCAATTTAATTTAAACGCAATCTGAACCAATTTAGGCTTATCTAAATCACCAGGCATATTATCTTCCCCTCATGGTGTGGGGATGTTGGCGTATGCCTGGGAACTGGCCTAACCTTCCCACCCTCCCACCCCACCAAGGGGGCAGAAGTGCCTTAAGGCACTTTTGTGACACCCCTGTGTCACCACAGGACCTATGCCGAGGCTTATGCCAGCCTAAATGGAGGTTAGGCTTATGCCTGTCTACTCAGGACTTATGCCTGTCTACTCAGAAGTAAGTCCCATCATATTCAATGCCTTAGGTCTGCAATCCTAAGCACAATTTCCTGGGAGTTAAACAATTTCCTGGGTGTTAGACCAATTGAACGCAATGGAGCTTACTTTTGAGTAGACATGGTTAGGATGGTGTTCTTAGTTACTTTTTATTAAATGCAAAACTAGTATATATAATTTATTAAATCACATTTTTTAATTTCAAGAAGGCTATATGCTTGCTACGTGCTCACAAAGGGCAGGAGGATGTTGAAGGTTTTTTTTCCCAGAACACAAGGCTAAAAAGAGGACCTGTCTTGGAAAATGAGGACATATGGTCACCATATGGTCAGGAGGATTTTTGAGCACAGAAAAAAACTGCATGCTTTGGAGCTCTGCCTGGCAAGTCAAGCCTCCTAACACTGTTGTATCACCTTCCTACTTTCATTGCCAAGTGGTAGGGGTTCTTTGAATACAACCCCTTGTGGTACACGTACCACTGGTTGAGAAATATTGTTCTAGTTAAAAGACAGGTAAGATAGCAGTGCCTGAATTCCAAACATATTTACCTCATTTCTATAAGTGTTGCCTTTGTTTCTTCATTACTCATCAATAGCACCCAATGCTTCAGACAGGGTTCTTTTAATCCTGTCTACTTAGAAAGATACTACTTAGAAAGTAAACATAGTTATATTCTGAATTTTGGCCAGGAAGGGAGGCAGGTTCAGCAACAGTACTGTATACAAATCATAATGCCTTTCCTAGGCCCATTCCATCTTTATGGATCTATGTGAACTTGCACCAGTAATATTGCTGGGCAAATGTTCCTTTACTCGAAGGGGGCCTCTGGAGACTGAAGCTCCCCCACAGGATACAGCATTAGCCACATTTGTGCAGTAGACTCCATGGTTGCACAAGGAGTTAGCTAGTATCAGGATTCCTAGACTAATGTGTCAAACAAAATTACATAATTTCCTAGAAAGATTTATATTTCAGTCACAGGAAAATATACAGCTTTTTATCTTAAATATTCAGATAGAGAGAAGCTGGTAAGTAAAGATCAAGCTTTTTGATTTATGCCTTCTTTTCTGGTTATTTGAAAATCCATTTTTTAAAATGACCTCAGAGTTGATATGTGGATGTTTCTGACTGTTATTATTATTTATGGTTTTTTACCCTGCATTTGAAGCTTGTTGGCTATGATAAGAGGAATTTTCTGTAACATGAACATCAAGGTGCATTAATCTAATCTTCAAGGTCAACCACAGTTCTTTAAAAAAATGGCAGGTTGATTCAAAAGATCCATAATACTCTGAGCACAAGAACATAATGCTTTTTCCCCTTTAAAAATCAATTGGGAGTTTGCTACTACAGGGAAACCTGCAATGTACTGGTTGAATTCATTTGGTTGAAGTATATTTCCAGTAAACCTTTTCATACATAGGACTGTAGTGTTGAATTTTGAGCATCTACAGATTTTTTATTTTTGAGCATCATTCTAATAGTTAAGGGCGCAGTAGTAACTTGCGCTGGAACAGGCAGGCCGACATGCCTGTGCTGTAATCAGCACAAGTTTCAGGAAGCCAGTGACTTGTCCTGAGGAATGGGGAAACGTTCTCCCTTCTTGGGGAGAACCACCACAATCCCAATGGGAATACTCAGGTACACACCACCTCAATCAACAGTGTAAAGCTCGGGACTGCTGGACTGGCCCCAGGTTGCCCAGGAATGTGGTCAGGATCTGGCACAAATGCCAGATCCTGGCCCAGCACCCACCCACCTACAGTCCTGCCTGCTGCTCTTGTTTCCCCACCCAAAACACCTCCATCCAAACTTCACAAAGCACCTGACCAAACTTTCCAGGCCCATGTTGATGTTGGTGCAAAATTATTTTACAGCACTTTAATGATGACAATGAGCTGGAGCAAGAAACTGGAGTTCGGCGTTGTGCTAATTAGTGTCTCATACTAATACAAATGGACAAGTCCTCAATGTATGTTGAAATAAATTAAATGTGCATATGGAACACTTTTGAGATTGGTACCAAAGGGTATGTCTAAGGAGTGAAGTTTGAATAATGTTTTCTGAGACTATGGGCAAAATCCAGAGTAAGGATGGGGAGTCCTTGCTCCGGTTTAAGAACAACTTACTCTGGATTCCAATATGAATTTCCCATAGGTTTTCACTAGGTGGTGCAGTAACTATGGGTGCACGTAAAGTCTCTTACGTACTCCCGTAGTTACTTTGGATTTGGGGAAATATCTTCTAGATTTCCAACCTTTTTCATCTCACAGCCTTCTGAAAAGGTACTAAAATTGTTACGGCACATTATCAGTTTTTGTGTTTTTTGATTTTTTCAATTGACAAGGAGGACCATTCTGTTGGTGGGAGTCTCAAGGAGGCTGGGAGCACCTGAAATTCCCAAAAACTACCCTGAAGTCTTCCAAGCTGGGAGCAAACCAATGAGGCGATAACACCTTATTTCATTTCCCTTTGGATCTTTAAATTGTGGCAGCAAACAGAGAGGGGTTGCACCAATCAAGGTCATCAGTGTTTATTTGTAAATTTATTTTTGCATTGCACCAATAAAGGTCATCATTTGTTTATTTGTAAATTTATTTGGGGGGGGGGTTACAGCAAAAACAGATGGAAGAACATTATTCTAGAAGGGCCAGGAGTGTGTAAGAACTGGGAGGAAAGAAAACCTGTAATCAAGGAGGAGGAAAGGAGCTCAGGCACTCTTTCCTCCCAGCCCCTGTACATTCCTTGTCACTCTAGAACAATGTTCTTCAATCTTTTTTGTGTTGTAACCCCCCAAAATAAATTTACAAATAAACAAATACATAAAGTATGAGTTTGGGGATCCAGTACAGAGCCCACTCACCAAATCCCATCTTCCACCCCTTGTCCATATCACTTCATCCCTACTTGTTTGCCCCTTTGTCTTGACACTAAATCTATGAGGTAGAAGCGCCAAAAGAGCTGGCCTTAGGAAGAAAGGGGGAAAGATGAGTAGATGTTATGCAAGGTTGTATATATGGGTTCATGATCCACAAGTCTCATTCTTTTTATTTTGGAATTGTGGCATTAAAAACATAGAAGACCACTGATCTAGGATAACTGGGATTCCAGGTGAAGAGATGTAGCTTTGAGCATGACCACCAGTATTTGCAAACCTAATCAAGTTTAGGCTGGCCTAACTCACCTGGCATATCTTTCTGTTTAGGTGTGGAAAGGTCAGTGCATGTCTGTGCCCTGGGCTAACCTTCACAGAAGTGGGGTGGAAGTGCCTTATTTCATCCATGTGACATCCCTAGGTCCGTGCAGAATGTATGCTGGGGCTTAAGCTGGCCTTAAGCTGACTGCAGCCTCAGTCAGTCAGCAATGTTTGGGCTAGATCAGGGGTCTCCAAACCCCTCAATGTAGCCCCCAGCAAGACCCCTCTATTTGGCAAGCCTTCTAATCCTAGCCAATACATGCTTATATGTGAACTTATTCAAATTTAAAATGTAAATTAGTTTTCTGGCCCCCAACACAGTTTCAGAGAGATGATGTGGCCCTCCTGCCAAAATGTTTGGAGACTCTTCTGTTATATGAAACAACTGATCCAATTTTATATGAGGCAGCCTCTTCTTTTCATATGATCAAATATCAGTTTACTTACAGGGTTATGATGACTAAAGAGACCTTTCAACCTCAGTATACATTATGTGGCTGAAGCCGAAGGGCATCAGATGTCATCACCATCTGCTGGCTGCTTGCTGCTCTGCCCAAGAGGCTTTAGCCTTAATGTGTCATCAAGAGAGACAAATGTACAAGTCACTAATGCCTCCAGCTGTGACACCAGTTGGCAGGATTGTTGACAGTATCATCAGCGACCTGGTGGCCTTAAGGGGAACATTAACTAGTCTGCAGTCTGTTTTAACGAGAGGCACATTTGGTTAACAAGATACAGTGGTGAACAGGAAACAATACAGTTTAAGCTGTTTGGAGTATGTTCCCACAGAGTTGACTCACCAATAACTCAATCCTAACCAGTTGTCCTAACCTAACTCAGCAGTAGTACAGCCTCAGGGCATGGGAATAAGTGTTCTCTTTCCTTGAGAAAGCTACTTAACTGTTTCCCACTCTGGGAGATACAGTGCATACCCTCTTGGAACAGCTGCATCCACATTGAAAAACTGGATAGAATTGGCCCCCTAAGGGTTAATTGCAATATGTGCCAGCCTAATATTTTAAAGAACTGTTTTAAATCATTCATTTTCCATTTGATTTCAGAGGAACTAAAAGGATACGGACCAATTTTTGAAGAACAGCCCATTGATACAGTTTACCCAGAAGAATCTCCAGATGGAAGAGTTTCAATGAACTGCAGAGCTAGAGGAATCCCAACTCCTACTTACAAGTAACATATTTTGAACTGGTTAATTTATTTCCATTTGTGGGTGTTGCTGTTCATTTGAACAGGGCAAGTGTTCAATGGGCCAATGATGGAGGCCGGGTTAGTATAGATTAGGCCCAAAGGGGCAGAGGTGGCAGCATACATCAAATTCTGATCCCCTTCCCAGGCCTCATCAACTTCCCAGGTCAATGTGGATTTGCTCCAGCAATATCACACCTGGGATGATATGTATCCAGAGACTTCTGCCTCATGGAGCCAGCTGATTGTGGTGGGATTGGCTAGTCTGTGTGTCCCAGAATGGTGCCTTTTTTGATTGCCAGGGAAGCACGTAGCATCACTAGAATATTTGTCCTGGCTGCATTAGTCACTGTTAGGATTGGGACCTTTCTTTTATTACAAGTAATGAAAGTATCTACCACTACTATTGAAACAGCATGGTCAGCTAACAACTTAAGGCACAATCTTAAACAATTTTCCAGTTCTGGAATAAGGACTATATAACTCCAAGTAAGAGAACAAACATTGACTTACCTTATGGAAGCCTCCCTAACTGCCCCCTCCCTAACATGCTCCACTGGCACAGGTATGCCAGTGCTGGATACTGGAAAGTGGGTTAAGATTTTGCCCTTATTCATATATGAACATATCTTCATGTCCAGAAAGCATTAGAAAAACAAATTGTGTTGCTATTCTCAAGAGAGTATTTTGGGTCCTAATTTCCTGAATTAATCAATTCATACAGTTTAATTTTTCAGAAATATACATACATATATGTGTAAAACCTAGACTGCGATCCTAAAGACACTTTCCTGGGAGTAACACAATGGGGCTTTCTTTTGAGTAGACATGATTAGGATTGTGCTCTTATTCTCATTCCAGTTTTGAAGCCTGATTTTTCTCAGAGAGTGGCTATCAAAATGTACCGGTACTTCATGTTTTCATATATTTGCATACCTGTAGGTTTCCATCAGATGTAATGAAGATTATGTACTCCCCCTGGTGGCTGTAATATTGTTAAAAAAAATTTATAGGATAGCCATTGTATTGCCCATAACCAATTCAAAACTCTAGGTTATGACTCCAACATGACTCTCGGAGTCTCTAACTGCTATAATTTTAATTTACTCGATGCCAACTTCAACCCACAGGATAAACTTCACCAGTGCTAGATTGTATATCTAGTAATTTATATCTAGTATATCTAATACATCTAGTAATTTAACCTAACTGTGTTTTGCACACTGTGTTTTGCACCTGCTACTATGTAGGGATTGAAGATTAGGCTTTGGTGCAGGCTTCACTTGCTCAGATATAGTACTAACAGAGAAGTGCTGGTTCTTTGATTGTCTGACAACTTACTTAAAGTTTTACATTTAAATAAGAATTAAATCTTTTTTTTCACCCTTAACAGATGGATACGGAATGACTGGGAGATTGATATTACAGTAACCAAGGGACACTATAGTATGGTAGGAGGCAACCTTGAAATCAGTAGCCCTGAAAAATCAATTGATGCAGGAACGTATGTCTGCATAGCAACCAATACTCATGGAGCTGTCAGAAGCAGAGAAGCAACTTTAAATTTTGGATGTAAGCAGCATTTACCTTGTTGAATAGAGAAAAATGTGCCCATTAATTTCTATTGCTCCCTCAACACTGTGCTTTTATAGGGTTTTGTTGACTCCAGAGAATGTTGTAAATGTCAGTGAAAATCATGCTTTTGTGGACTGGGAAAAAAGGAAAGCCCATCTATAATTATCCTAATATTGCTCCTCAGCTTTTTATTAGCCTGATTAACCCAAGTGGCCCCCTTTTGAGTTACAGAAAAATAAAAGTATGTTCCTTTGTATGTTGCTGTACCCTCCATATGTTCCCAAGAGATGAAAGACTCAAGGGCAGCACTTAGCTTTCAGGGGTTTAGAATGAAACCCTATGCACACTATGACACTCCTGATAACTGCACTACAATCCTACACTCACACTTAGGGTGCATTCCTAACCTAGGCTGGCACAACTCATCAGTCTTCCCATTGCTGTGGTGATGCAGGGAGGCAAGTGCATGTCGGTGCACTGGCTTAATACTCTCGCAGGAGTGGCTCACAAGTATCTTACAACACCTTAGTGATGCTCCCAGGTCAGCAGAGGACCCATGCCAAGGGTTTTGACCAGCCTAACTTGAGCTTAGAATTGCAGCCTAAGCAGGGAGTGAGCCATATCAATGACATGAGGCTTTGTATACCTCTGGGTAGACATACCTAGAATTGTGCTTTAAGTTTCCAGTTGGATATTTTTGTATTTCTGCTGATAATACTCTTTGTAAAGCTTTCTCTGTAAACATGCAAGTTGAGCACAAATTAGCACCACCTAATCATACATGTACACCTAATCATGTAGTTTATAAATCTACAAAAAAGCAATGGTTGTCATCTACCCCCGTCCCCAAGCACATAGCTTACCTTTGGAGTTTCCTGGCTTCTGTGGCTTCTTCTCATAACTCAGGTGTCACAATCTGGCTTCTATGGCTTCTTCTCATAACTCAGGTGTCACAATCTTTCTCCTTCCAGCACTATTCTAACTCTAAACTGCTTTCCATTTTGGCTGCACTCATATGTGCCCACTGACAAAATTCCCACATCAACTTCTGTTCTTCTGCTAGTCAGACTTGATCCTTCAGTGTCTGGGGCAGCATGGCATCACAGCGTCTCTATGGTTTGTAGCTCCTACACAGCTACCACTGGCCTTCTCTCAGACGTGCCAGTTTCATAAATGGAGGCTTCCTCCACAGTCATCTATTTCTTCCTTTACATTAACATAGGGTGATTCCTAACCAATTTGTGCCAGCGCATTTTCCAGAGCATTTTAACTGGGCTCAGCATGCTCCTGGCCCAGTGTGCATGCCCCATGCTCTGGCCATGCATGCTGGGCTTAGAGTGCTTGCCTGGGGGTGCTATGGCCGCATGCCAGCAGAGAGGGCTCTGAGTGCCTGCTGTTACCAGGCACGCGTGGTATAGTTTTGCTCTGCTCTGGCATGCTTGCCGTAGGTTTTCAACCACTGGTCTAGAGAAACTCAACAACATGTCAGATGCAACTTTTATTAGCTTACTCAAAGATATTGTTGGGCAACAGGGTAGATCGTACACAAACAAAATCCTGACAACTGCTGAACAATATCTATAAATAAGATGTATTGTTTTATGTAATGCCAATAAAGATTTCTGAATATGAATCTACCATTCACAGAGAGTATAGGTAGTATTATGTGCAGATTTCTTTCCTTTAATACAATCCTTTCTAAACCACAGGTCCACTGTGTACTGAAAAAGCCCTTCCCCATTCCATATGGTACTTACTGTTCCACATAGCATCTGCACATTTTTTCCTCTACTCTATCCAGAAGCTTGTGCTATCAGCTGTGTCTGCCTGGAAATTCAGGTGCAGAGCCCACTGGGGTGATAGGCAGTGGAAGTAGCTGTCCAGAGCAAGAATCAGTAGCTGCCCAGAGATCAGGTGCAAAGATTTGAGGCTGCTGCATGGGTTTTTGGTGCATTGGATCCATCCCATGGGCTGTTGCTTGGGATATGCTTCTACAGAGGGCAAATCCTTTTGAGGCTGCAATCCTAACCTGAGCTTAGACAAGCCTATGTCCTGGCACAAGTCCTGTACAGGCCTGGCAGTGTCACCAATGTGCAATAAGGGACTAACTACTTCACCATTCCTGGGGGAAAAGTTAGGACAGTGCACAGACATGCACTTGGGAAGACCAATGAGTTGTGCTAGCCTAGGTTTGGATTATGCCCTTAGACATACAAAATCCTAACAGTTACTGGACAAAGATGCTAAAGGTTTAAATTATGGAAAAACAATGGAAAAAAACAAGCATGAGTCATTTGGTGCTAAACATAGCTTTCTAATCCTAATGCTCCCTTCACAAGAAATCCTGCTGAGGGCACTTCTGGCAGCATAAGGGAACCTTATGCAAATGCTTTCTGCACATGCAGTGTCATTCAGCTTGGGAGTAGATAAGTGTACAAATCATTAAACCTTAATTACTGGGCAGAAAGAATTCCCTTTGTTCTATTAGCATCATCTTACGTGGAGGCTGGCAGTTAAAAATAAAAGTTGATGCTGTAACAAGATGTTCTATGCTTTTCCTCTTGATAAATCAGATATTTGGTTCTATATACTAATTTGAAAAACAGTGTCATCTAAACCTCTTCCTCCCATGGCTGAGCCCAAGCATCAGGGCATTCAGGTGACATACTCAGGACCTACCAGACATGCTAACAAACATGTCCCTTTTAGGCCCATATCCTGAAGCCAAATTAAGCCCTTTGTCCCAGAGCAGTTAAACTTTCCATAAGATAACACTAGAAGGTGACATAACTGTGTGGACCTGTAACTGCTCTGGATTTTGCCCTTAGTTAGTCTTGGGAGCCTTAACAAATGAAAAGCAGAAATTGTTCCTTCTCTATTAGAGGAAGGGAAATTCTCAACTCTCTGGAAATGTCCCTTCCAATACTAGAAGATGGAGTCTGCAAAACCCACTTGATGTGGTGAGTATTCTAACCAGCCTTGCCTCTATCAGGAGAATGTCCTTAGAAAGCCAAACTCTTGATAATCAGCTTTGGTCTGACTATTGGTTTTTTCTTTTTTTCATCTCCTTCATCCTTGCTGATAATTGTGGTGAGGACCATTTCAAGGAGCAGGAGGAGATAGTTGGCAGGGCTCCCTGGCCCAACCAAATTGGTGTCTTTAGAGGTTCTATTCTCCGCACCAGCTGCCTACTGCAGCATTAGTTGTTGTTGTTTCCAGAAATAAGGGTCCATGCTCTGATACCCATCCTTCTGACACTCCTTTGGGGTTATGGGATTTGGGTAAGGTCTTACCAACTTGACTTAGGTATACTTTGGCTGCAATCCTAATCCCAGTTAGGCCAGCATAAGTCCCAGCACAAGTCCTATGCTGGCCTAGGAGTGTTGCAAAACTGCCGTAAGATACTTCTTTGCCACTCCTATGGGGGTTAGGCCAGTGCACATACATGTGCCGGCCTCCCCTCACTAGCAAGGGAACAAGGAGCAGATGGGTTATGCTGGCCTAACTCGGGGTTAGGATTGCCCTTTTTCTCCTTGTTCATGCTGTCCACCCAGGAGCAGACTGGCCAGAGCCCTGCCCACTTCTTTTGATGGGGCCAGCTAACTACTGGTGAACTGCCTTCCTCCTTTCAAAATCTTAAGTTTTAGGCATATTGGGCCACAGACAATAAACAGTAAATACTTTTCCTCGAATAAGACTGCTTCAGTGCCTCCTCATCACCCCACTTGCTTATGAAAAGAAAGAGATTGAAAAGTACCAGTAATCCTTTTCAAATTGATCCTTTTAAAGATATTGATAAGAGTGAAATTGAGGAAAGGCTATTATGGAGGACAGTTCTACGTTTATCATGCTATTGGTTTTGAGGAAAGAATGTTTCAAGACAAAACTCATTGTGTTTCAGTGAAAACAGCAATAACTGTATCCGTATCTGTCTGTCTGTCTGTCGTTTTCTTCAACCTATCAGTTGTGATGGGCATTTTTAATATTTATAACAACATATTGTAGCATTATATAATGTGCACATATTTTTTTCTTGAATAGATTTATATCCATTTACACATGAAAAAATTTATGAAGTAAAAGTACCCGAAGGCGTTGGAGCCATGATCCTCTGTGACGCTCCATCTCATTATCCAGGTAATTTCATACGTTTTTAAAAGTTTTTCTTAGAAGGAGAGAAACTAATATGATTACAAAATTTAAAGTACTTTGAATATTGCTATATAATCTTCATAAGCTGCTTAAACCCTGTAATAACTGTAGTGCAGATTGACCTCTTTGCTTGACATTTCTTTCGCTCCTTGGGGAATGGCGGATTCCCTTCAGACTTGAAGAGCGACTGTGTCTGCTGCTGTTAAAAACTTTCCCTGGTACTGTTGAGAGAACTTTTATAATTTGATTCCAACAAATGTCAAGGACATTTTTTTTCTTCACGCAGAGATGTTGTTTAAAGGCAACATTGTTTTCGGGCACAAAACCCAGCACAAGGGCTTCCATTTCATATAGTGGGTAAAATAGCATACATGGTGCCTGTTGAAACCCAGAAGTGACATAATTAAGCAGATGTTGGTCAGAAATAAGCACTTTGTTCTCAGTTACAAACTGATTAGCTGAAAATGACTGAACAGAAAACCTTCAAGATATTGCTCATAATTTCAAGATATGAGAAAGCCCAATTATCATGCTAGGAGAACCCAATCATAAGAAGCTGGAGAAATTGCTTTGGGAGGGAGGGAGCTAGCCTGATAGAGCTAATGTGTGAATCCTTTTATTTCTTTATTCATATTTGATACATATTCTCATAGGTCACGCGGCAACTGACAGGGCCATGACAGCTGTCAGTATGAAATATGAAAGTGGTGGTGTTTGCTTGTTAACCAGCAAGCCAGGGTTTGAGACCCGGGTCGGCCCCACAAGACAGGGTGAGCTCCTGTCCTTAGCCCAGCTCTGCAACGCAGCTGGATCCAATCGTATTGGCTCTGCCTTTCCATTGGACTCATTCAGTGGCATGGAGAGGGGGGATTTGCTGCTTGGGTAACAGCCTATCCTCCATAACAATCCAACCCAGGTTTTCGTGCTTCGCATGCAGGTTATGCAGCGCCGAGCACGATACCATAGTCTTCCAAGACTGACGGAGGCCTGGTGTTTCCTTGGGGGGACCACAATGACTTTCTGAAAATAGCAGAACAGGAAAAAAGTTGAGACAGCCTCCTTAGCTCCATTTTCTTTTTGTCAGTGATCTAATCCAGCATCTTGTTATCTATATATCTACAATATTTATATACCACTTTTCAACTGAAAAGTTCACAAAGCCGTTTAACAAGAAAATAAAAATTAATGGCTAATGGGTATTGTTTGGCATGGGGAAGGGTATGTGAGGTAATCCACCGTTATATTTCCTAATACTATATTTACTCAAATCTAATGCTCACCTTTTCCAGCCGAATTCAGTTTTCAAAATTCAGGTGCGCATTATATTCGATGGTTAATTAGAGGGCACAATCCAAAGTAACTATGGGGAGTCCTTGCTCCGGTGTAAGAACAGTTTGCTCTGGATTGCAATATGAATTTCCCATAGGTTTTCACTTCATGGCGCAGTAACTATGGGTGCACGTAATGTCTCTTACGTACTCCCATAGTTACTCTGGATTGTAGGGTTAGGCAAATGTGGTATTTTTATTACCCTTCAAGAGACCACCAGCAACCAAAACTCCCAATTGGAATGCTACTTCACTGTCACACTTGGGTTTCAATAAGATTGGGCTGGCATGGTCTTATGTGCTTTCATGGTCTTTATGTGTCATGGTCTTATGTGCTTATGTGCTCGTGGGCTGTTATGAGAACCTGGACCATGTGTGTCTTTGGCGTGATCTAGAAGGCTCTTGTTATGTTCTTATGAACAGATAGGAATATAAATTACACATCAGTCTAAAGATCTGCCTTTAAAAATGTTTCATTCTGCCAACTGTTTTTCTCTTGCTTACTTTTGATGGAAGACCATTCAATTTTTTTTGACATGCACCGTGAATCTCTTACATCTCAAAAATAATTACTATGTGCTAAAGCAGAAGAAAATACAAATGTTCAATCCTGAAGGCTTTTCTGTGTCTACCAGTTAGTAGTTAATTGAAGTTAGACTATCGTTCCCTAAATTTGGTTTAGCTAATTGCTAATTCTGTGCTTGTCTGAAGGGTCTGAAAGCAAGAAGGAAATTAATTCAGAAGCCAAATCCTCTCTACTAGAGCAGTCAAGCAGAGATGTGTAAAATTGTGGTTCTCTGTAGGAAATATGTTATTACTAAGTCACTTTTTAAGCTGTTTTAGCAGCTGACAGAAGATTTGTCCCTGGAAACAAAGCAATGATTGCCTGAATGTCTCCTTTCTTATTTATTTGGCTCAGATGAACACCTACAGAACATATATTTGTCATGAAATCTTCCAAACGTTTCCTAAAAGTCAGAGGTGTACCTAGGCAAAATTTTGCCCGTGGCAAGGATTGAAATTTCGCCCCTACCAAAACAGTTAGAAGGGATCCCACAAGGTCATCTAGTCCAACCTCCTGCATGTATTAGGAGAGATTTCTGCAAAGGACTAGACTTTTGCACTAACATATTTATATATATTATATATATACACACACAAACACATATGTGTATGTGTGGGGGGTGCATATGTGCGTGCATGTATGTGTGTGTGTGTGTGTGTGTGTGTGTATAAAATCATAATGCCAGTGAAAGGGCTGTGGGTGGCGCAAGTGGCTAAGACACTGTGCCTGTTAACCAGCAGGCCAGGGTTCGAGACCTGGGTCGGCCCCACAAGACAGGGTGAGCTCCTGTCCTTAGCCCAGCTCTGTGACGCCAGCTGGATCCAATCAAATTGGCTCTTCCTTTCCATTGGACTAATTCAGTGGCATGGAGAGGGAGGATTTGCTGCTTGGGTAACAGCCAATCCTCCATAACAATCCAACCCAGGCTTTGGTGCTTCGCATGCAGCGTATGCAGCGCCGAGCACGATACCATAATCTTCCAAGACTGAATGCCACTGAGTTCTACACACATGATTCCACCAGAGGAGTGTAAGTGGAGTCCCCTGGCACATCTGGTGCCCTGTCACCTGTGGCAGATCGCATCCCGCGCTATACTCTTGTTACACCTCTGCTAAAAGTTTATTGTATTCTCTTTTAGCTCCAGGTTTCTACTCTCTTCCTAAATGAGGAAAAAGTGCTTATTTCTGGTCATCACCTTTGAGCTTTTGAAGTCCCACTTCAAAACCAAATCATAATCACTCCAGATATTATGGACAAAGAAACCAGACCTCATGACCCTGCTGGTTCATGCTATATGAAATCACTCTCTTGTTTGCACTGGGTCCTACACTAACGTTTCTATTTAACTAGCCTGTCATTTTAGGCAAAATGAGCTACCCCAATACCCTTTGGGACCTCATGATATTAATGTATTAAATAAAATGTGGCTAAAATTAGTTATGAACTAAGGAGTTTGGTTGTTACCATAGAAGCTAGTCAGCCGGTGATGATTCCTTTAGAAACCTCAGCTATCAATTTTAACAGGAAGATGATTCTAGTACAAAATATTGTGGCACAGAAAAATGAAAAATATGGGTTTAAAAAGGTATCTCTGAAGGGTCGTGTTCTTCACATCCAGTCCATTTGCTTTCCCCCATAACAATATCCTTTTATTCCTTTTTACTAAATCATGTTTTTTTAATATTTAGATGATCTGAGTTACCGCTGGGTTTTGAATGATTTCCCAGAATTCATCACTTTGGATAAACGACGATTTGTATCACAAGCAAATGGCAATCTCTACATTGCAAAAGTAGAAGCATCTGATAAAGGCAACTACTCTTGCTTTGTGACCAGCAATTCAATCACTAAGAGTGTATTCAGCAGTTTCATTCCACTTATTCCTCAACCAGACCGTAAGTATATCTGTAGAGTATTCTATACATAATTATCCTCTTTGGCTGGTTTTTACTACTTTCTTATTTTGAGTAACATTTTAAACATCAAAAAATGGAAATTAATTCTTCAGTAGGCATGTTTGGTATAGCTTTTTTTCAAAGGCTTTGCCTCTTGTGATAGTTTCAACAGCAATTTCCTGTTCTTGAGCCTCAAGACCTTTTCGTATAAGAGGGACTTCCATCTGTAATAGCTGGAGATGGCATCATATAGACTGTAGAACTGTGAAAGTTTTGTTTTTTGTTTTTCTCTTTAACCTTGGAATTGCTTAAACCAATGGTTCTCATACTTTTAGAACCATGACCCACTTTTTGGAATGAGAATCTTTCAAGACCCTCTAGAAGTGATGCTGTGACTATAAGTTACATAATCAAGCAGGAAAATCTTTAACAGTCCTAGCCTACAGTATTATCCAACTTAAAAGTGTCCCCCCACAGGTTATACTGCATTGCGACTAACTGTAGGGTGTGGTGCTCATCCCTGTTTCTAAGTCTTTAGAGCCAGCATTGTCCACTTCCATGGCTATGGAGACGGCATGACTGCCAAAGGCCCATGAAATGCTGTTTTTACCTTCCCACCGAAGTAGTACTTATTTATCTACTTGCATTTACATGCTTGCGAATAGCTAGGTTAGTAGGGGGTTCACCCCATCTATAGGACCCGCATCTTGAACTCCGGTCAGGCACAGCATCTTTAACCACTTGCACCACCCTATAATTATCCAGCTTACCTGGGAGTAAATCCCTTTGAGTATATCATTAAAAGCATATACATTGTAGCCTATTAAAACATACAGATCTGTAACATTTCCCCAAATGCAGTCACATGCCATGGTAACATGAAGTCTAATTAATATATGAAAAATAAAATATTGTAAAATAAAATATTGGGACCCATCTGAAATTGGTTCGCAACCTACCTAACGGGTTCCGACCTACAATTTGAGAAACACTGGTATAAACTTTCAAATAACTTTTCTATAAATGGTCAGACCACTGCAGTCTGAAGTGAGCTACTTTAATCCTGTAAGGGATCAAGAGGATCTAACCATAGATCAGATGTAGAATGTGTGATAAAATGATTCTTTCTATGACCTCCATGTAATTTTTTTTAAATTAGGCTAATCTTTTATTTACTTCTCTCCTTACTTTAGGTGCAAAGACTTATCTTCCAGATCTCAAAGTGAAGTTCCCAGCTACCTATGCACTTCTAGGGCAAAATGTAACACTGGAATGCTTTGCGCTTGGAAAGTAAGTGTGGTTTAAAGTAGTTACACACTGTCCGGGAAGCACACAGAACCACCAAGTGATCTCAAACTGTTACTGACTATTTTTTTTAATTTTTGTTCTCAAGTCCTGTTCCAGAAATCAGATGGAGTAAGCATCTTGAACCCATGCCAGTGACTGCAGATATAAGCATGTCTGGTGCAGTCCTCAGGATTTTCAATATTCAGTTTGAAGATGAAGGAACATATGAATGTGAAGCTGAAAATCATAGAGGAAAAGACAAACATTCGGCAAAGGTTTATGTTGAAGGTTGGTAGACCTTTTTGCACATACAGAACTGTTATTACTTTGCCCGGGGTTATATCCTAAGTCCTTTCTGATTCACCGTTTTAGTATCATTTAAAAAACCTGCATTCCCATTTCAGAATTTATAAAGTTAAGTGCAGAGTGTATGACTTAATGCTGCAGATGCTCAAATCTTTTGTGTGATGCTCTCTGTATTTAAATGTATGACCATTGACAGTCACACAAATAAATAATGAATAGAAGCTAAAATTCCTTTGTTTTATAATACTGTGCATCACCTAGTTCTTGGTGAGCCAAGTTAAGCAGTCATGAAGGACCAGAATTAAGCAATCATGGAGAATTGAAAATATGGGCATAATCCAGAGTGAGGACAATGAGGAGTGCCCTAGCTGGGATGCCCCAACTACTCTGAATCCAGAGCAGAAAGTTATGCTGCATTCAGAGAGTCAGGAAGCCTGGGCTGCCCTTCCTGCTCCAGAGCATGCTCAGTAGGCACCAAGTCAGTGACACATGGGGAGGGCTTGCTCCCGTGGAGAGCACCTCAGATCACACTGAACAAGGAACTGCTGTGGTGCCTGCCTTCTAAGGAGTCCCTGATACCAGTACAATCTACAGTGAATACAAGAGGCTTCTTGGAGTGGCCTGCTGTAACCCCAGGTTAGTGGGCTGCCGTAGTTGTGCCATATCCTGAAGTTGAGGGCAGGGGTTGCAGATAGGCTTGCCAAGAACTCAGATTTTTGGTCAACACTGCCATTCTTACTCTGCCTTATCATGGACTCCTATGGGTCTACTCATTACTATACCTGCTCCTGAGGTGGTATAACTCTGAGGGCATTTATGCCCAGGAAACAGGCTCTGAATACGGAGTAACTAGAATAACTAGTGTGGAGCATCCTTCAGTTGGGTCAGCCCAGTAATGGACAGGGTAACCCAAGTACACTTCTGGAGTGTGCCCTATGTGTTAGACTCAATAGCAGTTTTCTGAATTTTTCAGAAGTTTTCTGCTAATTACTGAATCAGGTTATTTGCCATATCACAGAGATTGCAGTTTCAGTAGTTCAGTAGACTTTGAATTAGTTGACATTTCACAGGAGTAAAAGGTAATTCCGACTGGAACTTATTTTCTAAGTACGAGAACAACATCAATTGTTTCTCCTTTGTCTTTCAGCATCTCCTGAATGGGTAGAACATATTAATGATACAGAGAGAGATATAGGCAGTGAGTTCCACTGGCCTTGTGTTGCTGCAGGCAAGCCTATTCCAACAATCCGGTGGCTGAAAAATGGATTACCGGTAAGGTTTGTTTATACTTTTATGTAATGCAGATTTTTTTAAAAAAAGTAGTACACAAAAGTAATCAAAGGTATGTGAGTAATTGAGACAGATCTTTGATAAACAACAAGACAAGACATTATAAAACATGTTGCTTCACATGCATTGTTTGCAGCAGTTTGGTTTGAACTATGTTTTAGCCAACTTTAGTGTTAAAATAACTCAACTTCTGTGTTGTACCATCAGTCTTTTTGTCATATATACAGAAATATTAGTAAAAGTATTTATATTCTGCTTTTCAATGAAAGTTTCCAATGGATTACAGAGAAAATCAAATAATGACTCTCAGTGTGCCCTGAAACAAAGGTAATTGTCACTGATGTAAGTGATAATTCAGATATGTATTTTGGGGCAGAGGAAAGGAGAACCTCTGTCTCTACTGTGGTCCTACTTTGGAGGACCTTCTCCACACAAACTATTCCACACAGGGGTGAAACCTCCCGTTGATGCCAATGGGAGTTTTCTCCTGACCCAAATACAAACAAAACAACAATGGGAAGGAAACATATTTAGGTTTTATCATAGTTCTGACCCACATCTTCCACTGTAAACCTTAGAAACATTGGACAGACTTTCTCCAAGCACACAATTGGTGTATCAACAAATCTGACCCTTACAAGGAATGAGGGGCATTCATTTCTGAGCATGTTCCCAGCACAGAATTTATAATGAAACAATGGTCTTGTTTGTTAGGGAATATGTGGTTCTGGGGCTGCATGGGGGAAATGAACTTGAACCCATTTTCTTGTAGAGGTTAATTTTATGAGCAGAGAACACACAGAAAAAACCCATCACTTTGCAGTCAAATCTTTAGAAAACCAGAATAGCACTGAAATCCTTTACTGTTGTTTCCACACTACAAATTGGTTAGATAGCTCTCTAGCTATCTAATGAAACAATATTAAATAATTGTATTTATTCAAATTCTCCAAATATATGGATACATTTTAAAGGGTGACAAATGCAAAGTTGATATGCTAGCAAAGTGCCATTTTTGTCCTGTGATTAGACCTTCTCCCAACACAGACAGGAATTTAAGTGGTATATGCTTCCAACATTGCCTGGTGTCTGATATTTTTCTTACTGTGTGTTTTGCTTTAAGTATTGGAAAGGAGAACTGAGATTTCCTAGCCTGAAATTTGACGATTCTGGCATGTACCAATGTGTGGCAGAAAACACACATGGAATCATTTACTCAAATGCTGAGCTGAACGTTATAGGTTAGTGAAAACATTTTCTGAATCATTTTAAACCCATTTCCAGCAAACAGATAAGTTAAAAAGTACTAAACAGGGCTGTTTTACTTATTTATTTTCACATTTTTATACTGTATTTTCTCCAAGTTTCTGAGAGTGGTGTACATAGTTCCTCCCCTATTTTTGTTTTCCTAACAACCCTGTGAGGTAGGTGTAGGGTTTCCGTAATTCTCTTCCCAAAAATCTGGACAGGACACTGTTCCATTTGCCAGTATGTGAACACAATCCCCCAAAATCGGGATTATCCCTGTACTTGGTGACATAGATAGGTGAAACTGAAAGAGATTGATGCATGGTTACTCTGGAAGCTTCATGAACCTGGATTTTTCAGGTCTAGCTCCCAAACCATTACACCATCTTGGCTAATTAGTTACAATTAGGACTCGTCCATTGTTGATGCAGACAATGTGCCTCTCATTGATCATCAGGTTACAAGTATTGGAGAACAGTTTTGTCAACAAAACAGCTTTTTTTGCTGTTTTGCTGACACAGATTTGCCCATCAGGCAATGTAAGGCCTGGGATGAAGATTTGGATACAGTGATACAGTGGACACTGATGCTGTGCCCCTATTTCATTTTGATTTGCCTTAATCCGTAAACCTTTTGGCTCCCTACTGTCAGAAAACCACTGGCATCTTTATTGCTTGTTTTCTAGCCTTTGCACTGGTAGCAATGGGCTAAATATGGCAGAGAGGTTGCCAGAATGGTAGACTTTGCAGTACACCAGCATTCCATAAGGACAGGATTAGGGCACTGTATTAATGTGTTCTGGTGGGTTCTTCTGTGCATAAACTTGTAATTGCTCCTTGGGGGGACCATTGTAAAAAGTGACTTATAAACTCAAAAATGAACAAATTAAATTTCTAATAATTACTGTCTATGGTTTTTTTTCTTTGTAGTCTTACCTCCAACCTTTGAATTCAGTCCCATGAAGAAGGAGGTCTTGGCTGCTAAAGGAGGTCAAGCTATAATTGAGTGCAAACCAAGAGCAGCTCCTAGGCCAAAGATCACATGGAGCAGGGGGACAGAAATTCTCAGAAACTCTACTCGGTCAGTATTACTGGTTATAGCCTAAAAATAGTCTAAAAATAATACTGTATATAGTCTTGTATAGTCTAAAATAGTGTAAAAATAATACTTGTATAGTCTAAAAATAATACTGTTTTCCTAGACAGATTTACATATCCCTAGAGCCACCCTGTCTAGTTCATTTTTTCCTTTTCAAATACAGAGAGAAAACTTCTCATCAGAAAATTAATATTTGTATTACAGATGTTATTACATGCATCCTTTTAGCCTTGTTGCCATCAATTAGAAATATATCATGTATAACAAAATATAGAAGTCTGATTTCTGTCTGGAATATTCTTGTCATTAACGATAAAAGTACAGTATTCACAAATGTATTACAGCATTATTGCAACAAGCAACTATTTCATCACCAAATATAAATAAAATTGTATCATTTATGCAACTGATTCAAGCAGCTTTATCATGGTATAGTATCCATAGAATACTACATGGTATAGAAGCCATAATATCAGCTTCTTCATGAGTAAGTGGCTTATAGTAATCAGCATATGAAGTGGCTATCCTGTACCCCAAACCAAGAGCCATCAGGGCAAAACCAATGCCAATTCACTACCCAAAAAGTATTCAAGCACCCTTGGCAATAAAAATTGTTTGGTTTAAGTAGCCTTGTGTTATCATACACTTATACTTCGACTAACCAGTGCAAATTTATAGAAATTGTCTATGATGAGTTAACACGATTCAAGCATTATTTAGATAAGATAAGCTAATTGTGGGCACAGTCCTAACCAATTTTCCAGCTCTGGGGTAAGGACAGTGCAACTGTGTGAGAACAAATAGTTCCTTACCTGGGGGAGACCTCCATGACTGCCCCAGTGCCCGCCAATTGTAGGGTGCAGCACATGCCCCAATGGTAGGGTTACCATAATTCTCTTCCACAAAACCAGAACAGTCCCAGTTTTCCAGGACATATGGCAACCATGCCCAAAGGCAAAACTACATCAGTGCTGGAAAGTTGGTTAAGATTTTTGAAAATATGTTGCTTCTTGAGATTCCCTAACAATTTTGTTATTTTAATAGGATACATATTTGGTATGATGGAAGTCTGGAAATTATTAATGCTACAGTATCTGATGCAGGCAACTATACCTGTTTTGTAGAAAATAACAAAGGAAAAGCCAATAGTTCTTCTACTCTTATAATCACAGGTAATCTGCTTACTGCACATAGGTTTATCTACCATATGAACTCAAAACAGAACACACCATAGAGACAATGTATTCCTATATGACTTTAATTCCATTACTTGTCATAGATTCTTCTGCGTCATTATTTCACAGCATTATTTCAACATGTAGTGAACATGTGTAAGACACATTTCTGATAATGTGCCAGAAGAAAGCATTTAAACACTTGTCTCTCACAAATCCCTTATTTTTATCTCTGCCTATTCACTGCAACAGAATAAAAATTTTTTGGAAGCTTGCTACCTGAAAATGTGTAGCTACAACTCGATTTCTCCTTAGCACTTTCTTCTATGCGTTTTCCATGTCCATGATTAGTTCTATAATTCATTGTTCTTTCCCTTTCTTGGCCTTTTAGAAATGTATGTTTTAAATATAGCAACTTGCATTGGCTTTGGCTGTAGTACGTTAGTCGTTATCGGGATGGTTTGGACAATTGCAATAATTACAACAACTTAAAGTAGCATTGGTTCTGTGTGTAGATGAACACTGACTGCATGTGATTAAGCTGGCTGGCAAAGAACTGTCTGAACAAACCCATTAAAAATCTTCAAGTTCCTATTTGCAAAAATCTTCAAATAGCCTATTTTATTCCATAATGTAAATGGACTGTAAATGTGTACACAATGATCCAGGTATTCCTGCTTGATCAAACATGGCGCTTCTGTTTGGAATACATGAGTGATTGATGATGCTTTTATTTTTCTGACACTGAATGGTCAACCTTGCCTAATGAGTGCCCAAGTAATGAGGTAAAATTCCTCTGGGAGTCTGCCTCTCACAACAAGTGTGCTTCCCATAGTGAGCACAGTCAATGGGAGCAGACTCCCAGAGGAACTTTTCCTTGTTGCTTAGGAGGCTGCAATCCTAAAGGGATTTACCCTGAGCTGCGGCTGGAGGTTGGAGGGGCAGTTGGGGCAGACTGCACTGCTCTGGCGCCCCTCGCGACACTTCCACCGCCCCGAGGGGTTCCCGTGGCCACGGAGGCTTTCCCTCCACCTCCAGGGGTTTCCCGTCTCTGTAGCAGCCAGTCAGGGGCTTCCAAATGTTGCGCTTTTGCAGCTTGCCGACAGCTCCAGGCACTTCCTGGATGGCATGCATAGACTTCCAGCTTTTTGCACAGTCCATGCATTTATAGTCTATGTACTATAGTCTATGGACTATATTCTATGGAGTATGCCCCAACTGCCCCCTCCAGCTGCAGCCACAGCCCAAGGTAAGTGTCTTTAGGATTGCAGCCTCCTAACCATGCCTATCCAAAAATAAGCCCCATTGTGTTCAATGGGGCTTACTCCCAGAAAAGTGTCTTTGATTGCAGCTTCAAAAGGAAGCAAAAGCAAATGTCATTTAACTCCATGTTAAAGCTGCTGAAAAAGACACCAGTGACTCTTTAGGTGAGAATTAGTCATCCTTTTCTGTTTTATTGTACATACAGTGAACTGTACAGTATAACAGTGTTTTATTACAGTAATTGTATTCTGTATTATATTACAGTGTATTGTCATCATTTTTACATATTTTTATATGAATATTTTTTGGGTTGTGGAACCAATAGTCTGAGTTCCATTATTGCCTATGGGAAAATCCACCTCATGTAAAGAGCGTTTCATATAACAAGCATGCTTCCGTAATGAATTTAACTTCTTGTGTGAGGCACCACTGTAGTTAGATACTTCTACATGTTTAACAGTTTGTTGATGTGTAGGTTTTCTCCTTTTTCTTTCCACTGCACAGCCCCTACGAGGATAATTTTAGCGCCAACTAATGTTGATGTTACAGTTGGACAGAATGCTACCTTGCAGTGCCAAGCATCCCATGACCCTTCTTTAGACCTGACTTTTATTTGGACTCTTAATGGATATCCAATAGATGTTGATAAAGAAAGTGATTATTATGAAAGGAGCATCATGGTAAGAGACAACATATTTTCATTATTATGTACTTAGATCTATGTGGAATGATGACCTTTTCTAAGTTCAGTTATGTTTACAATCTGATGAAAATAATTATACTATTAGCTTGTGTAAATAATTGTTCATTAGATACTAATTTGTTCATTAGATACTGAAGAAAGTAAACTGAACATGAGACAGGAACACGCATCCTTGAAAGCTCATCACTAGAGATTCATGTTTAGAGATATTAGGCAATGTCAGACATCATGCTGATCACATTACTGACTACGTTACTTTTCTATGGGGCAGAAAATTTTAGTATCCAGAGAATTCATTTATTATTTTTATCCTACCATTCCATCCACACTGTTGGCATCGAAGGTGGTTAAGAAGAATCTATCTACATAAAAGCCTGGACCTGCACGAGGGGCGTCCACATATTCTGTGTCAATCAAAGAGGGTGGGGGTTCTATTCCATGTGTCTCTGGGGCAGAGAAGGCTGGGGAGTAGACCTGTCATAAGAAGCATATGACCTGTCATAAGGTGAAATATGGAGTAGACCTGTCATAAGGCGAAAGATCTCATGTAGTGAAAGGCCCATCTAGTCCACCTTCATGTATCTCACAGCGGACAAAAAGATGCCTCAGGGAGCACACAAGACTACAAGATACCTGCATCGAGTTGCTGTCCCCTGCATTTGGCATTTTGAGGTTCCATCCACCCAATTCCTTCTTTAAGATAACTGTCAACTTTCCATTAACATACAGTAAAACTTCTTTAAGTTGACCACCCAAGTAATGGAGAAAGTTGGTCAACCAAGGGAGGTGGTCAACATATGGGAAAATATACAATACTGTACTTGCAATATTTTTAGAGCTTTTATTACAGAAAAGGTGGTCAATATAGAGAGGTGGTCAACTGGAGGTTCTACTGTATCTAAGAGCACAATCCTAACCATGTCTATTCACAAGTACGCCTTATTATATTCAGTGGGTCTTACTCCCAGGAAAGTGCAGCCTAACTCTCTCTGACCAGACTGAAGACAAGTGAATGTTGACAGTTGCCTCTCCTCAGCCTTTTTGGCCCTTGATCCAAAATGGAATATTGGCCAGAAGCTGCGGACACACACTAATACACTGATTAATCCTACTCAGAAGTAAATCCTATTGTGTTTAGTATGATTTACTCCTAGGAAAGTGTGGTTAGGATTGCAGCCTAAGGCTTTTGTTTAGAAAGAGTGGAAATTGTTCTAATTTGATGTATACCTTGGCCACCAGGTGGCAACTTTGTGTTTCTAATTCTTTCTCTGAATGGGAGAGAATCTGTTTTTGATCCATCATTTTTTCCATCTGTGATAATCCATCATGATTATCTGATCAATCAAAACGACAATGGAATTGCAATGAATTGCACCAATGAGTTTCAATGGAATGAAAATAATAGATATTATTATTTGGAACTAAGATAACCCATTGCAAATATCTCTTAAAAGTTTTGCATCATTTTTTATTAAATGACAGATATTTTTCATATTTAATACAGTTCACAGCTATCACTTTTATTTTCTAGTGAGAATGATATTAAAAATTCAGTCAAGATTACGGGAGGTTAATTAAACGTAATGAGATAATTACATAGATGAATTTTATTGCTGCCACAACACAATCAGTGATGGTACATAAAACTAATCTGTGTCTAATAGAAATAATTTTTTAAAATATGCCATTCATTTCGTGGTAATAATACCATATTGTTACTGTATTGAAAGGCATCTGCTAACTTGCCTTTATCTGTAAAAACTGTTGCATTTCTGACTCGCTAATAATATGTGAATTTCTAAACTAGGTGGAAAATAATTTTAAAAAGCCTTTTTAAAAATGGTGAACAAAATGTTTAGGGGTTTTTTCCCAAACCTGCACCAAACCCAAAACATTATTAAGAAGATAGTTGATCCAAAACTAGAAACTTATTAATAAAATACACATTAGCTTCCCAGTTTAGTAATAATGATTAATAATATCAATATCTTATTCACCAGTGTCCAACTTGAATCAAATATCAACCCATGATATTAATATCAGAGAACTCTTTATATCTAAGCTGCTAAACACAGCCATGATTTGGGAAGTAGCACCCAAGGATACAATCCAAATCAACTTGCCAGGACTGGGAAGACCAATAGAACCATACAAGATTATTTAGGCTGCAATTCTAGCCTGGGGGTGTCACAAAACTGCCATAAGGCTCTTCTGCCCCACTCCTGGTTGGGGGGGGGGGGTAGGCCACAGCACAGACCCACACTGACCTCCCCATACCACCATGGGAAGATATCCAGGTGAGTTAGCCCAGCCTAAATTATATATTAGTTAGCCCAGCCTAAACTAATATAAATTAGTTAGGATTGTTCGGCAGGCTGAAGAAAAGAGACAGACCTGAAAGCAGCGAAACCTGGGGCCTGGGCAGGGGACGGAATTTATTTGTCCTCAGTGTGGAAGGGATGGACACTCTCGAATTTAGCCACACTAGATGTTGTTTCAGGACCTCCAATCAGAGCACGATAACATAGTCTTTCGAGACTGAAGGATACCAATGAAGTGTATGCCTTTACTGTCCTATTTGCAGTACTGTTTCAACAACATGTGAACATCCCTGTATAGAAGGGGGAAAAAATCAGGAATAGTACTTCTGGTTTTCAACAAATTATGAGTTATGTCTATTTTTCTTTTCTTTAGTGACATAGAAACTTCTACCAGAAATCCACAAAATGATTCCTACTATATCCACTGACCAAGATTTATGAAAACATTGACATGTCATCAGTAGCAAAACTTAAAAATAACTTATCCTTGTATCTACCATACTATGTATTGGATTCTTCTTAAAACAAGGGTGTTTTTGCTTCAACTTTGGGGAACTTGTCAGTGGTAAATCACATGTATGCTTTGGAACTCTATAAAAGTGGCTATTGAAATTTCCAATCCATGATTAGTTATTTTGGGTAGTTTGTAATGCAGCCTGGAAGAAGTTTTCAAAGAAAACATAATCAGGCATACTTTTCCATGTTCTGGTTTCAGTGTGTGTTTAGTATTTGCTTGGTAAGCTTTATTTCTACCTCTGAGAACCCACGTTCCTGCGGAAGACTGGAATGCTTGATTCCAACCATTAAACAATTGAGACCACAGAGATTTCGGCTGCAATCCTCACCATACTTTACTGGAAGTTAATACCATAGAACATAAAAGGACTTACTTTTGAGTAAATTTGCTTAGGATTGCATTGTTCATGTGCAAATTAACACTATTTAGGTTTTCAAGTGCTCCTCCATCGTGCCTGCTATTGTCTCACTTTAACAAAGCACCAGCTATATGTATTTGCAAAGCCCATTTTTTATTTGCAGCTAAATTAATTTGCAATGCTCATTTTAGGAATGCCTAAAATGTTTATGAAAGAGTTACAGTACAAGGAACATATAGTTGACTGTCAGCCCAAACCTTATGGGCTTGGCCAACAATGGAACACACAATCTTTGGTCAGGGGTACTGAAAAGCAGTTGTGAAGCTTGTACTAGCAGGAGGCTAAGTATTAACAATCCTAACAATTTCATTAAGATTAGGCTGTTACACTGACGACTGCTGCAATCCTAAAGATACTTTCCTGGGAGTAAGATTCACTGAACACAATGGGGCTTACTTTTGAGTAGACATGGTTAAGATTGTGCTTGACATAGCTTGTTTTCCCAGCAGCTTATTAAGTTGTGTAACCATGAAATAACAGTGAAACAAAAATTACTGACTTAAATATTTTATATCTTATAGATAAAAAACAATGGTGAACTTATTGTCAAAAATGCACAACTGCGCCATGCTGGAAGATATACTTGTGTTGCACAGTCTATTGTTGATAATGCCACGGCTTCAGCTGATCTTGTGGTGAGAGGTAAGAATGTTTCAAGTACTGTATAAAGAGCATGTCAAAACTCATGTTAACAAATTCCTGCAAAAAGAGAATTGCATCCCAGTCCTATTGGAGCCAATACATAGTTAAATGCATATTGTGGTACTGGAACTGTCTTGCAGAAGTTGTAAAAGGCATTTCTTCAGTGCACAGAGTAGTGTGCTACACAGCGTAGTGTGCTGCACAGCGGTGTCACCAGGGTGTTGCGGCTGGCTGGTGCGCGCCACATTGGGTGATGTGCCACTGCAGGATGATGCGCTGGAGGAGTTTGACACTCCAGTGGCGCATCCGTGCCTCAGCGTGCCCTTTTGGGCCTACTCAAAGACAGAGCAGTGGCCAAGAACTGCTGCTCCACCTCGGAGCAGGCTTAAATGCCCGGCTGAGACGCACTGCGCATGTCCAGGCTTCTGGACATGCACAGTGGGAAGCTTTCTCTATGCATGTCCAGAAACCTGGACATGCGTAGTCCCAGCTTCTCCCCGGCCATTCAAGCCTGCTCCAAGGTGGAGCAGCAGTTCCTGGCCGCTGCTCCACCTCGGAGCAGGCCCGAATGGCAGGGCAGAGGCTTGGCAGAGACACGGCTGGGCAGAGACTTAGAGTGGAGGAAGTCTCCTCTGAACCTGGTTGGCTTCAGAGGCGACTGTGCAGGCATCAGAGCCACCAAATTCCAGCCCCTTTCCCAGACGAAGTCCGCACATATATGCACCAGAAATTGCACTAGCATAGATCCAAGTCTAGGTCATGCTTTACTATCCACTGGGGACTGAAATTACATTCTGAAAAACCCAGTGTATTTTTTAAAAAAATTGATGGGTAACACATCAGTGGAAAAATGTGATTTTTTGGGATCTCCAGGTTTCTTGCTCTCCCATTGTCACTTCAGAATGCATTGGTATGGACACTATCACATTCAGCCACTAGATGGAGTGAATAATGGAATCTAATGGAATGAAATTACAATTATTTAACAGTGCAAAGGTAGAAAATGGGATTTTGGTGCTTCCCCCTTGTTACAAAGCATTTAAAGGTGAACCCCAGTTCACCTCAATGGTGAGTCAAATCGATGGATGCCATATAGTGGGTCCTGAGGTCCCATGTATAGAGCACTTTGCTTTAGAGGCTTATTCCTGGTTAAGAAATATTCCTTACCCAGAGGAGATCTCCACAACTGATTCCCTTGTAGGACATGCATTGTCAGGGAGAAGTACAGGATGGGCTGGGTGACCAGATGCCAAACCCAAAATTCCCCCCTGCCAAGCTCCCCAAAATTCCTGTTCCCCCAAGCCAAAATTCCTACCCAGTTAAAAAATGTAGGACACCCCAAAAATGTAGGACAAATGTAGGACAAGTTAAAATAAAGGTACAAACACTCGTATTGCTTTTCTGTACGTAATTTCAACACTATAGTATAATTTATATATTATATAAAACTATGTAATATAATATTACATATAATATACTTGTATATAATATATATACAGTCTGTCCCAAAAATGTACTCACGCTTTAAGTGGCTATGTGAGTGATGGGTCAATCAAAACTGCGTGTATTTTTTGGGGACACTGTGTGTGTGTGTGTGTGTGTGTGTGTGTGTGTGTGTGTGTGTGTGTGTGCATTAGGGGTTTCCGTTGGGTGGGGGGAATGAGAGTGGACCCAGGCAGTCCATGGAGGGTGTATGCAGTTTCCCTGGGGTGGAGGGAAAGAGGGAGGTCCAGGGAGGGGGTTAGGGATTTCCCTGGGGCGGTGGGAAAGAGGGGGTTCCATGAAGGCCAGGGAGGGTGTTAGGGTTTCCCTGGGGTGGGGGAAAGAGGGGGTTTCTGTGGGGAGGGGGTAGAGGGGGGATCCAGGGAGGGTTTGTTGGGGGGTTCCCTCCTACCCGGAGGCTGTGGGGCTGGGGCTCTTTAGACCACACATGCCTCCTCATCCTTTCTGCATGCAGTCTGAGGTGTGGCCAGGCTGGAGCAGTTGTTCCGCCCATGCCTGGCTTCTCCCCTTGGAAGGAAGCTGCATTAGCTGGCTAGTGGCAGCGGGGGTATGCCGCTGTCCCCCCCACAGAGTGGCAGCTAGTTCCAAGCTTTGCCATCACTTGGAAGCCCCAACGACCCCAGAACCCCTCCTTTTCCAGAAGAGGGGGGCCCCTGCCCTGACCCCTGGTCCAGGGGCCCAATTTCCAGGGGTCTCTGGGGAAACCCAGAGGTCTGGGCACCCTGAGGATGGGAGTGCTAGTGCATATTTTTTCCAACACAAGACAATAAATTCATGAATATAGAAGCCAGAGATTTTGAATTCATGCTGTTTCAGTTGTACACAATACATACTGCAATATAGTGAACTGGAGCCATTTGTTATTATGAATGTATGCCATGGAAAATAAAAAAATACAGTTCTCTTTTGATTCGGATTCTTACCATGCTTAAAGAAAATGCAGTGCATTGCCTTATAACTTTATTTTCTTAGTATCTCAATGTTCAGCTCTTAATTCAAAATTATTTTTCAGGTCCTCCAGGTCCCCCAGGAGGACTCAAAGTAGAAGAAATTAGAAACACGTCCCTAGTTATTACATGGAGCCGTGGGACAGACAATCATAGTCCTATTTCCAATTACACTATCCAGGCAAGAACATTTCTGTCTGAATACTGGAAAGATTGCAAAACAGGTAAAGATAATATTAAAGATATGAACTACTTTGCTCCCAGGTTGACTATTTTCTCCTATAACTATAAAAGCAGCCATTTGACAGCTAGAGAAATGGGTAAAAAAAACACATATGAAAAAAATAAGTAGAAACAATTAGTTATCATCTGACTTGGGCAGAGGCTCATCTGACTCTCCTGCAGAGAGCCATTACTCAGATCTCCTCCCTACATATGTACTGAGGCCACATTGGAGCAGGTAAAATACTACTGTGGTCTGTTGTGGATAATTCAGAGGGGTTTTGGTGGTAATCAGTTAGAACGGGACAATTCAGGGGATGGGGGAGTAGATCCTAGTGACAGCAACATGCAATGGAACACTATTCCCATGTTTCCAGCTCAACATGTGACTTCAGATTTTTGCAAAAATATATTTTTTCTTTTTTAACTTTCATTAGATCCTCCACTTATTGAAGGAAATGTGGAATCAGCTAAGGTGATTGATTTAATCCCATGGATGGAGTATGAATTTCGGATAATAGCTAATAATATTTTAGGGATCGGAGAACCTAGTATACCATCACCGAAAATGCGAACAGAGGGATCTCGTACGTATATAATCATGCCACATCTCATTTTATTAATGTTTTAAAATCCAAGATAGTATTGGTGAAATATTTCATACATGACTGTACTGAATTATATTTGCTGCAGAACAGGAAGGATGAACATCCTGCCTACACCTGACGTTCCCTGTCCATTGACCACCAGTATTCGTACCTATAGTTTTTGTTGTTGTTTTTCTCTGTTCAATACATTCTGGACCCAGTACAATTAAAATAACTGTTGAGACACTATAATTTTAATTTCCTGCAGACAGCATCCTCAGAAGCTCTTTTGATGCTTGCAATATGTTAAGTGCAATGTGTTGCTATTATTACTATAAGATAAAGATGTCAAATTTAGGTACGTGTGCATATCTTTGAGCAGATCAGAGTTAATCCTAGAGAATAAACCTTGTAAGTCGGAACAGTAAATTCCCCAACCATCCAAATACCAAAGCATACTAATTTTAACTTTTAACTCAAGTTAAAAATGGTTTGCTGCATCCAAGCTTACTGGACATTTTCCTTCCGGCAACAGCTTAGGTTTTTTCATTTGGCAATCCTACAACTTTCTTAGATATCACTGCTTTAATTGTATGGGCCATATGGATATGTCAGCATGCTTAATAAAATGGGAAATTAAATAATGGTTTATTTATTATTTGAAAAGAGAGAAAACGTTTGTCTTTCTGTATTATTTTAGCTCCTAATGTGGCTCCCTCTGTAGTTGGTGGAGGTGGTGGAAGCAATCGGGAATTGACCATAACATGGGTGGTAGGTATCACAATGAAATTATCGTATGCTCTGTTAGAAATGATATGTTTCTGTTTACATTTAAACCACATTAAAGCTTTGGGCCATGATTGGCAGGTAGCCCAATCCTATCTGACCTCCTCCACACCAATGCAATGCTTCCAGAGAAGGCAAAGTTGCTTCCTATGGGGAAAGTTGCAATGCTGGTGATCTCCTTGGGGTATGGGGACGTATATCCCCCAGCTGCTACAGTGGGAAACTTGGACCTGCTCCTCCTAAATAGCTGGCACAAGTTCTTATTACTTCACTGCAACATATCTAGCCCTTATCTGCTTTTCTGTAGCCTTTTATTTTGATATATACTTGAAGAGTCTTAAAAATTATTCATTTAAAAACACAAGTTCAGCTTTTTGTGTTTATGAATACTTGTGTTTTGTTGTTCAGTATTTAATTATTTTGTTCCGTTATTAAAAATATTTGTTATTTTAGATATTTTAATATTTAAAACACTTTAGAATAGTAGATATTTTGGTATTAATATGATTTCTTTGGTAAATGACTTTATAGCACTAACAGCAAAATCCTGTGCGCAGTGGCATCCCAGGATTGGGGCCAGTTGACATAAAAATATCTCCCCCACACATGTATGTGCCTGACACCCCCCCCCCCCCACTTCCAGAATAGGTCTATTTCAGGGCTAAGCAGAAGTGAAGACTAGTGGGTGGACCCAGCTTTATGGCATTCACTGCCTTTTGATCAGCGTTTTTTTGCATTTTGCATCTTTTTTGCATCTGTTTTGCCTTTTGAGAAAAGGCAGTATGAAAAATACATATATGATTTTTTCCAACATTGCAATGCCTTAAAAATATTGATTGTTGACTTCAAAAAGCATGAAAAAACCTGCAGTGGCAAATCTTGTACTGTGTGTAAAGACCCACATCTGTAGCCTGTTGGCATTCACAGATCTGGATAATTTCCAAACGTGACTAAATTTTTAAAATAATAACCTGGGGGATGGTGACTAATATAAGCTCAGAGAGTACCAAAACAAGATTGCTTTATTCTTTCGCGTAAACACAGATAGATTTGTAGTACAGATCTGTGTATGGACAGGGTAACCAGATGACCGGAAAAACCCGGATTTGTCCGGATTTTTAGCCTCCAGTCCGGGTGTCCTACATTTTGGCATCATTGTCCTACATTTTGGCTAAATTTTGAAACTTTGTGATAGAGCACAGTACCCCCATCATGCCATATGTCGTTGGATTCGTATTTAAGAGCAGAATCCAATGCAAAAATCAGTTTTGAGATATCTCCTTCCTATCAAAAGTTATGGTCAAAAAACTGAGAAACAAAAACAAAAAATACATTTTTTGGCAATTTTTTTTCAGCGGGTAGGAATTTTGGCCTGGGATTAGGAATTTTGGCCTTGGGGTTCAGGAATTTTGGGTTTGGCATCTGGTCACCCTGGTGTATGGATTACTCGGGAGGAAGTAAATTCACTGGTTCAATAAAGAAAAAATAAGAATTCAAAAAGGCACCATTTTCCTTCCCCACTTTCCTCATTTTATATAAGCAGTAAAACTTTAAAGTCACAGCTTAATCAGAATTTTTTCAGCAATATAAATAGCATGTGAGAGGAAGGCATAAGAAGGGTGGAAAAGAAAAAGAGATGTCTCTTTTCCCCTTCAAGAATTCCCCATCTCACTAGTTTAGTCCTAACTAGCACTGGCACAGCAGGGCTGCATGCACTCTTCGGTATCAAGTATTCATTAGGAGCATGCTGGAGGTCTCCTTGTGGATATATTTTCATCTACCCAAATAACTCTAGCTAGCTGGTGCACATCCAAGCAGACTTGTGTACAGCATTCATGCTTGGGATGGATAATAGGACATGGCAGAAGCTTGTTCTGTCAAACCTGCCTTCCTCCAAGGCTTGGTCTGCTCTACCCCAACCAGAAATGACCCTTCCCCCCCTCTGTTCCACCCTCCCATTGCCCTTTGACCACACACTATGACTTGTGCCTGCATAGGTAGCCAGCTTGCACCCATCCTTCAGTATGCCGCATTGCCAAAGAAGTGCTGGCTCTGTGTTAAGTGCCACAAACAAGCTTTACTGCAACCACAATTGTGGACAACAACAATAGGATTTCTCTGTGAGATTCCCAGAAGGCTTACATGAATTCAGAATATCGGACTAGCCATACACTTAATATTTTGTGTTACATATCCATTGTAACAAATTATTCTCAACCTTATGTTATCCTAGCCTTTGCCAAGAGAATATCACTTCGGAAATAACTTTGGATATGTAGTAGCTTTCAAGGCCTTCGATCAATATGATTGGAAAAGAGTTACAGTTCCACAAGCAGAAGCTGGCCGGTATGTCCATAAAGATGAATCAATGCCCCCAACATCAAAATACCAAGTCAAAGTGAGAGCATTTAATAACAAAGGGGAAGGACCTTTTAGTCTCACTGCCATCATCTACTCAGCAGAAGACGGTAAGTACATATTGTGTGATGCACTGGACATATGCAATAGAAGTCAATTTGTTGAAAAATAATCTTGGTTAGGTCAGTGCAAAATCCTAACCAATTTAAGCCAGTGGAACTCATCCATCTTCCCATTCCTGCAGTGGTTGGGCGAAGTCGGCGCAGGTATGCGCTGGGTTAGAATGCCAGTAGTGGCACAGAAGTGCCTTATGGCACTTTTTGCGACACCCTCAAGCCAGCACAGGACTCATACCAGAATTTGTGCTAGACTAACCAGAGATTAGGATTGCGCTGTCAGTGGACTATCCTCATGAGCATAGTAATATGGAAAACATGAACTCTTGTAAGATAGATGTCCTTGACAAGGAAAACTAAGATGGACTGAACAACTTGTTTTGATGCATTAACCACAAGCATTTGATCAGATCAGAACAGAAATTAGAACAGAAATCTGTAACATCTGCCTAGAAGCCATTGTACCTTTGGGTAAAACTTGATGCACAGACCTGCTAAAATCACATTTGTAGTGATTTGCACAATAGACCAAGCTTAAAACAATTAGATTAATGCATATTAATTGGACTCACCATCTGAAAAGTTATTTAGGTAGTGACTAATACTACGGAAGGCTTACAGTAGCATATCTTACAACCTGCCAAAAGTCATAGAGTCATGTTCGGCAGGCCTGCTGGCCACAGATGGTACACACATCCTAGCAGCAGGCCTCCTCCTCAGCTGGTACAGGGCTTGTTATTGATGATGGAAGCTCTTCAAGAGAGATGGTGAATAGGCAAGAAGCATTTTGAGGGTAGGAGGGAGTGGGTGTCAATGAGAGTTGTACACATTAAGAAACAGTCCTTGCCCAACACCCCTGAGACTCTTCAGACTTTTGCTAGCTAAGTACCTAGCCTAAGAAGATGCACTGGCAGCCCGGTGGCTTATGGGGAGGGCAGAAAAAATATTTTTATTTTCTTCTCCCGGGTTAACTGATCACTATTACACCATACAATTCAGTGCATGCTCCATTGACACCGGTACATCTCATAGACTGATGAGGAACAGGACTGCGACATTGTTTTGTTCAAGCTTCTAGTAAGAAGAGGCATGTGTTTGTGGTTAATTTTTTAAAATTATAAATGTGATTTATTAGCAACAATGGACAGCTGATATTAAAAATTACATTCCTATCCACACAAGTTGATTTTTCTCATCAGGGACTCAAAGTGTTTTTTCTCTGAAGATTGACTTTTTGGATGCATATTTGACTAGACACCCAATTAGAAGATTAAGTTTATGAAAGATTTTCTAATCTTCAGCAGCAGCACCTCATCTGTTCCAACTTGTCACTAAAAATCCTCAAAAGGAAAATTCCACCTTTTTGCACAAGGCAACTTAAGTAAATTTTAAAATTAAAGAAGTGCAACATTGCACATTTGGGGTAATACATAAAAAAACTATAGAAGTCTGTATCTGCAAAATACTTTCAGAGCCCCATGCTTACTGTGTGCTCAAGAAGATGGCAAGGAACGAATTCAAAACTTGTGTGTATCCACAGTCAGAAACAAACAACCAGCAAAATGCATTGTTTCTAAACACTGCCTCAGGCCATGTCTATTGTGTCATATGTGGTGTCCATTGTCGGTAAGCAGGGATTTGGAGTCAGTACAAAAAACCACTTAGTCCACCCAAAATTTCTTCCAACTCAGACTCCACAACTCCTACTTCACATCCTTGTCAGTAAAAACCTCACTGTATTGGTGAAATACCATTACCGCAAATAATTTGGGCTGAATCAACATTATTACTATTATGCAGACCTACCCACATTTTGTAAAAGTTATAAAAGTTAAACCTGATGATGGATATGTATGGGGTGCTGAATCCAAAAATAGCATTGTTTTTGCCCAGTTGGTGGTAAGGCATAGCCACCTTCTATGCTGATTATAGCAGCCTCCTTGGGAGGAGGCTATGGAGGTAACTTCCTCCCAAGCGCCTCAGCTTCCTCCTGAGGCACCAGGTGGCTAAATCTGACCCCAAAAACAAAAGATAGTCTGGGAAAACTAATGCCATTTTTGGATTCAGCATCCCCCCCCCCCCAAGAATCCAACATATTTGGCAACTCAAAAGAAGTGTTCTGTTGTTGTTTTTATTATTATTACAGCATAACAACATAGGAAATTATCACTGTTGAAGTAATTTTCAAAGCCAGGCTGTGTTATTGAGGTTATGCAGTAGACTAATCTGACTCTGGGCGCAATCCAAACTATGGGGAATCCTTGCTCCGATATAAGAACAATTTACTCTGGATTGCAATATGAATTTCCCATAGGTTTTCACTAGGTGGTGCCGTAACTATGTCAACATAAATGTCTCTTACATGCTCCCGTAGTTACACTGGATTGTAGGGTATGGCTGCAATCCTAAGCACACTTTCCTGGGAACACAATGGGGCATACTTCTGAGTAGACATAGACAGGATTGTGCCCATTATGTATTTCTGTCCAATCCAATTCAGTTTTCCAGTACTGATGCAGTCATTCCAAATGGAAGTGCACTAAATTTTACAGGTGGAAGGGGAGGACAGCAGTCACAGAGGCCTCCTCAAGGTAAGGGGGCATTTGTTCCCCTATTTTGAGGCTGCATAGCACTGGAAAGTTGGATAGGAGTGGATCCTATATATCCTTTGATCAGTGGTGGGCTCCAGCAGGTTTGCACCTACTCTATAGCACCAGTTGTTAATGAGAGATAGGACATAAAGTTTAAAAATAGCCATTTAAAAGTGGCTGCCAGACAGGCATAGAACCGGTTGTTAATTTCTTTGAATCCCATCACTGCCTTTGATGTGTACCAAGTTGCTCTGAAACACGGAGAGAGTGAAAGAAACAAAACTATTCCTCATGGGAATGGCTTTTTCAGTCCCTTCCATGACAGGATCTGATCAAACACCTGAATCCTTGTTGTTCATGTGCCCCAGAGCGCCATACCCTAAAAAAAGCGATTCAGAAATCGCTGGAGGGAATTTTTATATATAGCTCCTAAACTTGATTAATGCCCCACTTTTAATAACATTGGCTGACCTACATTGCAGCCTCTGGGAGCAGTATATGAATATAGATTTCATCCAGACTCTTTTGAATCAGTAGGAGTTTTATGCAACAAGGTGGTAGCATATTGAAGAACTTCAAACCTGCATGTAACTAAGCAGTGTATCTCAGTTCAAGTATTTGAAGTAACTTGCATTATTCATGCTCATTTCCCCAGCGCCAACTGAAAGACCTAGAAATGTGAATGTTATAGTCCTATCATCCACTGAAGCCACTGTTTCCTGGCAGCATGTTTTTAATCCAGCTATTACTGGGTATCAGGTGAGCAAAAATTGCTTTCTCATTTATTAAAAGGGCAGCAAGTGAGTAGTGCTACCTGAGCAATAAGAACAAGGTACTATGGTACTCTTGTACTTAGAGCATGAGTAGATCCATGAGTGGAGGCCATAGGTGTGTGAATGATGCAAACTGTTGCCAGTGGGAAAGGGTGACTGTCAGGAAGAAAGACAGAAGAAGAAACATACAGCCAACAAAAAGGGAACATTGCTGGCGCCTGCATTGCCAAACCAAGAGGATCTCTGTTATACTCTGTATTTATTTCTGTAAATACTGTAGATAGATAGATAGATAGATAGATAGATAGATAGATAGATAGATAGATAGATAGATTGATTGATTGATTGATTGATTGATTGATTGATTGATTGATTGATTTCGGCTTGTTAACCCACATCCAGTTCTACCTCCAAGTTGTGTTCCCTGGCTTAATACCCCCCCCCCCATTTAAGTGTCTTGGCATACTGATTGCATCTCACACCAAACCGTATTTATTTATATTTCTATCCTGCCTTTCAGCTTCCCAAAGCATCTTTAAAAATCTCTATAATCATTATTTAAAAGTTGCTTCTAGCATATAACCAGCCCTCTGTTATGTTGACAGATCCGTTATTGGTCCATTCATGAAAAAGAAGTATCTGCAAATAAGATACAAGTGAGCAATCAGAATATGTCAGCGAGGTTAGAAAACCTAAAGCCTGACACACAATATCGTGTGGATGTGGCGGCTTTTAACACTGCAGGCATTGGACCTACCAGTTCTACCTTGCTTTTCACTACACAAAAAGCACGTAAGTAAAATGGTTTTATGTGCTGTTTTCTTCTTTTGTTCCGCTATCCATCTCCATCAAACAAAACGATATGGTTGTTCAAAGTTTGCTTTTATTGGATGGGCAAAACATAAAACTACCTTCCTTAAAATATAAGGAAGGTAATTTATGTTCCAATCCAAAACTATTTTGGGTTATTTCCCAAGTACAGTAAATTCAAAAATTCTCCTTTAAGCATAGTGTCCCTTGATATTGCAAGCTCCAGTCAACAGTAGTGGCACTTCCGCCACTGACGTAGGGAGTGACTCAATCTTTCTTTCCCATCTCATAGCAAACCTGGTGTCTCCTTGGTAAAAGTGTTTCTAATGCAGTAGACAATGCAGTAGAAATTTTGCTTGAAAGGAAAGAAAGCCTGAGAGGATAAATCAGGAATTCTTCTCTGGTTTGCATTTTTAAATTGGATTCAAACTACAAATCTGGGTATTGCAAAACCTTTTCTTGGAGCAAGTATTATGAGTATCCCAATTTCTAGTTCTACACAGTCTTGGCAGGCTTTGCTAAAACGTTTTTGCTAAAACGGTCCATAAATTGTTGAAGGTCTTCGGCAGAGAGAGCAGTAACAGCAGCATCATCGGCGAAGAGGAAATCCCACAAGCATTTCAGCTGGACTTTGGACTTTGCTCTCAGTCTGGAAGGATTGTAGAGTTTGTAGAGATTGTAGATTGCACACATAAACACAAGTTTAATTGGAAGAGGTAGTACATAATTATTGAAATTAAAAAATGTACATATCTAACAAATCAGAATGTGACTGATATAGAACAAGATAAAATACTTAAAGCATCAGACTGAAAATATGTGTACCTGTATTGTGCTTTGCTTTCAGAAATCAATCACTGGACCACAACTTAGCTATTTTTTGTGCTTCACCTACCACCTCTCAGCCTAACACTTTTACTCAATTCAGGCAATTATGAACTGTTAAAAAGATTTCTGTTAAGATCATTGACCAAATATAACAAACCTTTTCTGTGACAATTTTCTGTTTTCAGTGATATGGTCTTTGTGAATATCCTACTGTCTCCATTTAATGTTAAAATAGATTGATAAATATAGTAAACTGCTAGCAATCAGCATAGCTTTAAAAGAATATAGTACTATCATAAAAATGCTCTCTAGGTTCACACCTGACTGTGTAATAATAGTTTTCCAGTAATTATGGTTGTTTTCCTATCTGGGAATAAAAAGCAAGTCCTGTTTTTCAGCTCCTAGGCAGCGGCCAAACATTATCAGTTCTGTAAGGTCAGGCTCGAAATACATCATCACCTGGGATCATGTCAGGTCACAGTCCAACGAATCCACAGTGAAAGGATATAAAGTAAGTTCTCTGTGTAAATGCTTTGACCTTAATAGGATGCCTCATTTGATTTGCCTCTTTCTAAATTCAGTGTCTCGGAAATTATTGGGCAAATACTTCAGGGGAAAAATTAGTTCCCTCTTTTTGGTAATGCCCAAATCCTAATACAAATATGCATTCAGCATTTTTTTCAAAATGCACCAACTCCTTGAGTTATGTTGGCAATTGGAAGTAGTTAGATATTGTTAAAGTTGGAAATATGTCAAATTACCTTAATGCTAATTATCATCATTTAATTGCCATAAGAAAAAAGATACTTGGGGCACAATCCTAACCAGTTTACACTGGCAAACCTGCTCCCTGTTCCAGTGGTGGTGGTGGGTGGCTGGCACATGTCTGTGAGTTTGCCTAACTGTCCCAGGAATAGCACAGAAATGCCTTATGGCACTTTTGTGACACCACCAAGCCAACAAGGTAATTGTACCAGGACATATGCCAGCCTAACTGGGGCTTAGGTTTGCAGCTTTAATTTTGCTATTGTTGAATTAAATTGCTTATTTCATTTCTTTAACAATTTTCCTTAATGATTTTCGTAGAATAAAATATGCATTTCTTGTGAAGTGACATTTTGTTAGTTGAAATGGAATGTGGAATGACATTTCTTCACATTTTGTTCTGTCTTCCGAAGGTGCTGTATAGACCAGATGGTCAATTTAATGGCACACTGTATAGGACTGGCAAACACTATATAGAAGTTCCTGCCCCTGTTCAAGGCCAATATGTTGTCGAAGTTCGAGTGCACAGTGAAGGGGGAGACGGAGAAGTAGCTCAAGTAAAAATTCCAGGTAGGTTCCTTTAATTTTAAAATTCAGCTATTCACATATGTTGATATTCTAATTGAGGCAAAATAAAAAACTAAACATCAACTAAAACCAATCTGGTGGGTGGCAGGAAAAAAATCCTGTTCACCTAAAAGGAAACAATCTCTGACTGTTCCTTAGAAGGGTGAATGAATGCAAGGACTGACAAACTGAAGAGGATGAAGAGGTTCACTCCCTAACTCAAAGCACCCAATGAGATGCAAATAACATTCCCTTTCCATATTGTACAAGATCCTTTCCCCTTCTCAGCCCTTTCTTTCCCTTGGACCTTTACCAATTAAATAGCTGGTGCTGTTCCAAGGATGCCCCTTGGCAAAAGAGATGCTTACAAAAGGGTAGATAATTCGTTTTTCCCTCCCAGCCCTCCTGATCCACCCCAATGGATACATCGTGCAGCTTCTCAGCACAGATGTATGAACCACTGGGAAGGAGACAGGAATGGGCTTCTAATATTTGTTACTTTCTTTTGGGGTTCAGTTCACACTTCTAGCATATTGAAGGAAGAAAGTCCAAATGGCATGGACTTTGTGATCCTGCAAATATTCAATAAAGGGGCCAATTATGTGTTTTGGTTTAGTATTACTATGATGATTTTCTATTTGTTTTGAATTGTCTCACAGGGCTTTGAAACGTCCCACAGGTTCCACAGTGCCTCTGTTTCTGCCAGAATTTGAAGTTTATTTAAGGGCTTTAGTCAGCAGCTCTAATTTTGGCAGGCATCAGATAACAGAAACTGTCAAGTACTAAATACTGTACTAAATTTCAGAGCTGTCACACCACAGTATCTAGTATGGCATGACAGCTCTGAAATTCTGTCAAGTATCAATTATTAAATGTAATTAGATGTAAAATGCGAATATCAAATATTCAGCAAATGTTTGGCTGGTATTCAGAGGAGAATAGGACTTTGAGGAGAACTATTGAGAGAAACCTGTTTACTTGTAGCCTCTATCAAAATATAATGCAATGCAATGCATAGACCTTTATTTTTAAAACGACGTAATATATTTAACTTCCAGGAGCTGCTGCTGGAATATCACCTAGTTGTCTTGGTTTATTGTTGCCTGTCGTTGGTATCCTTGCCTACTTGGAATTCTGAATGTAGCTGGACTTACCATGTCCTCAATTTAGTGCAAAGGACCTTCCAGTCTGAGAAGATTTCAATTCTTTTTTTGATTCTTGTGGCACCATCCTAAGCCAAATACGTAAATTACACTTTCAAGACCTTCCTGACTACAGACTTTTAAAAAAGACTGAGGCATCCAGGAACTCCTTCATCAAGGAACTCAACTTTGACAGATTGAGGAATGATTTTTTAACCAGTTCCAACAATGCCTTACGAAAAACACTTGTGCTGGTCTGCGACAGTTGCATGATTCCAGTCCAACGGGGCAAGTTACAGTGTTAAAACCCAATAACTTAGGCTGTACAGTGAAAGTGAAATCACCACACATAGGTGCTTTAACTTTATTAACAAATTGTGAAAAACATAATAGAGATTGAAACGTTGATTGTATGTGGTATATGTAGGAGTAACTACGTCTGTCCGTACTATCCTATCTGTTTTGTGTACTGCATATTTTTGAATTGCCCCTGTCACTTATGACATTTTCTGGTTTTTAGAGATACAGTCAAAGCAAATGCATTGCACTCATTTCCAACAGCTTTTCCTCTTTATGTAACTAAGGCTGCAATCCTAAAGACACTTTCCTAGGAGTAAGTGCCATTGAACACAGTGGAGCTTACTTTTGAGTAGACATGATTAGGATTGTGAAGTTAAAGTGGATGGACAGCACTGGAAGGAATGGATCTTATTTTGGGTATATTTGGAGTTTTTAATGCCAAATATTAACAGTAAAGAGTTTTCCGGCACCTTTATTTCTATACTTCTTTTAATTTAACATATAGTTTAGAATGATGCGTCTCAAGCAAAATGTGATTTTTCTGGGCCACAGAGAGATTTATTTTGAGGTACAGGTGATATAGCTATATAAACAAATTGACTTCTAATATTTCCTTGTATTCAGATTTTATCATTGTTAATTGCGGAATTTAAATTCCAACATTACAAGAAACCAGATTGGTTTTAGCTTGCCAGTGGAATGGCACAAAGAAAAATTTTAAAAAATTTATTACAGAATAATACTAAAACTGATAGAGTATTGAACTGTTCTTTAAAGCTTGAATCAGTTACAATAATAATAAATGGGATGTGAAATTAAAAAGAGTTAGTAGCACATTTATCCCAAAATTTATTTTTTGTGACATGTGTATTTGCCTTACTTTCGTGAAGGCCAACCGTCAGGAGAGTGATTTGCATTTTCCAATAAATTAATAATGTTCTACTTCCTAGAGCTGTAAATAAGAGTTTTAAAATTCTAAAACAATATTCCCCTATTTAATGTTCCCTGTGGATAGAAAGGTGTTATTAACCAGATTGAACCAGTCTGCCTGTTGTATGTATTAGGTTATGTTTTCAAAATGGAATTCCCGTAGGAGATAAAGAATGTCTTTGTTCTGACTGTGTCTACACTGTATTTAAAAGTGTCAAAGAGAAATTTCTATTTCCTCTAGAATTTATGGTGTGCTGAGAATTTGGTGTGAATATTAAAAAAACAACATCAGTTATCTTGAATCAGCTGGCTCAAGTTATAGTGCAATGTCTAATGCTTTAAGAATGATAGATCTGAATTTTATTTTAGTGGCACAACCTAGCTAGCTGCTTAGAGATAGACTTTTAGGACTGATCCTGCAGATGTCCTTGATACTAATATCTACATGAAGCAAGAATAGACCTGTCAATACTTTGTACCCCTGCTTTAATTTGTATAATTTTTGTACTATATATTTACATTTTAAAAAGTCTACACTCCACATCGAAAATATCAATAGTACATTTTAGTTTAAGTTTCAACTTTGTTACAAGTTAAAACTTTAAAAAATGGGAAAAAATTGTAATTTCCCTATGGCGGAATATCAAAAGCAACATGAGCACTACTGAGTTTCATAAATCTATGTGATTCTTTTGAAAGCAGCTATGATGCCCTGCATAAGAGGAACTAATAATTTGGAAGCCTTGTGTGAAATGTTTTATTTTGGTTTGGTTTTTATGCAGTGTTGACTCGTTGTTTTTATATAACCTACAACCACAACTAAAATTTTTGCCAAAATGCATGATTGCCATTTAATTTTCTAATACATCATATAAGGAACAAAACCAGATTGTTTTGCATGAAGAGGGTTTGAGAAGGACAAAGCACACTTTTATAGTTTAATCTGCAACACAGACGAGACTGTTTCATCACGGATATTAATTTGCTAATCCCAGATTTACATTGTTTCACACAATTGTACAAGTGTGACTGGGGTGTTCAGTGCCCAGCAGTTGTCAACACAACTAACTATTCTGTATCATCTGCTTTACAATGCAAGGTTCTTAATTAAAGTTTATATAGATAGATACGTTGGTTGTTTCTTTGTATTTCAGGCAATATTGATATTAGCATTATTTGATACTGGTGATTTTTTGGATTTTTTATTTCCTTTTTATCATTTTCTTTCCTATTGAGTAGACCAGGACCATGCTTTGTCCATTTTATGGTTGAAAAATACATTATAATTAAATAAATGTATTAATGGAACTCCACACGTAACAATTGTTGTTTGACTTTGCAGAAGGTTTGAAGGTTTTTGTAGATTCATTGGTGGGATAAAGAAGGAATAGAAAGAATCTTATTTATAGAAATAACCTCACCAATAGAAAGAATTGTTCTTCTGAATCTTTTCCTCACCCTGTTAATGCCAGTGGCTGCAGTGGTGTCTTGTGGGACAGCAGGCAGGCAATATTTGTTCCCTTCCCCATATAAGCAGAATAGCCCTACAGTGTAGCCCCTTCCCAGGGTGATCATATGACAGGAAATTTCTGGATTTGTCCTTTTTTTTAGCCGAATGTCCTCCAAAAGGGCTTCATTGTCCTCCATTTCTGCTTCATTTTGGAACTTTGCAATGGTGTGCACTACCCCATCATGTCATATGTCACTGGATTCATATTGGATTCATATTCATATGGATCCAATTCATATTGGATTAATAATCCAATGCAAAAATCAGCTTTGAAATATCTCCTTCCTATCAAATGTTATGGCCAAAAAACTAAAAATAAAAAAATATGTATTGAGCTCTATGGGAAAGCGAAAGTGTCCAATATCATGGCTTTACTTGTGAGTAGGCAAATGCCATTGTCTGCTGGAAAGGCCTGGCTGAGAGGAATCCAAGACCTTGTCCTCCTTTTGAGGTTTGGGCATCTGGTCACCCTAGCCCTTCCTTTTTGAAAATCTGAATTTTTTGCCTGCATCTTCTGTTCTTTCAGTGGTTTTCTGTGCAGTTATTCATCCAAAGGATATTGCAAAGGATACAACTTCCACAGTATGTAAAATACAAACTCTTGTATTTTACAAGACCAAGACCAAGCAAAGGTGATCCTGGTGTAATTTGTGGCGGGGACTGGGTTTCAGCTATTGCTGTTGTGAGTGTTTGCATAATTGGCCTTATATAGCAAAGCATGAATTTTCCCTCCAATTAAAGACTTTGCATATATGACACAAAGTAATTGTTACAAGAGCTGTGAAGTGTTATTAAATCCACATTGGCAAAAGCAAGTTCTACCAAACCCGGATTCTGCTATTTCTGACTTCAAAGTTGAAGCTAATTTATTTGAGCCTCATCTCTGCTGGCTGATTTCCAAGCCAGCTGAAAGTGGAATGATGTCTTTGCGTGTGTGTGTGTGTGTGTGTGTGTAGAAAAGGGATCCAGTGTGTCAAAACCCTGTGAATTTGAGCATCATGTTTGTGAATCAGGAAGGCTTTTCAACCAATAATGAAAGGTGTAGGTAGCAAAAGGAGGTTCTGAGGTTCTCCTGTAAACTTTATGCACAAGACTACCTGAAACAAACAGAAGCTTGCGTTATAAACCATGCTTGTATTATTTCCTTTGTTATTTTGAATGGTTGTGTACATGCAACCCAATGCATAACACATGAGTGTTCAAATGCTTCTTTCCAAGATTTGTTGTTCCTTATTCCTTAAGGTGTCAAAGTATCATAAATTTATAATCTCTCATGCACAGGAAACAATTGAAGGTAAGCCTTATTTTCAGCGGATTATCCAAGATTCCTCACCTCCGAATAAAGGTGAGATCAGAACAATGCAGCCCTCACCTGGTGGCAGACCTCGTGGCAGGAAATAGACATACAAGTACCTAGGCACCTTTTATTTTTATTACTGTTATCCTTTCTTTCTGTAAAAAGAACATGCTGTACAATAAAATTCTTAAACAACAATAAAATTCTAGTGACAGCTGTGAGGTTTAGGCTACAATCCAGAGTAACTACGGGACCTTTTACACCGACATAGTTACAGTGCCAACTATGGGAAATGCATAGAACAGTCCAGAGTAAGTACCTCTTATGTCTTCCATTAGTTTCTCTGGATTGTAGGTTAGATTCGGTAAAATTGACCTGGATTGTAGGGTCAATTCGGTAAAACTGACCTGGAATCCAATTGCTTCTGAATACATTTCAATACAGTAATAATTTTTACTGAATTAAAACCAGTTTAAGCTTGAGTATGGATGGGTTCAAAAGCAGACTCCCATACATACTGCAGTCTTTCCTATTCTCAAACTGGTGGCCATTGACACAGAGGGAATTATACCTGATTACCACTATGAGCACTTTGCTGGTAACAGTAAGCCATTTACATCACAATACAATTTGTCTACTTAGACGTAAGTCCAATCATGTCCAGTCAGAGTCACTCCCAAGAAAATATGAATAGGATTGTAGCCTTAGGGGTGTACTCAGACTTCTCACACTGCACAGATGCTCATGAAGGGTGGGATGATGAGAATGAAGCTGCCACAAGAAACTAGGTTTTAAAAGGGGGGCAATTTGCAACAGACTCATCATCCCAACATTTTAGGCAGGCTGTTTTCATCAACAACAGTGCAATCCCATAAATATCATAGTCCACCATTACGACAGCTTCTTCCTAAGAAAACAAATGGGGCAAAGTTGTCTGCAACTGTGGCATAGCTAGGGCATCTGGTACCTAGGGAAACAATTATTTGCTCTCCAGGTCTCCATACACCCCTCAAGCCTTAGATATCCTCTTGGAGGCCTTAGAAAGACTTCCAGTTTTCACTGGAGGCCTTTCACTGGAGCCTCACTGAGGCTTAGAGAGGTTGTGTCTCAAGCGTGGTATCTGGGGCTCTTTACCCACCAGTCCCCTTTACTAATGGTCTACAATTTGATTTATCTTACCTGCAAAAAATCTAATATGCAAGCAGAACAGTCCACACGGTGTCCATTAAATTCATTTTTTTTAAAAAGTTCCTTTGTATTGTGACAGTGATTTTCAATATCTTCTCCAGGCTAATAGCAGGAACAGTTCTTCCTTAGAATCATACTTGGATTTCCTGTAAGAAGCGGATTACAAACAAATCCATTTTCACACCTATGGTAAATTAGTTCCTCGGAAGACTTATTTGCAGGTTTTAATAAAACCTTGCCTAGGTGTTGGATTAGCTGATAAATCAACCTTTGTAGTAATTTGAGTAGGAAGGAAGTTAATTAAGCCCCAATTTTTATCCTTTTTCATTTTTTTCTTTTTAAAAGAACACAGAGGATAAATTGAAATTGAGCCTGCCTAGAGGGAATCTTAACAGAAGTTTATGGTCTGTTGTTCTGTCTATAATCACCTGCTTTTTAAAACCAGAAACAATATCTGAAGGCCACCGGAGAGCTTCCGTCCTCAGTTTAAAAAAACAAAACACCAAGTTTAAACTACATCTTGATCGTTCCATTGACATTTTCTTCTTTTAGCCATGAGAACTCAAAAGCTACTGTTGTTGTTCTATAAATTTGGCTTATTTGTCGATACCTGAAATTTTCACTTTATCTGTTGTAATTATGTGGAATCAGTAGCATGACCCACACATATTCATGGGGTGGACATATTGACACCCACTGCATCATTGTGTGCCTCTACTCTGCGGTCTGTTGCATTTCATCGCAGTCATGCTAATGACCAGCTTGGCTGGCACATATCTTGTAATGCAGGGTTGCCATATGTCCCAAAAAACAGGGACAATCATTTTTTTGGGCGGTGGATTGTGTTCACATACTGACAAGTGTGACTGATTGCCTTATCCCGATTTTGTGGAAGAGAATTATGGCGACCCTGTCGTAATGCCACTGGTTTCATCATGACTTTCCAGAGTGTCACAGTGCACAATTTGGGAAACGCAACTCCTAAGTCAATTTAGGATAACAATTCAGCTACATCTGATATATGTCATGCCAGGTATGCACCAATGTATCTCCCCAGTTTCCCTCTTATGAGTCATAACCTTGATTGTCTTCCAGTTTGGGGAGGGAAGAAATCCTTTTTGCTCTATGAATCACCATGGAATTTGCAATCCATGCTATTTTTGTTGTGGCAGGAACATGCCTGGATCAAGTCTCTTCATAGAGAATATGCCAAGGTGCAGTGGCTCGACACCTATTCTGAACCATAGTATTAGGCAAGTTTGAAATAAGAAGGGGCTGGCTTGTACTGATGAGACACTGAAGCTTAAAGCTAGGCAGTGATTTGAGCATGTGTCATAAAGCAAGTCTGGCACAGAACGAAACCAGAAAACACATACTTGGCCTTGTTCAATGTCTTGACTAGAAGACCATCGTGCCTTTCTGGTACAGTCTCATTCGTGTTTATGATTGCCAGGATGCCTGAAGCACAGGATGGGCTGCTTGTTAATTGCAACTACACCTTCCTATATCTGACAGGATAAATAAACCTATTTGGGACCATAATAAAGGGGAATTAAAAGATGTCTCATTCAAGTGTTGTGTTAGTCACCATCCCAGATGAAGATGTAATGGATACAGCTGGAAAGAGCCCAACTCTCCAGCAAGTCAAATATGCCTTTACATGCAAAGCAAAGCACTGTGATGTTTTACTTCTCAAACTTCTCAACACCCTCTCTGTATTATTCATTACACTTTAAAAAAAATATTGTAAACTAACAGATTAATATGGGCAAAAGATATAAAATTAGAAAATAATGAACTTGTAAGTAAAGCAATTTAGTTTACTTAAGAGTGTTGAGAGACCTGGGAATCCCCTTGATGTGAAATGCAGAATTTCTTTGGAGCCAATATGTTGATATCAGAAGGTTAATATCTGAAATGATGCTTTTTGAAAAGTCTCATGTCCAAGATGTTGCCTGAACCGAGGATCAAAATGGCTTGTTAAAAGGCTTGGTAAGTAGATATAATTGTATGAAGCCCTGGAGTACTTTAGAAGGCCTATTTTTTGAAGGGAGATGAGTAAGACTTGATTATTGGAACACACTGGACTATATTTCAGTTTTAGCTGGCCCAATGGCTGGAACGAAAAGAAATGGATTTTGACAAGTCATAAAACAGCCAATTCAAATCAGTGACATGGATAATGTTACAAGTATTTCAACTTGGCCCTATCATTTTCTTACAGCCCAATCCTATTGCTGCCACACATTATGACAGCCAACATAAGTGCCAGATGTGTAGGCTCAAGGTTCAATCTTCTTAGACCTGGAAGCTCCAGATTCAAATCTCCGCTCAGCCACGGAGTTTCCTGAGTGACCTTATGCCAGTCCCTATCTCTCAGCCTCACCTACCTAACAGGGTTGTTGAGAAGACAATGGAAGGATCGAAACCATGTACTTTGATCATCTGAGCACTTTGGAGGAAAGGCAGCACCTTGGAGAGGAGAAGTGAAGTTCTGTGAGTGCTGCCTGAAGAGGTCACAGCACCACAGACTCACCACCAGCATCCACAAAACCCACCATACACAACATGCGTGGACATCCTTTGGCCTCTACACAATATATATTCTTTGCTTTTCCCAACTTGACATGGGAGAATCTCATGGCAGTTGCAACTTCTCCTTCAAAAACTCTGCATATGGGGCCAGTGGGTGCTGTTGAGCCCACTAAAGACCTAATCTTGGCATTGCTGAGAAGGTGGCCCACATGATAATTGTGATATCCAAGTGCTGCTTCACAGCTCATCTGCTGCAGCTGTTGGTGATGTTGGAATTATGCAGGCCAGATAAAGCACTTCTGGTTTTATCTGACCAGTGGGTCTTACAATGGATGCCCTTCATGTAAGTCATTGATGTGCAAGGAGGTCAATGCACAGGAAAGCAGAGCCACATGAATACATAGACTCCCCTACTCCCCTTTAAGCTCAATGTTTCTCAAGATGGTCAGGTACCAATGAAAAAAGGCAGGGCAGCTGCTCAGTACCCACTGATGTCATAAAAAAGCAAGGACCAGTTTTCTGAAACATCAGGAAAAGCATGTCACTAAGCAATCCCTAGCACTGAGCGGAGGAAGAAGAGGTGAGCACAGTTGGATGCAAGTGAGATAGCCATTCTTCTGAGTAGAGTGGTACTTGTTGGTACTTGGCTGTTTCAGCCCGGGATCCCGTCAAACTTACTGGGATGTGACATCTCTGTGACGCCAGAGCTCCTCCATGTCTCAATGAGACTTACTCTCAGGAAAGCCAAATGAGACTTGTGTTCAATGAGACTGACTCTCAGGAAAGCCCACTGCCAGATTCCACAATGGCAAATCCCATCCCTTCCACCCATCACCCATGCTGAATATTTCAGCCTGATATTTTTCAGGAGCATCAGAGATTCCAGCTGGACAATCTGAAATCATGCATGTGTTCATCACTGCATCACTGTTCATTTTCACTGTCGTAACAGCATTTGCTTAATTTAAACCCATCTTATTTTATTAGGCTACTTTCATTGATTTATGGCTCAAGGTGAATAATATGATCCATGGGATGTTAATTGTGCTGGATTGAATCCAGTTGAATCAAAATGCTTCATTTCCTGTTCTTTACATGTAAGCTTTAATTTCAGTGCAAACGTGAGATATCAGAATCTCATGCTTGTGGCCATCTAAAATTACGTCAGTGATTTTCAACCAGTGTGGCATGGCACGCTGGTGTGCCACGGATAGTCCTCAGGTGTGCCATGGGAATTTGGAGATAGCCATTCATTAATAGGAAAATAGGAGTATTTGAACATGGTGTGTGAACATGGTGTGCCTTGTCAATGGTAAAAACAACTGATGGTGTGCCTTGACTATTTCAGTGCCTTGTTAAGTGTGCCATGAGATGAAAAAGGTTGAAAATCACTGAATTATGTCAGTGCTGCTTTTGCTGATATGCTGACACCTCAATTTCTCTGGCGCATAGTAAAAAAAAGGCGGTTCATTAGAACAGCCTGGGAGTATATGTTGCAGGAGTAGTTGTGTTGTCTAATGTAGACCAAAATATTTGAGAAGACAGAAGTATGTCCACTTTGGGAAAGTCTGGACCAAGGACTTGTGCCATCAGAGACCAGACCAGCTCCAGGCCATCACCACCTCTGCTGTGACCAATCCATGAACCCCCCGCTTGGTGGAGCACCACAGGCAGATTCTCCCAAGGCTCTACCCTAGTTATGGCTTGACCCATTCAAAGAGCACTTCTCACCAAATTCTCACCAGAAGTCAATCACAAATTCAGGCCGTTCCCCAAAATTTTGTATTGAAAGCAATGGAATCTTTGGGTGAAGAAATCAAGGAGGCAAAACACCTTGATTTGCTTGTGTGAATCACCACTTTTGGCCCCAGACAAGAATAAAATAATCCACAATGCCTCTTAACTCCAAGCCAAAAAATATTGTCATAAGCTTCCCCCTTGATCGTACCGCCAGACTTCTCAAAAAGAGAATAAATAGCTATGCTACAATTATGGAAGAACTGGAAACTGGCCAGTGCTTTAAGCTACTTGGAAGTTATTACTAATTGCTATGTATCATTTATATAGTGTGGAGGGGGTGAGGAAGGAGAAAAGGAAGGGGGGAAAAAGGGAAGGCCCCACATAAAAAGGAAAATAAAATTCTACATATACAAAGAGTCATATGCAAAGAGTCAGCATGTTTTGATAAACGTTATCAAATCAAATCATATCTTTATTGGCATAAAAACAAACAGACAACAGGACAATAAATATATAATTAGATAAAACAGATGAAAGTAAGTTGTTGCCTAAGAACCTCCAAAGAGGCAACGTTTTCAGTGAGATGTTATCATGAGATGCACACCACTAAAAAAGGGATGGCAGATGGCAGAGTGTGAGCTCAATCCTAGGCATGTATGCTCAGAAGTAAGTACCATTAGAGTCAATGGTGCCTACTCCCAGGAAAGGTGTGGATAGGATTGGGTTGTGAGTTTCTTCTGTTGTACAACAGAACTCATATACCAGTACTTGCTTGCAAATTTGGCTGCAGCTCGCCTTGAAGCCTGCTCACCATGGAGAATAATTACCCTGTAATTATTTCTGCTGCCACAACAGCCCTGATCCCCGAATTATTTATACAGTACTTGATTTATTGGCAGCTATTTCTTGCCTTATAGGTGAGTATGGTATATAGATTTTTGTTAAGTGATCAGCAGTGCAATCCTAAGCGTGTCTACTCAGAAGTAAGTCCCACTGTGTTCAATACTAGTTACTCCCAGGAAAGTGTGGTTAGGATGGCAGCCATAGAAAAACAAGGAAAAGGTTATGTTTAATTACTTGCAAGATTTCTTGCCCAGAGATCCATCTGGTAGTGGGTGAAGGGATGTTGGCAAATAGCTCTGTTTGGATAGGCATGTATTATAAGTGAGTGAGAGATTGAAAAATTGTTTATGAAATTGTAATTTGGGCTGCCATAGATGATCCATTGAGAACAAGGAAGAAAATTGACAGCAAGTTTAAACCAGAAAAGAAGGAATTGTTACAACAAGGGTTAGAGAGGGAGGGCATAATGAAGTACCCATCATTTGTATGAAGTAGGGGTTCCCAAAGTGCGCATTGAAGCACCTACAGCAGTGGTAATCATACATTTCTGTCCTGGACCCCTTTCAAACATAAAAATCTGTCTCGAACTTATTGGGATGAGACATCACTGTGATGTCAAAGTTCCTCCATATCTACTCAGAAGTAAGTCCCATTGTGCTCAATAAGACTTTCTCCCAGGAAAGCCCAGTGCCATATTCCAAGATGTTGGATCCCACTGTCTTGCGACACCCTCACCCAAGATCCTGACCTATTCCCCAAAGGGGGGCTGAAACCAACTTTGAGTACCACTGACCTCGAGTATCATGGCACACTCATAGGGGCTCTATATGATGAACCTGATCACCCTTCCTATCTGTTCATCCAAGCACAAAAGCCTTTCCCCCAAATCTTGTGAGATCCAAGATGGTGCCATCAGGACTCAGGTAAGTTCGGGAATCACTGGTTTATGATTCTTTTTAAAAAGCTTTGTAAAAAGCTTGCTCATAACCAGGGTGATCGTATATCTTGGAAAATAAACTTCACTGTCCTTCTGTTCTTGTGAGCAGGCAGCAAGTAGCCTTTTGGTAATTAATAAATTATAGGTAATAAATTACATATTATAGTTTTAAATTTAATAATAAGTCATATCGTATTTAAATTAACCACATAAAAGTGATATATATGTGACTGTGTTTAGCTTCTATTTTCTCATGTCCTACACTATTATGGGGAGCCCTACATTTTGGGGGCCTTGTGCTCTTCTCCAGTTGTGACATAGGGTCACCCAACTCATAACTTACTTTTCCATCTTATGAATAGATGAGCACTTGCTTCCTTTGAATACTTGTGTCACTGGCTTTGTACAATCTATGAAGGTAAATTTGTGCAAGTTTTTACAAGAACTGCAATCTGGGACAAAGAGGATGTTGTATTAACCTATTAATTAATCTGGCAAAACAGAACGAGCTGTTCTTATTGGAGCCTCGGGCAGACTGCTTGTCCAGAACAGGGACGACTTTCCAGGAAAGCGGGAAGGGATTATGCTAGTAGGCAAAAATCCATATCCTTCCCTCCACCCCCACATTTAAGTGGTCCACTAGGAAGTGTTTGTGGCCTGAAGATTAAAGGGGGATCAAAATCCCAGGTTCAAGTCCCAACTGTGCTTTGGGAAGCATCCAGAGTGACTAAAGCATCATTCCTAAGGAATGTGGCTGTCTGTGCGTATGGGTGGGCAGAAACTCCCTGCACCAAGGACATCACTCTTCATGCTGTATTCCTATAGCTACACAGGGTGCACATACCAAGGCTGCAATCCTATCCACACTTACCTGTGAGAAAGCCCTATTGACTTACTTCTGACTAGACTTGCATAGGATCGGGATCCCAAGTGCATGGATAGGGGAAGATCATACATACAGTACAAACAGCTATTTGCATGGATAAGGCCTCCAAAACCATGCATTTGCTAGTTCTGCCATAGTATATAATAATGAAAATAATTTAATAATAAAAATAATTAGCATGAATATGTCTACATTTAATATACAAAGCATGTTGCGATCTAAAAATCACCCAGCCAGAAAGTGGCACCTTTTAAAATGGTATCTTCTTATACGAGGTATTTAGCTGTACTGGGAAAGTAACTGTTCCTCTTCGCCCCCATACGGGATTTTTACCAGTGGCCGCTACTGGTGTCTCCATCTTTTTTCAGACTGTGACACCTTTGGGAACAAGGAGCCATTTATTGATTTCTTTTGCTATGTAAACCACTTTCTGAACTACATTTTGGTTGCAATCCTAACCACACTTTCCTGGGACTAGAATGGGATTTACTTCTGAGCAGACATGCTTAGGATTGCAGTAAGTCAAAAAGCAGTATCCAACTATTCATAATTAGTGTAATCATTTATGTTATTAGAAATAATTATACATATCTAGCAGGGGGAAAGCAATAGCTGCGAGTAGGTTGCCCGAGGCCACTTTAAATAAATATACTCCATGAGAGACCATTCAAACTTGATTAATTTTAATAAATTGATTTTTTTAAGAAAACTGATTGATGCAAGAGCCTAATTATTGAAAAGCCATAGAAAAGTTGATTTGTATATCTACTTTAAATAGTTGAGCAGTTGATCCTAATGACTACTAGTCTACTATGTTGGTTAAGTGATTGAGGGTGCAACCCTAACTGGCTCAACTCATTGGTGTTCCTATTCCCTGAAATCAGGAAGTCAACACTTGCCTCACCCAATGAACTCAGATTCATTACATACCGTAATTATTTATAATCCTGCCACCTGCAGTATAGGGATTAAAAATACCTCCTCTACAGGGCTGTTTTTAAGTTCATAATATAATAATGTATACAAAGAATTCTGGACACTTGGAATAATTATTCTATATATTTTTGTTATAGATTTGTCAATGTAGAAAATATAATGGTGATTAAAATGTATTTTTTAAAAAAATTACAGTACTAACTTGAATTACAGGTAATCTCTGAATGAATGCATTTCAGCACAACACCCTGGAATCATCTTCATTCTCAAATTGGGATCGGTGCAGACGTTTGCTTTGTGGGTTTTAATGGAGCCCGTTTTATTGCCCTACTTAGCAGGAACAGAAATAAATTTCAGTTTTGGCTACATAATTGCAATATATTTTGACATCAGCCTATCCTACATCAGGATGACTCATGTTGATTAGACCTTCTTGAACAAAGTAGTTAGTGGTTTTGGAAATAAATACAACCAAACTTTTTTTTCTATTCTTCGGTAACCAGCATCTAAAACAGTCTCGGAGTTCACTGGAAAGAGGTTTTTATAGATCCCTGTATTTTCTCCAGAGTTGACTAACAAGATCACGCAGGTCATGTCAGGTGGCCCAGTGAGGGCAGAATGAGGGTATTCCAGGCAGGGGAGGATGAGCAGGATTTTGGGCAGCCTAGGCATGGCTGGGATGGGGGAACACACTTACAGGATCTCCTGTCAGATCTTAATCTTGCTCTCAGGCAACCTGGTTCAGCTACCAATTTAGGGGGCACAGATCCAAACAGCCCCATGTTGCTGCTGTGTTACCCAGGGCAAGAGGATATCATTCTCCTTGCCTGGGCTAAGCCCAATCCTAAACTGTAGATAGTGATAAATAGTTTGCTAAATAGTGATTTACCTTTCCCCTGGTATCACAGATCTAATGCCATAAATAGATCTGTGCCAGCACATCACATAAAAAACAGCCGATCAACAGACGTATTCCAACCAAGACACAAATAAAAAAGCAATCTGCATGTTCGAAACCCAACCCAGTGTACTTCTTTCTGACGACAACTGCTTAACCATGTGTGACATTTAATATTAATGCAGTTGCACACACCTTTTTGTTTGATTCATGTAGTGTTAATCTTACAGTAAGAGCAATTTTTTATTATTACTTTCCATATAACAATTACTGGCTCAAAGTCAAATGAAAGGCTATCGGACAAATCATTTGGCCTGATTCGCATCCCACTTCTGCGTATGCATTCTCATTATTAAATCCAACTGAATTCAATGACGCTTACTTCCAGGTAAGTCTGCAAAGGGTTGTAGCAGGAATTCAACAACGTCTTGTAATGTTGTTTTATGCAGAAATCAATCCTGCCAGTGGTGTTGCTACGGGGTGCAGACAGCATCAGGTGATGTGCGTGGGTGTGTGTGACACCACTACTGACCAGTATTTTTTAACTAACTATTTTTGACTAATATCATCGTGTTATATATCATTCAATATGTAATTTAATGTAGAGTTCAGTGAAGCAAATCATGCTGAAATATCTCTATTCTACCAATTGTTATAGCAAAAAAATCAGCAGTGGCACCATGATATTGCCCTGTCTATGGCATGTGAGGAGGTTCATTATGGGGTTAACATGCTGGCCTCCTGCATGGGGTGATGCAAACCCTACTGTGTCCTGTTTTAAAAGAAATGGGCATATGATCGGGGAAAAAGGCACAGGACTGCAGCCATAGCCACAATGAACTTTCACTAGATTAGGGTCCAAAATTGTATTTATTTATTTCAGTGTTGAAATACTAGCTCTTCACTTGCGGAGCCTAACTAATTGAAGACTTTAGGAGTTTTCAATTACTTTTGGATATTTTGAACTTCCAAAGTGGTTTCTTGAAAAAAAAATGAAAGCCAGTTTATCTTTTAGTAACCATTCCAAAAGACCACATGAGAGTTATGTAAACAAGAAAAGAGATTGTGATACCTAGGATTAAATTTGATTTAGATTGTTACATTGGCTTGGTCTGAAGAGACCTGGGGTTACATACCGAGAATGCAATCCTATACTATGGATATAGTGTTAGGAATGTGAGTCCCTGCAGGATTAGCAGGGCTAAGCAGAGTAGTTGTGCAGAGGATGAGAGGGCAGCAGAACAAAGTAAACACACAGCTGTTTATAGTTCAAGATAACATATTGTTCAAAAGGACAGGCAGAAGATAAGTCAAGTAACACAGTCCAAGGTCAAAGCAGTAGATCAGTCATATACATACATCCAGTTGCAGGGTTATTCCAATCTCCGTAATCCAGTTAAACAGTCCACAAGTCAGTCCACAGATACAGTCCAGTCTTTCAGAGTATCAAACAGTAATAATACTCCTCCTCAGTAACCCACACTTTGCAATAATCTCATACACACTTAAATATAGTGAAACACCAATCAGTTAGAGATATTGCAGTCATGTGACCAGTGACTCAGCACTTCCAATTCTGCTGAATCATGCTGTAAGAGCAGTTACAGATTGCATCAGCTAGATTGCATCAGCCTTCTGCAGTACTGCATCAGCCTTGAATCAACTTGCCTGACCAAACATGTTTCATTATTAGATTCAAACCCTAACATATAGGATTTATTTATTTACTAGCAGAATGGACCCAACGTTGTGGGAGTAAAATATCCAGAATATTTGTGTACTCTGGGCATAGCTGTTGGGCAGTGCTGGGCACCGCATTGTATTCTGCAGGACCATGTATTCTGCAGATGCAAAGTTTAGGTTGGATTCTAAACTGAGGTTGAATTCCATGGGGCCACTCGCCCTTCCATGATCATCCTATAAATGTGGATATATAGGGATGGCTTGACTTTATTGGGATAAGGCCTGTGTTCAAAGCTGTCATGTAGCGCATGAGGGTATCTCTTGATGTTGTTATCGGAGGCATTGAGCTCCAGGCATGAATTGATAGTCTATGCAGATGTGTACCTTGGCTTATTATTTATCTTTTTTTATCTATGTACTTTATCTCTTCTTTCAGGGTGTGTCTTTGTGCAGACATGAACATCTTTTTGGAAGGCAAGCAGTTTTGAAGATTGGTATTGTTGTGGAGAAATTTATTTACTCCAGATTCAATTTTTTTCTTTATTTTTTTTCTGCACACCCATGATCCCCTCCAAAATTTAGGAAATATTCTTTATAGAAGTGGTTCAATTTACAATAGCGGCAGAACTAGATGCTCTGCAACCTCTTGACTCATGACCCACCTCTGACCCACTGTTAGAGAACTGCTACTGTAAGAATGGTGATAAATACCCATATTTACTTGAATCTAATGTGCCATCAAATTTAAAGCGCACCCCAATTTTAAAAGGCTTGAGATAAAAAAAGTTTAGTGGTGACTGTAATATGCAGCTGCAAAGCAGGTAGGAAATTTAATTTTACTGTGTACATCATCACCAATATGATGATGATGATGATGATGATGATGATGATAAAAGAAGAAGAAGAAGAAGAAGAAGAAGAAGAAGAAGAACTGGGAAGGGTCCGACTGGTGATGGACAGAAACCAGCATGAAATTGTTCGCTGTGTATTACTGTTTGATTTTCAATAAAATAATAATAATAATGTAATGGGTTTATGTTTTGATTTTTACCTAATTGCACTACTTTATTCAACAATGAATTTATGTTACATTTTCTTTACAATATAGTAATCTGTTAAACTAAATACTGACCTATACCTATAATCAAAATACCATATTTATCTGAATCTGATGCAACATTGAATCAGGGTGACAATCTGTCCTGTTTTTCCAGGATATGCCCTGGATTTAGCCTTGTGTCCTGGGGAAAAAAAATCTCTTTTTACTTGTACATCGGCAGCATGCAACCTTGTAATTAATAAATTTTTATGTAATAAATTATATAGAATAGCTTTAAGTTTAATAATAAGTAATATATGCTCTTTTAGTCCTCTTTTTTGGTTATGTCATATGGTCACACTGCACTGAATCTAATGCGCACCCTGATTTTGGAGACTAAGGGCGCAATCCAGAGTAACTATGGGGAGTCCTTGCTCCGGTGTAAGAACAATTTGCTCTGGATTGCAATATGAATTTCCCATAGGTTTTCACTAGGAGGTGCAGTAACTACAGGTACACGTAATGTCTCTTACGTGCTCCCGTAGTTACTCTGGATTGTAGGGTAAATTTGGCTGGAAAAGGTGTGTGTTAGATTCAAGTAAATTCAATAAATACAGTTTTCATATACCTTTCATGATTTTCATGAAAATACCTTTCATGTTTTGCCTGACACAGAAGTGGAGCAAAATGTTGTCATAGGAGAAAAACTGTTGACAGTGAAGATTTAACATGGAAAATTCCCTTGGCAGAGCTGGTTTTCCTGCACATCAGGAAATGGCAAAATAATTGTTGCTTTGGCTACAGCTATTATTATTATTTTTTAAGGCAGTAAGGCCTAACACTTTAATAACAACTTAATTTCATAGTCCCTCTCAACAACTCAGAAATACTTCTTTTAGAAGCCAAGGTTGCAATTTGTGTACAAGGAAATTAATACGATTTGCAAACATTAATATTTGTCATCATCCTAATATCCAAATTAGGCCAGCCTAAGCCCAGCATCAGTCCTGTGCTGACCAGGGTGTGTGTGTGTGTGTGTGAGAGAGAGAGAGAGAGAGAGAGAGAGAGAGAAGTGCCATTAAGTCACTTCTGTGTCACTCCTGGGGGAGGGTTATGCCAGTGCACAGACATGCACTAGCCTTCCAATGGACCCCAGCCTAGTTGTGCCAACCTAGATTAGGACTGCACCCTAAGCATTACAACAACTTCATTGGAAGACCCAATGAAGCAGGTGAGCCCAGCAAATGGGATGGAGGAAGAGCATGGGTGGAACAGGGCAGGAAGGGATGGAACAGGGTGGGGAGGAGGTAGAGCAGGTATAGGCAGCACCTGCATGGATCAACTCAGACATGCAACAGCTAGAGGGCAGGAGCAGATCTGAGTTAACCATTAGCAACTTGGGCTAATGAGGTTTATTATGGGGTAAGGGGATGAAATTTCCTTTACCCCAAAAGCCAATATACCCCTGCAGGATACTTCAGGGGCTGCATCGTTACAACCACATTACAGTTCAGATGTTGCTAGTGTCCTCATTCATTAAAGACACATTGTGGGACTTTGAAACTCCTCTATGCAGCCACAGATTTCTTGGGATTTGTATAGTTGAATCAGAATCTGTTTTAGAAAATGATCTTATTAAATAGGTGTGTGTTATGTGCACATGTGTGTGTTTGAAGGCACAATCCATGCTCTCCAGTCCATTTCAGTGAGTGCTGGTTATGTGCACTTTTGGAAATTCCATCATTGTTTTTCCACGTGTGTGGTTTACTTGGCAGATTCTCTTTCCAAGGTTTGTTTTCTTTGGAAAAGTTTGAATAATAATAATACTGTAATAACTTGCCTACACAGTTGCATAGCTAAGCATTCTGGTCTGGGCTTTCACACTGTACCAAATCCACTTTTGAACATAGTGGGTCAGACCGATGACCTACTGATGCTTTTGGGACCAGCCTCCGGCGCTTAGTGGGAGATATCAGTTAGCAACTTGGAATTTCAAACTTCAGCAGTCACACTTTCCATAGCGCTGCCCTGCCCTTGGGGACCTTCTGTTAAGCCAGATACGTTAAAGCACTCTACATATTGTCCACGCACAGCAAACCAAGCACAAAAATTGTGTTTGGTAACATGGAAAGCAGTTTGAATGGACTTAAGGTGCAATCCTAACAAAGTTTCCAGCACTGGCATAGCTGTGCCAGTGAGACAGCTGCCCAAATATGCTCAGAAGCACACTTCTTATCAGTCAACTTGAAGCTATGGGGTGAATAAATTCAGAAGTTAGACCTTATTGGACATACAGCATGGGCCATTGTCCTCTGAAGTTGTGGTCCTACCTCCCTATGCATGGCGCAACACCCTTGCCATGCACAGCAAGCCAGATGAGTGTTGGTGTATAGGGTTCAGCAAGCCAGATGAGTGTAGGTGTATAGGGCACGTATCATCTTATTAATGATATTTCCAGCCATACCAGCTCCTAAAGGTTTAGTTCCATCTTGAACAAAACACACTGTAGATAAAGAGTTTAAGGGACTTATTAGGGAATGAACTTATTAAAGATGTTTAATCCCAGAAGCTCATGTGATACAACTTGTGTGGTTCACTCAGCACTGGAGATGGGCCATGAATGAATCCGACGGAGAACACAAACCTAACTAACCATGTCTACTCAAAAGGAAGCCCATTGTGTTAAATCGGTCTCACTCCCAGGAAAGTGTCTTTAGGATTGCAGCCTAAATGTGTTGCTCCACTTGAGCATTAAAATGTGAAATGGAGGCATTGCATCTGAACAACCCCAAGGAACATGAGGTTTTCTTCTTTTGAAACGATGATCCAAAAGACCACAGTACAGTACCCGAGTTTCAGAAAACCTGAAACTTAAAAAAGTCACATTTTCCAATCACACTTTCCATGAGTTGATTCCATATTTACATAATTTTCTTATCTATGCACTATCTCAATTCTATAAAAATCATAAATGAGAACCAAAATTATAATGGGGTTAAGAAAACTTGGGGTTAAGAAAATTTGTTAGGCTCTTGGGTCTAGTGCAGTACCCTCAAAAACATGGAGTCCATAGTATATGCTTCTTTTTTTTACTAGATTAATCTGGCACTGCAGCCAGTGTATTTCCACAACTGTATATTACTGTGTATTTCCACAACTGTATATGTCAAAGGACCAAGTGTGGCTAGTGGAACTGCAGTTGGGTCACCCCGACACATACAGGGGGGACTAGCATTAAAAAAATCAACTTTTGGGACTAGAACCTGTGGGTCCTGATGCCTCTTTCCTGAACGAATGAAGGCAACTAAACTGAAGATACTGAACAAAATAAAGTGACAAATGCTTCATTTATTTTTATTTCCAGTTTCACAATTTGGTCTTAAATAACCTGGTGTGTTCAGATGACATGACAGTTGAATATATATGTAAATTGTGGGGTTTATAAATAAATCTGACCCCATTAATGAAGGTTATATGCTTTTCTGGGGAAGACAGTGATACGGAGACCATATGTCCTGGGAAAATTTCTTGTGTCCTCTTTGTCCTGGGAAAAACCTCTTGTGTCCTGGGAATTTTTTTTATTGTTCCATTTTTTCTGCTGAGCATGCAGCATGTAGAATTCTTGTAATTCATAAATTCTTGTAATTCATAAAGCACGAAAGCCTGGGTTGGATTGTTATGGAGGATAGGCTGTTACCCAAGCAGCAAATCCCCCCTCTCCATGCCACTGAATCAGTCCAATGGAAGGGCAGAGCCGATACGACTGGATCCAGGTGGGGTCGCAGAGCTGGGCTAAGGACATGAGCTCACCCTGTCTTGTGGGGCCGACCCGGGTCTCGAACCCTCGCCTGCTGGTTAACAGGCACAGTGTCTTAACCGCTTGCGCCACCCGCAGCCGCCCCCCCTCTCTCTATATATAGGAGTGTTTTTTAGCCTTTTTGTCATGTCCTACAATTTTCTTGGGTGTCCTACATTTTTTTGGTTATGACATATGGTCACCCTGGGCAGTGGAGGAAAGCAGTAGGTGACATGAAGAGGGGATCTATGCCTTGTCCTGCCAAGCGACTGGCCCTTCCCTTCTGATCAGGGTGTCCTAGACGGACCTCCAATATGAACTTGGAGAAAGAGCGAGAGAGAGAGATAGCCTAGTTTCAGACAGTGGCATAGTAGAGGGAGTGCAATCCAGTGGTGGACTTCAGGGGGTTCTCACAGGTTCTACAGAACCCTTTGCTAATGAGCGACTGGTTCTGAGAACCGGCTACTAATGGGACATAGAACCTATTCTTCTATAGACATATAACCTGTTGTTAATTTAGGTTATTAAGACATAGAACCGGTTGTTAATTTCTTTGAATCTCACCACTGGTGCAATCCTTTCCAGCACTGGTATAGTGTGGCATGTGCTGCATCTTGCAGTTGGGGGCAGTCATGGACATGGAGGCAATGTAAGGCAATGTTTGTCCCTTGGAATTTGTATCTTGTTTGTTTGTACCTTGTTTGTTTGTATCAATGTTTGTACCTTGCGTTGCTTTTACCCTGCAGCCAGAAAATTGGTTAGGATTGTGCCCAGTGGTGGGCTCCAGCAGGTTCGCACCTACTCTATAGAACCGGTTGTTAATGAGAGATAGGACATATAAAGTTTAAAAATAGCCATTTAAAAGTGGCTGCCAGATGGGCAGAGAACCGGTTGTTAATTTGTTTGAAGCCCACCACTGATTGTGCCCTAAGTTCTGCAGGGAGCCTCACTGCAGCCTGCAAGTGGCCCTTCCCCATTCCTTCAGAGCCATTGAAGGCAGTGGGGAGGACATGTCTGTATCTAGGACATGTCCTCTTTTTAAGGACTTTTTCTTCCCTGGGGGGCGGGAAATGGGTGAGATGCCCTACAAAACCTAGTGCTTTGCCATCCTCCAGCTATTCCATTGGCTATGAAAGTTTGATCATGGACATTTCTTTCCTGGGCGAAAATGGGTGAGGTGCACTACAAAACGTAGTGCTTTGCCCCCCTCTCCAGCTATTCCACTGGCTATGAAAGTTTGATCATGGACTTTTTCTTTCTTGGGGTGCCCTTTGGGGAGAAAGGCAGAGTACAAATCAAATCAAATCAATCAGTAAATGTAGGGGTCCCTTGTATGCTCACTATTTTTGTCAAGCAGTAAATCAGTGTGCTGCTTCCCATCTCTGGAAAGCTGTGCTGATGATGTGTGGGTTGAGCCAGTCCCTCCCTCTCCCCCCCTCCACATCAGATGCAACCAGAGGGTGGACCATTCAGTGAGCCATTCTGCAGGAGCACCATCTGAAGGCAACACCCTGCAAACTTTAGCCCAGGTTAACTCCAAGGGGGTTCTGCTATCTGCCCCCCTGAAACCTCCTCTGCCCAGTTTCAGAAGGAGGAAGAGGAGGAGCACAGCAGCAGCCTGCAGAAGGCAAGGTGCCCCCCTCCAGATGCTGGATCTGGAGGCTCATGGCTGGGTCTCTGCCCCGCAGTGCTTCCAGGGGTGCCAGGTGCCAGGAGTGTCCAGCACAGAGGGCAGGCTGCTGCAGGCACTGCAAGGACGTCTCCAGCCTTCTGCGCCTCCTACTCGGCCAGGTGGCGGCGCTGCAGAGCAAGGTGCGCCTGGCTGTGCTCAGGGATCAGCATCAGCATCACTGCAGCCAGGAGGACCAGGTGAGCATGATGGGCAGTTGCATAGCTGGGGGGGGGGGGGGGAGCACTGAATCCTGCAGGGAGCATCCTCACCTCCCCAGCATCCTCCATTGGATCTGGCCACCCCAGGCACCCAGAGTGACCAGATGTCCTCTTTTTCCAGGACATGTCCTTTTTGTCAAACTTCATTTTCTTTTCCTTGTGAGCAGACAGCATGGAACCATCTTGTAATTAACAAATGATATGTATATGTTTTAAATTTAATAATAGATCATATAGTCTGGGTGACCCTATGTCCTCTTTTTCCAGGACATGTCCTTTTTTGTCTTGGGAAAAAAAAACCTTCATTGTCCTTTTCCTTGTGAGCAGACAGCATGGGGCATTCTTGTAATTTTAAATTTAATCATAGGTAATATAGTCAAGGTGACCATATGTCCTCTTTTTTCAGGACATGTCCTCTTTTTTAGACTTGGAAAAAAATCTTCATTGTCCTTTACCTTGTGAGCATGCAGCATGGAACCCAGTGGTGGGCTCTAGCAGGTTCGCACCTACTCTATAGAACCGGTTCTTAACAAGAGATAGGACATATAAAGTTTAAAAATAGCCATTTAAAAGTGGCTGCCAGATGGGCAGAGAACCGGTTCTTAATTTTTTTGAAGCCCATCACTGATGGAACCATCTTGTAATTAACAAATGATATGTATATGTTTTAAATTTAATTATAGGTCATATAGTCTGGGTGACCATTTATCCTCTTTTTCCAGGAAGTGTCCCTTTTTTAGTCTTGTAAGCATGGAAAAAAATCTCATTGACCTTCTTTTTCTTGTGAGCACGCAGCATTGAGCCTTCTTATAATTCATAATTTATAATAAATTCAAGCTGCAATCGTGAAAACACATTGAATACAATGGGACTACTTTTGAGTTGTCATTGTTAGGATTGTGCTCTGTATGTGTATGTATATGTATTAAATTTAATCATAGGTAATATATCAGGATGACCACATGTCCTCTTTTTCCAGGACGTGTCCTCTTTTTTAAGCCTTGTATCCTGGGAAAATGTTCATTGTCTTCCTTTTCCTTGTGAATAGACAGCATGGGGCCTTCTTGTAATTCATAAATTATATGTAATAGTTTTAAATTTAATAATAAATAAGTCATATAGTGTTTAAATTAACCACATGAAAATTAAATTAACCATATGAAAGATATGTGAGCATTTTTAGCTTTTATTTTGTCATGTCCTACATTTTTCTTGGCTCTCCTACATTTAGGGGTGGGCCATGTACTATTTTTTGGTTATGACATCTAATCACCCTGTCCCAGGCATAGCTGGCAGGGGGCAAAGCACTAAGTCTTGCAGGGAGCCTCTAGTGTTGATTATCCTCCATTGGATCTGGTCACCCCATGCACCTCTTTTCACCATGAGCCAAGGAGCAGTTGCATAGCTGGAGGGGGACGGGACACAAGCATTCAGTTTTGTAGGGATCCTCGCCCCATGTGTCCTATTTTTCTGGAACATGTCCTCTTTATTAGTCTTGTGGCCTGGGGGGAAAAAATCTTAATTGTCCTCCTTTTCCTTATGAGCAGGCATGGTAAAGATTTCTTGTGATTAATAAATTAGATGTAAAAAAATTATATGTAATGGTTTTAATTTAAGTAATTAAGTGTTTAAATTAACCACATGAAACCAATATATGAGTGGTTTTAGCTTTTATTTTGTTATGTCCTATATTTTCCTTGGGTGTCCTACATTTTGGGAGTGCCTTGTCCTCTTTTCCAGTTATGACATCTGGCCACCCTGCATGCACCTCTCCTCGCCATGAGCCATGGAGCAGTGCTGCAACTACCGGGGGCAATCATGTCCTACGTATTAGGCAGTTGTTCCCTCTGGCACCACTTCTAGAAGGATGCAGGACCAGGTAGGCATGTGTGGTCTGATCCAGCCACTACCCCACCTTGGTGGGTCAGCATCATCCTACAACTCTTGGAGAAGGAGCTGACTAGTCCAGTCCAGTTCCTTCTGAGAAAACATCAGTAGATTCTTACTTTTTTATTGGTGCTTCATGTATAGGTAAGAGGGATCTGGGCTGGGCTCTCCATCATCACCAGCACCCCCAGTAGCACTCATGAGTGGATTTGCAGCCAGCATGCTGGGAGAAAGTGACCTGTGTGGTGGGACTGAAGTTAACAGTTTTATTTATTTATATAATTTTTTATTTAATGGGTTTATACTCCACGCTAATGTTTGTCCTCACAACAACCCTGTGAGGTAGGTTCAAGGTCACTCGGGAAGCTTCATAGCTGAAGAGGGATTATAATCCAGGTCTTAGTCCAACTCCCTAACCGCTACACCATCCTGGCTGTTCAGAAGTTCAGAATCTCTTTCTGTGTGGAGGAAAGGATGCATCACAACCCTATGTGATGCATCACGACCCTAAGTCTTCCCAATGCATGGTTCAGACTGCAATCCATTACACACTTCTTAGTAAATCCCAGCAGGTGAATTTATTTCTGATCATTCTGTTAATCCTGAACTAGAGCTCACAAGGACTTAGCCCTAAAGTTTATACCCGAGCAAAGACTTGGAACACCTGGAGTAATGATAAATTGTGTTATCCAAACTTGTACAGAATGTCTCATCATAGACTCAGGTTTGAAATTACCTGAAGTTGCTTGGGTCAAAAGTGTCACAAGAAGTGTCCCAGTTGTGTGGATGTTGGTATTTGTTATTTTTATCCAGTGGTTAGGAAAATCCACTCTGCATATGTTCAGAGGTGCTCCTGTTGTTATTGTTTCAGAGTAGGCTTTGTCAAGCAGGACTTATAGTCCAACATTTTTCTTATGTTTTCGTAATAACTTAGTAACTGCTTCCATTTTGCTCTCACTGCCCATAAATGAGAGTGGATGGGACCATTTGCAAGGCATGCTGAGGTTCCTTTTAACAACATAGTGCTTTGCACCCTGAAAAACTTGGTGCTTTGCATCCCCGCTAGCTATGCCACTGAGGGTGCAGACCCCACCAACTTTCCAGCTATGCCAGTGGGATGCACATTGCGTCCTGCAGTGTGTGGGGGGCAGTTATGGAAGCCTCTTCAAAGGAAGGCAACGTTTGTTCCCCGACCTTGGAGTTGCATTGCCCTAAGTTATGCCAGTGCTGGAAAGGTGGTTAGGATTGGGCTCCCTGAGTCTTTTGCATCAAGAATGCTTTTTTCTGTGGCTGATCAGAATCTGGACAATATTTTGGCCTCAGTGCTATTTCTGTTTGCTCAGCAGATTAGACACTGTTTTTTGTCTCCTTGCTATGGCCAAACATTCTTCATGGTGGTTTCCAGGGATATAGACAAAACCTCATAGGAGTGGGTTGATCCTTTATATCCGAGCAGTGGTGTTGTGGTAAATTCAGAAATGCAGGAGATCTTGACAACATCCCCATAATCACACCCCCATAGTCAAGCTACAGACCCCCTTAAGGTCAAAATGTAGGATTTAACCGAAAGCCCTGATTAGGGAAAACCTGAACTTTCTGAAAGTTAAATCCCTTCTTCTTTAGTCTTTGCTTGACAGAGCTCATCCCATCCTTAACCACTTGGTGTTGGATTGCTGGTGGCGACTGATGTGTCATTTAAAATGTTTTGACACATACAGTGGGCATATTATTTTAAGCGCAATGCATGCCTTGAAATGTTTAAATGTGATTCATTTTTTTCTCATGGTGGATATTAATTCTAGTTCTCCACCATTCCCCTCCTCCCTATTGCACTAAACATGGTTTTTTTCTATAGAGATGCACCCTGCTTGTAGATCTTTTGGGTCGGAGCATGATATAATTACATATTTTATTATATGTCATTCTGTCAAAGGCCAGATGTGGGGCTTCCAGTAATTTGATGGGCAAAGATGTAATTAGGGTGATCCCTGAACCTAAAAGGTCTTGGATTCTTCTCAGCCTGGCCTTTATGGCAGACAATGGCACATTTGCCTACTCACAAGTAAGGCCTCAATATTGGGCATTTTCACTTTCCCATAGAGCTCAAAGAATAACTTTTATTTTTAGTTTTTTTGGACATAATGTTTGATAGGAAGGAGATATTTCAAAACTGATTTTTGCTTTTGCTTCTGCTCTTCAATACAAATCCAACAGCATATGACTTGATGGGGTACTGCCCACCATTGCAAAGTTCCAAAAATGAAGCCAAAATGGAGGACAAGGAAGCTCTTTTGGAGGACATTTGGACAGAAGGCTAAAAAAGAGGACAAATCCAGAAAAATCCAGTCATATGGTCACCCTTGATGTTGTTGAATCTTGTAAATACAATATTGTTTTGTGTGTTTGATCTTAGGGAGGAAAGGCTAAGCTGTTAACCATCATGCTACACAGAGAAAACAATGCTCTCGGATTTAACATAGTCGGGGGTCAACCCAATCAGGTAATCAGCAATATTTACAATATTATTTTAAGGATGTGTTTATTTTTCATGTCTAGAAAGTAATATGGTTGCCTGTCAAAACAGGTAAGTCAGCATAGGAGATGGAAAATGGAGGGCAGATTGGGGGCAAGGGAGGACAGAAGAATGGAGTGTGAAGCAGGGGCAGGTCTAGTTTTTGGGGGGCAAGGGGAGGCAAGAGTTGACCATAGGCCAAGTCAACCTGAGCATAGACCTGAGCTCCTGGTTGAACAACTGGCCATCTTGGCCAAGGTTTGTTGGTCGGTAGATCTGGGATCCCACCTAGACTTGAAGCCCAGATCTACCTGGGACTCCCAGTTGGACAACTAGCCTCATTGGCTGAAGTCTGATGGTGAAAATTCAGACTTGGAGCCCAGATCTACTTGCAAGGTAGACCAGAGCTCCCAGTCTGACTGCTCCATCAGATGTCCTGTCCAGTGAGTGTTTCTTTTTCTCCTTTTTCTGCTGGTGCAACAGTCTGGAGGAGCATGCAGCCATCCTCTTCTTAGATATGACTCTGGCATGAAGACTGTGGAAGGTGAGGATCCAGCAGTGATGGCACATGCCAGATCCTGTTCTCCATTTCCATAACCTCTCAATCCTCTTGGACTTAACGCTAGCTAAAAAACTGTCATAGGTCATAGGAGAGCCATTGCATGGCAGGAGGTTTATGAAGAGGAAAGTTAAATCTCCTTTCCTTTACAGAGCCTCCTGTTTCCTGATTTTACTAGAGATAGTGTGTGCCTTTATTGGTGGGAAGGGGGGAATGATGGATACATTATCAATATACAGATATTAAAAAAAATATTTATTATAATAATATCCCCATTAAACGTGTGTGTTATCATACCTAGAAAAATCATCTGGAACCTGCAGAAGGAATTTATGTGTCCAGAATCCTGCAAAATGGGCCTGTGGATAAAGCAGATGGTATACAGATCAATGATAAGATTATAGAGGTAAGATAAAGAATGTGAACTGCATTTAATAATAGCAATCAGAACATGGATGTGAGGATTTAAAATTGTGCTACAATTTCCTGGACTATTATAGTGGTAGTAAGAATTAAGTAATTTAAGATATTAAAAGTTTGTTGATTGGTACACTGTTCTGGCTTAGTGCTGCTAGTTGGAACTGTTTGGATGCTTCTGGCATAAGTGTCTTATGTTTTTCTCTTGCAAAGGATGGCGAAGTTGTGATTTGTGCTTTAATCGGTCAAATCTGATTTATCAGAATTGCATCTTATGGCTATACCGGTAATTTAAATGATCTATAACAGTGTCAAACTATGGGTTGGGACACATGGGGGGCTGGGGGTTGCAAACCAATTTCAGGTGGGTTATGTACATATGATCAGATGACCAGATTTTTGCAGAATTGTCCTCGTTTTTATTCTCCTGTCCGGGTGTCCTCCAAAAGGGCTTCATTGTGCTCCATTTTGGCTTCATTTTGGAACTTTACAATGGTGTGCAATACCCCATCATTTCATATCTCATTGGATTCATATTGAAGAGTAGAATCCAATGCAAAAATCAGCTTTGAAATATCTCCTTCCTGTCAAATGTGATGGCCAAAAAACTAAAAATCAAAAATATGCATAGAGCTCTATGGGAAAGTGAAAATGCTCAGTATTGATAGATAGATAGATAGATAGATAGATAGATAGATAGATAGATAGATGTGTTTATTGGCCAAGTATGATCTCCATACCTGGAATTTGGCTTCGGCAATGGCTGCGTACATACAAACACCAACTCATAAATAACAAACAATGCTTACAGAATATACAATCAAATAAGAACACTGCTTCAGTATTCTCCAATAATCCCTCAGCATAGTTGTTGGTTCAGCAATTTAATGGCACAAGGTAAAAAACTGTCCTTGTGCCTAGATGTCTTAGTGTACAGAGTCCTATATCGGCGTCCAGAAGGAAGAAGCTCAAACAAGATGTGTCCAGGGTGAAGAGGGTCCGCAGCAATACTCATGGCTCTCTTCCTGACCCGAGCGATATATATATCCTCCATAGAGGGCAGGCTGACTCCAATTATTTTCTCTGCTATCTCTAGTTCTTTGTAGTTTTTTCTTGTCCAGTTTGGTTGCTGTGCCAAACCAGACAGTGATGGAATTGCAGAGAACAGATTCAATAATTCCCCTGTAAAACAGGATCATCAGCTCTTGAGGCAGATTGAATTTCCTCAATTGGCGCAAGAAGAACAACCTCTGATGAGCCTTTTTAATAATGCTGCTGATGTTAGTTGACCATTTCAGGTCTTGGGAGATTACAGAGCCCAAGAACTTGAAAGACTCCACCACTGAAACCACATTACCACAGATGGAAAGTGGAAGTAGCATAAGGGGGTGCTTCCTGAAATCTACCCTCATTTCCACAGTTTTTTGTGGATTAAGCTCCAGGTGGTTCCTGCTGCACCACGGAACCAGTTGTTCAACTTCCCGTCTGTATGCAGATTCATCACCGTCACGGATAAGTCCAATGACCGTTGTATCATCTGCAAACTTCAAAATTTTAACAGAGGGGTCCGTTGAGGTGCAGTCGTTTGTATAAAGGGAGAAAAGCAGTGGGGAGAGCACACACCCTTGGGGAGCTCCTGTACCGATTGTCGAGTACTTGATGTAATTTTCCCCATCCTCACCAGCTGCTTCCTGTCCGTCAGAAAACTGAGTATTCAGATAGGAGCAGATACCTTAAGGTGGATCAATTTGGAATGGAGGTTTGATGGAACAATAGTGTTGAACGCTGAGCTAAAGTCCACAAAAAGAACCCGTGCATAAGTCCCCAAAGAATCCAGATGTTGCAGGATGTAATGCAGTGCCATATTAACAGTGTCATCCACTGACCTGTTAGTCCTGTAGGCAAACTGAAGGGGGTCTAGCAGCGGGTCTGTAATGTCCTTCAGGTGGGCAAGCACCAGCCTCTCAAAGACCTTCATTACAACAGATGTTCAATTACAATAGATGCTCAATTACAGATGCTCATTACAACAGATGCTCATTACAGCAGATGCTCAATATTGAGGCTTTACTTGTGAGTAGGCAAAGGTGCCATTGTCGGCCAGAAAAGCCAGGCTGAGAGGAATCCAAGACCTTGTCATCTTTTTTAGGTTTAGGCATCTGATCACCCTGGTTATGTAACATCTAACTTATACTGTGTTGCTGGCTGTTCTCGGGATTTTCATAGCATACCTTTCCCTGTCAAGGTCCAGCGTGCATAATAGGGCTACACAGAGCTTTACCAGCTAAATATCTGGTGTAACTCTTGAGTAGCACATTTATGACATCTGCAGTCCTAATCTCCAGTTAGGCCATCCTAAGCCCCGGCATAAGTCCTGGGCTGACCTGGGGGTGTCACAAAAGTGCCATAAGACACTTCTGTGCCACTCCTGGGGGAGGGTTCGGCCAGTGCATAGACATGCGCTTGCTTCCCTACATCACCACCATGAAATTGTCCTTCATCCTATTATTTAAGTTTTCTTATTTGTGGACGGACAGCCCTGCAATTTTAGTGGAGAGACAGAAGGCATGTATTGTTTTTTAAAAAGCAGTGTTTTATCCTCTTAAACCATTGCTGGTGCAATCCAGAGTCTGTGAAACATCCAGAATATTTAATCTATTCTGTCTCTTTTTAAAATCAGTTGATTTTATTAGCAGGGATTATTAATTGCTCTTTTCTGAACTCAGATTTCATGACAACTCCTTATGGATTGTGTTTTTTGTATATTTGGAGAGTATGAAATGCAATATAAAAGACACATTCGTAACTTATTACAATTTCATAATAACTTGCTAGAGAGAAATTCATCTCTTGTAGTATAGGGTAAAGAAAATATAATATGAGCAACGAGAAAATAATATCAGTGACATCACTCTGTGTTATTTCTAAAGAGTTTTAGAAATTTTTATTGTTCTGGAATCTGTTCATATTAACATCTGTAAGATGCCATTTTAACCAATATAAAATTTGCTTGTATATCTAAAGTGTAGTTTTAACTTTCTGAATATGGTATTATATCCAGAAAGAGTATTATCTGAATAGTTTACTAGTTGTTGCTCCAGTGAATGAAACTCCTTGCCATAGGATGTGATGATGGCATCAGTCGTAGCTGTGTTTAAAGGAGATTGGTCTGCTTCATGGAGGAAATGTCAATCATAGATACTATATACAGCCTCTGGGTTTGAGAGTGTCTAAAGAAGCTGTGCTTGTCAAACTGAAGGTCAGCAGTTGGAGACCCAAGTACTGATTAACAGAGTGAGTTCCCATTACTTTCCCACTTCCTGCCAATCTAGCCGTTCGTACTTAGATAATTAGGTACCACTTCAGTGGGAAGGTAAGTGCATTACATACCATGTCAGCCATATGACCATGGAGATGTCCTCAGTCAGTGTGGCTCTTTGGCCTTGTAAAGGGGATGAGCACTGCTGTTAAGAGTTCGTCACAACTAGGAAGCCAATCTGCACGGGACATATTTACCTTTATTAGTACCAGATGCAAGAAAAATGGCAACAAGAAACTGATATTTGGGCCACTATGGACCACTTTGGCCACTATGATTGGCCACTATGGACAATCCTAACCAATTTAGGCTGGCACAAGCCACCCATCTTCCCATTCCCATAGTGGCATAGGAAGGCTAGCACATGTTTGTGCACTGGTGTACTTCCCCCCCCCAGATGTGATATCCCCAGGCCAGCTTGGGACTTTTGGGGGGACTTGTGGTGACCTAATCAGGGGTTAGGATTTGTATATGGAGCCATCTTGGTTATCCTTTTTTAAAGTAGAAAGGCAAGGTATAAATCAAATAAATTAGGATTTTGCTGTGTGAGGTACAAGAAACTGGACTAGATGCCTCCTCAACCTAGTCCAACAGGGTGATGACAGATGCTGAGATGATCTCTCGTGCATTGCTATTCCTTCATATAACGGTATTAACAGAGAAATGTTCCCAAATACAAATGTTGTATTGTCTCCAACTGGAGGAGTCTCCAACTGGAGGAGACGCAGTACGCGCGCGCCAACCCTCAGGGTCGGCGCATGCGTACTGTGTCTCCTCCAACTGGAGGAGACACATCGTGCATGCACCGGGGGTTGGCGCATGCACAGTGTGCTGGGGTTGGGGGTCCGCCCCTAGCCCCGCCCCTGACCCCGCCCCCGCCCCAACTTCCGGCAAACCGGATTTTGGGGGAGGCTCAGCCCCACCTCTGCATGAAGCCCACATTCATGTGGAACCAGGTGTAATTTTTTGGAGCATTTTATGCAAAATTGGATGCAGTTTGTAAAATGTATTTCTAGAACTTTCTCGAAACAATCTTTGTTCTCTCTGGCACAGAATACTAGTTGTTCATCCTGGTGAAAGGCATCCTGGCGAACACTGTGTCAGTCCCACTGGGAATGGAAACAATGATGCTCCTCTTGGCAAGACGTCAAGAGCATTTTCACACTTTGTTCACTGACACTTCATGTGTGAAATTAATGAGTTTAATTCTTGTCTGATGCTTGTCTTTTGTCAATTTAATTGTTGGCTTGTGCTTTGTTTTGCACTTCAGAGGCTGCTGTCTGGAGACAGTTTTGCAAGTGTGACATTTATTGGGGTATTACAGTGCTAATTTATTTGCCCCCCTGCATAGTAAAGGCAAGATGATTATAAGAAACGAAAAGGACCATACTTAAGAGGGTTGCATAAAAGCCTTTGATTGTTCTTACATTAACCTTTATCAGCTTTCTGCACTAGTTTCTCCGTTCACTCCTATCTGGCATTTGATTCATTTAAAAGAAAAAACTCTGCAAAATATTTCATTTGATGTGGTTTTGTTGATCCTAAGATATTTGCATCCTGGATTATTCTTTTCTGATCAGATATGTCCTTGTCACTGACATCCCTGGACACTCATGTTCAGTTCTTTACTGCATCCTTGTTTTTGAATTCCACTTTAACTGGGCAGAAAACCCCTCTGTTATATAAGTGAGGCCATAGCTAAGCCTCTTATCACAGCCCTAATCTTATTTTGCATTTAAAAAAACCAAAAAAGGTACATCTAACATACAGTATATTGGGAAACCAATATCTGTGGGTCACAGTTGTCTAGGACACAATGGTCCTCTTAGTACTATTATTTATGCTGATCAAATCGATCTATCTATCTATCTATCTATCTATCTATCTATCTATCTATCTATCTATCTATCTATCTATCGACAGTATTTATATACCGCTTTTCAACTGAAAAGTTCACAAAGCGGTTTACAAAGAAAATGGAAAAATAATAATAGCTAATTAAAACCTAATGGTGATACAGGTGATACTTTGGTATCCACTGATTTGACTGACCACTCATAATAGGATCCACATTTAAATGCTTTGTAATGAGGGGAAAAAACCTATCAAATTAAATTTCCTGTCCTCTTACTGTTAAATTGCACCAGTCACAAGTTTCTTGGAGTTAAAGGTAGGTTTAGAGAAAAACTTCTGTGTTTCTTGCTCCTCCACTCTCAGCTCAGATTTCATTGGTATCTATCTATTTACTTATAGATAAATAAATAGCAGTATTATTTATATACTGCTTTTCAACTAAAAAGTTCACAAAGCAGTTTACAAAGAAAATGAAAAAAATTAATTGCTAATGGGTCCCTGTCCCAAAAGGGCTCACAATCTGAAATGGAAAAGAACATCAGCAGAAGCCTCTAGAACAGACTTTGCTGGGGGAGTGTGGGGCCTGTTATTCTCCCCCTGCTTTCCCAGTTAGCATAGTATAGACTGTATACCATATTCATCCACTAGAATGAGGTAAATAATTAGAATGAAAATTATATTATTATTAGGAAAAATTGAGGAGTAAAAAGTTGTTTTTCCACTGATTTGGTATCCACTGATTTTTTTTTAAAATCCATTTTTAATGGATTTTTTTCTGGTCCTGAAATGTTCTGGAATGAACAAGGCACAACTCTGTATACATAAAGGCATCTGGGCCAGATGTCATCACCACATCCTGTGGCAAGTAGTTCCAAAGATTAATTACACACTGGATAAAGAAATAATTTATTTTGTCTGTTCTAACTCTTCCCTCTTGATTCCACTGGACGTTCCCTGGTTCTGATGTATAGCATCAACAAATAGCATCAATCTATCCATCTCATGAATAATTGTATATGTTTCAATCTCATCCCCTCTCAGATGATCCTATTCACAAAATCTTATCCCCTTCTTTCTCGACATATGCTGGAGTCTTTCCTTATAAGAGACGTGCCTCAACCCAGTCATCATGTTGCTTGATTGATCCAGACATTGATCCAGACATAAAAAGTGAAGGGGGAAAAAGCAGATAAAGTGTATATGGAAAAGTTGCAGAAGAGAACATTCTCTTCTGCAACTTTTCCGTATACACTTTATCTGCTTTTTCCCTCTTCACTTTTTATGTCTGGATCAATAAATAGAGTTATGTGAAGCACTTTTGCAGGTCACCTTCCTACATGTAGCATCTCTTGAAGTTAATGGAATTAAATGAAGAGAGGTGTACGTATAATAGGACCTTTGTTGATGTATAGTGTGGAATGCTAATAAAGGGATCTTGTGTGGTTATTAAGCCTGGAGTGTCATGAAGCACTCAATTTTTCACATGCTGAGCAGAAGCGATGGGGTGTAAATAATGTCTGCTTTCTTTATTCAGAAAGTGTATGGTTTATTCCTTGCAGATCTATTTCAGGCCACTGATTTTGAACCTTTTTCATCTCATAGCACACTGACAAGGCAAACCATTGCCAAGGCACACCATTAATTTTTTGACCATTGTCAAGGCACAGCACGCTTCTGGTAGGGGGCCTGAAAACTTTCACAATGCTCTACACAAAAGGATCCTCTCGATAGTCCTGCAGTGCTCCTGTAGACCTGAAGATCGGGTCAAAAATCACTGATCTAGGCTATAGCTCACATTGCAAACCTAAGAGGAAAAAAAACCCTGCTCAGGAGACCTGAAATTGTATCCAGTTGCTGTTGGTGCATTTCATGTATCAGTAGCATCACTATTGTTTGTGTCACAGGGTGCAGGAGTCACCCTATGATGGACTTTCTTCCATGCAGGTGGAACAACTGCTGTGATGGACATGGTGGATGGTGGACATGGGTGGCGGACAAGGTGATATACCACTGCCCTTGGCATCCATCAGTCTTGAAAGACTATGGTATAATGCTCGACGCTGCATGTGAAGCATGAAGGCCTGGGTAGATTGATATGGAGGATGGGCTGTTATCCAAGCAGCAAATCCCTCCTCTCCAAGCCACTGAAATAGTCCAGTGGAATGGCAGAGCAGATACGATTGGTTCCAGCTGCATCGCAGAGCTGGGCTAAGGACAGGAGCTCACCCTGTCTTGTGGGGACCCTTGTCTTGAACCTTGGCTTACTGGTTAACAGGCACAGTGTCTTAACCACTTGTGCCACCCACAACCACCCATTGCCCTAACTTCCTTATTTTTGGCTATATTTTTTATAGAATATAGATAGTTCAGCATGGTTTGTTTCATTTCATTCCTCATGAAATTGTGCATTGGACAATATACTGTATTTACTCAAATATAACAGTCACCTTTTACACCAAATTCAGTTTCCAAAATGAGGGTGCACATTATATTTGATGTTAATTAGAACTGAGTGAATACAGTATATTGATTATAAGTATAGGGTGCACATTATATTTGATGGCACATTATATTCGGGTAAATACAGTATAACATGAAGATTATATTATAAAATATTAAATATAAAATGTTAAAATATTAAATAAAATATTAAAATATCAAAAATATTAAGTTTTAATTTTTTTTGCTAGTAGCAGTGTCTTTCCCTTCACCCTGGGAGCTTCCCTGTGTGTGGCATGCTTTCCCTATTCCATTTTCCTTAATTGCGTCTATCATATGGTGTCTTTGATTCTTGAAATGGGCAGAGGCTTTCTGCCTCAGAAAACAGGCTGTATGTTAAATGTAACTTGATCACAATTTCCAGATATTGGGGGAATGGCATTTGGAAAAATGAGAAGTACTTTCCTTTTCCTTGTTTTTGTTTTGCTAGTGGTAGGAGATGATGTTAAGTACTCCTGGCAGCATGTGGCCTATTCAGCACTAGTAACATCCCACAGCTGTCGCTTGCGGAGTTACAATATATGAACATTCCTCAGTAAAATACTATCACCTTTCCAGGATCTCAATTGCCCTTTTGCCTTCTTTCTCCTCAATGACTTTCCTCAACTGTCCCCCTATCCTATTTTCTGCCTGGCCTGTTTTCATAAGCTCATCCTAAGAGCTTAGCCACTTTGAAAAAAAAAGAATTTCAGTGGTTTGTTCCATGAAATAATTAGAAACTGCTTAATGATACCATCCGTTTTCCAAAATGACAGCACAAAAATTCTGACTTTTTTAAAAAAATGTCATCAGACATTAGCATAGACTCCAGCAATTATAAAGAATGGTGCCAGACAGGCTGAATTCTCTATCTTAGGGTAATCTTAAAAGCTATTAGCCATCCTTTCCTTCATCTGCCTATAACAGAGAGCAAAGTTAAGGCTTTTCTGTGTCCTCTTTCAATGAATGAAACAGTGGCAAGCATTCATCAGTATCTTACGATTCACATGTCACAATAATGATCTGGCAATCCAGAAGAGAAAGTCATCAGAGCTCAGTGCCTGGATGGTCCAGGTTAAATTTAATTTGCTGTCCCAGATTTCTAGGTCAATAGTTATCTGACCTCAGAACTATTTTTCTTCTCTTTCCCAGCCTTTTGTGTTTTGAAAATATGATAGACTTCATTTTGGATCAGAATGGCTTTAAATGAATGCTGTGGCTAATTTCTTGAGGAGGCAACAGAGGAGTGGTCATAACATCTTGTGCTCTTGAAAAGTTCAGTACTTGCCTTCTAAATGCATTTTGAGATATTGTGTTTGGCTTGTAAACAGGAATGCATTAAACAGCTCCATTACATATATATATATATATACAAAGAAAAAAAAAAAAAGCAGGCCTCCCTCAGTCTTGAAAGACTATGGTATCATGCTCAGCACTGCATACGCTGCATGCGAAGCGTGAAAACCTGGGTTGGATTTTTATGGAGGATAGGCTGTTACCCAAGCAGCAAATCCCCCCTCTCCACACCACTGAATTAGTCCAATGGAAAGGCAGAGCCGATATGATTGGATCCAGCTGGCGTCACAGAGCTGGGCTAAGGACAGGAGCTCACCCTGTCTTGTGGGGCCGACGCCACCCACAGCCCATATATATATAGAGAGTGGCACCTCACGTAACAAATTTAATTTGTTCCGGAGGCATGTTCCTTACGTGAAACATTCTTTACGTGAAGTGGATTTTCCCATAGGAAATAATGGAAACTCAGACACCTAAGTAGACACTTTCCTGGGAGTAAGACTCATTTAATACAATGGGGCTTACTTCTGGGTAGACATGGTGAGGAGGCTGCAATCCAAGACACCTTCAAAGTGTCTCCCCGCTTTCTCTTTCTCTCCATCCTGAGCCTCTCTCTCCCCTGCTCCCTTCTGGCTACCCTGAGCTGCTTCCCTCTTCTCCACTGTGCTTCTCTCCCTCTGCCCAGGAGATGCCCAGCCACTGGAGGAACAGCATGGAAGTGTTGCTTTCACTATGGGCAGGTGCGCTAGGCAGCCCTGATGCCTTTTATACAGGCTGCCGGCCAGCACGTCTGCCCCAACTGCCAACAAAATTTTTCTTTACATGAAGCATGTTCTTTATGTGAAGCAGAATCCTAGAGAAATTTTTGTTTGTTACGTGAAACATACTTTACATGAGGCATTCTTTACGTGAGGCGTCACTGTATATAAGAGAAAAGTCACTGACTGACTGACTGACTGACTCATCACCGCCCTGCCAAAACTGCTGGACCTAGAAGCGTGAAATTTGGGGTGGGTGTTCCTTCCATGACGGAGGGGTGCACTAAGAACCGGTTTTCCGAAATTCCAATCAGAAGGGGGTGAAAAGGGGCGCAACCAGTGGTGGGCTCCAGCAGGTTCACACCTACTCTATAGAACCGGTTGTTAACAAGAGATAGGACATGTAAGTTTAAAAATAGCCATTTAAAAGTGGCTGCCAGATGGGCAGAGAACCAGTTGTTAATTTCTTTGAATCCCATCAGTGGGCGCAACGCGTTTTCCTCCCTATACTTTGCATTGAGAATTGCTGACTCATCAACATTCCGCCCCAACTGCTGGGCCTGAAGCATGGAATTCTGGGAGGGATCCTTCTGTCACCTGAACTCCCACCACGAACCCAGGTAGAGAAATTTAACCCTTCAGGGGCTGAAAAGGGGTCAACGTGTGTGGCATAAAAGCGTGAAGTCAAGATACAACTTAAAGAAGTGGTTGTTATAATGATGTTGGCTTTCTGTTGTGTACATATGGTGTATATCCAGTCTGTAAAAGTTAGATCAAATTAGGGAAGTGGTCAATGTAGGGAGGTGGTCAACTATGGAGGTTTTACAGTACTGTATTAAGAAAGATGGGTATGTTGAACAGTTTATCTGTGATTAATGGCCCAATTCTGTGCTGGTTAGTGTGGCTGGAATGGGCACATACGCACATGTGCAGTCACAAATGTGCCATAAGGCACATTTTTGGCAGCTCAGAGGCCCATGGTACAGGTGGGAAGGCTTCATCTGCCTGTCACTACCATTCAAAGGCGTCTTTGTCCTTGGCAGTGACACAATCATGGCAGTTGTGTCACTACAATCTCCATACCTTCCTGCAAGGGGGCAGAAACAGGGCATTCCCAGTGACAACCCAGTGTGTGAATCCCTATACCCTTGTATTCTCTATTTTGAATTTTAAGTATTATTGCCTAAGGCAGAATCCTAAGCACATACTGACCACACACATAATGCAATTCCTGAATATACAAGGACTTCATCACAATATATGAACCAACAATTTTCTGATGGGAAGTACAGCGGGGCTTAAAGTCTTGCACTTCTCCTCCTCTAATTCCCCCTAACCAATGCTGGGTTGTAGGGCACAGGAAGATCAAGGTTCCTATTCAGGAAGATGCCAGTTCCTCATATGATTTGAGTGGCTGAAACTCTGATGGCCCAATCCTTTCTGATAGGCAAATCCTTTGCACCAGCATGAAAGCGGGGCTATGGCTTGAAACGCTGGTGTGAGGGAGTGGAGGTTGATGAGGGCAGGTGGAGGCTGGAACACACTGTTTTATGATGGGCAGCGTGGGTGGCAGATGGGCTGGTGAGCAGATCAGTCCTGGGTTCGGGGCGCTTTTGTTTCCTTTGCCTCACTCTGTTGAGACTCCCTGCATACTTAGTGCTTTGCACCCCCTTTAGCTACACCACTACTGTGCAGTTTATTGTTTGCGAAATCTTTGTCAAATTAAGCAATGATATCTGATTTTTTAAATTCATTCTGCTTGTTATTCATCAGTTCATTTAGTATGAAATAATAAAAAGCAGTCTATTTTTAGGAGGCAAAATTAATTTTTAAATGCATTGTAATTCACCTTTTCCAGCATTTTGTGTTTCTTTCAGCAGTTACTCATCATTAATCCATATGATTCTTTCCATCATTCAGTTGCCTTTTGTTATTTCAGGTGCACATTCCACTTCCTATTTGTGATTTTATGTCATTTGTGCAAGCTCTTTGCTTATCTCTCTCCCATAAACTTCCTGCTGTCTACTATATTATCTTAGGCATTGGATAGCTGGCATATTCTTGTAGTTGCAACTTCTTTATTAGTCTCTATAGCAAGAGTCTGTCTTTTTTTTAAAGACCTAAATTCAGAAAATAATTGATCAACTGTTAAAGTTCTTGCCATCTTCCACAATTTTACTGATGTTTGTGACTGAAATTTCAGCGACAGCAATTTCACACTTCCAATCACGCAGCATAACGTTTGTACCTAAAAAAATCCCTCTGTATATGTTTTGATATCTATAAAATGAAAATCAACCCAAAATTAACACTGCGATCTACTTGAGAAGTGCAGACTTACAGCCCAAGCAACTAACAAATTGTGCATTCACATAGAAGTTGCTACTATATTTTACAAACTACAATCCTAAGCAGGTCAACTCAGAAGTAAGCCCCATTGAGTTAAATGGGACTTACCCTACAATCCAGAGTAACTATGGGAGCTCGTAAGAGACATTACATGCACCCATAGTTACTGCACTACCTAGTGAAAACCTATGGGAAATTCATATTGAAATCCAGAGCAAATTGTTCTTACACCGGAGCAAGGACTCCCCATAGTTACTGTGGATTGCACCCATAGGCTACAATGCAGAGGAACTATGAGAGCACTTAGGAGTGCAACTATGTGCATAATGTGCAGCTAAGAGTGCACATTATGTGCAGCTATAGTTACTGCACCACCTAGTGAAAACCTATGGGAAATTCATCTTGCAATCCAGAGTAACTTGTCCTTATTCCAGAGCAAGGACTCCCCGTAGTTAATCTGGATTGCGCCCTTACTCCCAGGCAAATGTGAATAGGACTGGAGCCTAAATCACAGACCCTTTGAGCAATCACTATTCGATAATGCAATACTTCCCTTTATGTTCCTTATCTGATGACATCCTTTGCTAGTGAAATACACATTTTGCCAGCACAGGCCTTGAATAGGATTGGACCATGAAATGATCTAAATTAAAACAGTGGTTTCCAAACATTTTAACACCAGGACCCACTTTGAAAAATCACACTGTTTGGGACCCCCTAACATCATGAGGCTTTAAAAAAAGTTTCACTTTATAAGCCACCCTGTGTCCTTTGGTGGGGTAGGGTCTGCCTTCTGAAGCATGGAGGGGTCTGCTTTCTTTAGCATTGGGATCATTATGGGGATAATGGATCATTGTGTTAGCATTGCATTCCTCTCATTCCCCCTTCAAAGCAGACGGATCCTAACCTCCAGGTATTTGGCACAAGCTCCGGCATAAATCCTGTGCTGACCTGGGAGTGTAACAAAAGTGCTATAAAGCACTTCTGCCCCAAATGGGGGGGGGATTTAGTCCTCCCCACATCATGAGGGGAAGATATGCCATGTGAGTTAGGCCGACCTACATTTGTTAGGATTGCACAGTCAACTACTCATGAGTAAAAGCACACATGCTTCTCTGTTTCCGTTTCTATATGGCTCGATACATTTTCCTTTTTAGCTACCTGCTTCTAAGTTTCATGACCATCAAAACTTGGGTTGTGACCCTCTGGTGGTTCCTAACCAGTTTGGGAACCACTACTCTGAGGCTGAAATCCTAAAGATTGTTTCCTGGGAGTAAGACCCATTGAATACAATGGGCTTACTTTTGAGTAGACATGGTTAGGAAGAGCACAATCCTAACCATGTCTACTCAAATGTAAACCCCATTGTGTTCAATGGGTCTTACTCCCAGGAAAGTGTCTTCAAGATTGCAGCTATAATCTCTCTCTCCTGCCACTTAAATGCTATTAAACTAATATTTTGTTCTTCTCTTTCTCTGCTGTGTCCCATAAGATTTTTATCACCCATATTAAAAATGATTGTTCAATTGATATTATTTATAGTCCTGACATCTTGCATTTGCATCAAGTGAACACTTATATGCCTATCAGAAAATAACATCAATATGCTCAAAAGTAATTTTGAAATATGTTAGAACACACACACAAAGAACACAATCCTAACCATGTCTACTCAAAAGTAAGCCCCATTGTGTTCAATGTCTCAGGAAAGTGTCTTTAGGATTGCAGCCATATGCATGCATATGCGCTTTCACACACACACACATGTATCTGAAAGTATTCATATTGTTATCTGGAGTGTCTCCTGCACAGGAATTTGGCACAGGTTAATATGTTGAAAGGTTTTACAGTTATAAACTGTACGTGTCAGTTGTTTTTAGACAACAAGTGTGAAACGGGAAATGGCCTGTATTGAGCTGACTGTGATGCTTCTGAAAATGCTAGCAAGTTGGTATTTTCTGTAGTAGTTGAAGAGGTGCCAATTATAGCAGCTCTTTTCAGTTTTAGCAAATTCTTATACATTTAGAGATTCAATTTTTTAAAAAGCAAACTGGATCCTGGCCAATTGTACCTCTCAACTCTTTCTCATTATGACAGATATTTCAAACATTGTCTGATCAGTGACTGTTGGGATACAGTAAAAAGGTAAGATGCTATGATGGGAAGTATGTCGTTTTAAGCAATGAAAACAAATAAGATGTCTTGCCCATTGATAGATGGTTGTTACCAAAACTTTATTTTTTAACCCTGTTTTTTACTAAAATGTAAGAAAAATATTGCCAGAAAGTCCAACTTTCCAGTATCTTGCTTCCCACAGTGTCCTGTAGGTTACATCTGACAGTCCAGAAACGGAAGAGTAAACCACACGTCACTCTTACCATTGCATTTCTGCAATGGGTATGCAGAGGAGGTGCATCAGCATTGTGACTAGTAGCCATAGATCAGTGGATCCCAAACTGGGAGCCGTCTGTCCCCAGAACCAGGAATGTAATGCAACAAACAGCAGTAGGAAGTTTGGCTTGCTAAGCATTGCTCCAAAACATGCTTTTCCATGCCCAAAGTAGCATTTTTTAAATCTACATTGAGCCACTTGCTAGACAGCTTACAAAGCAGAAGTAGTTGGCAAGGATGTCATCGCCAGTTACTTCTGGTGGTACTTCAAATAGGTGGAAGGTGGAGAATAAACTTTGTGTGGTGGAGGATAAACCTTGAGAAACACGGATTTTATAGAGTTTCAGCCCTAATGGGGTGCCATGTGCAAAAAGTAACCACCATCTGAAAAAGTATGGGAACCATTGCGTTAGTTTGAAATCCTGCCTTCCATGAATTTGTCCAGCCCCCATCTAAATGTGTTTCGTACAGGGTCAAGAATTACATATACACATTTACCTGTTTTAAGGGGTGCGAACACAATTTAAAATGTTATTTAAGTGGTTCTCATTTTTGTTCATGATTATTCAGAACAGTATACATCTGGGTTCTGGGTGTCTGCAGATGCTGAAACCAATGGATTTGGGCACCTAAAATAAAGACAGATGCTATGGTTTCAAGATGCAAAGAGGCTCAAGCAGGACCTACTTGTGTGTTTGGAACCTGCAGATGATAATCTCTGAGTTTTCAACCTGTGGGTAATGTGGCCTTTTGGGACCCATGATTGGTCCCAGAATTGGTATATTGGTCCCAAAATTTGTCCCATGATTATTCAAACTCATTCTATCTCATTCTATTCCCATTAAAGTACTTGTTCCCAGGTATGATAAGATTTGTAATAGGGGGGACTTTGATTCTTAAACTTCTTAAACTTAGTACCAAAATATAATTACTTTCACCGTGTGTGTGTGTGTGTGTGTGTGTGAGAGAGATATATATATATATATTTTGTTCAAATGATTTTTCCATGTCAAATGCATTTATAACAGCAAATATTGCAGAGGGAAAGGTAGTCCATGAGAGGGCAGTATTATACAGTTGCCTTTGTCTGAGAAGATTCAGACTGTTGAAGGATACTGATAAATACTATTTATCTACTAATACTAATACTAATATGGCATGATACTTATGAAGACTATAAATATTAACTTTAATTCTAAACTTCCAAGAAAAGCATAGAACTTTCCTGTAGATGTTAGGAAAATAAGCAGCAAGAAGAATTTCATTTGAGTTGCACTCTGAAACAGACGTAAATGTGACCAGAATTGTGCCACATTTCTTTAAGCAAATTTTGTTGTTTTGATACCATGTAATAGATGCTGATTCCTACTTTAATTTAGATAAAACAAAATTTTGATCATATAAGATTCATGTGCGCATGCACACAAACACAGAAGTGTACTGACATGTGTGTTTGTTCCCAAACTTCCTGCAGATGCCAAAATCCTCACAGTCAACTTTACTTTAAAAAGGTTTGAGATACCCTGTATGTATTTATGTGGGTGTAGATAGGCAGGCAAAATGCCCACTGTTTGAGACTTTTATCGTCAGACTTGGTCTGATGGTGCGACTTCTTAGAACAGCGGCATGTCCACTTTTTAAACTTAGTGTCTTGGAAAAAAGCTTCATTGTCCTCCTTTTCCTTGTGAGCAGGCAACATGTAGCCAAGATGTAATTAATAAATTTTATGCCATAAATTATATGTAATAGCTTTAAGTTTAATAATAAGTGATATAGAGTGCTGTCCTAACTAATATAGGCTTGCCTAACTTTAAGGCAACTTGTCTAAGTTTAATAATAAGTAATATAGAGTGCTGTCCTAACTAACATAGGCTTCCTAACTTACCTGGCCTATCTTCACGTGGTGGTGTGGAGAGGTTGGCATATGCCTACGCATTAGCCTAACCCTTGCAGGAGTGGGGCAGAATTGTCTTCCTACACTTTTGTGATATCCCCAGGTCAGCACAAGACTTATGCCCGGGCTTTGGCCGGCCTAAGTGGAGGTTAGGATTGCAGCCATACCAGAGTAACTACGGGAAGACGTAAGAGGCACTTTCTCTGGATTACTCTATGCATTTCTCATAGGTGGCACCATAACTATGTCGGTGTAAAAGGTCCCGTAGTTACTCTGGATTGTAGCCATAGTGTTAAATTAACCACATGAAAACAATACATAGGAATGTTTTTAGCTTTTGTCTTGTCCTACATTTTTCTTGGGTGTCCTACATTTTTGGGAGGGCCTTGTCCTTGTGTTAGACTCGACAAAGCCAGAAACAAGCCAGCCCAAGGAGACATGCTGCGGACTGGCAGATGATGGCTTATGGACCAGCAACCAGTATTTAGACCACAGTAGGTGTAGCTCTGCTCCAGAAAACACCTAGTACTCACCTATCATCTGTCTGCTCACTGGAGAGCATGTGATAAACTTCTGAAGAAACTGGTGGTTCCCTGAAAGCCACTGTCAAATCCAAGTGCCAGTGTTTTGAGATCTAGTGCAATGAGCTTCATTATTATGCGCTTTTTATGCATTACGAGTTTTTGTATGCACCACTGGGAGTGTGTGTGTACATATGTGTGTGAGTGTGTGTAGGGAATAAAGCTCTTGTGCATTGTCTAATTAAGCTGACAGCGCTTTGACGCAGCGTTTGAATTAACACTGGCATATACAAATGAGATGGCGACTGCGAAAATATATTTGTAAAAGATTCATAACTTGCATGCAAACATATTGTTTACCGAATCGTTATGTAAAGAAAAATTAGCTTAATTTGATGTCATGCACTGAAGTTTGGAGCCATAAATTGCTTCCTGGAAAGTGCCATTCTTCCCTCCTGGGGGGAATTCTGAATCAGTCAGAAATACAGAGGGCTGCGTTGTAGGTGGTGTTATATTTCAGTTGAAACACAAAATGGATATCCTGACCCCTTGCGCTAATTAAAAGCCAATGGCAATTTTCGCAGGATGGGAGGGTTTTATTCCCTGTGTCCTGGACAAATTCCAGCATGAGTAATTACACTTTGCCTAGTTACATTCCTCAAGTGCTAAATGCCGATCTCTTTGCTTTCTCACCTATATGTTTGCCGTCTTCTGTGAAATAGCTGGAAAATCTCACTGGGACCCAGCAGTCTTTCTGGGTAATAATGGTCTGAAATGGAAGGATAGTTATGCAATTAATGCTGTCCAAAGAGTGCTTGAAAATTAACAGAAGAAAAGTTATTTGGGATTCATCATGACAGCTATTAATAATATGTGGCATGTCAGTTTTGTATTTGGTTACTTAAAAAATTGAACAAAAATCTCTATGTCGGTGGTTTCCAAACTTGTTAGTGCTGACCCACTTTTAAAAATTGCTCTCTGTTAGGACCCACTTAGATTTATGGAACTTTGAGCACCATCCTAAGCATGTCTACTCTTAAGTAAGTAAGTCTACTCATTGTATTCAAAGAGTCTTACTCTCAGGAAAAAGCCTTTAGGATTGCAGCCTTACAGAGCAATCCTAAGCATGTCTACTCAGAAGTAAGTCCCATTGTGTTCAATAATAGTTACTCCCAGGAAAGCGTGGTTAGGATTGCAGCCTTAAAAAAGGTTAACCTTAAGAGTAGCTCAAACCTCTGGTTTTATCTTTTTTACTATTTGAAAGAGGCCTTCTAGAGCATTTGGTGAGCTCCCTGTTCGTGGGATCAGGACCATTCTGGTGACCTTGCATTCCTCTTCACTTGGCCTTTGACTGGAGCCAAGGAATGTTTGCCACTCATCTATAGATATGCATGTGTGGCTCTGGCTATAATCTTATGCACTTTCCTGGAAGTGGCCCCCATTGATCTCATTGATACTTGGATTGATACTTGGATTGGAGATACAAGTATCTCATTGATACTTGGCATGCATAGGATTGTGCTGTCAATTTTACTTTCTATAGGAAATTTTGCTTTTCAGTGAGTAAAACGTTGCTGGCTGGCTGGCTGGCTGGCTGGCTTGCTCACTCACCAACGTCTAGCCAAAACCTCCAGACCAAGAAGGGTGACATTTGGGGAGGAGGTTGCTTCCGTGATGGAGGCACCCACTAAGAACCAGTTTTTGGAAATTCCAACCGGAAGGGGATGAAAAGGGGCACAACGTGTTTTCCTCCCTATACTTACTTGAAGTATTATTGACTGATCAATGCCAAGCCCCAAACCCTGGACCTAGAAGCATGAAATTTGAAGTGCATATTCCTTATGTGACATGAGCACCCAACTAAAAACTGAAATTTAACCTCTAAGGGGCTGAAAATGAGTGCAATGCATTTTCAGCACATACTTAACATTGAAGACTGATCAACACCCAGCCCCTAATACTGCACCTGCTCATTAGGGGTGCACATAGTTGGTGCACACAAGGGTGCAAACACATTGTGGGGAGTGTTGGGTGCCATGGGTGTTGGGAGGATGGTGCACATTGATGTTGCACAGAGGGGGTGATGCACAGAGGGGGATGGTGCACAGGGGGGAAGGTGCACAGTGGGAGGTTGCATAGGGGTGTTGTAGCACATGGGACATGTTGCACAGGGAGGTGGTGGTTCACTGGGGGATGGTGTACAGGGGTTGGTGCATGGAGGGATGTTGCATGGGGCAGTGGTGGTGCACTGCGGGAGATTGTGAACTGCGGGGGTTTGTGCACTGGGGGTTGGTGCACTGGGGGGAGTGGTGTATGGGAGGGTATTGTACTGCAACGGCAGGTAAATTTTGCTAGTATCAATCTTTTTCCTTGTTATTTCCAGGGACTTCTTTCTTTCTCAAATTTTTTTCCCCTTAAAACTCCATTCATCAAATAAGAACCACTCTGTTGACTCTGTGACACATTTGCCTACTCAAAAGTAAACCTACACATGAGTGTCTCAATTTCATTTTCTATAGGGGTCAATATATTTTCCTTGTCAGCATGTCAGTACTACAACCCACCAATCAGGTTGCAACCCAGTACTGAGTTGTGACATACGGTTCGGGAACCACTACATGTTGCAATTTGGCTCCAGTATGTGTTGTTCCTTTGTTCTTTAAAATGGTGATGCGATAATTTGCATAGGTCCTATCAGGCTTTCCATTTAATAATAGTTGTGCAGCAACTGTGATTTTTTCCCCCCTCCGATCTATGGAAAACATTAAACAAAACCCTTAATCAACTCTTTTACTGTGTTTTCCTGCAGTAATTCTTGAAAAATTTCAAGGAGACTCAAACAAGATTTATGAGAAAAACCACAACATGATCCATAAAAGTCACTATCAGTTTAGATCACATCAATGAAATTTAGGGGTTTTTTGTTTTGTTTTTGCATATTTGGCAAAGTATTTCACCATTGTATATTTTTACATAAATGTAAAGGTGTCCCTTGCAGGTTGCCTTGCTAGTTGTGACTGACTCTAGGTTGTTAGAAATTGCAGTGAAGATTATAACAACAACAGTTTTTTTTTTCCAGCAGATGGCGGAGTATCCTAGGCTAAAGGAAAAAAAGTCTCTATAAAGCACTTCTGATTGTATCATTTGGTGGATTAACTTAAAAATGAAAAATTCACGGACAAAAATCAGTGCACAAACAAGCGGGATAGGGCAAAATCCATAGCGGTTTACGGGTCCACACAGTTACGTCACCCTCTAGTGACTTTATCTTATGGAAAGTCATCTTAACTGCTCCAGGGAAAGGGGCTTAATTTCATTTTAGGACATAGGCCATAGTTGGTGATTAGGAGAGGGCTGTAAAAGGCACAAAAACTGTAAATAGTAAACATCTAAAATGTAAGATGTTTCGATGTAAACATCTAAAAGCCATGGAGCACAATCCTAACTATGTCTACTCAAAAGTTAACGCCATTGTGTTCAATGGGTCTTACTCCCAGGAAAGTGTCTTTAGGATTGCAGCCACATTGAGGGTATATTTTTGAGGGCCAACTGAAACATCACTAGGTTTTTAAGTATGTGCTGAGCTCCTGAGTGGTCCCACCTCATGCCCTCCAGTTTCCTCCCCACTTGAAAGAAGGTGGACACGGGTATGCTGCTCAGGAGCTTGGTTGCAGTGGCTCTTGGAAGCCACATGGCTACAGCAAGTGCCCACCACACTGTGACCACCATATTGAGGGTTGGGGGAGCCAGGGGCAGCTTGTCACCCTCCTGGGGTTCCCCCATTGCTTTATTTGAATATGGCAGCCCCCTCAGCCCCTCATTTCTTGGGAAGTGAGCCACTGTCCTCTTAATCTGAGAACTTCAGCATCCAACTATCCCCTGGAATGCAACCGAAGCTGTGCCAGCCCCACTGCCTTGCCACATGGAGATTGGTTGTCTCAATCCTAAGCTATCCATTGCCTAGCAGGGCAGTAGTTCTGAAAAGTAGTTCTTATGGGGGTTTCAACAGTCACTAGAATCTCCTCAGGAAAAAGGGACACTGGTCCCTAACCCCAGGTATGGGAGCAGGCCCCGTAATGGGTCTCAACTAGTCTATTTTGCGGCAAAATAGGGTGACCAGTTGACCGAAAAAACCCAGATTTGCCCGGATTTTTAGCCTCATGTCCAGGTGTCCTACATTTTAGCATCATTGTCCTACATTTTGGCTTCATTTTGAAACTTTGTGATAGTACACAGTACCCCATCATGCCATGTGTCGTTGGACTCATATTTATTTATTTTATTTATTTTAAAAATTTGTATGCCGCCTTTCTCAGGCTGTCTAGCCCAACTCAAGGCGGCAGAAACATAAAACACAATTAAAAACATAAATAATTAAATACAGTAAAAACAATTAAAACACATAGGCTAAAAGATACTGTAAAAAGGGATGATGGGTGAGGGCAGAACTGGGTCAGGGAAAGGGAGAATTTGGCCCAAGTAAGGTGCAAGACCACTGAAGGACATGGAGCTCCTCCAGGCTGAAAAGCCAAACATGGAGTTCCTTATTCTAGTCCGTGCTGGCAAAATCAGGGTGACCAGATGCCAAACCCGAATCTTCAATTCGTATTGAAGAACAGAATCCAATGCAAAATCAGTTTTGAGATATCTCCTTCCTATCAAAAGTTATGGTCAAAAAACCAAAAAACAAAAACAAAAAATACATTTTTGGCAATTTTTTTTCAGCAGGTAGGAATTTTAGCCTGGGATTAGGAATTTTGGCCTTGGGGTTCAGGAATTTTGGGTTTGGCATCTGGTCACCCTGATTTTGCCAGCACGGACTAGAATAAGGAACTCCATGTTTGGCTTTTCAGCCTGGAGGAGCTCCATGTCCTTCAGTGGTCTTGCACCTTACATGGGCCAAATTCTCCCTTTCCCTGACCCAGTTCTGCCCTCACCCATCATCCCTCTCCTTAGAAAAGCTGTTCCACCATCTCATGACCTCAGGAAACCCAAAGCCGGTTGTTGTGGGCCCAGAACCAGCACTGCTTCCTCTGAGGGTGTTGTAAACCTTGGTATTAGTACAGCATAGGATCAGGTCCTTAGGATTGAGCTACTAGTTGTGTGTGTGTGTGTGTGTGTGTGTCTGTGTGTGTGTTAGGATTGAGGTCCTAGTTGTGTGTGTGTGTGGCTGCAGTCCTAACCTCCACTTAGGCTGGCCTAAGCCCTGGCATAAGGCTGCAATCCTAAACTCACTTTCCTGGGAGTAATACCCATTGAGCACTGTTGTGTCTTACTTCTGAGAAGACATGGTTAGGTTTGTGCTCTAAGGCTGCAACCTAAAGACACTTTCCTGGGAGAAAGACCCATTGAACATAAGGGGCCTTACATTTGAGTAGACATTGTTAGGATTGTGCTCTAAGTCTTGTGCTCTAAGTCTTGTGCTGACCTGGGGATGTCACTAAAGTGAAGTAAGACACTTCTGCCTCACTCCTGAGGGGGTTAGGCCAATGCACAGGCATACGCTGACCTCCCCACACCGTCACAGAAAGATAGGCTGGGGAGTTAGGCGAGCCTAAATTTCTTAGGATTGCACCCTCTGTGTGTGTGTGTGAGGTGGAGGGGGTAAATGTCGTTGCTGAGCATGAATCCTGTGCATACTTGGGGCACTTTTCGCCACATTTCATTGGAAATGAGTGGAGTAGGGTGAACAGGCTTCCAGGGAATATTGAATTTTACATACCTGGAATTTACCAGCTGAAAGTTTATCCACCAGTTAGAAATGTAATTGATGGCATTTCAGAAGTCTGTATTCACCACTCAATTGCTTGTTTCCTTCAGCGCTGACATTTCTACATATTCTTTTGGAGATATTAAAGAAGGAAGACTTGGGCTTTAATGCGAAATGTTAGAAGTGAGTCAGAATGATCTCAGCCCGCTTTATGTTTTTATTGAGGTCAGCAAGTCAAGAACAGTCAGCAGTGGTTCTTATTCCTCCCGCAGCAACATGATGTATTGATATGTATATCCAAATATTCTAGAAATTGAAATAAAATATGCATTTTTTCATAATTTATCAGCATTATGATGGCACAAAAAAGCTCACCTTATGAATAATACAGAGCCCTGCAATGGGCATTATGCACTGTAGGTAATAAATGCCGTGTCTCTCCTAGACTACCAGGAGAGTTGTAAAGCAGAATGCATTAGTTCTGCCTTGTGATAATAAATCATTTTAGTTTGTCAGGGGGGTTCTGGCTAACTTTTACTCTGGAGGTATGGAAGAATCTCATGCCATACGGCGCTGGGTGGTTCCTGAAGTGTTTAGACTGGCTCTGAGTCTCTTGGGGAATGTTTTTACTGAGCGATATGGTTAGATAACAAGTGGCAGTGTTTCCTCAGGTATTGATGTTGCGATGCCTCCTGTTGTTTTATTGCCCAGAGTGTCTGATTTTGCCCTAATTGGAACTGTAGCTCTTCGGTGACATTCGGTGTCTCTATCTGCAATATGGCTCCCTGTCAGTACTTTCAAAAATATGTTGCACGGTAGTGCTATGAAAATGTTTTGACTGACAACCTGCTTGTCAGTACAATTTTAGCTGTGGAAAAAGAGAAAACAATTTAAATTTGGCTTGATTTTTCTTTTGTATTCTAAAAACTGTTGGTGCATCTATAAACTTTGCCTTAAATTTCTCATATACATGTATCTATATATATTAACGACCAGCTTACTTTCGCCAGACCCTGCGATTAAGCAATTTTCTCATTATATTATCTTTGTGTGGTGGTGTGTTGTCCTTAGGAGGTCCCTGTGTTGTCCCAGAGGTCTCCTGTGGGTCACACCAGGCCTCCACAGGCCTCTAAATGGCCAACAGAAGCATCTATGACCCTTAAGTTACTGATATACAGGCATACATTGTTTAATGATGGGGCTACTTTCTCGGAACCCTGTCATTAAGCAATTTTGTCATTATATGATCTTTTGGTGGAGGTGGTGTTGTCCTTAAAGGCCGCAGAGGTTTCCTGTGGGTCACACCGTGAATCGCCCACAGAAGTATCCAGAAGCTACTGTATTTACTTGACTCTAATGTACCACTGAATATAATGCGCACCCGATACTTATCAAAATACTGTATTCACTCAAATCTAATTAACCATTGAATCTAATGCACACCATGATTTTGGAGTCTGAATTTGGCTGGAAAAGGTGAGCATTAGATTCAAGTAAATTAGTATATTCCAGTTTTCAGCAACAAACTGGAGATAGTTTTATAAGCAGCTTCCAGAGGCTTCTTTGGGTCATTCTTATACTCTTGAAGGCAGCACGTATCTGAAGAATCCACTGAGGTTTCCTAAGGACTACACCAACACTGCAAACATGAGAGTAAGTAGTTTCAACTTCTTCTGTACTACTGCACAATAAACCAATGATGGACCATCTGTCATTGGATGGAACATCATTAAGTGATGCACACCTATATTTACATCAGCTGAACTGCTGTTGCATATGGTCACCCTAGATGTTGATAGTGCAGAACAGGTGGAATGGGTGCCCAAAGCTGGTGTAAACTTTTATTATCTCAGATGTTGGTGTGCCTTCAGTTTGCTCTTCATTCATTTGGAGACATGTCTGTAAGGAGAGAAGTTTTCAACACGGATTTATAGATTGGTTATGTTCTGATGTTTTTTGGAAGGAGGTCACTCTACAGTTCATCATCCTGCTGCTGGGATAAAATCTTTATTCTCTCTTTTCCTCCATTGTCAAAGGGAACTTTTCTTCCTTTGGAGTTGGAAAAAAATGTTACTCTCATGTTACCTTTTGTGATATCAGAGTGACTTCCTTTGAAATGTCTGAATACTGGATAAAGGCAAATATTTATTTAAGGGTAGTGGAAGTGGACATAACTGCTTGAATTTCATTTAGAATACCTCTGTTGTCTGCAGCTGAACCAAAGTTCATCCTGCTTCCCAACCTTAGGAGACCATCCCTGCCCTTGTCCTGCACTTCCAAGATGCTTGGAGTATCTCGGAATTCTAGTACTAAAAGAAACCCCATATTACCTCCTAACTTTGAAGCTGAAAAGGAAAGTGTCCTTATGGTCGATTTAATGTGAAAGGTTCCCGACTTGATCCCCATCATTTTTAGAAATGGCAGAGAAAAGTTCCTATTTGAAAACTTGAAAAAGTGCTTAACCCTACAATCCAGAGTAACTATGGGTGCATGTAAGATACATGTATGTCGACGCAGTTACGGCACCACCTAGTGAAAACCTATTGGAGATTCATATTGCAATCCAGAGTCAATTGTTCTTACGTCAGAATAAGGACTCCCTGTAGTTACTCTGGATTGCGCCTGTAGTTGTTTACAACCTTTGGTGTAGAATGAGATGGTGTTTAGACAGTGGCATCACTAGGGTTTGTGTGTCGCACAATGCATTAACATGCACCATTGTTCAACCCCACTGATATTTTGGCTTTAACTTTTGATATAATAGAGGTATTTCAGTGTGGCTAGTTTCATTTTATTCTGCATGAAATTATGCATCGAAGATAACATGAGAGTATTATTTAAAAATACTAAGATTTTAAACATTTTGGTGAGTACGGATGTCACCCCCCCCATTGCACATCACTCAGTGGAGTTTTCACATTATACAGAATTAATTGTGATCCACATTACGGTAAACCTCTTCCTTCTGCTTGCAGCACACATAATTGAACACCAAGTTCAGCTTTTTGTGACACTGCCTTCATTGAAGGGGATAAAACAAACAGTAATTGGTGAACTTCAAGCTTTTCTGTGAACCTTCCCAATTTCTGGTGGGGAAGAGATATCCCGAAGAAGTCACGAGGCAGAATATCTGCTCACTCCCCCATCTCCTCTTTTAATCAGAGCAGCGTGACTTCTGTTCCTAGGTATTGATTTGACAATGCTGTGAGTCTGCAGGGGTCTTGTTCAGTTGTTCTTCGGCCATCTCCTTCCCTGGGTGATTCCTTGAGAAACTTCAGAAGCTACAGCCTAAAAGTTCCTTATTTTCCTTTGTATAAAATGCCATCTTGTATGCTTCTGGTTACATGAGTAAAACCGTGTGTCTTTGGTATATGGTAGACTCAAAGTAGTTTTGTTCGCAAAGTAGTTTAGTGCCTGAACTTAAATGCAGTAGGCTCATCTTGTAAGACTATCAGCTGTGGGTAAAGGTAGAAGAAAATCGTGACAATGAAATTAAAATACAAAACACACTTCCAATTTTATGTTAAAAAACTCCATTTAATTTAAAAAATGGGAAAAATGTAAGTTAAATTTTTTATTATTTAATAGGAGAGTGCATGGGAAATTGCTGACTATATAGTTTAATTGTATTTTAATTCTGTTTATTGTTTCTATCTTGTTTTAATTGTGTTTTATTGTTGTTTTTATATGCTGCTAGCTGCTTAGGGGTTTCTTTTTCAAGGAAGAAAGTTGATATAAATTGAATAAATACAGTAAATAATAATAAATAAATAATTGGGTTTTATTTGCTGACTCTGTACTATCTATATCACTTGCCTAGTATACTTTTTTTGGGGGGGGGGGCTGTGGTGTCACAAGTGGTTAACTTGCGCCTGTTAACCAGCAGGCCAGGATTCAAGTTCTGGGTCCTACAAGATGGGGTGAGCTCCCATTCTCAGCCCAGCTCCTGCCAACATAGCAGTTCAAAAGCATGTAAATGCAAGTAGTTAAATAGGTACCACTTCGGTGGGAGGGTAACAGCATTCCGTGCAAGTGCGAGCCACATGTTGCTGGCTCTATGGCTCTAGTAACGGGGATGAGCACCACACTCTATAGTTGGTCATGACTAGCAGTGTAACCTGTGGGGGACACCATTACCTTTTTAGTACACTTTTAAAGCAATTATAGTGTAAAATTTGAATAAATACACATAATACTGCTTTGTTCACGTCTACCTTTGGAAAACACTGAAACCCATGAAAAATAATGCACATATTTGTATACTTTGATAATTATGTGGAACTCTTGATAGTATACCCTTATCCGTTGGATAATATATACAGGTTGGATATTCCTTATCTGGGTCAGTTGGTACCAGATGTGTTCTGGATTTTGAAATTTTCTGGTGTTTAGAATGTTTGCATAAACATAATTAGATACCTGTATCTTGGAGACTGCAACCAATTTCTTGCAAGCAAAGGATAAACCTTTTGCTGTTATGGTCTGCAGTGTGCTGTCAGGTGTGGGTAAAGCCTTTAGCTTGTCCCTTCCCATCATTCATAGAATCATAAAGTTGGAAGGGACCCAGTGGATCATCCCGTCCAACCCCCTGCCTGTAGCAGGAGATCCTCACCTTGTGGGGATCCGGGTCTTGAACCCTGACTTGCTGGTTAACAGGCACAGTGTCTGAACCACTTTGCACCATCAGAGGACCCTACCTGTCAACTCCTACAAGGTGTTCTAAGCCACTCACTCGAGTCCACGCATCTTTCTGCACTGTGCTGCTGCTTTGCCAGGTATTGTCCCAGCATATACTGCACTGTATTGGCTGCCTTACAGCAGCACTCAAAAAGAGTTTTTAAAAAAGTTTTTAAGAATGTCATTGAAGTAAAAACTTCCATATTTCAAAGTACTGTATTCTGGATTTTTGAAATTTGGCTAAAGGTTAATCAACATCTATTGATCCATTGAAGAATTTATATACCTCATGTGTAGATTGCAGCTTTGATCAGCCAAGGGCTGCAACATTGCATATTTCTATGTAGGTCAACCAGGGATATGCTGTTTGAACTGCTACTTTTGACTACCTTGTAGGGGACATTTTCTTCTTGTTGTTTAAGTTGGTTGGATGTTTTCTGCGTATAGTACTTTGAACAGCACAATGGACAGCACCCTGATTGCATACAATGTTTTCATTACCTTTTACAAGAAGTGTGTGTGTGCGTTCGTGTGAGTGAGTGAATGAGTGAGTGAGTGAGAGAGAGAGAGAGAGAGAGAGAGAGAGAGAGAGAGAGAGAGTTCATGTGTGTATACATGTGTCTGTGTGAGATATATCCATGAAGGAATATATACAGGGTGATTAAAAAGTAACTCCCTATTTTAAAATGCTTATAAATTACAACATATGGGGTTACTTTTCAGTCACCCTGTATGTATGCATGCATATATGCACGTATGTGTATATGTATGTATGTATGTATGTGTGTGTGTGTGTGTGTTTGTGTATATATATATAGTGTATACAGTGTGTGTTTGTGTGTGTATAGTGTATACAGTGTGTGTTTATGTGTGTATATGTATACACATACATATACACACATATACACTGTATATGAAAGGGATGGAGGTGGATCAGGCTCAGGAGGGAGGGGAAGGTAAGAACAACATCACCTGTCAAAGTTTGACCCCCTTCCCAAGCTTGCTCCGTCTTCTTGGGTCAACATAGACTTGCACCAATGATATTGCCAAGGTCACCCACCAGGTCCACAGGAGCTACTCCAAGGCAAGGGAGCAAATGTAACCTTGCCCCAAGGAAGCCTACAGAGGCAGAAATTCCTGAGGGATTCTACCGGTGCCACTTGGAACCGCTGCATTGCCGTGCGGGAAATCATAGTGGACTGGGCTGTTGGATTCCTAATAAGATATGTTTGCTTGATCTGATTTCAATGAACTCTCTGTTGCAGCTTTTGGCACTACGGTCCACCCATCTGTACCTAGTCTGGATTGAAAGTGAAAATTCTATTTGATTCTCCCACATTTGTAATCTAATATTCAGTCATTCAACTACTTTAACAGTCAAGAAATTAGCTTTAAAATATTTTCTATGCTGTCCCCCCTGCTTTTGTTAGCAGATTTACATATTCATATTTAATAGATAGTAAACTTGTTAGACTATAAGGTGCCACAAGACTCTTTGTTAAGTTAATAGACTATGTCCAATTTTAATGGGCACAGCATTTTTAACATGTATAATTGCCTGACTCCTTACATATATTTTTTTAATATTGTACTATAACAATGTTCGTTCCTTTAAAAAGAAATTAGCAAACACTGCTGGAATTCTTAAAGATGAATGCCTCAATATTCTGGAACTTTAAAGGCATTCGAGTTATTAAGACCCAATTTCCACATTTTTTTCAGAAAATAGGGGGTGGTAATGTGTATCTCAATATTTAATTTTTAAAAATGCAAACCTGCATGAGGTTCTACTACTAAGTTTCTCTAAAAGAATTCCTGTTCCTTAACAGTTGCATGGAAAAGTGTTGGGCATCCACTTAAAATCATTCACTGTTGGGGAGGTAGGAATGATAGAATATTTCCAAATGTATTCCAAGTATATTTCCAATATATTTTAAATATAAATGAATTGCAACTACACTGGTACCTTGGTTTATGAGAATCTTGGATTGTGAACATTTCGCAAGATGAACAAAAAGCGGTTTTGCAAGTGATGTCTTACAGGCAGGACAATCCAGAGCAACTAATCTGTCCACATAAGAGCCCTTAGGTTGCCCTATCTAACACTAGGTTGGAGCAACTGCAAGATGCTCCAGCCCAGTTACTCTGAAGGAGGCTTAGGACAGAGCAAGGCAAGATAGGGTGCCCTAAGAGAGGTGGACCTGCTCTGCCCTAACTGGGGCAGCCTAAGCAGCTCAGGAGAGGCAAGTTGACCTGGAGAGTGTTGACCAAAAATCTGAGTTCTTGGCCATCCTAGCTGCAACCCCTTCCTCTCAACCTCAGGATATGGAACAAACTACAGCTGCCCACAAACCTCAGGATACAGCAGGCCACTCCAAGAAGCCCCTTGTATTCACTGTAGAATGTACTGGCATCTCATCAGGGACTCCTTATAAGGCAGGCACCCAGTGGCGTCACCAGACTGATGCAGCTGGTGTGGGCTGCATTGGGTGATGCGCTCCATATGGGGTGATGTGCCAGAGGAGCTTGACTGTCCTTTGGCAGGCCCCAGGCGTCAGCACCCCCATTCAGGCCTGCTCCAAGGCGGAGCAGCAGCCAGAAGCTGCCACTTGTCTGAGGAGCTGGCCTGAATGGCCATCTGAGGTGCACTGCGCAGAAACACACTGAGCATGCCCAACAGCTTCAGAGGAGACTTCCTTAGAGCAGAGAAAGTCCGCACCTCTGCACAGCCATTTGGCCTCACTCAGGAGGCGGAGCGGCAGCCAAAAGGCTTCAGAAAAGTACTGTGCAGGTGTCAGAGATGGTGCCTGTGCAGTACTCTTTCTGAAGCCAGTTGGTGACTGCGCAGTCCAGGTAGCGGGGGCGCGCATCCCAGGGATGACGCACAGACTTCCGCACCAGGTGATGTGCAGAGTCATGTCACCACTGTAGGCACCACAGCTGTTCCTTGTTCAGTGTGATCTGAGGGGTGTCTCCTCAGGAGCAAGTCTTCCCCTTGTGTCAATTACTTAGCATGCTCTGGAGCAGTTAGGGCAGCCCAGGCTTCCTGACTCTCTGGATTCAGCATAACTTTCAGCTCTGGATACAGAATAGTTAGGAGAGTGCAGTTAGGCCAGAATTTGCTCTGGATTGTGTCCTAAATGAGCAAAACATCAAAGGTGCAGGTCTGCATCAGCACTGGCACTAGATCTGCATCTCCAACCCAGGGATGTTGATCTGCCTTAGTGCCCAGGCACTAATCCATGCCAGCACCCTGATCCCAGGGGTGCTAATGCAGATCAGCACTCCTAGCCCCAGGGGTGCAGTTCTGCATTATTGCCCACTGATGGAGTTTGGCACCCCCAGCCCAGCCCTGGGTCCTGATGCCAGGATCCCAATTGGGGTTGTTAAATGAATCATCTGAGTTTCCATTACTTCTTATGTAATATTCACTTTGCTGTATGAGCAGTTTGGATTACAAACATGTTTCCAGAATGGATTATACTCAGAAACAAAAGTACCATTGTATACTTCTTTATACATTTTAAAAAATGTATACTCGTACATTTTTTTAACAGAAGAAAGAGATGCATTGTGGAATACCGCTAGGGTGCAGACGGAAGAAGATTCTTGCAGTCTGGAGTAACAATTAGGCACCCTAATCCTATCACAGGTGCTGCTTTTTAAAGCTTTCTATGTTGAGTTAAACCTGCCTAAATTCCTTCTTCTATGCTATGCTTCTATGCACCTCCATTCTATATGGTCACCCATGCTGGGGCAAAGTGGGCAAGGAGGGAGTAACTTACTCTGGGACAACTTTTGAGGAGACCACATCTAGAGGCCATAACTCTACCACAGGACATAAGAGTGGAGCTAATGCTGAACCTATAGTAAGTGGAAATCAAACACTTAAGTTAACACAACTATTTTAGTGAATACTGTTTATGTTAAAGTTGTAATAACAAAGGCTCATGCTATGCTCAGTCAAAAATAGGGTATCTGTAAAAAAAAGGAATCTTGTGCTGTATCTTAAACGTTGCTGAGTGAACATCTCTTTCCTATGCTGGTGGAAGACCAGGTAAGGGTCTTATCGGTTGCTGAGACTGGGTCTCGGGGAAAGGAGACAAATGTCCCTTTACCTTAAGGAGATCTCCAACCTTCTCAATTCCAGCATAGGATCTAGCATGGCTGTGGCGTCAGCATCGGTTAGGGTTGGGCAGTTTCTCATATTGTCGTATATGTGGCAGCTCAAGCAACAGTTTATGGTCACACCCTTGGGATGTTTGCAACTTAATAACATCACTGACTATTATGCATTAAATAGACTTCTGTCTAGATATAGTCAAGGTGATGAACTTGCAAGGAAAACTTCGGTAATGTCTGTTAAGAGGTTGTTAACATGACTGAAGTGTTATGTATTATAAATGGAGTTAAAATGTGGTCAAAAGTTAGCTGGGAGACATTTTAATTCTGTTGCAGCTCTTTTTTCCCCTCCTTTACTGTCTCTGTATCACAGTTTTTTCACATTTATACACATCAAACCCTTGTAATTGAACTTGCATGAATCATTTATTTACAGGCTGCACTTACGGGTAATATCTGTCAGGGGAATTCATTTTTTATTACCGCTGATATAGCCATTATGATGTCATTATTTTCTGTCGTAAAAAGATTGGCAGGACAGAATTCTATATTTGAGTCAGTGGTAAGTCTTGGCGGCCTATGTAGACTAACCCTACAACCCAGAGTAACTACAGGAGCACGTAAGAGACATTACGTGCACCCATAGTTACTGCACAACCTATTAAAAACCTATGGGAAATTCATATTGCAATCCAGAGTAAATTGTTCTTACACTGGAGCAAGGACTCCCCATTGTTACTCTGGATTGCGCCCTAAGATTTGCTTGCCTTCCTTGCCTGCAAATATTTCTGTTGGTTCTCTGGTGTCAATGTATAATGTGTCTCTTAATGAGATATCAATGAGTTGAAATTCCTACATCAACTCATGTTTGGTGAACCAAATATTCAGTTTGGTTCACCTGTTCTGGATAAGCAAGAAAGGTTCACATGGTAGATGATGAAACCAACACTTGTCCTTTTAAACAGGAACATTTGGATCAAGACTTATTTTTCTGACTTGCTAACTATTTTAACCACTGGTTGAAGTCCCCAAGGAAGGAAGTAATAAGAAGGTGTAACGGAGCTTCTGAGGCTGTTGTTTCTTGAGCATGATTACCATTTAATGACTTTATGCTATAACACTTGTTAGCTGAATCCACTGTTTCAGTGGATAATAAAATAATTAAGAAGTGGGTATAAAAATTTATGTAATCAGCAAGAGTTTCTGACCAAAATACCTGTAACTGTTCTTCCCAGCCACTAAAAATTATTTGTACCCAATAGTATTGCCACTTTTTAAGGCTAAAGTTTTTTTAATGTGCTCTTTTTGATTTAAGTGACTGTGATGTTTGTGTGTCTCACTCAATCCATAGTCCAGAAAATTCTGCATTAAAAAAAGAAAATGTATTCAATATTATGCTGTGTTTTTTACCAGTTTTCTTATTTGGTATCTGGAATACTAATCTGGAATACTTATACTTAATACTTATCTGGAAGTTGAAGTATTTTGCTTTCTCTACAGATGTTTCCAACTTCTAATTAAACATCTTCTATTTGTTTTTAGCAATCAATTCTCCTACATAGTTTCAGATGGTAAATTATACCAGAATAATTTCTGTCGTGCGGTAACATAGTGCTAATTTGGCATCTCTTTTTAAATAGAAGATAAATTCACTGTTAAGAATTATGTTAGATTAATTACTGCCAGAATTCACAGTATAGGGTGCTGTAATTACTGGCTAACAGTTCTGTCCCTTAGATTCTTCCTTTAAGCTATTCTTTCATAGACAATATGGTTTTAATTCAAACCCAGCTTCATGATGGAAAGACGAATGTATGTCAAAGTCAAACTTTGTAACACTTGTCATGAATCAAATCCACATTTTGATGCATTTCTTATTGGATTGCATTGATTTTCTGTCCATGGATCTGGCTTAACATAGGTCCCCAGTTCCATTTTTGAGCCAATCCCTACAATCCAGAGTAACTACGGGAGCACGCAAGAGACATTACGTGCACCCATAGTTACTGCACCTCCTAGTGAAAAGCTTTGGGAAATTCATATTGCAATCCAGAGCAAATTTTTCTTACATCGGAGCAAGGACTCCCCGTAGTTACTCTGGATTGCACCCATAGGCTGCAATCCTAAAGACACTGTCCCAGGAGTCAGACCCACTGAACACAATGGGACTTACTTTGGAGTAGACATTGTTAGGATTGTGCTCATACTTGATGCAACCTGAACCCTCCAGAGGTGACCAGAGCACAACTCTGTGACTGCAGGAGACCAGACCATGCATAGTCCCTGTAAATTTCAGAAAGCCCATCAGAGACAACCAGTCATCTTTGGAGGTTTTAAGGGTCCGAGGGTGAGTATAACAGATTTTCTTATCTATGGTTTTTAATATCTTAAATGTTTCTGAGAATGGATCCTCTGTGGATACCAAGGCTCCAATTGTATTATCTGAGCAGTTCTCTACCTGAGGATCTCTTCCTTTTCAAACATTCTGTAAAACAGTTTTCTAAAGATCACCATTTATTACTTATATAGTGACGCCTCACATAAAGAGCTTAATTTGTACCAGAGGCATGCTCTTTAAGTGAAACGCTCTTTAAGTGAAGTGGATTTTCCCATAAGAAATAATGGAAACTCAAGACAATTGGTTCCACAACCCCCAAGATATTCATATAAAAATTATTAACTGTATTTAAAAATGACGACAGAACACTGGAATTGAATTAAAAACATGCGTTCAGTGTGCATGATCCTATGAAGTCTACTTAGGCTGCAATCCCAAAGACACTTTCCTGGGAGTAAGCCCCATTTAACACAATGAGGCTTACTTCTGGGTAAACATGGTTAGGAGGCTGCAATCCAAGACACTTTCCTGGGAGGCTTATCTGGGCTGCTGCTGGAGGGTCAAGGTGGCCAGTGGAGGCACTGCCTCTAGCACCCCCAGGCAATTGCCCCCAAGTTGGGGGCAGTTAGAGGCAGAAGCCCTTTTAAAGAGCCTCCGCGAGGAGTGTCAGGGATGCATAGGACACGTGCCCATAGCGCGCTTGCTTGTTGATTTAAGCGGAATTTGTTATGTGAAGCAAGATTTCTTGGAAATTTATATTTGTTATGTGAAACGCTTGTTATGAGAAGTACCACTGTAACTTGAAACATGAGGGCTGATTGCTTTTATTATCACATCTAGAAATGTCATTACTAGTCATAAAGTTGTTCATTTTTTTTCAAATGTGACCACAGTATTTAACTTTGTGACCTACATGTTACAGAGAAATTACACTATGGGTGCAATCCAAGTAACTACGGGGAGTCCTTGCTCCGGTGTAAGAACAATTTTCTCTGGATTGCAATATGAATTTCCCATAGATTTTCACTACATGTTGCAGTAACTATGGGCGCACCTAACGTCTCTTACGTGCTCCCGTAGTTACTCTGGATTGTAGGGTATCTATAAGAAATTACACTAAGGTTGCAATCCTAAAGACAGTTTCCTGGGAGTAAGACCCACTGAACACAATGGGGCTTACTTTTGAGTAGACATGGTGAGAATTGTGCTCTAACTATCATTCCGTTGTACTGTCCTGTAACTCAGGAACAGCTGGGATCATTTTGAAATTAAACAGCAGGACACGGACAGAACAGTAACTGGGCTGTAGAAGAGACAAGAAGAAGGGAGACAGAAAGACTGGATAGTACCTTAGATGAAGGCAGACAACAAAGGAACTGCTTGACATCTTTCTACTTTGTCTTTACCTCAAGGAAATATAGTAATCTAGGGGCACAATCAAGAGTAACTATGGGTGCACATAAGAGATATCACGTGCACCCAAAGTTACTGCACCACCTAGTGAAAACCTATGGGAAATTCATATTGCAATCCAGAGTAACTTGTTCTTACTCCGGAGCAAGGGCTCCCCATAGTTACTCTGGATTTCACTCTGGGTCAGTGATTTTCAACCAGTGTGCCACGGATAGTCCTGAAGTGTGCCGCAGTAATTTGGGGATTGGCATTCATTAATAGGAGAATTGTGGGAAAACAGTCTGGTGTGCCTTGTCAATAGTAAAAACAATTGATGGTGTGCCTTGACAATTTCAGTGCCTCGTTATTTGTGCCATGAGATGAAAAAGGTTGAAAATCACTGATCAAGGTAAAGGTGGGAGAAAGGCAACCTTGATAGAAAATTTCCACTGGTCCTCTCCCAAGAGTCAAACCCCAGGAGTTGGTTGAGACTATCCCTGCAATCCAGAATAATTACGGGAGCATGTAAGAGACATTACGTCCACCAGTAGTTATTGCAACACTTAGTGAAAACCTATGGGAAATTAATATTGCAATCCAGAGTAACTTGTTCTTACACCAGAGCAAGAACTCCCCGTAGTTACTCTGGATTGCGCCCTATGTAATAAATCCCAGACTATGTAATAAATCCCAGGGAATACAGGAAGATTACAACATACAACAAGCCAACACAAGACTCAGGAACACTTGGTGAAGTTCTGCCTGAGAGAAATCAATAGAAGTTGGCAATATAACTTCAAGGATCCACGTAAACCAGTGTATAGTGTAATATTTAATGCCATTGTAAGACAGAAACAATTATTAAAATAGGCAAACTTAAGTGAGCTGCACTTCAATAGTGTTTGATGTGACCAAGATGGTAGAGGGCTACGTAATTGAAGAATAATATTCTGTTTTTGAACTTTGTCGAAAACACACTGCTTGGAAAAACTGCTACTACCTTTTCACACATATAGTTCCATTCCAACTGCACCCAAATCTTCAAGGACAGATAGAGATATTTTACGTTACTGTCAGAACACTGTTATCCCTAATTATAAAATAACTCTAACAGCGAACACACCGAGATACAAAGCAGGCACACTGGTTTTGGTGTTTGATTCTTTGGATCCAGCAATTTTGTGTTATTACAGTCTAGTGGTAAATGCCTATTTTTTATTTTTTTTTTGGGGGGGGGGGGAAGAGAGAATCCTGTATGTCTCTCTGAATGCAGATGAACTGATTAGTTTGCCATGATTTTTCTATGCAAAAACCTTAGCATCATCGGCTTCTTATCGCCACCATCTATTGTCCTGCCAGAACTGATGGCTGCGACAATGGAGATTTCTCTGGAGCACAAACTTCTCACAGCCACCAGCCCTTATCAAGGTTTTAACTGGCAGAGGTTGCCATTCATGCTGTCAGTCAAAGTGGATATATAATGGATGGTGTCTGGCTTGCAAACCACAGATAACTCACCAAACTAGAATTGGATTTAATTCCATGGGGAGTGGTGCATGCATGTGGGGGGAAGACACCAAGGATGATGTGGATGTGTGATTTTTCTGCGTTTGACTCAGTTGTCACAGAAATCATGAGTATTGTTCTTAGGATGGTTAAAGTTGCAGTATTTTCCTGAGAAATTCAGAAGCAGAGATGGATATCTAGATGCAGAATTCTGGTTAGAGGTAGAAACCATCTACTGTACTTATATCAGTGATATCCTTCCTTGAAATTATCTTCATGGTTTGAATATCCTAGGACTGTATGTTGCATTGCACACGAAGGGGATGTATGGATTGATTGAAGAGAATCAAACTGATATTTATTACATATTACATATGTAATATATTATTACATATCATTACATATACATTTGAAGTACAATCCATGTTTACTCAGAAGTAAGCACCATGGTATTCAAAGGGTCTTACTCCCTGGAAAGTGTATTTAGGATTGCAGCCATAATTTATGAATTACAGGAAGGCTCCATGTTACCTGCTCACAAGAAAAAGGAGGATAATGAAGTTTCTCCTCCCGAGCATCTTCTGAACACATAAAAGGTTGCATGCATCTGGTTTTCAAAAAACACAGCAAAACACAACATTTGGTTTCATTTGAAAATCATTAGTGACATTATGGCTACATACAGTCCTAAACCCGTCTGGGAGTCGTTCCCAGTGAATACAATAGGACTTACTTCTGAGTAGACATGCTAAGGATTGCCCTGTATGTTTTAAAAAGGCATTCAAAGGGCTGGTGCCTCCCGGGCTTTCCTAATGCCTTTGAAAGGTATAAAAAATTCATCCTGGATTTAAAACAAAAATTGGAAGTTCTCATTTATTTTCTAGAGGCTAATGCCTCAAGAGGGTCGGGGTGCTCCTTCATATCTGTATTTCCACTTAACCATTGGGGGGGGGAGGGGTTCAGAACCCTTGTGGATATAGGGGCAGGTCTTTATTGAACTCCTCCATAAATCAACATAATAAAATTACACAGAACTTGTAACAAACTGAGTTTTTAGACTATTTCCCTGACAAAATTTAAATTATAACACATTACGGCTGCTTCTCTTAAGAACTGTTCATGCACTGCTGTGAGCCACATCTGACTTCGATCGCTTTCTTCCTTTGCTACTAAAGATTAACACTGTTCAGCATTTATGGGACATGATTACTTACAGACGCAAACACCTTTTCCTATCCTATATGGATGCTGGTCTGACAAAATCATCTTGTCTTAAAATACTGAAGACAATCCACATCTTGTCCATCTGCAGGCTGCAGACATCCAACTGCTGCATCATGCACAGTGATGGGCCCAGCCTGGGCCAAGAACCGGTTCTCCGGAAGTGGGCGGGGTCAGGGTCAAGGGGCGGGGCCAGGGTCAGGGGGTGTGGCCAGGGAGGTTTTTAATTTTAAAATTAAAAAATAATAAATAAATAAATAAAATTACTTACTTCAGAGTAGACCTGCATAGGATGGGGCTCTCAGGCTGCAGTCCTCTCCATACTGGCCTGGGAGTAAGTCCCATTGACTATACTGGGACTAACTTCAGAGTAGACCTGCATAGGATGGGGCTCTGACTGAGGCTGCAGTCCTTTCCACTCTGGCTTGGGAGTAAGTCCCATTGACTATACCAGGACTAACTTCAGAGTAGACCTGCATAGGATGGGGCTCTGAAGCTGCTCTGAGGCTCTCTCCACACTGGCCTGGGAGTAAATCCCATTGGCTATATTGGGACTTACTTCTGAGTAGACCTGCATAGGATGGGGCTCTCAGCCCCCCCCCCCCCCCGCTGGGAGAGCACGATGGGGCTGCTCTCCTCCTTCTCAGCCCCCCGGCCAGCAGGAGAGGCTTGGAGAGCACGATGGGGCTGCTCTCCTCCTTCTCAGCCACCCCCCCCTCACCGGGAGAGGAGAGCGTACCGGTCCTCATTCTTCTGGGGACCTCCTGCTGCTGCCTACTTGCTAACTGCAGGCTTTTTGGAAGATCCCCCACGCCAGAGTAGGGGCGCGTAGGCTCCTGCCCACCTGTGATCATGCAACATTTAGCTAACAACAATGTGGAAATATTGAGTAAATTAATTTTTCACATCTGTAAGGATAACTGGGTAAATTGGGTGAATGTTATCTTTATGGTTTCCTTGTCCTTAAATAAATCCTTATGATGCCTATAAAGGTGTAACATTTCTTCTGTGTTCTTTTTTAAAAAGTAGGAGTGACAATGATTTTTTAAAAAGGTATCATCTCACCAGGTATCTGCCCAGATCATGGTGTTGGCTTGAGAGCACTGTGATTAGACTTTGGTCAGTGATTGATGCTGTATGGATCTGAAACGCAGGATTCCCTTTTGTTCATGAACATTAAACAAATTCTCTTTACTGTTTCATATCTTATTTCTCTTGTACTTAACCTCTACATTTGGACCGGTTAGTGATGCCAGTAGTCCTCATTTAGTAAGATGAGAAGCAATATCAAGAATGTTGATTGGAGGAAAAGAGAAGGCGAGATAATGTATTAAAGAATGCATGATTTATGGACTTAACGCTTAAATTTTGTTTAAAACAGACCCACCTGCAATTGTTAACCACATCCAAATACGGTGGTTAATATATTAGTCTAAAGATGACACCAGGGCAACACAAGTGTGTGTGTTACTCTGTGCGGGGCAAGCATGCCGCCCCCAGGATGTGCATCATCCCCCAACCACACATGAGCTAGTAGGCACATTGCAGTTCCAGGATGGTACTGTGCATGGGTGATGTTGGCCCGCACGCAGTTGTGTCGGAGCGTTCCTCTGAGGGAGGAGCGACCAGCCTCTCCCTCAGGGGAGCACTCAGGCCAGATGCTGCTGCATATGGGCAAAGTTGGCTCATGCGCAGTGACGGAGTGCTCCTCTGAGGGAGGCACAACCAGGACCTCTCTCAGAGGAGCACTAGGGTCTGGGGGATGCGGCACAGCCTTTGCGGGGGTGATGTGCTGAGAGAGTGTCAAACTCCCTCAGCGCTTCACCCCCACGGAGCGCATCACCTGGTGTGCAGCACACCAGTCGCACCCACCATTGATGCTCCTGGGCAACACTATGTCTGTGCACTGGCATAACCCTCAGGAGTTGTGCAAAGTGCCGTATGTTACTTTTGCAACACCTTCGGGCAGCCAGGACTTGTGTTGGGACTTGTGCCAGCCTTACCTGGGGTTACGGTTATGCTGACACTTTCTTGGTCAGTAAATTCCCTAAGAAAAATCCAGTGACTTTTTTCCTTGCAGCTGAGAAGATTTCTATTCTTCATTTTGTTCATTTGTTATTCTTCATTTTTCTGCTTTGTTTTACATTTTTAAAATGCTAAGGAATACCAGATTGCTCCTTACACTTGTTCTAGAAGCAGCAAATTAAACTTAACTCTTTAATTACAGTATTGAGAAACTATGTTCTTTACATCAATTAGCTGAAACAGCTGTTAAGTTATAATTAAAATTTAACTTGGAGTGGAACTGCTTGATAATGTCCTGATCAAAAGAAGGGCATGTGGAGCAGCCTTAGATGTGTGCAGAGTATTTAGTTTATGGTTTTAAAAACCATTTGCACTACAGTGGGTAATTAATTAAAGATATATTTAAAGACCCTCTTCCACTTTTCTCACCTCTATTGGCTTTCCAGAATACATTGGTATAGATACTATACCACATTTCCTTCATTTTGATCCATTTTTCACCCCATCTAGTGGCTGAATGCAGTATAGCATATATACAAATGTGTTTTATGGGCTGTGGGTGGCACAAGCGGTTAAGACACTGTACCTGTTAACCAGCAGGCCAGGGTTCGAGACCTGGGTCGGCCCCACAAGACAGGGTGAGCTCCTGTCCTTAGCCCAGCTTTGCGACGCCAGCTAGATCCAATCGTATTGGCTCTGCCTTTCCATTGGACTAATTCAGTGGCGTGGAGAGGGGGGATCTGCTGCTTGGGAAACAGCCTATCCTCCAAAACAATCTAACCCAGGCTTTCGTGCTTTGCATGCAGCGTATGCAGAGCAGAGCACGATACCATAGTCTTCAAAGACTGACGGAGGCAAAGGGAGCAAGGGAGGAGTAAAAAATCAGAAAGTGAAATTAAAGTTTTTTTATATCCATTGGATTCTTTTTAATCAACTGAGGGTTAAGGAATGGAAAACCATTAGATAATGAGGCATGATCTGTAGACACATTTACATCTTGACTGTGAGATCTAGTGGTGTGAAAGAAGCAATCCAGTCCCTGAAATTTGAGTTCCCACAACAGAGAACAAGAACCATTCAAAATAGTTTTGATATGAGCAAGTTAATCATAGGTTGTAATCAGTGGTGGGCACCAGCAGGTTCGCACCTACTCTATAGAACCGGTTCTTAACAAGAGATAGTACATATAAAGTTTAAAAATAGCCATTTAAAAGTGGCTGCCAGATGGACAGAGAACCGGTTCTTAATTTCTTTGAAGCCCATCACTGGTTGTAATCCTAACCAACTCAGGCTGGCGTAACTCACCTGGCATATCTTCTTGTAGTGGTGTTGGGAGGTTGGTGAATGCCTGTCCACTAGCCTGCAACCCAGTGGTGGGGCAGAAGTGTCTTACGGCACTTTAGTGACACCCCAGGTCAGCACTGGATTTATGTCAGGGCTTAGGCTGCAATCCTAAAGACACTTTCCTGGGAGTAAGACCCATTGGACACAATGGGGCTTACATCTGAGTAAACATGGTTAGGATTGTGCTATTTGTCCAGCTTAACTGGAGATTAGGATTGCAGCCATATTCTAACTGCATCCGTGTTCTTTGTATTGTATTGTTAATTTTTATAATAATTTTTATTTCTTTTTATAAAAAAGTAAAAAAAATATTTAGAGAAAGAAAAAAAACAAAGAATAAACATAGGTAACAAAAACACACTGAAAATTATTAACAGTATTTATATACTACTTTTCAACTAAAAGGTCACAAAGCACTTGTAAATAAATGCAAATTCAATGACAATTTTTTGCACCAACAGGTGTATCACAAGAGCGCATGAGTTTATGTGCTTCTCCATGTTGTATGTACAGTGCACGTGCATTCTATCAAAGTTAAAATCCTTTCTCTTTTCTATCTGTTCCCACCTAAGGAAATTTTTTCTCTGTTGAAAATATCTATTTGGTAGCTACTCTTCCGACCTTCTATATTTGTGCTCAGCCAGCTGTGGTGAGGCATCAGGGAGAGGTAGCAAAAGCAATAGTTACAACCCTGCAACAAAAATGGTGAAACTGAACAGGAGCGCAACCATCCCCATAAATCTATTTTAAGGAGAAATATCTGAATGCTTCTATCTTTTGAGAAATAAATAACAGAACCTCTGGGGCTTGATGGGAGGATAGGAATGCTTTTTTATTGTAGAAGAGTTTGTTGCTGCTTGAAGAGTGAGCAGATGCAACATTTAGGAAACCTTGAGTAAATTGGGCATATAGTGAGGTCTTTTTTGGACGTGTGGGAGCAGAAAATACTTCTGTTTATAAATAGCAAGGGAAAAAGCTACAAAATATGATGAAATTATGACTTTTTATTTGGAAAATGTTGGTTTATAATGGCTTTTAATGCGTGACAATCCAATCCTACCTAAACCCCCCTCACTGATGCAACTATACAAATAGAGCTCACGTTGTATCCTGTGGTGGTTTTGGAGATAGTTCTGAGGGCTCCTCAAGGAAAGGAAACTTTTGTTCTTTACCTTCTGGTGCATCTCCACTTCCCAATGAGTAGCAGAGATGCACCAATTATTTTTTGAATATGCAGCAACTATTTTTTAAGTCTCCTAGAATATGCACCAACTTCTTCTGGCACAAATAAATTAGGAAGAGGGAGATGTATTAGGATCTGGCATGCACCAATATTGCTGAAACCCTCTTTTATTTAGCTTCCTGATCACCTACTTCATAGTATGCACCCATTCTTCACACCTGCCACCAGCTTATCCTTGCTGCCAGAAGTAGCCAGTAGTGAGCCTACAGCATTGCCGGCATTTGTGGTGACAGACCCAAAATGGTACCATGAGTATATAACCATTTACTCTCCTGGAACCACATGTGTTCCGCAGTTGTGAAGGTCAACATTGTTCAAATTATTGGGTTGTCTGTTGATTTCATTTAGATTTGGTGACTTTCCTTGCCACATACATAACAGGTTGGTTCAGACACCGACATCTCCCACTTATTGGGTGGGTTAGGGACCAGCGCACTGTTCAATAGTAAAAGTGGAAAAGCTCAATCATTAAAGTTCAGTCAAAAGTTCAGTCATTAAAAAGTGGAAAAGCTTTTTCTTTTTCAGCTTGCAAATTCAAAATGGCCATCAAAAAGACATATATATCACTTGCAAAAGAATAAAAATATATTTATTAACACATAGCCAAAATAGATAGCAAATTACAGTAAATTGAATAAAGGCATGTGTGAAAATGAATAGCTTATGTATTTGAATTATGGTTATTTATTGAAGAAAGTCATAAGAAAATGCCAAAAAAGTTTGATCACTATGTCACATGCATAGATCAACACCAGGGAAGACAATTTTAGCCTTTAGATCAGCAAAGAGAGGTTGAAAGAGTGAGCATGTGTTGAGTGAGTGAGTTCTGAGTATAACTGAAAGGTATTGAAAGAGCAGAACCATCTAGAAAAAGGAACTGTCAGAAAGTGGGGGAAGCCTGTATAACATACCTGCCCCACCATCAAGCACATGAAGCCCTCCTTTTTTCATGCAAGTGTCGGTGGTAGATAGGTTTGCCATAATTCCCTTCCAAAAAAATCAGGACATTTCCAGTGATGGGATTCAAAGAAATTAACAACTGGTTCTCTGCCCATCTGGCAGCCACTTTTAAATGGCTATTTTTAAACTTTATATGTCCTATCTCTCGTTAACAACCAGTTCTATAGGGTAGGTGCGAACCTGCTGGAGCCCACCGCTGGCTCACATTTCCCTCTGTCCCATCTGCCAGTTTATGAACATAATCCCAAAAATTCAGGATTGTGTTTTTTGGGACATATGGTAACCCTAGTAGTAGAAAATATGCATGTCTGTGTCTAGATCAGGAGTATAATTTCATACAGTGAAACTACCGTAATTTCATATAGTAGGCCAAATGGCATTCATGGCACTTTCTGAGGGCCAGAAATGACATCGTTAAGCAGATTATGGCCCAAAATAGGCAATGTACTATGATTTATTTTTCTCACATTAATATTTATTTATTTGATTTATATTCCACCTTTTCTCTTTAAAAAAGGAAACCAAAGGTGGCTCATTAGCTGTAAATGACAGAAAAGGGAGTGTGCAATTCTTGTCCATAATTTCAAGATACGAGTGTGCTCAGTTATCATGCTGGGAGAGTCCAATTATAACAGGGTTGGATAAATAGCTTCTAGATGCCACATACAGCTCACTGGCTGTATGTTTTATTCCTCTGGTCTAAAAGATGTCACATAAAACCAGGATTCACCTTTGTCTGTGCAAGACATCTGTATAAACCAGTGTTTTAGAAACATTACTGTCAAGGTGTACATTGCCTTTCCAATCAAGAGAACATATTGTGGGTCAGTAAAAGTATATGCAATGATTGCAAATACATATTTCATCTTCACACTTTAAAGGAACCATTTTCCAACAGTGTGTGAGTAGGCTACATGTGTGCCACAAGAACGTGGGTGAAGATCACATAGGGCCAATAGGGGACAAACGTTCCCACTGGTAATGTGAAGTGCCTTATCAAATATCAAAACCCTGATGTTTGGTACAATCCTAAGCCTGTCTACTCAGAAGCAAGTCCTGTTGGATTCAATGGTGCCTACTCCAGGGAAGGTGTGCCTAGATCATTTTGGTGCCTTGTCATTGTCCCATGGGATGAAAAAGGTTGAAAGTAGCTGCTTTGAAGACTGAATACATCCCAGCAAAATTGCTAAAACTGAGATAACATCTTTTGGCCGTTGGTTTTAGGAGTTAATAATGAATGGACAGCATTAAGTGGATAGAATTTACAGCTCACTAATGGAAAGCTGAATTTTTCTCCCTTCTTTTCATGGCTTGAGGTCAAGGTCAGACTTCTCTATTTTATGGATATTAGTTTGTTAACTATAGCCTGTGCTTGTTAAAAAGGGGGGGGGGGGTTCTATAATTCGATTTGTGATCTCTTTCATATCTGTGAAGCTTGGTATATTGCTGATCGCATTTCCTCTCTTGAGTTATAGGAAGGTAATGTATTGCCTGGCTGCGGTTGCCATATTCCAAAATGTTTGTATTTTGTTTGGTCAGGATGTGTATCAGAAGGCAGCATTTATCAATCTGTCTCGGTTGACATTTTTGGTTAGCACTCACATGTGTCTTGGCAGATTGTCTGTATTTGTAACAGTCCTAAAAAGCCTTGTGTTATCAAGATTGCACGCTCCTGTTCGGAGTTGGGATTGCTGGAGATAGTCTGCAAGTGATTACTGGTCTGTAGAAAAAGTTACAATTGTGTTCCATCGGAGTGGTTGCAGTATGGAAGACAAGCAGGAGGATGTAAGGAAGAGAAACAGTGCTCATTTCTGATAATGGTGTGAACAGGCGCCTTCTGCTATTTAGATCTCAAAAATTCTGCTTTCTACTTTATTGATGTGTTCCAATGTGTTATGCATTAATTTATACCTGCGGTGTAAAACTCATATAATACAGTATGCAATCCCCAGCAATTTAGGCTGGCACAACTCATCCAACTCTGCCTTTCCATGGTGGCATGGGGAGGCTGGCACATGTCTATGCACTGTCTTAACGCCTAAGAGTGGCACAGAGGTACTTAATGGCACTTTTATGACACCCCCATCCCAGCGTGTGATTTGTTCTGGCCTAAAGATGCTGTGCCTGTCAGTCTGAAGATCAGCAGGTCAGCAGTTCGAGACCTGAGTACTGCAAGACGGAGTGATCTTCTGTCCTTAGCCCAGCTCCTGCAGGCCTAGCAGTTTGAAAGTATGCAAATGCAAGTTGATAAATAGGTACACCTTGGTAAGAAAGTGACAGTGTTCAGTGTGTGTTTATGTCACATGTCCATGGAGGAGTCTTCGGACAAATCTGGCTCTTTGGCTTAAGAAATGAGGATGCGCATTGGTCATGAGTAGCAGGGAAACCTGCAGGGGACACCTTTACCTTTAACCAGGAGTTAGGATTGCACTGACAGTGGGCCAAATAACAATTCATGGTGTCATGGGCCAAATGTATGGTGAGGCCAGAAATAACATAAATAAGTGGAATTAATATCATTAATAGTGCAGTGCTGACTTGGCCCATCATCATTGCATAAATGGATAAGCGGATGCACGGGCATGCACTGGCTTCCCTGTACATATGTGAGCCTCAAGAAGTGTTGGTTGGCTGGCATGGGAATCTGGGAGAATGGAGAGGAAGAGGGAGGAGGCATTGGTGTTGGGGAGGTAGAGCAGTGGGCATTCCTGGGATGGACAGGTAGGGAGCAAGAGGCAGGTCAAAGATTGGCATGTGCCAATCATAACCTCATTCTCAGGCAGTCTAGCTTGGATTTGTGCTACTGACTGAGGTCACACAGATCCAAAAAGTCCCACTGGGACTGCAATGGCCAAAATTTGCACATGATAGGGCACCGTCACACTGGCCTGCCTGTTCCATTGCAAGTTAGCGGTGTGTCCTAATCCATTTCTTCCCAGCCCAAAAATGTACACATTGATCCCTGTTGTGCATATGCAATTTTGGGCAGAAATTCCCTAAGTAAATCTGTCATTTAAGGACAGTTAAGGCTGTCCTTGCCTGATTCTGCTGCAACCTTGAACCTTTACACACCATCCCTGGCAGGACAATTGCAAATGGTGACTGTCTCCTTGAAATAAAGGTATAAACGTTTTTAGCCTTCAAAGCTTGGCACATACTATGTTAATTCTCCCACTTGCAATTATTCCTCCTGTGCTTTCAACTTTTATTATATCTGATATTTATGCTGAATCACTGAAAATACTAATAAAGTATATTTGTGGGTTTTCCCTTTTAATAAATGCGACAATAAATGAAAATCATTACACAAAGGCTCCCCTTGCCTTAAAACCTGGGAAGAAGGGATTGTTTGCAAGACTTGTTTGCTGTGAATTATGGATGTGTTTGCAATAAAATTTGTCTTCCTGGAACAAATGGGATGTGCATACCTGTTTTTATTAGTGTGACTAAATGCAAGTAAATTCTTGCACGTTGCCACTAATACAGGGAGCATATGGATCATAAACTCCAATCAATTTGCATGCCTGCCAGCAGGTTTCGGTGGCATTATCTCATCAGAGGAAGAAAGGAGTAAGGAATATACTTAAATTTAAAAATTGTTCTTGTTACTGAATGTCAGATAAAGGTGAAGTTTTAAAAAGAGGAGTCTTCCTGATTTACGTCCTTTAATGTGCACAGGGAAGGATGTGCTGAGCACATCATTAGTGTGACAGGGTGAAAGGGGCAACATGTTTCTTCTGTTGCATTGGAAAGAGGATGAATCTGGCACAGCTCTGATGTCAGAACCTTCATCACCTTTTTCACAGATGATGTAGATTTTAATTGTAGTCGTGGCCGATTCTCATCGCCCCAGCTCCTACGTGACATTGAGATAGATGAAGCCATTTGTGGGCATTATCTGAGCCAGCTGTGTGCTTGGCCGCAGCTACAGTAGGCATTACATCTCGTGCATAATCCTCTCATTGAAAGAGTATTGCAAGCATCTGAACCATATGGCAAATATAATTTTATTATGATCAGAAAAGGACTCTTGGAACCAGTTAAACAAGAGAGTCCTTGAAAAGCAGTCAGATGGGTTTGGGGTTTTTCCTTCTATGTTCATTTATTTCTATGTAGTGTTTATCATCTTAGTTTGCTTCATTCTTTTAGAAAAAAACTTTCCATTCTGTAAACATCTGTATAACAGCATGATGCAATGTTCTGTCTTTGAAAAGCATGATATGCTAAACTGCTTTTAATTTATTATGAATGATAGGTTTTATCAAGTGAGTTATTCTAATTTGTGAAAGGCTGCTTTACTAAAGGCTGTGGGTGGTGCAGGCGGTTAAGACTCTACGCCTGTTAACCAGCAGGCCAGGGTTCGAGACCCAGGTCGGCCCCACAAGGCAGGGTGAGCTCCTGTCCTTAGCCCAGCTCTGCGATGCCAGCTGGATCCAATTGTATTGGCTCTGCCTTTCCATTGGACTAATTCAGCGGCATGGAGAGGGGGGATTTGCTGCTTGGGTAACAGCCTATCCTCCATAACAATCCAACCCAGGCTTTCGTGCTTCACATGCAGCATATGCAGCGCCGAGCATGATACCGTAGTCTCTCAAGACTGACGGAGGCCTGCTTGTTTTTGCTTTACTAATCACATAGCAGTAGAGGTGTTTGAAACCTATTATTTGTTTTACTCAGAAGTAAGCCCATTGTGTTCAGTAAGACATAGGTTTCAATCTGATCTTACTCACTGGCAACAAACTCCTCTACTTGTTGTATGAGCTTAGTAGCTATGCGAACCTCAGACATAGGAGGGGGAGAATAAAGCATCCATCTATAGTAGTGTCTGAGTGATAAGAATATAAACACTTCTCCTTGTTGTATGAGCTTACTAGCTATGCACTTTATGGAGTGGGGAGAATAATGCATCAAACTATAGCAGTGTCTGAATGAAGAGAATACAAGCTCTTGTATGATCAGAGGGAGTCCCAAGGCGATCTACAAATCAAGAACAGCCCAAATTTTTGTCATGCAACCTCTCCATGCACATTCATATATCTCCCCTCCCATTGCACACCTCATAGTTAGTTTGGCTGCAATCCTAACCTCTGCTTAGGCTGGCATAAACCTTGGCATAAGTCCTGTAATGACCTGGGGGTGTCACAAAAGTCTAGTAAGACGCTTCTGCCTCACTCCTGAGGGGGTTAAGAAAGAAAACGGTCCTAAATGAACACTCAAAATACCTTGTAAATGTATATTTTGTTCACTGTTTTTAAAGCCATGGAGGGGAAACACTCATGAACTAATGCGTTAAGTTTAATATGTGATTTTAATTAGTAAAGCAGCATGGCTTGTACACTGAGGGCTTCCCCTTCTTTTTTGGTCACTTTAAAAAGAAAACCTTCATACTGGGCAGAACATGTACAGTAAAGATGGACTAAGAAAAACAAAACAGCAACAGAAATTGCCTTCCCTACAGTTGCTACTGAACTGAGACTTTCTGGCTCATGATTTTATGTAAATATGACCCTTAGTTTGCCCTTCACACATCTTTGGCAATTCTCAGACAAAAAATATTCCATTGGTCCATTAGTTAGATTTCCTATTACCCTAGCAGATGCTCCTGAAGCCATTCAACTGCATTTCTGCTGCTACTGTTGTGTTGCAAGCAAGGCAGACATGGTTGTATGATTAAAGACAGCTTGAGCAGCAAAAATTCACAAAGCCATACTTGATTTTTTTCCCCTTCCTGGCCAAAATGCACAAGGTAATGCTTCAGGCCAATGCGCAATGATTGCTGATTCCCTGACCTGGACACATTTATTTCTATCACAACCAATTCTCTATGAAATTAACCATTGCTGTGTGAGGGCACTCACTCTGGAAAGCGGCCAGGATATATGGGTAGTAGGGCACATTCTCAGCCTGTAGATTCTGTACCGCACTTCATAAGGAATTTCATTGGCAATGAAGGATATATATATAAATAATGGATGAAGAAGGGTGACAGGGCTCCGGCACTTGGGGGTTGACAGATTATCTTGCGGTGTATTACAATTAGATATGCTTCGGTGTCACGTCATTTATTCAGTCGATAAGGGTGCATAACTCTTAGGATCCATTTGGAAGTAAATTTATTAAGAGCCCCTAGTCTTGTCCTTTCAAAATTTGGAATTGATTTTTGAACATCCTTAACAGCTTTCTAAATCACTATCCTCTCCATACACACATACTTTTTCTTTAGAATTGCCATTTTATTCATGTGTAGGCGCTAGACAAATTTGATGCTGTGTTATTCCAGATGCGCTTTGATGTCCAAGTTATTTGTAAAAGACAGATCTCTTGTCACTAACCTGGTCCACAAACCAAATGTGTTTTTGGAATGGAATGTCGAGAACAGGTCTTAATTATACAGTCACTTATTAAACAACAGCGGAATACCAACTCACACATTCAATAAGTAACATAATAGCAGCTTGAGAACGAAGATACGGAGCCTGTACATATGACACCACTTGGCAGACTGCATGCGTCGGAAGTGGCACGCTGCGCAGTTCCAGCAAATTTCTCCAAGTTATCACAACCCTTTTATTATTAGTGGCTGTGTGTGATAAGCCACATGGGTGGTTTACACACGCAGATGGCTTGCAATCTGGAACAGCTTCCTTTTGGTGCTTCCAAGCAGCTACAGTGTCATTTATTGCATGTGTAAATCAGGCCTCTGACTGCAATCCTCAGCATAGTAATAAGAGGTCCTATTCAATTTCATAGGATTTCAGTGTAAACGTGGCCAAGTCAAGTTAAAATGAGAGGACCTGATCCTTTGGTAGTGCTTTTCCTTAATAATGTCCAGACCATAATTCTGACCATAATAATTAGACCATAATTCTGGCTGCAATCCTATGCTGGTCAACAATGTAAGCGATGGATCAGAGTCTGTTGCAAGGGCTTAGTGGCACAAGGTGGTGCTGCCAGGGTGACCATATGACCTGACATTCCAGATTTGTCCTCTTCTTTAGCCTTTTTTCTGTCCTCCAAAAAGGGCTTCATTGTCCTCCATTTTATCTCCATTTTGGAACTTTGTGATGGTGTCCAGTACCCCATCATGTCATATATCATTAGATTCACATTGAAGATCAGAATCCAAATGCAAAAACCTGTATTGAAATATCTCCTTCCTATCAAACGTTATGGCCAAAAAACTAAAAATCAAAAATATGCTCTATGGAGCTCTATGGGAAAGAAAAATTGCTCCATATCACAGCTTTACTTATGAGTAGGCAAACATGCCATAGTCTGCTAGAAAGGCCAGGTTGATAGGAATCTAAGGACACCAGAATGATCCTGATGCAATGAACACAGGCTCCAAAATCACCACAGAAGGAAACCCCTGATAATTGCATTTATCACTATGGGAACTGAAAGGGCGCCACATTGTGCCTTTACTCGTGAGAAAGCAAACCTGCCTTAGATATTTAGAAAGGGCAGGTAGAGATGAATCTGGTCTTGATCCAATGAATGCAGCCCCTACCAGGCACCCAACAAGAAAACCCCTCCTCCAAGCTCCCCTGCATTAAACCAGTGCTGGGCCCAGGCTGGTTCGTACCGGTTCTGTAGAACCGGTAGTTAGTTTTGGCCCACCGTTAGCGATCTGGTTGCTAGCGGTGGGCCAAAACGCAGGTGAACTGGTTCGCCCCCAAGGGGCCCACCACTGCACCTGCGTCAAGATTGAAGCAAGCGCAGTCGTGTCCTGTTGAGGATGCAACTCCGCCTCCGCCAAGGTTGGCGCAGGCGAAGTCGCGTCCTGAAGAGGATGCGACTGCCCTTGCAGTTGCGTCCTGATCAGGATGTGACTGCGCCTGCGTCTTCAGGACGCAACTGCGTCTTCAGGAGACTTGACGCAAGTCTTCAGGAGACTTGACGCAAGCGCAGTTGCATCCTCTTAAGGACGCAACTGTGCATGCGCCATCCTTGGCGCACGTGCAGTGTGCCAGGGTTGGGGCCACCCCTCACCCTGCCCCCTGCCCCACCCCTGACCCCGGCCCATCCCCTGACCCAGCCTGGCTCCTCCCACTTCTGGCAAACCGGTTGTTGGGAGGGGGTCAGCCCACCCCTGCATTAAACCCTTTTGAAAGTGAGACTGCACAGCTGCTTTTACTTGCAACTAAGCAAGCATACCTTGGCTGGTTTGGATGGGCATTCTAGGGAGTGCAAGGTTCCTAGAATGGTCCTGATCCTGTGCACCTAGATCTCAACAAATGCTCCACAAGGGAGCATTTGAGTGTTTTCAGCCTATGAGTGTTTTCAGCTTTTATTTTGTCATGTCCTTCATTTTGCTTGGATGTCCCACATTTGTGGGGCCCTTGTCCTCTTTTTTTGTTATGGCATATGGTCACACTGCTTGGGTCCAGGTGCCCCAATCCTTAGAGGGTTTCTCCAGACATATGCTGTGCTGCCTACAATGGGCAAGGCTGAGAGTCCTGGTCATGCCTGGACCAAGGGGACACAGTGGTGATTCTGGTGCCATTCAATGGCCCAGCCTTTGCACCATAAGTGTTATGCTGTACATCAGCTGCAGATCTAAGTACCTCTGATCTTTGCTTTCTGTACCTGTTAATAAAGTGGCTCTTTCTCACATATCACAACTGTTCATTGGGTAGTGCACTTCCAAAAGCCACATACATTTGTTTAAGTGAACATACGATTGTACTGTTCTGTTGCATGGTAGATACTTTGGCTAGATGCAATCGGTGAAGTTTACAGCAAGTATAGTGCATCCAAAAAGTAATCAAAAATTTTGAGAAAAAGACATAGCTAAGTGTCATAGCTAAGGCATTTGTTACTCAAAGTCAAGTAAGATTTTGTAGCCTCACCGCCATAATAAAATCTAATTTAATTTAATTTAGTGACAGCACAATCCGAACCAAGTCTACTCAGAATTAAGACCCATTGTGTCCCAGGAAAATGTGTTTAGGATTGCAGCCTAAGTAAGTAATTAGGGTACAATACTAACTAATTTAGGCTGACCTAACTCACCTGACATACCTTCCTGTGACAGTGTGTATGCCTGTGCACTTGCCTAACCTCCCCCCAGGAGTGGGGCAGAAGTGCCTGATGGCACTTTTGTGACACCCTCAGGTCAGCACAGGACTTATGGAGCCTAAGAAAGTAAATAAGAGCACAGTACTATCCTTGACTACTCGCATGTAACCCCCATTTTGTTCCAGGAAAGTGTGTTTAGAATTTCAGCTTCCATCAGTCAGTCACAGTGCAATCCTAAGTATGTCTACTCAGAAGTTAGTCCTATTTTATTCAATGGGGCCTACTCCCAGGGAGGTGTGTTTAGGATTGCAGCCTATTGTCGCAATCCTAATGACACTTTCCTGGGAGTGGGGGTTACTTTTGAGTAGACATGATTAGGATTGTGCTGTAAGTAAGTAAGTAAAAATTTCTGTTTGATTGGCCTTACCTTTTGATAGAATAGAGGTAGAGATACCCAGAATAATTGCTACTCTTGTCCCTTTGCTAACATAGACTTGCTAAAATAGATTGATGTTCTGTCATCATGCACATAGATGCAAAGCAATTATGGTGATATGAACTTTGATTGAAAAACTTCTCAGATAATCTAGCCTGATGACAACCTCCTGATTATACTTAATGACATATGTTTATCGGCATTAAAATAAAATTGTTTTTTACACGTTGGTACCCATGACAAATGTATTTATAAAATATACACCTATAGTAACAAAGTTTTCCATAGTAAATAAATCAATTTTTAAAAACTTTATTTAGTGAGATGTTGTAGTTCCCCTATGTTCAACTGTTTGCAAATTAAAGCTGCTGTGGTGCAACAGCTTGTGATGTCTTTAAGCATCAGCTAGGTTGTCCTGATGATGAGTGTGTCATGAAGTAGCAATATATCAGTTTTGAAATTTCTGTTACGTTAGATATTTATGAGGTTTGGAATGGCATTCTTTAGTATTGAAATGGAGAGACAAAGGCTGCAATCCTAAGCACACTTTCCTGGGAGTAAGAACCATTGAACTTAATGGGGCTTATGTCTGAGTAGATATGGTTAGGATTGTGCTCAAAATTTCCATCTGAATTGTAATAATTAATTCTATAAGGCAAGTAATCTCTTAACGTAGGCTGAAAAAAGAACAGTAATAGACTCAGGAATAGTACTGTATTTACTCAAATCTAAAGCTCACCTTTTCCAACCGAATTCAGTTGGACTTAGATTCAATGGTGCACATTAGATTCAATGGTTAATTAAATTGGAGTAAATACGGTATTTTGATTCAAGTAAATAAAGTAATTCTCTTCCCATGACAGTTCCTTGCTCACCCCAATTTTCCCTATACCCTTCTGCTAACAGTCCTGATGGAGTGTTACAATTACACCAATGTTAACAGTGGCTAAGTTATTCAGAGTGTAATCAAGGTTTGTTAACCATCTTTAACCCCATTAACATTAAGCATAGTTAACATCGAGATAATGTGATTTTTTTTAAAGCTAATGTTAAGAATTCAAGTTGAATTCAATCAACATGAACAGGGAAGTAACACTGGGAGATTGTTGTTATAACAGCACTAAGCTTGTTGCAAGTACAACACAGGGACAAAATTCTTGGAAACCCTGCAGATAGGAAAATTCAAAAATCTTCAGATCCATAGACTTTAGGAGACTCTTGAAGCCTCCAGAGGTACAGGGAATAGTGTAGTCTCAGAGGACTCCCATGGCTGATGTGGGCCATTTGGGTTGAAAAACACTACTCCTGTTTTCTCTTAAACATGGACATTTTGTTTTTATGCCTTATAAGGCATAAAGCATAAAATGTGACTTCCAGTTTTACAAAAATCTGTGGGTTTTTTTTTCTTATTTCTCTAAAAGACCATTCCAAGTCCACAAAGGCAGCAGGTAGACATGCACTACCTCTCTGGAGCTCAAAATACCCTTTGGAGCCACAAGGAGGACAACACACTTTAGCTCCAGAAAGTCAAGGTCTGCCTGTCCATAGGCTTGTTGGGATCTAAGGATAAAGAAATCCATGGGTTCTGAATGTACACATAATGTGGCCAAACCTATGCTTAATATTTTCATGTTTTGACAAATTAGGTCCCAGGATACATTAATGGAGATGCACATTTATATATACATGTATCATTTGACCAATTAGCAAATTGGAAGAAAAAAATTATCTGATATGAATAGTTTTTTATCCGTAGCTTTAGAGCTGTTTGCATATAGGAAAATTGGAGAAATCAGCAGAAATTGACATCTGCTGGTTCCTCCTCCATCCACTCCCCACTCATGCAGTCTGAAACATGTGCCAGGTAACAAACATATTAGTCACTGCCTGGCAACCTCCTCGTTCCTCCAATAAGGAGTTAGTAAGGTTCGTTTTGGCTGAGTTACACTGGCATCAAAGCTGATCTAAGCCAACAAGCTTTCAGAAGATAGTCCCGTTCTTGTAAAAGATGATGATAATTGATGAATGACCTGGTTGCTGGACCCTGACAGGTTGGTTGCCTGGCCTTTGCACTCTGCCAGATCAACCCTTACAAGTGTAAAATAGCCAATTACTCGAATACCTATTGAAAGTAATAGACCAATGAGCAGATTGCTACTGTGGGACACTATGGGTAGTGTTGATGGAAGGAGGCCAAGATAAAGTTCTCCTCTTTGCAGCTGCTCCCACCACAGCTTGATAATATTATTGGATGGCCAACTGATGAGAATAAGGAAATTCCCCATTCAAACTGCAAGTGTTCGCCTTTGTATTGACTTAAAGTTTATGGTGCATGTTACCATCATGTTACCCAGGTCCTAATTTGCAGAAATAAATCCTCCTCTTAAAAGGTAGTTAAATAGGTAATAGGGATAGTCACGGCCATAGATTTTGTGCAAAAGCATTAAATACAATTTTTGCTTGGAATGAAAAGTCATATAGTGTGCCGAGTGTTAATACTTGGCAGCCATTTGCTATTGACAGAACAATTTATCTTGATAAAGGACAGTGAAAAATTCCAATCTATTCACTGACATCACATTATCAGCCGTAATATATGACTGCATCTAAATATAAGGTTGAGTTCTGATACAGCTGAGGGGTTTCTGGTAATTTTCCTGTAAATATATTGTGTACTGGACAATGAAAAAGTGGTGCTTTTACTCTGTAATTGGATGACCTATTTTTATGCGAGATTTAAAAGTTTTAGAGTGTTTAATGGAATAGATCACAATGTTTCCTTTTTGGAAGTCTGTTTCTTTTTGTAAGAATTTTGAGCATTACTGGGTTTGACAGAGCATAAATAGCACAGGGGGAAAAGTAGACACTGAAAACAAACAACAACAAAAATGGATAAAATACCATACTCACATTTGTATAGAAAGGGCAGTGTAAACAATTGCCTTCAATAAAATGTATTATTAGTATTGCAGTTATATGTGTTTGACTCTTTATCCCCCGAATGCGCTTTACTGAAAAGAAATATATCTTTTGGGACTTGCAAAGTTAACGTAAAGCCAAAATTGTGAAAATAAGGCTGTGATCCTGAAGTGCATTTGGGTTACCCTATCTATCACTGGGTTGGCCCATTTCTAAGATAGGCCACCCTAGTTACACCTGAAAGGTTTGGTGTAAGTCAATTTAGGCTGGACCTAGACAGATGGACATGCCCTACAATCCAGAGTAACTGCGGGAGCACGTAAGAGACTTTATGTGCACCCGTAGTTACTGCACCACCTAGTGAAAACCTATGGGAAATTCATATTGCAATCCAGAGCAAATGGTTCTTACACCGGAGCAAGGACTCCCCGTAGTTACTCAGGATTGCGCCCTTGGGCTGGCCTAGCTATGCCAGCCTAGGGCATGTTCAGCATGGCCTAAAACAGTGAAGTCAGGCTGTATCCAGAGCCTATAGTGGGTGCAAAATAGTTTGGAAACTACTGTGCTACTGCATTGCATGGCGTTTCATGTGTGCATAAAATTTCATATTTTTGCCTTATATACTGTGGGAGAAATTTCTATATAAAGTTTATAAACATCTATCATGGCTCACTGACTCCACACTGGCATAGTTCTCAAAAATCCTATATTGCTTCAAGGAGTTAATGGGTTCACATGATAAGAGGTTATCTGTACAAAAACAACTCTACATATAGAAAACAGGTTTAAAGTCTAGGCTAGGATCCTGCTTTTTGATGGATAGTTTTCCATGTAGAAGTTTGAATTTGGTTTTGTTTTTAAAGTGAAATAGCATCCATCTTATGATTCTCTTTCTGCAACCAGGATGTAATTTATCATCTCTTGCAAGGTCTAGACTTCTACTTATCTTTCTTATAATTTCCAAAGTTTAATGTATTTTCCCTGTTGCTACTTTGCACTGAGATTTCACTTGTAATGATCTTTCCATGGAAATTGCAAGAATTACAGGATTTTCTTGAGAACAGTCAAATTGGACCATGCCAGTGCATGATGCTCTCTTAATCCTCCAGGGGTGTTTTAGGGTACAATCCAGAGTGAGGGCAGTGAGGAGTGCCCTAGCTGAGCTGTCCCAACTATCTGAATCCAGAGCAGAGTTATGCTGGATCCAGAAGTCAGGAAGCCTGGGCTGCCCTAGATTCTCCAGAGCATGCTAAGTAGGCAGCACATCAGTGATACCTGGTGAGGGCTTGCTCCTGAGGATCACATTGAACAAGGAACATTGAACATCACATTGAACAAGGAACAGCTGTGGTGCCTGCCTTATAAGGAGTTCCTGATGTGTCTGCCAGTATAGTCTACCTTGAATACAAAGGGCTTTTTGGAGTGGCCTGCTGTATCCCCAGGTTAGTGGGTTGCCCTAGTTGTGCCATATCCTGAAGTTGAGAGCCAGGGATTGCAGCTAGGCTGGCCAAGAACTCAGATTTTTGGTCAACACTGCTTATTCTTACTCTGCCTTATCGTTGACTCCAATGGGTCTACTCATTATTATACCTTCTCCTGAGGTGGTATAACTCTGAGGAGCTGGAAGAGGGCATTTCTGCCCTGAAACAGGCTCTGGATACAGAGTAACTGCTCTGCCCTAGGCAATGCTCAACATGCCCTCCACATGCCTCTCCTGAACTGCCTAGGCTGCCCCAGTTAGGGCAACCAAGGTCCACCTGTCTTCGGCAGCCTATATTGCTTCAGGCTGTCCTAAGCCATCTCCAGAGTAACTAGAGTGACCCACTTGGGGTTTTGAGTCCCATACCAGCAGCATGGTGTGCCTTGTCAATGGTAAAAGATTGATGGCATGCCTTTATCATTTTAGCACCTTGTCAGTGCGTCATGAGATGAAAAGGATTGAAAATCACTCAGCTAGTGACTTGTTTAAAGCAGGCCTCCATCAGTCTTGAAAGACTATGGTATTGTGCTCTGCTCTGCATACGCTGCATGTGAAGCACAAAAGCCTGGGTTAGATGGTTATGGAGGATAGGCTGTTACCCAAGCAGCAAATCCCCCCTCTCCATGCCACTGAATGAGTCCAATGGAAAGGCAGAGCCGATACAATTGGGTGGGTGGCGCAAGCAGTTAAGATGCTGTGCCTGTTAACCAGCAGGCCAGGATTCGAGACCCAGGTCGCCCCCACAAGACAGGGTGAGCTCCTGTCCTTAGCCCAGCATTATGACACCAGCTGGATCCAATCGTATCGGCTCTGCCTTTCCATTGGACTAATTCAGTGGCATGGAGAGGGAGGATTTGCTGCTTGAGTAACAGCCTATCCTCCATAACAATCTAACCCAGGCTTTCGTGCTTCGCATGCAGCGTATGCAGAGCACAATACCGTAGTCTTTCAAGACTGATGGAGACCTGCTTTTTTTAGTGACTTGTTTTGGTTAGCTTGAGGTTGAATATTTGTGCTGTTTGAAGAGATCACGCTGCTTAAAAAAGAGGGCTGGTATTCTATCATGAATGAATTCAACAAATATGTATATAAGAAGAAAGCCTTTGCTTCCTGTTAGATATTATTTTATGTATTTCTTCATACAAAAAGGAGCAGCTCTAAACCATTAGAGAGCTTGGATTGTATTTGAGTGCTTTTTTTCCCTCTCATTTTCTTTTCTTTTTTGGTATTTGAAATAAAGTGAAGCTGTTGCTGTGCTGCTGAATGCTTGTTTCCCTTGAACGTGGCACTAAATAGAGAAACAGCATGCCCTGCCGTCGCTGAAAAGTCTGCAGACAGGGGTATCTTCAAAAGATACACAGCTAACTTTGTGGATTATTGCATTGCTGAAACGGCACCTGATCGCTTGCTTTGAAAATACATTGCAAAGTCGGCGTGCTCAATCTGAACACCTGAGCCTCCGAGTCTTCACTCAGCCATCAGTCCCACTTCCAATTAGGTAATTCTGCCAAAAAACCTCCTAACATGACTTCTGAATAAGCCATACTGTTTGTCGTTGTCATTATCCCAGTTGAGGACCCAGCGAGAAAAGTTTTGTCAAAGTCTGTGCGTAGGAAAAAATTTGCAACACCAAGTTGTTGACATCTTCGGTCACAAGTTCGGAGGCAGTGAGCATGACACCATTGCAGTCTAGCGTGACACCATTGTAGACACCACGACTGTGAAGACAGTCATACGAAATGGCAGCTTCTTTGCAGGAATTGCCATTCTGTGAATCACAAATAGGAGCCCTCAAATGGGGTTTTGCTGCAATTCTGGTAATTCTGTGGTAACTTCTGGCAGGAGATGGATGTAAGCTTCCCCTCAATGGCATACCTGAGGGAAGGTTAAGGGGATAAATTCCAGACTTGGTTAGGCACAGCTTGCCACCATCCACAGTTCCCCCACATAGCACTCAGTAGTCTGTCAAAAGTATCAGCGCACTGTTCTGAGAGTCCTGCTTGAGGGATTCCCTCAGAGAAACCAAAATTGTCACTTCTGGTTTTGGGCCTTGGAAGGCCTTCAGAGGACCAGGGAGGCTGCACACATGAAAGTAGGTAGCACATGAGAAGAGCACATGAACACATGAGGGGAGGTAGCAGGTGAAGGGGGCAGCATCTTCTAGTGAGGACAACACCCTTGGAGCTGTAAAAAATGCCACTTCCTCCCCATATTCAGGGAGGATGCATTCCTAGCATCACCACAGATACTGGAAATCATGGATATAGGGGAACCTGTCTTTATGGCTATTTGTGCTGTTTATAGCTACACAAAGGAGCCACGTACTTGCTTTAATGTGATGAATAAACAAAAAACCTATAGCAAGACAAGGAGCCAGGCAGCTTGCAGGGGAATGGCTCAGAGAACATGTTTCCTCCTTCCTGTTAACATCTGCTGAGTTGTTGGTCACCTTAGCCTAGGATGCTTCATGGGCTTTATAGCCCCATTACACTGTGGCAGGTAGGGCAGGGCTGAAATATTTGTTTTGTTTGCTCTCTTCAAGACAGCTTGCTAACTTCACCGTTTTGATAACTCACTCCTAAGTTGCCTTAATGCTGTGTGGCATCAAAATGGCTGCCATTGGGGTTGGGGCAGCTGCCAGAGTCCCCACAGAATTAGGGAACAAATGCTCCATTGCCCTGTGTCAAGCTCCACTGATGGCAATGGTTCTTCCCGGATCTGCACCCACTATTTAGTAGACACAGAACTGAGGACGCCCGTGCTAGACTTTCAGGATTGGGAGAGGGTATCGGATACAGGCAGAACCTGCTGCTCTCCACACCCTATCTTGGGCCTGATTCTCCTTTCAATCCATTATATCTCTGCCCAGTTCATCCCTTCCATCCCTGACAGCCTTCACTTACTATAGAGCACACGCTGCTGGCACTTCAACAATGCGTCTTCCTGGAGTTGAGGCCATTGTCAACCAGCACTAACCTCTCCACAGGCACATCAGACTCAGGATGACGATATGATGGGATTTTTCTGGATTTGTCCTGTTTTTTAGCCTTTTGTCCATATGTCCTCCAAAAGCGCTTCATTGTCCTCCATTTTGGTTCATTTTAGAACTTTGCAGTGGTGTGCAGTACCCCATCAAGTCATAGGTTGTTGGATTTGTATAGAAGAGCAGAATCCAATGCAAAAGGTTTTGGAATCTCTCCTTCCTATCAAACATTATGGCCAAAAAACTAAAAATAAAAAATATGCATTGAGCTCTATGGGAAAGTGAAAGTGCCCAATATAAAGGCTTTACTCATGAGTAGGCAAATGTGCCATTGTCCACCAGAAAGGCCAGGCTGAGAGGAATCCAAGACCTCGTCCTTCAGGCATCTGGTCACTCACCAGTGCAGGAGCGCCTTATGACACTTTTACAATGCTAGAAGACAGCAGTGGAGCTGCAGCATCAGCATTACACCTCATAGCCTATCTGTTGTGTCAGCATTGGCATTTGTGTGCTTTACTCTCGAGTAGCCACACAGCTCCTCCTTGTTATTGCATCCATTATTACACAGTCTTCCTTGTTATTATTTCACAGCCTTCCATTATTATACAGCCTTCCTTGTTATTGCATCCATTTTCATCAGGTTGTCTTTTGGGCCCATCCAACCAGGAGTAGGCAGTTTATCTTCAGCCTGTTTGTTATGCTTTTCATTTCCCGTTTTCTACCATAACGTTTAATGACTTTTTCTTCAGGGCTTTTGATAAACTGATTATATTTTATTCCTTTCTGATTAGTCCATGTCTGCTGGTAATGCGGTGGGTTGTCACATCTGATTGCTTGTGGACACTACTGCAATATAGTTTAAAAAAATAACTGTGGAGTTCTGTGATCTCCTGGGAGGGTCAGTTTTTCCCAGATGGCTTCCCTCTGTCTAGTCTCCTTAGTAAGGGATGAGCTACAAGTCTTCCCCCATTCATTTGCTAACCCAAAAAGCATAGACCAGGGTGTGATGTGTGAGTGCTAACCTCAAAGCACCATTTTCCATGGTTGGCTTGCAATCTCCTAAGAATGTTTTTAATTTAAACTTTTGGTTATGTTTCACGTCTGTGACATTTCCTTTGTGGCATTTTAGCAATTAAATATCACCACAAATTGTGTCACCTCCATTGTGACAGCTGAAGAACCATCCTGTTCTATGTTCATGTCTGAATGCCTCCATTTTGCTTCCGTTGCCTAGAAGGGACTCTGGAAGGGGAAGATGCTTGCATAGAGTTTTCAGGTGCTTTCAAACCATAGTGCTTTGCACCAGTGGTGGGATTCAAGTAAATCAACAACAGGTTTTATGTCCTAATGAACTAAATTAACAACAGGTTCTATGTCCCATAAGTAACCGGTTCTCAGAACTAGGCGCTCATTAGCAAATGGTTCTATAGAACCTGTGAGAACCTCCCGAAGCCCACCATTGCTTTGCACCCTATTTAAGTGTGCCACTGCCAGTGGTCGTGTTTAAAAAAAAATCTTAATAGTCATTCTTTTAGCACTTTTGTGGTTTCTCCATCTAACCTGGTTATATGGTCTTTAAAAAATTCTCCTAGACTTGCATTCTGACTGATCCATACTTCTTCTATGCTGCCAGGCCCCATGTTTCCTTTCTGGAAAAAGTTTTATCTTTATCTGAGATCTTGAAAGATTTCTTTTTCTATTTGCACTCCCCACTCCCGCTCATCCAAGGAGTCCCCCGTTTGTTGTGCTGTATTCCTGGTCTCACTGCTTGGCATCAGGTATTCAGGGTCCCATGACTACCACCAGATACCATCTCAAGCCCTACTGGTGGTACCCATGACATGCATTGAGAAACACTGATGTACATTATGGGAGTGCCATATGTACAAGTGCCTTTATCTTTTTTTGTCAGTTTTGAATTTTATTTTTTATTTGCACTTAAGTGCAACTCCTTTCATTTTTTTGTCTATCTTTGGGAAGATACTATATTTTGTAGTATGCTATCTCTGGTATCTTTAGGTTTTTGTACCTGTCTCTTAGTAGATAGAAAGTTAGATAGAAAGATCCAAGCTTCTACATCTTGAATCTTTAGATTTTTATATCTACCTCTTTGTAGAAAATGAGAAAGCTAGATAGAAAGATAAAAGATGTCATCTCTTGTATCTTTTGATTTTTGTAACATGCTGTTCATGCTCTTCTTTTAATGATGCCCAATGAATTTAGATTTTACTTACTCGTAGTTACCTTCCTTCTTTTTTAAAAATATGTGCAGTCTGCAGAAATATTCATGAGAAAGAAATACCGTGGCAAAAGTTATTTAAGGTAAAGGAACTGGAGGTGGATTGTGTTCAGCTGTTCAAATCCAAAGGAGACAGTTTACCTCCCAGGCAATGTGATACCAGGGAATGGCAGCTGATGCTGTCGTTAATGGGATTGATTCCGCTGCCTTCAGGACTGGTGTGACCTTTTCCTTCCAAGGAAAGTATTTCAGTGCTTCTGCTAAATCAAACTGTGTGCTCTTGTAAGCTTCAGTTACCTTTTTACCTTGGGACTTGCGTGGTCTTGCATCCTTTTTCCCAAATAAAGAGAAATTGCTGCCTTGATGCATATCATAGATCTGGTTCTCCTCCCAGTGGAATTCATACAAAAACTATTGCCCCAGAAGGAAAATGAATCTGCTAAAATGAATGGTTGATCGCACATTCTGTCACCGTTTTTTATTTTTTTTTTCCTTTAAACCAAGCCTGTTTGGAAGGTGCTGGGCTTGACGGATCATTAAAATGTACAACAGAAGGCATTGTGTTGTAAACTAGAATTTTCAAAAAGATTAAAGGTATCTAATAATTCAGCTCTTTGTGCATTGCATTGGTTATAAAAAAAAGAATGGTAAATGGCAATTGGATGAATGGCATTTTAAAGCTTGCTTTATAGCAGTATTTCAGGCTAATTTGAATTAACATTTATTTACATTTGATGAATTGTATTGTTTTCAAACTAGTAATCCAACCATTTATTAGACTCTAAGAGCAGTTATAATTAAGCATTACAGATCTTGTAGTGATGCTGTGATGCCATTTGAAAATTCAAGTATGGCCACGTAAATGCGGATGTTTTCTTTAGGCTAGCTAGTAGTTATTCTGCCCCCAAAGTGCAATAATTTATCCTTCTGAGCTTCATGCTTTGAACAGAGTCCACCTGCAATGTGGTGATAGGAATGCTGGGGAGGGAGTTTGTTCACTTCGGATATAGTTCTCGGGCTGTTCTTAAATTCAAGTGTTAACCTACTGACTCTATGTCTCTGTCTCTCAAGGGTCCCCTAAAAGAAGCATTAAAGCCCTATCAGTTTCTCTTCCTAAGAGTGCTGTTCAGCTATCAACGAAGGCAGGTCATACTTTAAATGCGTGTATTAACTGCCTTTACACTTCAGTTTAACTTATCCACTATAACTTATCCAACTTTTTATGACAGAACAGTGGCATAGCCAGAAGGGGTAACAGTTCAGTAAGAATTGTAGAAACCACAATGCACCCAGTAAACAGACTCTCTCACTCACCAGAATGACTCTAGTGTTGGAGGGTCTGCTCACATGGCGCATTGTGGCACCTGAAGTACTTACTGTGCTACCCCTTCTGGCTACACTACTAGTTGAACCTGAATCCATTTTTTTCTTAAGGCTGTAATCTTATATTCACTTATCAGGGAATAGCAGGCCTCCGTCAGTCTTGAAAGACTATGGTATAGTGCTCAATGCTGCATACGCTGCATGTAAAGCACAAAAGCCTGGGTTGGATTGTTATCGAGGATATGCTGTTACCCAAGCAGCAAATCCCCCCTCTCCATGCCACTGAATGAGTCCAATGGAAAGGCAGAGCCAATACGATTGGATCCAGCTGGCGTCGCAGAGCTGGGCTAAGGACAGGAGCTCACCCTGTCTAGTGGGGCTGACCTGGGTCTCGAACCCTGGCCTGCTGGTTAACAGGCACAATGATAAGTCTCATTGAAACTTCATGACTGACAATAGGGAAGGTGTTTGATAACTGGGGTATTACTACAAAGAAGGACCTTCCTTGTGTTGCCATCACCTGATCTTTGCCTAATTTTATTTCAGAAAATGTTGGATAAAATTCATCCAGAATCTAGTAATAGAAAGTCAGTTGTTATATGTGAATTCAGTATCTGCAAATTTGCTTATCTGTGAGACACAGATTTGCTATCTACTCTCATTATCCATGCCTCTGTTGTTTTCATTATCTGCTATGCAGAGACCTTCTGGAGGATCCACACAGATCTTCAAAATGGTGCCTGTGACTGGTATGTACCCCTTTAAAATTGCCAGCAACGGGGTCTGGACTGATTTTAGATGGCATTCTGAAGGTCCTTGCAGCCTTTGAAGTTCTCTCCAGCATTCAGAAAGATTTCGGTCCATCTGCTGCAATCTGCTGGTATTTGGAGGTTTTCAGCTTGATTCCCCCTGGGGTACCCCTTGTATCTCACCCCATTGTACCAAAGGATCAAAGGTTCATTATATCTGTGAATTTGCTATACACTAGAGTTTCCACAGACTTGTGAAAGGTGTTGAAAATCTGAATTTTTATTTTGCAATATATGGTTTCCTGGTTCTCATGGTTTGTGCAGTTAAATTTCAAAAGATTCTGACAATACACTAAAACGGTTAAAAATCACATTTATTTTAATCTTCATTTTTTAATTGCTGAGGTAACATTTCATTAAATATGTTGACATTTTCTTACTATTTTTTAACAGTGTCAAACTATATATTAAGTTTGACTCTAAGGGAGAGAATTCTATCTCCAGGCCAGTTTTCAGTATTGAAAAAAGTTGCCTCCAGCTTGTTTCTTGTCAAATGTGCTCAACTGATCCTTTTTCTCCAGAGTTTAATCTACTTGTCTAACCTCCGTTCTTTTATAGCCACCATTGTCTTTGATATTTTCAATACACTTAACTTCTAAGAGGTTATTTATTTCAAGAACACACTCTCCTTCCCCAATGAAAGTTTTGAGTGGTTCTCCAGGGATTTTCAGAATAAGAAAATTCCAAGAATGTTCCAATATGGCATTGATTTAAAAATGAAATTGGTTTCTTTTTAAAATAACATTGTCCTGGTTGTTTAGCATTTTTAAATGAATCTGATAATTTAAATATGACCGAATAGTAGGTACCTGTAAATTCAAATATTCCAATTTTGACTAAAAGAAGTTGGGCATCCCTTATCCAAAGTGCTTGGAATCATGAGCATTTTGGATATCAGATTTTTTCCATATTTTGGAATACTTGCATATTCATAAGGAGATATCTTGGGGACGGGGTCAAAATCTAAACATAAACTACATTTATGTTTCATATACTCCTTATACACATAGTCTGAAGGTAAATTTATACAATAATTTTAATAAATTTTGTGCATGAAACACATTTTGTGATTTTATATCTTTTGGTAAAAAAGGTATTTTTTAAGAAGTCATGTAGGTGCTCAACAAAGTCCTGTATTTTTGAATACTCTGTATTTTGGAATTCCTGATAATGAATGCCCAACCTGTATCTTAGCTAAATCAGTAACATAACTAATCAGTAGCTAATCAGTAGCATAGCTAAAGGGGGGAAGTACCGCAGGTTGTACAATGTGCCATATAAGCAGCCTCTTCCACTCGCTGTTGAAGCTATTCCCTTCTTCTCACCATGCAGAGTTTTTTGGTGGGTGGCTTCCCAAAAGTTAGAGATAGTTGGCTCATAATTTCCATAATCTTCATAATTACTTTTCTATTACTTTACCTAACAATAGTGTGTATTTTGTGTCACATGAAGGCATGGGGAATAGGATTGGAGCCAGAGGCTACAATACGAACCCCCTGTTAGGCTGGCATAAGTCCTCTGTTGGCCTGGGACTTACAGCACAAAAGTGTTGTAGGAATGTTCTACACTACTCTGGGGGTGGGAGGGATTAGCCAGTGCACAAACATGTGCCAGCCTTTCCATACCACCAATGGAATGGGAGACAGGTGAGTTATGCTATTCTAAATTAGTTAGGATGTGCCCTAACTCTTATTGGCCATATCCTAAAGTCAAAATAAGCCCTGTGCATTGGAGCAGTTAAGGTGACTTTCCATAAGATAACACTATAGGGTGCCGTAACTGTGTGGACCCATAACGGCTATGGATTTTGCCCTATATCAGAGACCTATATCTAAACTAGACCAAACAGCCAGTTTCACTACCAGAATTGAATTATTGCAGGGTAAGTTTCCTTATTCTGATTTGAGAATTATATGCACTACTGATTACTTATTCCTTAAGTTAAAACAGTTTATTTTTAATGAAAGTCTCTCCTAGACGTCTACAAATAGTGTAACTTGCAAGTCATAGGAAAAGCAGGATATACCATAAATCTTTTGAACAAATAAATATCAAAGGGAGTAGACTAAGAGCATGAGATTTTCAAGCTGGTGAAAGTTGAAGTGGCAGGTATCATATTTTTCTTGAGGGGTGGATCATAGACTTTGTGAGAGGCAAATTAACGAAGGAAGTATCTCTGCTGAAGGATATACTCATATGTTTGTCTTATAAATAAGCACATGAAGGCAATTTTATGGAATCTAGTAGTCCATGATGGATAGCTGTCAGCCCTCATTAAGTTTGATCTTCCATTGAATTATGTGGACCAGCAGATCTGTTTGTTGCTTATGAGAAAGGGTTTAATTTTTTTTTTGAATTTTTAAATCAGGGTTTAATTTTTTTAATTTTTAAACTAGGGTTTAATTTTTTAAAAATTTGAATTTTTGTAATTTTGTCCAATGATTCTTAACAATTTTATGCATAAGGTCCCAGTATATTTTATTTTTAAAACCGACATTTTATTCAAATGTTTCTGGCATCTTTCATCTTTTGGAGTTTTGTTTCCTATACCATATGTACACCAATCTGCAGTTGGGTTATGGTTTGCAGTACTCAGCACCAATGTAGAGCTCAGGATTGGACCCTTACTCCTGAGTAAGGGTGAATAGGATTGCAGCTGAAGTATGGAGCAGTGTTCAATCCTTGAAGTTCATACCTTCCAGGATGAAAGCAATTATATCTTGCCAAGTCTTTTTAGGAAGTATTCCTGCAGCTCACCCCACTGTAGTTTTCCATAGTTTCAGTTAGGTGACCTGTGTGGTCTCCAGAAAACCTTATCCCCATGATACCCAAAGTTTGTGTCATGACACCTTAAGAGCATCATGGCATACACGTGGGTGAGTCATGAAACGTTCCAGATCACTCCATTGTCTGCTCCACCTCATTCGTGCCCTCTTAGGTCTCTCAAAATCTCATGCCATCTCATAAAATTTTGACTCATCCTCTTGCTCACAAGTAGTAGGGAGAAGAGATGTGACCCAGATGAATTTGGGAATTACTGCATTATCCCCTTTACAAAAACACTAGTGCTCTTTTACCACCCGCCCCCCTCCAAAAAAAGGAGTTAGATCCAGTGCCCTTCATGATTCATTCCCACATTGCTTGTGGTAATTGTATGCATTCGAAAGCAAACACAATAGCAACCATGTAACTATTAATTTATAAGGGGGTCTCTCTTCAACTTCGGCACTTCCTTTGAACTTCAGCGTGATTTTCAAACAGAAAGAATACATGTTTCAGGGCACAGTATTCATGCCATTCCATTATCATTAGCCTATGGGCATGACATTCAATTTGAATTGTCAGGGATCAGTGTATTAATTTCCATTCTTTTTATAAGAGTACGGTCCTCATGGTCTCATTAACATTCTCTACAGGTCTGCTCTATATTTCTTATTCTTCCACCTGTTATGTCACTGGTACTTCTGATAGAAACTTATTTGGATAATGTCTGCAAGCGAACATTCCTCTCCCACTCTGCCTCCCTGAAAAGGTTAGGGATGGAAACACTTGTCAGGGTCTGACAGGTGTAAATTTCTTAATGTATGAGGAGTATATGAAAATACAAATCACTATTGAGAGCCGGCCTGAAGGAGACTGAAAAGCTGTCATAAGCAATTTTCCAATAGTATGAGTTATTCGCTTCCCCTCCAGAAGGGAACGACTTCACAGGCATAAATTTGTGAATGGTACTCGACAATCTTAACAAGTCTTTTTTTTCCCAGAGCAGAGTGTGTGATAGGCACGTGATGGGGATTCTGTGTGGTTCGCAAAAAACTGATGCGCTAACCATCTGCCTGAGAGTACTTGAGATTGTCCTCCACGGAGGCATATTTTGTGGAACTGAAGATGTAACCGGACAGTGGACCACATTTGAATTGCTTGTTTGTCAGCAGAACTCTTATGGATCTGCTTCTTTTGTCATTTATTGAAAGCCAAGTTGAATAAGAACATTAAGGTTTCCTTAGGATGAGTGCTGTAGTAACAGGAAGCACCTTCTGCTTTATACACACATACACACAAACACACACACTTTTTAATCGTTACTCTGACTTTCGAATGGGTTGTGTGTGACCGACTGGCAAATCGGTTCTAATTGAATAAATGTCAAGGTCAAAACAAACAAGTGAGGAAGATGAGAAGGCCCTGGAGTAGTGTCTGCTTCAAATCATATTAAAGGCAATTCCGCTGCAAAATGCTTTAGGGATGCTTCTCAGAATTAAAGATCTGTGAAATCTCTGGGTACAGTTTTACCGGGGAAATATCTGTTCCAGCATCTGAAATGGAACAAAAATTAATTTCTATGAACATTTAAATTTTTAACGCTCCTAGAATATTATCATTACAAATCTATGCATGACATCTCAGAAGTAAGTTCCATTGTGTTCGATGGGCTTACTCCAGGAAAGTGTGTATAGGATTGTATAATGCTCTTCTATTGCTTAAGGACACATTTTGTGGTTTCAAATCTTGAATAGGGCATGGGAACCCTGCTGCAGTTTTTTTTATAAAGTGGCCCTGTTCAACCCAAGGTTCAACCCAAGTCTGGTAACTTTATTGGGTAGGGGTACACAGGTAAATGAGGATGAGGCAAGGTTATGACCGGGAAGAAGTGGTAATGATGGAACGACCATAATTATCCTTTCCCTATTCTTAGATGGGAAAATCTGAAAATTAGTACTGTAGGTGACTTTAGCATGAGGTTAGATGTGAGATAGGGACCAGACATATCACAGGATGCAAAAAAAGTGAGGTGACACCAGTATTCACTGTTCAATTCCACTTGCAGTAATGTGCAAACTAAGTGAAAAATAATAATTACTGCTCTCTCTTCTTGCATTCCAGGTACATTAAGCCTGGGTGGTGTATTCGTTAGGGAGTTCGACTGAGATTTAAAAGATCCAGGTTCAAAACCCACCATGGCAGTGAAGCTACTTGGGTGAGCTTGGGCTTGTCACTCACTCTCAGCCTCACCTACCTCACAGTGTTGTTGTGAAGACAGCAGGAGGGGCAAAACTAAGGCTTCAATCCTAAAGCCACTTTCCTGGGAGTAAGACCCACTGAACACAATTGGACATGGTTAGGATTGTGCTCTAAGGCTTTTTAGCCACCTGGGGCATTAGCATTGGCATGGGAAAAGTGGAGAATAAATCTCTTAAATAAATAGAACTTATCTTATAGGAATTGTAAGATTCCAATTCTCCAATTTCCATTACATCTGCTGGAAGACTGATCGTGAAAGTCTGTGACTATTCAGATATGAATATTCCAATTTCAAAATCCCATTGAAATTAGTGAAGATTCACAGCCCAATTATTTATTTTCCCTACCATAGCACAAGCCACTGCAAAACGTACTGTGCTGTATGCTGTAGTGGTGTTGGTATGACTGGGAGGCTTGGGAGATGCAAGGAAAAATATTTTCTGTTACCCTTTCATTTGCACCCATTTAACACCCATAGTTCTCTTTAGATTCTTTAGGGACCCAAGTCCATGGAGAGAAAGAAGACCTGTTGGAGGAGCAGGAGGCCAGGCTGGGACCTAGCATTTGTGCCAGATCCATTTCCCGTTCCCCTGGCATTACACAGAATGGTCTGTTCAGATCTGTGCCATCTCCTGAAGTACGATAGATCCAAGTAGGGTAGAACCTATTGGGTAGTAGGGTAGATCCAAGTAGGGTAGATGAAGTAGGGAAGATCCAAGTAGGGTAGAAACTATTGGGGCTTTGTTACGTGGGGTAAGAAGAAATGTCTCCCCTTGCTCCATGGTAGTGAAGCAGTAGCCCCAAATGTGTTGGATACAGCTCAGGCAAGGCAATCTGCCTGTTCCAGCACAAGTCAGGATTGTGCTGATATTCTTGTAGCATTTAAATATATATCCATGCTCACATTTGTCAGAAAAGAAAGCTCTCTGTGTTTACCAAATATGTAAAAAAAAGACAGCTGATACTACGGTATCTTTTTGTAAGCAATTTCTGCCACTGTAACGAGCTGAAATCAAATGACTAATCAGTTTGACGCCCGTCCTCATTAACTTGCACTAAATTATTTTCATTTGGCAGATAAAGCAGCCACTTTCCCACCCTTAATTAGACTTTGGTCTAATAGGATTGACAAGTCTAGCTAGGGAAGGCGGAGGGAAGTAATGCCCAGCTTAATTGCTCTCAGAATGGAGTAATTTTTTAAAACAGGATTGAAGGAAGAAGGATTGTTGTGGAAAAGGCTGAGGATGCAAACAAACCTTAATTCATGGCTTGAGCTGGTTCATTCATTGTAGGAAAAAAGCTTAACCGGGGTTATTTAAAAAGTCTGAGTAGTCAGCCATTCAGTGTAAAAATGAGTGTATGGAGCAGATGGATCTTGATGCGTTTGACATATGCCTTACATTTAGATGCCTTACTTGCATCTAAATGTAAGTTGCCTTATATTTATATCAGGTGCAACTGCACTGACTGGGAATTACTCTCCAGTATTCCAGGCCAGGCTCTTTCCCAGCCTAGCTTAGAAATGGCACTGATTGAACCTAGGCACTTTTGCATTATAGAGCATATTCCCTAATGCTGATGATCCATGACTCCATCCCCAAAATTCAGTTTTCACTGAATGTATCCACTTGAATTCTCAAACTCATGTATGTTCCTAGGGCAGTGGTTCCCAAACTCGACCTACTGGGTCATTGGCCATGGTTTCCCATTAGGGCTCCAATCCTATGCATTGTTCATCTTCATCCCTCCCTAGATACATTCCCTCCTGCCACCCTTCCACTTCTCCCTGTGTGTTATCTGGTCTGGTGACATGCTAACTAATGTGTTGTCAAAACACCTTTCACATGGCATTCTGAGCGCTTTACAATGCTTTATAGCCATGGGTTGTCATAGGAGCCCAAACACTGACGTCAGTGAAGGAAACATGCTGTCTGTAAGCTTTGGCAACATAACAGGTATAGCAATTGCCTACTGACCAGTTATGATCCAAAGACTTACTATGCCAAACTCTTTTCTTTGGTGGCATGAAGTTTAACTATTCATTAAAAGTTGTTTGGAGAGTAAAAAATGGTTCCACTTATTGAAGAGATTGTTTGCATCCTAGTGGCTATATTTGGGCCCACCTGAACATGTGTATGTACTTTTTTCTCTCCCTATAAGCAAAGCAGCTGTGCACAAATGTGCACTCTCGTTGTTTCTCATAGCTCCTGAATCTGCAGTTTTACAGCAGTATTCCTGTCCCTACTGTGCATTTAAGGTAGACAGGACAGAAGCCATAGATTAAGCTGTAATGGATATTATCTTTGTTCAGAGATACCTTTGGATGGGCTAATATCAGCAAAATTTTAGTAGGTAGTTGGGGAATGATTTTGAAAACATGTAATTGGGTTTTATTGTTGACTAATATATTTGTGATGCTGCCGTAGTATTGTCTGCGGGTGAGTAATCTGAGTTAAGTGGTTCACTCTACAGCCAAGTGTCAAGGGTGCGCTTTGGACAGAAGGCACACTAGAAATTAAGTTTTCATATCTTTTTTCATGTGAAAATATATGTTCCTCCTTTTTCCCTATGGCTATAATCCAGCTCTAAAACTTTTACAGCGCTGTGCAAGCTAAAAGGAGAAGAACAGGGTGAGGAAATAGACATGGGGTGGACAATAGTGCACATACTAGCTCCTCAGTGTGCTGTCAGTTCCTTGTTTATTGTATCTTCCAAAACAACTTACCCAAGCAGGTATTGAAATTGCTTTTAATTGGTAAGGCGCTATAAAAATGCTGCTAACACAGATGTGTTTTTATGGCTATTTTCCTACTACTCCCAAAAAAGGTATGCATTTTTCAGTTTAAATGTTGTTATGCTTAGAAAAACGGCTGGCCAAACTAGAGTTTCACAAATTTACCATGTTCTTCTGAGCCATCAGTCGGTATATCCCAAGATATACCACAACCATTTGCTAGGCTGTGTACTGACTTAAAACTAGGGTAGCTAGATAACAAAAATTCTGAGTTTTCTCACAACTAAGTATCAGATAGCACAACATTTCTTTACAGGTGGGCCCTCTATTTTATCTACAGGTATTTCTATATAGGTGGGCCCAGGTATTTCTATATAGGTGGGCCCATTTTATCTACAGGTTCAGAACTTCAGAATTTGTGAACAGGTGGGCCCTCTGTTTTATCTACAGGTATTTTTATATAGGTGGGCCCATTTAATCTACAGGTTCAGAACTTGTGAATTTGACTCACTGTGGTGTCTGAATCCTTGATGGAGGGCCCCACCTGACCTTCCCAAACATGACCAGAACTGCCACCTATAGGACCACAGAGGACCCCCAGGACACCATACCTCAGAGGTCCAGGAGGTTTTTCACTAAACTGGACAAGTCTTTCAGAAGGTTCCAATAGGACTCCTAAGAATCATGTCCAAATTTCCTGTAAGGCTTGACCACAGATTTCATTTTCATTGAATTTTGGTGTCTGCATTTGGGTCTGGGAACACATATCAAGGATTTGTGTTTGTGCTGTCTTGGTTTCCTGAGGACTTGCAGATGCACCATCTCCTTCTTCCCAATGCCCAATTTGATTGTTTAAATGGTTCTTAAGACAGTAATACTGTACCTTCCAGATAGTTTCCAAAGGCTACAAGTGTTTTCAATCCAGGCTGAGGCAGCCATGATTTAAAATAAGTGACTATGGCAATGATCAGTCAATCTTTCTGTTGATGTATTTTAAATATGAATATACTATGCTGAAGGTCTCAGAACTTGTTAACTTTGGAAACCATTGGTCTCTTGTGTTTTTCTGTAGCACTGAATATTCTATGTCCTAGGGTGTTAAAATGGTGAAAAGAAAATATTTTCTTCACAGTGTTTTTTTAATTGAATCATTAAAGCTGCAAGCCTGAGTATATTTACTTGGGAGCAAGCCTTGCTGAACACAGTGGGACTTAATTCTGAGTAAGCATGCATTGGATCTGACTGAAAAAGCAAACAATTTCCTTCCTTCCAGATTCTCAAAAGTTATCTATGGCTGCAAAACTAAAGACACTTTCCTGGGAATAAGACCCACTGAACACAGTGGAGGTTACTTCTGAGTAGACATGGTTAGGATTGTGATAACATATAAGATAACTCCTAGACAGGGAGACCATACAGAATGGAGGACAGAGTACCTGTACCTTTAATCATTGCATAGAAAAGGGAATTTAAGCAGGTACCTGGGATGCGTGTTCCTTATTGAAGAGGTGGTCTCCATATGATAAGTAATCTTTGTGTTAAAAGTGTGGTTCTCAAACTTTATCAATTGGTGGCTACATTGATCAACAGAACTGTTGGCCATGGCTTCCTATTACGGCTACAATTTTATACATTGTATATGCCACAAGTATCAGTTTTATTATCTCCATGTGATAGCTTAAAGCTAAAACCAAGGAGATATTTCTAACCTAAGGCCACCTACAAAGTTTTCATGGCAGAAGCAGGCTTTAATGGAGGAGTACTGATTTGCTGGCCAATGTTTTTACCCAAATGCTATAACTGGGTGGATGCAAGGTGAAAGCTATGTGTGTGTGACCCTCCAAAAACTGTTGTACCAGTGATGGGTGCCTGCCATGCTGGGGATCAAAATCAGGTGCCAGGAGAACCCCAACTGGATGGGTCACCAATGAGATTGGAATAGGATCCCAGGTGTAACTAGCTGGAAGATCTGGACTCCCAAGTCCAGGTGGGAATCCAGGTCCACCTGCCCAGTAAATAGCCGCAGCATAAATCAAGAACTCAGATCTACCTGGAAAATGCCGTTTGCTCTATGGCCATTTGCTCAGTGGGTAGACCTGGATTCAGTGGTGGGCTCCAGCAGGTTCGCACCTACTCTTTAGAACTGGTTGTTAATGAGAGACAGGACGTATAAAGTTTAAAAATAGCCATTTAAAAGTGGCTGCCAGATGGTCATAGAACTGGTTGTTAATTTCTTTGAATCCCATCACTGCCTGGATTCCCACCTGGACATGGAGCTCAGACCAGTATACTACTGGTGGTGCACGGTGCTTGAGTGTTGCACTGCTGGTGCCAGCGCAGGTGTGTGAGCTCAGACCTGTCCAGGTGGGAGACCAGATCTACTCACTCAGCAAACCTTAGCCATAGAGGCCATTAAGTTTGACCAAAATCCCAAGTCTACCCATCTGGATGACCTGGGCTATGGGGTTAGCAGTGCTCATGCCTATTGTACTATTTTCCAGATTTGTCCTGAGATGTGCCCCCCAGCCTACTGTTGTCAATTTGGATGCAAAGTAAAAGAAAAGCCTTGTGCTGTTTTGTAGCAATTCTAAGAAGAGCGTTCTTTGTCATCCTGGCGCCGTCAAACAGCACCGTTGCTATGACAACCTTGGCGCGATAACTCATTTGGGAATGTACTTGTAGGACCTAACGCTCTATCATCTGTCATTCAATAATTTCATGTTCATAATAACGAGGAAATCAATGGCGATCCTCTGAGACAGTTTGTTTGAAAGGGGCCAGTATACTACTGGTGGCGCACAGTGCTCGAGTGTTGCATGGCTGGTGCATGGTTGGCGGGATATAGTTGTTGGGATTGGCAAAAGTGATTACAGGCAGGTTGAGATTTGCAGGCTAATTATCATTTGAAGTGTTGACCCCAGGGTGACCATATGTAATAACCCGAAAAGAGGACAAAAGCCCCCAAAATGTCATACATCCAAGAAAAATGTAGGACATAAAAATGAAAGCAAAAACACTGAAGGCAAAATCCAGAGTAACTACGGGGAGTCCGTGCATGTAAGAACAATTTACTATGGATTCCAATATGAATTTCCCTTAAGTTTTCACTAGGAGGTGCAGTAACTACGGGTGCACGTAATATCTCTTACATGCTCCTGTAGTTACTCTGGATTTGGGGGTTATGCATATTGCTTTCATGTGGTTGTTTGAAACACCGTGAGCACAATCCTAACTATCCCTACAATCCAGAGTAACTACGGGAGCACGTAAGAGACTTTATGTGCACCCGTAGTTACTGCACCACCTAGTGAAAACCTATGGAAAATTCGTATTGCAATCCAGAGCAAATTGTTCTTACACTGGAGCAAGGACTCCCCGTAGTTACTCTGGATTGCACCCTGTGTCTATCAAAAGTAAGCCCCATTGTGTTCACTGGGTCTTACTCCCAGGAAAATGTCTTTAGGATTGCAGCCTATATTACCTACTATTCAATTTAAAACTATTACATGTATTCGCTACATTTTTTTATTAGTTACAAGAAGGCTACATGATGCCTACTCAAAAGGAAATGGAGGTCAATGAAGATTTTTTGGAGGACACAAGGCTAAGAAAGAGGACATGTCCTGGAAAAAGGACATATGTTCACCCCTGGTTGACACGGACAACAGGGAGTGAACCCAGGGGCATTAAAAATACAATTACAGTTTATGGAGCCAATGGTTGAAGAAGGGTTAGCATTTCACATTATTCAACCAACAAGAGAAACTATGTACTAAAGTTAACGCATGACCAGCATGAATAAATTCACTAACTTTAAAAGGCATCTTTTGGTTATCTTACCTTGCTAATTAAACTGCTTATCGTTATAAAGATGGCATTACCTGAATGTTGTGTTCTGAATGTAAAGCAATCCGGAATTGTCGTTAAGATTCCTGAAACATGCTGCCAGCGGCTTAACAAACACTATTTTATGGAAGCTGGTGGTTTATTCATGCAGTTTTCATGTAATACTCTTCACTAACTATGCAAGGAAACCATAGTTGTGTAATTGTGCTTGCAATCCTTAGAGAAAAGTGTGAGCTAGTAATATTTGTTTTAAAAAATAAAGGGGAAAAAGAGAATGCACCAATGAAGGAAACAAGTATGGGAATTATTTTGAGTAGTTTATGTAGAATATTTAGGTATAGTACCCCAAGGATGGACCCCTGAGCTCCAGAGTCATTGAGCTCCAACAAATCCATGGGGGTTTTGGGGGTGGGTGGGTAACAATGAAGTGCCGCTGTGTTTGGGTCCAACAAAGTAGACCCAGCTGAAAGGCGACAGTCATGTTATGGGGAAGGGGTTGCATCACTGTGGTCCTTCTTCCCACATCTGTGACTTTGCTTGTGGCTCACAAGCTAGCTTGCTTCCATACTAGCCAACAGCCTGGTTCTCAGTGACCCTCATCTTTGGCCAGGCTGGGACATAACTGTCATACAAAGGTCCTCCCACCTTTTACTTGGTGTTTTCATTACCCTTGGTGATACCAGACAGACTGATGCTCTCACTACACATCTCGAGTGAAGTTTATTTTGGTACATGCAGCATCAGTGTTATCCAATCCAATTAAAGTTAACGAATCCAGCATCTTATTACACATAGGTTGGGTTGCATTTAAGGACAGAGGTGCCTTTTCTCTACAACATCATATGTGGAGAATTAACATAAACAAGCAAATGTTAATGGACCTCTCTTGACTTGATCCTTAAGGTCAAGATGTCCCTTCTTTATTTTCTCAAGTAGGCAAACACTGCTTTAGAAGGTAGAAATCTTGCTTCAACGTATCTATTACCATATGAATGGTGTTAGTATATTTAGAGGAGGCCTGAGAATTTTGCATTTGGTGTGCATGGGGGGTGAATGTGCATCTGAGGGTGGTGTGCATAGGGGGTTGGTGTGCAGTGGGGGGCTTGTGTGCATGTGGGGGTGGTGCGCAAGGAAGAGCACTGTGCATGGGGTGTGTTGCTGATGGGGCATGTGTTGTACATAGGGGGATGATGTGCAGTGGGTGATGATGCGCAGTGGGGGGATGATGCATATGGGGTGTTGTGCATGAGGGATGATGTGCATAGGAGTGTTGTGCATTGTGGGGTGGTGCACATGAGGCATGGTGCACATGGGGAGGTGTTGCGCAGTGGGGGGATGTTGTGCCATGAAGGGATAATGTGCAGTGGGGGGATGATGCACAGTGGGGAATTTTACTCCCGCAACATGGTACATTTTCACTAATATGTACATATAAAACTGCAACCTGTTCGCATGCCAAACACATGTTTTCTTTTACACACATGAACTGAATGTGTGTCCCAGGGAATTGGTTGCAGTTTGCTGCACATTGATATGGTAAGCAGATATTTGCTGTCACATAACAAGGGAAGTGATCTTATATATCAAAACATTTCTCCTTGAATTACATAATTACTGTTTCTGAAATAATAGGATTGTGGAGAAATGCTAAGGCTGAATTTTAATATAATCCATCACATTTCAAGATGTAATCAAAACTCGTTATGTGTGTATGACCTGTGGTTGTTTAGTACTTTTTGTTGTATGGTTTTTAGCCCTTTCCTAATGATTTATGTTGATATTGGTAGGTGCAAAAGAAGACATATAAAATACTCAGCACTATATAAAATGAAAATAAAATATTTTCATTTTATATAGTGAGATTTTTCTTATTTTATTGAAAAATAAAATGAGATTTTTCTTATTTTATTGTCTGGGTTTTGTGTTTTCCTCCCTGTATTTGTCCATATCTGCTACTTTCTGTCAGCTGCTAGATGGAAGAAAACATATTTGCAAACACACTACAGAGAGCACACATGGTGACTTGCTCTTCCATACTTAATGTAAGTGTATAAATATGTGGCATTGGTTCCACCTGTGTTATTATGGCTTATTTTGTGCCATGTGGTTCAGTAGGTACAAACCTCCAGGTTTGAATGTACATCCATGAGTATTCTGGATAGATTAACTCCTAAGCAAAACAGCCCAAATCTATTGGGCATACCATCCATGTTCTAGTCTTACAGCAGGCTCCAAGGCTGCAGTCCTATCCACTTTTACCTGGGCATAAGCCCCATTGACTATAATAGAACTTAAATCTGAGTAGTCATGCATAGGATTGGGCTACAAGTATCAGGAAAAGTGCCACAAGGCACTCCTGCAACTGCGGTTAGGCCACAGCAGCCACACCAAAGCTTCAGCATCACTATACCTACAATCCAGAGTAACTATGGGAGTATGTAAGAGACATTATGTGCACCCATAGTTACGGCACCACCTACTGAAAACCTATGGGAAATTCATATTGCAATCCAGAGTAAACTGTTCTTACATTGGAGCAAGGACTCACCATAGTTACTCTGGATTGTGCCCAAAGACACATTAGGGGAGCTGTGGGAGGCAAGTGTTGCAATAAAGTGATTCATGAATGGCAAAAGCTGCAGATTATATAATCCATGATCTGAGTCCTCCATTGGTCAAATCCATGGGTTCCAAATCTGCCGGTCAAGAGGACCTACATTCAGTGTTCAAGAGGACCTACATTATCATAATTTGTTGAAATTATGATCCAAATTATGAAATTATGAGAATAGAAGGGACCCAAATGAAAGTTTGTACTCCCCAATAAAACTCTTCTGAGAAACCCTGCCTGTCCCCTTAAACTTCATCCATTCTCACTTCTCCTCAGCATTTCATCCCTGGCTCATTTACTCCATTTTCTGCCTTCCTTTGTTCATGCCTCATTAGACCCATTTCTTCCCTTTAGCCCACCCCATCTGGTCTCTTTCTCCTGCTCTTCTGTTAACTAGTGCTATCAACTGATTGAAGATGTTTCAGTTGATTAAACATCTGTCCTCCAATCAGTTAATCAGATTTTACCCAAACATCAAGATAGGTGTTGTGTGTTCCTTTCCTCTCTCCCACCCGTCCCCCCCAGTAAACTGTAAGGTTATGCTTCCTCTCAAGTATAAATTATTGACAAAACTATTGATCATTATTACAGAAGTGATTTATAATTAACAATGTCCCTGCATTAAGAATTTGGTGTCCTGGATGTTCTCTAGTGTGGTCATACAACAGAGACTAACAGCACATTCCTAACCATGTCTACTCGAAAGTAAGCCCCATTATGTTCAATGGGTCTTACTCCCAGGACAGTGTCTTTAGGACTGCAGCCAAAATGGCAAAATGAACAAATTCAAATCCTTAAATACTGCGGAAGGCTTAGAGTTAAGTGACTAGTTTATGTCTTCTGCAACAAGTGAATGGATGTAAGAATGGTAAGGTCAAGTGAAAAGCGTCAGTAGTGGGTAGCATATATTATATAGGTTGAGCCTACTTATCTATGGATTTTCTATCCATGGACAACTTGGTCCAGCCTGAATCCTCTGAAGGCAACCAGAGCGGTCAGAACCTTCTGAAGCCTGGTAAAGCCAATCATGTTTATCCTTGGCCCATGCAAATATGACATATGTAGATATAGCTATATGATTTATAGATATAGCTATATGATTTATGTAGATATATGCCAATCATGTATATCCTTGGCTTATGCAAGCTTCAGATTGCAAAAAAAATCAACTCCTGTGTTATCAGAGGTAAAATAGGAAATTTCATTTTATGCTTTAAAAGACATTCTGGGGCCTTGAAAGTCTTCTGGGAGGTCACCAGTGGTGGGTCCAGGCCAGTTCTGTCCGGTTCTATAGAACCGGATGTTCCAATCCCCTCGCCGCTGGCGATCCGGTAGCGGCGGGGGGGGGGGGCGCGATAACTGGGCAAAATGGTTCGGGGGCCTTTTTCCTAAACATTTTTGGCCGCCACAGCTGCAATTTTCACTCCCAGCCTCTCCCCAGCTGGCCGGAGGGGCTGAGAGGGACCTGCACGGCATCACCGCACTCTTTCCAACCTCTCCCCAGCCGGCCGGGGGGGGGCTGAGAGGGACCCGCACGGCACTACCACGCTCTTTCCAGCCTCTCCCTGGCCGGCCGGGGGGGGGGGCTGAGAGGGACCCATGCGGCACCACCACGCTCTTTCCAGCCTCTCCCTGGCCGGCGGGGGGGGGGGGGCTGAGAGGGACCCGCGCGGCACCACCTTGCTCTTTCCAGCCTCTCCCCAGCCGGCCGAGGGAGCTGAGAGGGACTCGCACGGCACCACTGCGCTCTTTCCAGCCTCTCCCTGGGTGGCCGGGGGGCTGAGAGGGACCCGTGTGCACCACATCCTATGCAGGTCTACTCAGAAGTAAGTCCCATGACAGTCAATGGGACTTACTCCCAGGACAGTGTGGAGAGGACTGCAGCCTGAGAGATGGATAAATTCTATGCTCACTACCCTGAAGTAAGTCCCATGACAGTCAATGGAACTTACTCCCAGGAAAGTGTGGTTAAGGTTACTGGGGGGGCACTAACAAAAACTTAGATTTTAAAAAAATTTTAAAAAACATTTTAAAAAATTTTTAGATTAAAAAAAATTTCCCCTTTAAATTCTCCCCAGTCCTGCCCCCTGACCCTGGCCATGCCCCCTGACCCGGCCTGTCCCCTCCCACTTCCAGGGAACCAGTTGTTGGGCTAGGCTGGGCCCATCACTGGGGGTCGCATACTGCCAGTTTGTTTATCCTTGATTTTTGGTATCTGAGGGAGGGGAGCAGGGTGATCATATAGAATAACGGACAGAGTGCCTCTACCATTAACCACTGCATAGCAGATGGAATTTAGGCAGGGTTAGCTCAACACAGAAAGGTTTAAAAAGCAGCACTCGCCTAAATTCCCTCTTCTATGTGATGTTTAAATGTAGAGGCACTCTGTCCTTCATTCTATAACATGTCGCCCTTGGGGGGGGCGGGTGTCCAAGAATAGATCCTTCATGAACTCCATGGTATAGATTTATGGATTTAGTTGTTCTAGTTTAAAGTTCTAGATATTAGTTGTTCTAGAGTGGTAAAAGTTCACATAACTTTTGTGTATACATTGCGTTTAAACTGTGCAAGCCTTTAAAAAAATTCTTCCTATGAGGTTTATTTCTTCCCAGAAGATAGTTATGTAATAGCTGGAGGGGCAAAGGTGCAATGTTTGCCACCTACAGCCTTAACTTCCCATTATAATACGGCTGTCTGTTGTGTGCTGGAGAGCTAATATATCATGTAAAGTACATGCTACATATGTCACATTTGACTGCTGACCATTTGTTTTTATGATCAAGATCTTGGCGGATTTGTCCCACATGGCAGGATTTATAGTAAGGATTTTGCTATCATTGACCAAGTTCTCTGAGTGTGTATGTGTCCAATTGTCCAAAAAGGAAACAAAACAAAAAAGAAACATCTGAATATAAGTGATTTAAAATATAAGTATAAGCTTGGCTGGTTTAATCCTAAAATATAAAAATATGCCTGGCTGGTTTAACATATAAGGAAGGGTGCAATCCAGAGTCACTACGGGGAATCCTTGCTCTGGTGTAAGAACAATTTGCTCTGGACTGCAAAATGAATTTCCCATAGGTTTTCATTAGGTGGTTCAGTAACTACAGGTACATGTAATGTATCTTATGTGCTTCCGTAGCTACTCTGGATTGTAGGGGAAATGTCTTTCAGGAAGGGTGAAGTGTATGTTTTTGCCTGATTTTTGTGGGACTTCTTTCACATCAGTGCATACAAAGGCAAAGTTTATTTTTATATCAGAGTTTTTTATGTCAGAAGTCTCCTTGAAGGGTTAATTGTGATTTTGCATATAAAAGAGAAAATTAAATTTGTTTTAGGTTTAGTAGTGAAATAGCTCATTTTGAGAGTTACCCTTTACAGGCACTAAATTTTTATTCTGTATTAACTAAATTAATGTGGCTGTGGGTGGCGCAAGTGGTTAAGACACTGTGCCTGTTAACCAGCAGGCTAGGGTTCGAGATCTGGGTCGGCCCCACAAGACAGGGTGAGCTCTTGTCCTTAGCCCAGCTCTGCGATGCCAGCTGGATCCATTCGTATCGGCTCTGCCTCTCTATTGGACCAATTCAGTGGCATGGAGAGGGGGGATCTGCTGTTTAGGTAACAGCCTATCCTCCAGAACAATCTAACCCAGGCTTTCATGCTTTGCAACCAGCGTATGCAACGCTGAGCACGATACCATAGGCTTTCAAGACTGACAGAGGCCTGCATTAACTAAATTAATTTTTTTCCCATGGAACTTTTTTTGTCTCCTTTGGTACAGAATAGAATAGTATCTGTGTGATTGCAGAGTTTACAGTCTCATTTTTCAGGTAGGCATCATTTGACTAAATATGCCTTCCCCCACTTCAGATAATTAGATTCATATGTGATGTGGTAACGATTTTCATGTGTGGAGGGGCAATGTTGGATAGGAGGAATTTGAAAGAACATGGGAATCAGTGGCATTGCTAGGGTTTGCTTCGCCTTATGGGGGGAAGGCAAGCACATCACTCCCATGATGATGTGCATGATGATGTTCTTCCCTTGCAGTGGACACAGCAATGTCTTGTACAGTGGGCATGGTGATGGCATGACGGCCTCCCTTCTGTTGGTCTTTTGCCTATAACATTTATTACGTTAAAGATATTCCAGTGCAGATGGAAAATCTTAAATTAAATTCTGCTTGAAAATATGCATCAAATTATTAGGATGGTATTATTCAAATATACCAAGATTTTAAAAGTTTAGGCCATTAGTTGTGTCACCCCTCAGGTGACACCCATGAGTGTCACCAAGTGCAATCTGTATCCCCTAGAGAAGCCACTGATGTGAATGTGGACATGTTAAAGTGTCTTATAGTGTTTTCTTATAACTTATGTTATAGTGTTTTCACTATAACTTTTGATAGAACTGAGATGTTTCAGTGTGGTATGTTTCGTTCCATTCTATGTACGATGATTGATCAATTTATATATATTTTATACATTATATATATATATCATGATGGTATTTTAAAAATACCAAGATTTAAATTTTTTTTGGCCAGTACTGGTGTCATCCCCTTCTGTGCACATCTCCCTGTGTGGCTCACACCCCTGAACACACCAATGTGATATCACTGCTCTATTTTCCACCGCATTCCTGCAGCATTACTTGTGAGTCAGTCACCTCCTCACAGCCATAGGTGAAAACAGTGAATTCTCTTGGCTCTGGTTGCCATAATTCTTTTCCACAGAATCAGGACAGGACCCTCTGTCCCATTTGCCGGTATGTGAACACAATCCCCCAAAATCAGGATTGTTGCTGTTTTTCAGGACATGACAACCCTAGTCCTCTCACAACAGCTTATCAGTTTTATTATGATCTCCCATCCAATATTAACCAGGACCACTCCTACTTAGCATTCTTCAGGCAGCCTTCAGCTCAACCACTACACCACAGCTTTAGCAAGCCTAGGATGGTTTCCTAAAAGAAACCATCTAAAAGATGGTTTCCTCTTTTCTTGACTTTTTTATTTCTGCTGTGACTTATGTTTAACATCAATGGCAATGCATGCTATGGGCTGGCAGAGGATAGGATTGGGTTGTGAGTTTGATTGCTGTATTTCCAGGTTGGATATATATTTTCTATAACAACTTTGGTTACTGGTACACTATACGAAAAGAAGCAATTTAGTTGCATTGTATTGAGCTGGCAAACAGGAAGAAGTATTACTGTATTACAGTAACCTTGACTTGGAGCACAGAAGTGCTGAAGTGAAAAAAGAAATTTTAGATTTGTGATTTGTGTGGTCAAGAGGCAGATGAGTCCTACTGCTGCTGTTGGAAACAAAAAAAGACAGGCAAACAATTGGCCTCCTTAGAACTACTGAACTGTGACAGATCCTGGGTGTATCTGTCCTCTTGGGTGTATGTGGTTTGGTTTTGTGTGTGTGTAAAGGCGATCTCAGATTAAGGGTCTGCTGTTTGGTTCGGAGATAAAGCAAAGTTTGCTATGCTAATTGGTATTTTCCACATGAGGCTGTAATGAAATAAAGTTATTGTGTTAGATTTCATTGATCACAGCTATTTAAGGTTCCTGGGGTGTTTATCATGTGGTTTTTCTGCCCACTTTGTTCCCATCCCCTAACTTTAGTATTTTGAAACAATAAACAGAATTTCACTCAGGTGCTCCTTAGTGAGAAGGAAATCGTAGTTCTTCTTTCATGAGACTCAAGGTTTGCTGCCAAACGTTGTGGTTTAGGATGCTGTAATCCTTTTAAGTACCTGTACAATAGTTAAGCAGCTGGTGAAGGCTTTCGTGTTGGGACTTGGGCTATACCCAGATAATCAGATGGGTCAGCATCAAACAGACCTGAGCACCCCTCAGACAGCTGGCACAGTAACCAAACACTGAGAGAGAGAGAGAGAGAGAGAGAGAGAGAGAGAGAGAGAGAGAGATCTAATAACATCAATTTCCTTCTAGAGCAGACGGTTGAGTAACTAAAGCAAGGTTGATTGGAGTACATTGGGATTTATACCTAATGATCTTCTGAAAAGCAGGTGCATTGGCAGCAGTGAGAGTGTTTCTTTGTTGGGTTGTTTTTTTTTTGGAGGGGGGAACCACACAATGTCTGAAATAAACCTTTGCTACCATGAGGATTTTGTTAAAAAAAAGATGGATTAGCGTTTGATCCCTGCTGAATGTTTTGTTGACGACAACAAAACGGATGGCAATCGTAATTCTTTTTTAATGATCATCAAGAAATAAGAGTTGATTTCCGCTCAAATTGTAATTTTAAATCAAACTAGCCAGCTGTCAGGTACTTAAACTGTTCGCACAATTCCTCTTCGTGATATTGCACTGTTTCACTCCTACATCCATCATCCTATTCAGTTATTAGCTGGAAACAGAATTTTGTCTCGCGGCCCTATCTACTGTGTCAGTTTTAAAGTGACAAAAAAGTCATAACAAGGCATGAAAGATCAAAATGCTTTTATTTTCCCCTAACTTCATTACTGAGATTGTGACTGTATTTGTGTTGAAATATTGGTGTCTATTGAAGCCTTTCAAAAAAAATCGGCAGGGCTGTTAGCATGTCTACGTTTTCAAGATCTCCCGGCTCATAGCACAGAGATCATTTTGAACTTTAAGCGGAAAATCTAATATAGTTTTTTTTCTTTAAGAGAAGTCTTGTATGGCACCATCTGAATCATTCTTTCAGTTTTCTGATTCTAATTCATTTTTATAAGGCTGCGATTCCCAAACTATCGTAGCACCCTTTCTCCAATCTTTCCATGGCACCACCTTCTTGGTTCTTTTCAAATCTTGCAAGAACTTATGCAATCCAAGATGGCATTGGGAGAGCCAACAGGGCACCCTGTGTGTTAATCTCAGGATGCCATAGTATATGGTATAGGAACCCCTGTTTACACCAGCTTGGTAAATAGTAGGTAATGGGAAATGTAAGGCAAAAGGGGAGTATTGGAGATGTTGAGGGTGGAATGGGAGCAGCTCAGATCCAGGAAGGGGAAGGCACCACAGAGGAGATTCCCCCAGATCAGAGGATGTCACTAAACCACCTCCCAGACCTGCCAAGGTCCCACAGGGCTGTTGAACCTCCACCAACTAAATAGTTGGTTGAGCCCCATAGGACACGGTAGGGCATTACTCATGGTAAGGAGAAAATATTCCTTTCCCCCAAAGAGATTCCAACTTGTCCCAAATCTATTTTGAATATGGCTGAAGCCCAGCAGACCTGCTGTGACAGCATAGTTTAGGATTGGGCTGTTATGGTTTGGATTATTTCTAGCAAGTCAAAGTTAGGAATAAACAATTTTTTCTCAGAATGTATCTTGTTGCATATAATTTCCATGTAATCTTTGATACAAACTAGTAAATGGTAAGGTCATGCCCTGGTTCGGTTTGGAGTCTGAAGCAGGCTTACATGTATGTATGTATGTATGTACAGTAACCACGTGGAGTCCTTGCTCCAACATAAGAACAATTTACTCTGGATTGCAATAAGAATTTCCCATAGGTTTTCATTGGTGGTGCCATAACTACATTAACATAAATGTCTCTTACGTGCTCCTGTAGTTACTCTGGATTGTAGGGTATGTATGTATGTATGTATGTATGTATGTATGTATGTATGTATGTATGTATGAAATTAATTAATTAATTAATTAATTGTCCACCAAAAGATATAATTTTTCATTATTTCAAGGAATTTTTATGGTTTACAGCTATGATAATTTTCAAGTTTATGTTTGTACTACTTTCTCTTCCTCATAACCTTGAAGAAACAGTGCTTCCTCATTATCCATGCAGTTGGAACCCACATATTTGATCCATTCTGGGATCTGAACCCATGGCCAAAGGACCCACAGATGATCTTCCAGACTAGACTTTCCCCAGACTTAGAAAAAAGGTCAGACCATAGATATAATTATCTATGGTTTTCCACATCCCTGGAGGTTCCAGATACAGAACCCCCAAACAGAAAATCCTCATTGATGCCAAGGATCAATCTTCAGTTCTTTTTTAAGTATCTTACTTTCCCCGCAGTTCATCAACCTCGCATTTATTTATTGCCTATTTTTTTGTTCTTACTATTTCTACTATTCTGTCCACAAAACGTGCTGTTAACAGCCATGAGAAAGGAGGCACTAACGTTCCTCTGAGAATGATTGCAACCTGCGCAGACAAGCCTATCAGTGAAGCCTTGTTACTTGTGTGTATTTCATTCAAAGCTATTTGTGTACATAAAAGTGTTACCACCTCTTTGAACCGTCATAATTATTGATGCCCCAATAAGATCTCAACATAGTGTACTCTCTGCGAAATTAATATGTACGTATGATGTGTTGGATTGTAGCCCAATTTCTTGTGAGCATAAATATGGTTAATTGTTTAATTTTAGAATATTGTACTTCAAAAGAATGCCACCAATATTTCAGCACTTTCAATTATGTTGCTTATAGTTGTTTTATGAAGACATATTTGCCATCACTTGTTAATAAAGAATTCTCAGTATATAAAATGTATCCACTTTTAGGAGAGATCAAATAATGGTGGGACAAAATTCAATTAAAGCTCCATCTTACATGGTAATTTTAATGTTAGTCTATTGAGTAAGTAAACCTTCTGAGTAAATACATGTGGGATTGGTCTGCCCAGCAATAATCTTTTTACTACAGTAAAACAAACTAAAAATATATGGTGGAATAAAACATGCAGGTTGGTCCTTGATACCTACAGGGGATTCATTTATTTTCTTTGTAAACCACTTTGTGAACTTTTTAGTTGAAAAGCGGTATATAAGACGGTATTTGTTCCACAGGGATCATTACCCTTTGCAAATAATGAACCTGCATATATTAAGTTTCTGGGGAGGAGGCTCAGAGAACCTCCAGATGTGATGGGAAGTTCCTTTCAAAAAGATTTCCATGTACATCAGAAGGTTTCTTAGAGGATTTGAGGTGCACCTCCAGTTTTACACCTAACATGAACCCCCATGCAAAGGCATGGGGAAGCACTGTGTATCTCATAGAGGGAGATTGTGTGCAGAAAACACTTCTAGTTGCATCCATTCATTCAATGGCATCCTTCAGTCTTGGAAGACTATGGTATCGTGCTCAGAAGTAGAGGTCCTAAAACAGCGTCTTTTATGACTGAACAGGCCAATTCGAGAGTGGCAACCCCTTCCACACTGAGGGAAGATACAGTCAGTTCCCTGCCCAGCCCCCAGATTTCGCTGTTTCCAGGACTGCCTCTTTGTCTCAGCCTGCCGAATGAGTGTCTCTTTGAACTGAAGAAGGCCATGCATCCAAGTTGCATCCTAGAAATTTGGTTTTGATCCTCCAGTTGTTGGTCACCACTCCCAAATCTGTTCATAAGGAAGAACAAGCTGTAATCAGAATGAATGTAGAAATACAAACTCCTGACAAATTTGATTGCAATTGTGACCTAATCAATGCTACTTAAAACTTAAGAATTCCACATTTGTCTTAGAATATTTGTCTTCCCAAATATCTTAGCACCAGGACTTACTTTTGCAAATGACAATATATCATAACCTGTGAGACAAAAAAAGAAGAGATCCAGAAAGAAATATATTTAATTATTAGTATTAGCAATAATAATTGTTAATTAATAATTAGGGCTGCAGTGACTCAGTGGTAAAGATGCTGTGCTTGTCAACCTGAAGGTCGGCAGTTGACAGATCAAGATCCGAGTATTGCAAGAGGAAGTAAGCTCCCATTACTTGTCCAGCTCTTGCCAATCTAGCATTTAAAAATAAATAGATGCACTTAAAAAGTAGATAAATAGGTACCACTTGGTGGGAAAGTAACAGTGTTCTGGGCACATTTAGTATTTAATCATATTAAATTACCACACTACAACACTTTAGCCTTGTAAGGGGTTGAGCCCTGCCCTGTCATGACTAGCAGAGCAATCTGCATGGGAATATCTATCTTCATCTTAGTAAATAATAATCAGGGTCCTTGTTCCTGAAGCATACTGTGTATGTGTGTGTATGCATGTATGTGTGTGTGCGCGCATGAGCGTGCATGAGCACTTGTGTATATATGTACATGTCTGTGTGTTTGAAAGTGTATGTAGACCTTGGTTAGAACGTCCCTCAAAGTGGAGTTCTAGGACTGTTCCCCAAAATCTTTACAATTATTCAGGGAAACTCAGAAGGCTGAACTGGATAGCAAGATATGCGGATAGAGACTTCCAAGAAAGGCATAAGGCCAAAAGACCACACTTGATCTGTTGTCTGCTAATTACTGGAGAAAATGGGAAAAGTTATATTTTATCACGGGGTTTAGAGATTATTCACTCATACCACAGATTAGCAATCCAGCTAATGTTTCTTCAATGCATGCATTTTTTTAATGTTTTGGAAACTCACCAAATTCATTTGCCAAAATTCATTTGCACAACCTACAGTTTGGGAAAAGTTATTTAGGGTGCAATCCAGAGTAACTATGGGAAGTCCTTGCTCCGGTGTAAGAACAATTTGCTCTGGATTGCAAAATGAATTTCCCATAGGTTTTCACTAGGTGGTGCAGTAACTACGGGTACACGTAATGTTTCTTACGTGCACCCGTAGTTACTCTGGATTGTAGGGCAAGGCTGCAAGTACACTTTCCTGGGAGTAATATTAATTGAACACAATGGGGCTTACTTCTGACATACCCTACAATCCAGAGTAACTACAGGAGCACGTAAGAGACATTATGTGTACCGGTAGTTATTGCACCACATAGTGAAAACCAATGTGAAATTCATATTGCAAATTCAGAGCAAATTGTTCTTACACCAGAGCAAGGACTCCCCGTAGTTACTCTGGATTGCACCCATAGATAGGATTGCACCCTTAGGCTGCAATCCTAAGCACACTTTCTTGAGCATAAGCCCCATTTAATATAATGAGACTTACTTCTGAGTAGACAGACATAGGACTGCACCTTTAGTATTTTTCTTGGGGTACTTACGGTGGAGTACTCGCTGTGCCTGTTAACCAGCAGGCCAGGGTTTGAGACCCGGGTCGGCCCCACAAGACAGGGTGAGCTCCTGTCCTTAGCCCAGCTCTGCGACACCAGCTGAATCTGATTGTATTGGCTCTGCCTTTCCGTTGGACTAATTCAGTGGCATGGAGAGGGGGGATTTGCTGCTTGGGTAACAGCCTATCCTCCATAACAATCTAACCCAGGCTTTTGTGCTTTGCATGCAGCGAATGCAGCGCTGAGCACGATACCATAGTCTTTCAGGACAAACAAATACAAATACCTTTATTGGCATAAAATATACAGAAACATTTAAGCACACGATTAAAAGCAACAAAAGCAGTGCAATTCTTAAAATCTATAATTCTCAGTTTAAAGACTGCCGTTCCATTTTAGTCTTAATTATGGCAGATACAAAAATGGCGGTATGTCTTATTAAAAAGGGGGCTGATGAGGAGAGCAACTGACTCACTGGTACTGAGTACCAACACCTTTTCCCTCTTTCCCTCCCAGCAGCTAATTAATTACCACAGGTCATGAGGATGACCTGTGGTAAGTACTGGCACTTTTTTCCCAGAAAAAGCACCAGTTATGTTAGAGATAACTTTTTTTCTGCATTAAAAATGCAATTTCTATCAAGAAGGAGAAAAATCTTGTTAAAATGCTATATTTTCAGTGTAATATCCAACTAGACACCCCAATGTTTGCATGGATAGGAATGTTAGTAGCTTTGAGAATGCATGAAACCAAAAATCTGGCTTTTGTACAACATACTCCCTGGCATGTTGTACAACATACACTTTTTCAAACCAAAACTCTATGGTTGTTAGATGGCTTTTGTAGTATAAAGTAACACCTACACTACATATAGAAGCCTAGAGCAGGCCCTTTTTAAATAAAAAATGCTTACATCGTCACTGGGTTCTCAAATACATGGTGGCTTGAATCCCACTAGCATTCTTGTGCATTTTCAATATCTGCATCTTGACAAATTCAGAATTGAGGTTCTTGTAAATCTGTTGGAAATCACAATAACAAATTCTATAGCCTGTCCCCACGACATGTTGGTGTGCTGTGTAAAAGACTCACACCTCACATGAGTTAATATTTGTTCCAGTGACAGGCCAGGAGGGTATACTGTGTGCACAAGAAATTCATGCATAGGGAGACCATGGGCGCAATCCCGAGTAACTATGGGGAGTCCTTCCTCTAGTGTAAGAACAATACTCTGGTGTAAGAACAATACTCTGGTGTAAGAACAATACTCTGGATTGCAATATGAATTTCCCATAGGTTTTCATTAGGTGGTGCAGTAACTACAGGTGTACGTGTGCTCCCATAGTTACTCTGGATTATAGGGCATCTCATTTTCCTTTAACTTGGTGAATATCCGTTCAGTGTACACAACTTACACATTTGCTCACAACCATGTATGTAAGTGCACATACACAAAGGAAATGCAGCAACTGCTGTTTTGCAGTGAAGCTGCTGTGACTCTTGGAACTCTGCTAAGGTTTGTGTAGCAGTGGTGGTGCCTGACACTATTCTGCGGTTTATGAGAAATTCCTGAGAGCTGTGATCTAGATTGTGCGTAAATCAATGTTGAGACCACTGTTATGAATGGAAACACTCCAGAGATTAAAACGTTTGAGAATCTCTATCCTATATTCTTTAAGAATAAAGAATATCTTAAGAATAAGAGATTCTTAAGTGTTAAGTATCTCTATTCTTTACACTTGTTCTGCCAGTGTTAGCTAGACTACGGGCAGTCACAAATAGCACTCTGATAACAAGAAAAATTGTACACTGATGTGCTGGAAGGAAGGCCACAGTCTACTCCTGCATGCCAAATTCTCGTTGAGATCCCACCAACACTGGTCAGTTGACAGAGGAAGGCTGGGGTCAGTCAGGGGGGCAGTAGGGTAGGGTTTGGGATTGTTCCTGTTTTCAGGACATATGGCAACCGTACTCTCATAATGCAGTGCTATAATGCTCTTGGCCCCACAACTGTACACCAACTTGGCCCCACAGCTATACACATCTGCCAAGATGATCAGTATGTTACGGCCCAATGTTATCCAGCACTGGAGTGGCAGCTCCAAATGGCTACTGCCAGATTCTGTACTGGATCTAAGCAGGTTGGAGGTCTCCTAGGAGGAAGCAGTCATTTACCCTGAGTGTAGCCCCTTATTCTGAGTATAGCCCCAATCCTGAACCCTGAGTATAGCCCCAATCTGGTTAATGGGGTTTCTCAAGTAAGTATCAGCTATTTCACTGGTACAGACTGGAGAAGCCCTATATCAGGATGGACCGCCTGGATTTACAATTCTAATATGGGCTTAGGACTTGGCAGAGGAGGGCTATGCCTGTCTCACCCCATCTACCCAGACCTGCCCTCCTTTTTGTTCTGGTCTCCTGCCCTCCTCACCCACCATCCTCCATCTCTTTGTACCACAAGCACTGACTACAAAGTGTTTAGAGACCAGCGGTTGGTCTGCTGTGTTGGTGGTGCAAATCTCCCCACTGTCCTGCTCAGGGTGGTACAAATATGCCTGAAGGCATGTTTGCCACACTTACTTGCCGCATACTGCACATCAACCCCCCATGCGCAACATCCCCCATGCGTAACGTCCCCCATGTGCATCAACCCCTCATGCACATCAAACCCCCATACGCATCAACGCCCATGCACATCAAACCCCCATACGCATCAACGCCCATGCTCATCAAAGCTCTATACGCATCAACCCCCATGCACAACATCCCCCCATGCACAACATGCACAACACTTACTTATGGTATCACCCATAAATGAATTTTCAGATTCCATCTTCTTCCTATCTACCTTATTGGGTATTCAGAGAACTTAAAGCTTTTTTGGAGTGGATTCCCTTTTGCACAGCAGGAGAGTGCATGCAGCTTGATATAGAATGCAAGGAAGGATCTTTGCATATGGCTCTATGAACTCATACTAGAAGGGCTGAATTAGACAAATAAATAAGGTAACTTCAACTGACATCAAAGGGGCTTTGTTGCGGGCAGAGTTTTAAGAATTTAGGAGTGAGAAGAAACTTGTTTTCCAATGAAATGTATATTTCAGCACAACCAGTGATAGGCCTGCAGCCTTGGTGTGAATATGAATGAAAGTAATTATGTATAGAATCCTTATTTTTAAATATTAAAGTGCATCTTCTAGAGCTTGCCGCAAAACCTAATTTTGCCATTTGTCAGTTAGATTTTAATAGCTCCACAATTCTTAGCATGTGCATATATGCAGGGACACTTTCAAAATGAAACTTAGTTGTTAAAAAGCAGCATATATTCTGCATCTTTAATGCTCCTCCTCAGGTCCTATTTCTTTGCATACATAAGAGCAGAGTATTTTCTGAAAATAAAAATGTATGCCATGGCAAACTCATGGTCCATTTTCCACGTCCCCTTTTGGTTTCTAAAGGATGTCATCTGACACCTTCGCTAATTAAATATAGCTGGCTCTTGTTCCGAAATGTCTTAAAACTTAATGGGATGCCAGGTGGACTCTGTGCAAAAATAATTACTTTATAGCAAATGAAATCAGTAAAGTTAATCTTGACACTGGTTTGTAAATATTGTTACTAGATAAAGCATTGCTGTTTTTTTGTTTTGTTTTTGAAAAAGTGCTATGTAAAATGTTGTTTTTTAAAAAAAAATCAATAGCAGGAAATGATCTTAATGACTGCTAATTGTTAACAAATTGCCGTTGCATCTACCAGGACCTCAAACACCACTGATGCAGCATGGCAAATAGATCCACAATCATGCACTGCTTATCATTCTTGCCCCTTGGGATCTAATAATCCGATTTTCTGGACCTTGATTTTAACCTAACAGGCTGGATCAAAGCCAAATAGGGCAATGTACATCAAAACAGCATCATTAGTGTCAATACAGTACATTAACAAAGGTGTGAAAGGAGTATTACACACAGACCACATGTGAACTGAGATCAAGCTTTAATTATATGTCACCTCTTGTGTAAGCATACAGACCAGATGCATAGGAAATGTATGACCACAGTACTCCATTCATTCATAGAGTACTAGTGAAAACGTACCTGTGTTGCAGGAATAAAATTCCTCCGTACACCATCCGCATACTGCACATCAACCCCCCATGCGCAACATCCCCCATGCGTAACGTCCCCCATGTGCATCAACCCCTCATGCACATCAACCCCATGCGCATCAACTCCTCATGCACATCAAACCCCCATACGCATCAACGCCCATGCACATCAAACCCCCATACGCATCAACGCCCATGCTCATCAAAGCTCTATACGCATCAACCCCCATGCACAACATCCCCCCACGCTCAACATCCCCCCATGTACAACATCCCCCATGCACATCCATTCCCATGCACATCTGTCCCACATGCGCATCAGTTCCACATACGCATCAACCCCCATGTGCATCATTCCCCCATGTGCATCATTCCCCCACATGCATCAACCCCAATGCGCAACATCTCCCATGCACATCAACCCCCATGTGCATCAACTCCTCATGCACATTAACCCCCATGAGCATCAACTCCTCATGCACATCAAACCCCCATACGCATCAACACCCATGCTCATCAAACCTCTATATGCATCAACACCCATGCACAACATCCCCCCATGTGCAACATCCCCATGCGCATCCTTCCCACATGCGCATCAGTTCCACATGCGCATCAGTTCCACATGCGCATCAACCCCCCATGCACATCATTCCCCCATGTGCATCATTCCCCCACATGCATCAACCCCAATGCACATCATCTCCCATGTGCATCAACCCTTCATGCACATCAACCCCCATGCGCATCAACTCCTCATGCACATCAAACCCCCATACGCATCAACGCCCATGCTCATCAAACCTCTGTACGCATCAACACCCATGCACAACATCCCCCATGCACAACATCCCCCATGTACAACATCCCCCCATGCGCATCCATTCCCATGTGTATCCATCCCACAGGCGCATCAGTTCCACATGCGCATCAACCCCTATGTGCATCATTCCCCCATGTGCATCATTCCCCCACATGCATCAACCCCAATGCGCAACATCTCCCACGTGCATCAACCCCCATTAGCATCAACCCCCCTGCGCATCAACCTTCATGCGCATCAACCCCAGTGTGCAACATCCCCCATGCGCAACACCCCCCATGCACAACATCCCCCATGCGCATCAAACCTCCATGCGTAACATCCCCCGTGTGCATCAACCCCCATGCACATCAACTCCCCATGCGCATCACCTCCCCGTGCGCAACACCCCTCCCGTGCGCAGCGTCCTCCCCAGTGCAACCCCTCCCTCCAAACAACATCCCCCAGTGCACCATGCTCTGAGCACCAAATTGGCAGTCTTCCATGTTAAGTATAGGACAAAAACACGTTGCACCCCTTTTCACCCCCTTAAGGGTTAAATTTCTCCACATTGGTTCCTGGTGGGTGTTCATGTGACAGAAGGAACACCCTCCCCAGATTTCACGCTTCTAGGCCCAGCGGTTTTGGCTGGGCGTTGATGGGTGAGTGAGTGAGTCAGTGAGTCAGTGAGTCAGTGACTTTTTTCTTTGATATATATAGAAGAAGACTAGTTATACAGACAGGGTGACCATATGTTCTCTTTTTTCAGGACAGGTCCTCTTTTTTTAGCATTGTGTCCAGGTAAAAAAGCTTAATTATCCTCTTTTTCCTCATGAGCAGGTAGCATCTAGCCTTCTTGTAATGAATAAGAAGGGCCTTGTTGCTGGTCAGATTACAATCAGTATCCAGCAGAAATAAGTTCCCTTCAAGTGGCGGGGAAGCATTCTGGGGTAAGGTGGTGTGGGAGCAAAACTGAGTCGGAGGGGTAAGGGAAGAAGGTTCAGGCCCAAGAGGGAGGCAGAGACAGCAGTAGAGACTACAGCTACATCCTGTCCCTCCTCTCACACCTCAAAGATGTGTACAGGTCTACTCACCCCAGCAACAGTGACTGGGTCGGTACAGGTCTGAGTAGATTCATAAATAATGGGACTAGGGAAACCAGTGCTGACTTCTGGCTGCCTCCCTGACCCTACTGATGGCTATTTTTGTGCTGTGTACCATAGAATGGGCAGTTGAGGATTGGGCTGTTCGTTGTTTAGGTTTGGATTATTAGTTGCTTAGGACTGGACTTTTTAAAAGAAAATTAGGACTAGTGCTAGAACCTTTTAAAAACAGATGGATTTTCCAGGAGATAATAATCCTAACCTCTTTCCCTTTATGCTAATGCAGCGACCTCCCTAACTCTTTGTGCTGCATCCTGCTTGGGAATGGTCATCAAGGCCAATTTCCATGTGCACATTGCTTTTTGCTTTACTTTTTGCTTTACAGGTGAAGGTATAGGATCAAAGTGCAATCCAGAGGGTCAGGGGCACCTCAGTAGCTCAGTAACTTAGGCTGGGTTGAAACAAATTGAAGCAACCTTTATTATTTATTTAAGTGGTGGCTTGCAAAGGTGGCTTGCAAAGCTTTTTAGTTCCTTCCCTCCTGATGTCTTCACAAGAACCTTGGTAGGTAGGTGATGTTGAGAGTGAATGACTGGCCCAAGGTCACCCAGGAAGATTCATGGCTAACATGGGATTTGAACCTGGATCTTCCAGGTCTCAGTCTAGCTCCCTAACCACTTCAATATCCTAGCTTCCTAAGTAAATGGGGTGAGGATAACTACCCAAGGTTTACTGCATACGTAAGTACTGCATACATATGTGGATATATGTTGTTTGTATGGAGTTCGCATTGAATAATTACATCCATGGAGACTAAGGAATCTTTGGCTAGGAAGTGGGTTAAAAAATCCACTTTGTAGTAAAGAATAAAAATGATACTGCATCCACATATTGTAATGTGTAAGAAAAGCCTACTTCTAATTTTAGCATTTCAGCAGATTTGGCAGTGCTGAGCAACTGAAGAGTATAGTACGGCCATCTGGTTTTGTTTTCTTTTTGTCCTTGTTTGCATCAGCTGTTAAGAAAAAAAAATTCCAGTTCCACTTATTTGAAAACAAGTGCTGTACCTGTGGTCGCCCAGAGGCCAGATCTGTCCAAAGTGGTGCTTGTTTCCCCCCCAATCACTGCCCCCAAATTAGTCTTTTGATGCTAAAGTTAAAGAGAATGATTATGAGGGTTCCTTAAAAACACAAAAAGGTGCATTTCTCTGATCCACCCTTAATAAACCAAGGTGTGAGTGACACGTGCATTTTGTTTAACCACAGTACATTTGCTCCTTAATTAGTGAATATTCATCTGTTATCAACAGCAGCGGTGACACCCTTCCCTGCGAACGTGCTCTGCCATAAATAATCAATGAGGCTCTTTTAATATTCATGAGCTGGAATCTGTGGAGTCATGTGCACTGATGCAGAGACGGGGGAGTGTTGCTGAGAACTGAGATGAAACTCTGTGTATGTCTGCGTATGCCTACATGAGTGTGAGATACTCCGGGAAAGAGGAGCACACGCAGCTCACACACACACAGGAGTGCTTCCAGCTAACAGTGGCCGTGTCTGTGTACATGCACCGGAGTGACTGATGAGAAACAGTAGTCAAGTCCGGAGGGTGCTTCCCTTGCAGTGCATTTGCCTCTCGGTTCCTGGGAAATTGGAAGCACCACTTTCTGATTCTTCCTCACTAGAATGGGTTGCAATCTCTGCAGCTTTCAGAAGAGGGAGGAACACTACAAACTGCTATATGAAGTTTCTCAGGTGAGTGCAGAAGATACGAGCCTTTAACCTGCATGATGAGATGTTGTGCCGTTTGGAAAGCCAAAACAGACACACTCGGATAAATTGCGGTCCAAGTGTGAGGTGCATGTATGGGATGGCTGTTATTTTTTAATCACTCCTGCCCTGAATGACTCCCTAGGGATTCCTTTTAACATTTTTGCACGTCCAGTTCTCAGCTGGAGACTTGAATTATTGTCGAACTATGGATGCAATGTGTGTTTTTAGCAGGGCAACAGGATCCTCTCTTATTTCATTTATGTTAGGATTTAACAGATCTTTGATATTTTTCAACTTACTGAAAAGATGTCAGGTAACTTAGCCTGACATCTTAACCTAAGGATATAAGGTGACTTATATCCTTAGACTGTCAAGGATATAGTGGTGTTTGTTTAATTAAAACTGTTTAATTAAAATTTATTTATCTGTTTAGCCATAACTGTGCAACAGTGCAGAAGTAAGTTCCATTATGTTTAATGGGTCTTACTCCCAGGAAAGTGTTTTTAGGATTGCAGCCTAAATACACTTTCCTGGGAGTAAGACTCATTGAGTACGATGAAACTTACTTCTGAGTAGACATGGTTAGGATTGTGTTTTAAGGCTGCACTCCAAAACATGTCTACTTGGAAGTAAGCCCCATTGTACCCAATGGGTCTTACTCCCAGGAAAGTGTGTTCAGGATTGCAGCCTAAGCGATGTAAGTAATAATTTTTCCCCATTTTGAATAGTTCATAAGTTGCTTCCTTTCAGCAGGAGATGGTTGATCTGTCATTATTCCATCCTTTGGAGCGTTCCTCTTTACAATTGGCTTAATGTGTCATGTACCGATTTCAGTGTGGTCCCAACAGCCGGGATATGAGACGCTCTCCTGTCCCTGCCTTGTAATCTAATATAAAGGCTGTTACCTTAAAAGCCATATCATTTTGTACATTCCTACTGAGAATCTATTTGTTCTGATGGTTTTGTTTTGACTTTTTCTTGGAAAAATTGGCAAAGTTTAGTGCCTTTTTGCGTCGTTCCCATTCTCTTTGTCATTTGCCCCACTTTTGATGTGTCGCTGTTGACAGAGGTGCAACACTTCCCATTTTTGACGGCACTGTTGATGATGGGCTGAAGGCACAACAGCTTAAAATGTTGGTGGTCTGTTGGCACAGCAGTTGCTAAGTGCCCATTGCCTACTCTCTGTGTGTGTGTGTCTCCCCCATCTTCAAATTCTTCCTGACGTGATTTATTTCACAGTGGACTAATTACAAAGTGGATTCTCTACACATGAAACACCCTCCGCGGTTGCACTGTTAATGCACATTTTCATGGTAATGTGATCAGAGCCTCATTAGCCCGTTTCCAAAACGATCCTTTGCATTAATTAAATATAAAATCATGCTTTTTATCACCATGGAGGGTGGGGGAGAGCAGATTAAGATTGTCAATTATGACTGGGGACAATACCCCTGCTTCTTCTTTTTTCTTAACAAGAGGAAAGTAGGGAGGACTTCCACAGTCCTAAAAATAAATCCTATTGACAGATAACCTGTCACTTGCTTCCTGCTCCAGAAAATGGACTCTAGGTGGAACACTTTCCTTCAGTTTAGAAATAATTTCGTTGTTACCTTTTCCCAGACAGTTACAATACATGGAATAGAAAAGTGGTACTTCTATCTGCCAGCCCCCCTCACTACTATTCCCTTCAGACTGTGAATAGCCAGATACCTAAAAATATAAATTGTAACTATCTCAGTAGGTTACCCTGTTACAGATCAAAGAAGGCAGGCGATGCAATAAGAAAACGGGTCAAGCCTCTCTCCGAATTTCATAAGGAATATCTAACCACAGCTAGGAATATATTAAGTGCATTTTTATGAAATTGGCTTGATGTGACACAGACTACTAAAGCTTTTCTGAAGCATGTAAAAGTGATTGCCTTTGTTGTGGGATTCCAGAGGCGTTCATCCTTTTGGCTTGTTTGTTGTCTTCCTCTGCCAGAGTTGCGGCTTTCATGATAAAGAAAGGATGGAGGAGAAAAATGCATTACTACTTTCACTTTAGCTCTGGTATTTACCTGATAAGGTATAATCCCTGGAAGAATCTGACTGGAGTTCTCCAGAAGAGCAATGCAGTCAGCCCTCCCAGCTTTTGCATCCCAAATTGTAGGGGAAATGTCACAGATAACACTTTTAAAAAGGGACCAGTAACATGCTTTCTTATTTATCTGGTCCAGTGTGGATTTTCAAGGCAGATTTTATTTTGTTCCAGTCTTTGTGATAACGTGCATTTTAGGCTGTTTGGCTAACAAATGATGTTATAAAAAGGTTCTAGTTTGCACTATCAAGGCACAGATGAATATCAAGTCTAAAAGATCCGATGGAATCAGACAGGCAGGCAGGGGGTTGGACTAGATGACCTACTAGGTCCCTTCCAACTCTATGATTCTATGATTCAGACTAGTGATGTTCAACCATGGCACACTGGTGTGGTATGGATGCTCTGCAGGTGTGTCGTGGGTGTTTGCAGAGGCTATTTTATTAGTTGGGCAACTGGAAGATTTGAACTCCTCTCCAGCCACATGGTGTGCCTTGTCAATGGTCAAAAAACTGATGGTTTGACTTGACCATTTTATCACCTTGTCAGCGTCCCAGGAGATGAAAAGGGTTTAAAATTACTGAGCTAAATAATTTGAGTCACATTTAACAAGAAATTCAATTCTGTTGTTTTTTTCTTTTGGATTATGAGTTTTTGTGTAACAGTATAAGTTGGAATAGAGGTGTGCATAAAAAATGCAGCTCAGTTTAGAGAGGTGTATTCTTCTGTGGCTACCAATAGGATCTCCTTGTTTGACTCAGAGGAGTGGCCATTCAGTTGAAGATGATGGTTTGCAAGGGGATGTATGCATGGGGTATAAGCATTGATAGAAATAAAGGTGGGGATACTCACCATGAAGATGTCATAACGGAGGGGGTATTCACCATGAAGATGTTATTTGTAATCAAAGGCATGACTACTTGGGTGCCACAGAGCTTCCAGTACTCACCACAAAGGTGTCAGTACTCAGTATCAGTGAGTATCCACGCAAAAAGTCCCCTGGATATGAGTGAAATTGCAGTTCTCACCTACAGATGTTTTAACTGTGTATTCTCTCTCTCTCTGTGTCTCTCTCTCTCTCTGTGTGTGTGTTTGTGTGTAATTATGTAGTAAAAAACTAATATGCTTCTCTAGCTCTTTCTTATTTATTTAAAGAATTTCTACCCCAACCTTCTTTATTTATTGTAGGGATTTATACTCCAAATTTCCCATGCCATAGCAAAGTGTTTTTCAACCAGTGTGCCATGGCACGCAGGTGTGTCACAGATAGTCCTCAAGTGTGCCTTGGGAATATGGGGAAGATCATTAATAGGAAAATTGGGGTTTTTGAAAGGCCTGGTATGCCTTGTCAATGATAAAAACAATTGATGGTGTCCCTTGCACAATTTCTGTTCCTTGTTAGTGTGCCATGAAATGAAAAAGGTTGAAAATTACAGTCATGGCAGATGCCTGTGATAGCTTAAAAATTTTTTTTATCCTTTTGTCCTCACAACAACCCTGTGAGGTAGATGAGGCTGACAATGAGCGACTAGCCCAAGGTCACCCGGGAAACTTCATGGGAGAGGGGGATTCAAACCTGAATCTTCCAGGATTCAGTCTCAACTACCTAAAAATTTCACATCCTTGCTATCTAAGTGGTCTTTTTACTACATATTAAGGCACCCAAGGCAGTGTACCATTTTGAATTTCATATTGGATTTGGATTGGAAGATTTGCATTGGAGTCCAAACTCTGCAAAGACTGAGAGTGTACCCTTAACCAGTTCCCTCTTCTTCCTCCCCGTGCCCCTTCACAGCGCAACCCAATTCAGCTCAAATTTTGGGACTGTAGCCATGCTACTATGGGAAAGAGCAAGCTTTTCCCCTTCTCCAAGTAGACCCATTGGGTCTACTTGGACTTAGGCCACCTCCATACAGGGTCAACTCCTTGGGCATTTACCCCATTTGCTCTGTGCCAGGTCCACCTCTGTTTTAGGAATTATACCATTTTGTTATACCATTATATCAATTGTTATGTAAATTACAGTAGAATGCAATGAAATAAACTGGAGTGAAATATTTCAGTACTGTAATTTCAGTAATTTCAGTCAAATTTTGTGGCCATAAAACCAGAATAAAGTAGATTTTCTTAACTCAAAATGGACCAATGAGACTGACAGCACTGCCCTGTTGCGTTGGTGCAGACAGTCATGCCTGCACTGTATCCAGTGCTCCATTAGGGCTACTGCCATGCTACCAAGGGAAAGGGGAAGGTTTTCCCCTTCCTCTGGGTAAGGCAAGAACAGCTCCAATAGATCTACTTGGTTCTGTGCCACCTCTGGAGTAGGCATAGGACAGGAAGTAGATCTAGAGAAGTAGACAGGAGCAGCAAGAAGCTGCTTCCAGGTGCCCAGGGAATGGGGCTTGGATCTGGCACAACTTGCATTACATTCCACCCGTTCCCTGCCTGCTGACAGCCAATCTCACCCTCTGCCCACCCTTTCCCTGCTCCAAAATGCTTCCTCCCATCTCCTCTCTATCCTACCCATTCCCCTTCAACATCTGTGTTGGTCAAGTTCATCTAGCGCTCTCTGAGCTACCATGGAGGCTGGATTCTGCCTCTCTGTGCTACCAAAACTCCATGCACCAAAGTGGCTTACCCCCAAAGAGGAGCGAATGTGCTTTATGGCATGTTTGCAACCCTCCTGGGACTTGTGACATCCCAGAGCAATCCCAGGATTGTGCTCTGATTGTTCGAAGAGTCAATGAGATGTTGTTATCTGTGCCTGTTAACCAGCAGGCCAGGGTTCAAGACCCGGGTCGGCCCTACAAGACAGGGTGAGCTCCTGTCCTTAGCCCAGCTCTGTGACGCAGCTGGATCCAATCATATTGGCTCTGCCTTTCCATTGGACTAATTCAGTGGCGTGGAGAGGTGGGATTTGCTGCTTGGGTAACAGCCTATCCTCCATAACAATCTAACCCAGGCTTTCGCACTTTGCATGCAGCGTATTCAGTGCCAAGCACGATACCATAGTCTTTCAAGACTGACGGAGGCCTGCTTTTTTTATGACATTGTGTGGAATGAATAAGGTGTTAGTAAGGTGACTCTTTCAGTGGAGGAGCAACATCACTAGTTACCAAAATTGTGGAAATCATTGCTTTAAGAAATCATCATCTTCATCATCCTCATCCTCCTCCTCATCATTTGGCTACTATTTTCTGACATCTTTCCTCTCACGTATTTTGCATCTTTTCACAAAAGGTTGTCAAAAACCACCCAAAAGGGTAATCATTTCATTAATAAAGTATATACAGTATTAAGTAATTACAGTCTGGATCTTTATACAGCAACATGGAGCTGTTGAGCAATCATCACGTAGATCCAAATTCTCAGTTCCTCTTTCGTATAGGAAGAGAGCTACACAGGGTGACCATATAGAATACAGAGTGCCTCTACCTTTTAACCATTGCATAGAAGAGGGGATTTGTGGCAGGGGCTGCTTTTTAAACCCTTCTATAATGAGCTAAAACTGTTTCAATTACCTCTTCTAACCAATGATTAAAGGTGGAGGCACTTTATCCACCATTCCATATAGGACACCCTGGGCCTAAAAGTAGGGTTGTCCCAAAAAACAGGGACAATTCCAATTTGGGGGGATTGCATTCACATACTGGCAAATAGGACAGAGGGTTCTTTCCCAATTGTCTAGAAGAGAATTGTGGCAACCGTACCTAAAAGGCTTCTTTATGGTGGCTTCTATTTGGTGTTATGGCAGAAAGGAATTCAATAGTATATACTTCTGAGTGTTTTAGGCTAATTCTTTCAATACAGTTATCTCCGTACTTACAGAGAAGTTCTATTCAATAAGTTATGTCATCTCTGCTTTATGTTTAGCTGGGCACCAAATCCTAATGGTCTTATGCTGACCCAGTGCTGGCTCAGTGCGATCCTGTGCTGGGCATTTGAGCGCCAACTGCTTTTAGGAACTCGGGGGTAAGAGTGGCAGATTGCAAAGATGGGGTAGGAGAAGCTGTGACCCTCCTGGACAAGGGAAGGTGGGAGGAGGAAGCAAAACAGTATCAGTGGTGGGCTCCAGCAGGTTCGCACCTACTCTACAGAACTGTTGTTAACAAGAGATAGGACATAAAAAGTTTAAAAATAGCCATTTAAAAGTGGCTGCCAGATGGGCATAGACCTGGTTGTTAATTTCTTTGAATCCCATCACTGATCAGCAGCATAAAGCTCCATCAGATCTGGAGCCCTGCTTTGGGACTCCCAGTCAAAAAAAGGACTGCTTTACCCTACAGAAGCTAAATAACCAACACTGAGGTTATTCCCATTGCAAGGCTGCAGGTATCCCCCATTTCCTGACAGTTGGTTTTCTGACTATCCACTCTTCCAACAACTTTCAGTTAGACCAAGATCTCCTTCATTCAACTTCTCTACCACTCTTTCAATCTCTCTCTGCTATTTTAAAGGCCAAATTTGCCCTCATCCATGTTTCTGCTCCTGATCTAATCCCATTGCTGAAGGAGTTAATTCAAATTCATTTGCAGAAATCTTGGTATGGCAGCAGGAATTTGTAAGATAAAAGGAGCACCTGTAATTTGCAGGCTAAAAATGCATTGGAAACAACATTTGTACACTAAAAAAGATTGGGTTCCCTTTTTGGATGTTGCTCAGGTCCCTATGCCATCCAATAAGTGGAGGATTCCTATATTTTGTGCCAACTATTTAGCTGATGCAGAGTAAAGCAGCTCCATATCAGACTGGGAGGCCTGGATGTCCCCTTTACCGTAGAAGTCACTGGCAACTTCCCAGAAGACCATCAGCCATTTTGGTACTGCTGCACCCCTGGATGCTGGGCAGTTTAGGGTTAGGCTCTCTGTCCACAATCCTGTTACATACTTGCCTGGAAATAAGCCCTACTGAATACTTTTATCTCCGTATAGGACTGCACCGTTAAACAACTATTTAAATTAAATTTACTGTTTCTGCATCCTCAACAAAAAGTTTACCGTAATTAGTTGCTATAACCATTACAATGCTAATTTTCTACTAAATAGAGCCTTTAGTGAATTTACAACTAAATAGCAGCTTTAGATTACCTAGGAGAGCAATCAGAAACTTTGTTCATTTAACCCAGGTGGGTTTCTCAGCTTGGTATTCTCTCTATTTAGAGGTGAGGGGAGCTACTGCAAAATAAGCCTTCTTTCTCCATGTGTTTCTCTATGCAAGGACAATGAGCAGAAACATTACACTGAAGAACCCACAAATTAGACAGGAAAATAAGTATAAATATCAGCAATTTGTATTTTGATATTTTGTGTCATTCAGCTTCCTTGTTATTATATTCAGTAATGAGATCCTCTAATGGATGTTGTTGCAGCTTATTATAATAGATATTTGTAACTGTCACTTGTATTTATGGGGCCCCTTAGGCTGAAAGCCAGGATAGCACTTTAAGAAGTATTAGACTGCAACATGGACTCCGGATACAACTCTTCTCCTGTCATTTGTAAAGGAAAACAATATAAGAAATAAAAAGATGCACTTGAAACACAAATGGGTTATCGTTTAATTTGTCTCTTATATCAGTTCAAGGGAGAAAACAGAATGCCAAGTAAACTTTCTATAGAATTATGCAGTGGGAATCACCAGGCACCAGTGTACACCACCATGCATCCCTATAGGGCGCTGGATATCAGGCACTATTGGGTGGGAGTGGCAGCAGGAATCACCAGGCACCACCATGCATCCTTACTGAGCACTTGTCATTCCTGCCAGGCACCAGGCACTGGGTACCAGTGGGCACCAATAATAACCAGCAGGCACCACCAGGCTGCAGGCACCACCTTGCATGAAATAGGTTCTTAGGGGGTCCTTACATCACAGAAGGAATATGCTCCTCAAATTTCATGCTTCTAGGTCCAGGGGTTGGGGCTGGGCATTAATCAGTCAGTCTTCAGTGTTTAGAATAGGGGCAAAAGCATGTTTAATAGGGATTAAATTTAATAGGGATTAAATTTCTAAAAATGATTTCTTAGTGGGTGCCTACATCATGGAAGGAATACCCTCCCCAAATTTCATGCTTCTAGTTCTGGCAGTTTTGGCTGGGCGTTGATCAGTCAGTCAGTAACTTTTCAATTTTATACATAAAATTGATTATATACTGTATATGATGATGATGATGATATTATGCTGGCAACCATGATATATAACATAATAATATGAAAAAGAAGAAGGATGAGAAGAAGATACAGATATCTATAATATAAACTATACTTTAATAAAAGGATTTCAGATTTCATTTAATTATTTCATAACTTAGGTTCTATTCCTAAATACATTTAATGTACCTGGGTCCAATCCATTGAGAATACTATGACTTGCCTCCAGATAAGTGTTAAGACTTTAAAACATGTTCACAAAAGTGGCTTTGTTCTTAACACGTAGAATCTTACCATTTATCTCTGCATGACCTCTTTGTTCCTTGGATTAAAAATGTTACTTGATCATGTTCAATGGAAAAATGCCTTTGAAAGTCTAACATGAAGAAGTATGATGAATAGTGGCAGAAAATAGATTTTACTCCATGTGAATGCCAAATCGTGCAATGTAGCTTCACCTGCGGACCAGGCAGCATTGTTGAACCCTGCGCCACCAGAGTCACTTCAGGATGTTTCCTGTCCAGTGAGTAGTAGCTTCAAATGTACTCATTCATCTTCTTGTCTCATTATATTACAAGTAGCTGATGTTCTGCACCCATTAAAATTGATAGGAAAGAACAAAAGGAAGAAAAATGTGCCCTTCAGCTGATCTTACCTTTAAAAGGAGGAAATTAGGATCTTCTGTGATATCTATAATCAAAGCAGATATGATTGTTTATTTAAATCAATAATCAACCATGTTGTTTTTAAATATAATTAATTAAAGGTTGTCTTCGATGCATACTCCTATACTCGTTTGTGTGTGTGTGTGTGTGTGTGTGTGTCTGTGTGCACCAGTGCTTTTTTCTATGGGAAAAATGTGCTGATACTCACCACAAGTCATTCCCATGTGCCTAATAATTAGCTGCTGGGGTGGGCAGGTGGAAAAAGGTGCCAGTACTGAGTACTGATGAGCACCCCAGAAAAGTCCTGGTGCGCGCACACACACACACACACACACACACACACACACACACATGCCCATAGGAAGTCTCTTAACAATTGGTGATAGTCGTCACCATTTGAAAAGCCAGGGGCAGAATGGTGCTCAGCAGAAAGTTCCATTGCTGATAACCATGCGCGAGAGCCCTGCATTTAATCTCCTTGTGCTAATCCTTCCTCTCCCCCACCCGGTTGTGCATTTGGCACTAGCACTGTACTGTCGGCAATACAGATGAATCTGACAGGTGGGACCTCTGATAGATATCATGCTTGGCCCGTGCCCAACCTAGGCAATTTCTGACACTGTCCTTCACCTGCTGTGTCTTTTGTCACTACCTACAAGAACCAATTAAAATCAAGAATTTTTTTAAAAAACTCCAAACATATGAAATGAATGACAAATTTTTAAAAAATGAATCACCACACTCAAGATGGGTCCCAAAATGTGTATTTATGTAATTAATCCATAAAGACAAATAGGATCAGAAGTATTCATTTTTACATCCTTATTCCCTTGTGCCTGGATGGCTTCAGAGTAGGCTCAAATGGGAAGTTCAACCAGGGTGTAATCCTAACTAATTTAGGCCAGTGCAACTCTCCCATCTCCCGGAGATGGGAAGCCCATGAGTGTCTGTGCACTGGCCTAATTCACCCCCCAACCCAGGGGTGGCTCAGAAGTGCCTTACAAAAGTTTAGCAACATCCGCAGGCCAGTATGGGACTTGCACTGGGATTTGTGCCAGCCTAACCAGGGGTTAAGATTGCACTGCTGGAATCCTAATCAGAATCTTAAATTCCAAAACATGCCTTTCCTCCAGATGGGGAGGCCATTGCAGGGCTGCTGCATGGAACAAAACATTTGAGTCATCAGTTGGACAGATCTGCAAAGGTGTTGGATTTGCCCCTCTGACTGTGGTTCATCAGGCTTGGTTTGAAGCTACACTATAAAGCCTAAGAAAGGCAAAGGCATACTTTGGCTTCCCTCTTCTCATATATGCAACAGTGATCCTAATCCTATGCATATCAGAAATAAACTCCATTATAGTCAGTGGAGTTTATTTCCAGGTAAGTGTGGATAGGAGTGCAGCCTGAAAGTTTCATTCTCCACACTAGGAACAAAGTAGTGTGGAAATATGTAGGGATCTGGTTGTAGAAATATTGGGTAGAAATGCAGAAATGTGTAGAAATCTGGTTTGCAAAGCAATAGCCAAAAACTATCCCCTTCCCAGTGCAGCTGTGCCAAAAAAAGTGTGCACTGTAGCCAGGGGTGGAGATTAAGCAGGAGTCTTCAAAAGGGAAAGATCCAGTGTATGTTATTGCTGATGGATCCATCCCTTCCACAGACTCCCTCCGTGTTCCATCCCAGTCCTGCTCAGTTTTATTTTCGTCTTTCCTCTGCTCAGTCCTCCCCGACCCTCTGCCACCTCCTGTACTTGCTCACCTTCTCTTGCTGGCAACCAACACATGTGCACATCAGTGATGGGCTTCAAAGAAATTAACCACCGGTTCTCTGCCCATCTGGCAGCCACTTTTAAATGGCTATTTTTAAACTTTATATGTCCTATCTCTTGTTAACAACCGGTTCTATAGAGTAGGTGCGAACCTGCTGGAGCCCACCACTGGTGCACATGTGTTGAGATGTGCAGGAAGCAGGGGATGCTAATGGAGTGCATCTTGGAGCAGTCACCACCACCAATAGGATTTTGCTGTATCTGTATTTAGAGGAAGCCAGGTTATTAACCAGAGATCAAGCAATCATCTTATGTCATCATTAGTTCTAATTTTAATTTATTAACAAACCAGGGTCATATATGATGCAGAATATAGATTTTTTCAAAATTGAAAGCGAAAGTTCTCTCTCTCTCTCTCTCTCTCAGTGTGTATGTGTAGGGCACCTTAGGCTCCGATACAATGCTAACCCATGATACAATATCATATGAGATTGTAAGCCAGATGGAATTGCCACCTAAAGCAATGGAAGCAGATTTTCTGCAGTGTTAAAAGTGGTCACATTGATGTATGATTGAGCTGGTTTGCCGGAAGACCAGAAGGGCAAACAATCAGGAAATCCCAATAAACCACACTCCATCATGGTTCCACTAATTCCAATAACTTCATGTGGATCAAACCAAATTAGATGTGCATTTTGGGCCACACGCAGCTTTAATACAATTTAACTGAAGCTGGAGCCTGAGGACCATATGAAGACATGTTCAAGTTAAAACACTAGCAGAAGAATCTCAAAGATGACATATCAATTTTTGTTTTATTTTTCAGTGCCATCCTAAGCATGTCTACTCAAAAGTAAGTCCCATTATGTTCAACAGTACTTATTTCCAAGAAACTGTGATTAGGATTGCAGCCTTTGTTTCTTATTGGGTGTTAAACTGGATTGCATCCGATTATGTTTTCCAATATTGTTCAGAAGGCACAAAAAAGAAATCCCTTTTTTAATGCAAAGAAAATATAGAAAATGCTTTGTTCTTTGTTGAGATGAGACATCAAATCTAATTTATAGTATTTTTTTATTTTTGTAGTTCATAATGGATTCCCTAGTTTGAGAACCAACTAACCTAGAGTAAAGCTCCTGTAGTTTTATTTCAAGGCAAATGAGGTTGGCACGTTAAAGCATTAAATAAGCATTCCTTTAGGTTTGGGAAACAACCTGCTTATAATGGTAATGAAGCAGACAGGCAAACAGTCAACCCCCTCTTCAAGCCTAGGCACGGAGCAATGACAGAATGCAAAGCAACTGGGAATCACTTTACATTCTTTTGCACAACAGGAAGAAGGGGGGATCTGGAGAAGGTGGTTGATTACTTGCCCACTTCCCACATTACCATGGTAAGCAGGCTGTTTTTTTAGAAGGTTGCCTAAATTTTGAATTGCATTTGTTTAAAATTTGCATACCCGGTGGCTCCTGAAACACAACCCCTTGTGGATGCCAAAACTCAACCTGTCCTTTTAGTCCAACACCAGTCCCCCACCTGTCCCTGGTGGTCTATTTCCTCCCCTTCCATCATACCGTGAAACTTATGCACCATTGGCACGGCTACATGCTATGAACTGAAGTAAAATGGTTTGGGTTGTTAATTTGGTATTTGACCAGTGGCCTGCATTTGGTTCATGCCTGCTGTCTCAACTCATTATGTGCACCTTTAAAGGCATTATACAACACATTATATAAGATATTATGCAGATGTATATTATATATGGGTATATTATACTTACCGAGGCCATCATGCTCTGGAGAGTACATATAGAACTTTATATAAGTTTTTCACAAGGAAAATGCTTTTCCACAAGGATAAACTTATGTAACCCCTTGAATTTTTTTTCCCAGTAAATGGGGAAATAACTGAAAACGCATTTAATTTTTATAGTGACAATAGCCTTTCTTATCCAAACTTAACAAATATAGGAACTCTTGGTATCAGGGTGACCAGATGCCCAAACTTCAAAAGGAGGACAAGGTCTTTGATTCCTCTCAGCCTGGCCTTTCTGGCAGACAATAGCATGTTTGTCTACTCATGAGTAAAGCTGTAATATTGGGCACTTTCACTGCCCCATAAGAGCTCAATACATATTTTTATTTTTAGTTTTTTGACCATAACGTTTGATAGGATGGAGATAATTTGCAAAACCAATTTTTGTCTTGGATTCTGCTCTCCAATACGAATCCAACAACATATGACATGTTAGGGTACTGCACACCATTGCAATGTTCCAAAATGAAGCCAAAATGGAGGACAACAAAGCCCTTTTGGAGGACACCTGGACAGGAGGCTAAAAAAGAGGAGAAATCTAGAAATTTCCAGTCATATGGTCACCCCGCTTGATATGCACAAATAAAGTAATTTTACTGGAGAAGTCAATAATCCATAGGATCTTATTTGTAAATGTATAATTGGAGGTGTGAGCAATTTTTCTATAATTTCATATGATTTTGTTTAACTAAAAACAAATTAACTGAATATGCATTAATTTAACCTGCATTAAATTAACCTGCATTCCTTTATTTGAGGCAATAGTTCTTAGTTACATGTGCTTTCAAAAATCAACCTACTGATTACTCTTTATGACTGCAATCCTAACCAGCAGTTAGTCCGGCCTAAGACCCAATGTAAGTCATGTACTGACCTGGGGGTGTTACAAAAGTGCTGTAAGACACTTCTGCCCTACTCCTGGGGCAGGGTTTAGGCCAGTGCACAGGCATACACCAACCTCCCCACACCACCATATATCGGATGAGTTAGGCCAGCCTAAATTGGTTAGATTTGTGTCCTACGAGTCCATTAGCCAAAGCAGATACACTCTTTATGTTTGATACACAGTTGTTCTCACTATCAAAGCTATATACAGTACAGCTATGTAAAAATAACCATTGGTGCAGACATATGAATCAGCAGTTTTCTTTAAGTTCAAGGGAATTAGATGACGGATATGGCACAAGAAGACAAAAAAGAATGGATGCAGGGGAGGGGAATGGAGATAGTGTTCCCTCTTATCCATGGTTTTGTACAATCAAATCAATGGGAGAACAATAATGTAACTAAATAATATTACAGTTGATAACAATAATGAAACCAGTCATAAATGCATTCATTAATAAGAAACAAAAATGCAGCCATTTTTCCATAGATTCGATATGCCTGACAAAACAAATGGGTCTTTACTCTGCCCAAACCTTTGGAGTACTGGATATATCAATATGCCTTTTGGCAGACCATTGGTCTGGGTACTGTGACTGATGATCTTGGGTGGAAGTCTTTCCCAACACTGCTATCTGAAATACTTTTTCATTTGGAGTGGAAGGGATTGAATCTTGAACTTGTGTGTGTGGTAAGCATGTACTCTACTATTGAATCATGATGTCCGAGTCCTGTTGGCTTCAATGGGAATTAAGAGCATATCTTCCCCGGGATGGTGGAGAGTTTTTTATGACAGTGCTGACAGTTGTAAAACAAGTGTACCTATGTTGCAAGAAGTTTGCCAGCATGCAGAAAATAAGCATGTTAGCATGGGAGAGTTAGTTTGGGTTGTAAGTCAATACAGTGCAATCCTATTCATGTCTAATTGCAATTAATTTGCTTGGTGCCCACTGAGTTTTGCTTCCAGGAAGGCTGATATGGGACTGTGTTGGTTGCTGGAAATAATGCTAATTAAATTAATATTAACATGAGCAAAACAAAACTTCTGGACCAATTACAATTGCAAATTAGAAAGAATTAAGAGGGTTCAAGGACCATTATTTCAGGGCACTGGACTCAAAGAAGGCAGTTCCATGTGAAAATGAAAAGTTGCACATGTCTTGCATTTGAGAGATGGTCTGCATACAATCTTATTCTGCTTCATTAGCCCCAAGTGAATGAGTGGTAAATTTTTCCTATTTATACATCTTCTGTCAGAGGATCATAAACATCGCCTGACTAGTGCCTGCTTTCATTTTGACATGTTCATTTGTATAATTCGGGCCGCTTGGTGAATAGTTTATGTCCCACTTGAATAAATTTCTCTCCCTTTCAAATGTTCGGCTAAGTATTAGCAATGGTTAATTATGCACTCAGTATGCCTTATAATGGAACTATGTGTCATTATGTTGTCCTTTTATGTTGTGTCTGAGAAATTTATTAGGCAATCCTATCCACACACTCCTGGGAGTAAGCCCCACTGAACACTTCTGAGTAGACATGTTTAGGCATGTTTAGTAGACATATTTAGTAGACATTACTTCTGAGTAGACATGTTTAGGATTGCACTGAAAGTCATCTTAGTAAAATATTATTTTTTCATTGGGTCCATCAATTTTGATATTTGCCTGTTGGACTCTTCTGTAGCATATACAGTTCATGACCCATGGTAGGGCTTGTCCCAATTTCCCTATCAGAAATGTTTAAATGCTACTCACACTAGATCTTCACCTGTCTGGGTCCACCAACTCCACCTCCCCCAAGAAAGCTCATGACCCTGGGATTGAAGGGGATGCCTAAGCATCTCCAATGGTAGCAGCAATAGGTTCTGAAAAAAGATGTGCTGAACTCTATTAGTCAGTGGAAGATTTATGCCACAGTTCTACAACCTGTTGATATACAAAACCCATTGACTGTCATAAACCCTATGCAATAATCCCCCGGCATGCCGTCACCATCTCCAGTATGTACCTGCCATCCTCAATCACCTTTAGTACAGTTAAGTATAGTGTCACTAAACTATCATTCCACTAGGAATGTATAAAAACATACAGAATAAGACTGAGACCTAGAAGATCCCTGCTTGGCTATCTACTGGCTTCTTTTGGTCTTGTATTGGCCACTTTGAATAACTTAATTAAAGCTATATAATGTTGCTTGCCTCTTGCCTGAAGGTTGATGTAAAAACAGAAATATATGGAAATGACTTGGGGCACAACCCTAACCAATGTAGTCTGGCACAACTCACCAGCTTCCCGTTTCCTTGGTGGTGTGGAGAGGCTGGCACATATGATCTGTGCATTGGCCTAACCCTCATCAGGTGTGTCATAAAAGTGCCTTAAGCCTATATCCTAAAGTGAAATTAAGCCCCTTGCTTCAGAGCAGTTAAGATGACTTTCCATAGGATAACACTAGAGGGTGACGTAACTGCATGGACCCATAACTGCTATGGATTTTGCCCTTACTTTTGTTACGCCCCCCCAGGCCAGCATGGGACTTGTGCCAACCTAACCAGGGGATAGGATTGTGTACACACAAGGTTAGGATTACTGCCCACATGAAAACAGTCTATAGGTGTTCACTTGTTGTCCACTAGGGTTCTGTTCTGGAATCTCTCATGGATAAAAAATCCGTGTATAAAGAAAACAATGGAAAAATAAGTTTAAAGATCCACTTCCAGGTTTCTTTCTCCTCCATTGCACCTAATTGTGGCTGTGGGTGGCGCAAGCGGTTAAGACACTGTGCCTGTTAACGCGCAGGCCAGGGTTCGAGACCCGGGTCGGCCCCACAAGACAGGGTGAGCTCCTGTCCTTAGCCCAGCATTGCGACGCCAGCTGGATCCAATCGTATTGGCTCTGCCTTTCCATTGGACTAATTCAGTGGCGTGGAGAGGGGGGATTTGCTGCTTGGGTAACAGCCTATCCTCCATAACAATCCAACCCAGGCTTTCGTGCTTCGCATGCAGCGTATGCAGCGCCGAGCACGATACCATAGTCTTCCAAGACTGATGGAGGCCTGCTTTTTTTTATTGCACCTAATTGAATAAGGTAGTGCCTCTATATCTGCAGGGGTTTGATTCTGGTACTGAAAAAATTAATGATTGCTTGCATGACTACCTCACTACAACAGTAGGAAATCAGTTTTATTAACTGTTATTTGCAGTGCATTTGTGTTGGGTCAAATCCGTGTATAAAAAATTGGTGTATAACAAGGTTAGATGTGTATTTCTCTGTCAAACCACTGCATAGCTCCATGTAAAATTCCTAGTGTCACCGTTCAAGTCACAGATCAGACTGCAATATTGAGATTTGTGTAGCGGTGTTTTTCTAAATTTTTTTCCTAAGACTGGCTCTTTGGAAACCTACTCATGGTGATGACTATTTTCTTTCTTTTGGGATAGATGGAGGGATAAGAAAAAAAATATATCAAGTTCTCAAAAACCCATCAGGTTTTGAATTGATCTTCTAGATCTGTAAGAGGGTCTGTGCACTCTGCGCTGTGTCAAAAGGCAGATCGCATCATGTAAACAAAGAGCCATGCTTTGCACAAAAGGGGTTAGGAAGATGAGAGCGGAGGCTGCGACTTGGCAGGTCATTCCCACTGCACCCTGCTCTTTCTGATAAGGATGCCTTTTCCAGTGGTGGGGGCCGCTGTTGACACACCTCTCCGCTCGCGTAGATGTGCTGGGGTTTTGGAAAAAGAATGATAAGGGACACAAAGAATGAGGAACAAAGCTTTTATGATGAATGCCAGTCATTTGCATCGCAGCGCAAAATAGCTTTGCTCCCCATGGCAGAATGTCAGATCAACAACAAATGTTAGAAATACAATTTCAGTGACATCCAACAGCAATAGAAAATGGTGTGGAATGTTATTTTGTGTCATATTTTAATTATGTTCAAAAAATTCCCAAGTAATGATTTGAGCAAAGAACTTTGTAACTTTTTGAACACTGAAATATTGGCTGCAATCCTAAACACACTTTCCTGGGAGTAAGACCCACAGAACATAATGGGAGTTTATGTCTGAGTAGACATGATTGGATAGCACCCATTATTTATTTTGTGAACAAATCTAATTTAAAAACCCCTTTAAGGCTAGAAATAAACTGGATTGTATGAGTAAAACATATGCAGTCTTTTTTTTATTTTTGTATATATGTTTGCTTTGTACTTTTTGGTGTCCCTTGTTATCCACAAGGGTTCCATTCCAGAATCTCTCATGGGTAAAAAAAAATCAGTGTATAAACAATGGTAAAATATGTTTTAAGACCCACTTCCATGTTTCTTTCTCCTTTATTGCGCCAACCTGAATAAGGTAGTACCTCATTATCTACAGGGATTTGATTTTGGTACTGAAAAATGGAATGATTGCTTGCATGACTTCCTCTCTACAACAGTAGAAAAGCAGTTTTTAAAACTGTGATTTGCAATGGCCATTTGTGTCAAGGCAAATCCATTTATTAAAAAATCCATATAAAACAAGGTTGGAAACTGTACTACTGTTTTTACTAATAACTTGTATTTTCAAGCCAAGAATTTTTGATAGTCGTTGAGTGTTACCTAAACAGCATAGGCAGGCTATCAGAGTGTATTCCATTCCTATACAGTGGTTTTTAAATCACAAGGCAGTTACGGTAATATCTTTATCACATTGACTTAGAAAGATGTTTTGCACTCAGTAGTGTTCAGTGATGCAGAGAGATTACACAAGAGCATATCTCAGTCTACCATACACCAGGAATTAAAAAATCCTTGACCCAGAGACACCTGCAACAAAGTTATGATTTACTACTGAATCCATGACTTGTATCTAACCATGCAGAACTACTGCTGTCACCATGCAGAAAACCATGTGGAAAACTTGACTTAGGGTGCAATCCAAGAGTAACTATGGGGAGTGCTTGCTCCGAGTAAGAACAAGTTACTCTGGATTGCAGAGTAATCTGCATTTCACTATTCACTGCACTTCAAAATTCGTACGCTAATATGAATTTCCCATAGGTTTTCACTAGGTGGTGCAGTAACTACGGGTGCACATAATGTCTCTTACACGCTCCCAAAGTTTCTCTGGATTGTGACCTTAGATGGTGTGTATGTATGATAGTTATATAAGTTCACAAAATGCTATTCTGGCAGTCAAGACTTGGATTTCAGTATGTGGAATCCTCCTGGAAACTGAGAAGACAAGTGTTACTATCATTCTGTACTGGTTATGAGGAGTAAGAGGTGATCTGTGTCAAGTGCTCAGTGTTTGCTCCTCTTTGAGACATCTGGAAAGTTCAGCCCCAAGTCACGTGTCTGGTTATCTGACCTGTAGTCTCCTTGATGGGGGTTCAATGGGTATGCTGTGATTGGTTGCCAAATGCATTCTGAATCTTAGGGTGCAGACCTGACTTAGGGCAGAGAGCTGGCCTAAGTAGGTCATATCTGAGCTGAAACTTAGGCCAAATCCATAGGACTTGGAGGCCTCTGGCTGGCATAACTGCTGCTGAAGAGGCAGCAGCACCAGTGCAGCTTGCTCACTGGGCTGATGTAGTTATGCCATATCCTGAACTGGGCTGGTATGGTTGTACAATATGCTGAGATGAGCTGGTATAGTTGTGTTGTATCCTGAGTTTGAGAGGCAGGGGTTGACCTAGGACTCAGAATTTTTTGCCATCATTTCCAATTTTACTCTGGTTTATCATGGATCCCTATGGGTCTAGTCAGTTTTATTCCTGTTCCTGAGGTGGTCTAACTCTGTGGGGCAGTAAGGGGGCATTTCTGCCCTGGAAACAGGCTCTGGATACAGCCTAACTCCACTGTTCTAGGTCGTGGTGAATATACTCTCAACATGCCCCTGCTGAACTGTCTAGGCTGGCACAGCTAGGCCGGCCCAGGTCCGTCTTGGGCCATCCTAAGTGAACTTATGCTGGCCCAAGCCTTTCTGGAGCAGCTAGGCTGGCCTATTTTGGAATTAGGCCAGCCCACAGCTAGATACACTAACCTAAGTGCTTTTCACTCCTAATACCTGGTAGGAAAGTTGGTGATGAACACAGCGGAGTGACACTACTGCCCCAAATTTTAAAACATCTTGGAATTTTTGAATAATACCCTCATGCTATATATCATTTGATGTGTAATTTAATGCAGAATGCAATGAAACAAACCTTGTTGAAATATCTCTGTTCTGTCCAAAGATAGCAAAAAATCCAGCGATGCAGCATCATCACTCCCAACACCTGGGATATTTCCCCATTTCCTACATAGGAGGAAAATCTGCCATGTGGGTGACACACTGGCCTTCCAGGCCAGGTGACACAAAACATAGTGACGCCATTGGCGTCACTCCTCCTATGGCAGGAGTTTCAATTTTCCACTATTTTCCCCTTCAACGTGGTTCCTTACATACCCCAGCTTTGCAGTTAGTGCAGCATTTTTCTGAATATGGGAACATGCATGTTTGAGGAAGAGTTAGGATTCCATTGGTTCCTCCTTTATTTGATGCTGCTTTAGTCCAGTGGTCTTTTAAGTGTTTATTCCCATAAATTGCCACAACACCACAATGAAGGCTTTGGTTGCAGAACACCACACTGGTGTGTTTTGAAGACTTTCTGTATTTGTGTGTCATTATCATCATGTGGGTCATTGTAGCCCCTTATGTGATGCAATTTATGAAAGTATCCATATCTTCTTTATATTCCTGAAACCAGGGCACCAGGAGTTTTTTTATTGCTTTTAAAAAATATACCATCTTCATATTCTGAGAATATTTGGAAGAACGAACGGATCTCCTGCTGAAGGGGAAATCTCTAACCTCTTGGTGATTCAGAACAGTGGTATAGATAAAGGGTTGCAAAACACTTTCCTCCAGTTAGGCCAGTCTAAGCCCCAGCATAAGTCCTGTGCTGACATGGGGGTGTCACAAAAGTGCCATAAGACACTTCTGCGCCACTCCTGGTGGAGAGTTGGGTCAGTGCACAGACATGCACAGACATGTGCTTGCCTCCCTACATCACTACGGGAACACCAATGAATTGGGCAGGTCAAGATTAGGATTGCACTCTAAGTTTTTCAGGCACACCATCACCACAACCACCACTATCATCAGTCTTTATTGGCCGCTCCTTAGGCAGGATAGCTCCAAAAGGCAAGGGTTGGGCTACTTGCCCAATATTAATTAGATATTATTATTCATTTTCTTTGTAAACCGCTTTGTGAACTTTTAGTTGAAAAGCAGTATATAAATACTGTAGATAGATTCAGGCACATGCAAAACTTAGTACTTTCCACACCTCCCCCCAACCTCACAGCCGCTTAAAAATGGTTCCTGGCCTACAAATGGCCAGTGATTTTAATGTTTTCTTCACAGCTTTGTACCCTCCTAAGCAACTTTTCAGGAAGGAAGAAAGGTACTATAGGAGGAAAAAGCTTGCTGTGTGTGCTTGGGTGTGCAGGCAGATGCTCAGCGCTGTATGCATAGGAGCTGAGCATCCTAGGGGACTGATGGCAGATAGAGCACCCAGGTGTTGCTGTGATAACACAAAACTTTTACAAAGGATGAACACTTTAATAGGACTATCAGTGGGTTGTATTCTCCCACATACTGTGAGTGAATTTCCCTTCGGAGTTTAGTGCTCAGCCTCTGACAACGGAAAAGAAAATAGGTTATAGCCTTTCTTATCTAGATGCTTGGGGTTAGAAATTGCAGAGAGCTTTTATCTTTTGGTAGTATATGATAAATGGGAGTTGTTTCTCTTTACCAGTATAGTTTGATTGGAAAAAGCCCTTTTTGCTTGGTCGCTTGTGTAAATATCACCCAGGCTTGTGAACAGTATGGGGAAGGACAACTATCACACCAGTGACTACCCACAGCTCCTGTCTTGGTTGACAGGCATAGGAATAAAGAGAGCTGCAAGTTACTGATGTGACTGATGTGTGTGTCCTCTTTTTCCAAGACATTTCTTTTTTTTTAGCCTTGCGTCCTCGAGAAAAAAATCTTCATTGTACTCCTTTTCCTTGTGAGCAGGAAGCACACAGCCCCATTGTAACTTGATAAATTATATGTAATAGTTTTAAAGCACTATCCTAACCATGTCTACTAAAAAAAAAATCCCCACTGTGTTCAGTGGGTCACCCCCTTCCAGTTGGAACTTCTGAAAACTGATTTCAGAAGGAAAACCCTCCCCAAATTTCACGCTTCTAGGTCTGGAGGTTTTGGCTGGGCGTTGATGAGTCAATCCATGAGTGAGTCAATGACTCAGTCAGTGAGTGAATCTGTCAGTGACTTTTCAGTTTTATATACAGAGAGCAAATCTTACAAGTATTATTTCAAAGATGTTTTACAAAACTTAGAATGACATTTGCAAAAACAATGAACATTAGAACGTGTTGGAATATGAATTTGAAACAACCAGTTTAAAGTAATAGAAAATGAGAAAAGTTAGTTACTGTTAGAAAATAGAAATAGAATCCTACTATTAGAAAATTTTAAAAAGTTTTCTATAGAAAATCACTTAAGAGATTTGAGTTGTTCTTGCTACTGAACTGATACATGTTTAGTCAAGACACCCAATATTAATTTAAGTTATTTAAACCTGCTTTAGGCGAAGCAATTAATGCTTTAATGAGAAGCTGCCCAAATGCCTCAATACTCAAATGCAAGAGAAGATAAAACCTGCTAGACAAGCCAGAGAATTTGTAATGAGTAAATCTTATCACAAAGTTCACATAAGATAGAAATGCTTCTAGGAATCCCTTCTATGAATCCCTTTAGGTGCCAATTTAGAGGGGGAAATTAGTCCTACAGGTTCTCATCAAAATAAGTGATCAATAAAGTACACTGACTTTCTAAAATACCTTTCTTAGAAAAGAGACAATAGAGTGAAAGGAAGGAACTCTTGTATTTTTTTTAAGAAGAAATACAGATAGGGTAACCAGATAATGTTTGATACTGCAGGCCTAGGAAGCAATTGTATATTACTTGATATATCAAAGTTTTTAAAATCAGTCAAGTAACAGCTCAACCTTAGTTGGTGTGTGTGTGTCGGCGCACCACACTGCAGCTTGGTATTGCAAAAGTGCCATGACGCGTTTGCGATGGCATAGCAGTTATGGCACTAATATAAAGGGCTGAAGAAAATCTAAGGCTGCAATCCTAAAGACACTTTCCTGGGAGTAAAACCCACTGAACATAATGGGGCTTACTTTTGAGTAGATATGGTTACGATTGTGCTCTAAGTCGCCATGTATCATGCTTTGCATCACAGGGTGTCCACATTACTGCAAAAGAAGTCACGGTCCTCCAAAATGTAGGACATTAAGAAAAATGAAGGACATGACAGAATTAAAGCTAAAAACTCACACATATTGCTTTCTTGAGGTTAATTTAAACATTCCATTCTATTATTTTATTTATTTGAATCTAATGCTCATCTTTTTAAGCTGAATTTAGTTCACACTCCCGCAACGTGCATACATTTTGCTGGTGTTAGATATATTTTGAGTTTTCAGGAACTGTCTTATTTTCACCTTCCCCCCACTCCTTTTATGGGAACTACAGTATTTGTTGAAGTGCACACATTGTCCTTATTTAGACAATCACTCATTTTAATGGCTGTGTAAATCACCCATTGTCTGCAGCAGAGAACCATAGTCTAGGGCTTTTTATAGTATTTTTTATTTGTACCCTAACATTTTATTAACCCCATCTGGACTTTTTGAGAGAGCCGATAACCACACTGGGGTGTACATTTATTTCTATCATTAAATGCTGACCCTCCTGGTAGAAAAAATGGGATAATATCTCTGACCAGCAGAAGAAAACAGATGGAATCAATGGTTGGAGCTGTATTGTTGAAACTCAAAGGACTGGAGGAGCAGGCATTACATTAAAGATAAGGATGGGATTGGTTTGGAGATGAATCAAGAGCCAACACTTTCTCAATTCCTTGAGCAGGCCTGGTATAGGGGCAGCACTGATTTTGCACTACGTAGCAACATCCCTTTTACAGCCTGTTGGTGAGGCACCCTTTTTGGATGGGGTAGATCCAGAGTTGTAACTAGCGTGAAGCCTGATAGGTAACAATCCTTGAGCTACACCAAAGAGGAGGTGCATTATTGTTGGACCAATATGTACTATTGGGTGAAGGCTGAAATCCTAAGCTCCAGTTAGGCCAATCTAAACCATGGCATAAGTCTTGTGCTGACCTGGGGATGTCATAAAAATGCTGTGAGAAATTCCTGTGGAGGTTATACCAGTGCAATGGCATATCCTGATCTCTCTATATCACCACGAGACAATATGCCTGGTGAGTTATGCCAGCCCAGATTTTTAGGACTGTGTCCGAAATCTGTCTAAAAAAGTAACCAATAAGGTACTATATGGGAGTAAGAAACTTACTAGCTGGTTTAAATGCTCCTTAAATATTGTGGCTCTCATACATTTGAAACATAACATATACAGCCAGGGTGACCATATAGAATTGAGCACAGAATGCCTGTAACTTTAACTGTTGTGTAAAAGAGAGAATTTATGCAGGTTCAGCTCAGTATGGAAGGATTTAAAAAGCAGCACCTGCCAAAATTTATTCTTCTATACCATGCTTAAAGGTAAAGGTACTCTGTCTTCCATTCTATATGGTCACCCTTTATACTGCTCTTACATTAAAGTAGTGGATGCCACTAGGAATCAGTTCCTGTTCAAATGCTGTTAAGTCAGGGTGCAAGCAAATTGTAACACAATAGAGTTTAATCATTTATTAACTTCTTAACAATATACATTTAACCAGTTTTCCAGGACTTCAGGGCTTCTAATCAATACGTGTGTTTTGCTTCCATGTCCTTTAATTAGTGCATGCTTGTGTCAATTGCCTGATTTGTAAGCAGTAATTGCTGCAAGGCTTGTAGCTTGACACACTGAATATGCAGAGCCTTTTAAAAAATAAAGAGAACATGAGGATGGTCAAGAAAAAATGATAGTGGAATAAATGGAAAATATGGCACCTGTACATAAACCCACTTACTCCTGTACCTTACATATTGAATTTCTTTCTTATAGCAGTATTAAACACATTTTTAAAATGAGCAGAAAAAAACAAGAATTAATCAAGAAGCTGAAATAGAAACAAATACTCTCAAATACTCTGGAATATCACTTCAGACATTACATTTTTCTTTTAAAAGTGAAAACAGTTTCAGATTTGAACTGTGAAACTTTTGACATGTCTAAGACCAACAGTTTATACTGATCATATGGGGCCAGGCTAAATATACTGACTATGTATTTAGCCTGGCTAAATATATACTGACTATACTTAGGAGATCATATACTTATGATCTGACTATACTTAAGAGATCATACCACATTCAAGAAGGCAAGGTATATGCTATTGGGCAGGTGATGGAAAAAGTCATTTAACATAAAATTGCTATATACAATAAACTTCAGATGTTTGAAAACTGCAAGAGAAATCTTTAAGAACTGTACTATATAATAAATAAATAAATAAATGTTTGTTTGTTTGTTTATTTATGGGATTTATACCTACCTTTCTGAGTTAAACCAACTCAAGGTGGCTGACAACATAAATAACTCGACAATATATATAAAGAGACATTTAAAAACAACCCATCACCCAAAATTAAATTTAAAAACTAGTTAAAAACAGTACTAAAAACACAACAGCCCCTCCCTCTAAGCCTCCCTATCAAGTGAAAGCGTTTGTCCATAAGAATGTTTTCAGGCCCAGCTGAAAACTATACAGGGAGGGAGCAGTTCTCAAGTCCAATGGGAGTGAGTTCCAGAGCTGCGGTGCAACCACTGAAAAGGCCCTGCTCCTAGTTGCCACACGCTCTCAGGGCCCTTCCCGATGATCTTAAATGACAGGTTGGATTGTATGAGTGCAGGCAGTCCCTCAAGTACCCTGGACCCAAACCACAGAAGGTCAAGACCAGCACTTTGAATTCAGCCTGGAAATGAATGGGAAGACTGTGTAGCCGCTGAAGCAATGGCCTGACTGAGTCAAACCTATGAGCCTAAGCAACCACATGAACCACAGCATTCCAGATTAATTGGAGTTTCTGGACCATCTGCAGAGGCAGCCCCACGAAGAGTATGTCCAGTCTAGATGTCACTAAGACATGGGTCACTATGTCCAGATCCGAATGACTCAGGAATGGTTGCAGCTGGTGAATCAGCCAAAGCTGAGTGAAGGCTCCCCTGGCCATAGTCGACACCTGGGATTTCAGGAGCAGCTGCAGATCCAGGAGAACCCCCAAGCTGCAGACATGCTCCTTCAGAGGGAGTGCAACCCCATCCAGAATATGACAATATTCCGATACCCGAGTTGACGACTTTTGGACCAGGAGAACCTCTGTTTTATTGGAATTTAATCTCAGCTTTTTTGCCCTCATCCAGATCCCCACTTCCTCTGGACAGTGATTCAAGACTTCAACTGCCTCCTTGGAATCAGGCAGAAGGAGAGATAGAGCTGGGTGTCATCAGCATACTGATGACACCTCACTCCAAACCTCCGGATGGCTTTGTGTAGATGTTAAAAAGCATGGGGGATAGAATAGAACCTTGTAGTACCCCACACCGAAGATACCAGGGTGCTGAACAAGCATCCCGCAGCACCACTTTCTGGGATCTGTCAGCCGAGAAGGAGCAGAGCCACCACAAAATGATGCCTCCAATCCCCAACCCAGCCAACTGACCCAGAAGGACACCATGGTCGATGGTGTCGAAGGCCACTGAGAGGTCCAGCAGGACTAACAGGGATGCACTCCCCCCCAGGGTAGGTAATCTACCAAGGCGACCAAGGCAGTGTCTGTACCGAATCCTGGCCTGAAACCAGCTTGAAAAGAATCCAGATAATCAGCTTCATCCAGGACCCTCTGAAACTGTGATGCCACCACCCACTCAACCATTTCACCCAGGAACGGGATGATTGAGACTGGCTAATTGTTGTTTAAATTATTAGGATCCAGGAAGGGTTTCTTCAGGAGAAGGCAAACCATCTCCTGTTTCAATGCAGGAGGCAGCACCCCTTTCCTCAGAGATGAGTTCACTACCTTCCCCGTCCATTCGGCCAGTCCACCTGGGGATCATCTAATTAGCCAACCTGGGCAAGGGTCAAGCAGGTAAGAAGACGGTCTCACACTCCAGAGAATCCTGTCCACATCTTCAGGTTCTACAAGCTGAAAAGAACCCCAAAACATGGATTCAACAGGTGCCCCAGGGACATCGCTGAATGCTGTTAAAGTGGTGTCCAATGCTGGATCTGATCAACCTTGTTTGCAAAGTGTTGGCCAAACACACCACAGTGAGCCTCTGTGTGTTCCACCCCATCAGTAGGGGAGGGCCAAATGGAGTAGACCCCAGATCACATGGAAAAGCTCAGCTGGGCAGATGCGATGGTGGCTGAAAAGTATGCTTTCTTGGCTGCCACCACTTAAAAAGCATTTGAATTCTTAAAAATATTTACTCATTGTGAACAGTAAACTTCCGTTGTAATCCAGTGACTCTTACTTTTATACCCTGTAAATAGTTGTACAGCTTTGAAATACTTTATTAACTTTATTAATTTATTAATATTAACTTTATTAATGTTTTATTAATTATTAATTGTGATGCATGCGTTAAGTGTCTTTAAAGACATATTTCAATGAGTTGCACATTATATTACTTATTCAAATTATTTCCCACCTTTCTTCCTAAAAGGAAGGACATCCAAGACAGTTGACATTATATGTCAAAAAGAGCTATTTAAGTTTATCCTGTGCCATGATCACAGACTATCTGTGAATAGCAGTGGTTCCCGGAGGGACTGGGAGTGCTGTGTGTTCTTGTAGGGATGGGATAGGCGCAATGTAACCACAGCGCCAGGGGGACAAAGGACATATTCATGTACAGTTCCTGGTCGTCCTGGAGGATTCTTGAGTGCCATTCTACTCTTGGAGAACACTTTTGATTTGTGATCATGCAAATGGATCCAACAAAGGTTGCAGAATGTCCCCAGGTATGTGGAGATTTCCTTGAGTCCCTATGGTACTTTGATCACTGTGGCACTATCAAGGACCCATTCTTGGGCCACACTCCTTAAGGGGAAATGGCCCCCTTCTGGTTCCTTTGGTGGGTCACAATGCTCCAGTTTGGGAAGTGCTAGTGTATAGTTGTATGGACCATGCCAGCACTAAGTTTCTTTGCACCCCAAGGTAACTGTGCTTCATGGAAGAGTCTTTCAGGACCATTTCCACCTGGTTCTTTTTTCTCCTGATGGTGTTGGATGTCTGAATCTCAGTATTTCAACAGTACATGGTATCTCAATAGTAGTGCATTACATTAAATATAATGATGCAAAATGGTCCTTGTGTTGGCTCCTTATAGCTATGTGAAGAGTTGGGCAAGAACTAGAAACATATGTTTGTGCCTCCTCTATTATCAAGATTTAATTATGGAATTTTTATCTGATTTCACTGGCAAAGGCCCTTCTGGTCTCTGACCATTGCAACCATTTGTGAACATACTGATATTACACTGAAACCAGGCAAGACGGCCTGTTTATGTGCCCAGCTCACCTGAAGCCCCAGGTCCTGATTTAATAACTTCCGAAGCCTCGGAATTGTGGCTGAGCTCTCAGCCGCATGTTGCTTCTCCCAGCAAGACAGGCTTGGCCTCCAGGAGGAAGGAGGTTTACGATGATGGTGCAGGAGAAGGAAATTGACAGACACGAGCACCTTAATGGCTTCAAACTACCTGTTAATGATTGTAGTGCCGGTGCCTGCCTGGCAGCCTCAGCTCCCAATTAAGCATCTGCTGGAGCTGGAAGCTGGGCTCTTAATTGGAAAGACGCAGATTCAAAGCAGGTTGAAATTTCTGCCAAGACACATTTATCAGTCAAGCCATGCCTTCCTCCATTGTCTCCTCTTTGCACCCCCATGTGCTTCCCAACCCATGGAAGGAAAAAGATAAACCTGCTAAGTTGTGGAAATGGAGAGAATAGATGCAGCCCCGTAATAAAGATTATATTCCCAGAGTCACCTTTTGTTGACCCGAAGCCTAATGATGAATTCTGCTCTAATTATCAACTTCTTCATCCCGGCATCCATCCACCCCTTTGCCACTGTACACATGCATTAAGATATATTGTATGGGTACACATTCATAGATCAATTTTCTGTTATCTTTTACATAGAGCTGATTGTTTAATTGCAGATTAAAGATTAATGCAAGTATAATGATTCCATGAGGACACTTCTGACAAAAACATCCTGCATCAGGCAACCTGTATCCATTTTTCAATTTGGCCATAAATTTGACTGGGAATTAAATAGTAAGTATCCGTGATTGCAACTCTGGTCTCTGAAGGCACTCGCGGGAATGAAAATAAATGAACAGGCTCTCACATGGAGCATGTTTCATTATGGTTATTAGTGGGCGGGTTCTTAGCAGGTCTGAAGGTGAAATTATCTACCAGAAATGTTGGCATCTACCTGGGAAAATGAGAAAGAAATTTTGAAAATAACCAGGTTGCAGATGTCTGCAGGTCATAAACTGGTTGCCCTTACTGTTGTCTGGGCAGAGTTGGCACAGAATGAAGCTGGTGTCCTTAAATGAAAAAGAAAACAGTCAACCTTTCATCATTATTTATTATTCCTATGCACTTTTACCAGCACAAGGTTCACAATAAACAACAAAGCACTGTAGGTAGTCCATGTCTTCATCCATCCATCCATCCATCCATCCATCGTCACCGTTTGCTGACCTGAAGCCTAATGATGAATTCTGCTCTAATTATCAACTTCTCCATCCATCCATCCATCCATCCATCCATCCATCCATCCATCCATCCATCTATCTATCTATCTATCTATCTATCTATCTATCTATCTATCTATCTATCTATCTATCTATCTATCTATCTATCTATCTATCTATCTATCTACCTACCTACCTACCTACCTACCTACCTACCTACCTACCTACCTACCTACCTACCTATCTACCTAGACACATCCCACCATCCATAGAAAGACAGACACATCCATCCACAGACAGACACATCCATCCATCCATCCACAGACAGATATGGACTTAGAAAACTGGTTTATAATCATCCAAGCATATACGGAATTGAACTGCAACCACTCAGCCAGTCTCCTTGCCCAAGAATGGAAGTCTGACAACTAATCAATAATTCCCGAGCTCCTCTTAATAATTAAATCACTTCTTGGTGTTTAATCAGCTAACATGGGAGAAGTTCAAGAACACAGATAGGCAGCTGTGCTTCTCTGTATCATCTTAAGACAAAACAAATTGGAATTTCTCAAAGCAACAACAGCAAGTGAAGATTCAAGACAATTGGACATGACCTCGACAGTGTCTATTGTGCTAAATTGGATCTATTATTACCTGCAAAATATACAGCAAGAGTTATATGTACAAATATACAAGCAGAAGATACTAACTTTCTTGGTTGGGAAGATAAATAAAATTCTATGTCTGCTCACAGCACACTAAGGGCAAAATCCAGAGTAACTATGGGGAATCCTTGCTCCAGTGTAAGAACAACTTACTCTGGATTCCAATATGAATTTCACATAGGTTTTCACTAGGTGGTGCAGTAACTACGGGTGCACGTAAAGTCTCTTACGTGCTCCCGTAGTTACTCTAGATTTGGGGGAAAGCAGGCATTAAAATAGTCATGGCAGTCCATCTGTTCTTTGAACATTGTCAAGGCTGCAGGAAGGGACTCAAATCCCCCAGTTCCCCTCTTAGTAAATGACATTCCCCCAAACCCCATGGCACACCTGTAGACCATCTGTGGCATACCAGTGTGCCACAGCGCAGTGGTTGAAAATCACTGATCTAGCAGACTTAGGGTGCACACTCTTAAAGCACCCTTGGGCTGGCACATGTTGCGCTGGTCTCCCACGATGGAACAAGGCTCCAGCTTTTTTAAGTTACTTTTGTGACACCCCCAGGTCAACACAGGACTTCTGCTGGGACTTAGGCTGGCCTAACTGGAGCTTAGGTTTGCAGCCTAATTTCAGTAGTACTGTACTTGCAGTTCAATAGTACTGTACTCTATAACCCATATTATCATGATGCTCTCATACCCATGAAATTATATTTGATAAAATGAGCAGGGCAAATCCCTCTTTGCACTGAAGCATAGAATATGGAACACTATGATGCCCAGGGAGGTGCTGGAAAATTATTGTTATTGTTATTGTTGTTATTATAATTATTATGATATTGATGATGATGATAATGTACTATTTCACAGTCGCCAGGTGTTTGACTGGAATTGGCTCTATTGTGATTCAGTTCCTATCTAAGGAACTAGGAATCACAAAGGTATCATCTCAATATGTGTGAAGTTCCCAGGAGTGCTGCATTTTGTAACTGGTCAGTTGTAATCTTCTGGAGGCCCAATAATTTAGATGTTCCTGGAGACTTAATGGAATCGCTCCAAGAGCACCTATTATTGGAATCACAGTGGCTTTCTTTCCCCAGATTCTCTGAATTTCTATCTGTAGGTCCTTATACTGCACTATCTTCTCATGTTCTTTCTCTTGAAGCCGACAGTCTCTGGGTATTGCAATGTCAATTATCCAGACCTGTTTTCCCTCAACCACGGTGATTGATGACTGGTGTATTATATTCCAAGTGGCTGTCGGTTTGAATACGGAAGTCCCACATTATTGTTGATGTTGTGGTGGTGGTGGTGGTGGTGGTGGTTGTTATTAGTGGTATTGTTAAGAGCAGAATTTGACATGGAGTATGATGGTTTTGTAGAAATTTATGTGACAAATACCGAATCTGTGAAATGCTCTTGAAAAAGGAAGAACAAAATAGTGTGCAAACACCTAAGGCAGATAGTTTCTAAGCAACCGGGATTGTGTTGTTGTAGAAACTCGAAAGCTGTGAACCCTGCAGATTTTAGACCAAGATGGTGTTTGCAAACTGAAAACTGAATCTAATTGGTGTCATAAAATTGCTCTTCATCTCTGAAAGGGTTCACTCCTAAACAGATTAAGAAGAAAGACTCTTTGGGAGATGTGAATCTCAGGTTAAAGAAATAAATAAATTATTTGTTATTTGCTTTATTGCATATATATATGCAAGACACATACATATGTACACACACATACATATACATATACATACATACACACACACACAATGGCGCCTCACGTAAAGAACGCCTCATGTAAAGTATGTTTCACGTAACAAACAAAAATTTCTCTAGGATTCTGCTTCATGTAAAGAAAGTGCTTCACGTAAAGAACACATTTGTTGGCAGTTGGGCAGACGCGCTGGCCGGCAGCCTGTTTAAAAAGCATCAGGACTGCCTAGCGCACCTGCCCATAGTGAAAGCAACACTTCCATGCTGTTCTTCTTGTGGCCGGGTGTCCGCTGGGCAGAGGGAGAGAAGAGCAGTGGAGAAGAGGGAAGCAGCTCAGGGCTGGCCAGAAGGGAGCAGGGGAGAGAGAGGCTCAGCATGGAGAGAAGAAGAAAGTGGAGAGACACTTTGAAGGTGTCTTGGATTGCAGCCTCCTAACCATGTCTACCCAGAAGTAAGCCCCATTGTGTTGACTGGGTCTTACTTCCAGGAAAGTGTCTTTAGGACTGCAGCCTAAATAGACTTCATAAGATCATGCACATTGAATGCATGTTTGGAATTCAATCCCAGTGTTCTGTCATCATTTTTACATCCAGTTAATATTTTTATATGAATATTTTTGGGGTTGTGGAACCAATCGTCTGAGTTTTCATTATTTCCTATGGGAAAATCCGCTTCACGTAAAGAATGTTTCACGTAAAAAACATGCCTCCGGAACGAATTAAATTTGTTACATGAGGCGCCACTGTGTGTGTGTGTGTGTGTGTGTGTGTGTGTGTGTGTGTATTTTTATATATAAGAATATACATAACGACATATATTATTTTCTTTTTTAATTCCCAAAGTATTCTGAATCACAGTTCATACAGCTGGTGGTCAGTTGTGATCATCTGAAAATATAGGAGAGTCATTCATAGAGTTGTGATCCAGCAGGGATAATATGGAAATTGAAGCTTTAACTAGTAATTCCACGTTGGCCAGAAAAGTATGCGGAAGTGGGGAATCGCACATAGCTGCTACTGTTTTGATTGATTCCATGTATAATCCCTCCATGAAGACAACTGTTCAGTCAGTGGATTAATTTGATTTCAGCTGAATGTTCTTAAATCTACTCTTGGTGTCGCATGCTCCTTCAGGTGACTATGTAGCAGGCAGCCTTAAATCGCTGCAAATATAGAGCATAAGAACATTAGATTCCCCAATAAAAATGAAATCACATGGGATCACCAAGCAAGCTCCTATTTAGATGCCATTCAGATCAAACTCATTGTGCTTGATGGGCGCAATCCAGAGTAACTACAGGGAGTCCTTGCTCTGGTGTAAGAACATTTTACTCTGGATTGCAATATGAATTTCCCATAGGTTTTCACTAGGTGGTGCCATAACTACGGGTACACGTAATGTCTCTTACGTGCTCCCGAGGTTACTCTGGATTGTGTGAGATATTTGTAGTACTAGAGTAGCTGTATATACCTCGATTGCTCTAAGGAGGAAGAACAGAAGAAGAAACAGATTACTCTGAGCTATACTGCCAAATTTAATAATTCCAGGCATCAGAAAGAGAGAAAGAAAGAGATGCAGAGGCATTACTGATGGAGGTTGGAGAAAACCATGATCTTGAAAGAAAAACACATTATAACATTGCTTTTTGCCCTTTTCGTTTTTATTTATAAGACACTGAAGGAAAGCCAAAATCTAAGAAAACATAAAACCATTTTATTTGATTTTCCTTTGTTATTTAATGGGAATGCACAATAATGACATGTGCTGACACTATACCACCTATATGGCTACCAAACAAACCTCCAATTAGGCTTGCCTAAGCCCTGGCATAAAGTCCTGTGCTGATCTGGAGTGTCATAAAAGTGCCATAAGACACTTCTGCACAGTGGTGGGCTTCAGGGGGTTCTCACAGGTTCTGTAGAACCCTTGCTAATGAGCGCCTGGTTCTGATAACTGGTTACTAATGGGACATAGAACCTGTTGTTAATTTAGGTTATTAAGACATAGAACCTGTTGTTCATTTATTTGAATCTCACCACTGCTTCTGCCCCACTCCTGGGTGGGGGTTAGGCCAGTGCACAGGCTGCCAGGCTCTGTTAAGCATAGAAATTAGATCTCCATATTTTCTGCTTGCCACCAAGGACATCCAAGCTGCACCTGCGTATGGAGCTACATGTGTATAGCATGTAGGCAGCAATTAGATTATCACCACCACCTGTGCAACTAGAGGCCTATTGATGAATGGACTCTATGCTCCCCATAAATATGCTGCTATCTATAACTACATTGTGGGTTTGTTGGAGTAGTGTTATATGACAAAGTGCTGCTGGACTGACCATTGATATTGCTGACTATTGGACTGGATATATTGAGGTTGCTTTGGATATTGATTAGGACTCTGTTTGACTTGTATGTATATGACCTTGGACTGTGTACTTGATGTTGACTTTGCTCAGTCCTTCTCAATACAGTTTGCTTGATCTCACATGTGTGTGTTTTTATCTTGCTCAACTGCACTACTGTTTGCTACTTAGAAAATGGGTACTCGTTGTACCAGTTGTACCAGTGTTGGGGTTCAACCTACCTGGCACAGGTATATGTTGACCACACCACACCAACACACTTGGAAGATATGCCAGGTGAGTTAGGCCAGCCTAAATTAATTAGGGTTGTGCCCTACATTATTATTTATAATATAGTGTAAACTTTGATAAAAACACACAACACAGATTTCTGCACATCTAACTTTTGAAAAACATTGAAATCTATGAAAAATGGAGCTGTTTTTTTCTCCACCTCTATTTATAGAGTATACAAGAAAATAGCATTATCTTTCTCTCTTGTCGGAGAAAAAAATCCCTGCCAAGATGGATCTTTTATGGACGACAGAAAAGAATCACAGATGGTGACCAACAAAAAAATTCGGAACAGAGCCACACATATAACCAAGTCCCACCAACCACAATATTTTTTTTTGTCCATCTTCTTGGCTACCAGGGTTGGAAAGAGAAGAGTGTGTGTGTGCATGTTTGCATCTGTGTGTGAGTGTGTGTGTGTTCGCACATGGACTCATGGCCAAAATCCAACCTGTTTATGCTGAGCGGGTCCTGTCACACAGGAGCCAGCTGTGACTCTGGCTTCATTCCTCAGCTCAGCAAATCTGGCAAAGCATGACTCTCCAAATCAGGAAATTTAGCTAGATCACATTGATTTTAATGCTCATGACTTGGAGAAAAAATACCAGGCAGATACTTCTAGCACCTTTTTGATTTCTTGTAAATGCATTCTTCTCCTTTCCAGAATATATTGATTTCTTTCTTATTAATGCTCTACAGCCCATTATTAGTCAGGGTTGTCCAGGACTGTTTTAGAATGAATTCATGCACTAGTCTATGGGCAGAAATCTTCTTTCACAATCCCAGCATATTCTTGGGTCACTGCCTCCAATGGGTCTCAGTGGTACATGATAGATACTGTATTAAACTTGTGTAAATCAAAGGAGGGTCAGCGGGCATGAAAAATGGTAGGACTGGCCCAAGTCCTTTGCAGTGGCCAGGAGATGTTGTCAAAGTGTTGTAAGGCCTTCTGTGCAGCCCTGGGGGAATTAGGCCAGTGCATAAATGTCCATCAGCCTCCCTGTGCAATCCCATAACACTGCAGGGATGGAGAGCAGGGTGTGATGTGCTGGCTGTTTCAAGACTGTACATGGGTTGAGAGGTTGCCAGATGCTGCTTCCATCTCTTGTATTTCACCTTCAGAGGTGTTTGTGGTGGGTCCTAGTGTGGTTCTGTGCTGTGGGAGGACGAGACAGCTGGCAGCACTCTCCTGTAATTATGCACAATCTCAACCTAAACAAGATTTCATTCATTCATTCATTTGATTTATATCCCACCTTTCTTTCTAAAAGGACACTCAAGGTGCCTAACAATTAAAACAACAGAGAATAAAATACAGTTTAAAAACTACATAAAAACAGTAAAATTAAATTTGATGGTAAACTAGATTCGAGTAAATGTAATATTTTGATTACAAATATAGGGTGCACATTAGATTTGATGGCACATTAGATGTGAGTAAATAAAAAAGCAGGCCTCCATCAGTCTTGAAAGTCTATGGTATTGTGTTCGGCGCTGCATACGCTGCATGCGAAGCACGAAAGCCTGGGTTGGATTGTTATGGAGAATAGGCTGTTAACCAAGCAGCAAATCCCCCCTCTCCACGCCACTGAATTATTCCAATGGAAAGGCAGAGCCGATACGATTGGATCCAGCTGGCGTCGCAGAGCTGGGCTAAGAACAGGAGCTCACCCTGTCTTGTGGGGCCGACCCAGGTCTCAAACCCTGGCCTGCTGGTTAACAGGCACAGCGTCTTAACTGCTTGCGCCACCGAGTTCTACCAAAAACACCATTTCTATCAGGCTGTTTGGTTATCTTTACCCTCAGGTCTATTGCCTGCACTTAATTATTGTCACCATATATTTTTAATAAACCTTGAAGTTTTTTGAATCAGGAAAATGAAAGCATATCTTAAAATAAGGTTGAACTGAGAATGTTCTTCCCCTTATAATTTAATATTTATCATTTTCTGTTGCTGGAAAAACAAAGCAGTTCCACAGACCAAAAGAGAAGTATAGGAAAGGCACCGAGACACAAGTCAGTTGAAATACATGCTTCAGAGGAAGGAAGCAAACAAGCAAGCAAGAGACCTTTGGATTCCTGCCATGCCAAATGACTCCAGAAGATCCAAGATTCTTAAATATCTCATGTCCTTTCAAAGTACATCAGACAGCAAAATACTGCAGCGTCCAGGAATACTTTCCCCTTTGAGAACTTAAATGCAAAATACATAGAATTGATGGATGATGTGCTGTTTGTATGTGAAAATATCAAGAATATTGGAATAGTTCTATTATCATTACTTTTCCTCCAGCTTCCTTGGTCTTGCAACAAGAACTAATTTGGGTACATGTGCCTTCAGGAAGTAGTTAAATAATGACAACAAATGGCACTTGTCAAAGGACAGCACAGTAAGAAGTTGTAAATTAATAATAAGAAGTGTTTGTTCTTTTTATCTCTTGAAGTTCTTTGGGGTGGGATCGCTTTATTAAAGGATCCATCTTGGGCTTGGATGTGTCCCATCAAAGCAACTAATCAACTCTACAGAGTTTGTTAGTGTTTTAATTCAAAAGCTGTATGTTATCGTGTGTTTGATCATGCTCTTTTTTCTCCTATTGCAGCTGCTACAGCCCTACCACAGGGAAGGGGTCCCTGTGGTTGTGCACAGGGGACCTACCAATCTTTCCTTTGGTTGTGCAGCAGCATTCCCAATACTTGTGCTGGATTCAGTGCTTCAGTGCAGGCAAGCCAGCCTTCAGAACCCAGAACCCACCCACCTACCTTCCTTCCTTCAGGTGCAATTCAGTGTAGTTACAGGACCTCTTACATCAACGTAAATGGCACTTACTCTGGATTCTTCTATGCATTTTCCATAGGGCTCCCCGTAACTATGTCAACGTAAGTCGACCTGTAACTACTCTGGATTGTAGCCTTACTTACTTACTTTACTTTACTTACTTACTTTACTGTATTTCTATCCTGCCATTCTCCTTCGCAGGGGATCCAATTTTTATATACAGTGGCTCCTCATGTAACAAATTTAATCTGTTCTGGAGGCATGTTTGTTATGTGAAACATTCTTTATGTGAAGCAGATTTTCCCATAGGAAATAATGGAAACTCAGATGATTGGTTCCACAACCAAAAAAAATTCATATAAAAATATTAACTGTATGTAAAAATGATGACAAAACACTGGAATTGAATTCAAAGCATGCATTCAATGTGCATGATCCTATGAAGTCTACTTAGGCTGCAATCCTAAAGACACAATCCTAAAGACAGGAGGCTCTAATCCTTAAGACACTTTCCTAGGAGTAAGACCTATTGAACACAGTGGGGCTTACTTCTGAGTAGGCATGGTTAGGAATCAGCAATCCTAGACACTTTCCTGGGAGTAAGACCTGTTGAACACAATGGGGCTTACTTCTGAGTAGGCATGATTAGGAATCAGCAATCCTAGACACTTTCCTGGGAGTAAGACCTGTTGAACACAATGGGGCTTACTTCTGAGTAGACATGGTTAGGAATCAGCAATCCTAGACACTTTCCTGGGAGTAAGACCTGTTGAACACAATGGGGCTTACTTCTGAGTAGGCATGATTAGGAATCAGCAATCCTAGACACTTTCCTGGGTGTAAGACCTGTTGAACACAATGGGGCTTACTTCTGAGTAGGCATGGTTAGGAATCTGCAATTCTAGACACTTTCCTGGGAGTAAGCCCCATTGGTGGGACTGGGGGTCTTCTGGGGGAGGTAGAAGGGTGTTTGGAGACAGGGGGGAGATTCAGGCAGCTGGGAGTAGTGGCTGCCACTTTAAAAGCCTTGCTCCCTGCAGAGCAGGCTGGAGGGAGGAGCATCTCCTTGCCCACTCTCCAGCCTCTTCAACAGCTCCGCAGGAAGCCTGGAGTTGGAATGCAGGCTTTTAAAGTGGCAGCCACTATTCACGGCTGCCTATATCTCACCCCAATGTCCCCAAATGTCCCCTCCCACACCCCCAGAAGACCCCCCAGTCCCTCCAAGCACCTTCCCACCAGGGGTGGGCCAACCCACTCCCAACAACCGGTTCGCCAGAAGTGGGAGGGGCCAGGCCAGGTCAGGAGACGGGGCGGGCCCCAACCCCGGTGCACTGCACATGTGCCAACCCCCGACGCATGTGTAGTGCACTTGCCGACCTCGGCGCATGCGTAGTGTGTCTCCTCCCGCTGGAGGAGATGCAGCGCTGTGCATCTCCTCCCACAGGAGGAGACACACAGCGCGTGCCCCACCCTGGCGCACGCGCTGTGCGTCTTCCCCACCAGGAGGAGACACACTGCACGTGCGCTGAGGTCAGTGCACGCACAGTGTGTCTCCTCCTCCCAGCGTCCGAACCGGTATGCTGGGTTTCCAGGCGACCCCGCCGCTACCGGTTCGGTAGCGGCAGGGTAATGGGAACAACCGGTTCAGCCGAACCGGTCCGAACCAGCTTGGGCCCATACCTGCTTCCCACCCTCCAGAGGAACGGACCTGCATTACTTGACCTGTTCATTCAGGTAGCAAGTGCAGGCTGGCAACTCTTTAAACTTCAAAGTGCTGCCAGCTTGCCTTTGTTACCCAAATCAGCTTTGCTACCCAAGTCGGAAGCCCAGGGGAACTTTACCTGGATGTTAAAGTTCTTTACCTGGAACATACTTTACCCAGGGCATTCTTTACCCAAGGTACCACTGTACTTATTCAGTGATCCATGATATGAAAATGTTGAAAATTGCAGATTTAGATTGAGATCTCTTTAAAAATGTTACAGATTGAAAGCACACAAACAATCTCACAATGCCAGAAACATACAACAAATTGTTTTACATGTTCTCTTTCCGAGTGCGTGTTAATATTACATAGCTGTGTTTTTCATGTATAATTCTTGGAGGTGAAATAAATCCTGATAGCATTTCATTGCCAAATCTCCAAGTACAAGATTTCTGTTTTCAGTCATTCGTCGTGGAGATTATAAATCTGTATTAGCTTCAGGGCATAAAAATGTAAAACACAACAATCACTCCTGAGAATGACAAAAACAAGAACAAAAAGTGAAGTGAACTCTGCTAAGTATGGATTGTGTTCCCTCCATGTATGCACAGTTTATTAGGATAATATTTTTATTAGGATATTAATTTTAGGGTGATATTTTTATCCTAAAATTAGCATAATTAGGACATTAGGAATTAGGACATTATTAGGATAATATTTTTAAATCAATGTGTATCATTTACAAAATATGTTTATACTTGTGTCTTATTTTTTGCTTCTGAAACTCACATAATATGAACTAAGAAGGAATAAAATCATATATGCTAAAGATTATTTGCTTTAATAAGGAAGGTGAGGTAGAGGAGGGTGAGGATGGTGAATCCTCATTTAATCAAAAGGAGGGTGAAGTAGAGGCTGAGAAGAGGTGTTTGGGGGGCAGAGAGTGGGTTTTCAGTCCCAGGAGGGATAGTGGTTTGTGAATGAGGTCCCGCAGCTCCTATTCTCCTTCCTATGCCATTCAGCCATATTTCCTGAAAAACAGGGACAGTCCAAATTTTGGGGGATTGTGTTCACATACTGGCAGTTGTGACAGAGAGTCCTGTCCAAATTTTGAGGAAGAGAATTATGGCAACCCTATATTCACCTTGACATTTGAATACTCAGACTTGCACCAAGGATTTTGCTTTTGCAAATCTGAGTAGCTGGCTGGGGCTTTAAGTAAGGAGTCCCATATCCAAATTCCTTCCATCCTGAGATAATGCTTTGGAATAAAAATCCATTGGAAGCAACTGTTTTCCTACCTGCCAGTGTATCATTATATGTAATTTGTTATAAATTACGATTGCAATTATCAATTGCAAGTGCAATTGTCAATTACATTGACAGGCACTTAACTTATAGGACTTCCTTCACACAAGATGCTTCTGAATCTATAATGGTAAAAATCTATTGTGGTGTCAAACTGTTAATCCAGCACTTTTTATTCCAGTCCTAAACCTTCCTCTTTTGGTAATATAAGCCTTCTTCAGATAGTCAACAAGGACTATTCCTGAGCAGGGCATTGTTAAGAGTGTACGGAGGCCATGCTGGGTGACATGAATGGGGTAGGGTTGGCACAATGACTGGCCAAAAGGTTTTAAAATCTTGGTCTTTTTGAATAATATCATCATGATATAATATTAATAGATGTGTGATTTTATGCAGACTGCAATTAAAAATCCACATTGAAATAGCTTTTTACATTAAAAATTTATAGCCAAAATACCAGCAGGTAGAGTGACAGCACATCACCACACCCATTGCCTGGGCTATTCCCCCATCCTGCAAAGAAGAAGGTCTACCAGGGTGGCAGGGTGACCATATAAGTGGAAATTTCTGGATTTGCTCTTAGGTTCCTGTCCGGGTGTCCTCCAAAAGGGCTTCATTGTGCTCCATTTTGGAACTTTACAATGGTGTGCAATAACCCATCATTTCATATGTCGTTGGATTCGTATTGAAGGGCAGAATCCAATCAAAACTCAGTTTTGAAACATCTCCTTCCTATCAAAAGTTATGGCCAAAAAAATAAAAATAAAAAATATGCATTGAGCTCTATGGGAAAGTGAAAGTGCCCAATATCATGGCTTTTACTCATGAGTAGGCAAATGTACCATTGTCCGCCGGAACGGCCAGGCTCAGAGGAATCCAAGACCTTGTCCTCTTTTTGAGGTTTGGGCATCTGGTCACCCTGTGCGCTGGCTTCTTGCACCGGGTGATGCAAACCCTAGTGATACCAGTGTTCCTGTGTAATAGATTTTCTGACATTTTTCTTCAGTGTAACAAAAGACTCACAGTCATAATGGCACACAAAACATTCTCCAACATATATCCATTATATAGGCATTATGCATATACATTCATGCAACTGGATAGTTATTCATATGACAGCAATGAAAATTTATTTTCAGGACAGATTGAAAGCATTTAGAAGCAGTATGTGTGACATTCTACAACTTAAGTCCGATATGGTAACAAGAATACACCTGATTCCTACTTTCAACATCTTACAATGTGTCATAGAGCGCAAGTCTAACCATGGGCAAAGTCCATAGCAGTTATGGGACCATGCAGTTACGTCAGCCTCTAGTGTTATCTTATGGAAAGTCATCTTAACTGCTCCAGAGCAAGGGGCTTAATTTCACTTTGGATATAGGCCCATGTCTACTCAAAAGTAAGCCCTGTTGTGTTCAGTGGGTCTTACTCCCAGGAAAGTGTCTTTAGGATTGCAGCAAATAAACTTATATCTATCAGGATGTTTTTAAAAATTATGTCCAGTAAATCCCTTTACCAGTTGATATGTATGCAATTCATTTATAGTTTATAGTTTAGATATGTTATGAATTAAAAGAAAACATCCAATTTATTTGTATTATTTTAAATCCACTGGAGATAAAAATGTCAGAAGTACTTCAGGTTTGAATAGCAAAGTGTTGTTGTTTAAGTCAGATAAAAAATATGGCGCATCTTCAATTAGCAAAATAAACGATGCAACTAAGCTTCCATATATATTAAGATTTTATGGCTAATAGAATGAAGAATGTATCAGATTAATATGTATGTTACTTTATTTTATATTTAGATTAGTTTGCATTAATGTAACAGTGAGCAATAAAAGTAATATATTCTACGCCTGATAATCCACTTGTTTTATGACGAGAACCTCTTTAAATGAGGAGAAAATTTCAACTCCCTTTCCAATGGTTTACTTAAAAGTAAGGCTATAGAAGCACCAGCAGACCATATGCTCTGTAGTTACTTTGGATTGCACCCTAAGTTTTTGTTTCCCATTATATAGAAATGGAGGGGAAAAATCCAGAGTAACTACAGGGAGTCCTTGCTCCAATGTAAGAACAACTTACTCTGGATTTCAATATGAATTTCCCATAGGTTTTCACTAGGTGGTGCAGTAACTATGAGTGCACATAAAGTCTCTTAGGTGCTCCCGTAGTTACTCAGGATTTGGGGGCTAGTTTTCTTGCTCAGAAATAGACCGAAGAGGCTCATTTCAAGTGGACAAAGGAGTTGATCAGACTTATATCCGGCAATGCATGAGAAAGCGCCATCAGAGATGACCTGTAGATCTTTCTTACTTGTCACTGATAACTAGGCAGGGGACTTTGGTGTAAAATAGAAAAATGAAACGAATGTCAAGTGAAGTTTAACAGCTTAAATCACTCAGCTGTAATAATTCACATGATCCTTGAAGTTGATGGTTTGTGGGTAGAGTTTGTGTGTGTGATAAAGTCTTCTTAACACCTTTACCATGTGTCCATTTTATCAATATCCTGGATGTTTTATTGATCTAGTTTAATGTTTCCTCAAAGTTGTTACTTACCAAGACCTTGCTTTACTTCTAAGACTGTCAACTCTCTCCTATTTCCCATGCATCTATAGCATGCATCCGCATCAACGGATTGAACACCATATATTATGAGGTGGACCCTACATAAAAATTGCCAGGTTTTGACCTACCACACCAGCACTGGACAACTTTGAATAGGATCCATACCCAACATAGTGTATGCCGGGACTCATTGTTTAAACGGGGTCTAATATCTAACCCACAGTGTTATGGTGGTGCTCCTTGACAAACTTTACATCAGATTGTGTCTGGATAAGAGTATATACCAGTCCAGAGACTGACTTTTTCAATGTAAACCACTCTGTCCGTGAATGGCTGGATGATGTGGACATTGAAAATTGATTTTGTTTATATTGTAAGTCCATGTATTATACGCTATTCACTAAGGCACAATCCTAAAATGAAATTAAGCACCTTGCTCCAGAGCAGTTAATATGACTTTCCATAAGATAACACTAGAGGGTGACGTAACTGCGTGGACCCGTAACTGCTATGGATTTTGCCCTAAATAAATATAGAGGAGGAAGTGCTACATGGAGTGACTGATGGCAAGTGGAAGGGGTCACTTATATAGTGATTTGCAGTTTTGCCTGCCCTCTAGCAATGCTACTGGCCTAAACAGAGGATGTGTAATGCTACCAGCCATTCCATTCTGATTCTTTGAAACAAAATAAAAAGATCATTAACAGTTTAGGAATTCCTTAAGGATTGGACTACAACAGATTGTTGCCTCCTTGCCTATGTCTCCCGATAGAAGCCAGAGAATTGGGAAAATCTATCCCATAAGCTGACAGAATATTTAAAACTGTTTTTTTTCTCCAAAATAGTGTTAATTATTTAACAGTGAAACAATCTTGACTCCAAAGCTTTGGGTTCTTGCTAATCTTTTTTTCAGCACCAATATTCTGTACATCTGGCATTCAGCAAATTATATATTCTGTTTCTCAGAACTACTATATTTATGACCAGAGGAAAATAGATTATTAATTACAGCCAAAGGCTTCTTTGATTAAATATACAATTAATTAGCGATGCTAAGCCCATCCCAAAGCTCCTAATATTTTCAGCTGGGTGATTTTTCCAGTAGTTTTAATTAAAATTGTTGTTAAAAAAACCACAACTTAGCTGCACGTGCACTTAAAACTGAAGTTAGCTCTTCAGTATTTTGCTGGCTTCCATATACCACCTAATTAATCTTTAGTGATTAAATGTACATTAAAATCATCTGAAATGCAAGGCAATTTGTGCAGATATGGAACAGTGGAGAGCTTTTACCAGGATTTGGCACAATTGCTTTATCTGCTGAAAATGATTTCCAATGGACTCAAATGTTAATTGTTTTGATGAATCAGACACACAAAAAGCAAGCTTGCCAAACAGCTATATTATTCTTTCCAGGGAGATTGATGTGCAAGGAAATCACAGTATCGTCAAAGGGTTTTCTTGCCTTGTGACTTGTAGTGTTGGTCCACATCACATGGCTTCAAGAAAAAAAATATTTTTGATACAGTTTGTCTAAATTTCCAATTTTAAAAAAGAGGATTTGAAGAAATGAAGGGTTATGGGCAGTGGCATAGCTAGAGGGGGTGCAAAGCACTAACAACACAATCCAAACTTGTATTGCAGTTATTTTCAATCAGTGTGCAATGGTACAGTGGTGTGCTACAAATGGTCTGGAGATGTGCCACAGAAGTCTGGGGGAAAGATCATTGTCAATGCTTTGTTAATGGCTGGAAAATTGATGGTGTGCCTTGAAAATTTTAGCACCTTGCAAGTGTGCCATGATATGAAAAAGGAAGAAAAATGCTGTTGTATTGGAACAGGCAGACCAGTTGTCCTCCTGCTCTGAATCCAGCGCACTTTTGGGGCTGCTGCAGTGTTATGGTATGGCACGGGGAAATTTCTCCCCTTAAACTAAGTGGCGCAGAACCAAGCAGAATCAAGCAGACTGAGGGCACAATCCAGAAGTGCATTTGGGTTACCCTATCCATCACTGGGCTGACCCTAGTTACTCTGAAAAATGCTTGGGGCAGCCTAAGGCAAAATAGGCTACCCCAAGACAGGTGGACCTGAACTGCCCTAACTGGGGCAACCTAGGCACTTCAGGAGAGGCATGTTGAGCATTGCCCAGGGCAGAGCAGTTATGTTATATCCACAGTCTGTTTCCAGGGCATAAATCCCTTCTTCCAGCTCCTCAGAGTTATACCACCTCAGGAGCAGGTATAACAATGAGTAGACCCATAGGGGTCCATGATAAGGCAGAGTAAGAATGGCAGTGTTGACCAAAAATCTGAGTTCTTGGCCAGCCTAGTTGCAACCCCTTCTCCTCAACATCAGGATATGGCACAACTCTGGCAGCCCACTAACCTGGGGACACAGCAAGCCACTCCAAGAAGCCCCTTGTATTCTCTGTAGATTGTACTGGCATCTCATCAGGGACTCCTTATAATGCAGGCACCACAGCTGTTCCTTGTTCAGTGTGATCTGAGGGGGGTCTCCTCAAGAGCAAGCCCTCCCCAGGTCTGGAGCATTTAGGGCAGCCCAGGCTTCCTGACTCTCTGGATGCAGCATCACTTTCTGTTCTGGATTCAGAATAGTTGGGGCAGCCCTCACTGGATTGTGCCCTGAAGCTATTTTGCACTGCCTAGGGAACAGGACTTGGATCTGGCAAAACTGCTAAGTCCTAGCAAAGAAAACAAACCCAGGGCTAAAGCCATTGACATCAATACATGAGAAACTGGGATAACTGGAAGCAAATTCAATTTGTCTCTTTCAGCAACATACTAAGCCAGCCAGTAGCACTGATACTCAGAAGGCTGAATTCTTTAGCATTTTATGTAACTTTAAAAAAATTCACAAACCTCCAGAGGTTCCTATCCATCACACTTAGAGTTGCCCCTGAATTTTACTTTCAACAATAAAAAAAATATTTGCATTCCCTGACCTGTTGGTGACAAGGACAATCCAGTCAGGGATAAAAGACCATTTGTCTATGCGCATCAATAATGATGCTAATTGATTTATTTTTATTTATTTGTTTATTGCTTTCAGTATACTGGTTTTATTATTCTAATGATCAAGCTACCTGTGACATTGGCTCAGACGTGTTTGTTTGTTTGGTAAATGGCAGCCCTGGTGGCCACAATGCGGAGTGGAAAGTTTCTTGACCCTTTGGGTGCAATCCAAACCTAGTTTGGCACAACTCACCGGTCTTCCTGTTCCCATGTTTAAGTAGAGAGGCATGCGCTTGTCTGTGCACTGGCTAACCTTTCCACTGGAGTGGCGTAGAAGTGCCTTATAGCACTTTTGTGACACCCCCAGGTCAGCACAGGACTTATGCCGGGACCTATGCACAGACCATCCTAACTGGAGATTAGGATTGCAACTCTTCTCTTTGATATGGCCTCAATCAAGATCAGACACACAAACACACCACAATGACTATTTATTCTGGAATGGTTCCCCTTTGCTGTGGAAGCCACGAGATTGAACTGGGATCATTGCAGGGTTATAGCCTCCTTCAGTAATGGGCATCAAAAAATTTAAGAACCGGTTCTCTGCCCATCTGGCCGCCACTTTTAAATGGCTATTTTTAAACTTTATATGTCCTATCTCTTGTTAACAACCGGTCCTATAGAGTAGGTGTGAACCTGCTAGAGCCCACCACTGGCCTCCTTTCCCTTTACATCATAACCCAAATCTTGATAATCCTTAGTTGCTATTTATCAAACCAAAAAAGTGTGTTAAGACCAGTGACTATTAGAAGGGGCACATTAGACTATATGTAAACCAGCACAAAAATAGATATCCACTATTTGCAGGATAACTAGTTTTAAATTCCAACATTTCTTACAAACAGAAACTCCAAACTTGTGCTGGATCTATAATTTTAACCATTTCCCCCCTGACTGTTTACCCCTGATCATTATCTTCCATATGTTGTAATTATTCCACACTCTTCTGTGTACTGAGTCCTGAAATGAATCAAAATGTGCACAGGAAATGTAATTTCCTGTTGTCGTGCAAATATGAAATCTAGGCCTGTTTAATATATTCTAACAACATTTTTAATTTGAATGCAAAAAATGAATCTGATTGACAAGATACTTATAAAATGGATATATGATATTGTCATAGATGCCTCTTCAGTAGGCCACATTCATAACTGCAAGGTTTTATTTGAACGGGTAAGCTAATTCAAAGGTATCAACTTTATTTTCTGTTTTCAGTTTTTTCAATATAATACAGTGTAGGCAAAAACTGCAAGGAAATAGTTCCAGCGTTGTGTAGTCATACATCTCATATGTTATCATTACATATTCAATGTGTGTTATTGGAACTTGTGTTCCAGCAGTGCAGCAACCTTTATTGCATCACAAAAAGCAACAAGCTCCAGCTCTGAATCAGTGGCCATTTACACCGTTGCTAATTTATATAGAATGAATTGACCACCTTTTCCTCTCATCACAAGATTTGTCTCATATCTCACTGAATATCTATAATTATAAGCCTTTTGCTCCATAAATGCCATGAATTGTTCTATAGGATCCTTTTATTTTCTTTCCTTGCCATTTCAAACCTTACCAGGTAATTTTTTTTCTAGTAACGTTTTCATACACTAGGTATGAAAATTACGTATAGTAAACCCACAGTGACACCCATGTGCAGACAGGGCTATACTATTTGAAATTAAGGTGGTACAGCACACCAATTTCCATGCCTTTGACTAACTGCAATCCTAAAGACGCTTACCTGGGAGTAAGACCCATTGAACACAATGGGGCTTCCTTTTCAGTAGACATTTAGGATTGTGCTCTATGGGCACAATCCAGAGTAACTACAGGAGCACGTAAGAGACATTATGTACACCTGTAGTTACTGCACCACCTAGTGAAAACCTATGGAAATTCATATTGCAATCCAGAGTAACTTGTTCTTACTCCGGAGCAAGGACTCCCCAAAGTTACTCTGGATTTCACCCTAACAGACATTTCTGATATCAAACTTTATGATCATGTACCACTAGAAATAAATGTTATTTAGGTTAGGTTAAGTTATAATTCTGGCAACTGTATATGGATTCAAAGTGGAAGAGGATGCCAAGTGAAGCTGTAATGTAAAGGAAGTCAAGATAATAGAATTCCTCATCAGAGTGCTGGATTCCACTGTGTACTATTCATCTTACAAGGAAATGAGCTTCCAAATGGGAACTCAGGTGGTGTCCAGACTGCAGCTTCCCAATCCAAGCCAAAATGAAGCATCCTTCTGACAAAGCCGGTAGGAGCTGAGCTAAGCTTGCATCATTTGGGAATTCTTCTTTGCAAATTTTATTTTCTCCAGAAGCTGCATCTGAGAGCCAAGTCCATCTGTAGTGCCAACTGTGTCTGCCAACTGGTGACCAGACACTACACCGCTTTCTCTAATTGTGAGAGACTTTGGCAGCCGCAAGGCTTCTAGTGTTAAATGCGCCCCATACAGAAATGAATGTCGCACTCTTAATATGTATGAGGCCCTGGAGATATATTGGAACACCTGGATGAATTAAGGATAAGTTGTCAGAATTAACTTAGAATATTGGCTCTTCTCTTGTTATATGTTCCCTGTTTATATTCATATCCTTTTTAATAATAAAGCCTTGCATTTTGAATTTCTCTCTCCTTGTGGATCCCCCAGACTCATGTACTGGTCAACCTCATCCAGTTCAACTCATCCCATCATGGGGGCACATGGTGGTGTGCAGAGGCTGGCACAAGGAACCTGTGCTGATCAAAGGGTGCTTTGGGATTCTTCCCTGTGTATTATAAGCATATGGAAAGGAAGTGTTGAATATAAAAAAAGTCAAAGAAGTGTTGAAAGTAAAAGGATGGATGTACAGTAGTTCAGAGGAATGTTTTACACAAAGGAAACATCTGGTAGTTCTCAATACTGTGCATCTTTTCAACTCTGCATTTGTCTTGTGACATACGGTACCCTACAATCCAGAGTAACGACAGGAGCATGTAAGAAACATTACATGCACCTGTAGTTACTGCACCCCCTAATGAAAAACTATGGGAAATTCATATTGCAATCCAGAGTTAGTTGTTTTTACACAGGAGCAAGGACTCCCCATAGTTACTATGGATTGCGCCCATAATCTTTTCTTTAAGGCTGTGGAAAACGGCTACCAGTAGCAAGATAATGTAGTAGTAGTGTATATACCACTTTTCAATGAAAGTTCACAAAACAGTGTACAGAGGAAATCAAATAAGTAATGTCTCCTTCTCCCAAAAGTGTTCACTATCTTAAAAAAAATGGAAAGGAACACCAGCAGAAGCCACTAGAAAGAGACTGCTGATGTGAGGAGGGCTAGTTACTGTCCCTGTGCTGAATAAAAGATAAGCACCACTTGGAAAAGGTCCCTCTTACCTACTTAGTTAGCAGGAATAATTCAAATGTTTTAGATTGGCGCCCCTGCAACTTCTAAGGCCATCCCTGTCTGGATTCCATATCTAAGTCCAATTTCCAAATCACCAACATTATGATTGTTGACTTTCCTAGGAGGAAAAAAAATTGGTGGGCATTGGTCATTTGCCATGTTAATTCATGTTAATTCATTTACCCCTGCTTACTGGTCAAGAGACACTCTTTCAAGTGGGTGTTCCTCTTTTATTTAGCAGGGGGAGAGTAATTGGCCCTTCACACCCCAGCAATGTCTGTTCTAGTGGCTTCTGCTGGTGTTCTTTTTGCACTTTAGATTGTGAGCCCTTTTGGGACAGGGACCCATTAGCTATTAATTAGCTATTAATTTTTTTCATTTTCTTGTAAACCGATTTGTGAACTTTTCAGTTGAAAAGCGGTATATAAATACTGTAGATGTAGATGTAGATGTGTATAGTGCTCATGTTAAATGAATACACTGTCTAGTATTAATAATGGTTTAAAAGAAAAAAAGTCAAATTACTGCCTGCCAGATGACAAACCTAGTGATGGAGATATTTATTTTAGCATTTAGGGTCCTATTCAGAGAGATGAACTGTGACACAAGCAAGTGGGCTGCCTGTGCCAAGCTCATAGACGAAGGTGATCAACAAGCGAAGAGTCATAGGACGTGAGCCTTTGTCTCCCATCCACTGTTGCTGTGTTTGCGCATTAAACACCCAACCTTCCTTTTCAGTGGCTTAAAACGGGAAGCTAATCTAGCCTGTACAAATAGAGCCAACATAATAGAAGGCATATCTTCATCTGAGCTATTTGGGTTGAGTATGTGTAAATGCTCTATGTGCCCGTCCGTTTTCTGACACAGACTCATTACTATCTTTTGTGTAAATCCTTCTAAATTCACAGATAATTGACATAACCAACCATCACAGTGTAGGGGGGGATGCAGTTACAGCCAGCCATGTCCTCCGATGTGCTTTTGAAAGTCTAAGTACTCCAAAATCTACTAGATTACGGAACGGGGAGCTAAAAAAAAAATCAAAGATTACTCATGCACAGCAACAGCTATTTTAAATGGAATACTTTAACTGTTTCCAGTTTTACTTTGCCACAGAATACCCCAGGGCCATAACACACTCTCCAGATTAACAGCCCGAAAAATATTACTTTGAAAGAATTAAAACGTTTTTCTGAGCTAGCCGATGACAGCACAGAAAGCCCTACAGAAGATTTATCATCTTCTTCCTGTAATTAAGAGCTAAAGCTGAAAAGATGTAAAATACAACTTGTAACATCCCAGTCGCTCGTAACATCCCAGGTGGCATGTTACAGTGGAGCTTCACTGTAACAACAATCATCAGTAAAAAGACGACCCCCATTCCAAGCAACTCAACTGCTTTTTTGCATCCTTTATCCTCAATGGTCCCCCTCGCTTAGGGTTGCCATAATTCTCTTCCACAAAATCTTCCACAACCCTCTGTCCCATTTGCCAATATGTGAAAATCCCTCCAAATCGGGATTGTTCCTGTTTTTCAGGACATATGGCATCACCAACCTGCTTTCAGCATGGCCTATTATCTGTCCCCAAAGACAGATGAAATGTGAAGGGTTGACAATTGCCTCTCTTCAGGCTTCTCTGCCCCAGAGTCATATGAAAATAGAACCCTCAGCCTGTTTGATTGACACTTAATGTGTAGATACCCCTTGCACAGGTCAAGGCTTTTATGTAGATAGATTGTAATAGAACAGTGGCTCTCAAACTTTAGGAGATATTAACCCTACAATCCAGAGTAACTACAGGAGCATGTAAGAGACATTACATGCACCCGTCGTTACAGCACCACCTAATGAAAACCTATGGGAAATTCATATTGCAATCCAGAGTAAATTGTTCTTACACCGGAGCAAAGACTCCCCGTAGTTACTCTGGATTGTGCCCTCTCTCCATGAGTCTTTGTGGGGGAGGAGCTGGAGCAATGATGTGATCTTTAAGATCACATCCCTGCAGTGGAATAGAGGTCAATCTTCTGGGTCCTGCCAGGCTGTGCCAGTGTCTGGATGTTTGGAGTGTATGAGGAGGTCTGTAGATGCTTGGCAGAGCTCCCCATGTCTAGAAAAAGGGGAGATTCAAGCGGAAGTCTAGCGGTGCCTGGGTGGCAGTGGAGCAGCCCTGCACCTCTCCCCACACCTCTCCCCAGTGTCTGGCCGGCATTGCCAGAAGATGGAGTGTGGGCACACTCACACCCATGGCTTGCACATGCAGGTGATACATGGATCGTCTGCCTCTGTAGAGATGAACCTCAATGAATTCAAATCAGTTCACAAACACTTTCACACAGAGAAAGGGGGTGATCTTCAAACACACTTTCCTGGGGAAAGCCCAATTGAATATAATGGAATTTACTTCTGAGTAGACAACCATAGGATTGTACCCAAAGTGACCTAAACAACCTTGTGTTTTTTTCTTCTTTTTCCCATGGTGCTAGTTAAAAACTGTATTTACTCAATTCTAATGTTCAGCTTTTTCAGCCAAATTCAGTCTCCAAAATCATGGTGTGCATTAGATTTGATGGTTAATTAGATTTGAGCAAATACAGTATTTTGATTATAAGTAGAGTGCGCATTAGTTTCAACTGTGCATTAGATTCAAGTAAATACGGTAAGAAGGCAGCATTGTTTGCCATCTCCTATTCTGTTTTTCTCTATTTTCTATACTAGTTGTCCAGTCTTAGTTCTCAAATAAGAGGTATAACCCGATGCACAGCCAACCAGGAATTGGTAGAGATTTATGATGCTCTGCGCACTATTTCTGCAGCAGTAACAGCAGCAGAGGAAATTGCCAGTGGTGTTGTTTTTCATTTCGGTGTGAACCTTAAGCAGCGCTGATTTCCCAAGAAAATATTGTGAACATTGTCTGGGTACTTCAAATGTGTTTATTTAATCAAAAAACAGCCCACCAGCCTTCTAAAACATTTTACCGTAGCAAGAGCTCAAGTAGTATTTCTTCCAAGAGTCTCCTAAGGAAAATAATGCAATTTACAGGGCAATCCAATCTATGTCTACTCAGAAGTAAGCCCCTTTATGTTAAGGGTCAGAGATGATGTGACCCTCCTGCCAAAATATTTGCCCACCCTGATGCGCAATCCAAAGCTTGTGCTAGCCCAAGAGTGTCAAAAATGTGCCATAAATCATGGCTGCATCTCCAAATAAGAGATACTGGCTAAAGGATATGCGCCATGCTGGAGCAAGCCACAGTGGAGGTATTGAGAGTGCATTGTATTGAGAGTGCATTGCTGTTGTGGGGGTTTGAGGAGGGTGGAAGAGTGTGTTTTCGGGGGCAGGGGGAAGGTGAATGGAACCAGCCTAGGGTTGCCATATGTCCTGAAAAATGGGAAAATCCCAATTTGGGGGATTGTGTTCACCTACTGGCAAATTGGACAGAGGGTCCTGTTCTGATCTTGTGGAAGAGAATTATGGCAATCCTAGATCAGTCTCTGGCTCTTAAGCCAGATCCTAACCTCCCTCTGAGCAGCCTGACTAGGGCACAATCCAGAGTAAATATGGGAGCACATTAAGAGACATTACGTGCACCCGTAGTTAATGCACCACCTAGAGAAAACCTATGGGAAATTCATATTGCAATCCAGAGTAACTTGTTCTTACTCTGGAGCAAGGACTCCCCGTAGTTACTCTGGATTTCACCCTAAATTAATTCCATACTGCTCAGATCTATACCAGTGATTCAGCTGGCTCAGACCTGAGTAACCCCATTGCAAAGGTGGGCAGAGTAAATGGGAAAATACTGTATTTACTCGAATCTAACGCTCACCTTTTCCAGCTGAATTTAGTCTCCAAAATCAGGGTGCGCATTAAATTTGATGGTTAATTAGATTTGAGTGAATGTGGTATTTTGATTATAGGTATAGTGTGCGCATTAGATTTCATGGTGCCTGAAATTTGAGTAAATACAGTACCTTCTTGTCCCCAGCTGAGCCACAGCCACCTTCAGTCCTGAGCAGGATACAACATAGGCCAGCCTGCTTACCTGTTCCAGTGCAGATTAGGACTGGGTTTCCCACTGAAGGCTAGCTCCGCATAGTGTGCATTATGCTTCTCTTCCATTCCTGGATCCTTCCTAAACAAAGGGGTTTTTTGGCACGCACATCCCAAATAAGAGGTGCTTTGTCACTGTATGTTGTCGTTCTTGCTCAGCATGACCTTGGTGAAATTTCTTCAAGATTCTTCTTCAGTTAACTGTGTTTTTTAAAAAATACTTGTAGTATATTGACTGCAAAGAAAATTAGCTATGTGTTTGATGTATATCCTTTTCAATGGAATGAGAGGCAGTGATTCATGTTCTGTGGCAAAAATAGACCCGAGACATTTCTCCGACGAATGGATCCGTGGGAGTCTTTAGAAGTAAATATTCATATTCTTGTTGTAGTTCAGACTTTTTCCCCCCCTGCACTCTCTAAGCACTTAGAGGACTAACACCTCAATTTCACTTCAAACACATGCAATACAATACATTAGCCAGCAGGAAGTCACAAGCTATTGTAATGAGCTAAGACCTCCTGCTGGTTAATGTATTTTTGTTATGTGTGTTTGATCTAGAGAGAGAGAAAGAAGTTTTGTTATTAGTTCACTGTCTACCTGACTAGGCTCTCAATTCGAGGCAACCCCCTCTCCGAGGCTGGCATAGGCTATAAGACCCTATCTATCTATCTACAGTATTTATATACCGCTTTTCAACTAAAAAGTTCACAAAGACCCCTTCTGTCCCAGTCAACAGTATGATCCTATAGGAGTTGCTTTGCTGCTATAGCCCCCTTATGTGTTTCCCAAAACCTCCGTAGGAATTTGAGTACCACTGATCGAGGCCAGAGGAAGTGGAACTGAAGATTCTGGGGGAGGAACCGGAGCAAGGAGAGGGCAGAAGGAGGTGGCATGCAAGATTTTCAAAAACCTCACCATCTGTTTCACCTCTTTGAATGTACGCCACCAAAATAGGTAGTGTATATCTGAGGGAACCCATAGGTGGCACCCGAGCTTACACAGATGTAAATAAAAATATGAGTTTTACTTACTTCCCACTTGCCTTTGGGTCACCTCCCCACAAACACTATAGGATGTGATACATGCCTTTTGGGGGCACCTGCATTGACACTGGTGGCAAGTGTTCTTGGACTCATTGGATTCTTGGACTCATTGAAGATAGTGGGACTTGCTTCTGTGTGAACCATAAATAAGATTGTACACATCATATCTTGAGCCAGTTCATTTACCTGATTTGCAACTGTGGCTTGTAAAGTTTAATCAGATATTGTGGCAAGAATCATATTTCTGGGCAAATACAGTGCAATCCTTCATGTCTACTCAGAAGTAAGTTCCATTGAGTTCAGTGGGGCTTATTTCCAGGAAATTGCTCTTAGGATTGCAGCCTCAGGCTACAACCCAGAGTAACTACAGGACCTTTTACACCGATGTAGTTACGGTGCCACCTATGGGAAACCTATGGGAAATGCATAGAGCAATCCAGAGTAAGTGCCTCTTACATCTTCCTGTAGTTTCTCTGGATTGTAGGGCCAGTTTAAGAAGTTTAGGGCACAATCTTGAAACAGGAATGAGTTGTCGCAGCTCCTTTGCACCAACCCAGAGGTTTTGTGGAAGTGCCATGTCGCTTTTTTATATACTGTACCTTGATCCTTCTCATATTACAGATGTCCCCCACTTTCTGACTGTTCATTTTATGACAGTTCTGCTCGTTCAACATCTTTTGATACTCAGGACTCATTCATTCAACACATGCTCCACTCTTTCAACCTCTCCTGGTCTAAAGGCTAAAATTGGCTTCTCTCATGTTGATTTGCATGTGACATGGTGATCAAACTGTTTTTGGCATTTTCTTATGACTTTCTTCCATAAATAACCTTCATTCAAATACAGAAGATATTCATTGTCCACATATATGCCTTTGTTGATTTTAGTGTGATTTGTTATGTATTTTGGCTATACGTTGATAAATATATGTTGTTTAGGCTTTTGCAAGTGATATTTATGTATTTTTTGGTGGCCACTTTGGATTTGCAAGCTGAAAAAGACTAGGTCCTACTACTTTTCAATGGTTTTCACTTTTGGACGGTTCTCTGGTCCCTAACCAGTCCTATAAGTGCGGGATGCCTATATAAACTTGAAAACTTCCATTTCTAGCTGTAGTTTCCTTTAAAAAAAGATGATCCTGCAGTGAGGCATAGAAGACATCATATTATTATGCTAAGGATGACAAATAGTACTAAGAGGAATGAAGGTAAGAGTTCACTTTTAGATGTTGAAGTTGCCAAATTTCCCCAGTGGCCTGGCCTTTTTACAGCAGTTCCGTGTCAGTGACTAAGCCCAACAAGTGTCAGGACAAAATCAAATAGCAAAATTGATTGTTGAGAATGATTTATAGACTTCTACTTCTCAGGTGTGGAGTATTTGCTGAGGGTTTGCCTTGCCATTTCAAACCCATACCTGACATTTCTCCTGTAAGAGGCACTTCTCGATGCCAAGTATTGACCGCCATCTGTCATCTGACGACATCTGCCATCATGCTAACTTATTTGTAGGAAGACTTGTACATTTTTTATAACTCGTCTTTATGAAGATGTTTGCAAAAAATAAAAATATAGAGGAATATAAAATATAGAAAAATAAAAAGATAGAGGAATGGATGATTTGACAGAGCCTGGAGAAACTCATGCAACCCTTGGCATTGTGCACAGAACATGTGCCATTCAGAACCTCTGAAAATTCAAACTTTGGGTGCAATCCAGAGTAACAATGGGGAGTCCTAGCTCCACTGTAAGAACAATTTACTCTGGATTCCAGTATGAATTTCCCATCGGTTTTCAGCTCTGCAACGCAGCTGGAACCAATCGTATCACCTCTGCCGTTCCATTGGATAATTTCAATGGCGTGGAGAGGGAAGATTTGCTGTTTGGTAGCAGTCTATTCCCCATATCAGTCTACCCAGGCCTTTGTGCTTCACATGCAGCGTCAAGCACGATACTATAGTCTTTCGAGACTGATGGATGCCAAGTTCACTAGGTGGTGCAGTAACTATGGGTGCACATACATCTCTTATGTGCTCCTGAAATTGCTCTGGATTGTAGGGTCAGTGTCATTCAAAAATCATTCCAGTACAGTATAAACACAAATTAATTTGCCATTTTTATACCAAGAATTCCCAGTTAGAGATCCCTAGTACTGTGAACAGAAGCTTATAATCACAAGAAACTGAACATCAACTTCTTATAGCTTCTCAATTCCATTTAGAAAAAGCAAAACATTTGTCTTCTCATATCACTTCTAATCAAACCACAATAATTGCGGGTAACCCATTACTGTAGGAAGGTTAACAGCAACAGCATTATCCTGCCTGCGATAATCCTCTCGCTATAATTTATACAGTTTGTCACCCAAGGTATTTATGTTCACTGAAGATTTATTTCTTGTTCTCAAGTATTGGAAACACATAACCTCCTGCTGCCTGATTTCATTTGTATCTACTTTCCTCCTCAAGGATATTGTTAATACACCTATGAAGCATCATATCATTTAGAATCTTTTAAAATTAGGTTGTGTGAAAAAGCTAAAGAAATATGGAATTATCATTTGGTATTGTCAAGAGAGTCTTGGCGACTAAAACTTTGAAATGTTAAAATAGTTGAATACTTTAAGTTACAGTAAAACCTTGGGATAGAGAGTAACTTTGATTGTTTTGCTAGACAAGCAAACATCTATTTAAGTGGTACCTTGGTTTATAAGCATAATTCATTCCAGAAGCAAGGTTGTACAGTGGCATAGCTAATTATCATGTAGCCCGGTTTAAAGCTCATAATGTTGCCCCAGAAGTGATGTCACAAATGGAAGTGGGGTCATCCCTGGGTATTTAAAAAAAATTGGGGGAAAAACTCTCCTCTTCCTCCTCCTCCTCAAAATTTCACTACCATTTGCTCTGCTAGTGGCATAGCTAAAGCACCTATTTGCTATCTGGAGTCAAAGAAGATTTTGTTGCCCCCTCCCTGTAACAACTTTAATTAAGTAAAATAATGAAAATTATGTCCCTTATTGATTAGAAAAACTGTACTGGGGCAAAGAGGAATGGTTACTCTTTCCCCACTGAATATAAGAGGAGCACCACTTAGAAGTGTCTGCACACCCAGTTAGCATGGGTAACTGTTTTATGGTACATGTACTATATATGATATATAGACTGAGAGCTGATTCATTTTAACACTTTAAAAGTTCCATACAGTATCAGAATTACATCTCCTTGGTTCTCAGAGCAAGCATTATCATGGGAAACTGAGTTAAGAAAATCTACTTTTTGTTTCATGGGCATTTGTGTTTTCATTTTCTGGTTAATTGACCATAATGTTTGATAGAATATAGATATTCCAATGCAGTTTGTTTCATTGCATTCTACATTAAATTACCTTTCCAGCAATATATAACCTGATGGTATTATAATTCGTAGAGACCCGTTTTTCACAATTTTTGCCACTAGAGTCAAGTTCAGTTTGTACCTTCACCAAAGCTTGTAACCTGCTGCACCTCTTGCACCCCCTAGCTATGCCACTGAGCTTGTAATCCAAAACGCTTGTATATCAAAGGAAATTTTCCCACAGGAAATAATGAAATCTCAGGCAATTCATTCCACAACCCAAAAATATTCATAGAAAAATCTATCTATCTATCTATCTATCTATCTATCTATCTATCTATCTATCTATCTATCTATCTATCTATCTTGTTTATATATCGCTTTTCAACTACAAAGTTCACAAAGTGGCTTACAAAGAAAATGAAAAAAATTATTACATAAAAATTATTACAATATTGTAATATAATACAAAATAATAAAGCAATAAGAGGTTAGGATTGCAGCCTGAGTTGCATCCTGAGCTGTTAATCCCCACAGATAATTCATTTGGGACAATATTCATGTCAACCATGATTTCACTTATGTTTTCAACCAAGTTTTCACTCATTGAGCTGTGAGTCTTCTTGTTAACTTACTTTTAAACAGTAAAGATATTTAATTGACACTATAATTTTTTACATTGGGTCAAACATGCATTAATATCAATGTGTTGGACTTACAAACATGTCAACTTATGAATGAGCTTATGGAATGGAACAAACCCCCAAGTCCAGAGTAACTACGGGAGGACATAAGAGACATTATGTGCACCCGTAGCTACTGCACCTCCTACTGAAAACCTATGGGAACTTCATATTGGAATCCAGGGTAAATTGTTCTTACACCGGAGCAAGGACTCCCCGCAGTTATTCTGGATTTTGCCCTTAGCCTGCAATTCTGAAGTTAACTTAGGCCAACCTATCTCACACTTGGGCCAGCCTAATGCCTGATAGGCCAGCCAAGCTGCACCAGAAAAGGTCTGGGCTGGCGTAAGTCTACTTAGACTGGCCTGAGACAGATGGACCTGCACTGGCTTAGCAATGTTAGTCTAGGCAGCTCAGCAAGGGCATGTTGGCAGCATGTTAAGCGTGGCCTAAAACAATGCAGTTAGGCTGTATCCAGAGCCTTTTTCTGGAATAGACATGCCCCCTCACAGCTCCTCTGACTCAGGACATCTCAGGAGCAGGCATAATTCTGAGTAGACCCATAGGGGTCCATAATAAACCAGATTAAAAATGGAAGCAAAATCAAAAGTTCGTTTTAGGATATGGCTGAACTCCCACAGGCCAGTGAACATGTTGTCCTTGTGCTGCTGCCTCTTTTGCCTCCTTGCCCTGTGAATCTGGCCTAACTGTCAGCTTAGGATATGGCCTATTTTAGGCCAACTTAGCTGGGCCATTCTCTCTGGCCTAAGTCAGGATTGCACCTTTATTGTATTATGTCACTATTAAAAAGCCTTCCACATGGCAGGTATTCTCTGTGCAAGTGAAGCTAAGCAGATAGATACCATGGTGGAACCTAAAATTTGGACTTAGACCTCACTCACATTTCACATTCTTAACCTATAGCTTTTCATATAGTTGCCTTTGAAGCTCTTGCAGGTCTTTCGTAGGTCTTATTTTGTTATATGCTGCTTTGTATATGGGGAATAGATTGTGCTGGCACTTTCTTAATTCCTACATGGCCAGGGGGAACGCTGACAATACTGACAGATGTAACCTCTGCCCTAAGAATCTAGCTGAACATGACCAAGTATCACCAGGCGAGGATATGTCTATAGCTCTGCCTCTCAGGATTAGACTGCCAGAGTTGGCAGAAGGAGCTGATCTTGGTGCCAAGGAAGACCTGCCAGCTGTTGGTGATGTGTGTGTCTTTCCTATGTCATTCTGTGTTAACAAAGTTAGCAAACTGATGTACAGCTCTGGCAACATTAGAAAATGATAATATTTAATAACCCATTTCTACACCTGAAATGGATATTTCTTCGTAATAACAAAAGGCAGAGCAGAGGAAAGTGTCTCCACTATGTGTCACATTAGAGCCCATAAATGGAGAATTTTAATTCGGTACCAAGAATAGCAGTTTGAAGTAACTCAATGACTAAAAAGGTCAACCGGCCCATAAGTTACTCTAGCATTTGATCAGTAGACTCTTTTTGAAAGACTTTAAGTCTCATTATTCACTGCTTATAAAGTCACTTGAGATATAAAGAGACTTTTTATAGTAATGAAAGAACTCCCACAATTAGCCAGAAGGCAACCATCTATCTTTTTAAGCTCTCCGGTTCAGAGGAGACTCGGAGTTTGTAGCCTCCGTAAAAGGATGAATTGTTATGACAGTGATAAGTGGTCCATTCATTCTACCGGAGCTAGTCATTGACTTGTGGCTTGTAGGGAATTTCTTTTTTTTTTTTTAAAGGAAAACAGGGAGGTTTCTAATGGGATCCTCCTGGAATAAATAACATGAACATGGTGAAACGAGACATGTGTGGAAGTAAGCCTGAAAATGCCTTATTTACTTTATGTTACTTTAAAAGCTGTGGTGAGTGTAACTATTCACTAAGAAAATTATTGCACATCTCAGGATAGAAATCACAGTATAATGTTCATGCTAGCGCAAAGGACGATGGAGTCTTCTAAGGGAATACTCACCCAGATATGCACATTCTTCTTACCTATGAAAATATTGCAGCCCACGACAGATTTCTTAATGGCCTCGCCATATATGGGTGAATGAATTGCCAAGAAAAATAAAGCATTTTAAAGTTAGTAATAATTGACTGAGAAATTCTAATTATGCTAAATTATATCTTCCTATATTTTATATGTCTTACAGCTAACTGAATCCATATAACCATAAGGCAGAATTGTAGTAATTAAAAATCAGTTGGTCAATATAACATGCAATTTGCATATTAAATACACTCCAGGCTCATTAAGCCACCATCTGGGAAAGACTTGGACTTGGATTATCGTTTGGATGTGATATATTCAAACCCCGACATACATTCTAGTTTTCCAACAGCCCATTTGTTCTGTGGTCAGCACATTAGTGCTCTCCTATATTATGACATTGAAAAGTTGGATGTTTTGAAACTGGTAGTTCAATGAGCTGGAGAAACTGGGACCTTGTATTTGAGAAGCATTAGGAAGACTCCACAGGACATGTATAGAAGTGTTCAACATCCTCTATGGATATGGTGTGTTCCATTGTTTCAGGGAATGTATAGAATACCTGTTGACACAGGGGCTCTGTGCCATGTAATACAACACATACTGTGGAGCTCTGATTCAGGGTGACTATATGTTACAACCAAAAAAGAGGGAAAAGGCTCTCCCAAAATGGAGGACACCCAAGAAAAATGTAGGACATTACAGAATAAAAGCTAAAAATATGCAGGGGATGCTGTTTGATTTGGCGAGTGCATGCACATTGCCATTGGTGCTTAGAAGGGCTTTGATGTGGAGTGAGAAGGGAAGATTGTGGTGCCTGCAGTACCTTACCATTTTGCTACTGGTATGCTCTACTTATGCTACTGTTTGGACTATATAGTAATTTCCCTGTGTCAGTGTTAGTTGGGATGTTCTGCTAGAAAGACAGTTTCCAATTTAAGGTTTTTAAAAACTTTTTAAATTTCAGTTTAAATATATTTTTTAAAGTACAACTCTCTGCTGTAAACCAGTGTAACCTTTTCCCTGGCCTTTTGGTTAGAACTGGCTAACATGGATTCTTAGTGCAATACATCCTCCATGAGAAGGCAACTTACTATGCAAAAATGAGCCAAACCAGTAATTGCAGAAAACAAGCAAGATAAGCCAATACCAGTAAATCTGGCGAGTCTATCTGGAGTACAATATTATGATTGCAGGTATTGGGATATGTACTGGAAACACAAATTAGGTACTATTGTTTGTATGATTTGCTGGTAACCTCCTTCTTTACCTGTGCCTCATTTCACAAATTCGCATGCATACTTGGCAAAGACACTGTGTAGTTAGTGGTGGGCCCAGGCAGGTTCGGGCTGGATCGCCCAAACCAGTTGTTTTGAAAACCCCACTGCTACCAAACCGGTAGCAGCGAGGGGGGCAGAAAACCCAGCGTGCCGGTTCGCACACTGGGAGGAGACACACTCTGCGCGCGCCAACCTCAGCGAACGCACAGTGTGTCTCCTCCAACTGGAGGAAACACACTGCGTCTCCTTCAGCTGGAGGAGATGCACTGTGCAGGCGCTGAGCTGGAGGAGATGCACTGCGCATGCGCCAACCCCCGGTGCGCATGCAGTGTGTCTCTTGGAGGAGATGCACTGTGTGTGCACAGGGGGTTGGCGCATGCGCAGTGCGCCGGGGTTGGGGCCCACCCCTCACCCCACCCCCTGACCCCCACCCGTCCCCTGACCTCCGCCTGCCCACACTTCCGGCGAACTGGTTGTTGGGTGAGGCACGGCCCAACTCTATGTGTAGTCAATGACTACTTTTGGGAATAGCATCATGCCTATGTCAGTTAGGGCACATCTAGAGTAACTACAGGGAGTCCTTGCTCCGATGTATGAACAATTTACTCTGGATTGCAATATGAATTCCCCATAGGTTTTCACTAGGTGGTGCCGTAACTACGGGTACATGTAATGTCTCTTACATGCTCCTGTAGTTATTCTGGATTATAGGGTTAGTTGGTTGTGCTTGTGTGTATCAAAGGCAAAAAATGCTTTCGTGTTTTCCAATATTGATGAATTTATGCATGTGGCTAGACTTAAAGAGACAATCAAAGCAGAATGGCTCCTTTCCAACAGCGGACACCATTTACTCTAGGGAAGTTTTTGACAATTGGCCTAAATTTCACAGTTTCTCCAAAAGGTGAAGAGTGTTCATTAAACAGACGCTTTATTTTAAACAAGGCAAGTGATATGGTTTCCATGTGAAGAGATATGTTCTTTACTTAACATTCACAAGTTGCTTAGGGATTAATTAGCCCATCTGCTCCAACAAATGTATCCTAAAACATCTCTTGTTAGATAAAAAAGACCAACAGAAGAGGCCAATTTTCCCACACTGTTTATATATTCTGTTTATATACTGGTCTCTTAACCAGGGAACTAAAGGCACCAAAACCAAGGTTCTCAGCCAAGCTTTGACCAGCTTCAGACACGATTAACTTTAGCCAGATCACTAAGAAATTTGGAACCAATTTTAAGCATCTCTCTCTCTCTCTCTCTCTCTCTCTCTCTCTCTCTCTCTCTCTCACACACACACACACACACACACACACACACACACACACACACATACAAATACAAACAAAGGTACTCAGGTCTCACAGATGCAATACTTTAGTCCAATACTGCTAACCTGCTGAGATTCAGATTGACAAACACAGTGTTTTTAACCACTCAGCACTCATAACTAAGTAAGTGAGCCCTAGCCCCCAAATCTAGAGTCCCTATGGGAGCACATAAGATACATTACGTGCACCCATAGGTACTACACCACCCAGTGAAAACCCATAGGAAATTCATATTGATATCCTGTGTAAATTGTTCTTACACTGGAGCAAGTACTCCCCGTAGTTACTCTGGATTTTGCCCTAAGAGCGCAATCCAGAGTAACTACAGGGAATCCTTCCTCCGACGTAAGAACAATTTACTCTGGATTGCAATATGAATTTCCCATAGGTTTTCACTAGGTGGTGCCATAACAACGTCAACATAAATGTCTCTTAACGTGCTCTCCCATAGTTATTCTGGATTGTAGGATTAATCAGAATCAATCAATCAACAGTACATATTCCAACAATTGATCAAAATATCCGTCCTTTGAATTTTGCTTCATCCATGAACTCACTAGGGATTCCGCACATACAAAAAGAACTATAGAAATGGAAATATTACATGGTTTTCGTTCGTCAGGTGCTAAGTTTTGAAACATACAATCTCAGGTTCAGTGAGACGGTTAACCCTCTTAGCTGTCATTATACTTCCCTTATTAAGTTATATATCTTTTCCAGAGATATAGCAATTAGGCATACTTTTTAAAAAGGATGACCTTTTGTCAGAATAACTAGCTGTGTTGATGAACTTTAAACGATGATCAAGAGAAGAGGATTTTGGTCTTAAGTGCTTTATAAGGAAATCTTATGGGGATGGAAATATCTAAAGGTCAAGGAATTTTTTTACTTTGGGGTTTAAAAGTTGAAGGAAGAATTTGGCAAGTACAAATTTAATTGTACTGCATGTTTGTGCATGCAGCCACATCTCAAGGGAATTACAGTGATTTTATACTCAGATATATAATACGTATTGCACATATATTCCTTATGGCCCAATCCTATCTTTCCCCCACACGGCTGATGAATTAATTAAAGAATTAAGGGTCCCTAAAACAATTATACAAAGAAGTTATGTCTACCCTCATGCCTACAAATTAAAGTTCTAGGGAAAAAATATACTTTTACCAGCTGATAGCTGTGACTTGTTTATGTAAAAATGAGTTACAAAAATATATAATTATACTGGATGCAAGACATACAGTAGGTACTGATCCTAAGTACAGTATAAGCAAATAGTAAAAATGTGTACAAAATTCAAAACTGCTTGCCATATAATCTAATTTGAGGGTGTTGATTGATTGATTGATTGATTGATTGATTCATTCATTCATTCAAAAGATTTTTACCCTGCTGTTGCTCTGTCAAGATAGATGTCCAAGGTGGTTTTGCTCCAGAATAATGTTGACATCAAGTCTAGAAATTGTTCTTATACAATATGCCTCCGCAAATTGGCTTGAAAGAAATGTATGCGTGTTAATGTTTTGTGCCAAAGTTTCATGACTAGGGGTGTCACTAGGGTTTGCAGGAGGCCAGTGCGTCACCCCCATGCAGTGGGCAGGGCAACAACCTGGATGTGTCAAATGGATCTTACTCCCAGGAAAGTGTCTTTGCAGTCTCCTAACCATGTCTACCCAGAAGTAAGCCCCATTGTGTTCAATGGGGCTTACTCCCAAAAAGTGTCTTTAGGATTGCAGCCTAAGTAGACTTCATAGGATCATGCACATTGAATGCATGTTTTGAATTCAATTCCAGTGTTTTGTCATCATTTCTACATCCAGTTAATATTTTTATATGAATATTTCGGGGTTTGTGGAACCAATCATCTGAGTTTCCATTATTTCCTATGGGAAATCTGCTTCATGTAAATAATGTTTCATGTAACAAACATGCCTCCGGAACGAATTAAATTTGTTACATGAGGCGACACTGTATATTTAAAATTTTTATATATAATTTAATACATATGGAGCACAATCTTAACCATATCTACTCAAAAGTAAGCCCCATTGTGTTCAAAGAGTCATGCTCACAGGAAAGTGTCTTTAGGATTGGAGCCATAATTTATTAATTCCAAGTAGGCTATAGGCAGATTATTTAAATACTATGGCTGCAATCCTAAAAACACTTCCCTGGGAGTAAGACCCACTGACACAATGGGACTTACATTTGAGGAGACATGGTTAGGACTGCACTGTTTATTGATTATTATTAAATCTAATTTATTACATAAAATTGATGAGTTACAAGCACACTACATGCTGCCTGCTCTCAAGGAAATGGAGGACAAGAAAGGCTTTACGAGGACACAAGGCTAAAAAAGAGGACGTGTCCTGGAAAAGGGGGACATCTGCTAAAAACTATTTTAAAAAGTCAAAACTGCCTTAACCCCTTCCCCCAAAAGGCATTAAAACCCTAGAGAGAAGAGGGCTGGTGATCCAGATGAGGCTTGAGGAGAGGCGTTTGGACTTTCGAAAGAGAAGTTTGGACTTTACAAAGGCTTTACAAATACATTTTTTAAAAATTCCCTTTACCTACTGAGTCATTTTCAGTGTTGGAGGGGGGATCTGCCTTCTGTCTTCTGGAGCACTTTCAATCTCCAGGTTCCTGGGATCAGGACCATCCAGAATGCCTTGCACCTTCCACGCCAGCCAACCCACGTCTGGTTACTTGCAAGTAAACAATGCAACTTAGGGGAGCTTTTTAGAACTTACTCCAGAGGTGATTTGGAGGGCTCTGTTCATTGGATTAGGATCCTACAAGATCAGGACTAATGCTCGTTCTCTTACTTGCTAGTAAAGCTGTGATATGTAAATTTGGGGGCAATTTTTTTTACTTTTTTGGCCATAACTTTGACTAGGAAGGTGCTATCTTAAAACGGATTGTTGCATTTGACTCTGCTCTCCAAGACAAATACAGTGACATAGGCATGCTGGGTTAGTGTGCACCATCGTGAAGTTGCTCTTTTGCACAACCCCCCATTCACATCACCCCCCTGGGTATGTCACCTGGTTTGGGCCTCATCCCCTGCACCACCCTAGTGACGCCAATGTTCGTGACCACAATTGTTTTCCAACATTCTGTCTTCTCTTATTTCTGTTCTCTTCTAACACTAACCTAGGTGGTATCTGTTTTGTTTTAGGTCAATGGAAAGGATCTCTCCAAAGCCACTCATGAAGAAGCAGTGGAGGCTTTTCGTAATGCAAAGGAGCCCATTGTGGTCCAGGTTCTACGGCGAGCACCCCTTATTAAAGCACATGGAAGCTCACAGGATATTCAGCTCATGGATGCCAGCACACAGACAGATATCACATTTGAGCACATTATGGCTCTTGCTAAGCTAAGGCCAACCACACCACCAGTACCTGACATCTGTCCCTTCCTGCTTTCAGACAGGTATGACATAATATTTTCCTCACTGAATTAGTAAAATATATAACAAGTTATCAAGTAATGATTTGAAATTTTACTGCATTTGTTTTTCTGGAAAACTGGCATTAATGTGTGGGCAAATAACCCTGTTTGTTTGGTTTGTTTTTTTTATGTTTAGTGTATGGCAAATACATGGATTTGTGATAAATCAAATGTTAATGTCCAGTCCAACTATCCATTCAGAGTGGTCTATACTGAAAAAAAATTAGACATTGGTGTAAGCTCTCGAAGGACACTTGTACATAATGTGATGAATATGTTGTCGAGAAGCGCCACAGTCATTGAGGGGTAGATGCAAGACCCCACTTAAATAGTGAGTCCTGGAGCAGATTCTGGAGTAGTTTCTGACCAAACCTAGAGGTTGGCTGGCTTGCCCCCTGTCTGGGACTGCAAGATTGGGTATGGCCCATACGATAGCTGAGCATCCTGTTGTCATGATCTGACCTGGGAGCAGCATCGACAGGTCACCTTTGATTTATTTCAATAGGCAGCCCGAGTTGGATGGTTTGCCCATCAATGGATGGGGGAGGTAGATGAACAGGTTCATTTCCCCAGGGATGTACCTGCACGTTCAAGGCAGTGTGTTCCCATGTCCCTTATCTCCCTCCTGCAGAATTACAGAGCTCATAAAAATTATGGTTATATGTTAAATTTAATAAATTGGCTCATTATTAATCTCTTTTTCTTGCTTTTCTTTTTCCATGTAGCTGCCATTCTCTTCATCCAGTTGAACATGAATTTTATGATGGTCATGAATATCTTTCCAGCCTGCCTGGTGATGCGGACAGAACGGAGGACTTTGAATATGAGGTAAGATACAAGCTCATAATACAAGCTCACCCAGCTATTAGGAATAGCACAATATTTCCCAAACTGGGTGGGTTGCTAGCCAATTTCAGGTGGGTTGCATTGAAAATATGGTATAAAGCTGAAAATACAGAATTGCTGTATTTGCTGAATACAGAATTTCAGAGTTGATAAAGGAAAAAGTTGCTGGACCAGACAGGATCCCAGATCTGGGATCCAGGATCCCAGATGCATGATGCTTTCCCGGAATAGGGCTACAATCCAGAGTAACCACAGGACCTTTTACACCGATGTAGTTATGGTGCCACCACTGGGAAACCTATGGGAAATGCATAGAGCAATCCAGAGTAAGTGCCTCTTACATCTTCCAATAGTTTCTCTGGATTGTAGGGTTTGTGGGAGGATGGGACATTGGTTCGCCATGGAGAGATGTATGGTTGAACCAAGTTTGTTTTCTGCTTTGATTTTCAAGCTTCAATGTTTGAATGCATCATGTAATTTTACCCTTGGCTGTTCATACAGTAGTTATGCTTGAAGACTAAGGGCAAAATCCTTAGTCTTTTTGCTCCGGTATAAGATCAACTTACTCAGGATTCCAATATGAATTTTCCATAGGTTTTCACTAGGTGGTGTAGTAACTATGGGTGCACGTAAAGTCTCTTACGTGCTCCCGTAGTTACTCTTGATTTGGGGGTAAAATGATGATTTCACTTACAGGCATGACATCACTTTCAGGTCAATGACATCATTTTTGAGGGATCCTGACAGTTTGTCATTCTAAAAAGCAGATCCTGGTGTAAGGCCTTTGAGAACCAATAACAGCTCAAATCAAATCTCTTTCAGAGGATGCTTATTTTTAAAAAATGGATAATTCACTCATGCTTCTATAGCAGCTGTGCAGTCTCAACTTGAATGAAAGCAGAATATTGCCCTTCTGATCAAGGGATTGCTAGGCTGCTCCAAGTGCACATATATGATTCTGAAACTGAAATCTTAAGTGGCCCTAATTTTATACAGTGGCCTAGAAAGGTACAGAAACATTAGATACTTAAATACTGGTTTGTGAAAGGGAAGAATCCAAGAATCCTTCTGCTGCTTTCTGTTACATTGTTTGAGCTTACTTATTTCCAGAACATTTTGGCTGTGGATGGTGCAAGTGGCTAAGACACTGTGCCTGTTAACTAGCAGGCCAGGTTCGAGGCCCAGGTTGGCCCCACAAGACAGGGTGAGCTCCTGTCCTTAGCCCAGCTCTGCGACGCCAGCTGGATCCAATCGTATTGGCTCTGCCTTTCCATTGGACTAATTCAGTGGCGTGGAGAGGGGGGATTTGCTGCTTGGGTAACAGCCTACCCTCCATAACAATCTAACCCAGGCTTTCGTGCTTCGCATGCAGCATATGCATCGCCGGGCACGATACCATAGTCTGCACAGACTGACGGAGGCCTGCTTTTAATTCACTTCTAGAAATGCTGGCCTTTTGTTAGGTTTTTATTTCTTTTGTAAAGGTTCTCTTTACTTGAGAAATTTTTGTTTTTATTTTAGTTCAGTGGCTAAAGACCAACCATGCTTTATTATGAATATAAGATGTTCAAGCTTTATATGGATTTAAACTGCAAATATAATATTTTTTCATTAGATTTCATTCAGTAGCACTTGGAATAAAGAAAAAAATTATCTTTCTAATATTTGTTTTTCCTTTAATATATGTAATGAAATTGCTCTTGATATTTGGAAATTTGATATTTTATATTAGCAAAGCTTTGATAAGTAGTCAAATGGTTCTTTTTAATGGCACTACATCCTGCTCTTGTAAAAATGTGCTTTACAAGAGCAAGGAAGCCTGTGCTTCTCCCCATGGAAATAAATTGGCTCACTGAAATTTACCTAGAATAAAGCTTTATTTGTTCATTCGTTCATGCTGTATTTGCATTTATATCTTGCTCTCCATTGTATAGTTCCAGGGAAGCCCATAATGTTATTTTTAAAACATAAAAATTAACAGAAGCTGAAATCTTGAATTACAGTTTATCAGAAAGACTGATGAAATGAGAGTTTTGGAAAGAGTGGGGATTCTCTCCATTTGGGATTTACATACCCATATTTCCTGTAAGTGTGGGATCCAAGTTGCTGGTACACAAATGACTGGGAGCCCCAGGCACACATCATCCAAAGCCCCAGGCCCACACCATACCATCAGAGCAAGTATGTTGGTGGAGGAGCATTCTGAGCAGGATTGGGGTATATTGTGACCACCCAGGAGTGTTTCAACAGCAGGTTGGGGATGTATATCAGCTACAGTGGTGGCACCCCTATGCTAAGTGCCCCCTTGGATGCACTCTGATTTACATCTGTCAAACAGCTGGTGTAGATACAAGTATGCCCACTAAGGCTTAGGAAGCTGTGGGGCAGATAAGTTGAAAAGAGTTTTTACTTACAGTAAAAACTCTCTATTGCAGCTTAGTCCCCAGCCAAGACCCAGGTTGATGGAAATTTGTGAGAAGTTTTATTTATTGAATATGTGGTTGTGTAGTTTGTCATCGTCGTTGTCATCATCCTCATCACCATCAACATATTTACATACAGCTTTTCAACCAAAAAAGTCACAAAACTGCCTAAATATATTTTATTGGCTGCAGTCTTAATCTCCAGTTAGGTCAGCCTAAGCCTCGGCATTAGTCCTGTGCTGACATGGGAGTGTCACTAAAGTTTCATAAGGCACTTTATGCTGTTCTTGGGGGAAGTTTAGACCAATGCACAGACATGCGCTTGCCTCCATACATCACCACAGGAACGGGAAGACTAATGAGTTGTGCCAGCCCAGGTTAGGATTGCACCCTCAGTTTTTTCTTGGTTTAATTTTTTATTGATTGCCTTTGATGCCCTTCTGGGAGAAAGGTGGAGTACAAATCAATCAATCAGTCAGTCAATCAATCAATCAATAAACTAACTTCCATATACAGGCTCATTTTAGATAATGCAGATAATTGTTGTTTGTTAAAACCAAATTAAGTTAAAATTGCTCTACATGTTGTAGTTTTTCCACTTAATCCGAAAATTAAGGGTACATTTACAGATAGTAAGAGATTAGCACAGTGAATTGTTCTCTCTTCTGCAGCAGTATTAATTCCTAATAATAGCCTGCATAAGTATTATGACAGTGGTAAATGATCAGGCTGGTTCTTGGTAGGCCATAATCTCTACTAATCGCACCATCCTGGCCATTAATTTGCTGTCAACCATGTTTCAATAGCCCAAGGCAAACCCACTGTGAGCAACTAAAATAAAGAATGCTTTGCATGGAATTTAAATAGGAAAGGAGCTGTCAGTATTGCAAGAAGGAAAAAAAAGATTAGTTCAAAAGGAAGATATAAGACAACCTCCATCGTGTAGAATAAGATAGGAATGGCAATTTCTGTGACATCAAAAAGAACAGCTTCCTCCTCAGGCTTCTGTTCACGTTCTACTAAAAAGAGTGGAAAGGGCAGAATTTCAGCAAAAATTCAAACAGACTTCAAAACTCAAAATGCACACAGCACATTGTATAAATGTGTCAACCTAAGGCATGTGCTCTTTGTGGTGTTTATGTACCACCAACCTATTCAAAAGTCGAAACACTCTCCCCTCTTGTCCTTATATATTTTGTTTCTGTAAATGGCAATTGCAGTGAAAATTCAGATGCCTACAGTTATTACACAAATGAGTAAAATTATTCTCTAAGAGTAAAATTATTATTTTTTTAATTAACAAAAATTGTAAAAACTTTCAAATCCATTCCAGGTTCCTGCAAAAACCTTTTTCCAAACTATGGGTCATCCCCTGTGCCAGCCTCTGAGTGTCACAAATATACCATAAAGCACATTTATAGTGACTTGAGTGTCAGTGCAGACAGTGCATTGGCACATTCACCAGAGACAAGATCTGTCCTCTGCATAGTACATTTGTAAGCAGGGTGGGAGAGTAGTAGGAGGGCAGAATGGAGGAAAGGTGGTGCTGATGAGGAGGTGGAGCAGACACAGGAGGAGAGCAGAATTGGCAATGCAGACCTATTATGGTCTCAGGATTTATTGTCAGATCAAGGATTTTTCACAGATAAAATCAAAAGAGTGGGGTGTTTCTAGTTTAGTGCTGAAAGTTTAGTGTAGTTTAGTGTTTAGGGGTATTTCTAGTTTAGTGGTGCTGCTGTGGAGGGTTCCCCCAATGCAGTTCTGATGTACTGATTAGCTGTAGCATGTAACATGTGAAATGGGCACATTATCCCATTCAAATAAGATTTTCCTGTGAGTGACATTAACTGTAAAATTATATATTTCCAAATTTATCTCGCAACCACCTTCTCTTTCCATTGTTGGTATTCTAGCAAGATATGTCCTGTGTAACTATTCAGGGCCCTTTGGAAAATCCTGTGATGAACCCAATAGACTGGAACGGATCTATCTTGTGAATGCATATTCAGAGCCTTTTCAACACATGGCTTATTTGTCCACTAGACCAAAACAGATTTGTCTATCTTGTAAAGACATATTTAGCATTTTTTTAAAAATAACTGAAGGATTACTAAACTGATAGCCTGTAACAGTTCCTTTCAGGGCTCTGATAACCTCCACCCAGAGCTTTGCAAATATTACCATTATTGTGTAAGTGTGGCAACACTTTGTGCAGGCTTCAAACCTTAAAGTAGGGTGCAATCCAGAGTAACTATGGGGAATCCTTGCGCCGACATAAGAACAGTTTACTCTGGATTGCAATATGACTTTCCCATAGGTTTTCACTAGGTGGTGCCGTAACTACGTCAACATAAATGTCTCTTACATGCTTCCATGTAAGAGTAACCATGTAATCCATAGTTACTCTGGATTATAGGGTAAGTCTATATTGCACACTGGTTTAATTAACTGAAAAGGGCAAGTCTTTTAAGTATTGGGCTGCAATGCTAACCTCCACTTAAGCTGACCTAAACCCTGGTATAAGTCCTGTGCTGGTCTGCAGATATCACAAAACTGTCATAAGCTTCTTTTGCCCCACTCCTTGGGGGGTTAGGCCAATGCACAAGCATATGCCAACCTCCCCACAGGATCACAGAAAGATAGGCCAAGTGAGTTAGGCCGGCCTAAATTTTTTAGGATTGTACCCTAAGTCACTTTATAATCTGGATCCATTTGAAGCTTAGATTTTTAAACAAATGGTGGTTTGTGATTAGAGGTATAACCTAATTATCAGTGTTTTATTTACCAGAGATTTTGTCTCAACATAAATGAGATTGGCTCTTAAAATAAAAAAAAATCCCTTACGTAGCAGAAATAGCTTAAAAGCAGCCAACTTATCATGGTAACATGGCAGACAATGAATCACTTCTGAATTGCTTTGCAAGGGGAAGCTTCTGTCTCTGAGCTGAAACTTAATTGTTTTAAGCCACTAGAAATTATTTTCAATGGGAAATTGCTTTCAATGGGAATCGTTACCCATAGCAGACATTTGCTTTTGTATAAAGTGAAAATGGGCAACCACAGATGTTCCTGGAACCAAACAACACAGACGGCAAGGTTCAACCTGTATTGTGATTTTTCTTCCACCTGATTCTTGCTGTTCTGAAGGGACCTTCATTCAATGAGTTAACCTCAGTGCCTATCAGGTGCAGATGGAGGGGTTCATTTAGTAATTTGTACTTGGGTCCAGGATAAAAAAAGGGGCATAGAGAACCATAAAGTCATAAATGCCAAAGAGACCCATAAAGTTACTAGGATCTTTTATTTTCCTTTCTCAACTGGACTTGTTGCCTTTGTGGTTTGATGGAGGTGCTATCACAGGTGCATGGTAGTGGCTGCTGCTGCTGCAAGCGATATATGCCAAGCAATATGTGCATACATTATAGCCATTAACATAGTGCCACATCTGGGAGGAAACTGGCCTGCTACAGTAGGTATTTGGCTTGTGAATCTGTATACCATGAAAATCAGGGACATAGCTGTGGAATTACAGCTGCGACAGGAGTAAGTTTTGATATTTACAGGGCACTTTCCATTTTCATGTGAGCCTGAATAAGATGATGCTAATTTTCAGCAATGGTTTTCTGTATTTAAAAGATTCTAGAGAGAGGAATTAGTTTTATTGTCAGCATTACTACAATTAACTGCTGACACCACATGGCCAGGTAGACCACATTTGGAAGCTACTACATTGGGAAGCAGGGTAGACCTGAGCTGCAAAGACTATTCCTGGTTGTTGGCACACTCCTTTTCTGTTTTGCCTGCTTTTCCTCTGGTGAGGGACCTGAAAGAAATTTCTTAACCACTCCTGAATCTACTGAGATGGTTTCTTGACTTACTGATATGTGAATATGAGAAAAGATATGAGAAAAGTCACTTGTGGGGGGAGGTGTGGGGAGAATGACACAATATTCCCCAGTTACATGGATCTTCTGAGTGTATCAGAGCGAGTGTGTATGAGAATGTTAGCGTGAGTCAAACGAACCAGCAACTACATTTGTGATCACAGCTGTGCTTTTTCTAGCTGGTACGATCAAAGTGATTGTGATTCATAGCTTTCTTTTGTTCAGTTCTTACTAACCATGTTCTGCATGGACATATACTGGCATAGATGATTGCACGAAAAAAATTCAGTTATGTATGAAATGGTTGAAATCCCTGATATTTCCAAACTGAGGAATAAAATATGTCATTCTTAAAAGATACCAGTGACCTGGTGCCTATTTACTATGAAGTTTTTTATTAAGTGTATGGCAAATACATTGACTTATGGTAAATCAAATGTTAATGTTTCATTGCCATGTATTTTAAGAGCCAGGAATTCCACATTGATATCTGACTGCCAATTCTTCAATGTAGTCTGGCTGCCAATGGTTACTCATCACTTCGTTCACACTTTTGTGCTATCCGGGGTGCACCATGAGGAGGCAAATTAGCATCACACCTCATTTGCAGGGTGACCAGATGACCGGAAAAACCCGTATTTGTCTGGATTTTTAGCCTCCTGTCCGGGTGTCCTACATTTTGGCTTCATTTTGAAACTTCATGATAGCGTACAGTACCCCATCATGCCTATGTCGTTGGATTCGTATTGAAGAGCTGAATCCAATGCAAAAATCAGTTTGGAGATATTTCCTTCCTATCAAACATTATGATCAAAAAACTGAAAAACAAAAATAAAAAAAACATTTTTTGGCAGTTTTTTTCAGCGGGTAGGAATTTTGGCCTGGGATTAGGAATTTTGGCCTGGGGGTTCAGGAATTTTGGGTTTGGCATCTGGTCACCCTGCTCATTTGCTATGAAAATGTTGTATCACTCAGTGACTTGTGTCTTTGACGAAGACCACAATTCAAACCATGTCTACTCAAAAGCAAGCCCCACTGTTTTCAATGGATCTTACCCCCAGGAAAATGTCTTTAGGATTGCAGCCCAAGTTGGAAAGAGTTTAGCGTTCCAGAAGAACAATGTTTACTGCAAGAACTATTCTAGAACAGACTTAACTGTGCCATCGTTTTGTCTGCTTCCTTTTTAAGAACTGTCACTCTCTTGTAATACCATCTGCCCCATAGTCAGTGGTGTCACTAGGATTTGTGTCACTGGGTGAAAGAGACTACTGACCATCATCACCATTGTGGACCTCCTCAGTACTTCAGCAATTGGGCATGATGACATACCATCTTCCTACCCCCACTGGTTTCGTGGCTATAACATTTGATAGATTTCCATGTGCTTTGCTTCATTGTATTCTACATGAAAATATGAATCGACTGAGATATCATGCGATGGTATTTGAAAATACCGAGTTTTAAAAATTCTGTTCATTAGTGGAAGTACCCCTGGTGCACATCACTCTGTGTGGTTTGCACTCTTCTAGCAACACTATTGACCAAAGCTGATAACTGAGTTCCTATATGACATCCAGTGACAAACTAATCTATGTGCACAACCATGTCTACTCAAAAGTAAGTCCAATTGTGTTCAATGGGCCTTACTTCCAGGAAAGTGTCTTTAGGATTGCAGCCCTTGTCTAGTTTAGAGATAAACCATCGAACTGCTGTCATTGACTGTAGTCTTGTGTATCACCGTTGTGCAGTGACTGTAGGAAATGTTGGTATGTGAAGTTCTCCAAATCATCATCTTGTTCTTTATATCCTACTGAGGTCTATTTTTTCCCCTAAAACTTGAAATAAATCAGAAAGAGCCCTGAGCAAGTAAAAAGTCAGATTCCAAATTCAGCAGCCACCAGAAATAATTTAAAATAAAAGCCTTGAAGAAATATTGTGCTCTCTAACCACATAATAAAAAGACATATTTGTTATAGCCTAGAACAGTCGAAGCCATGAACAGGGTTATAATTTTCCATTGCATTCTGAAACTTTCGCAGGGAAGGAAGATGGAAATGGAGGGCAAAGAGATAAATATGGTGGGTGCCTGAAAATCAAACTTTCTAATTTCGGACATGAATCAAACTTTTTGTTTAAATATAGTGTAACGGAAAAGATCTTATTCACAATGTACCAACAGAGAAGCACCAGCATAATGGTAAAGATAACTGCTGATACATAAGCAAATTGGTTTTCTGTGGCCACAGTGATTTGATTGGTGCACCCCAGGTTGTCCCCCACATCACAACAGCTATCTTTAAGCCTGAATGACTATATAGTTTGAGCATCCATTTTCTAAATGCCTGGGATCAGAAATGTTTTGGGTTTTTAAAAAAGATTTTGGAACATTTGCATATTCATAATGATCTACTGTATATTTTAAGTATAGGACCCAAGCTTAAACACAAAATTCATTCATGTTTCATATACTCTTTATGCACTATAGTCTAAAAACCTTATTTTATTTTATAGATGGATCATATTTCTATCACACCTTTCTCTTCCATAGGGGAACCTCTTCTAATGTGACACAATTTTTAATAACTGTTTATATGAAACATTTGTATACATCAAACCACCAGAAAGCAAAAGTATCACTTATCTCAGCCAACAATTGTGGATTTTGGAGCATTTTGAATAAGGGATGGTCCATCTCTATGGGTATTCCCTTCCCCCATATCTACAGTTCCCATGTCTGTGGTTTCACTTATCTGTGGTTCCTCCACCACCTGGTTCACGCTCACGATACTTCCTCTGAAAAAGGCAGCTTTTTCTTCCTTTCCCTTTGGAACACAAAATAGACAGCAAGTATCTACATTCATACCCATGGTAGCAGCAGGAACCGATCCACCACATATATGACTAGGGGATGCCTTTGCAGTGGTGCCTTCTAAGACAAACTTAATTCATTCTGAAAGCATGTTTGTCTTACAAAGCAGATTTTCCCATAGGAAATAATGGAAACTCAGATGATTGGTTCCACAACCCAAAAAATAGTCATATAAAAATATTAATTGTATGTAAAAATGATGACAAAACACTGGAATTGAATTCAAAACATTGTAATATAATACAGAACACAATTACTGTAACAGAACACTAATGTGCTGTACAGTATAAGAGGAAAGGAAAACCTTTATGGCCAAGGATGACTAACTTTTACTAAAAGAGTCACTGGTGTCTTTTTAAGCAGCTTTAACATGGAACCTCTGTGTGTGTGTGTGTGTGTGTGTGTGTGTGTGTGTGTGTGTGTGTGTGTGTGTGTGTCCAAGTTTGCAGCAGGAGCAGCACCAAAGGCTTCTGCCTGGTGCAAAGGGGGCAAGATTCTATCCTATCTACTCAAAACCTACCCCCAAATCCAGAGTAACTACAAGAGCACGTAAAAGACTTACGCGCACCCGTAGTTATTGCACCACCTAGTGAAAACCTATGGGAAATTCATATTGGAATCCAGAGTAAGTTGTTCTTACACTGGAGCAAGGACTCCCCGTAGTTACTCTGGATTTTGCCCCAAGTCCCATTGTATCCACTGGAGCTTACATACAGGAAAGTATGTAGGGTCCTGGAAGGAAAGGTGGGGGGGGGAAAGAGGGCTAACTGTAGTAGGGTTCAGGCATGGGGGGTACTGCATGCAGGAGAAGAGGGAGCCCAAGCAATGGGCAATTTGTCTTACAAAGCACTTTTGTCTTACAAGGCAGAATCCCATAGAAATTTTAGTTTGTCTTTCAAAGCATTCATCTTACACTGCTGTATTAGGTTATCTGCTCAGAGGATCCTGAATGTTCGCCACTATCATAACCATAGTCACACTTACTCTTTAAAAGGCAGGCTCAATTTACAAACGTTACATTCTGAAATACTGTTGCAATTTACTTTTATTGTACTATTGAGATGTTAAGTGGGCTGGAAAAGAGTGGACCTATTGAGAGATCTGCCTAAGGTCACAGAGCAACTCTGGAATAGTCCTTGCAGCTGTTTCCATTATTTTAGCCACTAAATCACACCCTCTGGTTCTGATTTAATCTGGTTCACTGATGTGAATCCGGATGTCATATCAGTTCCTGTCATGCTTGTTTGTTCTTAATCTTTGCATCTATTTAGAAGTGTTTCTCATTTTTTATTTATTTTTTACAATAGGAGGCTGGCATTCAGAGCAGATGAGATTCCCATCATCTGTAGCTGTCACTAATACTGAATATCCCAGTTTATAGACTTGAATTGTGTCCCTATCTGGGGTGTTTCAGTATAGTAGCCGAGAAAAAAGGACACTGACATGGTTGAATCTATCAATGTTATCGCTAATCATTCTTTTGGTTTTTAGAACAGTGTGGAAAATACATTAAGCCCATAATATTCAATTTGTCCCATAGTTCCAGAAAACAACAAGTGCAAGGCTATTTCACTTCTATAATGGTATCTTGAGTAAAGCGCGACTTGAATAAAGAGCGTTTTGTGTAAAGAGCAAAATTTTCTCAGAAATTTTGACTTGTGTAAAGAGCACTGTCTTGAGTAAAGAGCACATCTAAGGAAGTTTGGAACAGGCTTCCATAGCCAGGGAACTCATGTGGGGTCCGGGGGGAGCAGCCTGAGCCAGATTTGTATGTGGGATCTGTGTGTGGCAGCGTGGAAGGTGTGCCTGATCAATGTTCTAGTGCTGCTCCCCATCAGCAGCTTGGGGATGTTAAAGTTGCACATAAAGACAAAGATTCCACTGAGCCAATGGATAGCAGTGACTCCATTAGTGATTGTGAAAGAGCACAATCCTAACCATGATTACTTAGAAGTAAGCCCCATTGTGTCCAATGGGTCTTACTCCCAGGAAAGTATCTTTACCATTGCAGCCACAGTCATCCTCTTCTCTATAAACCTCACACCAGCCACAAAGGTTTTCAAAGATACATTACAGTTCAGTACTGTGCAGTATTTTCTTTATTGCAGTGTTGTGTGTTACTGTATATTACAGAGTTTTTTACTGTGGTATAGTACAGTGTTTTGAAATCATTTTTATAAACCGTTAATATTTTTATATGAATATTTTTTGGGTTGTGGAACCAATTGTCTGAGTTTCCATTATTTCCTATGGGAAAATCAGCTTCACGTAAAGAGTGTTTCACGTAACAAGATGCCTGCGGAACGAATTAAACTTGTTAAGTGAGGCGCCCCTGTATATAAAAGAGAAAAGTCACTCACTGACTGAGGGGTTGATGAGCAAGGGGATATTAAGCAGGGAATGTTGCGCATGGGGGTTGGTGCACATGTGGGGTGTTGTGTATGGGGGTGTTGCTCAGAGGGGGTGTTGTGCATGAGTGTAGTAAGGTGTGCATGGGAGTAGGGTGCTTATGGGGCGATGTTATATGGTGAATGATGCGCATGGAGGGACGATGTGCATGGGGGACAATGTGCAATGAGAGGATGGCGTAATGGGGGAATTTTACTCCCGAAACACATGTATGTTTTCTCTAGTAAGATAAACAAAACTTCTTCATTAATGTTGTCGTAGATTATGCTTTTCTCCCCAGGGTATGAAGAAAAGTGTGTTTAATTTTGCAGAAGCTTGTTGTTGAGCATGGATACAATACCTTCGATCTGTTTTGTTTTGTTTGTTTTCCCTGATGCAGATGCCTGCAAATTTTCTTCTTTTGTGCATAAAAGCTGATATAAATCACCCACTTTATGTCAATACTAATGCATCCCATCATCAGGTATTCTCCTTGTAGCACAAAATATTCAGGAAATGTTTTAGAAGCATGCATCATATTTCAAAGCTTTTATACTCTCCTTTTATACAAAGATGCTGTGGGATCACTTCCAAAGAAGCCAGTTTTATGATGCATTAATTCAATAAATACAAATAGCAATTCAATTGGGAATAGGATGTTTACTCCTGTGGCAGGCCTTAAATTTGGACTGATACTTATATTGCAGTTACAATAGCAATATAGCGACCTGACCCTCCATGCCCAATGTCACCGCCGCATCACCTCCTATGGCACCATGTGTACTTCAAGTGTGCCAAGTGTGCTGCAATGATATCAGCTAACTCTAAGCACAGTACAGGCATCCTGGGGCAACCTCAGTTTCAGTTATCTGTGGTTTATAATTGTTTCAGTTATCCATGGATGCCTCATATGAAAGTCAATGACCCATTGCAAATACTTTAAGGGGGAAAAAACTAATAACTTGATGAACATTGCAGGTGTTTTTACTGCATTTGAAGGGATCTGGGCAGTTTCTTCAGCATCTTCCAGGTTGCATGGATCTCCTTGTCTCCACCAAGGTTTACCCAAAATGCATCATCTTATTGGGGACTTTCTAAAAAAAATGTTCAAAGTGGATCCCTGATATTCATGGTTTCCAATATCCATGGAGGAATGGCACATAATGGAACGCCTGTGTATTCTGGGGTATGAATGTACTATGTTGTACCCTTTGGACTTCTATCACATCAAAGCTTCTTAGTGAACTTTTAATGGAGCCATGGTCATTTGTCTTGGCATATGCAGTGACCTAAACTGCAATGCAAGCAAATAAAGAGGTTTCCACCAGCTGTCTTGCATTCAATTCTCATGCTCGACAAATTGACTTTCATTAAGTGCACCAAACTAGTTTTTACAGATTTTTGACTCCAGAATGCTTAAGTATGTGGAACTGTGATGACTGTAGCAATTTTGACACTGTGGCAGTGTATTATGTTGGCTCGATGAACGTTCCTCCAAACATATGCTCCCACATCTGTTCTATTTCCTTCATTTTGATTGGGTGGCTCAATTATTATATATGATGATGAGAAAAATTCTTCCTAAAGGCAAGAAAGTTATAATGATAATGTTTTGCTCTTCCAAATACAAGGAAGAACATTTGAAGGGGAAATAGTAAAAATTAAATAATGTTGTCTGTCATATATGAAATAAATGGTGAAGCTAATTATATCAAGGCGATGTTCAGCTTATTAAAGCGAAGATGCCACAGTCACATAAACTTTCTCTGTGAGTAAAGATCATAATTATCTGCAAAAGGGCACCTCTTGCCGTAAGTGCGTATTCAAATAAGCTGTAAATTTTAGAATGCAGTTTGAACATGGCAGATTTCTAGGAGAAAAGAGCAACATAGCGGCAAACAGACGGAGTTAAATTGAAAAAGATTCTGGTTCAGATGTTGCTTCTGCAAGGAGACAAGACACTTCTTAGCATCAGTTACATAGCTGTGATTTGGTGTGATGATACTGACCTGCAGCACAATTCTATCTACTGCTAGCACCTATAGAATTGCACCAGTCGTGGGCTCCAGCAGGTTCACACCTACTCTATAGAACCAGTTGTTAATGAGAGATGGGACATATACAGTTTAAAAATAGCCATTTAAAAGTGGCTGCCAGATGGGCATAGAACCGATTGTTAATTTCTTTGAATCCCATCACTGAATTGCATCTTATCCATATCTTACTTGTCTTTTGTTTTGTTCCAAACTGGAACTAAGAGCTCAGTCCTGAGCACAAAATTGGCCAGCCTATGTCCCTTGCACTGGGCAAGGAGTGCTACAAATATGCCATGAAGCACATCTTCATCTCCTTTCAAGTTGGGGAGGTTGGTGCAAGGACACATGCTGGTCTCCACATGACAGATCAAGTCCCAACAGAGGTATGTTTGTGCAGTGCTGTTGTGTGGGTTTGGGGAAGATGGACTAGTGGGTGGTCCAGGCCTTAAAGGATGAGACCAGCCTTTGGCACTAAGACCAGATCCTTACACCCACTGAATCTCAAGCAGCCCAGCCTAACACTAAGTTGTACAGATCTGTGCCAGCTCTTATGGATGCCGAGCAGTGGGAAAAATGCCACAGATGTGTGACAGCTCTTGTGGATGCTGGGCAGTGGGAAAAGATGCCAGGCAAGGGGAAAATACCCTCTCGCTCCAAGTTGCGCCACAATCAGCATCAAGCCTGCACTGGCCAGCTGTCCTGCCTATTCCAGCAGAGGTTAGGACTGGGCTGCCTATCTGACACATCACTGTAGATGGACTACAAGCAGGCCTCCGTCAGTCTTGAAAGACTATGGTATCGTGCTCGGCACTGTATATGCTGCATGCAAAGCACGAAAGCCTGGGTAAGATTGTTATGGAGGATAGGCTGTTACTCAAGCAGCAAATCCCCCTCTCCATGCCACTGAATTAGTCCAATGGAAAGGCAGAGCCAATACGAAAAGGCAGAGCTAAGGATCTGCCTTAAGGATCTGCTCACCCTGTCTTGTGGGGCCGACCTGGGTTTTGAACCCTGGCCTGCTGGTTAAAAGGCACAGTGTCTTGCGCCACCCACAGCCCAACTACATGGGGATGTAAAAAACATTGATTTTTGAGACAATAAATTTCAGATTTCTTTTGCAGCTTTCTCTATAGGAGCTACTGAGCTACTTTTTGGGCACAATCCAGAGTAACTATGGGAAGTCTTTGCTCCGGTGTAAGAACAATTTACTCTAAATTGCAATATGAATTTCCCATAGGTTTTCACTAGGTGGTGCAGTAACTGCGGGTGCACGTAATGTCTTTTACGTGTTCCTGTAATTACTCTGGATTGTAGGATAAGTGTGCTACAACTTGAAAAGATTCTGTAAGAACCTTCAGTTGTTGCAATAATCACTGGGCAGCACTTAAACAAAGAGCGATTATCACTCTGTCTATGCTTGTTCTGTTGATCAAGATCAAGACATCACACACAATGTTTCTGTTTTATAAAAACTGTCACATTCTGTTTGGTCTGTTCAAGTCTCCATCCTCTCATTCAGGAATCAAGATGAGAGACTATTGTAAAATCTATTATGTTCAGTCCCTGCTTTTTCTAGCAATGAAAAGTTTCAACGACAGGGTCACTTAGTTGTTCTCAGTATTAGCTACTCAAGGGTTCTTCTGATTTCCTTACAACAAGAGATCACTGGAAGTATGTTTATCACTTAACCTACACACTTATTTTTGTATCACGTATGACCGCCAGGGTCCAATGGACCAGTGATGGGATTCAAAGAAATTAACAACCGGTTCTACGCCCATCTGGCAGCCACTTTTAAATGACTATTTTTAAACTTTATATGTCCTATCTCTCACTAACAATCGGTTCTTTGGAGTAGGTGCAAACCTGCAATGGACCCTGTACTATAGTTTGGTATATGTAATGAATAAATGTTGCATCAAGTTTTAGTATGGGACCCTGTAGGAAGTTAGTGTTGTGTTTTTAATGGAATTTATTATTATTTGATAAGAACTTATGACTTTTGAACTGCTGATTAGACAGTTATAAATCCAAAAGCATGAATTTTATATCACCAATTACTTCCAGGGTCCAATGGACCCCATACTATAGTTTGGTACATATAATGGATAAATGTTACATCAAGTTTTAGTATAATTATTTTATAAATATTGAATAACCAGTGAAGAGCAACATGGATCTGATGGACATTGCCAGTATTTGATGTGAAGTAAATTCAAAACTCAAAAAATGTAAATTCAAAAAATTCACGCTTTTGGATTTATAACTAATTAGCAGTAAAAAAAAAAAGTCAGAAGTTCTTATTAGATAATAATTATAAATTCCATTTAAAAAACACAACACAAGGTCCCAGAATGTAGTAAGTGGATTATAATAAAGTGAGGGTGCAATCCTATGCCTGTGTACTCAGAAGTAAGGCCTGTTATATAACAATGGGGCTTACTCCCAGGAAAGTGTTTTTAGGATTGCAGCCTAAGAGCACAATCCTAACCATGACTACTCAAAAGCAAGCTCTATTGTGTTCAATGGGTCTTACTCCCAGGAAAGTGTCTTTAGGATTGCAGCCATAGTGCCCTGCTTACGAACAAATTCCATTCCAGAAGCACGTTCATAAGTCAATTTGTTTGTGAGTCCAACACATTGATGTTCATTCATGTTTGACTCATCCAATGTAAAAAAGAAGAAAAAGGATGAAAATCATCAGTAAAAAACTATTTTAGCCTTGAGACCAGCAGAGAGAGGTTGAAAGAGTGGAGCATGTGTTGAATGAATGAGTCCTGGGTATAATTAAAACGTATTGAAAGAATGAGTTCATCAGAAAATGAAACATCAGAAAATGGGGGATACCTGTATTTACAAATGTGTACGTCCAGTGTCAGGTGGACATAAGCAACAGGTGCACTCCTATGAATCAGGACAGGTTAAATCGGCTCCCACAGAGTAGGTATTCAATGCCAGGCTATTCCCATTCTCTGCTCGCTTCAACCTTCTCCTGAATCTAACTCAGAAGCTGTCAGAAACAGCTGTTCTTATATACTGATCATGCATGCATTCTTGCCTAAAGAATGGTTATAGAATGGTTTCTATAATTCAGGAAATTATCTTCTCCATCCATACACCTGGTCACTGAAGCATTATCAGGCATCTTTAGCTATTATCAGCAATCTCCCTATCAGAAGAGTTGACAAACCAGTGGCAAGTCCTACAAAAATAGATTTACACAGATGAATCCTAATATTAGGCTGGTCATGAAACAAACTCAAAATGCCATATAAAACATGAATTTGGTTACCTTGTATTTTGAGTACTTGTACAATGGAGAGAGGAGAAAATAAACTAATAATGAAAGGGAATGAAACAAAATTATTTCAGGAGTTGTAAGCGATAATGTTAGCTCTATGATTGGAAAGGGCCTGAAGACAGACAAATGTATGTCAAGTGGGGTGCGGGGTGAACTGCAAAGCAGCACAAGGCTCTCTCAAAATGTAGGACACCCAAGAAAAATGTAGGATATGACAAAATAAAAGCTAAAAATGTTTGTATATATTGTTCTCGTGCGTTTAATTTAAACACTATATTACTCATTATCAAATTTAAAACGATTATACCAGTATATAATTTAACTTTCTATCGTATTTACTGTATATACTATTTTTCAAATAAAATGTCCACAAGGCTCCCTGCTGCCTCCAAAAAAGGAAAAGGAGGATAACAAAGATTTTTTTGCAAGACATAAGGCTTTAAAAAAGGGACATGTCCTGGAAAAGAACACCTTTTTTTACAATGTACAGTACATGCATATCTATATATATAAAAGAGAAAAGTCACTCACTGACTGACTGACTCACTCACTGACTGACTGACTCACTGACTGACTCATCACTGTCCTGCCAAAAACGCTGGGCCTAGAAGTGTGAAATTTGGGATGGGTGTTCCTTTCGTGACGGAGGGGTGCACTAAGAACCGGTTTTCGGAAATTCCAACGGGAAGGGGATGAAAAGGGGCGCAACGCGTTTTCCTCCCTATACTTTGCATTGGAGAATTGCTGACTCATCAACATTCCGCCCCAACTGCTGGGCCTGAAGCATGGAATTCTGGGAGGGATCCTTCTGTCACCTGAACACCCACCAAGAACCCATGTGGAGAAATTTAACCCTTCAGGGGTTGAAAAGGGGGGCAACGTGTTTTTGTCCTATACTTAATATGGAAGGCTGACCAACCTCCAGCCAATTTGGTCCTCTCTGCCTGGTGCACTGGGGGGATGTTGTTTGGAGGAAGAGGTTGCACTGGAGACAATGCTGAGCATGGGGGGAAGTTGCGCATGGGGGAAACTTGCGCATGGGGTGTTGATGCGCCCTGGGGGGGTGGCATATGGGGAAATGTTACTCCCACAATGCGGGTACACTTTTCGCTAGTTTATAATAAAATAGCTGAATATAATATGGCTGCAATCCTAACCACATTTTCCTCAGAGTAACTACTACTGTACACAGTGGGACTTACTTCTGAGTAGATATGCTTAGGATTGCACTGTATGTAATGTAGATTGGTGAGATTTGTTGGAATGCATTGAAGAGAAAAAAAATTCAGGCGTATATGGTGATGTCCCTGACTTTCTGGCAGATGACAGCTGTTGACATTTTGAAGCCAGGAAGTCTAATTTTTAAAGATCCATTTTCCCCCTCCTTGTAGACTGATGAAGCACACTTCCTAAAGAAAATGCCAAGAGTCCCTAAGCAAAAGGCTTAAGTATGCTTAAAAAGCAATTGTCTGTAAAGCCACACCAGCCCATTTCCACTGGGTTTAATATCTTGTGTGCTCACACCCCATTAGCTTAACTGTAGAAGGATCATTTAAGAATAGCTGTATGCAGAAAGTGCCAAAAACATTCAACCAGATAGGAAAGCTTGCATTTTACAGAAGTAGCCTTCTAAGCCACCCCATGCCTGCTTACTTAACCCTTATACGACCAACTGGGTCCGTTGAGCCCGTATTTATAATTTATGCAAATTAGGCTATTTTTAGATGGGCATTTAAGGGTTAAGCATTTTGGCACATCAGTAGCTGACCACACTCTCTAGATTTGTACATGGCTATAACTAGAACAGAGCCTGAAGGACACATACCCAGGAGAAGGAATGGAGTATGTGAAACTATCATGGTGAGTGCTCCCTGATCTGGGAAGAAACCTGAAGTGACATCATGATGTCACATTATGTCATTGCTATAAGTGCCGGGATGCCCATTATGACTCTGGACCTACACATCTCAAAAAACAAATTCTGCAGATTAAAACAGGTTACACTTTAATCCAAACCTTTCCCAGGTGTATGGGGAGTAGTAGGGTGTGGGGACAAACCTTATATTTTATCTCTATCCTCCTGATTCCCAAATGTCAATTATTGGTACTCCACAAGGTATAACCTCATTTGAAAGCAGGACATGTGTTTGGGAAGTGTTGGTTGAAATCTCATCTCTTTAATGACATTCCTCAAACTGAGGGTTGGGACCCACTAGGTGGGTCTCAAGTCAATTTCAGGTGGATCACATAGAAGTCAGCTGAGCTGCCATTGAAATACAGGACTGCAAATATAGGATGCAGAGCAGTTGGGAAGGTCTCCCTATGAAAGAGAGCTGCAATCCTAAAGACACTTTCCTGGGAGTAAGATCCACTGAATGCAATGGGACTTACTTTTGAGTAGACATGGTTAAGATTGTGCTTAATGTCTCTTTCAGAGATGGTTAGGTTGGTTAGGATTGCATCCTAAATTGATGATGGCCTACCCTAAAGTGAAATTAAGCCCCTTGCTCCGGAGCAGTTAAGATGACTTTCCATAAGATAATACTAGAGAGTGACATAACTGCGTGGACCCGTAACTGCTATGGATCTTGCCCAATGTTGCTTTTGGCCATTGGGTAATGATATCACTTCTGGTGGATCCTGACACTGTCCTAAAATAGGGTCACGGTGCTATAACTTTTGAGATCTTCTACTACATTACAAACTCAGCTGTTAGGGAGATGAGCAGCAGCACAGTCTGTGGGGAAGCACCCTATCCAGTTAAGGCAGACATCTCTTGAACGTTGTCCTGGCTTTGCTGTGAGTAATAGAGATAACTCCCTTTCTTTTTGGTAAGCTAACAACCAAATCACTGCTGGTCAAATTGGCATCCAATGCGATTTGTGCTTTTCAGTGCTGCTTATGAGAAACCAGAATGGTCTTCTGTCAACACTGATAAGTGAGAAGACAGTGGGGAATGCAATTTTATTTTGTAAACTGCACAGCGGCCAGCAGTTGCAGCTTGTTTACATTGAGGCTGTCTTGCACCATAGCTTTTCTATTTCCATCCAAATAGGCACAAATTTGTTGTGAATGAAGCCGTCGGAATAAAATCTGCATAACGCAACACACTGGGAGTGTTAAGGCAGGCTCTTTCATTAGCTTGTTTTCACAACTCAAGCATTTCAGTGAGCTCTAAAAGAGAAATCTTGAATTTTACCAATCCTCTGTAGACATTTTGGCAGGATAAGTTGTAAATTCTGCGAAATAGATAAGCACAGGGGGAAGGGTGTTGCTGGAGAGAATGCCGATAAAATCCTAAGATGCTCATTGCCTCCCACAGTAGAAATGTCTGGAGTAGAAGTTCAGTACTACTTTTAGGAATGTATAGAGGTCAGCGTTCATTGGTGAAACTAATTATAAAAGAAACATGAAAAGGTAACAACATTTCTTGATTAAAGAAAGAAATGGAGCAAGGTGTGAATCTCTATAAGTCTATAGGGTCTGATATAGGGTTTGTGTCATATAGGGTTTATATAGGGTTTGTGTCATTCTTACACCTGCTAAGAATTCTTCATATAAATCCTGTGGCAAAATATGTTCCTGTTTTTGATGGGTAGAAGGCTGCAATCTTAAAGTCACTTTCCTGGGAGTAAGACCCATTGAACACACTGGGACTTACTTCTGAGTAGATACGGTTAAGATTGTGCAAAGAGTAGTATATCTTTTCTGCCATTGACCATCAGATGTGTTATCATGCAGTTGCTCCTGTGCATTTATAGTGCAATCTTATCCATAAATTATTGTTTAATCTTATGCATAATTACGCAACAATAAACCCTCTGGAGTTTAATAAAAGTTACTTCCAAGACTGCATTCCTATACACACTTACCTGGAATTAAGTCCAATTGAACTCAATGCTCACTTCTAAGTAGACATTCCTGCTAAGGTCCAATCATAAGGACCATTGCACTGACAGTACTCATGAACCACTGGCTCTGCTGTCACAAATGTGCCATAACACATTTGCAGCTCCTAGCAAGAAGCAAGTGCCAGCCCTTGCTCTCAGACCTGGGAAGATGCCACACAGCAGCCACTGATAGTAAGTGGCACTGGGTAGCAGTGCTACTTTTCAGGATGGGGAGACATTTCAGGGCATTCTTGGGCTGCCCGTCAATTAATAGATTTGTATAATCCTGAGCAAATAATGATATGAAAACAACGGTTGCAAAGGGACACAGCTACTGCATGTCTTGACAACTAATTCAAATCCCTAGAGTAGAAATTAATACTATTAATACACTGATATTACTAAAACACTTATAATTGTTTTGAGATTAGGAAAAAAAAACAATTCCTGATCCGGCAAAATTATTTGTTCAGAAGCAGTGGAAAGAATGTTTTTCAACAGGTTTCTCCACCATCATGTACCAGTAGGAATGTGCTGTGTTTATGTTTCCTAACTTTTAATATGTACAGGAAACTGACTGAGTGCTTTTGCAGTTGATACTAGTTTTGTTGTGACAACACACGTCTTGGGCGTCTGGCAGTCTACAACGCCATATATTATACATGATGGCATTGACAAGCATGAGCCTTCCATTTGTCATGCGGAAGAACATTATGAAAACAAGAGACGTCCCGGGTCTGCTAATTGACTGAAATAAATATTTCAGTCTGATTGCAAATACAGTTAGACTGGATTGAATGCATTTAATGTACAGAGATTAAAGAAATGTGTGGACCAAAGGGTGGGTGGCAGGACTGAGAAATTAATATTTGCTTCTATTGTGGCAACAAGTTAATCATATGTTTGGGGCAGCATCATGGATTTGCTCAGAACTGTGTATGGTTCATGGTGTAATATTTTTTTAAAAAGGATTTTATTCTGTTCAGATTGTTCTCATGCTGCAGTGGAGCAGGGCAATGGTGCATCATCACACTCACTGCCCAGGGCTTTGCCCTGTCCACTGCATGGAAGGTGGTCCATGATGTGGTTCATGTGGCCTTCCATACATGGTGTACAATCTTAGGGTGAAATCCAGAGTAACTACAGGAAGTCCTTGATCCAGAGTAAGAACAAGTTAATCTGGATTGCAATATGAATTTCCCATAGGTTATCACTAGGTAGTGCAATAACTTCAGGTGCACGTAATGTTTCTTATGTGCTTCCATAGTTACTCTGGATTGTGCCCTTAACCAATTTAGGCCAGCGCATCTCACCCAAGTCCCTGTTGCTGCAGTGTCATGGGAAAGCCAGCACATGTCTGTGCACTGGCTTAATCCCCACAAGCAGTGGCATAGAAGGGCCTTAGGGCACTTTTGCAATACCCCCAGGCCAACACAGAACTTGTACCAGGACTTGTGCCAGCCTAATAAAGTTAGGATTGACTATGGGTGTCTCAAATCTTTGTAATTCCACTGATCAAAGAGGTGATTGGCTGCAGTCCATAGCACACCTTCCTGGGAGTAAGACCCATTGAACACAATGGGGCTTACTTCGTAGTAGGCATGGATAGGATTTGAAGATAGCTCTCAAAATTTCTTCTGTTTGCAGTAAACAGAGTTTGGATACAATTTTTACTTTTCAAAAAGCAAAAATATTTCAGAGGATCAATTAACTGCCATTTAATAAACAGGTGATTGTTGATCTTGTTTATTACCCACCCATAGTAAGAACTTCATTTGATAACATAGCCACAGTTGCATCAAATATTACTGGAGCCCATCAGGTTTTAGGATCCATAAGATTTCCCACCAAACCCCCATGTACCTACACAAAGTTGCAGACAATCTCCTATCAATGAAAACGATACGTCCTTAAATATAAGTTCAGATTCAGGGAGGTGCAAGACTGCTGTTGCTCGATAGCAAGCTTTATCTGCACCTCGAATGATTGCCCTTAATCTTTTTTAAGAAGTGAGTCAAAGAAAAGTTTTAACACAGTAGATGACATTTACAACCTTCTTTTCTATCACCTGACGAAATTGCAGTATTAACCTAGTTGCTGAAGGGAATAACGACTTTTAACCTGGTAATAGAAGGTGATAGACCTCAGCCCACTATTCCATCACTTTGGAGGATGAGCAATTTAACCTCTTCTCCTGTCCTTTGAAAGTGTAACATCTTCTGCTGAACATGCTTTCCCAGCTCAGAGAGAAAACCATGACCTTTACCTAGTTTCCCATCTTTCATAAAATGAGTCATTGTCATTTAATTAATTGTTTTAAAAGGTCGTTTTTGTGACACAATACTGAGAACACTAGATTCACTATACTGCATGAAGCAATAGAAGAAATAATACTTCTGTGGCCAACTTTGCTGGAGAACTAGTATGGTTTTGTGTGGTCGTTCGCAATCTTTTTGGTGCCACCACATGTTGAGGGTCATGGTGGCCTGGTAGGGCTCAGAATGCTTGGTGGCACCACAGCAACTTATTTTTACCACCTCATCTTTATTTTTAGCACAGCCAATGCTGACCACAACTTTATTTTAGCACTTCATTGGCTGTGGCTTTTGGGTACCACCCCCGAATGCCTGCAACATTACATATGGCACTGGCCATAACCCCTCAAAAAAAATTGGCTTGTGACCCACAGTTTGGGAACTGCTGGTGGTGAGAGGATGTAGTAGATCCTAGTAGTAGTAAAGCTGGACTTGACTTTCCCTGAAATCCAGAGTAACTACAGGAACACGTAAGAGACATTATTTGCACCCATAGCTATTGCACCACCCAGTGAAAACCTATGTGAAATTCATATTGGTATCCAGAGTAAATTGTTCTTACACCGGAGCAAGGACTCCCCATAGTTACTCTGGATTTTGCCCTTAAGAGAGGTTTGTATTCCAGTCTGTCAGTCCATAAAGTTCAAGGAGGGGTCTTTACAAGTCTGTATCTCATAACCTGACCCAATTAATCAATTCAAGATGAGAACAAAATGAGAAAGCTTTACACACATTTGCTACACAGAGGAAGGGTGGGATATAACGATTATTAAGAGCGGGATTAATAATGATTAAGGCTATAATAATGGTTAGTGTGAGATATATAAGAGATTAACCACAGTAGATGCAGGCCTCCATCTTGAAAGACTATGGTATTGTGCTTGGCATTGCATACGCTGCATGCAAAGCACGAAAGCCTGGGTTGGATTGTTATGGAGGATAGGCTGTTACCCAAGCAGCAAAACCCCCTCTCCACGCCACTGAATTAGTCCAGTGGAAAGGCAGAGCCAATACGTTTGGATCCAGCTGGCGTTGCAGAGCTGGGCTAAGGACAGGAGCTCACCCTTTCTTGTGGGGCTGACCCGGGAATCGAAACCTGGCCTGCTGGTTAACAGGCACAGCGTCTTTACTGCTTGTGCCACCCACATCCACCCACAGTGGATGAAAATACCTCTAAAACAGAAAACACGCTACCTGTGAAAAAAATGGCACTATGTTATCTCAGATTTTTGACTGGTTCACCTTGCAGAACGTACCATCCACACAGATTCCGCAATACTGAGATACGAAAAAGGGATTTGTATATGATGCATTTTAAGAAAGCAGTATGTTGTGCAAAGCTACAGAACGTCTTGGGTTACAGTAGCTAAATAATTTTCATCGCCAAATTACTTTCCTCCACGGAAAGAGAAGTGGTGCTTCACACTGTTGTAAGGCAACATTTTTTTGATGCATGATGAAAGAATATCAAGTTCTCTGGATAGTCCTTGTACACACACAAGACATTTTGAAAGGAGTAGACTTTTCCTTAAGTGTTAGGGCTAAGATAATGATGAAGCCTGACTTTATCCCAGTTTCATGAAGCTTCTGAGTTTCTGTTCTCTGAACAATGGAACTCAATGTATTTCAATTTCTGCTCTCTTCCTTCTTTGCTATGGTTTAAAGACCCCTGTCTTTCAGTCCGTTATGATGTGTTTAGGCGTTCTTATAGCCCTCATAGGGGCCACAACCCTTTTTTATTTCTTAAACATATACCTTGTTGCTGTAATTGCAGCCATCTATGTTACCGTAATTCCTTTTTTAATGTCAAGTGTTCTAGTCAAGTGCTTTTCTCCCTCCAGAGGAATCATTTATTATAGCTTTTAAATAAGACTATTATTTGGTTGATAGCCAGTACTTCCTTTCACAGTACCAAAATCAGGTCACTATGGTTTTCTTTCCTCCCACAGTTCCTCATATATAAAGCATTTTGCTACAACTCCGGGTACATCTAGCCAATTAAAGAATAAGAAGATCCAAACAGTCTTCTTAGTTTGAGGCATTTGTACAGCACAGAAATTGTGCAGTACACTGGGTTTTCTTAAGTGCTCGTACACTATTTAAGCATTAGCATTTTGTAGTTTTCAGTATTTAAGACTGAAATCCTATATTAATCCCCCAAAAATGTACTCACTCTTTATCAATAAATATATGTATAATAGCCAGTACAATTTTTGGGACACCCTATGCAACTACAGGATGCAGTGCATGCCTCATTGGCACAGCTGCATCAACAACCCTTTGAGAAAGGTTGGATTCAGAGATGGTAACTCACCCAGGGTCCTCTTCCTTGAGGATCCCTTTTCTTCCTGGAGCATCCGGACCTCAGATTATAGTAGTTGTACTCAACTAAAGTTTAAATATCATCTTTTATGTATGTTATATGTGTGCTGAAGGCATCCCTCCATGCATTAAGTATATTTTGCATCACTTTATACCCAAGGAATTTCTTTACTACAGATCAGAAACTGACTTGGTTGAATGAATTATATTTCTAATTATTATTTATTATTTATATTGCACCCAGCAATATACTAGGTTCTTCATGCGATTTGGCAGGTAGATCAAATTTTGGTTTATGGCGTAAGAGGCTGATGGAAGTCTGACAGTCACGTGTGACTGATTGATTGATGAACGCTTTGTCTTACGTCTGTCTTATAAATCAAAAGTTGGCTTGATAGAAGTAAAATGCTTGTTTGATATATTATCAGCCTTTTTCTTCAAAGGATCTCTGCAAAAAATCAACATGGCTTTCTGATTTTGGAACTACTGAGGACATGCCAAATTTGCTTCTGTCTTCCTACTGTCTTCCTACTTCCAAATTTGTAAAGTCTTCCTATTGGGTATAAGTGAGAGAATGTGCTGTTACATTGAATGAAAATAGCATTTACTATTTTTTAAAAAACAAAGCATATGTGATTTTGAATCAAGTATGTGTAAAGTATTTTAAAGATTCTGTATGGTTAATCTGATCTGGCCTGGCCACCATATGGTCAGTGCCAATGGTAAGAAGCATTCCAGCACTTCTCTGAAGGGTTGGTGAAGGAGGAACAGGGCAAAACTTAGTGTGTAGGTGAACTAATGGGGTGGTGAGGCTGTGAGAAGGGATGGATCTGGCAGCAAAAGCACAAGTCAGATCCTAACTCCCTTTCCTGCATCTCCCCACCTCTTTTTTTCCAAGGAGATATATTGCAGTATGGGAGGCTTAGGGTGAAATCCTAAACTAAGCCAGTGCAATTCATCGGTTTCCCTTTCCTATGGTGATGTACGGAGGCAAGCACATGTCAGTGCACTGACCTAACCCTTGCCCAGAAGTGGCGTAGAAGTGCCTCACAGCACTTTTGTGACACCCCCAGGCCAGCGTGGGACTTGTGCTGGGGCTTAGGCCAGCCTAACTGGGGATTAATATTGCAGCCTTACAGAGATGTAAAGAGATATAAATTCCATTTTTCCTCTGGATTTGTCTGTTTTTGGCATGGCTGCACCAATAAGAAGAAAGGATGGGCTCTAAGAAAATTGTAATGCCTTAATAACTAACAAAGAAAGTAACACAGCCTTTTTTGCACTGGAAATAATTTGTTAAATAGATGTCTCACTGTATTGTATTTTCCTTTAGGAAGTTGAACTCTGCCGTATTAGCAGTCAAGAAAAGCTAGGACTGACTGTTTGCTACCGCACTGATGATGAGGAAGACATGGGGATCTATATCAGTGAGGTAAGAACCTCGTAGGGAAGGAAATCCCATGGAAAAAGTCAAAATAAGCATTATGTAACCTGGCAGCACAAATTCTGGCTGAATCATAAGTTGTCCTTCTCAGTTAACAGGCTGGCTAAATTACGTTGCTCAGTCTGTCTGTCTGTCTGTCTGTCTGTCTGTCTGTCTGTCTGTCTGTCTGTCTGTCTGTCTGTCTGTCTCCAAGCAGGTTTGTAAATGTTTCAATATGTATAGAGGAAGAACTTACTTGGCAATTACTCCAATATGGGCGAATGACATTTCATTAATTTCCCTTTTAATGTTCTTTTAAAATTTACCTATGCAGGTCCTTCTGATATGAATTAAAAAAATATTGGACAAGATGTCTTCCTTCTGTTTCACCACTTCCCCACCTCCATCCAACCCCCTATGATTCAGCATCAAGTGTCTAGATCTGTACTGGTGCACAGATCTAGACACTTGCAATGGCCTGGCCACATGGACAAATGTGTTGCATTATATGGAAAGCACCTTACAACAGTGAAACACCCTTGGGGGGTGCAACTTTGGGTCAGGGGGTTGACGAGCGGGTGGGATCTGCCATCTTTGAATCTGGCACTGGGTTTTCCTAAGAGTAAATCTTATTGAACACAGTGGGACTTACTTCTGTGAAGCCGTGGAAGCTCTGGTATCACAGTGATGTCACATCCCGGTGAGTTTGACAAGGGGGTCCTGGATAGATTTTTAAGTTTGAAAGGGGATCCTGGGCTGACCACGCCATACACCTTAAAAACACTCATTCCAGTTGTAGAAGGCTCAAACAGGATCAGGCCGCAAGGCATTAAAGTCACTGGGTAATTTGCGGCTAGTCAGTATCTCTCAGAATATCTCTATCCCATAGTTGTGAGACTAAAATGGGGAGGGATGGGTCCACATTTGCTGATGTTTGTACAAAGAGTTGGGAGGAAGCAGAGGTGAGATTCCACCTGCCTGCTGGATCACCGGTGGAGACATCATGATACAATTAGTGGTACTGAGCAATGTCACTGAGAATGAGAAGCTTGCCATGGGAGTGCCAATCTCCGTGGCAAGTGTAATATCTTGACTGGCAGTGAGAAAATAGCTGACAGGCACAAACATTTAAATCAATTGGATTGTGTCTCAGCAAATACCAACAGAGCTTGGAGAACTGCAGCCTTTAGTTACTAAGGGGTTTTCATCACGTACATCTGCTTTTAAAGAAAGCCAGCAAAGAATTCAGCAAAATTCTGTAGTCTCTGCTTTAATTAGATAATGTAACACTCCAGTGGTTCCCATATTTTTGTACCCTGCAACACATCTTATCTGGTATCTAATGATCCTGGTGGTGCTGGAGAAGGTAACAGAAGCTAATTCCGGACAGCGTTGGGCCAACAACCCACTGTATGTTCCTATGCAGTCTTCAAAATAGTCTTTCCAGGTTTTCAGAGGCAAAGCAGCCTTCTGGAACTTAGAGCAGAATCCTAATCATGTCTACTCAAAAGTAGGCCCCATTGTGTTCAATAGGTCTTACTCCCAGAAAAGTTTCTTTAGGATTGCACCCTTAGAAGAGGCTTTTGGAGGTCTGCAGAGGACTGTAGAATGAGTCTCAGGTTGAGCATGATCCAGAAGAGGCTTTGAAGTGGCACCCGGGGTGCTATATGGTACTCGGTGATGCCCAGTACCTGGAAGAGATGCCTCGCACCCAGTGGTATCCACTGCCACCTGCCACTACCACCCAGTGGTATCCATTGCTTGGTGTCTGCTGCTCACTGCTCCCCATATATGACGGCTCTTACATCTGACAACTTGCCTGCTTTTAGTTCTCAAAGAACTGGACTTAGACCTGGATTGTCCACTTAGATGGAGTCTTTATAAGTGACTGTGCACATTGAATCTACATTGCTGCCTCCCAATGTATGGTTCAAATGTATACTAATCACCACTAGTTCAAACAAGCCACCATGTTCAATATGATTGAAAGCTAATTAGTTAATAGAAAATGTTATGTTCTTTTATATAATGACAAATAATAAGGGGAGAATGAATTACAATATCATCCTACTTAGATATGATAGAACAATCCTAACCATGTCTACTCAAGAGTGTTGCATTCAGTGGGTCTTAGGCAGCAGTCTTAAACACATTTTCCTGGGAGTAAGCCCCATTAAATATAATGGGATTACTTCTGAGTAGACAGAGTTAGGATTGCACACTTACACCCAGGAAAGTGTCTTTATGTTTGCAGCCTAGTGTAGGTTTAAAATCCATTCACTTTTAAAAATTTCATCCTAAATAATTTTAAGGCTTGATTAGAGGTTTGTTATTCAAGCTGTGCCTTGAATAATGGACCAACTGTTTACGGGGCAATTCTATCTATCACCTTTCTCTTGATGCTTATCTTAACCAATTTGTCTTGCCTTGTCATGCCAAGAGCAGTTTTTCCAGGCAAACATTACCAAGAATAACATTTAAAGCCCAATCCTATAGGTTTGCTCAGAAGTAAGTTCCATTATAGTTCATGGGGCTTACTCCCAGGTAAGCACTTATAGGATTGCAGCCTTTATTTGCACGTGACATCTTATTCTTGTATAGTGTAGTACTCAAGAGATAATGATTTTAAAGCATTTTATCTACAACTAACCAAAATGTACCCACGTTGTGGGAGCAAAATCCCCCCACCCGTATGTCACCCCCCACTGCGCAGCAACCCCCCCATGCGCATCAACTCCCATGCACACCATCCCCCCATGTGCACCCCCCCCCCTGTGTGCAACACCTCCCCAAGCACACCATTCGCCCATGCACAACACCCCTGTACAGCAATCCCCCATGTGCACTATTCCTCCCTTGCGCACTATCCCCCCATGAGCATTATTCACTCATATGCACCACCACCCATGTGCATCACTCCCATGTGCACCATCCACCCATGCACAGGATCATCCCCTGTGCACTATTCCGTCTAGTACTTCAGCTGAATGTTGATCAGCCAGTCTTCAATGTTAACTATAGGACTAAAACATATTGCACCCCTTTTCAGCCCCTTTAGGGTTAAGTTTCTCAACTTCAGTTCTTGGTGGGTGTTGGTGTCACAGAATGAACACCCTCCCCAAATTTCATGCTTCGTGGTCCAGGGGTTGGGGCAGAGCATCCCTCAGTCAGGGATTCTTCAATGTAAAGTATAGGGAGAAAAATGTGTTTCACCCCATTTCACCCCCTTCCAGTTGGAATTTCCAAAAACTGGTTTTTAGTGGGTGCGTCCATCACAGAAGGGACACCCTCCCCAAATTTCATGCTTCTAGGCCCAGCGGTTTTGGCTGGGTGTTGATAAGTCAATGAGTGAGTCAGGGAGTCAGTGCCTTTTCCCCAATCACTTCCTCAACTAGTGGTTAGTTACTGACCACCAAAGTATTAAAGTACATCTGGAAACAGTGATGTCACTAGGGTTTGTGTCATTCTGTGCTGGAGGCTAATGTGTCTTCATCGTGATGGACCCCATTTCATGCAGTGAGTGGTGCAACACCCAAGGCTGTGAGATGGTGAAGCACCATTGCCACATCCCCTCAGGTTTTTTTGGCTATAATGTTTGATAAATGTCTCAGTGTCATTGAATTCTATGTGAAATTCCATGTAGAATGATAGATAGTTTGACGGTATTATTGGAAAATATCAAGATTTTTAAAATTTTGACCAGTAATGGTGCCTTCCCCCTATGGATATCATCCAGTGTGACCTGAACCCCTCAGCTCCCTACTTAAGTCAATGCTGGAAGGAAATATTAGCACAGTATATAAAGTACATTTGTCAATTCCCCAAAGGAATAAAGGCTCTCCCAATAGTCAGTGAGTACTACTTGAAATGTATTTGCTGAGCTAATATTGCAATGTTTACTCTCTAGGTTGATCCAAACAGTATTGCTGCCCGAGATGGACGGATCCGGGAAGGAGATCGGATTTTACAAGTATGTCACTCTATGCCTGATTTTCCTTCCATTCTATCCCTATCCCCCCAAAAATAATACATGCTTTATAAAGTACAATTGAATGTTATTGAGTTTGCTTCTTAGCATCTAGTCTGGAGCAGAATTTATGGGTCCCTATCTGTTCTTTCATGGTATATCCCTGTCCTTCCGGAAGAGGGAAGGATACAACCATAACAGCATAGCTGTTGAGTACCCCTTCAAAAATTGATTGGTTAATATTGTGTAGCAGGGTTAAAAAAGTAGCAAGTCACAGCTGATTTGACCAGCTTTATTTCATATTTTCAATATCCTTAACCAATCAGAGCATCTAATGTAGGTGATGATATCTGATGCATGATAGAAGTGCATCTAATGCAGTTACTGTTAGAACATCTGGCAAACAGTTAAATAGTGTATTCTGTCCGTGAAATGTCCTACAAAAAAGTTCATGATCTGTAGCATATCTTTATCCATATACTCTTTGGGAAACAGGAATATGCACACTGCACTCCTGAGTCTCAAAATGGAAACTGCTCTTCTCCCTGGGACACAAAATCAGAACATGTCTTCCTTCCAATGGATGTATGACATGGAAGCAGTGGAACATCAGAGAACACAAGCAGCACCCCCATAGACGAGCAAATTCATGGTGCTTTCTGAGTCAGTAGCTCAAGACTATAATGTTTGCCCAAGGATACAATCCTAACTAATTTAGGCTAGCGCAACTCATCTCCCCATTCCCTGGGTATCATAGGGAGGCCAGCACATTTATGTGCACTGGCCTAACCCAACCCTCCAGGAGTGGGTCAGAGGTGCATTATGGCACTTTTGCAACACCCCATGGCCAGCAGAGGACTTGTGCCAGTACAGATGCTTGCCTAAGTGGGGTTAGGATTACTGCCTGAGTCTCTGACATGCATGAGTTGAGTCTACACAAGTCAGCAAAAATGCGTATTTTTACAACTCTGACTTGAGGGTGCAATTCTAATCAGAGCACAAGCCTAACCATGTTTACTCAAAAGTGTTTTGAACTCAAAAGAGACATTGTGTTCAGTGGGTCTTACTCCCAGGAAAGTGTGTTTAGGATTGCAGCCTTAAGCTCGCACGACTCACCCACTTACTACCCGCTTCTGTGGTGGTGTGAGGAAGCCAGCACATGTCTGTGCACTGGACTAACCTCTCTAGGAGTGTCATACTTTTGTGAGACCCTTACGGCACTTTTGTGACACCCCTAGGACAGCATGGGACTTGTGCCAGGACTTATGCTAGCCTAACTGTAGGCCTGAGGCTGCAAACATAATCCCCAGTTAGGCCAGCATAAAACCCAGCACAAGTCCTGTGCCGACCTGGGGGTGTTAGAAAAGTGCTGCAAGACACTTCTACCCCACTCCAGTGAAGGATAGACAACCGCACAGGCACATGCCGACCTCCCCACACCACCACAGGAAAATATACCATGTGAGTTAAGCCGTCCTAAATCTGTTAGGATTGTGCCATAAGGCTGTATGGCTGCAGTCCTAAGCGCACTTTCCTTGGAATATTTATTTATTTAATTTATTTAATTAATTTATATCCCTCCTTTCCTCACCTGCAAGAGGGAGCTCAAGGTGGCTAACATCAGAAAGATAAAACACCATTAAAATAGACTTATAAATATAGATTAAAACATAATTAAAATACAATTAGATTAAAACTGAGCACAATTAAAACAGACTAAAAAATTGTTAAAAACAATAAAATAGAACAGTAAAAACTGCCCCCAACCTCTGCCCCATTTAAAAAGCTTTTTTAAAATAAAAGGTTTTCAGGCTCCACCTGAAGCTCTGTATTGAGGGAGCCTTCCTCAGTTCTAAGGGGAGGGAGCTCCAAAGCCGGGGTGCCACCACTGAGAAGGCCCTATCTCTGGCCGTCACACCTCTCCCATCTCTTAGTGGCAGCACAGTCAGTAGGGCCCCCTCAGATGACCTTAGGTGATGGGTCGGATTGTATAGAAGAAGACGGTCCCTCAGATACCCTGGACCCGAGCTGTTTAGTGCTTTAAAAGTCAGGGCCAGCACTTTGAATTCAGCCCGAAAACGAATGGGCAGCCAGTGTAGTCGCTGAAGCATTAGCCCGACAGAGTCGAACCAACGAGCCCCAGCAACCACATGGGCCGCTGCACTCTGGACTAGTTGAAGCTTCTGGACTGTCTTCAGAGGCAGCCCCACGTAGAGCACATCACAATAATCTAGTCTCGATGTCACTAGGGCATGGGTCACCGTGGCCAGATCCGAGCAACTCAGGTATGGTTGCAGCTGGTGGATCAGCCGAAGCTGAGTGAAAGCTCCCCTGGCCACAGCCGCCACCTGGGACTCCAGGAGCAGCTGTGAATCCAGGAGAACCCCCAAGCTGCAAACCTGCTCCTTCAGAGGGAGTGCAAACCCATCCAGAACAGGATGATATTCCAATACTCGAGTCGAGGAGTTCCGGACCAGGAGAACCTCTGTCTTATCAGGATTTAATCTCAGCTTGTTCACCCTCATCCAGTCCCCCACTGCCTCCAGACAACGATTCAGGACTTCAACTGCCTCCTTGGACTCTCCTTGGATGACACCTCACTCCAAACCTCCAGATGACCTCTCACAGCGGCTTCATGGAGATGTTAAATAGCATGGGGGATAGAATGGGACCTTGTGGCACCCCGCACCGAAGAGGCCAGGGTGCCGAGCAAGCATCCCCTAGCACCACCTTCTGGGACCTGTCAGCCAGGAAGGAGCGGAACCATTGCAAAACAATGCCTCCAATCCCCAACACAGCCAACCGGCCCAAAAGGACACCATGGTCGATGGTGTTGAAGACCGCTGAGAGGTCCAGCAGGACCAACAGGGACGCACTCCCCCTGTCCATTCCCTGGTGTAGGTCATCCGCCAAGGCGAGCAAGGCAGTCTCTGTCCCAAACCCTGGCCTGAAACCAGATTGGAAGGGATCCAGATAATCAGCTTCATCTAGGACCCTCTGAAGCTGGGACGCCACCACCCGCTTGACCACTTTGCCCAGAAACGGGATGTTTGAGACTGGCCGATAGTTGTTTAAGTTTTTAGGGTCCAGGGAGGGTTTCTTCAGGAGGGCCATATTCTTCAGAATATGGCCAGTTGAACTCAATGGAACTTACAAATAAAATTGTACTTTTAATCACTTAATTCAAGTTCATTACTGTCCTTGGCCACTACTGGCACGCATGTTCATATTGGACACTCAACACACACACACGCCCAATGCACACCAGTTATTCTTTATTTTTTTGTGTCTGTTTGAGGCCATTTTCATTGACTGCTGCAGACATACTTGTTGGTAGTGACAAGTTGCTTCTGTAGAAACATCCCTATAACTGCCAGACATTAATTCAGACTTTGCGAGGGCCTGCTGAACATTACAAGATCAATCTGATTCTGTCCCACTGGCCCTTTCATTTCCTCAGGAAACATCTTTGCTGAAAACGTAGCTTTATTTCTTCCTCTGCTATCAGTTCTTAGAATCACACAAATCTCCTGCACACAATAGGATCCGCACGTTGCTTGACTTAACTGGCTCTTGCTTTGACAGAAAATAATAAGCAGTTCAGGGCTTGTACTGGAACATGCGACTTTATTTCTTTGTATGATGAAGAATATGAAGCATTTTCTTTCCAGTAAATGCATCACATTGAAATTTATTTATTTTTTAAAAACAAATCCTACTGCCACAATTCCATACAATTGCTTGGAATGCTAGCCAGGGGCCAAAAGGGGAGCCTTGCGGATAGTTTTCCTCCCTTATAAGGAAAGGCTACAAGATTTGTGGTTCTTCAGTCTATATCCATAGGGACTTCTTTTCCCTCTCATACCGTACCAGAATCAGGGTACACCCATTAAAATTGAGTGTTGGAAGAAATAAAGCACACAAAAATTATTTACCCAGCATGAAATTAATCTATGGAACTCCTTGCCGCAGGAGGTGGTGATTCCATCTGGCAGGTATGCCTTTAAAAAGGAATGGGACAAATTTCTGGAAGAAAATTATAATTTATAAATTTATAATTTATATTATAATTATATAATATTATAATTATATTTATAAATTATAATTATAAATATATAAGCTCTGATGGGCATGTGCAGCCACCTGGTTTTAGATAACCTCAGACGGCCAGGTGCAAGGCAGTGACATAGGATGCAGGTATCATGTTATCATGGTGTTGTCTTAGGCACCTGTTGGGTCACTGTGATATACAGGAATCTGGATTAGATGGGACTTTTGCTTATTCCCTCTGGGATCTTCCTGTGTTCTTAGTTGGTAGTAGCGAGACTTTATCATGCTGAAATCTGTAACTATAATGGTGTGGTAAAGGTGGATGATCACCTGTCCATTGCCCAGAATACAAAAATTCCAAAAATGGTGTTTCTCTGGTTTGTATGTGCTCCTCCAAGATGATGGAGCATTTAGCCTTTGGCATTGTAATCTGAGACACAACCCTTTATGTGATGTGCATCTCCCGTGAATTCTGTGATGTGTGATTCCCATGAAAAGCATTCCAAAATTTATTTGGATAAATTAATTGCATAAATTATGCAATTAATAAATATGCAATTAATTGGCACTCTGTTATGAATTAACAGTGTCAAGTCTTGGAGGGAAAATGTACTAGAAATCTCAGGGTTTGGGATAAATCTCATTGCATGTGTGGCAGTCCTGATATATGGCCCAGAGTCTCATCATTAAGTTTAACACAAAATGAGCTAGAAGGGCACATACCTTTCATATTGGACAATGTGCTGGTTCGGTAGCCACTGTTATGGATGAGATAATTCAGAGAAATGGGAGCTGACAATTTTATTTACACGATTATATTAAAAGGAAAAAATTATAGCAATATGAAAATGTCCACAGGAAAAGTGAAGCTGATGTCTTCAGAATCTGAAGTGTTGTTATTATTGTTTTTTTTTTAACTGAAATAGCTTTCTACTTATTTTTCTTATGCGTTTCCATTCACACACTATGGAAATATTTGTGAAATGTATAATTGAAGTGCTTCAGTTCACACACTGGTTGACAAATGGTTCTGAACATCCACATTTTTTGTGTGTTTTGGAATTGCCTGGTCTTCTTTGCAGGTAATTTCTAGACGTTTACTGGAAATTCTCCACTGTGCCATTTTTTATATTTTGGAATTTAAAATATAAATTCTATAAATGCTGCTGTGCACCAGTAGCATAGGTGGAGGGGGTACATGGTGTTAAGTTTTTAAGGGATCTTCACGGAAGCATGCAAGCAGCCTCTCCCTTCAGAGCCATTCTGGGCAGTGGGAGGAAAATAGAGGTGAATTTAATGGATTCAGGCTATACTCAAAAAGTGAAAAAAGTTGTAGAACCTCATGAATCGATATATATCTGTTTCCAGTTCAGGATTATGTAATACCAAGATATACAGTATTTTTCTAATGCACAGAAGGAGTTTGACTCCAACTAAAAGTCAGTAAGCTACTTACGGCACAATCCTAATCTGTGTTGGAACAGGCAGGCTGGGTTGCATGTACTTTATCCAGCATCGGGCAGGATGGGGCTTGGGCTCAACATGGAGTAAGTGGGTTTTATTCCCCATATCCCTGGTTATATGCCAGCCAACCCTATGGATCTGCTCTATTGATCTGTACCCACCGTTTTGTAAGTGCAAATCCAATGGGCCTATGTAATGATTGTCAGGCCAGGGCCAGGGGTTAAGAACCAGCTTGTGCTGTTGCATCTGGTCCCTTCTCCCTCCCAAGCCTGATCCAGGGTGACCATATGACCAGAAATTTCCAAATTTGCCCTCTTTTTTAGCCTCCTGTCCGGGTGTCCTTCACAAGGCTCCATTGTCTTCCATTTTGGCTTCATTTTGGAACTTTGCAATGGTATGCACTATCCCATCATGTCACGTGTCTTTGAATTTGTATTGAAGAGCAGAAACCAATGCAAAAATCAGTTTTGAAATATCTGTATCATAAGTTATGGCTAAAAAATAAAAAAATGCATTGAGCTCTATGGGAAAGTGAAAGTGCCCAATATCACGGCTTTACTCGAGACTAGGCAAGTGTGCCATTGTCCGCCAGAAAGGCCAGGCTGAGAAGAATCCAAGACCTTGTCCTCCTTTTGAGGTTTGGGCATCTGTTCGCCCTGGCCTGGTTCACCTTCCAGGACACTTTTTTCTAACCAGACAGAATTGCACACAGAATTCACCAATGCTTAGCTAATGCATCGACCCAGAGATATGAGAGGACCTCAAAGATTTTGGCAGAGCTAGTTATATGGTCAATAAGGGATGGTTAGATTGCTGTGTAATCTAGGCAAGCACAAAGTTTGCAGGCTTTCTTTTGAGCTGTGCTCAATGTGTATGCATAGATTTTGCTTGCTATTCCTGCGACTAGTTATGACTGTCTGTACAGACAGTGATAGAAAAGAATTGTACTGGAAAAGCTTAAATGGCTGTGTGGTGAGATAGCCTGGGAGGACTACGAGAGGTATAATATGGAGCCTATGGGGACTTATATGGGCAAGAGCCTTTATGTCAGCAGGCGTCCTCGATACCCTCCCCTGGACATTGACTTGTTTCCGGACTTGGTGGAGGTTTGGTCCATAAAGGATTTTGTGGAGCTGCAGAACTGAGGGAGGGGTGGCAGCAGGCGAAGGAGGGGGATTACTGTGGGTCCTTCCCCTTGTTGGTATGCCAGGGGAGGAGTCAAGTTTCTCCCGTGCTCTACGCCCGGTTATTGGGGAAGGGCAGACGAGGCGGGAAATTTGAGCAAGGACGAGGCGCCAAACGGGCAGTTGGAGATTTTGCCATGGAAGAGAGAGGATGCAAGAGGAGAGTCAGCAGAGGAAGACGAAGTCCAGAGGTTGGAAGGGCTGTCGTTGGCGGCAGAGGACTCTGAAAAGGATTGAAAGACTGGTTAAAGTACCCTGATAATCCCCACCTCCTGGAGCTAGAGGATAAAGACTTTGAATACCTGTTGTTACTTACCTGTTGAGAGTTGTTCTAAGTTGAATAGAAAGAAAGGGTCTGCAAACCCTGATTAGAAGTTGAACCTGTAATCAAGAAGTGCCTTTGGAAACCGATACGCTTTTATACCTCGATTTGCAGTAAAGTAATCTTGTGTTTGATTTACCTGTGAGAGCCTCTTCCTTTGACATCTTCATGATGAGAGACTTTGAAGATGATGATGTAGACACGGAGGTCTCCTTCCCTCATGGGATCCCAGGTGAGAGAGACGGGGCGAGGCCGCCCCGGAGTAATGGGAAGCATGACAGGCTGCATAAAGATATCACTGCTTTATGAACTTTTTAGTTGAAAAGCAGTATATAAATACTGTAGATTAGATTAGACAGACAGACAGATAGATAGATTTCCTGCTAATGTGAATGCTTTGATTTTCAAAGTTGGCAGAATTTTTTAATGTTCCTCATTTGCTGCCTATGTTTGTAGCCTGGGCCTATCAGAATAACATAGAACACAATCCTAATCATGTCTACTCATTGACCCATTAGGGCTTACTTCAATGGGTCTTACTCCCAGGAAAGTGTGTTTAGGATTGCAGCCAGGGTTAAAATTGACTGCAGTGGCCAGGGTGACCATACAGAATGGAGGACAGAGCACCTCTACCTTTCAGCATTGCATAAAAGAGGAAATTTAGGCAGGTGCTGCTTTTTAAACCCTTCTATGTTGAGTTAAACCTGTCTAAGTTCCCTCTTCTCTGCAATATTTAAAAGTAGAGGCCCTCTGTCTTCCATTCTATATAGTCACGCTGGCAGTGGCGTCAATGTGGGGATGCAGGAGCAACCCTGGGTGATGAGCATGGGGAAGTATGGCATCACTACTCACCAAAATTTTTAACATTTTTAAAATTTATTTTTAAAATTAGCAAACCTGCCATTGCAGGAGTAAAATTTCAAGAATATTTGTGGACTCTGGGCATGGCTGGTCACCAGTGGGCACTGGTGGGCACCAGGCAGCAGGCACTGGTGGGCAGCAGGCACTAGTGCGCACTGTGCACTGACAGGCATTGGAGGGTACCAAAAGGCAGTAGTGGACAGCAGGTGGACCAGGCACCCCTACTGGGAACCATTGGGCAGTGGACAACAGTAGGCACCACTGTGCAGTGGGCAGTAGGTAGCAGTGGGCAGTGGCACCACCAGGCACCACCAGGCAGCAGGCCCCACTGGGCACCAGCAAGCACCAGTGGGCACCAGGCATCCATAAGAGGCACCACTGGACAGCAGTCACAACCATGCAGTGGGTAGCACAACCAGCAGGCAGTGGACCCCAGGCTACCTTACCAGGCACCATCAGGCATTTTGCACGACCAGGCACAACCACACAATAGGCAGTGGGCATCACCCGGCAGTATGCACCATCTGGCCAGAGTGGGCAACACCTGACACCAGTGGGCAATGGGCACCAAACTTCCTCACCAAGCACCAGGTACATTGGGCTTGGTACACCACCAGGCACCATCATGCAGTGGGCAGTGGGCACCATTGGGCACCGCAGGACATCAGCTGGCACCAATAGGCCCTACCTGGTACCCCTATCATGAACCAGGCATCCCAGGTAGGGCACCAATAGGCCCTACCTGGTACCCTTATTGTGAATCAGACAGCAGTTGGCAGCAGTCAGCATCGGTCACTGGGCACCATTAGGCTCCAGCAGGCACCCCAGGGCATCAGTTGGCACCAGTGGGCACCACCTGGCACTTGGTACCACTGAGTGGGCACCACTGAGCACTGGGAACCACCAGGCACCAAATCAGTTCTTAGTAGGTCCTTAGTAGATCACAGTTCTTAGTAGATCACAGAAGAAATATGGTCTCCAAATTTCATGCTTCTAGGCGCACAGTTTGAGGCTGGGTGTTGATCTTCAATATTAAGTCTTCAATATTAAGCACAGGGATAAAAATTTATTGCACTCCTTTTCACCCCCTTAGGGATTAAATTTTTAAAAATTTAAAAATTTTTAAAAGCGGTTCACATCATAGAAAGAAGACCCTCCCCAAATTTCATGCTTCTAGGTTCAGCAGTTTTGGAGGGGGGACAGCAGGAGGGGATGAATAAAAGCTTTGTAAGTCACCTTGGGAATTTGCATTAGCACGGAAAAGGGAAGGTCCAAATTCCTTAAATAAATTAAATAGTTTAGGTACAATCACAGCATTTATATGTTGGAGGGAAACACAATTTTTAAAAATTCCTTTAAAAAAAAGGAAGGTGCCCTTTATAATTTTATCTTGAACAAAATACACGTAGAACTCAATCTGATGCAAATTTACCTGCAAGCAAATCCCCCAGTTTATTCATGGAAGTACTCCCAGGTAGAGTGCGGGGGGTTGTAGCACTGTCGTCATTCAGTTGTGTGTGTGTTTGTGTGAGTGTGAGTATCAAATGATTAAATAAAAGTGCAATCAGCAATGGCCAGTAAGTATTGCCTGGTGAGAGATAATATTGTAGACCTCTAATTGGCTCCCTCTAAGCTTCCAGTATGACTGATCTTAGCTGTAGTATTACCAGTCTTGCTTCCACCAGCACTATTATCTGAGACTGACACTTCCATTACTCTGAACGGAGAAAGATGAACGTCACCTGTCAAAGGCTGGTTAATTGTGTTGCTAGATGTATGTTGCCGGGGCGCAGGTTGGACATTTATGAACATAACTGCTTCCTCTGATGTCCTCCATCCTTCAACGATCGATACGGCTCTTACAGTAAGCGCATAATTGAGTGAAGGCACTTACCACTGTGGGGGCTAAAGATGAGCCCATTGTGTGAGCGTCATTGTCCATACATTTGCCACAAATGAGCTGATATTTGCTCTATATTGTGTGTTGTGCGGTGGAAATGGAAACTAATGTGCCACTTTCATTTGTTTTCTAGATAAATGGCCAAGATGTCCAGAACCGGGAAGAGGCGGTGGCATTGCTCTCTAGCGATGAATGCAAGAAAATTGTTTTGCTAGTAGCAAGACCAGAGATTCAGGTGAGAGTAAATAAATGCATTGAAGCAGAGCCTGTTTTTGGAGGTGCATCTGTTCACTGTCATCCACTGATAATGAACAGCTGAAAAAAATGGGGAAAATGAGAATATTTATCCGTTTGTAGCTTCAGATTTGAACAAATGGGAGTTTGATTACCAGTGCATTGGGTAAAGTGAGTTTTAAAAATCATATACACCTGTAAGTATGTGATTGTCTATTATTAGTATCATACACAAATACAGAAACATAGAAATTTGAAGTTATGTGGTAAGAAATTCATGTTAATTTCTAGGACTTCATCTTCAATGAAAATGGTACTTTAGAGGGTATAATTCTAAGAAGGAGCTATTATGGGACTTTTGTGTATTCGTGTGGCCAAACTGCAGCTTGCAGGCCATACAAGCTCTCATATGTGGCTCTGACATACTGGATGCGGCTATGTTGGCTGAGTTCCTTTTTGCATCACAGTTAATATTAAAATATAAATAAAAATATTCAAACTTTATAATTATTTACCAGTTATAAACTTAGAGTTCATTGGCTTAAAACATAAAATTAATGTTTATTGTGAGCAAATATATTTAAGAATTTTAGTGCTTCTTAAACAAGGTAGTTCTCGAAATCTGATTATCATATGTGGCTTCTTCTCATATTTCAGTGGCATTCCCAGAAGGGGACAAAGCATTATGTTTTATAGATGCATTCCTAACCACATTTTCCTGGGAGTAAGTACTATTGAATGCAATGGGACTTACTTCTGAGTAGACATGCTTAGGCCTGCCTAATCCTTTATTTACTAACAAAGAATGATGATCCCTATGGAAATGTTTCTGTATTTTGGAAAAGGGAATTATTAAATGAACTACTGAAAAAGAGATAGTAACTGAAGAAATGTACTATTTCTTCTTCATATTCCTTTTATATTCCTCTACAAAAGGGCATTATGTTGACACTACTCTATTCATCTGTCACCAGTTCAGACAAAGTTGGTCATATGCCCATTTTTCTTTCACGTTATTGATCAGATATTTTTTGGAGCTGGTTACTGCACGATCTCTATAAATTGCATTGAAGAAATGCAGTTCAGTGTCACCTGGAATCCTTCCTTGACTGCAGCAGTTATATAGGATCACAGTTTGAAGAATACATTTCCTTTCTAGTCTTGCACACTCTAAATGGCCCCGATAAAATAGGTTGTACAGCAGGGCAGAAGAAAGCAATTCAACCCAGGTTTATGTCACTTGGATATGAGTCTTGTAGGCTGAGATAAGTTTCCAGATCTATACACGGTTTGCAGAACATTCTGTTTATAGGTTCTTAAAGTTTTTTATAACAGTGACACATCTATCTTTCTGAATATAGTTGTGCAACAAATAACCTATACGTGTGACTGAACTTTTATCTTTTCTTTACTCGCCTATCTTTCTTTCTTTTCCCAAAACCTTTATTGGCATACACCCCTAGCTTAACAAATGGTCATAAAGAAAAGTAAAAGATTGAATTCCTATTTCCTGACTACTTTTTTAAATTCTTTTTTCCTGTTGGAGAAGCCAGGATTTCCAGGATTTTTTGGGAAGGTACATACAGAAATTATCAAGAATTAATGGTTCCTCCGCTCAAGAAACTATTCAGCATCTGAATTAGATCTCCAGTCCTGTACATACGTACATTTAAGTGCCAAAGCCTCATGCTGATTGTGTCTATTCTAAACAAACTCGCAAGGCATCACAGTGGTTGCCAACCACTCTAAATATAGTTCTGAGAGGCTTCCATTTCACTTCTAGGAAAGTGTCTTTGATTGCAGCCTCCTCACCATGTCTACCCAGAAGTAAGGCCCAATGTGTTAAATGGGTCTTACTCCCAGGAAAGTGTCTTTAGGATTGCAGCCTAAGTAGTCTTCATAGGATCATGGACATTGAATGCATGTTTGGAATTCAATTCCAGTGTTTTGCCATCATTTTTATGTACCGTTAATATTTTTATATGAATATTTTGGGGGTTGTGGAACCAGTTGTCTGAGTTTTCATTATTTCATATGGAAAAATCTGCTTCACTTAAAGCTCATGCCTCCAGAATGAATTAAGCTCTTTATGTGAGGCACAACTGTATTCTGCTTCTGATTCCTCTGGCTAATTTGTGGTTTTCTCATGCTCATATATGGCATGAGAAATTTCCCCTACAATCCAGAGTAACTACGGGAGCACATAAGAGACATTACGTGCACCCATAGTTACTGCACCTCCTAGTGAAAAGCTATGGGAAATTCATATTGCAATCCAGAGCAAATTTTACTTACACCGGAGCAAGGACTCCCCGTAGTTACTCTGGATTGCGCCCATAATCTCAATAAGGGCTGTGGTGGCAGGGGTGAGCTCCTGTCCTTAGCCCAGCTAGCAGTCTGAAAATTTGTAAATCAAGCATGTAAATGCAAGTAGATAAATAGGTACCACCTTGGTGGGAAAGGTAACAGCAGGTAACAGCGTTCTGTGCGCTGTGGTGTATAGTCATGCCGGCCCCATGACCGTGAAAGTATCTTTGGACTATGCTGGCTCTGAAGGCTTGTAAACAGGGGCACCGCACCCTATAGTTGGAAACAACTGGCAGTTAAGCTGTGTGGGGGAGGGAGAGAACTTTATATGGCAATCCAAGCAACCTGAAGATGCTTGTCATCCCTTACATACTCCCTGAGGCATTTGTTGGGCCATTGTGACGTACAAGAAGCTGAACCAGATGTGCCTTTGGCCTGAATCAGTGGGGCTCTTATGTTATATATATATATATATAATGTGTGGGGTTCTTATGACCAACTGTTATTGTATCTGAAAACTCTATGTTTGTTGCCTATTAGAGTTGACCATTGGCAATGTGTAATGCTCTGGTCTGCAGATCTCATTGTTTCATTCAGCTTCACTATTCACATACATAATTTATGTATATTAAGCTACTCTGGGTTAAGTTACCAGATCTAATCATAGCTGGCATGCAACATATTTTGGAAAATAATACTGGTTTTGTTGTTGTTTGTATGAGTGTGGGTGCGGGTGTATTTTTCAGCAACTCTAGGACACAACTGAAAAACAAAACATGCCTTTCAGGCACCTTGTCAATCAATTATTCTTTTGTTACTTTTGTCACTGCTGTCACCAAGAAGTTCACCTCAAAAAATCAATACGCCAACCGCGATCGAAATGCGCGATGAGGACAATGCTGAAGTTCAGGCGTTGAAACGCAACATGGGGGAGGCAGTGGTTAGGGAGAAAGAAACCAGTTGTCTCCTGGCTGTGTAGTAGCATCTCTCGATTCTTTTAAAGCAGACGCTCTTAGAAGTAAAGAACATGACAGCTTCAGAATTAGGCACTGTGCTTTTGGTGCATTTTGACGGGAAATAATGTACTGTGCGTTCAGTCCCCCTCATTACGAGAGAAAGTCTCCGATACTGTTTCAGCAAGGATAAAAGTCCTAAGAGTGCAATTTTTTTAATCATCTTCTTTCCCTGCTTTTCTGCGGGGTGAGCTCCAAGACCTTGGTGTTCTGAAGAGAGTCATTATTCTCATAAAAAAACGAGTCAGGCAATGTCATGAGTGCTTGCATTATTTTCCCTTACATTTCCACTCACCTAATGCGATGTACTAATGTATTCTCTCCAGCTCGAAGAAGGATGGCTGGATGATGAAAGGAACCAATTCTTAGAGGAGTTAAACTTGGAAATGTTGGAAGAACAACATAATGAAACTGTTCAGTACGCAGGCAACGAAGGCGAACAGGTAGGCTTGACACAGTCTTGAAACCTTCCTGGGACATTTAAAAAATAAAATAAACAGAATCAAAGATTGAAATTAGAAGTGTTGAGTTCCTTGGTTTCACCAGAACATCACTACAAATGTATCACCAATGAGATCACATAATAATAATTTATGTTGGGGTATGAATGAAATGGAGAGACTTCTCATTCATTTTCCATGCACTTATTTTAACATCCTGATAATTTTATTTATTGCTTCTGCTTCCTTGAAATGGGTGTCCTGCCATTTCATAGATTTTTTTCTTTATATCTTCTGTTTATTTATATTTGCATGCTGCTTTCTTTTTCCCCAAAGGTCTCAAGGCAGTTCGATGGATATTAAAATCATAAACACAAATCTAATAAAAATAATGCAATATAAAATTCATTGACCAGACAGAAGTACAGTAAACTAACAACGCAATTGCAACAAACCAAAGTACAATAAACGAATCCTATGCATACCTAACCAGAAGTAAATTACATGTGGTTCAATGAAGCCCCATTGAATTCCCAAGAAAGATTATATAGGAATGAAGTCTTGTAGACTTCCCATCTCAGTTTCCAGCATTCAGAAAAGCACACTGAAATAAGCTGATTTTAAATGCCACCTAAAGCTGAAAGAGGTGAAGCATTGCAAGCCAGTATGATAGTCAGATGGAGTAATACAGGTGTGTCCAAACCCTGGCCCCGGGGGCAAATGCAGACTCCAGTAAGACCCCTCCATTTGGCCAGTGTATCTAATACACTCATATATTTAAATTTATGTAAATTTATTCATATTTGAAATATATGTAATTTTTCTGGCATCCAAAATAGTGTCAGAAAGATTATGTGGCCCTCCTGCCAAAAAGTTTGGACACCTCTGGTGTAGTGGTTAGGGAGTTCGACTGAAACCTTGAAGTTCCAGGTCCAAATCCCGCTTTGGCCATGAAGCTTCTTGGGTGACATTGGGCCAATCACCCATTCTCAGCCTCACCTACCTTGCAAGGTTGTTGTGAGGACAGCAGGAGGGAAGTAACAAGCCCCCAAATCCAGAGCAACTGTGGCAGCACATAAGATACTTTATGTGCACCTGTAGTTACTGCACCACCTAGTGAAAACCTATGGGAAATTCATATAGGAATCCAGAGTAAGTTGTTCTTACACTAGAGCAAGGATTCCCCGTAGTTACTCTGGATTTTGCCCTAAAGCTTGGTAAGCCACCTTGGGCATTTGCTTTGCCGTGGGAAAAGTGGATTATGAAGGAAGGAAGGAAGGAAGGAAGGAAGGAAGGAAGGAAGGAAGGAAGGAAGGAAGGAAGGTGTTCTGCCTTCCACAGACGCAATGATTTAGCCATATTTTTAAGAGATTGATTCTAGTTTTTATGCCAAGGGTAAGCTATCTTTGAGTGAGTGTCTATTTACCAAAGTAATGTGGATACTGCAAAAGTTGCAGCACATCTGTGACAAAGATATTCTATGAACCATTCATTCATAACAGGCATGAATTGCAATTCTGCGTACTTCTTGTAAACATCCATTATGCAGGTTAATTAGTGATATAAAACATTCTAATTTTATGCTCGTAAAGAAATAATCAAAATGACATGTTCTCTAAGAAATTGGTTTAATCTGAACAGGAAAAGTAAATTATATAAAATAGTCTTGTAAAACAGCTGAAATTCCCTGTCATCCTTTCATCTCACTCCATCATTTATGTCACATTTACACAAATAATATGCCAATTATGTTTTTACATTGGTTAAGAAGCTGTATAGTTTCTTGATTTGGGGCTTCCCACCTTATAGTGTTGTCCCATTAAGGTCTTTGGTGTCCATAATTAGCCGCCTTGAGTCGGTCTATGTCCCAAGAAAAATTGGGACATAGACCCAATTTTTAAAATAAAATAAAAATAAATTTTTTAAATAAAATAAAAATAAATAATTATATGCTAGAGTACGTTTGACAATGTTCAGGTTAACAAATGGAACCTGACTTGATTTCTTATATCAGGAATCATATTTTTTCATGTATTTGTTGAATTTTTCCATATTTGTCACAATGCGCACTTTGGGAACACCCCCCCCCCCCATTGGAAGATGGGTCTGGTTATGCTTGGAATTCCATATAGATTCTTCCATTAAATACTGTTGATAGCAATCAAAACTGCTGTAAAAACAACACAACAGTCACCATCTGCTGTGAATCAAGAAGTCTAAAGAGATCTTTGGTGTATGATAGACTTCAGTCATAGTCTTAGGAGAGTCAAGACTGCCCAGACCTTATATACACTAGCTATTTCATGCCAAGGCGAAATTTGGGGATATGAGAAATCATATATAAACACAAATATCACTGAACATATACAGCAGGATATCCTATACTTAGGCATTGTACCTTTCATTTCAGATTTTAAAAAATCTTGCTCACCGATAAAAGGTTGGCATAATAGATGCCTGGACAAAATCTTCCTTAGGTATTGGCATGTGCACATGTAGGTTATCTCAGTGCTAGGATGCTAGGATGTGCAGGCTGCACCAGTGCATAGAAGAGCGGCACTGCTATGACATGCATAGAAAGGTGGCACTGCTACTTACTAAAATCATTGTGTTAGATATCATTCGATGTAATATATAATACATTGGATTGCAGTGAAACTCTGTTGAAATATATTCTATAAACGTTTTAGCCAAAAAAACCCACTGGTGGTGGGGTAGTGGTACATCACTATGCCCACTACCAGGACCATTGCCCATTGTTTGCAGAGGATGCAAACTCTATTGGTGCCAATGGGTATCCATCACACCTTCTAGCTCCCACTGGAGAGACACATTGAGGTGTCTGTTTCCAAATTGGACTGGTAAGCCATTTTTTCCAAATTTCATTTTTAATTTAGTTTATACTCCAGCACTCTTTAATTACCTTTATTCTAACTGCTGTGACCTGTTGGCATCAATAATAACTGTACATAAAAGACTAGCTGGGGGGATTGGGGTCTTGAAAATAGTAATGAGGCTTTGTGTATATGTCCTTAATTTTTCCCCCTGTCCATCATTGTCTGTCTAGATAGAGGAAAACAGCAATTATGGAGAAAGCTCTCTGAGTTTTGTTCCCTGATCCTGGTATACTATATTTTTATCCCATCACATTTTATTATTACTAGCCATTATGTTTAATTATGTCATTATACCTCTTAAAAGAAAAATCACATTTGCCTGGTCCTGTATGCACTTAAATTTATTGTAAATAGACTACATGCACTTTGGAAGAGAATTGCATCAGCAAAATAGGACAAAATGCCTTCAACTCTACTTTTCAATTTGAAAAAGAAAAAAACAGTGCACTTCTCCACTGCTCTGACAACAAATATGTTAGAGGTATGATAAAGAGGTGCAGTTAATGGATGGTGAGATTAAAAAGGTTCCACAAAAAAATGTTTGACATGACGCCCAAAGTAGGCAGACCATTTGTTTCATTTCAATTGAAGACTAGAGTTTAATCTGGAATTTTTTTTCCAAAGGAAGTTACAGAGACAGATACGTAATCCCCTCACTGGGTGCCTCCAAAATGCATAACATATCCTAGCAATTTTCTACAAAATTGGTAGGAATGGGGGATGAGAAAGAAAGATCAGTATGGGTCCGACTATCATCGACATATACATCCTGTACAAATTTGGCAGGCTAGCCACCCTTTTGGGCCCCAGCCTATGTCACCTGAGTCAGCGATACAAAATGAATGACAACTGTGCATTGCAATTGTCACTAGTATCTGAATTAGACTTGCTTTTCAACAAAGCTAACTACTGTGCCAGTCCCCACTGGGATATTGCCAGCGCAAACAGCCCTCAAGATACAAATAGCATTGTACTGCACACTACTAACTATAGCACAATCTGAGTGTCATTCGAAATCCAGCAATAGTGATGCAACAGTATTTCAGATACAAACCCTATCATGGACATTGTTGTTGATTTACTGAGGCAGATGATTATGCCGAACCTTCCTTATGTCTGAGTCTATCTGACGGGGAAAATAAAAATAATTGGCAGCTAGACATGGATATTTTAACTCACACTAGGAAAAAGAGATGGAAAGCGCAGCCAAGCATAGATGTCTGTGGGCACAACATGCTATCTTAATCTTAGTAGGAAGTATGTATTCCCATATACAAGGAATGCAGCTAGTTATTGGGCCCAAGCCAGCTAATTCACTGCCATCCACAGATATTGTTTGGGAAACCTAAGAGAACTAAAACACTTTCTCGTGGATAAGAATAAGGGGAGGCAAAGAAATCACTGTAAACAGACACGTTTCACATACCCTACAATCCAGAGTAACTACAGGAAGATCCTTTCCCCCAAATTCAGAGTAACTAGGGGACATAAGAGACTTTACGTGCACCCATAGTTACTGCACCACCTTGTGAAAACTTATGGGAAATTCATATTGGAATCCAGAGTAAGTTGTTCTTACACCGGAGCAAGGAATCCCTTTAGTTACTCTGAATTTTGCCCTGAGGCACTTACTCAGGATTGTTCTATGCATTTCCCATAGGTTTCATGTAGGTGGTTCCATAACTATGTCAGTATAAAAGGTCCCTTATTTACTCTGGATTGTAGCCATAACTTGCTTCACCAGGCTTTACAGGGTGTCCCATAATTGAGGACTATAACTCATTAGTAATTACTGTCCAATGCCATATCAAAGTGTAGAGCTATGAAACAAGTTGTGTGTTTATAAGAAAAGTTTTGACTTGAAATGTATCCTGAAATTCATAGCATAGCATCATTAGTGAACAGTTCAAGTGGCTTCCTTATGAGGAAGCCATAATGTAAATTAGATGTGATAGGACAAAAATGATGCAATTTTTGGAATAAGCTCCCCAAATATAATCAGGATCAAGACAACAAAATGTGTTTTGGCCAGTGTTTGTCATTGATCATATGCTACACGCTCCCATGAATGTCTTAAAGTTTAAAGGCAACATGGATGTTTTCTAAGGAAATAAAATAAACAGTAAGGAAAATATGTCTGCTTTTAATACACTCTGCCATAGTTACTAATTTTGAGACATTTGTTTTTATAGCCAAAGAAACTTGAGGAAGAAGATGGTACCACAGATACTGCTACCTCATCATCCAATAACAATGAGAAGGATAGCGGAGTGGGACGCACAGATGAAAGCCAGCGTAATGATGAGAGCTCAGAGCAGGAGAATGTTCTGGATGCACAGAACAAGCCCACCGTGCAGAGTGAACAAGAGCTTGGTCAAAGCCAGGATACTTTGGAAAGCATCCAACTCCGTTGCAACGAGAGCCTGGTGTCTACAGAATACATTGAATCCAATTGTGTTAGTAACCAGGATGAGGACTGTGAAAGATTTCGCCAACTGCTCGAACTCAAGTGCAAGATCCGGAACCATGGCGAGTACGACTTGTATTATTCCAGTAGTACAATTGAATGTAACAGAAAGCAGAAGGATGGTGTAGAGCATGAACTGCAGTTGCTCAACGAGGAGCTGAGGAACATTGAGCTTGAGTGTCAGAACATTATGAAGGCTCACCGACTTCAAAAAGGAAAAGATCAGTATGGAGACATTTTTGCATTGCACAGTGGTACTTTCAGGAATTACAACACCAGTTTAGACCTTCAAGGAGGCAAACTGGATGATATAATAGAGCACCCGGAGAAATCTGATAAAGACAGTTCCAGTGCTTATAATACAGCAGAGAGCTGCAGAAGCACTCCGTTGAATGTCGAGTGCTCTCCTGATAGTTCTTTCCAGAGAATGATCAGCATCACTAACCGGAAAAACCTGAGAAGCACCCTAATGGCAAACCAGTTGTCCTCAAGACAGAGCAGCAGGGAGATGATTCCAAACCAAACCAAAACTATGGAACAAAACAGTTCTGTGGAAGAGAAGGAAACTGTTTCAGAAAGTAGCAAATCCACAGAGCAAGAGAGGCCAAGCCCTGAACATATCCCTTATCTCTCTCCATATCATAGTTCTTCTTACAGGTATGGGAACATACCTGCACATGCAAAACATTATCAGAGCTATATGCAGCTGATCCAGCAAAAATCTGCGGTGGAATACGCCCAAAGCCAGCTCAGCCTAGTGAATATGTGCAAAGATTCGCAGAGATGTACGGAGCCGAAAATGGAATGGAAGGTGAAAATCAGGAGCGATGGGACGCGGTATATCACCAAAAGACCCGTTCGAGACAGAATCCTGAAGGAACGTGCCTTAAAGATTAAAGAAGAGCGCAGCGGGATGACGACGGATGACGACACCATGAGTGAAATGAAGATGGGTCGCTATTGGAGCAAAGAGGAGCGCAAGCAACACCTGGTGCGTGCCAAGGAGCAGAGGCGACGTCGGGAATTCATGATGCGTAGCCGGTTAGAGTGTCTGAAAGAGAGCCCGCAAAGTGGTAGCGAGGGCAAAAAGGAAATTAACATTATTGAACTCAGTCACAAAAAAATGATGAAAAAGAGGAACAAGAAGATCTTGGACAACTGGATGACAATCCAGGAACTCATGACACACGGTGCTAAATCTCCAGATGACACAAGGGTGCACAATGCTTTTCTATCTGTTACAACCGTATGAATTCAACTGTTGTTACGAGTCTGCTACCACTTTTGGTAGAGTACAATTGCCTCGTTCAATGTGGCATTTTTATATATATATATTTTGTGACTGTTTATAGTTTTGATCTTTTTGTAAGCAAATTACTTGGTAATTTTACATTTGTTTTTTCATACAATAGTATTTTGTTGAACTGATAATTTTGCAGCCTTTCTTTACTCTGCAATATATTCATAATAGTCATTCTACTTGAAAGAAAGCAAAACTTTTCAAAGGGAGAACTTTCGTATCTGATTTTATGTACTGGAAATTAAGAGCTGAGTCTTTTCCTCTGATTTTTTTTAAACTTCCTTACTAAATCTACAATGCCAAAACAAAACACTTTATACCTTATTTTTGCTTATCTGCAGCTCACATTTTTTAAATCATGTTTTCCATCTGTTCATAAATTTCATGCCACATTTCCTCAACAAACGTAAGAGTGACATTTTGTCCAAAAGTACACTTGATTTTTAAATTGCAAATGTCTTTGTCCAAGTAAAGTGTAGGTGAGCAATTCTCCCGTGATATGTAATGGCATTTATTGTGTAGCTTGGTAATACGTGGTAATTGTGAAGATCGAAGACAAATAAATTATTTCTTACCTTTAAGAAAAATTATCAAGGGCTGTTTTGATTTTAATTTCATTTACTCTTGCATACATTTCTTGCAGGGTTATAACAGTGAATTGGCATTTTGCAATCAACAGTGAACATTTATGTGAATTCTTACTTAATACCTGCTTTTTATTTTGCTTACAGTATTTTTTCTTCCAACTCTAGTTTTTCATCAGATTTCCTGAAATCATATTATTAATTGTTGTCATCTTAATGTACTATTCATGTACTATGCAATATAAATTGCAGGAGAGCAATAGCAGGATATATTGCCCTCATAGGGGTGTGAGATTCTCAGGACACAATCCTAACCAATTTAGGCCAGCGCAAATCATGAACTCTCCTTTCCCACAGAGCTTTGGGAGGCTGACCATGTGCTTTTCAGCACTTTTATGACACCCCCAAGCCAGCGCCAGGGACTTGCACTAGCCTAATCTAGGGGTAGGATTGTGCTGTCAGAGTTATAAGCTTCTCCAAAGTGAAATGAAGGGCTAAACAAGAGAGCTCCAGCAAAATACTACTTCTGTTATGATGTATCTCGAACAATGTTTCTCAACCAGTGGTATGAGTACTCCCAGTAGCAGATTTGGATTTGATGCTGTGCAGTGTGAAAGAACCCATATAGCTTTCTAGGATTTATTTATTTATTTATTTATTTATTTATTTATTTATTTATTTATTAGGGGGAAGGACGGCCGACTGCTTAGGCTTCAGAAAAGAATGTGATTTCTTAATTTTCAGCCCATACCAGTAACGAGCATTGGAAGAGCAATTGGAAAATGAATAGCTGTAGCAAAATTTATCAAATCGGGTGGAAAAAATCATTCTGTTACATTGAGTTGTGGAAATCACATATACATCAATATGTAATTGAGAAATGTTTAGGAAAAAGATGATGTGCTTTCCAGTTGAATAACATTTTCTTTTCGAATCCCCTCTTGAAAGAAAATTGCTTTTCAGCTACAGAAATCATTTTTATTTTTCCCTGTATGATCAATGGCAACATGAAGGGTGTCATGCCTTTTTCCCTTCTAGTCTGTCTTCATGCTAAAAGCATTATGTTCAGCATTAAAAATTGACATTGGTTGCTTGGGAAAAATTGTCTTTGAAACAAAACTGCAGAAAATGTCAATTCTCTAACCAACTGTTAAAAGATTGCTTATGTACATGACAGCATTCCATGCTCCCTTGGCATTCAGTCATGCCAGCCACATGACTGTGGAGATATATTCAGACAACACTGGCTCTTTGGCCTTGTTACGGAGATGAGCACTGCCCTTAGAGTACATCACAACTAGCAGGAAAATATGCAGGGGACACCTTTACCTTTGACATATATGATCAAAGGAAAAAGGCATATTAAAAAGACACAGTGCTTCTTGATTTCTATGAGTCCAATCCTAAGCCTCCCAGTACGTAGGGGCTGCTGCATCGCTAAAATGGCTTCTGCTGCATTCCATAGGGCTAGGGAGCAACATGGGGGTCTATTCAAGGTAAGGGAGCTCACCTGCTTAAACTAACCCTAATGGGTCTTCTTGGACCTGTGCCCAGGGAGTTCCCGTAAGGTCTCTCCCTGGGCACAGATCCAAGAAGACCCATTGGGGTTAGTTTAAGCAGGTGAGCTCCCTTACCTTGAATAGACCCCCATCAGTGGTGGGCCCCAGCAGGTTCACACCTACTCTATAGAACCGGTTGTTAACAAGAGATAGGACATATAAAGTTTAAAAATAGCCATTTAAAAGTGGCTGCCAGATGGGCTTAGAACCGGTTGTTAATTTCTTTGAATCCCATCACTGACTCCCATGTTGGCTGGAAATGGGAGCTCCTAACACTTCACTATCCCATCCTCCTGCCACCCTCTTCCTGTAAGGTACTTGTTTGTAACCTGTGGTCCACATGACCTTAAAAATTTGACTGTCTTGGAAAAAAATGATAGCATTTGATCATTTCCAGCATCTTGCCCAGCAAGCATTTCCCCCAGGACCACCAGACATGGCAGAGACATACCACCCAGAATCGCAGCTGGTAACAAAAACAGCAACCCACAAATCGCCACAATAAATTAATGAACCATGAATAAAGATTAACTAATTATTGCAAATTTAATTGTGTTTTTGTGTGTGTCCAGGGCAGATGGGGGAGTTGTACGTGGTCCACAACAATTCCAATTTTAGCCTCAGTGCTCCGTGGGCTCCTAATACTGGGAACTACTTTCAGTACAAGGTTTATATGTAGGTTACCTGCACCATGTTTATTACAGTCTTGGTATCAATTGGTTGCTACTACAACTTTAAGACACCTGCTAGATTTACAACCCATTTACTCAAAGGTAAATCCAACTCAGTTCCAATATTAAATGAATATTCATATTGACATAAAATATCAATCAATCCTTTTGAATCACACGGTCTTGAAATTTTAAATGGGGGCTGGAGAGAAACAGAGCAAGAGTGTTATGGGTTCTCGTAACTGGATTTTTGAGTTAAAAATAAAATAATTTTCAAAAATATTTCTGTCAACCTTCATTTCTCTAGAGTAGTCCTTTCATTTCTGTCAGACACTTTGTTACTAAGGTCAAACTTACTCTGGATTCCAAACTGAATTTCCCATAGGTTTTCACTACGTGGTGCAGTAACTACGGGTGCACATAAAGTCTTTGGATTTGGGGATAAGTGTGCCAGTCAAGTGAAGAACACCAATACTTCAACTTTGCCCATATTTTTTACCCTGTAGAGCTCTTAGTATGGTGTCTGGGAGTGTGTGTACTTATCTATGTATGTAAGACATACATACTTGCCTCTCCAGTGTCAAAATTGAGACTTAAAAAATCTTAATTCAGAGGGAGCGAACCACCCAGCAGTGAGAGTCAGGCACACAGACTTTCTTTGCTTTTCAAATATCTTTTTTAAAGAATCTTTAAAGTGCCAACAATGAAGGCAAAGTAAATGGCTGACTCGACTGACAACACTCAGACAGAATTTTAAGTGTGGAATGAATTTAAGAAATGCTCATCTCCGCGGCACATAAGACACTCACTTCTCATCCCCTCCCCCTGAGAGAAGAATTAAAATTGCATGATGAAAGATGAAAAGGTTAGAGTCACTCTTTTGACTGCTGGACCTCCTAGAGAAAGTGTCTGTAGAAGGAACACAGTCCAAAGTTAATGCAGAGGGAATATCACAGAATTTACCAGAGATCAAAATCTTTTCCACCCCCCCTACACTTCAAAGACATCCCTCATCTTTTATAGGTTATTTAACCCCACCAGCAATATCTGTGGTGCATAAATAGTTTTGATGGCATGTAAAGTGTCGTCTTAATGCCATATAGATGCTATACTGCGAGTCGGTTGGTCTAAATAAATATTCATGTTTACGGAAAACGCCCATCAATCCCTTTGCGTGACATGGTACTGAAAATTCAGATGGGGGCTGGGAAGAAAGAAAACGTGTTGAGTTCTCGTCTCCTTGGGTCGAGCGGCTTGAGGAACGAAATGTCCCCTGGAAGATGGTCTTTTAAGTCCAGGTGTAGGAAATTAAAATGAGCACTTCTCCAACTCGACAGTTTAATTTACTTCTCTTAAGCTCTTTAATACCAAACTTATCAGTTCTCTCTGTTAGGCATTAACTTGTTAAATGAGTCTTAATTATACATAAGCAGATGGAGGTTTGAATTAAAATTACCTTACACTCGAGTGGCTTTAGTTCATTATAACATATCTCCCTTTTAATCAGTTAGGCAGTCTCATCATCTTTCATATAGAAAGTTATTAAAGTATTCCAATTTCCATATTTCTTCAAATATATCCACTATTAAATGGCAGGCAACGCACATTTAGTGGGTGACTTATGCCATGCCACAGTTAGTGAATTATTCATGCTGGTAACTATTTTCTTTAATACTTCTGTGTCATCTGTATCATTTTATTTTAAAGGCGTTATATTTACTTGGTCGGTGGCGTGTCACACCATTTAATTGTAAGCGCAGTTTCTGAATGGTGTTAAGACAAAGGAACTTATTTTACATTGTTGTTCATTGACGGCCTGCAGACAGACATGGGGAATCATGAAATGATCACAGCAAAGAGAGAAATTGCTGCTGAATAAAATTTTGGGCTTATGGGGGTGGGAATAGTATAGTCCAATGCAAACTAACATTCAAGGACTAATGCAGATGCAGTCAGGTCCAAGGAAGGCAAACATTTTTTACCATGCGGAGGCTTCTGTGACACACCACCACCTGATGTCACGAGTATCCTGTTAGCCTGGCTACATTGTTGCTGCATAATTAGGATTAAGGTAGTAGATTCTAAAGTAGTGGTTCCCAAAGTCTTCTATAAGTGGAGAGAACCATTTAAGTCTTTATGGGGTTGAAACTTCAGGAGTGACACAATCTCCAGGATTGTGCTGCTTCTGGGACAAAAAGGGAAATTTTACTTACAAAAAAGTAATGTGAGCCTTGGGAAAAGTAGTGAAGGGATTCCCATTGAAGCCCCACAGGGCTTTCCAACCCCTAAAAATTTAGTCACTAAAAATTCACTAAATTTAGTGAATTCATATTTTTAAATTCACTAAAAATTTTATTCACTCAACATCACAATCTGAAACCAGTTCTGGTTTTCTATCAGAGCACTGCCTGCAGCCTCCTTAAGGCTGTCAGTAACTAAAAATACCCCTTTCTGGCTGAGATCCAGAAGCTACTTTCCTGGGAGTTACCCCCAAATCCAGAGTAACTACAGAAGCATGTAAGAGACTTTACGTGCACTCGTAATTACTGCACCTCCTGGTAAAAACCTATGGGAAATTCATTTTGGAATCCAGAGTAAGTTGTTCTTACACCAGGGCAAGGACTCACCATAGTTACTCTGGATTTTGCCCTGAGACCCATTGAACATAGTGGGGTTTACTTTTGAGTAGATATGATTAGGATTGTGCTTTGTCTCTTTTGTCTCATTGTTGGCTTTCTCTCTTCCCGTCCCTTAAAGGGGTATAGGCGGGTGTATCCCAGGCTGGTGCATCACAGCCCGCCAGTTTGGGAATTGCTGTTCTAAAATATAATACACTAATCAATCTTGCTTGGAATGGTTCTTATCACAAATTAAAAGGATATTGATGTGAAGGAATAGGATATCACTTGTACAAGAACAAGAGGGGTCAAATACATTGATCTTTAGTCACACAAAGGTATTAAATCTTTCTAAGAAAAGAAAAAATTTTGCTACAGTTTTATAATTCCTTATTCTCAGGAGCCCTTCGAATATATGTGTAGATGTGGTAGAAGGACATTCTTCCAGAGAAAACCACAACAAACAATTTAGTGACCTTCCACTATTCACCCTCAGGGTAGAATGGCGGGAAACTGGCCAGGACAAAAATGACATTTTTGCACCAAGGTGTAATCTACAACTGCTTGGACAGAAAACAATAACAAGGATTTTCAGAGGTGGGGTGGGAGGAGAGGCAAAGGGACTTTTCTGTAAGTGACCAATTTACTTGGCAATTTGGCGCCCAATTCACACATTACGTTTTGCCATGTTTCCCCAGAAGAAAACAAATGCGTGAAGCAGGACTGAATTTATTATTCTTTGAGCACAAGCCTAACCATGTCTACTCAAAAGTAAGCCCCATTGTGTTCAATGGGTCTTACTCACAGGAAAATGTCTTTAAGATTGCAGCCTTGGTGTCAGAATTTCCTCAGCGTTCAAACTTCACATGTATTATCTTGATGAAATCAGTGGTATACCAGTGGTACCCCCGACATCTAACTGCCATTCACTCTGCCCCCACAGTGCTCCCCTGAGGCATTCACTCAACTGTCTATATCTGAGGGTTGCCCCCTGAGTGTTCCCCCCCTAAGGCCTTATGAGGCTTCTTGGGGGCCGAAAATTAGATGTGAGGACTTTGAGTCTCCAGAAGGCATTACAAGGACTTCTGATTACTGGACAGGCTTCATGCATCCTCCCTCACTCTCAGAACACCGGTACCAGTGAGAGTATCCCCAGGTAATGCAACTGCCAGCAACACCACTGGTTGAAATAGTTACAAGAAGTTGATAAGGTAAGTAAGTATTAAGGTAAAGGTGTCCCCTGCAGGTTGTACTACTATTCATAACCAACTGGAGCAGTGGTATTCAGGCATTTCAGCCCAGGATAATCTTTCAAATTTAAATATCTGTCTGGGATCCCCTGTCCCATGGATTTTCTTCCGTGTCTACTCAGGAGTAGGTCCCATTGTGTTCAATGAGACTCAAGGTGAAATCTAGAGTAACGATGGGGAGACCTTGCTCCGGAGAAAGAACAAGTTACTCTGGACTGCAATATGAATTTCCCATAAGTTTTCACTAAGTGGTGCAGTAACTATGGGTGCACATAATGTCTCTTACATGCTCCTGTAATTACTCGGGTTTGTGCCCTTACTCTCAGGAAAGCCCAATGCCAGATTCCAAGATGGTGGATTCCACCCTCTTGCAACCTCTCTGACCCTCTGACTCTCTGACCCTAAGGGATCCCAACCAGTGATGGGATTCAAAGAAATTAACAACCGGTTCTATGCTCATCTGGCAGCCTCTTTTAAATGGCTAACTATATGTCCTATCTCTCATTAACAACCAGTTCTGTAGGGTAGGTGTGAACCTGGTGGATCCCACCACTGATCCCAACCCCCCACTTTGAAGACCACTGGACTGAAGGATGCAATGCTCATCCCCATTTCTAGGCTGTCATTGTCCAAAGATGCTTCTGTGGTCATGGAAGCCACATGTGACATCACTAGAGGAGTGGTGTCCATCAAGAAGACCATAGATGGGGGAAAAAACCCTTCTCTGTTTTTGTCTATGGAAAAGAAACCTACCATTTAAAAATCATAATCTCTTTCCTTACACCACTTAATGGTATATATTTCTCAATGCACAGCTCTGCAGCTGACTTCTGCACTGCTAAAAACCTAGTCAACAATGCAACCAGTATATCATACACGGCATGCTCCTTAATGCTGTACTTTTTATTAAAGGATCATTGTTTAAAAGGTGGGTAGATGTGGCAACTGCATGCAAAGGATATGATTGCCATTTCTTGCTTTGCAATGTGCCACTGTGGTCACATAGACTTGATTTATACTGGCGCTAGTAACTGCTAACCGGCATATGAATTGATAAAGAAAGACTTCAACTATATCTTTTGTTTCACTTCAGACCACCTTCTGTCTCCATATCCTGACAATGAAATCTGGACTTGCTGCCTGAATCTTTCCAATTATCCAGTTGATTTCCATATGGTTTCAATCACATCTCAGATGGTGTTCATTGCTGTCAAAAGCAGACTTTGCCTCCGTGGATGGCTTCTGTGAAGCACCACTACACACTGCAGCTGTGCGACAAGGGTCACATGAACCATCTCCACACTGACAGTGAGAGTGACTCCATCAAGGATTAGTCCTTTGGTCTCCACATCTCTAGTTGATATGTGTAAATAAATGCCATATTTTATTTATGATCCTCTAACATCAGAAAAGAGAATGCTCTGAACCGGCAAACTGAAGTAAGCTGCTTCAAGGGAGCAGATTGTGGGCCAGTTTTGGTGGCAATACCCAAGGCCACACCAGGTTGTAGGGCCATCCAAGACCCACACCAGAGAAGGTCCAAAGAAAGAAACCACAATGCCTTTCCTTTGTCCTTTCAGGGTGGAAGCATAGGAGTGAGCATATCTTTTAACATGATAAAAAGGAGACCGAGAGGAGGTACAAGCTGACTTTTTGGATCAGGAGCAAAATGTTTTGGTCTAACACTGGGGTTGCCATTGCAGAGGTGCATGATTATGAAGCATAAACATATCAGTGGAGGTGTTCTTTAGAAGATCATTTGATACTTCTTGTCCCATGTCTGATTGCAGTGGAGGAGCTAAACCCACAAAACATGCAGATATAAACTTCTACAACCCCTCATTCTAGTTATCACAAGAAGCAGGTCATGTAAGTGTCTTCTTTTATAGAACTTTACATCACAGATCAGGGTTTATATGATATTCCTCCACTGCCATAACTCATCCCAAATTCTTGCAGACAAAAAAAGTAGCAGGACAGGGAGTAAAGGGTACATTAGATGCTTTCTCCCTGAACTAGAGGCATAACTAAAAGCCCTGGCACACAGGGCAGTGGTCACAATATTGTGGAACTTTGTGTTCAGCTTTCTGGAAAAGGAAATGCTGGCAGCTTTGCATCCACATTCCTTCTGTCAAAGTTTCCCCTTGAAGGGGGATCATTCAACGGGGAACCTCCACAAGGGAGGGAATTCGAGATGGCACAAAGTCATTAGCACCTCCTCCTCCAAAAGTGGCAACTTTGCTCTCTGCCTTGGCATAGTGCCCAGACTCTGCTTCATACTCTGCTTCAATTTTGCCTATTATACCTGAACATAGTGCTGCAATCCTAATCTCCAGTTAGACCAGCCTAAACCACAATACAAATCCCGTGATGGCCTGGGGGTGTCAGAAACGTGCCATAAGTCACTTATGGGAATGGGGATACGCCAGTGCACAGACATCTGCCAGCCTCCCCACAACACCATGGGGAAACTTCAAGACTATGAAGAGGTATTAAATGAGTCATCACCAATCTGTTGTGGCACATCACTTAGTTTTACTCCATGATCTGGTAGTTGTGAAAACGAGGCACCAATTCACCATAATTTTTTTAGTTACTTTGTTAACCACTTTGTAAAACTTTTTAGTTAAAAGCAGGAGACAGACAGACAGACAGACAGACAGACAGACAGACAGATAGATAGCTGCAATTCAAAGTCAGGTATGACAAGACTGCACTTTTCTAACAGCATCCAGTAAACAACTTCACGCTGAACATTGCTAATGCTTTGCAGTTGTTGTTTCCCCACCATCACAATGTAATGTAGACTTATAAATCGTATTAACACCTTGACAGCAAACACAGAGTGGTTGTATAAATTGTTTAATGCCACCTTTCTTAAGCTTCTTAACCATGGTACGGAAGGCTGAGAAAATGTCTGCTTTTCAGGGTTTTCAAATTGTGTGAGGCTGGCAGATTTGTTGCTGAAGGTATGCATGTTCTCTTTAAAGGAACAGATGTTCATTTACTGGCTGTTCCCTGGAGCCTGTAATATTTTTCTGCCATACCCTTAACATTAGTTTTGGACCCATCTAACATGCTAGCACAGCAGCTTCCTCATGAACGGAGGTAGTTTGCAACTCAAATCTTCAGCTGCTCTGACGCACTGTGACACAGAATCTGCGCATTGACATATATTCCCATTAAAGTCTTTCTTTTCTCTCTGAAGGTGGAAAAAAAACCCTGTGTATCAAACAATAATCCCTTTACACGTCTGAGCAGTTCGTAAAGTGGCGCTACTCTAGGTGTATCATCCACGGCAGCTCAAAGCTCTCCAGCTCAGGCCGATCAGTCTTTACGGCAGCTAATTAAGTTTTTCTGCTCGCTACCATTGAAAGCATCAGTCAGATTATAATTAAAACTGAGTAGCAGATGACAGCAATGGCATTTGTCAGAATCATCCAGCAGTTCAAATACCAGGTCTGACAGAAATGTCAAACTGATAGCATCCCCATCTTCCCAGGACCAGACAGAAAAAGCATCTCTAATAAATGCCTGACTGATAACCTTTATGAACCCCAAGGCACCACATGCTCTACCTGAAGCTCCCCCGCATACCAAACCCTCGCAAGGCTCCTTTTTTGTTGTGTCTCCTTCATTTATGGCATTAAAAGAGCATGAGAAATATGATCTTTTCCCCCTCTTAAGAGTTGTGTAGGCTACAATCATGTATACAAGTGTTCTTCAAGCTGCGGATCAGGACCCCAAAGGGGTCAAAAACCTCATTTGGGGGTTGAAGCAACCTTTCAAACTGTGCTCAACGGGGGCTTGGATTCAATCCAATAATAGTACCGCCTTAGCAAAACAAAGTCCTTGATGTACTTACATATAAGGTGAGAAATTTCTGCCAATAAATCAAGTGTAAATCATTTCTTTGCCTTATCAGACCCCTCTGCACCCTTTTTCCACTGTTTGTTTCCCTACAATCCAGAGTAACTACAGGAAGATGTAAGAGGCATTTATTCTGGATTGCTCTATGCATTTTCCATAGGTTTCCCATAAGTGGCCCATAACTACATTGGTGTAAAAGGTCCTGTAGTTACTCTGGATTGTACCCTTTGTCTGGTTTGTTCAAACACCAGGATGGAATCCTCCTTTCCATCTGAAACTTCTTCATTACTTAAGAATAGTCTACTATTACTTAAAATTAGGCATGCAAACCTAACCTAGGCCAGCATAACTCATCAGTTTTCCCATTCCGCTGGTGATATAGGGAAGCAAGCGCATGTCTGTGCACTGACTTAACTCTCCCCTAGGACAGGCGCGAAAATGACTTATGACACTTTTGTGACACCCCCAAGTCAGCACAGGACTTATGCCAGGGCTTATGCTGGACTAACTGGAGCTTAGGATTGCAGCCCTAATTTATCAATTGAAAGTAGGCTACTGCTGCCTGCTCACAAGGAAAAGGAGGACAATGGAGATATTTTTCCAGGACAAAAGGTTAAAAAGAGGACATGTCCTACATTTTTCTTGGGTGTCCTACATTGGGGGGCTTGTCCCTTTTCAGTTATGACATCTGGTCATCCTGTTTATACTTATACTACGTTAATCCTGCACAGACTCTTCTCCCTGTCTCCCTAAGATCAGCCCTGATCAGACATTTTATTTCATGCACCAGAGGTGGGGGAAATGGGGTGGGCAGAGTTGTAGGCTTGATTAGATCCTGAGGGGGCAGGATTGGTAATGAGTCCCCAGTGTCATATTTTATTGGGATTGTGGAATTAAAAAGATTGAAGACCAGTGCAATACTCATTTTCCTAGGAGTCAGACTCACTGGACACAATGAGACGTCTACTTTAGTAGTAGTATTAAACTTAGTCTTTGGTTGTTGGATGGAGTACAATCCTAGCCACTCCACACATACCACCCCCAAAACACTAGCGCTGCATCTTGGAAAATAGCAGTCATGGAGGTCTTCTGTAGATAAGGGAGGGTAACAAGGGTTTATTCCCAGATAAAGGCACAAATGTTCCCTTTCTGGAGAACACCTCCAGGGCCTGAAACTCCCCTGGGAGATGCAATGTTCACCATGTTGCTGCGGCTGTAACAGCAACTGGGGTGTTAGGTAGGACTAGACTGTCAATCTCTTGCATCGCTGTTTTTAAAAAATACTGAGAAATTCTTCAGAGCACTGCTGAGTAGACAATATCGTGTCAGATATACCAATTGTCTGTCCCACTGCAAGTTATTTCATACTTGCATGGATTTAGTATGATCCCCCTTACTTTCATGGTGGTATGATGAAAAATTGCCGTTTCCTTTGAAATAATTTCAAACATTCACAGTATTTTACCATCCCTTTTAGGTCTGCATCAACTAAACATATGGTTGGGATGTGCGTGATTTTGCCTGTTTTCCTCCCCCTGCATGGAATGGCTCTCAAGGGCAAGTGGATGGGCCATTTCCATATTGCAGTAAGACTCCCTTCAAAATGTACTGCTTTGCACCCCCTGTAGCTATGCCACTGCTTAGTTTGAAAGTACTATATTTCTCAGTGACAGAGTTCTAGGTTCACCATTTGTTGCAAAGCAATTATGGAATTGGCGCGTGTCATTTGGATATATGAAATATATAAGTCTAAGTGGCAAAATGGTGAACCAAAATATTGAGACAAGAGGTCACCTTCTGCATTAGTTCATCTTTCAGGCCTTGGAAGATGCTCTCTTTTTCCTTTTGGAAAATAGCATTGCAGTTTCACATTTTAGATTCAAGCTGTGCCTTAAAGTGCTATTTACTGCCAGGACGGCGGCCTGCTTCATTAGGCTGTAGTTGCCTTGTTTTGTTTTCAGCCTGCCCGCTTGGTTTAAATTATAACGGGCCATTAGCAGAGGCCATTTTTATTGAGCTAATAAAAAGAATTCATCTACTCGTGCTTATTCTGCTTTTCTGATTTTTTTTAGCCTGGAGAACCTGTGGAATGAAAGACTTGCTACAAGAGCAGTAATATTTAGCATTTGTGCAAATAAAATGTGACACTGACAATCTCCTATCACTAAACTTATTTTTAGATCAGGGATATCTAAACCTTGCTTGAGGCCAGTTGTGGCCAATGGTGAGTCTCTAAGTGGCCCATGGACAACCTCTGTTCCCTAATTGCCTTTGACCCAGTTGACCAAACATGATTGGAGCTGTGATGATGGTGAGTCGGAATAGCCCAAGGATAGCCAGGATCCCTTGTCTATCCAACTGGAAGTAGCAGCTCCAGAGGACACAGTCAAAAGTAGTGCCTAGGTCTACCTGGGCTCCAGATTTAAGGTTCTGTTTATGGCCACCTCCACAACAAGCAGTGGAGCCACTCCTGAGCGAGAGGAAACATCTCCTTTGCATTGCTGTAACTATTTTCCAATGGAAAATGTGAATTGTAACTTACATGGTGTGCTGTAGTGCCTGCAGTACTTACTGCCACATTCACTTGAATACAATGCGCCATCGAATCTAATGCTCACCCAAATCTAATGCTCATAATAAAAAAACCATATATATTCAAATCTAATTAACCATCAAATCCAACACGCACCCTGATTTTGGAGACTGAGTAGGCAATCCTATTTGTGTCTTCTCAGTTCCATTGAGTTAAATGGGGCTTACTCCCAAGAAAGTGCTCTTAGGATTGAAGCCTAATTGGACTGAAAAAGGTCAGCATTAGATTCAAGTAAATACAGTATCTTGCCCCTGCCTGGCTAAGCTATTGAAAGATACAGTGAAGAATGATTACCATTTCTTCCTCATGGTAGCTGCTTTCTCTGACACCAAAGTAATATTGAGTATGATTATGATATTTAAGATTTTTTTTTCAAAACTATGTGTCTTTTTCTTTCATGAGTCAAGGCATTTGCAGAGCAGAGACCTTGAACTGAAAATTAGAAAGCAGGCCAGAATACAAACTGTGCTTCTTGTCTCTGAAGAATACTAGATTATCACCAAAATCCAAACTGTTCTGTTCAAGAAAAAAGAGAATAATTATTTTTCACAGGACCACTACCAAATCCCCTGATAAAATATAGGACTTTTTAATATTTTGTCCCTGTTTTATTTCACTAAAGCATGCTGTCTTTCAATTAACATAGTAATCACCTATTGTCACCTGTTACTATGTTAATCCTGAGCTGGTGTGAAATTACTTTATAATAAACACTATGGAGTTCTGACTTTCAATTAATTTTTACATGCTGCGCTTAAATCAGATTACTTCTACCCCACCCTTTTGACCACACAACATAATTCCTTCCCTATAAAGCAGTGGAGGATTAATTTGCGAGAAGCATATCTGCACACATTTGCAAATAAATGCAAAGACCGACATTATACCGTATTTGCATTGCTCACTATGTCAGCTTTAATAGATACTCTGTAAGACTATTAATTTTTTGGTGTTTGCATGGATGTTGAAGGATATTGCTACATTTTGTGTTTAAAAAAAACAATTATGCATTTACAACTGCAAAATTACATCGCTATCTAAAAATAAGAAACTGGTCATTCTTGCCACTTGACATAATTCAGGTTACGCTTCCAAAAACTTAAGCATTGACATGAAATCCAATTTGTGCAATAGCATTGACAATCAAAACAGTAGTGGTGGCTGTGAATGGAAGTCTCATGTGGTGCCAATCAATTCATGCTCTGATGCCTCTTCACAAACCACAGCAGGATGTGAACTCAACCTATATGTTCCTGCAGGAGGTCATGACTGAATCCATGGGACAGTCTTCTAAGTAAACATGCTTCCTGTCAATGGACTTAGGATTAAACTGTAAGAGCATGAAAACCACAGTGCACTGGGCAGCTAGACTGCACATGACAGTGAATGATGCACTGTTGAGTGAAAGTAGCACCAAACTGATAGCTAGGCTGGGATGATTGCCTTGTACATGCTGAAGCATTTAGGTAGGTCAAGCATGTGCGTGATTATATTTTGTTTACCATGAGAAGGCAAACAAATGGGAGGTTATGAACATTGGGACAAACCATTCCAACACTATTTATACAGATGGAGAGCTCAATCCTAATCATGACTACTCAAAAGTATGCTCCATTGTGTTCAATGGAACTTATTCCCAGGAAAGTGTTTTTAGGATTGCAGCTGGGGCTTAAGTAGGGTTGCCATAAGTCCCAAAAACAGGGACAATCCCAATTTGGGGGGATTGTGTTCACATAATGGCAAATGGGTCAGAAGGTCCTGTTCCGATATTGTGGAAGAAAATTATGGCAACCTTAGGTCTCAGCTGTTGGGAACAGGTCTTGAGAGCTACAGTATATCTCTTGTGGTCTGCCTCAATTCACTCTTCTCAGAGCACCAAATCAAGACTAACATTTCGCATTTTCAGAGTCAAATCAACTTAAAGTTGTGCCATAGAGGTCCATAGAGGCCCCTATGAGTCCTCCTGCTAGTGAATGAACTTTGGGGAAGGGGTCAATGTATCCATAAGGACTCAAGTTGCAGCTTTCTTCCTAGGCCTTATTGAACTTTACATTATGAGTGGTTAGTGTAGGGGTCTCTAAACTTTTAACTTCAGGGATCCTGGACCTTTAAAGGAGGGAATTTCAGCAGGAGCAGCTTCTCATCTCACAATCACAAGCTGAAATTCCCTCTTCTACACACTAGTTAAAGGTCCAGGATCCCTGAATACCTTAAGTTGCTCATCAAACTACTTCAGTGATACTCAAAGTTTGTCCCCAACTGTACCACTTCACATAGACCTCTTATTGGAAGTACCACCAGAAGTAAACAGCAATGATGTCATCACTACTTACTTCCAAATTGGAAGGCCAAATGCAACTGTAAGAGGTGCAGGGTGGACTGGTGGGTGTGAAAAGTACATTCTGGAGATCTGCCTTCCAAACTGAGCCTCCTACTGCTGAAGTAGCTCTTACATGAACCTCCTGAACCTCTTACATGTTGCATTGCTGGTCTGGTAGCCAGCAAGTGTCGTCTGTGGATGCCAGTAGTACCACCAAACACCACCTCAAGCACCACGTGTAGTATAAGCACCACTGGTTGAGACTCATCAACTGATCACCACTGATCAACTTCCTTCACTATAATTTCTTGCAACTCTGTTTTTTTTAACCATCACAGTAAATACTAATTAGAAGGTGCAGCTATGCTTAAGCTAAAAGAACAACTACACATGATGGAAAATTGCGGTGTGGGAACTGAAGGCTACTGGTAATTTGTGTGTCACATTTATAAATGATATTACATGATACAAGAATAGGTTCCGTGATCAGTCAGACTGTACACTGGTATCCATCAGAATGCCAACCATGGCCTTTCATTACCAATGGCAGTGATTGCATTTAATGTGCTATCAAGGGTGGGGAATGGGATAGGGGGCCCAGTACTGATTTTTGCTCCAGATGTTTCTGCAATAGGTACTAGGAATTAAACATTTTTATTCCTTCCATTTCTATCACATCAACATGGTACTGAATCACTGACAAGAATCTCTGACAAGAACCAAAATCTCTGACAAGCACAAAGCTGGATGTCATTAATATGAAAATAATGAAGATGAGATTGGTTTCTGAAACAACAGATGGTGGATCATCTATGACCTGATCCAAAGCTTCATTGCTTCTAATAGTCAGGAAGCACTCTGTGGAAAAACGAATGAGGTTATGAGAACACAATAAAATCTGTTAATTCTATTAGAGTCAGGGCCCTTTGGCATCATCCGTTCCAAAGCCTGCTTGCGTAGCCTCTTTGTTTGCACATTTAGGTGAGGAGAAGAGTCTACAAATTTATAGATAGATATATAGAATTTATCTTCTTTAAGATCATAATTTAACCTAATGATTGCAAAATGTGGTTGCCATTCTGGCATAATTATCATAAATGTTGATTGTTGCAACTTATAAATGAGAAAAATGGCAAAAATAAGAATTTATTATTGATAATAATAAATATTTATTTATTATTCTTTATTAATAAATATTAATTTATTAATATTAATGTTTGTTTGTTTATTATTCCCTCTGTTCTGAGGGACAGAGACTGCATGCCTCTTTTGTGTGCCTCTGGAGAATGATAGAGATCACTGCAGGTCAGATGATGCTCACCATGGACTGGATGAAGACTCACTGCAGCCCATTTCTGGCCTAGGATTTGGAGCCCCCCAAAGTAAGCAGTGTGCTATTTTATCACTAATGGGTAGTTCCAAATTTGATGACCTCTATGAAAGGAACAACACCGATCTCTTATAAAATGAATGTTCCATCTCTTTAACAGGAGCCTAAGATTTTTATTCTTTGACAATAATGGAGATAGATGTTGGTTAAACCAAGAGAGTGAAGCTATAACCTTCACGGGGACTTTTATTCTAGCTGTGTTCAGGTGCTTTATAATGACTTCAGAGGACTGCACTGACTCATTTCAGATGATGACTACATAACTATTCATTTGCACTTAATGAGTTTATTCCACCAGGTATAGGATGAACTCTAAACAAATAGTGCCACTGAATCATATATGTCAATAAATCTGTGCACTAAACTGATTCTGGGTAGCAAAGGTAATGATGAAAAGGGAGGAGCGGAAAGCTGTCTCTAATTAATGAAAATGCCCTTTGTATTTTCTAATGGCTCAAACATTAATTTGAAAATGGCTTTCTCGGCAATAATTTGCAGACAAGCACTTCATAATGGAGAAACAATTCAAATTGATGTGCACTTGAATGGTGATGATCTGATTAACTTTATTAGATTCTTGTTGATTCTCCAGTCCAGATGAAGTGTACCATTTTTCATAGATTTCATACCTTACCATTTTAAGTTTTTACATTATCATGCATCAGTGGCTGCTGAAGGTCTTTGCGCCAGGACACCCTCCGTCTTAGGATGGACAGAACCAAGATCCAGGGACTGATTTCATTTGTCTCTTTCCATTAATTCCAAAGATATGTTCTTTTCCACCTTGAAGGAGCACTTGATTAAATTTAGCACAAGAATTCACAGAGACCTAGTGCTGTGGACTGTAATTGAAATGGTGTAAAATATTAGACAGGGTACACAATTCAAGAGTAAAGCAAAATCCACCAAGAGATAAAACACCATTTTGGATTTAAGTTCAAGATTTTGTTTGAACCCTGTTAGGCTTACAGTTATCCAAAGAATAATATTTTATTCTCCGAACATTACAACTCTGATCCAAACATCAAACAATGCTTTAAACTGGACAAAAAAATCTGTTTAAAAAGCAGAACTAACAAACCATGTCTAAATTTCGAACTGCTCAAAAAAATGGCTATTAAACTGAATAAAATTTCCTGATTTCTTATACTTAAAATACTCTGTATTAAAGTAATGAAACATACAGACTGTGTTATAATGTATAGTCTAGTGATTTTAAATCTTTTTTCATTTCATGCCACACTCACAAGGTGCTAAAATGGTCAATGCACCCCATGTTTTTGGACTTTTCACAAGGCACATCATGCTGCTGTTGGGGGGCTCCTGTGGCACCTGCAGACCTGTGGCACCTGCACATCAGTTTGCCACAGCACATGAAGATGGCAGGTCTAGATTCTAAATTATTCATTTAATAATTGCATTTGCAAGTGCCTCAGTTCGGGTGAAATCCAGAGTAACTATGGGGAGTCCTTGCTCTGGAGTAAGAACAAGTTACTCTGGATTGCAATATGAATTTCCCATAGGTTTTCATTCAGTGGTGCAATAACTACGGGTGCACGTAATGTCTCTTACATGCTCCCATAGTTACTCTGGATTGTGCCCTTCATCACTTACTTTTCTCCTTTTTCACATCCACTATAATCCTGATATTTGGACTTATACCATCAACCTTAATTTCAGTGCAAAGAAAAAAATGGCACATAAGACAGTTCAGCAGTTGATATAAAGCCCCTTTCTCTGCAGTCTATGTGAAGACTGTGCTGGCTCCACTCTAGGGGCATATCTGACCAAGGATGTGCTCCAGTCCTGAGCTGAGTCACGAGTTGAATTAAAAGTCTGTGACTCCCATAGCATGTGTTGTATCAACTCATGGAAAATATCAAGTTGTTTCAAGTCAGGAGTTACCATATTCACTCAAATATACTCCATCGAATCTAATGCGCACCCGATACTTATGATCAAAATACAATATTCACTCAAATCTAATTAATCATTGAATTTAATGCGCACCCTGATTTTGGAGACTGAATTTGGCTGAAAAGGGTGAGCTTTAGATTTGAGTAAATATAGGATTTTGAGAAGCAGGTCAAGTCTTTGAACCAAAAAAAGAAACATGCTTTGTGAAATTTGCAGCATTCATGTGTTGAAAAAGCTGGACCACATGGATTACTCGAAAGGAAAAATGCTTCTTTCTGACCAGAATGAAAAATCAGTGTGAAAAAGGTACCATGTAGTGTAACATGTAAGACAAAACAAAAAGGAGAGGGCAGGACATATGGACAGTTTTCAAATATTTAAGAGGATGTCAAAAGAAGCAAGGAAACCATTAGTCATACTTTCCTCCATGGGCAGTAGCAGAAGCAGAGGTTGTTAAAGTCTGGGAAAATGATGTTTTTGGTTTTTCTAAACATTGGGTTGAATTTCTTTGGTCTAAGAGCAGTTCAGCCCTAGAACAAAGAGCTAAAAAAGAGGCAGTGAAATTGTTCCTCTTAATTGGCTTCAAAATAGGTTGGACAAGCATCCAGAAGGGAAACATTAGGAATCGGCTTACATGCCTGTGTGCCTCGGGGAAGCTGATCAGAGAAAATGATTCATTAGTTCTCCACAGTGCACCTCTCTCTCTCTCTCTCTCTCTCTCTCTCTCTCTCTCACACACACACACACACACACACACACACACACACACACACAAACACACGCACACACACAAACACACCATACATGTGCTTCTAGGAAACTGCCTGCACCAGTCACTCTAATCATATAGCTTCTTTTTAATGCTGCTCCTGAGTATGTTCAGCCAATGACATAACTCAGTGACCTTCACATAAATATAACGATAACACTGGTCTGCATGCATTATGTTGTCTTAAAAGTCAGACCTATTCTTGGGTACATTTGGTGTTCTGGATCCAAAAATATCTGATGACATTTTTTGCCCTATTGGTTTTGCCCACGTGGTTCTAATTTGGGGGGTATAGTATAGACTTGTTAGCGGATAGTTCAAGCAGCTTCCTCTTTAAGGAATCCTTCTATAGAAGAATGAATTTGAATGTCTCAGCAGTGGGATGGTAGGGTCAGTGGGGAGATATGCAGCATGAGAGTTCTGATTCATTTATCCCTCTAGCACCTCCAACTTGTTGCCCTACGTGAGGGTGTCGGGACTTATTGACTAGGGGGTACTCTTCCTTCTCTTGTGCTACTTCAAAGTATCTTCCCAGTCCATATGTCAAACCACAATTTGAAACTGACCCTACAATCCAGAGTAACTACGGGAGCACGTAGGAGACATTACATGCACCTGTAGTTACTGCACCACCTAGTGAAAATCTATGGGAAATTCATAATGCAATCCAGAGTAAATTGTTCTTACACCGGAGCAAGGACTCCCCGTAGTTACTCTGGATTGCGCCCTGAGTAGAACTGTCCATCATTCGCTATCAATAAGTGAGCAGGGGAAACACCAGTGGCATCATTAAGGTGGTGATGCAAGCTGCACTAGCAATGCACACAGAGGAGAGTGACAACACCACTTCAGATTTAAAAAAACTTTTTATTTTTGGATTTATTTTTGATATTATTTTTGAATAATATCATGTTATTTATGAATTGATGTGTGATTTTCCTTAGAGTGCAATGAAAGAAACCTCATTGAAATATCTATATAACTTATAACTGTATAACAACTATATAACTTATAGTATAACTTATAACTATATAACAATTATAACTATAGGAGTTATAGTAAAAAAAACACCAGTGGGCCAGGAGAATGCTCTGCCTACTGCATAGAGAAGGTCCGTTATGATATACCGACTTTCCATGAGTGATTCAAACCCTAGTGACACCACTTGGCAGGATAGGATTTTGAAATCTGGTACTGCATTATAGGGTTAATTTCCTAGTGTGCAAAAATAACCTCTAAAGTTGTTCTACCTGTTATAATACTGACCTCTCTTTGCTATTATTTCTATGTGTTTAATCAGAAAGTACTCCCTTTCACCTACAGTGACATGTTTGACACAAGCTGTGAAGACAAGGAAAATGCAAACTTGTGGTACACTTTAAAATTCATCAGCAACAGGAACCCAGGCAAACAAAACTGATTGCAGACTGTCATTAAGTGACTTTCAGACTGAACATCTCAGCTCCCTGGGTTTTGTTAATTTCAAGCTCATCATCATTAACACCCTACTAAAAACCATCAAACCTTAAAATTATTTCTTTAAAAAAAACCTTTCATATGCCACACATAAAGTAGACATAAACTACTCCTCCTTCATCTGTGACTCATATATATTTGTGTGACTGGGGGGAAAATATGGCATACCCAAATGCACAGAAGCCATTCATATTTTTTGCATTAAAATTACTTCAAACCAGCAGACTACCTTCACCTATGATGTCAGAAAATTATTGTGCTCTAAGGGCAATCCGTAGTCATTCAAAATCAGATTCGAGCCAACAGCGTATTTTTATGGCCCTGTTACCATATACAAAATGCCACTTTTGGAAAATAAGGAGGGTATGATGAAGGGGATGCCTTAATGAATATATTTAAAGTGCACCAGTAGGACTGGATGTGGTGAGCCTCTAGGGCTCTCCTCTAGAATGGTAGCAGATCTGTAACTATAACTCTAATGGGGTTTCTTGCACTTTTTCTTTTTGTATGTTTTAAATTCAGTTCATTCATTCGATTTATAGATGTAAGTCTAAGCAGTGGCATAACTATACAGGGGTGGTGTAGTGAGTACTGCAGGAATCACAACACACAATGGAAGCAGCCCCTTCCACTAGACCTCAAAACCATTCTGATGTTGCCATCAGTGCCCAGAAACATTATGGCAAGCGGGGGGCATGTACACAGCACACTGCAGTACCTGCAGTATTTCTTTCTGGAGAAAGATGCCGTCTTTCTTGTAGTTACGCCACTGTGTCTGAGAAATTAGTGTGAATTAGACCAGCAGAGAGAGGTTGAAAGAGTGGAGCATTGTTGAATGGATGAGTTCTGGGTGTAATTGAAAGGTGAACAGAACTGTCAGAAAATGAACCATCAGAAAGTGCGGGGCAACTGTAGTTAAAAGAAACAGCAGGGGAAGGGCAATGGTACATCAAAACACCCACTCCCTGGGGTGCTGAGAGCATGTGAGAAGGGCCATAAAGGGGTCACACACTGGGTGATGCAAACCTTAGTGACTGCGCTGCAGCAGATGAGGAATTATTGCCATGTTTTAGAATGATATAATCACAGAATTATAGCAGTGGCATAGCTAGGTATGTGCAGGGGGTTCAGTTGCACCAGGCTACAAGCTTTAGGGGGGCTACAAGCTGAGCTTGACACTAGTGACTTAAATCATGAAAGGGTATGTACGAAGGATGACACCATCATGTTACATATCGTTGGAAAGTAGCAGACTTTGGAAATGTAAATTTATGCAGAATGCAATGAATCCAACTGCATTGGAATATCTATTTTCTTATCAAAGTTTATGGCCAAATAATCAGAAAATGAAAACACAAACGCCGATGGAACTAAAGTGGATTTTTTAAAACTCAAACTTTCCCATGTTACTGATGGCTCTGAGAGCCAATGAGATGTAATTCTGATTCTGTATGGAACTAATAAAGTGTTAACATGAATTAGCTCTCATTTCCATATGCATATATCATACTACAGTTACCCATGCTAACTGGGTATACCAGCATGTCTAAGTGGTGCTCCTCTTATATTTAGCAGGGAAATAATAACCATTCCTCTTTGTGCCAGCACAGTTTCCCTAACCAATAAGAGACACAATTTTCATTTTTTTTACTTAATTAAATTTGATTTTGTTGTTGCAGGGCGAGTGGGGGCAACAAAATCTATTTCAACTCCAGATAACAAACAATGCTTTAGCGCTGCCACTAGCAGAGCAAATGGTTGGTGAACTGCTGAGAAGGAGACAGCAGGTTTTCCCCCAATTTTCTTTTTAAAAATACCTGGGGATGGCGTCACTTCCAGTTGTGACACCACTTCCGAGGCAACATTTTGAACTTTGCACTGGGCTACATGAACATTAGCTACGCCACTGAATTATAGTGTCTGGAAGGACCAGTTTAACACTCCAATTAAGGCGGTATCACACCGCAGCAGCAACCAGCATATCATCCAACACAACCCGGCTATGGAACCCTTATCAGCAATAGGTTTATGACATAGTAATTGCAACTGTGACTGACTCCTTCTTTTTCTCAGATGAGATGTGTATCTCAATATTGGAAGACACGGTAGTCAATCTTTAGGCGTGGATATTTCTCAAGCAGCCAAACACATCCCAAACTGCAGGTGTTTAGTTTTCTTGAATTGGCATTTTGCACTGGATTTCATCCTGAATTAACTCTCCATATAGTCAACCCTTATATACCGTAAACAACCAAATAAGATTTTAATATCTCGTGAAAGAAGAAACAGAACTGTCCTTTGATGGACACTGATGGGCTATTATTCACCATGACCTAATTTCCTCCCTATTTCAGCTGCCCAAGGCAAAGAATAACGTATTAAGTGATATTATCAAGTGAAATATTATTTTTTCCTTCAATATGATAAAATAATTTACAGCTAAAAAATAAACGTACACCATTCTTTCTGTTTCTCCCAAAATGCTTTTCAAATATTGAAATATAAGCCAGTCATGTTAATTTCAACCTTACAGTCATTCCATTAAGCCTATTTGGGATGGTGAGCAGTATTATTCCCCACTGTATCTTTTTATGTAGTGTTTAATATGGCCTTCAGAGAATTTAAGAAGAACATAAGCAGAATGTAGAATTCATACCTTAACATGCAGTTACTCATTTGAAATACAGGGGTGCACCGCTAACAACTCTTTGTTTAATGATTGACCATATATACAACAGCAGTCAAAGCACAACAAAGCTTGGCTACAATCCAGAGTCACTACAGGACCTTTTACATTGACGTAGTTACGGTGCCACCTATGGGAAACCTATGGGAAATGCATGGAGCTATCCAGAGTAAATGCCTCTTACGTCTTCCCATGGTTACTCTGGATTGTAGGAGACAGTCAGATTGCTGGCATAACTCTGTTGACACAACAATAACAACAAAAAGCAGGCCTCTGTCACTCTTGAAAGACTATGGTATCGTGCTCTGCACTGCATACGCTGCATGCGAAGCATGAAAGCCTGGGTTAGATTGTTATGGAGGATAGACTGTTACCCAAGCAGCAAATCCCCCCTCTCCACGCCACTGAATTAGTCCAATGGAAAGGCAGAACCAATATGATTGGATCCAGCTGGCATCACAGAGCTGGGCTAAGGACAGGAGCTCACCCTGTCTTGTGGGGCCGACCTGGGTCTTGAACCCTGGCCTGCTGGTTAACAGGCACAGTGTCTTAACCACTTGCACCACCCACAGCCACCACACACACCCACACCTATCCTCCACATCAATCTACCCAGGTCTTCGTGTTTCGCATGCAGTGTATGCAGCACCGAGCATGATACCATAGTCTTTCAAGACTGACGGGTGCCTGCTGAGTTGCTTATAAATCCAAAACAAAGGATATATATTGCTAAACTGACATACCCTACAATCCAGAGTAATTACGGGAGCACGTCAGAGACATTACATTCACCTGTAGTTATGGCACCACCTAGTGAAAACCTATGGGAAATTCATATTGCAATCCAGAGTAAATTGTTCTTACACCGTAGTAAGGACTCCCTGTTGTTACTCTGGATTGTGCCCATAGAGTGTAATTCTGACTTTGGCCAGAGAGAATGGCCTAGCTATGCTGGCCCAAGTATCCTGAGCTGATACTTGGGCTACATCCACAGGGCTAGGAGACTGGCCTAACTGCTGGTGAGGACCAAGGAAGTGGCACCTGGGGAGGGCTTGCTCCTGAGGAGACCTGCTCCTGAACAAGGAATAGCTGTGGTGCCCATGCCTGCTATATAAGGAAACCCAGGAGTCACTGACAACCACAGCTGCAGCATGAGACTGCAGTATGGCAGTACCTGGAGTATAAGGTAGGTTCAAAGAGAGTGGCTGCTGGGAGTTGTGCCATATCCTGAGGCGGGCTGTTATAGTTCAGCCCTACCCTGAAGTTGAGAGGCAGGAGTGATAGGCGTAGGTCAGCATAGGACTTTGAACTTTTTCCTTCTCTTCCATTTTTATTTTGGCTTGTCATGGACCCTTATGGGTCAACTCATATTTATACCTGCTCTAGGGTGGCCAAAGTCAGAGGGGGTATGAGGGGGCATGTCTGCCCTGTAAACAAGATCTGGATATGGACTAACTGCACTGTTCTAGACCATGCCCAACATGCCACTGACATGCCCCTGCTGTGTTGCCTAGGCTAGCACTGCTAGGCTGGCATAAGTCCATCTGTCTTGTGCCAGCCTAGGTGGATGCCAGCCCAGACCCCTTTCTGGTGCAGCTAGGCTGGCCTATCTGCTCTGCCACACACACAGAGAAACACATACAGACATGTTTTAAATAGTCCGCTTGCCAAATATTTAAAACACTGAAGGGCAAAGTGGAATGTAAACCAAGAGAGACTTGAAAGTATGTCTCCCAACCAAGTGACAGATCATAATCTCAGTGAATCAAACAATATGCAAATGGAGGTAATCCAGAAGGATAACAGGAAAACATGATCAAAGCTAAATACTCCTGATAACACTGGCAGCCAGGGTATTATAAAAGTGCAGTGACACCATGTAAGTGCAATGAAAGAGCCCAGCCAAGTAACTTAGAATCAAAAGATGACACCAAATATGCATAAGAAAGTAACAAATAGCAAGCCATTCCATCTCCTGTGAACAGTCAACTTGAGCAAGCCAATTACGAAAGTGCCATCAATGAAAATTTATAAACGTCAAAGGGGTTTTTTTTTTTAAGTGCGGTAAGAAATTTCAAGTAATACATTATGAAGAAGTCTAAAAAAATACATGGAATGAGTACAGTTTATTTTCTTGAGAAATTTAAAATCTAAAATCACCATTTTAGATTCTACCCCTCCTTCTTGTTCATCACCATGTTTCGGGAATGTGCTGTTTTGGGGTGACTGGACACCTCCAGCCATTGGAGGTGTGGAGTATGCAGCAGAGCTGTGCAGTGTGGGGAAAATGCTGGATGCAAGGGAGGACAACAAGATTCAGGTTTCTTATCATCTTGTGTCCTCCGTGATGGGGCATACAGGATGCTAGACTCAATGGAACTTTGTTCTGATTCTTACGTTATATTATTAGGATTGAAGATAACTTTTTATATGAAATCACATAATAAAACTGTGGAAGGCAAAGCCCAGCTTCTTTGAAGTGTTCAGTAACTATTTACAGTATTCTACAGTATTTATATACCACTTTTTTGCTATGTCAGCTGAAGAGTGACTGGAAGTAAGGAACTATTTATCCTTTACTCATTATGATATGTAGTAACCACAATTTGCATCATACATAAAAAGAGAATTTTTTTCTCTTTTAAAATTTAAAGTTAAAATTTAAATTTAAAAAGAAATTAGAAAAAAGAGAGAAGATGGAGTTGAGAGTACCTGAAGATACCTGAAGTACCTGTAGTAAATTTGATGCTATTGAAGATCTAGATCACTGGTTCCTAAGCTGTGGTTAGTGGACCACTAATGGGTCCATGGGACCATGAAGTCTCAAGAAAATAAGCCTTGTATCATTTTCTGGGCGCAATCCAGAGTAACTACGGGGAGTGCTTGCTCCAGTGTAAGAACAATTTGCTCTGGATTGCAATATGAATTCCCCATAGGTTTTCACTAGGTGGTGCAGTAACTACGGGTGCACGTAAAGTCTCTTACGTGCTCCCGTAGTTACTCTGGATTGTAGGGTCTGTCTCTTACAGAGCAAACGTTTCCACATAGACCTCCAGAGAGGCCAGAGACGGACCACCAGCAGCTGCAGCTGGCAACAAAGCAGCAAGTATACTAATTCAGAATACGCTGTATTTCAGAATTCCAGATAAGGGATGCTCAATTTGACACTGATAGGAAGAAATCATGGAAAAGCAGTGATAAATATATATATTCAGATAGGACATAAGATGTAGAAATGTAATTGTTGATTGTGAAAGGCCTGATGAAAGAAAAATTTCTTGTCTTCTTGGTGCATTAAGGAGGCTTTCATAATCTATGAAGAACTTGTACCGGCGAAAGTCTTACCACTGTACGGAGCACTAAAGTAATTTCTTAACTAACACAGAGCATTTACAGTAAATCAATTAGCACTGAATGTTGCTTCAAACCACGGTGAGAGTGAACACCTGAACTATCCTTCCCCACAAACCGTAAAGACAAAAGCATTAGAGTCAGTGAACGCTGAAGTTAATAGCAGTCAGAAGGCATGCAGATGATATAGGACTAATGACAAAAGTCTGATTAATGCTGAATGAAGAGCATCAACATCAAATAGAAAATGCATATTTAACCCCAGTATGTATCAAATTAACTATTTATGTATTTGTTTATTTATTTATTTGTTTATTTCCCATGCTGATGCAAATGCCCAAGGCAGCTTACAAAGTTTTGTTTCTTCCCCTTCTGCTGTTCCCACAACAACCCTGTGAGATAGTTAAAGCTGAGAGTGTTTAATAATCTGTATTTGGACACCTGCATTTTATTAAGGTTGTATTAATCAAATAATAATCCCAATAAAGGTATCAGTCTATGGTCTATGATTTGAACCTGGATCTTCCAGGTCTCCGTCTGGCTCCCTAACCACAGCATCATCTTAGCTCACAAGTGATATTTTGGTGTTATATAAAACAGAATATGGCACACTTTGAGCTTATTTTTGAATTTTATATTTCACATTCCTGTTGACAAGTCACACCTGTGAGTTTCTTATTCGCACAGTGAATGAGAACTCAGGTGTTTTAAACATATCACCGTTGTAGCCTTCCTGAGCAGAAATCATAAGCACAACGTGAGTTATGGAGAGTAACCACATGAGAAACACCTGAATATTATTTCTAGGAGGAAAATCAATAGGTGTGTGATAGAGTGAAATAAGAAAAGAAGTTTTTACCTGTGCTGTCCTAAAACAGAAAGAAATACAATAGCATTGCAAATGTTTTATGAATCCTGGTTGAAATCCTGGTGTTGTGTGACAAATTAGGATGGTTTTCCAGTTTCATAACTGGTCCCTTCAAGGATCCATCCCTGCTATATGGAATTAAGCTTCGACAGCTGGAACGTTGGTGATCTTGACCAACCTCTTTCCTCCTTCTGCTCAACAGCAGGTTGTGTGATGCAGGTCACAAGTGTCCTCTGGATTCTTCAAAAGCAGCACGGGCCATATCATGTCATGGCCAGTGGTGGGCTCTAGCAGGTACGCACCTACTCTATAGAACCGGTTCTTAACAAGAGATAGGACATATAAAGTTTAAAAATAGCCATTTAAAAGTGGCTGCCAGATGGGCAGAGAACCGGTTCTTAAATTTTTTGAAGCCCATCACTGGTCATGGCCTTCTATAGATCCAGGCTCACCTATAGCCACATACACTCAAAATATCTTGCTCCTTCCATTTTTCAGGTTCTGTCTGTATAGGGTCTGGAGTGCTCTGGAAGTGGTTGCTTTCATTCACTGAGCTTTGCTGGCATTGTTGCTCTAGTCACTCGTTGTTCTATACACTGTTCTTACCACAGTGGTTCTCTGTGGGTTACAACCCACCGATGGGTTGTGACCTGATTTTTAGTGGGTCGTGCACTGGCATTTTCTGGAAACTGCAAGGCATTCTGAGGTGTGTCACACCCAACAAAGTGGGTCGCACAGTAGCATTACTGGTGCTACCTGGTAGCCACAATGAATTCTGAGGCACAACCTGAAAGCCACAGCTGATGGACTGGGTTGTGGCAGTAGTAATATTGAGATGTACTGCCCTGTAATGTTCCACATCAATCCTGTCATCCTATATCAAAACACTTCTTGTTCTTCAGACGGTTCTTTCCAGTAAGATTTACTGATGTATAATTGATGGTGGAACAAAAGATGGTTTCTGAGGGACACGTTCATCAGAAAGCAACTGCTTCAAGGATTCTGAAATATAAAAGGTTTATATATCTCATGATATTTGGGGACATCACTTTTTTTTTCTTCTGCTAGTTTATGAACTGGTAATGTAAGAATTAACAAGGTTCAGGAATATCCTTGGCATTGGAACCACAACTGTGCTTTGACCCTGAAATGTTATAATTGGTGAACCAATTAACCCCCAACTGGTCTTTCAACTGGGCTACCTAAAAGCTTCTTTGCCTTTTCATGCACGCTTGAAGTTTCATAAGTGAAACTACCAAAAGCAAAGCAGAATTGAAAAAAATAGAATAACTGACAACACCATGAAATGCTGCAAGTATGGGCTTCCAGCAGAGATAGGTTAGGCAATCTGCTCCTGGCATACCTGAAAAAGTAACCATGTGAATTGGAGCCTGAATGGCCATTGTGGCAACAAACAGGCTGCAGAACAGATGGGGACCTTTACTAAGTGCATCGTACTATGTCACAAATTGGCAGGCACAACTGACTTTCAAAGGTCACCATGCCCAAACCTCAGATTCTAGAGACATCTTGGAAGCCATCCCATGGACATCAAAGTAGCTTTTAATATGATTATTCCAAATGCATTGTCCAGGGCTAAGATTATAAGATTCTCTATAAGGTTTCCATTTATCATGTGCAGATTTTAAACAGCAGATTTTAAACATCATAGATGTTTGGCGCATGTCAGGTTGGGGGAGATACTGGAAGGATAGTGATGAACTGAGACCAGTCACTATCACTTTCTCTCTCTCTCTCTCTCCCCCCTACCTACCTCCCTACCTCCCTACCTACCTTACAGGATTGTTGTTAGGATAAAATCAGTGGTGGGATTCAAATAAATTAACAAGTTCTATGTCCTAATAACCTAAATTATCAACAGGTTCTATGTCCCATTAGTAACCATTAGAACCAGGTGTTCATTAGCAGAGGGTTCTATAGGACCTGTGAAAATCCCCTGAAGCCCACCATTGGATAAAATGAGGAAAGAAACTATACATGTCACCCTGAGCTTCTGGGAGGAAGGGAAGTATAAAATGTGGAAACAAAATAATAATGCACACTGTAGATAATATTACTTGTGCAAGCCACACTTTGATTAGAAAATCCAGGTTAAAAATACCTACAAATAAATACATTTTTTTTGCTGCAGTCCTAAAGACACTTTCCTGGGAGTCAGACAAATTAAAGACAACGGGACTTACATTTGAGTAGATATGGTTAGGATTGTGCTCGAAATCATAGTTCTATAAGCAAAATATTGAATTTCTACATAGTGAAGAGTACCCTACATCCTATTGAAAAGCCGATACAGTGTGGTTAACTCTGAATGATTCTCAAAATATATTGGGTAGTTAGCATTTCAACCTTTAAAATATTGTATTGAAACTAAGCACACTGATTTCCATAATCCTCTGCAGAAAATAAATTTTTTATCAACTGAGATAGCGGAGTCTCTATATGATTTCTCACTCACAAAGTAAGGGATAGAGAATTTTCGATGTCACTGTAATGTTTCCATAGCTCTCCAGAACATCAAAACTGAGCATGGAAATTGGACTGATAATGCACGTATATGCTTTATACATGTATATGTATATACAAGATCACTGCTTGGCTAAGGTCAAGTTTTCATTGGAGTTTCCTTTTTATTTTATTTTTGTCATAACCGGAACTTAATAATTCATTTCTTAAGTATAATAGAGCTAAGCCACTGGATCTCAAGTAGTTCATACAATTCAAACTTGTATACATCTTACTGAAAAGGAACAGCAGATAACTGGAACTCTTTTACAAAGGGAATTAACAGCTATTGCTGATAACTGGGTACGATTTATAAGCTAGGAGGAAACCAGGAGGAAAAGAAGATAAATAATCCTCAGGTGGAACCATTAAATAAAGATCAATTATTACAACTGCAGAACAGCTTTCCAAAGTGCTGGAGGTATAATGCCTTTTCTCCATGTTAATTAAAGATAGTCAACAATTACTGCCTTCAGTTGTTTGAAAAGGTACTTTATACTTTCAATTCCTGGAATATTGCTATTCTGAATCATAGGACATTTGGGATTTCAGACTTATTTTTCATTTCTTTTTTTGATTTAAAGAAATGTTTTTCCCAGATGGGTCTTCCTGACCGCTTTGTTTGTAGACACGTTATAGGAAATTCCAGCAACTTCTCTTCTGATACTCAACCCTCTTTGCGGTTTTATCTTCTAGGTTTCAACTGCCACTATGTATCCATTGATGAGCGTGTTATGAACATTTTTCAAAAATCCTCTGGTTGGAGTAACCACCCTTTAGTCTGTTCCTTTGTTCCTTCTATCTCTGGCATGGTTGTTTCTGGTTATATCCAATATTCTTTTTTGCTGGAAGTTCCATCTTTTGTTCCTATTGTAAAATTGTTTTCTGTACATTAAATTTTTTTTCCCACTCAAGGAAGACATGCAAGTCAAAGAAGTGCAGAATATGTGCCTTGCCAGTGTTGTGCTAAGCACAGTTCCTGCCATGAAGATTTGCACACATTTTTCCACCTCTGGTGATTTGTCTGCTAACCTCAGTTTAACAGACAGCTGGTAAAATGGATTGAGTTCTCCACTTTGTTTCACTGCCATCTTTCAAAAATGTCATTTGCAAGCCAGGTTTGTCTTGTAAGCTGAAGTTAACATAGATTCATCCGAAAAAAAGATTGACCAACATGAAAGCAAACAATGTGTTGGTGGGAACCAGTCTTTCCCCCAAATCCAGAGTAAATACGGGAGCACATAAGAGACTTTACATGCACCTGTAGTTACTGCACCACGCAGTGAAAACCTTTGGGAAATTCATATTGGAACCCAGAGTAAGTTGTTCTTACACTGGAGCAAGGACTCCCAGTAGTCACTCTGGATTTTGCCCAAAATGTGCATATGACACTGTTGGAGCTACATGGAAATCCAAAATGGTTCAGATTAATGGCACTTTCATGAGCAAAAACAATAGCAATCATCAGTCTGTTTCCTCTTAGGAAGATTGATCAACTCCAGTGAGCAGCCAAAATATAGCTGGGATAGAAAAAAATTAGAGACCATAGAATCAAATGATCCTATACATGTTTACACAAATAGCGGTATTTCTGTTTTCATGGGGTTTACTTATAGGTCAGAGTTTGTTGGACTGAAGCCCGTATCTCAGCAATTTTTTGTTGGTTGGTCTCTATGAATTGCAGGAGTTAAACTAGAAGGGTCTTTTACTTGATCCAATAGGATTCTAACCATGTCTACTCAGAAGTAAGCCCCAGTGTGTTCAATGGGTCTTATTCCCAGCAAAGTGTATTTAGGATTCTTCCTATGTTCTTTTTTTCTTAACCCTGATTCCATTAATAAAGCATTGGATATTTCATCTGTAGTTTTGCTTAATATAATTGTTGGTGGCTTGTTAAAAAAAATTCATTTATTTCTTATTTTTATCCCTAAATGATTTCTTCTGCATTCCAGCTTCACATGTGAATGGATATATCTACTGAAATTAACAGACGTTATGGTCTGGTGCAGATCAGCACATTTTATTTTACTACAATGCTTCTTTTCTTCTTTCAAAGTACAACAGTTTCTTAAATTTTCAGTTGCAAGAAAAAAAGTCAGTCATATCAAGGAGAAATTCCTGCACATGATGCATAAATTTCCATACAGTACTTCGAAATGAATTTTAATGTATATGTTATTTCCATTTCATGTTCCATTAAAGAGCAAGGAAGCTATAATCACTGAATTGTCTTGATTAATTTTCACTGAAATGAGTATAAATTGTCATAAACACTAATTTGCACTTTTGTTGCTCATTAGGAATTTTTTCCCCATCTTCATCAGTAAATATTTCCTGCATGTAAAAGCTTCTTGCCTTCTTTATGAAAGATGAAAAAATGTACAAAACTTGAGCATATTTGTATGTTGATTTCTGCTTTGGTTACACTAGGAAACAAAGACGGGTTTGCATGCCTGCTGCATAGATGGCAATACATAGCAGTGGCTTATATAGGTATGTGCCACTTAATGACAGTGACACGTTTTCTGATCCCCATTGTTATGTGATTAGGTCATTAAGCAATCAGCTGAATTTAGTGCATTTGTTGCGCAAACAGCCATTTCCTGACAGACACTAGCTGGTTGCATGGGCTATTGCAGCTAGATTAATTTCTTTGAATTAAAATTTTAAATTTCTTAATTTCTTTGAATTAAAAGCCTCTTTGTTGTGTAAAAAGGGCTGTGGGTGGCGCAAGCAGTTAAGACGCTGTGCCTCTTAACCAGCAGGCCAGGGTTCGAGACCCGGGTTGGCCCCACAAGACAGGGTGAGCTCCTGTCCTTAGCCCAGCTCTGTGACACCAGCTGGATCCAATCGTATTGGCTCAGCCTTTCCATTGGACTAATTCAGTGGCATGGAGAGGGGGGATTTGCTGCTTGGGTAACAGCCTATCCTCCATAACAATCTAACCCAGGCTCTTGTGCTTCACATGCAGTGTGTGCAGCGCCGAGCATGATACCATAGTCTTTCAAGACTGACGAAGGCCTACTTTTATAAGCAACTCCCACTGTATCTTGTGTCCCTCTGCTCAGCGCTGACACAAGACTTAAAAGACACCTGGATCATCAGGTTACATATAATTTATTACATATAGGGCGCAATCCTGAGTAACTACGGGGAGTCCTTGCTCCAGTGTAAGAACAATTTGCTCTGGATTGCAAAATGAATTTCCCATAGGTTTTCACTAAGTGGTGCAGTAACTACGGGTACACGTAAAGTCTCTTACGTGCTCACGTAGTTACTCTGGATTGTAAGGATAGTTTATCCATTACAAGAAGGCTACATGCTGCCTACTCACAAGGAAAAGGGGGACATTGAAAAAAAATTTCCAGGACACAAGGCGTGACCTGGAAAAAGAGGACATATGGCCACCATGTCTGAATGTGATTTGGGCAAAAAGTGCCTGCTTTCTTTGAATTTCAGCACATCATAGCATGCTGAATAGATATTTGATCACATTTGGTCAAATCCCAAAACCTTATAGCAGCTATTTCATTTCCTGACTAGATTTTTGATCACTCTTACATAGACACATGCAGATGAGTTCAATGATTTTTATAAATAAATCCTATTGTTCTGTTTTGGTAAGAATATTGGACAGTGAGAAAGGTCAGTGATATGCTGATAAATTCCAAGGTATATATCCAGTTCTTGAAATTAGAAAATCAATTGTTAGAATTTTTACAAATATAAATACAGTGAAACTAACACTATAATTTCTTTTTGGCCATAGGGAAAGTAAAGCAAAAGTAAAGGGGGCAATCAGAATTTATACTGACCAAGGAAGCCCGGGACAGAATGGATTAATTCTCTGACAAAAAATGTACAAAAATGGCAACGATAATTTTTTTGAGCCAGTAAGAAACTAATGACAAGGCAGCAGTCCTTCTGCCACAATGTCATCAGTGGGAAAACTGGTAAAGACTAATTATGATGGATGATGACAGCCACCTCCAAATCAAATCAAACAACTGAAAATTCACACAACACCACAACGCAGCCTCAAAAGACGTCCTAAAAGAATCTAACAGGATTAATGTGTTTGCTGGCAGTTACTCATTTTAAAAATTTTATTGAAGCCTGGAATTGAAGGCTTGAGAACAAGACCAATAATGAAGGACACCAGGTGTTCATGTATCATAGAAGGGACCTAATAGATCATATAGTCCAACCTTATGTCTATAGCAGGAAATCCTCCTAGAGCATCTCCAAAATGTCCTTGTCATTTACATAGGTTAAGACACTGCCTGTTAATCAGTAGGCCAGGGTTCTAGACCCGGGTCCCCACAAGACCGGGTCCCCTGTCCTTAGCCCAGCTCTGCGATGCAGCTGGAACCAATCGTATTGGCTCTGCCGTTCCATTGGACAATTTCAGTGGTGTGGAGAGGGAGGATTTGCTGCTTGGGTAACAGCCCCTCCTCCATATTAATCTACCCAGGCCTTTGTGCTTTGCACAACTGTCAAGCACAATACCATAGTCTGTCAAGACTGATGGATGCCAAGTTGACCCCAAAAGACTGACAGTTGCTGCAATCCTAACCTCCTTTTAAGCTAGCCTAAACCCTGGGGAAGGTGTTAGGCTAGTTCTGAGGCATGCACTGACATCCCTACATCACCATGGGAATATATGCCAGGTGAGTTATTGGTTAGGATAGTGCTCACATACTCAAAAAAATGTTGAAGAAACACTAGCAAACAGCTAGAAAATAATCTGTTCTGAAGAGGGAAAATTGTTGTACCCATGCGAAATATGACAGAGGTATCATTTTGATCAGGAACAGGAGTAATATCCACCAAAGGGCTTAAGGGAACCTGCATAGGAAACACTATAAACATCAGCAGACCATCCTTTATTGCCAGCTTTAGATGTATAAACAACTCCATCTGTTTGGACAGCTTCTTTTGCCGTAGCTGGTAAATTATAGTTCTGGTTATGGATTTAAAAAATGGAGTTCGGTGGAAGAAAATGAGAGTTAAAGCAGTGAGCTCCACCAGGGCCTACCGGAGGGTCCCCTGTGGGTCTCTGCATGCTTAGATGTGGAACTCCATGTTAGCTTACCACTGGCAGTAAGTCACACCTGCTCTGAACATCCAAGATGAACAGATGGAAATAGATTACAAAAAGGAAGATGTCTTTTTATGCATGTATTTAAAATATGCACTTAAAAAGACCGACAAACAATCTCCTTGGAGTACAAGTATATAAACACAAATGTTGTGATGAAGCTGCCAATTTGCAATGTTAGCTTTCAGCAAACAGACGCCTCTGCCTCTCTTAAGACTCTGCTTGCATAAATATCTCATCTTCCCTGACTCTATGAAAAGAATAGTCTCTTTCAATCATAATTTCGTTTTTCAAAACACACACACCCCAAACTAAAAGCCCGTCGATGACACATTCATCAAATGTGTGTTTTGAAATAAATTCTCAGAGGCATAAGAATATAAGATCTTTAAATATTGGAGCTTTAAATATTGCCATCAAACTAGGGAAATATACCTGTGTCACGGGAGTAAAATTTCAGGAATATTTGTGGGCCTGAGCACAGATGAACACTGCTGGGCACTGTGGAGCAGGCACTGCTGAGCAGTGGACACCGCTGGGCACTGACAGGCACAGGGCATCAGAGGGTATGAAGTGACAATGGTGGGCAATAGCGAGCACTGGACATTTCTACTGGGTATTGTTGCACTGCGGGGACCGCTGTCCCCCCACTGGTCCCTTAATCCTCCCATGCACTACCCCCTGTTCACCACCCCGTGCACCACCCCATGCACCTCCCGTGCAACACCCCACTGTGCAACACACACCCTGTGCAATACCACCCATGCAATACCGCCCCCTGCAACACACTCCCCCACGCAACATCCCCATAGGCACCCCTACTGGGAAGGTGCAGGGTTTAGGGCTGGGTTTTATCAGACTTCAGTGTTAAGTATAGGAAAAAACCATGTTTCACCCCTTAGGGGTGAAAATTTCTAACTTAAATTTCTAAATATTGGTTCTTGATGGGTACTCATGTCACACAAGGAATACGCTCACCAAATCTTATGCTTCTAGGTCCAGGGGTAGGGGCAGGGCACTGATCAGTGAGTGATTCTTCAATGTAAAGTATAGGGATGAAAATATTGTGACACATTTCATACCCTTCTGGTTTAAATTTCCCAAAATTGGTTCATAGTGCGTACCTATATCAAAGAAGGAACATCCCAAATTTCATGCTACTAGGTCTGGTGGTTTTGGCGGGGCATTGATGAGTCATTCAGTGAGTCAGTCAGTGACTTTTCAGTTTCATATACACGATGCATAAATGAAGTGCCTTCCTAAGTGAGCTGCCTTAAGTCTTGATGAATAGTCCTACAATCCAGAGTAACTATGGGACCATGTAAGAGACATTTACGTTAATGTAGTTACGGCACCACCTCGTGAAAACCTATGGAAAATTCATATTGCAATCCAGAGTAAATTGTTCTTATGTCGGAGCAAGCACTCTCCGTAGTTACTCTGGATTGCGCCCCAAGGAAGGATATAAATAAAGTTAATAATAATAAGTGAAGTACCTCCAGAGTAGCTGCTGGTCTGCCTTTTAAAAGGTTCCCCAAACATCTCAAGATCTGCAATCCTATCCACACTTACCGGTGCGTAAGCCCCATTGAATATCATTGTTGAAAGCATATACATATTAGATCTGTCACTTTTCTCCAAATGCAGTCACATAACATAGTAGCATCAAGTCTAATACTGTATATGAAAAATAAAAAGCACACGGAAATGAATGGGGACCCACCTGAAACTGGCTCATGACCCACTAGTAGGTCCAACTCACAGTTTGAGAAACACTGTTTTAAGAATGTAGAGTTTTAGCTCACTTGCTGAATCAGCAAACGTTTTCCATAAAACAGGTTAAAAATGAATTAATTTGACTGTTCTTAACCAATAGTCGGTGCTGATATGAAACAGCAGGGGAGGTGCAAAAGGAATAATAACTCCATCAAATGAAAAAGGCTATATTGGGAAAAAAAATAATTTTCTCCTAGGAAGAAGGAATATGGTACAAATGATAAAAATAAGCTGAAGAAATGTCTAATATTGATAGGAAGATTAAAAACACTTTGTTGTTCCTATGGAAATTACTCCTGGGAAATTCTGCATTGATGGCAGTTTTACTTAAAATCTATGGCTATTTCCTCCCCCAAACCCTTGGATTCTATGTTGACAAGTCAGAATTTGTCACAACATCACAGCAAAGAGGTGAAAATGAAAAGATTTAAGTTGCATCGAGGTTAATAATTGAGCAGTGGAAAAGGTAATTCTTGGCTATGTAGGAGCAACACGGCATTCTAGTAGACTTGGAAGAGGAATGTGTATGTGTTAAAAAAGACAGGCAGCACAGATGGATGGGGAGATCCTAGATAAATATAGTGCAGATGCTAGAAACTATTCCTTTGTTCTTTCAGTATGATTTGAAATACTTGTAAAAATAGGTTATCTGCTGCAGTATTACTGAATTTTGTTCACAAAATTTGGCTCAGTGTTTCAGCCTAGGTACATAGGTTTTTATTTACTGTGGGGTTTGCGGCGGCCTCTGTGCCTTACTGCCCTCTTCTTCCCATTTCCCTATCAGGAACCTAGTCTGGGGTCCACCCCGGAAGGAACTGCAGCTGAAGGGTTGAGATGTTGAGAGGGAGGGGGTTCCATTACCCTAGTCCTCCTGTCCCAGAGCTGCTCTCACCACGCTAGCTGTTAAGTGTCCATGCTCCTCCTCATCCTTGACATTTTCCCCCCTCCTTTATTGCCTGTTTCCTGCCTGGGTGGATTTCCCTGATCATCCTCACCTTCCTTAACACTTTCCCCACCATGTGATTCTCCAACCCCCTCTGCCCCATCCTGATTCACCATGCCTCCTTCCCCAGCTCTCTCTGCCCCCCCGTCACTATCTCCTTCCCCCTGTTCCCACTGTCCCAGCTCCAGGGGTCCTATCCTTTGCATATGGACCCTCTCTTCCCCAGCCTTTTCCCAGTGCTGGTTCAGCATCCAGTGCTGGGACTCAGTGGGAGCCTCTGCAGAGGCCTTCCAGGCTCTGTCAGTGCACGACCACAGGCCAGGATGGCCTCTGGTTGCCGCTCACCTGCCTGTGTGGGTGCTGGGAGGGGGCTGGGTCCCCCTGTGTGTCTCAGTGGCGCACTGATGGCCACTGGGGCACTCCGGAGGGCACCCAGACTGGTTCCTGGGGGCTTCCCTCTGCCCCCTCTCCTCCCCACAGTGGGCACCTGCTCCCTGGACACGCCACAGGGGTAAGGAGGGGTATGAATAAATGGATGACATTTATGCATAGGTGATATTTGTATATTATGGGTGGGTTGCGCCAGCCTAAATTGGTTAGAATTGAGGAGTGGCACAACACTTCTTGGAGTGGCACAAAAGTGCCTTATGGGACTTTTGCAACACCCCCTATGCCAGCACAGGACTTTCCCATGTCCACACAAGCTACATTCCAATATGTAAGACCATGTTGCTCAAAGAACATGTCTACATGGAATCTGAACCCATAGAACTTCCCTTTGGAATAACACCCCCATATTTACTTGCATTGATATGATGAACTTAGCGCACATAGCTAGCATTGATTTCACGCTGTTTCTGTATCTGAAGCATGGATTACAGGGATCAACCGAAGATGAGCAACTTCTCATGCATGTACTGAAAAGGTTGAAAGTGCGTCAAATGGACATCAAATGGACATTTGAAAGTGCATCAAATGGACATATTTTGTTCCTGTTCCTGGCTTTGGAAATGATAAAGGGTAGTCCGAATGCCATCCCCTGCAGAATAAAAGTATAGGATTAGCAATGTTAATAGTTGGCATTGGAACCTCTATGCTTGTTTGAGTGATGATTCCAAAACCGTGGCCATTCTTAGAACTGGGTTATTGAGAATTTTATGAGAAACAAAATCTCATTTTGTGTCTTAAAAAACATTGCTGCATTTAGAGTGCTTCAACTCAGCAGTTCCTGTCCTCGTTCAAGCATCAAACTCCAAAAGCTGGTAACGTTCATTTACATGTATCATTAACTACAGCAACTGATTGTGCTTATCCAATGGAGAAAAGTCTTGGAATGAAGCCCATTAGGAGGATTAGGAAATTCCTACAGGGAACACCACATGTGAAGGAACAGAAGGAAGGCACAAGGCAGGAAAAGAGGAGCAAAATCTAGAAGGCAAACGAAGGGCACATATACATCTAAGTTCTGTTTAAAAGTTCCAAGTTCTCTATTGCTGAAATTAACAGTGGTCAACATATAATTTCATTCATTTATGGCTGAATCCTATTCATTCCTTCCCTTGCTGATGCAGCTGCACCATGGACATTAGCACCAGTGGCACCACTCGTGTTTGTGTCACCCAGTGTGGGAAGACAGGACACCACCCTTGTGAAGGACCTTCTCCCATCCAGTGGGTGGGAATGACAAAACATCATTGACTTATTACTAGGGTTGCCATAATTCTCTTCTACAGAACTGGGACAGGACCCTCTGTCCCATTTGCCAGGATGTGTACACAATCCCCCCAAATCAGGATTTTTCCTGTTTCTCGGGACATATGGCAACCCTACCTATTACACTTTTTTGCGGGGCAGACCTTTCAATAGAATAGCAATAGTAGTTTGTTTCATTGCATCTGCATGAAATTACATACCAAATGATGTATAACATGATGGTACTATTCCTAAAAACTGTTATTTTAACCATTTTGGCCAGTAACGGCCATCTCCCCACAGGTCACCCAGTATGGCCTATATATCCCTTATAGTTGCCACTGTTTAGTGCTACATCCTGTGAAGCGATGGTAGAATGGGGGGGAGGGAGGCTTGGGAAAGAGAAACATTTTCCCTTACCTACCTGTAAGTCCTTCATTTGGCAGTGGATCTCCTTGGACCTGGATAATGCCACACATTACATGTCAAAGACCTTCATGTGAGGTCATGAGCTGTGGTTTGGCCTTCCCTGTTCTATGGTATAAAAGCTAAGCTGATCTGATTTCACCCCAGAGAGCGATGGAAACTGTATTTCCGTGACATTTGCCAAAATGTTTCCACAAAACTATAGTTTTTAAGATATGAGGGAGACAAAGTAATGTATTTTGGATGGCACAAAGTAACATTCAGGAGTGCACACGAACCTAACAAATTTTCCAGCACGTGCATATTTGTGCCAGTGGCATGTGCAGCACCCACAACTGGAAGGCGCAGTCACCAAGACCTCCCAATGGTCAGCCAATGTTAATTATCATGGAATTGTATTGCCCTAATTCCAGTTCTTGGACCACTATACTTAAAATCACAACCTTAATTTTATGGCCAAGCATTGTTTTTCCAATACCTCTTGTTTCATCTACTGCAACCTAAACAAATACTCTAGAATCAAGACCTCATCGTCGAACTCAAAGTCTCCTTTCTACACAACCTGCCTCCCGCTGTTTCCAGCAAATGGTTTGCTAAATGGAAGGGCTCGAGGTTCAGATCCCTGCTGGGCTCTTTAAATGCCGATACCTGAAGCTTGCCAAGACAGATCTTCTTGGATGATGTACAACTATTTGTCCGTTCTTGTCTTCAAATGGGCAGGAGTTATAGCAGGCTGGCAGGGGGCCACTGTGCGGCTCCTGTTTGCCAGCTGTCCCAAAATGGTTCCAGTTGGAGCGCTCTTTCTAATTCCCAGTGCTGAGAAAAGGAACGCAAATTGAGGACTGCAACCCATAGCAAGGGCAAGGTTACCCTTTCGTGCAGGAATGCCGGAGAAAAAACACGGCTCCCAGCACGGTGCCTATTTACACCCCTGGAATGTATAATTTGTCAAAATCATGTTCTTCGTAATACTTTCTTAGATTACTCTACCAGCCTGAGGCACCAGTCGTTCTTATGGTAATTGAGGCCTCCCAGTGTCAGAGTTCCCATCTCCCGTTCAACATTATGTCCTCGTTTTTGACGGCAAAAGGCTGATTTTCAGACAATCTTTATTCTTTTATTTCTTTCATTCCCATCCTTTTGGAAATGACATTGAAATATTACTGTATCATCTTTGGACTGATCATCATTGCCTAGGGCAACCTTCTACCTGTGCATATTAATAATTTCTAATAATCCAGGCAATGGGTCATGGAGGTAGAAGAGAGAGAAGAAAGATTTCTGATAAAGAAATGGAAAGATTGACCCTACAATCCAGAGTAACTATGGGAGGACATAAGGGGCACTAACTCTACGCATTTCCCATAGGTTTCCCATAGGTGGCACCGTAACGACATCGGTGCAAAAGATCCCATAGTTACTCTGGATTGTAGCCTAAGTCCACTCCCTGAAATGGCTTGAAAAGGAAAGAGTAATCACCACGTTCATCTGTGGCATCGAATGCATCAAAGGGTCTTGAAGTTCATTGAAGGTGAAGACATTGCTTTCAGCTTTCATGGCCTACAGTCCAGAAGAAATGAAGTCACAAGTCACAAGAAATGAAGGCCCGTGTTGTGTATGTCACTGACATCTTTCTACAGGACTCTGTGTTATATTGTGATGGTTTTTCTTTTCAAATATCAGATCATCAGAATTGTTTGCTGTGAAAAAAATTCACAGGAGCTCTATTCAGTTAATGGTACCATAGCACCTTGGCCAACTATGGTCTAGACCAGGGGCCTCCAAACCCCGGCCCGGGGGCCAGATGCAGCCCTCAGCAAGCCCCAATGTGGCTCCTGGCAAGACCCTTCTATCCAGCTCTTTGGCAAGCCTTGTAATCCACTCCATTCTTATATATAAATTTATGTAAATGTATTCAAATTTGAAATGTAAATTAGTGTTGAGTCAAATCCACGTATAAAAAAATCTATATTACAAGGCTGGACCTGTACCCATGTTTACTCAAATCTAATCCGCCATCAAATCTATTGCACACCCCAATTTTAAAAGGCTTGACATAAAAAATATTATTTACTGATAATTGTAATGCACAGCTGCAAAGCAGGTGCAAAATTTAATTTTACTGCATACAACATTGGGTTATATGATAATACTAGCAATAAGCGTACCCGCGTTGCGGGAGTAACTTCCCCATACAACATCCCCCACGGCGCATCAACAACCCATGCACAATCGACCCCCATGTACAACACTCCCCTGTGCGCAACTTCCTCCATGCGCATCATCCCCCATGTGCAACTTTCCCCATGCGCATCATCCCCCCACACGCACTTCTCCCCACGTGCAACTTTCCCCCGTGTGCAACTTCCGCCGTGTTCAACTTCCCCCGTGCGCAACTTCCCCCATGCGCAACTTTCCTACATGCGCATCATCCCCCATGCGCAACTTCCCCCAATGTGCAACTTCCCTCCACGTGCAACTTCCCCATGCGCAACTTTCCTACATGCACATCATCCCCCCATGTGCAACTTCCCCCATGCACAACTTCCCCCATGCGCATCATCCCCCCATGCGCATCGTCCCCCATGCACATGGTCCCCCCATGTGCAACTTCCCCCATGCGCAACTTCCCCCATACGCAACTTCCCCCATAAGCAACTTTTCTACATGCGCATCATCCCCCCATGCGCATCATCCCCCATGCGCAACTTTCCCCCATGCGCAACTTCCCCCATGTGCAACTTCCCTATGCACATCATACCCCCATGCGCATCATACCCCCATGCGCAACTTCCCTCCATGCGCAACTTCCCTCCATGCGCAACTTCCCTCCATGTGCACCATTCCCCATGTGCATCATCCCCCATGCGCAATTTCCCCCATGCGCAACTTCCCCCATGCACATCATCCCCCATGCGTAACTTCCCCCATGTGCATCATCTCTCATGTGCAACTTCCCCCATGCGCAACTTTCCTACATGTGCATCATCCTCCCATGTGCAACTTCCCCCATGCGCAACTTTCCTACATGCGCAACTTCCCCCATGCGCAACATCCCCCCATGCGCAACTTCCCCCATGCACAACTTCCCCCATGCACAACTTCCCCCATGCGCAACTTCTCCCCATGTGCAACTTCCCCCATGTGCAACTTTCCTACATGCGCAACTTCCCCCATGCACAACTTCTCCCATGCGCAGCATCCTCTCCAGTGCAACCTCTTCCTCCTAACAACATCCCCCCAGTGCACCAGGCACTGAGCACCAAACTGGCTGGATGTTATTCAGTCTCCCATGTTAAGTACAGGACAGAAACACGTTGCCCCCTTTTCAGCCCCTGAAGGGTTAAATTTCTCCAATGGGTTCTTGGTGGGTGTTCAGGTGACAGAAGGAACTCCCAGAATTCCATGCTTCAGGCCCAGCAGTTGGGGCGGAATGTTGCTGAGTCAGCAATTTTCAATGCAAAGTATGGGGAGGAAAACGCGTTGTGCCCCTTTTCACACCCTTCCGGTTGGAATTTCCGAAAACCGGTTCTTAGTGCACCCCTCCGTCACGGAAGGAACACCCACCCCAGTTTTCACGCTTCTAGGCCCAGTGGTTTTGGCAGGGCAGTGATGAGTCAGTGAGTCAGTCAGTCAGTGAGTCAGTCAGTGAGTGACTTTTCTTTTTTATATATATAGATGACAATGAGTTTGTGTTATGAATTTTATATAATTGCTCTACTTTATACAACAATGGATTTGTGTTACATTTTTATTACAACATAATAAACTGTTTTCCTAAATACTAACCTTTACTTATAATCAAAACACTGTATTTACTCAAATCTCATGCACCATTGCATCTAATGTGCACCCTAATTCTGGAGTATAAATTCGGCTGGATAAGGTGAGCATTACATTCAATTAAACTTGGTGTGTTTACATGCACTAATGTTGCATACTCTCATATTTATGGGGGTGTAAATACACACGCATATATACAAACACACAGCTGATCATCTTTTCATACCAAATGGGAATTTTTGCTTACTTCTAACTGACCAAATGGGTTAGTTATAGTTTAGCAAACTGGCAGGAAAGTGCAGGTTAAGCGTTAGGATTGGAGATCAGTGTGCATCCTCAGCTAGTGGCAAGGGCAAAGTGGAGCCAGAATGGACTTCTAGAAGCTTCTTGGTGTGGGGATGTTTGGAGGGAACATCTTGTTTGTGGTTTATAAAGTCAACCTCAAAGATTTGGCAAGTTGGGGAAAGTGGTGCAATCCAGATCTTCCTCAAGCCCCCTTAAAGAAGTTGGCATTGATAATCACGAATGATCTGTGATAATCAGTAATGACTATTACCTTAGATCCAGAATGGGATGCCAGTATGGGGGTTAGACAGTGATTTTCTCTCCCTACCTCACTCCAGAAGAGATCCCACATTAAACATGGACAATGCTGTCTGTCAGAAACATGCCATAATACTAACATCCTCACTCAAAAACAGGCAGAGTCAAAGAGACCCTTTCAATACCACTACTATGCTGTCCTATGTAAGGAAGCAAATGTTCTGGCATGAACCTGGCACCCTACCTACCTAGTAGTAGCAATTTGGTCACCCTGGATGCCACGGTGCTTAGGAGTGGGCTGTCAAACAACCTGGTATAATGTTGGCAGGAGAGTGGGTAAGAAATGCCAACTGCTGGCGGAACCGTCCTGTGAATTGTCCTGAATCTCTGATTGACTATCATTAGTTAATGCACTTTTGATTCTCAACCACAAAGCTCCCTCCAGCAAATATATGATGTTATGCTTGGCTTCCCACTCAGTAAGCCCGACATTTTTTTTTTTGCAAACACCATTTTTTCCTAGTACAATAAAAGACTGATGCCTGATATTTACCATTCCAGCTGCACCTAGGAGAGCTTGTCCCTTTGTTTGTGGGTGCCTTGTGCTATTTAGATGTTCATTTTTTTTACCCTATGCTTAGATTAAAATTCGCATCACATCTTTGCTTGAGTAATGCGATCGCCTCTATCTGATGTGTTTATTCTGCACAGTTTTGGTAGCACTTATCGCCCCACCATCAATACCGCTGGAGTCTCACACCAAGCCATCATACTGTTCTGTTTTTGTGTGATTCCTTCCATCAACCGAGCTAATTTAATAATGTTTTCACTGACGGGCAAAAAGCCTGCTAAGCGAAGCCGCTATTACCTTCTCTATTTTTCTTCTTGCTCTTTTGCTGCTTTCCTATTATGTGTGAAAACAGATCGTTTATTTCTTTCTGGTGGACCTCACCGTCCTCCTTCGCCATTTGCCACCTGTACTTTCCGGGCAAATTTGTCTTCACTTTGACGCTTTTATCATTCTTCGGTAGATCAGGAGAAAAAATGCAATAATTGTATGCAGGCAACACTAAGGGCATAATGAACATTATGTTTGTGAAGAATGTCGCTCTGATTCGGCACCACACTTCAGTAAATTATACAAATTAAATATTCATTACTTAGTACTTCATTAGTTCACATTTAGAGCACTTTTTCTTCATTATCAGAGCCTGAGGAAAGAATACTTTTTTTTTAAAAAAAAGCTCATTTTCTATGTTATTTTTCAGAAACTCATCAGTTACAATGATTAGCCGAAGTTGTATTTCTTATCCAGCTATCCAGGATGCTCATATTTTGGGGTGAGTTGGAATATATGATAGCACAAATCTTAAAAATGAGCCCTATTTGCAGAGTTCTTATTTCAGCTCTTGACAGGCACTGAATAGTTGCTCTCGGTTTTAAAGTTAGCGATTACTTTGCTCCCCAATTCAATAGTTGTAGCAATAAGTCTCTAAAGGCCAAAGCAGGTACAATAATGCAAAACTGGATTATGTGAATCCTTTTATCTTGCACATTTTTCCATTCTTGACTGATAATTATATTCATACCAAAATAGGGTTAAAGCCAACCCCACATTTCAAGTGAACCTAAAACCATACTACTTCTTTTCAAGGAATATTACTGAGTCTGGCTTAATTTGATCACTTTCACTTTTGTCCCATTTCAAGTTTTACTAATATTAACCTTGTTTCATTCTAACCAGATTGAGCTTTTTAACCGAGTTTTTCAAACCATTGTTTGAATTTGGTTATAAATTCTGTGTTACGAGCACAAGTGTTTAGTTTTAACTAAGGAGAACTTTAGTAGAAACAAAATGAAAATCATGGTTAAGTGATTCAGCACCTAGTTCCAATCTTCCCTCCACCTTTGTGGAAGCTACCATGATAAAAGTCGGTGTGCTATATTCAGTGGTGGGATTCAAATAAATAAACAAGTTCTATGTCCTAATAACCTAAATTAACAACAGGTTCTATGTCCCATTAGTAACCAGTTCTCAGAACCAGGCGCTCATTAGCAGATGGTTCTATAGAACCTGTGAGAACCCCCTGAAGCTCATCACTGGCTGTATCCTGTTGGGGGCAGATCAGGAGGAAAGAAGTTTTTAATGCACCCATACCTGCATAGGGAGGCAGAAGTTCAGTGGTTAAAGATACTGTTTATCAATCCGAAGGTTCGAAGGTTGGAGCCTTCCTTCATTTTTTCCTCCCCACACACTCCAGATCTGGCTTATCTGTTCTGATGGGTGGACAGTGATTGTCCAACAAGTGTAAGATGGCAATATGGGAGATACCAGGATGTGGTAGAGGAGCGCATGGTGCACTCCCAGAATTCTCTCAGCATGGAGAGTCTCCATGCTTACAACACATCTAAAAAAAGAATTAGCAATATGTTATATCTGTATTGGCTTCTCATCCGATGAATGGCAAAGGCAGAATGAGCGTTTCTATTAAATGAAGGGATACTAGGTTGGTGAATTGGGTTCCAGGGATGCGTGGAATCCCATTTGGCGAAGTCAGCCTTTGTAACACCAAACTGAATGTGTGTTACCTCAGTTGAGCATTTTATACAATATCTATAATTGATTGGTAGATGCTTACTAGAGGAAGCGACAGTAGATTGGGATTGTATCAATATCTTGCTCTATTACACCGTGTTCTTGCTGCTGACTTATCTCCACATTCCAATCACAAAACCACAATGTTGGAAGAAACCAAAAAGCCAGACAGACGTCTTCCTCGCTACCCCAAACTCAGCAAACAACTTATGACAATATGTCGCAATGTAAAGGGAGCAATAATTTGAGGGAGCATGCCATGGTTGCCGACAGTCATAGATATCCACATACAAAAAGCATCTTTTGCATTGTGTATTCACTCTCACAGTGGATTGAATACAACCAGAGTTGTCAAACACTTTAGCAGCACGACCCACTTTTTTAAATGACACTATATTGAGTCCCACAGACCTTTTCCAGACTTTTAAAAAAAGTGATCTAGAAATATATTTGTTTGTTTACAAGTAATATTTGATTGATTTATAGATTGATTTGTAGAAAACTTAATGCAATTCTTGTAATTATGCACCCTTAATAGCCTAATAGCTGTGAATAGCCTCACAGCTTAAGGACCTTAGTTATGAGACCCAGCCATCACCTACCTCCTCCACCTGCCACTGACAGTATTGAGAAGTAAGAATAACACCATTAAAAAGCCAGTTACACATTGATCTCCTTACATTTCCACAAGCTTGCAAACTGCAGGAGCGCAACTCTTTGTAGGTCAGTTATCAGCTATCTGATTTTTTAATATCTTCTGGGCTTGAGCCAATTAATTATCTGATCTTTCTTAGGCTGCAATCCTAAAGACACTTTCCTGGGAGTGAGAACCATTGAACACAATGGGGCTTACTTTTGAGTAGACATGGTTTCGAATTGTTTAGGGCTCATAGTTTAGGGCTCATAGTTATTTTGATCTTAATTGGTTTTTTCTGTTTTTTTCTGGAAGCTCTGCAGGACTCACCAGAAATTAGGTCATGACCCACTTGGTCCCCAACCCATAGTTTGAAATATGCTGAAATTCAAGATTCTGATAATAGTAGAAGTCAAATGTTTGACAGCTATAAATAACAGTGAGAACAGTGCATTTAAAGGGGCCCATTAATTTACAGTAGGCATGTATAATGCAAGCGGCAGGAGGCTTCCTTCTCTATCCCTCCTTACAGTTCTTCATTTGCTATTTTATGATTTGCCTGTTCATATTCCCACAGCAAATTGGACAAATGTTACCACGAAGGTCTCCTGTACTGTAAAGCAACTAAAGTTTTATATTTAGTGCCAGAAACATGTAAAAATTTGGCTGGTAAGCAGAGCGTACAAATTAAGCGAGTCTCAGCTTGTAATGAGACCCTTTGATTATACCGATATTAACATACGAAATTAATATCTTTGACGAAGTTACACAGCTTGAGGCAAAACTCAGGGTGGTTAACGAAGCCCTAGTGTGCACTAGCCAGCACTAACCCCTGTGTCATCAAATATTTTTATATCATTCATGATGCCCACGTTGTGGAATTCCATTATAACCACAAGCTCCAGCTATGATCACAGTAACAAAATCAATATTAAAGAAAAGCATTAAAATAATGCAGCATTTATCTTTTTTGCTCATGTTGCTGGTTCGCTGATATATTTACATAAACCATTCCTTGCCAAAATGTGCACAGTGGCAAAGTTTCAACCTTACCGGCAGTAAACATGTCTGGGAAAGGAACCTTAGCAGACATATAGCAAAATCCTAACCATGTCTATACAAAAAATAAGTTCTATTGTTTTCAAAGGGTCTTATTCCCAGGAAAGTGTCTTTAGGATTGCAAAAACCTTTTAATATGTCCTTTGGTTTTCAAGGTTTGTTGAAAAGAAAAACCTACAGAAATAATAATAATAATAATAATAATAATAATAATAATAATAATAATAATAATAATAATAATAATAATATGGTATTATTCTTTCTGCAATAATAATACGGTATTATTCTTTCTGCAAGAGGCATATTGAAGAGCCATGAGCACCATGATTTCCACTTTGTGTATGTGTGTGTGTGTGCATGTACATGTGCATGTGTGTGTGCACATAGATAGACACAGATGTAGGCTATCTCAAAATGCCAGATACAGGTATCTTTTGCACTCCCCAAGGCATGTGGTAGGCTCATGTGCAATGCAGGAAGATGGACTAGATGACCTTTGGCTTTATCTAGCGAAGTCTCTTCTTATGTTCTTATATTCATTTTCCCATATGTATTTTCATATAACCTTTATTCCAAATTGTTCAGCATGATCCCTCCATTCTTTCTCCTCTCCATAAATTCTGGGTCATTAGCCAGCTGGTCTAAATAATGGTATAATTTAATTATCAGCTGATTTTTCACCCACAATTTTATCTCAACTTGAATGAGGATGACCCTTTAAATTAAAAATAAACATCCTTTTAAGCAGCAGTCAATGGCTTTAAAACAGCTTGCTTAGCATGGTAACGCAGCAATCAATCTTCATCTCCACGACTTAGAAAGGCTTCCACTATATATCATTCAGGATGCAATCCTAATCCCAAGTAAAATTGGCATAAATCCTGGCACAAGGTCTGTTCTGGCCCGGGGGACTCACAAAAGTGCCATGAGGCACTTCTGTGCCACACATGGGGAGGGTAAGCTAATGCACAGACATGCGCTGGACTCACATCAACACAGGATGGAGAAGTGGGTGAGTTAAGCCTGCCCAAATTAGTTAGGATTGCTCCCTCAATGTGTAAATTCATGCAGAATGCAATTAAACAAATCATATTTAAATATCTCTATTCTAGAAAAAGGTATAGCCAAAAAGCTAGCAGGGAAGGACCTGCAAATGGACCATTTGGACCATTCCAGGTGGTGGAAGCAAAACAGAGCTACAATCCTAAAGACACTTTCCTGGGAGTAAGACGCATTGCACATAATAGGGCTTACTTTTGAGTAGACATGGTTAGAAATGTACTCTAAGTTTTTTTTCCACATCATGTTTAAATATGAAAAAATTCCTGAAGATTCTGATAAAATGTATACAATTGCTACAAGTAATCTGTGATTCTCAGAACTTTTAGCACTGGGACCCACTTTAACAATAAGAATCTGTCAGGACCCACCAGAAGTGATGTCATGACTGGAAGTGACATCATCAAACACATAATTTTATCCATCCTAGTTCGCAGTCCTCTCTATACTTACCCAGGAGTTGTGTCTCATTGACAGTGTTATTAAAAACACATACACATTAGCCTGCCAAAAGTACAGATCTGTAATATTTCACCAGTTGCAGTCACATTCCATGGTAGCATCAAGTCTACTATATTTTAAATAATGTATTGAAATGAAGGGATACCGTGAACTTAGCTTATGATCCACTTATCTGAGTCCTTACTAGTGTAACCACATGTCCTCTTTTTCCAAGACATGTCCTCCTTTTTAGCCTAGTCTCCTGGAAAAAAAATCTTCCCTATCCTCTTTTTCCTTGTAAGTGGATAGCACTTTCTTGGAATTCATAAATGATATGTATTAACTTCAAATTCAATAATAAGTAATATATAATGCAATCCTAAGCATGTCTACTCATAAGTAAGTCCCATTGTGTTCTGTGGAAATTACTCTCAGGAAAGTGTGTGTAGGATTGCAGCCACAGTATTTAAATTAAGCAAATAAAAGCAATATATATGAGTGTTTTTAACTTTTATTTTGACTTGTCCTATGATGTTGGGGGGCCTTGTCTCCTTTTTTGGACATGGCATATGGTTACCCTGGTCCGGACTCACAGTTTGGGAAAGACTGTGGCTGATTCCTGAAAACTCTAGCAATGCTAAGCCAGTCCTTCTCTGAAGCTTGAGGAGAGCAAGACTTATAGCAGCCAAATAGGAATAGAAACATATATTGAATTCTAAATGTCTGTAAGGGTTTTATGCTAATGGAACAACGGGCAATGGGTTTTTAAGTCTCTGAAATCATTTTCACAGCAAGCAACCATAAGGTATATGGGCTGAAACCTCCACAGGTTTGGGATCTTGTACACAAGAGTATGGATCAGGAATGGACTTACTGGAAATAGGAATCTGATCTCTACCCAGATCTGTTTAGGCACATAGAGGAAGAAAGCAGGAAAGTGATGCTTTTATCTCATCAGGTTAGGAAACAGAGAGAAAAGTAAGTGCTACTTTGAAACTCAACACTACCTCAATACAGTCCACTCTGTTGGCAACTTTAGAAGCTTATTGCTCCCCAAGGTACAATGAAACAGTGGGAATGGAGATGTTCTTTACAAGAAACCAGCAAAAAGGAGAAGGTTTCGGTTGCTGAGTCGCCATGCGAAGGATGTCAGGCAGCGCATGTAATTTGTCCCTGATCAGGCAAATTGATTAGGGATCACATAAGATCAAGGTTAGATCTGATCAAGGACAGAATTGTGTGATCAGGGACCAGGTGCAGGAACAGCTTCTTCCTGAAGGTGACCTTACTTTAATCCAGCTTCCTGAAAGTGATCTTTATTCCAGACTGAAAATCCAGTTTCAACACTTTGGTGTGCTGCAAAAATTCCAGAGCAACTCAAAATTAATGGAAAACTCTTCTGAATTCTGAGTCAAGGACAACTGTCTGTAGTAATGATTTGTCTGTCTTCCTCCAAAGGCATGATTACCAACTGTTTATGGGAGAGGGAGATATTCCAAGCCCACCTGCTTTCAAGGAGCTATTTCAAGCCCACATCAAACCCTGTTGTGTGAAAGAGGGATGCTTCCCTCCTTCACAATGCCCACACAATTCTTTGTCTTAAGTGATTGGGTTAGGGTGCAATCCTAACCCTGTCTACTCAGAAGTAAGTCCCATTATATTCATTTGCGCTAACTCCCAGGAAAGTGTTTTTAGGATTGCAGCCATAGAAAATTTCAGCTATGCAGCGAAGTGTGGCTGTGGCAGCACTGCATACTGCTCAGTGCTTAATAATAATAAGCAATATAGTGTTTAAATTAAGCATCAGAGAGACAGACAGACAGACAGACAGACATACCCCCAAATCCAGAGTAACTACAGGAGCACATAAGAGACTTTATGTGCACTTGTAGTTACTGCACCACCTAGTGAAAACCTATGGGGAATTCATATTGGAATCCAGAGTAAGTTGTTCTTACACCAGAGCAAGGACTCCCCGTAGATAGATAGATAGATAGATAGATAGATAGATAGATAGATAGATAGATAGATAGATAGATAGATAGATAGATAGATGAGGCCAACACCTGCATTGGACTGATGGAAGAAGACCTCATTAGAAGAATAAATGAATGCTGTGTAATTTTGATGTCAAGAAATGGTGCTTTTTTGATGTCAAGAAATGAGAAAAATGAACTAACCCCATCTTTTTATGACCTTTCTATTCAAATTAAAAGGAAATATTCAAATCTGATTTTTTTTCCTCCTTTTGAAACAGCCATTCTCATACCTACAAAAAAAAAAAAAGATTTCAAAAGGAATAAATTAGATGGGGCCAGTAACCAGCTTTGTAATCTTCAGCTCTTTATGCATCAGATAAGAAATCAGATAGCTACTCCTTCAAGCATGGGAGCATTAAAGGTGGCAGAACAAAGATCTTGCGGAGACCTCATCAAACAAAGACAATCTGCCACATTAATTGTGTCCATTTTGATTCTTTGAGCTCCGGGTGGAAATGAGGTTGGAGTGACAGCTTTATTTAGTAAGTCATAGCCTGCTGAAATTTTTATGAAAAGATACAACTTGCATGCAAAACAGCTTGGCTTGTTATTAGCAGCTCCTGATAAGGTTCTGTTAAAAAAAGTGAATAATTCTCATTAGATGTTACTTATTAAAGAGCATAAAATATAAATTAGCTGTGAACCTGATCTACATAAAGCTGGTTCACATAAAGCTGGTTTTGTGTTTACTGTGGCAGCCTTATCACACAGCCTTTCAGTGATACGGAGTATCTTTCACTGAACTGTTTGCCTTTTTCTACTATTAGTTTGTAATAATAATAATTTAAAGGACCTCCTCTTCATTTATTCACTGCACATTTTGTCTCCCTGTACCACCAGTAGTCAGAAAGACAGCACTGTGGCTTTGAAGAGTTCTTTGTTGCTTTTTTGCTTGTATCAGTATTCTGTTGTTGGTAGTTTTCAAAGCATCAAATGCCATGACATCATAGCAGTTCAGCAAATCCTGACATGGGCTGGTATATAATAACCGATGGCTACTGCAGGGTGATAGACTCTGCTGGGCTTATAATCATCACAGGGATATGATAAGTAATGAAAGTATTTATTTCTGACCATCACCTGCTCAGTGACATCAATTTGGGCATAACTTTATCACCTCTGACACTCAGAATACAAATTGGCACTCTATATGAAATGGGTTTGAAACCCCTGGTCTAGACGGTGGGTTACACAATGCAGGTGTACAACCTCTGACTAGCACAACCATGGCACTACTGGTTGGTTAAAAGCTGAACATTGCAGATCCAGCCTCCCCCTCACTGAGTCTGCCACTTGATGTGCAATGATAAATATGTGGGTACCCATTCCTATGTGGTTACACTGGGCAATGACAGGCTACTGCCACTGGCCCCATTACAGCATTTGTTGTTGTTGAATTGTGATACAATTATATTTCCCACCAAGGAAGGAATACACAATGTAGTCCTAACTTTTGCCGTCATGCCTGCGCTGCATCAAGTGGAAGTTACAGGCTACGCTACCGCAGCTGTGGTATATGAAACGTTTGCAACTTTTTCAAAACTTTTGAAACTTTAGGAAACTTTTGCAATGGTCTCAGGCCACCGCAAGGGATTTTCACTAGTCCTACTGTCCTTCTGGATTGTGCCCTGAAATTTTCACTTTTGATGTATATAAAAAAAATACTGTATTTACATGAATCTAATGTGCCATCAAATCTAATGCGCACCCTAAGTCTAATCAAAATACCATAGTTACTCAAATCTAATTAACCATTAAATCTAATGTGCACGACTGAATTCGACTGAAAATGGTGAGCGTTAGATTTTAGTAAAGACAGTATTCACCCAGTAAAATGAGATTGCAATAATTTTAAAATGTGCTTTCTCTATAAACCCATATAGATTTATTTTTGCCTTAGTTCCAAAGAAGACTGGCTGCAAACTTCTAAAAGGCTGTTAAATTTATCTTTGGGGGGTATCTTGCCCAACTATCAGATAGATGCCAATTGCTTCTGCACATTTAGCAGTTTATTTTTCAATTTAAATAGCTATGGAGCTCTATTTTCAAAGCAATCTTCAGGTCCGAACAAATTCAAAGGGAAGCCTTCCATCAGCCCATATGAAAGTGGAACTTGCCAGCCTGATACGGACTCTGTTCAAATGACATGCAGCAAACAGCCTATAGTTTAAAATATAAAAATAATTCTCCATAGCTTCTTGAGGTAGCACACAAATATATCATAGTAATGCCCCATGCTACGAGTGAAACAAGGCACTTAATAAACGCCGAGCAACTGTCACATATAGGTTAGAAGGTCATTGCTTACACATAAGATAAACTAGAAATCTATTGAAAGGATGAAATCACAGGGAGGGTTTTGAAGTTTACTGGAATAAAAAAAATGAGTTTCATATATTGTTGTATTTCCCAAGGGCACTTTGCTCGATATGTCCATATATTGTCATGCATACTTCAGAAGAGGAAAATGGGAACTTTATTGGGGGGAGAAATCCAAAATGTTGGGCACATGAAATGTCGCCTTGTAACAATCTTGTTGATCTGTCTTGTCTTGTTGATCTGAAAATCTTCAGTTAACATGAGGCAAGTGAGACAAAGCAGGATCTCTGCCCAACATGTATATGTTAATTCTTTAATAAGACGAAATATGTATACTTTTCAACTTTGTTTTAAATTTGTGTGTTCCCAGCATTGTTCGAAACTGAGGCTGCAATCCTAAACTCCACTTAGGCTGGACTAAACCCTGGCATAAGTCTTGTGCTGACCCAAGGGTATTACAAAAGTGCAGTAAGACAGACAGCACAATCCAGAGCAACTAATCTGTCCACATAAGAGCCCTTAGGTTGCCCTATCTATCACTAGGGTGGAGCAACTGCAAGATGCTCCAGCCCAGTTACTCTGGAAGAGGCTTAGGGCAGAGCAAGGCAAGATAGGGTGCCCTAAGAGAGGTGGACCTGCTCTGCCCTAACTGGGGCAGCCTAAGCAGCTCAGGAGAGGCAAGTTGAGGGCATGTTGAGCATTGCCTAGGGCAGAGCAGTTACTCTGTATCCAGAGCCTTTTTCCAAGGCAGAAATGCCCTTTTCCAGCTCCTCAGAGATAGACCAACTCAGGAGCAGGTAGTAGACCCATAGGGTCCATATGAGTAGACCCATAGGGGTCCATGATAAGGCCCGAGTAAGAATGGCAGTGTTGACCAAAAATCTGAGTTCTTGGCCAGCCTAGATGCAACCCCTGCCTCTCAAACTACGGCTTTCCACAAACCTCAGGATACAGCAGGCCACTGCAAGAAGCCCCTTGTATTCACTGTAGAATGTACTGGCATCTCATCAGGGACTCCTTATAAGGCAGGCACCCAGTGGCGTCACCAGACTGGTGTGGCTGGTGTGGGCTGCATTGGGTGATGCGCTCCGTATGGGGTGATGTGCTGGAGGAGTTTGACAGTCCTTTGGCAGGCCTCAGGCATCAGCACCCCCATTCAGGCCTGCTCCAAGGCGGAGCAGTAGCCAGAAGCTGCCACTTGTCCGTGGAGCTGGCCTGAACAGCCATCTGAGGTGCACTGAGCAGAAACACACTGAGCATGCCGAACAGCTTCAGAGGAGACTTCCTAAGAGCGGAGGAAGACTGCACCTCTGCACAGCCATTCGGCCTCACTCAGGAGGTGGAGCGGTAGCCGAATGGCTTCAGAAAGAGTACTGCACAGGAACCAACTCTGACGCCTGCACAGTCTCCTCTGAAGTCGAAAGACTTCAGAAAAGTACTGCACAGGTGTCAGAGATGGTGCCTGCGCAGTACTCTTTCTGAAGCCAGTTGGCTTCAGAAACAACTGCGCAGGCGCCAACTTTGGTGACTGTGCAGTCCAGGTAGGGGGGTGCACGCATCCCAGGGGTGACGCACAGACTTACACACCGGGTGATGCACAGAGTCGTGTCACCACTGTAGGCACCACAGCTGTTCCTTGTTCAGTGTGATCTGAGGGGTGTCTCCTCAGGAGCAAGTCTTCCCCTTGTGTCAATTACTTAGCATGCTCTGGAGCAGTTAGGGCAGCCCAGGCTTCCTGACTCTCTGGATACAGCATAACTTTCTGCTCTGGATACAGAATAGTTAGGAGAGAGCAGTTAAGGCAGAGCAGGCTGAACTTGCTCTGGATTGTGCCCTAACTCTACAATCCAGAGTAACTACAGGAGCATGTAAAGAGACATTTACGTCAACGTGGTTACGGCACCACCAGAGTACATTGTTCTTACGTTGGAGCAAGGACTCCCCGTAGTTACTCTAGATTGAGTAAACATATTCCCTATGTTTGCCATAATTCTCTTCTAGAAGAGACCCTCTGTTTCATTTGCAACTATGTGAACACAATCCCCCAAAATTGGAATTGTCCCTGTTTTTTGGGACACATGACAACCCTAAGTAAGACACTTCTGTCCCACTCCTGGGGGGATTATGCCAATGCACAGGCATACTCTAACCTCTCCACACCATCATGGAAAGACAGGCCAGGTGAGTTAGGCTGGCTTAAATTTCTTAGGATTGTGCCTGAAGATATTGTATAAAAAGTTGAGGTAGTCTATCGCAAGCCTAAAACTTCCAGACCATAAAATTTTAAATTGCTCCCCCCTTAGATATCTTCAGGTGATGCCTGAGTTCTTCTGAATTCTTGGCTTTTTAGTGGCTTCTTGCTTTTACAGGACTAGTGCCCAATTCTAAACTTTGATACAGTGACGTCAACATGGTGGTTTCTGCATCCAATGGGACCAAGGAAACACCACCCTCCCTTACTCTGTGCAACACCCAGGTACCCCCCCCAATGGGTTTTCTTGGATCTGATATTAAGCAGGTCCAGAACTTTATTGGATTTCCCAGCCTGGTAGAGGGATTAGGATACGGTTCTGCATTAGGATATGGTTCCTGGTTCTGCTCTTATGTTTTAAATTTATAAAATTGTTGAAGGCTGCAATCCTAAGAACACTTTCCTGGGAGTAAGCCCGTTGAACTCAATTGAACATTTTCTGAGAAGGCATGAATAGGATTGCACTGTTAATTGGTTTACAAATTTTAGGATTTTCTAAATGTGAATTTATATTTTAAATATATTGTGCATTTTGGAAAGTGGTTTTGGTCCCTTTGGGGAGAAAGTTGGGATAAAAATATTATAAATAAATGAATTAATAAGATACCAACATTAAGTTGGTGGGTGGAGTTCATATAGTTAGGACTTGCTGCAAAGTTGGTTGCTGTTTGTAAGTCAATAAATGTGGCCCATTTACCCAAAGGAGCTGGCATTGTTTACTGTCATTTGTGGGGGGTGCCCGAGCAATGAATTACAAATTGCTTTCTGCTCCTTCACGCACAAAGTTGCAATGAAATTCAATTTATATGCTGCCATGTCAGACCTCTCAAAAGATTATCAGATCTGGGTGTTGAAGAATGTGCTCTGTGACTTCGGAGTGATTTATTAGGGAGGAAACCTGTTTTTCATAATTCCTCTATCTTCCCAACCCTGTGCTGTAGAAATAAGGCAAATGATTCCATGCACGCTGTACATCATTACGAGGAGGAGGGATGAGAAGACAGGACCAGTTTGGCCGATGTCTCCCTGTATCATGCAGAATAGTCAATAGGAGGGGGGTTCAATTAACCAGTTAAGCTGCAAGACTCATCTCCTGGCTGTCTTTGGGAACTGCACCTGCTCGGGAACAGATTAGAAAGGGCCAACATCAAGGGTGCCACTAAGGTGGTGTGACTGGTGTGTTCTGCACCAGGGTGATGTGCCTCAGGGCTGGCACACTGAGGGAGTATGACACTCCCTCAGGACGTCACCCTCCCCCTTGCCGAAGATGCGCTGCACCACCCAGAGTACTCCTCTGAGGGAGAAGCAACCAGCTCCTCCCTCAGAAAAGCACTGCAGATGCCACTGCGCATGGGCAAACTTCGGCTACCAGCACCTCTCTCCCAGGAGCACTCCTGATGCCAAGGACCGCCAAGGACACCAAGGACCCACCATGAAACATGCCACACCACCCAGAGCACTCCTCTGAGTGATGTGTTCTATACAGAGCACTGCAGATGCCTCTGCGCATGGGAGAACTTTGCCCATGTGCAGGGGCATCTGGCCTTAGTGCCCAGGATGGCACACGCACAATATGGTGCATGCACCATCCCGTGTGTGTGTGATATGTGTCCCAGGGGTGATGAGTCATATAGACTTTTAAATAGGTTCACACCTTTCAAAAACTTTTTTGATAAGCATTTCACATTCTGTTCTTCACTTTATTGTTCCCTTTAACTCTGCTGTAATTCGCATGAGTAATCTCATGTTTACCCCAAGTCCAGTGCTCATCATAAATTCCTTTCAAGCACTAAGGGCACAATCCTAATCAATTTAGACCAAACTTACTAACCTGGCATATCTACCCATGATGGTATGGGGTATTGGCACATGTGTGCACTGGTCTAAACTCCTTCCCTCTGCCAGGAGTGGGGCAGAAGTGCCTTATGGCACTTTTGTGACACCCACATGGTCAGCCCTAGATTTATGCTGGTTTATGTTGCAGCTCAATTCAGCCCAGGTTTGTGCTGGCCTAAGTGGAAGTTAGGACTGCAGCCTAAGGTTGCAATCCTAAACACACTTTCCTGGGAGTAAGACCCATTGAACACAATGGTGCTTACTTTTGAGTAGATAAAGTTAGGACTGTGCTCTACCTCTACAATCCAGAGTAACTACAGGAGCATGCAAGAGACACCTAGTGAAAACCTATGGGAAATTCATATTGCAATCCAGAGTACCTAAATTGTTCTTACACCAGAGCAAGGACTCCCCATAGTTATTCTGCATTGCACCCTAAGTGCAATGCAACCAACACATGCAGGCACTTGCACATCAGGCACTTGCACATCATTACAACCAACGCATGCAGGCACTTGCACATAGACACACAGAATGCACATGAGAGCACATAGACCATACCCTTTATTCATGGGATATGTATTTATTTTTTTTAAAAGTAAATTTAATAAAGCTTTGAACTGTGACTTGGTTGATTTGCCACAGTAGAACCAGGTAATTATTTCAAAGGTATATGTGCTTAGATGGGTGGAGGGAATGTGAAATGTGCATCTTATTGGCTCTTTGTTTACACAGCTGTGTGCAAGAGACAGATGTGCAAAGGAAAGCCAGTTTCCTCTGAGGATGAGAAAATATAGCATGGTAAACCTTCATAGGCTTTTTATGACTTCCTTTTTAAGGAAGGCAGGCCAAAGAACCTTTAAAGTAGACCACTGATCTTCAAGGTACAGAAAGTCATTATTTCTCAGTAGGAAGAAATGTGACATGGAACTAACGGTTGCTAGTTGTCCCTCATGTTCCATATTCCCAGGACATGACATCTCCAAGGCTATAATGAATGCCACTTATTTCAATGATTCCCCAGTTTCATGACAGCTTATTAAGGATTTTCTTTAGCTCTTCTGTGAAATTTAAACTGGCCACCTTATGTGATATGTACTAGCAGCCCTATTACACAATTTTTTTTATTGTGCCGGCATTCTGAAGAATGGGAATATACCTCCCTTATTCCTCCTTGAATCTAAAATATCAAAACTGAGTATACAGTATCCTTGGGGGGACCATATGTCCTCTTTTTCCCTGGAAATGTCATCTTTTTCAGCCTTGTGTACTGCAAAAAATCTACACTTGTGAGCAGGCACCATGTAGCCTTCATATAATTAATAAATTATATGTAATAGTTTTTATTGTAATAATATTGCAAAATTCCTTGCTGATGCTATGAGAATTAGGATTGCAGCTATGAATGCTTCAGGTTAAGCAGTTGCCAATTTTTACTGTCTTCTACTAGATAGGCAGCACAATCCAGAGCAACTAATCTGTCCACATAAGAGCCCTTGGGTTGCCCTATCTATCACTAGGGTGGAGCAACTGCAAGATGCTCCAGCCCAGTTACTCTGGAAGAGGCTTAGGGCAGAGCAAGGCAAGATAGGGTGCCCTAAGAGAGGTGGACCTGCTCTGCCCTGACTGGGGCAGTCTAAGCAGCTCAGGAGAGGCAAGTTGAGGGCATGTTTAGCATTGCCTAGCACGCCCAAGGCGGAGCAGCAGCCAGAAGCTGCCACTTGTCCGCGGAGCTGGCCCGAATGGCCAGCTGAGGTGCACTGCGCAAAAACTGAGCATGCCGAACAGCTTCAGAGGAGACTTCCTTAGAGCAGAGGAAGTCTGCGCCTCTGCACGGCCATTCGGCCATTGGCCATTCGGCCAACTTTGGCGACTGCGCAGTCCAGGAGGGGGGGGGTGCGTGCATCCCAGGGGTGACACATAGACTCCTGCACCAGGAGATGCGCAGTCATGTCACCACTGTAGGCACCACAGCTGTTCCTTGTTCAGTGTGATCTGAGGGGTGTCTCCTCAGGAGCAAGTCCTCCCCATGTGTCAATTACTTGGCATGCTCTGGAGCAGTTAGGGCAGCCCAGGCTTCCTGACTCTCTGGATGCAGCATAACTTTCTGCTCTGGATACAGAATAGTTAGGAGAGAGCAGTTAGAGCAGAGCAGGCTGAACTTGCTCTGGATTGTGCCCAAAATTGGCCAACATTAGGCCATTATTTTGTGTCCAATCTTGGCGGAGGTTTTAACCTAAGGTTTTTAGGATACATTATGATCTTTTATTTTTATAATTCCTATGCTTCTACTTTTACTGTATACCTCTCCTTGGCTATACCTGTAATTAAGATGCTTTTAGTCTTTTGCGCTGGTCTATTGACCGTAATAAAGGTTTTTATTATTATTAATGTAATAATAAGTAATATACCCCCAAATCCAGAGTATCTACGGGAGCACGTAAGAGACTTTACATGCACCCATAGTTACTGCACCACTTAGTGAAAACCTATGAGAAATTCATACTGGAATCCAGAGTAAGTTGTTCTTACACTGGAGCAAGGACTCCCCATAGTTACTCTGGATTTTGCCCATAGTGTTTAAATTTACCACATGAAAGCAGTATACGCGAGTGTTTTTTGCTTTTATTTTAACACGTCCTACATTTTTCTTGGGGTGGGAGGCTTGTCCTCTTTTGTAGTTATGATACCTAGTCACCCTGAGTATCCTTGATGTATCTTTCTTACCCAAGTTAGGATTGGGCTAACTGCATCTTTACTTCAGAAAAATGTGCACGGAAATTTACTCTGGCAAACTAGTAGGCAAACTCCTAGGAGGCATTATTAGGATCATGTATGAATCCTTCTCTGAAACATAAAAAAATTAAATCACTACCTACTCTTTGCTAATAGGAAGATGCGTGTGACATACCATATTATCCTGGGATCTGTCACTTTGATTAAACTTCTCAGGAATGGCCCTGAACACCATTATGGTCAATCAATATGGCATTTTCTAAGTAACAAAATTCTTTTTAACATCTTCTATCCTTTGAATCAGGGCTTAAAGAGGAAAGGTCAGTTCAGGCAATGAAATACATTTTATAAGGACATAATTAACTAGTTAACCTTGATAGGTAAAGCTTAAGCCTGCTGTGTTTTCCAGAGGGCAATATTGCTATTCTGTGCCGCCCTCCAGAGCTCGGAATTCCAATCTTTTAAACAACTTGTGTTTTCTAACCTGCAAATGTCATTCAAAGTCATATATGTGTGTATATATATATATATATATATATATATATATATATATATATATATATCCCTAAGTCCTAGAAATAATAATTTAAAAGAATCTTTGTCTTATAAAATTTTATAGTGGTGGAAAGCTAATAAAAAAAAATGAAAATCATGGATATTTCTATGACCTTTATGCAGTCACCTTATAGTCAATATGAAACAGATACTCAATATATGACCAATATAAATTGTAAATTGAAAATGTTTCAGAGAGAAAATTGTATTTGTATTTATGAAATGTATCTATGCAAAAATGCAATAAAGGAAAACAGGCTGTTTGGAATTCTAAAAAAGAAATACCCTGAACTTCACCTTCATAGTTTATAAAGCCAGACAAGATAACTGGAATATTCAGTGCTTACTTATTATTATATTTTTCTTTTTCATATCACACCATTCCAAGATATTGAAAGATCCATTATGCCTAGGTTGAGATTGTAATAAAAGGAGGATTGTGAAAGAAGTTTTGTTATTTGTTCATGTGTAAAGCCAATGAAGATATTTACAAAAGTTGAAATATTTTGGACCTTAACATATGGACACATATGAAACCTGTGCTTTATTCACTGCAGGTTAAGAGTTGGCTGGAGGTGTCCTGGTATAAGGGGATATTTTTCTCCAAATAATGTCCCAGTCTGCCCTATTATTCCAAAGTTCTTATTCCTATTATTCCAACTAACCAACATTTATTGCTATTATTCCAACCAATTCTACTTGAGGTGGTATCTGGTGATACTTGCTGGACCATGCGAGCTTGGCTTAACCATTTTGCCTGGCAATGAGACCAAAAATGTGATACAACAAACAAGATTAGGAGGATAGGATACTGTCCCCTGCCAGTCCAGAGCTGGCGATGTTCCTTGGGTGGACCATTAATGAATGTGCAGAGTCTCCTACCATTTGCTCCAGCTGCTTCAGAGTTCCCAAGGATGGTGAACATTTCACACTGGCATAATTTTACTTATAAGCCCAGGATATGTTTTGACTGAAAGTACAACAGAGATAACCAAATTAACAAATACTGGAAAATATTCTGGCACTCCAAAGCATGATTTCCAAAACTATCTCAAAGGAAATTCGACATTCCATTATGATTTTCAGAGGGTCCTGTGAAATAAAGTCCTATGAAATAAAAGTCGTCAACTGAGCCAAAGCCAGCTCATTTTCACAGGCCCCGTTTCATATCCAGCTGTGGCATCACATCTAGAGGTCCAACCCAACCAAGTTGTGAAAACCTGAACTAATAGAGAAATCCACAGTAACTACGGGAGCACATGAGACTTTACGTACACCCGTAGTTACTGCACCTACTGCACCACCTAGTGAAAACCTATGGGAAATTCATATTGCAATCCAGAGTAAGTTGTTCTTATATTGCAGCAAGGACTCCCCGTAGTTTCTCTGAATTTTGCCCTAAGCATTAGATAACAAGTTATGGAGGGATATCAGAGTGCAATCCTAAAGAAGCACTCCACCAGTGCAGCTGTTGCAGTGCTAGCCTACAGCGTTGCAAATGTGGTATTGCGCATGTTCATTCAACTCATGGGGGAGTGTGACAGTGAGAAGGTGTTTTGGGTTGGAGGGAAGAATGATGTGCCCACAGGGATTGGGACTGAGCAAGTATTGTGTCTTAAAAGCATAGCCTCTCTTCAGATAATCTCAGAATTCATCCTCAAGTTATATTTTCCACATAAACATCATTTTTTCCAATATGATTTCCACAGGTTCTCCACTCAAAGGTCAAAAGACAGGGAATTATATTCCTTGGGAAACTTCAGAAACCTCAGAAAATACGTACTGGTGACCCCGCCGATTTTGAACCCCAAGAGAACTGGGGGCTGTGTGGGCTCGGACGGGTCCCAAAGCAATGTATTTCCTTTTTTTTTTTATTGTTAGCAAGCTCTCAGATTGTCGGTATTTGTTCAGCCAAGTATGAAGTTTACTCGGAATACTCCAGCAGAAGATTTACAATACAAGTGGCAGCAGCTGGCTGAAACAAATGGCAGAGAGGGAGAGTTTAATTCCCTGAACCAATTCACATAAAAGGCTGGCGTATTTGTATTGCCAGGAATTCGCATGCAAAGAAATCTCTTACAAATGTTACACATAAAATATTATACCTGAGATGCCGGAACAGAATATTAGGTCACCCTTATACTTTAATTCCCATTACCCTTTTCCCCTTGATACCAAACACAATTTAAATGATAACATTTTCAATCAAATATTAAGAATGATTGCCATGTAATCATTCCATTTCTTTCATGTTTGTCCTCATTAAGGACTTAAGTGGGGTCACTTTTCTTTTTTAAAGACCCTGCTTTCAGGTCAGACACTTTGGTTCTATTAAATGTTTGAAAAAGATTAAGTGGGGAAGCTCTACATTCTGAATACCAAAAAGGGGCCTTGACTCGGGAAACCAAAAAACAATTTCAAACATGGGAAATGCCAGCGAATTATTCTGTCCAGAACCCAAAGGAAGCTTATATTTATGGCACCTGATTTATTTGTTTGATATACAGCATGTGCTGGGCTTTATAATTTTTAAGGTGTGCGAATAGGGTCACATTAGATATTACAGGCATAGTGAGGCTGTGATTTACAAGACTTCATATTGTGCCTATTGACCTTCTCAATAAGAAAGGTTGGCTGTTGTAAAAGCACTGAAAAATTAAGCCCATTGGAGTCAACTGCATGTGTTATAAACCCTTTTAACAGCCGGCAAAATAGCCTTATCAGCTTCTCTATCAGCAGATTATCTTTCAGTTGTGAAACAAATTAATAAAAACGAAGTACGTTTTCTTGCTTCTATTTCCAAGGAACACCCGTGTACAGAAAGAAATAGTGTGGAATTGGCCTGGAACTTGTCAGGAAAGAAAGAAAGAAAGAAAGAAAGAAAGAAAGAAAGAAAGAAAGAAAGAAAGAAAGAAAGAAAGAAAGACTTAATAGTTGCGTAAGAATTCTCCAGGTACTATTTTTTTCGGAGGGGGCATGTTTTTGTTGAATCTCTTGGTTATCTGTCCAGTCCATAACTGTTTCTTTGTGTTGCTGGTAAACACATTTGTCTGTTCCACAATGAAACCATAGTGGCAGATGTACAGTTGGAAATAATCAATATCTAGACCTCAGAGCTGGCTAATGTTTCATGTTAACACACTCACAGTGGAACTGATAGGCTGAGGACAAGAAATCTCTTTTAATTATCAGAAAAATGTGCAGTGGGTATTCCTGAAATAGTGCCCTTGGAATAAAAAGTAAGAAACACACTGAGGGCACAATCCAGAGTAACTACAGGGAGTCCTTGCTCCAGTGTAAGACAATTTACTCTGGACTGCAATATGAATTTCCCATAGGTTTTCACTAGGTGGTGCAAAAACTATGGGAGCACGTAATGTCTCTTACGTGCTCCTGCAGTTACTCTGAATTGAAGGGTGATACTCTCTCCTGCCCCAAGCCCCTTTCAGAAGCCCCTTTATACTTCATTAGATTTTTTCTCCTCAAGGTTATCTTGCAATATTACAAATCTTCATCTTAAATATTTACATGTATAGAAATCCCTACTAAGAAAACTGTTGTCTATTAATCTCCTGTTGGGCCATTTTCATTGTATTACATTTTTTAATGTGGCACGTTGTGTAATTATTTCAGAAAAGTGTTATAATGGGGAAATATTATTCCCTACCTGAAGTCCATATGTTTGAAGTCCATAATGAACGAATAACATTCTTTACCTTTCCTTGAAGATGTAGTTCTATTTTTAGATGTTTTTAATTGTTCTTAACTGCTAAATTAATGCGATGTGCTTTGATTTATTGTATCGATCCATTGTTAGCCACCTTGAGTCCCGCTTGCAGGAGTCCCGCTTGAGTCCCATTAGCCACCTTGAGTCCCGCTTGCATGTATGTATGTATGTATGTATGTATGTATGTATGTATGTATGTATGTAGGTAGGTATGTAGGTATGTATGTAAATAAATAAATAAATAAATAAATAAATAAATACATAAGTGTGTGTCTGTGTGTATGGGTGAATGGGTGCATGTGTATATGTCCTGAATATCCCAAACATAACTAATGGCTATAGTGAAGCCATTCACAAGTGGTGAAAGAAAGTCCTGTAACATTCTTATAGTGCAATCCTAACCAATTTTCCAGCACCGGGTCAAGGGCAATGCAACTCCAAGGTAAGTGAACAAATATTGCCTTACCTTGTAGAGGGCTTTGTGATGCCCCCAACTGCAGAATGACAGCACATACCCTACTGGCACAGCTATGCCAGTGCTGGGAAGTTGGTTAGGATTGTGCCTTTAATGTATCAGATCTATCAAGATCAAGAAGCTAAATATAGTCCCTTTTGTGTAGGTATGTGATGGGTTGCAAGAGCCTTACTATAACTCACAAGAAGCTCTCGGTTAGGCAGCCTGAATGATTATTCCTTGCAGATCAGGTCAAAGATTAAAGAGCAACTCCAGGGGAAGAGCACATCTACGAAACACTTATTTTATTTTTTTTAAGTGCTTTCGTATCACCCACCATATGGTTTACGGAGATAGAGGATTTCTAATCATTTACTGGCCTGTCATCGCAAGCAGATCATGTTAGACCCCCTGATGTATTAAGGACCATTGCGGTGTAATAATCTCACAGAAGGTCACACACGAGAGGTAAATTTCCTTAACTAGGTGATTTTTTTTTAAGACCACCCAGTGCTTCAGGATTTCAACACAGCTTTGGCATTTTCAGCAATAGAGTTCAGCTAGACTTCTAAATTTCAAATGTCAAAATATATATTTTTTGTCAGAACCATGGAAAACCTATTATCCTGCCTTATCACTGGGAGAAGCAACCACTGACAGGTTTCTTCAGTTTTAGAGCACAGTTCATCGACAACGAATCCCAGCCCTTTGAGCTGAGATGATAAAGAGTTTCTTACTCCTTGTTTGCTACTCCTTGCAGAAACTGTTCCGTGCTGTTGACGCTGAGGATATCGGCTCTTCGGTTTTCTGTTAAAGAGAATTGTGTTTTATTTTTATCAGTTCCTTGATGAACTTTCTCTCAATCGGTATCACCTTGTGAGTTGCAAATTGAATATACATTTCAGGTTGAAAATAGGCTCAGCGCTTGCCATGCAGCAAGCAGGCTAGCTCAGCCTGCACTGTATCGAGCACAAAGATTAAAATGCTGCCTTTCCCAAGGTAGGGTTTCAGCAGCCCCAATAGGTCTACTGAAACTGAGGGCATAATCCAGAGAAACTACGGGGAGTCCTTACCCCAGTGTAAGAACAATTTACTTTGGATTGCAATATGAATTTCCCATAGGTTTTCACTAGGTGGTGCCATAATTGCGAATGCACGTAATATCTCTTACGTGCTCCCGTGGTTACTCTGGATTGTAGGGCTAGCCCACTCTGGAGATGGGGTTTTCTCTGTGTCCCCTATACATTGGTTTCTCTGGTGCAGAAATTCCCCTGAATTCAGGGTGACCATATATCCTCTTTTTCCAGGACATGTCCTCTTTTTTAACACTGGAAAAAAATCTACATTTTCCTCCTTTCCCTTGTGATCAGACAGCATGTAGCCATCTAGTATTAAGTTTACAATCCTTAAGATGCTTTCGTGAGAGTAAGACCCATTGAACACAATGGGGTTTACTTTTGAGTAGACATGGTTTGGATTGTGGTCGTAATAAATTAAGGTGGTTAAGTTATATGTAATAGTTTCAAATTGAATAAGTAATAAAGGGCCTTCTCCGCTGTTGCACCCCAACTCTGAAACTCCATTCCCCTGGAACGGAGAAAAGCATTTCAATGCTGTGCAAGAGCTAGTAAGTTGCGTTTTTAGTTGTTTTTATTGTATTTCAGTAATGTTTTAAAGTGTTTTTAAATACTGTATTGAATTATGTGTTTTCAACCCATGTTGTTAGCCACTTTCAGTATGCTTTGGCAGAGAAAGATGGGATACAAATCCAATGAATAAATGAATGAACGAATAAACCACAAGGAAAGCAATATATACAAGTGTTTTTGACTGCAATCCTGACCCATAGTTAGGCTGGCCTAACCGAGACCACAAGTCCCATACTGACCAGGGGTGTCACAAAAGTGCTGTAAGGGGGAGTGCTGTGCCACTCTTGGGGGAGGGTTAGGCCAGAGCACAGACATGTGCTTGCCTCCCTGTTCACCACAGGAATGGCAAGACCAAATTAGTTGTGCCAACCTTGGTTTGGATTGCATCCTTTGACTTTGACTTTGTTGTGTCTTACTTTTTTTGGGTATCATACATTTTGGAAGGCCTTACCTTCTTTTTTGGTTTATAACATATGGTCGCCCTGCCTGAATTGTTCTTAATTCCAGGCCAGAGAAACACAGACCAGAGATAGTAGATTTGCACATAGATCTGCAGACCAGAGATAGTAGATGTGCACATAGATGTGCACATAGATGTGCATAGTGTGTTCCTTCCCTTTGTCCACAGCAACTGGAGGAGGGAGGAATAACTACCTTCTAACTTGGGGTTCCATTTATCATGAACTCCTACCCCCCCCCAAAAAAAAAAATTGAGAAGCAACAGAGCTTCCTCTGAGTTTTGTGCTTGCCCCATTACTCCGGCTGCAAAGCCTTACATTTGCCTCTGCAGGAAGGTGAATTGATTAGTGCTTTAAAAGACACACACACATAAGTAACATACTGCCTGTGATATTGATTGTGACAGAAACTAATTTACAAAGCAATGGATAAAACATCAGCTTTCTTCCAAATGTTGCAGACTTCCAATATACCATGCCTATTTAGAACGGATAACTGCTTCATCTGTCCACATCCCAGTGACATGTTGCCTTCCAATGAGCCTGAGTTGAAAAACAAATGTTGCTGAGTATCCTTACTGCATTCTGTATATAGTCAAATTGAACGAACATATATTTTGATACCGAATGTATGTTTCAGTACATTTCACCGAACTCAGTGGGCCTTCTGTACAAGGCTATATACAGGAATATTTTCTTGCATTGTAGCAAGTTGTGAATTACTTAATATATACTGTATTTACTTGAATCTAATGCTCACATTTTTTCATCCGAATTCAGTCACCAAAATCAAAGTGCACATTAAATTTAATGGTTATTTGGATTTCAGAAAATCCAATGGTATTTTGATTATAAGTAGACGGTGCAGATTCGATTTACATTAGATTTGAGTGAATTTGAGTGAATATGATACATTATCTGGTGTAGAGTTTACCTCCCTGCAGGAAAATGTATGGTATAGTCAATGGAAAACAGAATAGGTATTTTTTTAAAAAACCATGCCTATCAATTTCCACCAATCCTATACTTTTTTACATACTAATTCTGTTATAAATTAAGCAAATACAAAGTGCATGAGTGATTTATGCTCCAGTCCAACTGGATCTTCCAGGTTTCAGTTCAACTCCTTAACCACTACACCTAATTCTTCTTCTTGGCTCTTCATTTTGGCTCCTCATTAGTGATCAAGGCCAGCAATTCAGGTAGCGTAAATGGCTCATGAGTTGTGTCAGGCTAAGAAAAGGAGGATGGGATCTTGATGCAAGATCTGTCCTTTCCTACCCTTGAAGCACCCCTCTTTGCCCTGCTCCTTCCCTGAACCACCCACAAACTGCCCCCACTACCATCATACAAGTTTGGACATGGCCTGGGTGAGCTGTTGGTGCGCACACAGGGTCATGTGCATCTGCAAACCTGTAGCATATGATAATAGCTCATCTTTACTAATGCCATAATGGGATTTCCAGCTGCAGATCAGAAGATTAGGACTGTTCACCTATCCCAGTTAGATATGTGACAATTGTCCAGTGGTGCTGGCTTGTAACATAATTGTCTAAAAGAAAAATTTAACTCCTTTCCAAACTCAATTGTTCTGTATAGTTCCTCTTTACTCTGCACTGGTGAGACCTCAACTTGAGTCCTGTGTTCAGTTCTGGGCACCTCACTTTAAGAAGGATGCAGCCAAACTGGAGCAAGTCCAGAGGAGACTGATGAGAATGATCCGTTGAATGGAAGGGAAGCCCTACCAGGAAAGGTTGAGGGAACTTGGGATGTTAAACCTGGAGAAAAGAAGGGTGAGGAGAGACATGATTGCCCTCTTCAGATACCTGAAGGGCTGTCATAGGGAGGAAGGGGATCTTTAGTTCATAGCTGCTTCTGAAAGCAGAACTAGAACCAATGGGTACAAACTGCAAGAAAGGAGATTCCGGTTGGATATCCGGAAAAATTCCTGATGGCAAGGGCAGTTTGGCAGTGGAACAGATTGCTAAGGGAGGTGGTGGACTCTCCCTCACTGGGGATCTTCAAACAGAGGCTCAATGAGCACCTGTCAGGGATGCTCTAGGAGGATTTCCTGCTACAGGCAAGGGGTTGGACTAGATGACCTACTAGGTCCCTTCCAACTCTAGGATTCTATGATTCTATGATTCATTTTGGAAAATGAGAGCCTGGAGTCAGGAAAACGGTAACCTCTCTGTAACCTGCTGCCCAAATCGCCTGCTTCACCTTGCCTTATGAACTGACCTTGCAGATTATATCTTTTTTTTCCCATTATGGAAGAAATATAACCTTGGACCTGTGGAGCGGTTGCTATCAATCTTTGAGCTAAAGAACCTATATCCAGAGTGAAATTACAGCACATTCAATTATATTTGGAAGCTTGAAAACAGATAGCAACAAGAAAAGACACACAATCGTAAACTCCTCTGGGAATGTTGTTAAAAAATCCGAGGCACACCACCCACTGTGAACACACCTTCAAATGGTTTTGTAGTTTTTCCCTTGTCAGGAAACCCTGGGAACCCCCTGTCCCTGGGGGGAGGTGTGCAGGGGGTAGCAGTTGCATGGGGCAACAAACTTTTGGGCAGGGGGCAACAAGCTGAGCTTGACACTAGTGGCCAAAATTGTGAAAAATGGGGTATGTACTAATAATAATAATAATAATAATAATAATAATAATAATAATAATAATAATAATAATATCATGTTATATATGACTGGAAAGGCAATTTAATGCAGACTGCAATAAACAAACTGCACTTGAATATCTGTAGTCTATTAAAGGTTATGTCCAATGGAAACACCAACTGCCAGTTGAACATAAAGAGGGTTTTCTGAACTCAAAATTGATCTATGATACTGATTACTCTGAAAGCCAATGAGATATAACTATGATAAGGTATGGAACTAATAAGGTGTTAATATGAGTCAGCTCTCATTTTCATCTGCTGTGATATTGCTAATTGGGTAAAGAGTGGTGTCTAAATGGTGCTCCTCTCATATTTAAAAGGGAGAGAATAACTATCTCTCTTTGCCACTTATCTGTAACCAATAAGCTACAAATTTTATATTTAATTAATTAAATTTGATTTCGTTGTAAGGCAGCTACAATTATGACATTACTTCCAGCGCAATGTATTGAGCATTGCACTGAGCTACGTGATGATTAGGTACACCACTGCCTGGGAATTGTAGGTCTGGGAAAATACTACTGTATTTAAGGTTAAGGTGTTTCCCGCAGGTTGCCCTGCCAGTTGTGATCAGCTCTAAAGGCAGGGCTCATCCTGTTACAAGGCGGAAGAGCCCTGTCCAAAGATGTCTCCTTGGTCATGTGGTTGGCATGGACAAACACCAAGGTGCAAAGAACCTGTTACTTTCCACTGAAGTAGTACCTATTTATATGCTAAGACACTGTGCTTGTTAACCAGCAGGCCAGGGTTCGAGACTCGGGTCGGCCCCACAAGACAGGGTGAGCTCCTGTCCTGAGCCCAGCTCTGCGATGCCAGCTGGATCCAATCGTACTGGCTCTGCCTTTCCATTGGACTAATTCAGTGGCATGGAGAGGGGGGTTTGCTGCTTGGGTAACAGCCTATCCTCCATAACAATCCAACCCAGGCTTTCATGCTTCGCATGCAGCGTATGCAACGCCAAGCATAGTCTTCCAAGACTGACGGAGTCCTGCTTTTTAAACTTGGATTTAGATGCTTTGAGACCAGGTTGGCAGGAGCTGCCAAGTTAGCTGAGCAAGTAACATAAGCTTGCTCTGTCGTTATGTACTTGGGTCTCAAGCTGCCAACCAGCCAGTCTTTTAGTTTGACAATCACAGTATCTTTAACCACTGAGCCACCACAGCCTTTTTACTAGATCCTTATCCAATTACAGTTCAAATGTGTTTTTTTGTGGGAGGGGGTACATGATAATTAAAACTGTATAAGATTGTCATCTATTTGTAATGGAGATAAATCTTTAGTATAGAAACTGCAATTGCTCAGTAGGACAGTCCCTCTTCTGCATGTAGATGATCCATGCTTCAGTTTATGGAATATTCAGTTTACAGCAGAGGTTTAAGGGTGCAAGTTGCAAAAAAAAATCACCCGTGAAAAGTAAAGTCTGTAAGGTGGAATTGTAAGGCATTAAAACTATAGTACCACACCTGGATGGGTTACCTTGCTATCCAGCCCATAGGTTAGGGTTTGAAATCCCCTGATTTACAGCATCACAGGTAACAGGACTGTGGCAGGCATCTGCTTGAATCTGCAAGTTCTTTAATGCACAGTCACACATATTCTTTTCTTCTTCAATTCTCTAAGTGTATAATCCTAACCCAGGCTGACGCAACTCATCAGTCATCCCATTCCAGTGGTGATGTAGGGAGTCAAGTGCATGTCTGTATACTGGCCTTATCTCTCCCAGGAGTGGTACAGAAGTGTCTTACGGTATTTTTATGACACCGTCAGGTCTGCACAAGACATTTGCTGGGGCTTAGGCCAGTCTAACTGGAAGTGTGCCATGAATGATCTGAAGGTGTACCTTGGAAGTTCAGAGGACGACCATTGATGAGTAGGACAATTGGGGATGTGAACCCCCAAAAGCAGCATGGTGTGCCTAGGCAATTTTAGCACCTTGTAAGCATGCCGTAAGATGAAAAAAAAATTAAAAATTGCTGCTGTAGCAGTGCAAAAGATTTGGCTCAGAGCAATTGATTCAGGCATGTTCTTAAAAGGACCCCATGTTAACTGAGCACTAAATTATGAGTCGAGATTACATTGAGAAATTCAACAACCCTTTGAGAAATTCAACAACTCTTAGGGAAATTCAATAACTCTTAGGGAAATTCTTCGTGTGCTTTTCTGTGAAATATACTTTAATATTTCCAAAGCATAACCCCACTTTAAAAAAAAAACCAAGTATATAGCAGGCTGGTCAATGCTCTGAATTACATGTAATCACAATCACATTAAATTTGTTCTTTTAAAAATAGAGCTTGGAGCCCAAACACTGGCTACGTAACCTGTGATAAGGAGAAAACCCTGCTGATTTACTGTGCAATTTTCAACAACACAAGCAATCAAAAACCTCAGGATATAATTATTCACTGTACTGAGTAATTGTGATCAATGCCATGATGTGTGAATATATTTTATTTGAAATGTCACAAAGAATTGAAGTAGCTTTAAATATAGTTTCAGCTGAACGTTAATCAAGTACTTTCTTGAATGTATGGCCTCTGGTGTTTTTCATGTATAAGTGTGAACCTAACAGTACTTTAAACAATAAAGGTCAGTCTAGGTCAAACGATAGATAGGAACAGAGCCATAAGTGATGGCATTTGTATGAAAATGGTACACCATTGGGAATAAGCATGATCAAGTGATATTTCAAAAGGAGTCAGCACTGAATCTTACGACACCACCTCGACAATGAAACCTGCATTATAATTTGGAATTCATGATATAGTCCTACACACGTTTTATGGTTGTAAAACATAAACCTATTCTTGGATGTATTGGGGGTTCTAAATTTTAAAAAAGGACAGATTTTGTCTGATCATCTCTAGTTTGAGAGATATGTCAAAACCACTATATATACTGCTTGAAGGAGCTTACTCATGAGAAAGCATACTGCTTACTCATGAGAACGTTATGATGCTGGCTTCCTCACAAGGAAGCTGCTTGAATCAGCATATAAGGTAGCTAAACTGGATCCAATGAAGCAAAACCAATGCCATTTTTTAAAATTCGGAGAATATCACAGATGCCAATTGTAAACGTCATACATCAGCTATCATGCATTACATTGGAGACATTGTATTTCAAAGGTGCACACAGTGCACACAAAAGAATTGTCAGTCCTTAAATCCAAAAGGAGGCTTAAGGTGGATTCAAGTGAAGATGCTCTGCTGACTCAGTGTCGACTAACCCTACAATCCAGAGTAACTACAGGAGCACGTAAGAGACTTTATGTGTACCCGTAGTTACTGCACCACCTAGTGAAAATCTATGGGAAATTCATATTGCAATCCAGAGCAAATTGTTCTTACACCAGAGCAAGGACTCCCCGTAGTTACTCAGGATTGTGCCCTAAGGCTGGGTTTCACATATAGCTTCTTCACCTTTGTGCACCTTTGAAATACAATGTCTCCAATGTTATGCATGATAGCTGATGTATGATTCTAGGACTCCAGGACTTTTGTAATAAATTGTTATTTTCATATTTTGAATTTGTAGCAGGTTACATTGTTGATTGTGCTTTCACGGTTGGTTCTCGTTTACAATGTTTTAAAATTCAGCACTCCCAAAATATCCTAAATTTCTTCAAACATCTTTACGAAAAGGTCACGGGGCAGACCTGTGTTATCATTTTCAGCAGCAATTTCTGAAGATGTGCATAGGGAAGACACAGTCATCAATGCCAATAGCTCTAACAGAAAGGCAAAGATAATTGGGGGAGTCATAGTCTATGCCAGTGATTTTCAATCTTTTTCAACTTATCACACACTGTCAAGATAATAAAATTGTCAAGGCACACTATCAGTTTTTAGAACATTGACCACGGACCATGCTGCTGGTAGAAGACTCAAATCCACCAGTTGTCTTACTGATAAATGACTCCACCCAAGTCCCATAGCGTACCTGAAGGACATCCATGATACACCAGTGTGCCCCAGCATGGTAGTTGAAAATTGCTGGTCTTTACTTACACGACCTGGGAAAAATGTATCAAGCCAGGAAAGAAGCTGGGGTTCCATATACCTCTGCTGCTGGTCCTTCCTCCATCCAAGGCCTGATATGTCCTCTTCACCACATCACTGCTTCATACTGGCCACCGTCTTCACTTTTCCACCCATCCTCACCTACTCCGGGCCTGTTCCATCACACAGCCACATCCACCCTTCACAGTAGGGTTTACATTCAGGTTTAAATCTAGTTAAACAATGAGATTTTAAAATCCTAACAGAAGACCAGAACAGATAGCAAGGTCCAACCTTGCTATACACTGATTTTTTATGCACAGATTTGACTCAACACAAATGTCCTCTGCAAATCAAAGTTTAATAAAACTGCTTTTGCACTGTTGTAGAACAGCAGTTTGCAAGCAATCATTCCCTTTTTCAGTCCCAGACAGGGTGATCATATGATCTGATTTTCCCAGATTTGTCCTCTTTTTTTAGTCTTCTATCCGGGTGTCCTCCAGAAGGGCTTCATTGTCCTCCATTATGACTTCATTTTGAACTTTGCAATGGTGTGCAGTACTCCATCATGTCATATGTGGCTGGATTCGTACTGTAGAGCAGAATCCAATCGAAAAATTGGTTTTGAAATATATCCTTGTGTTCGATTATGATTACGAATACCTTTACTGGCATTACAAGTTACAACAGGATAAGAACAACAAGAAAACAAAAAGGACAATATCATGAGAAAGGGGTTGGGAAAAGGATGTGGAGAAGGGGAATAGGGAAGTTAATTCAAAGGAAAAGACAGGGGTAAGAAGGGAGGGGAATCCTTGTGTTCAATGGGCCTTATCAGTGGTGGGCCCGGCCTGGCCCAACAACCAGTTCCCCAGAAGTGGGCGGGACCAGGCCTGGGTCAGGGAGCGGGGCTGGGGTCAGGGGCCGGGGAGGGTCAGGGCCGAGGGCAGGGGCGGGGCTGGGAAGAGTCAGGGGTGGGCCCAGGAGGTCGTGCCACCCACTCCAGTGCATTGTGGGTGCAGGTGGTTGGGGCGAGGGGCGGGGTGAGGGGTGAGCCCCAACCTGGGTGCACTGCACATGCACTGATGCTCACACAAACACAGTGCCTGCCCTGAAGCTGGCCTGCCCTGAAGCTGGCCAGGCACTGCGCATGCATCTGTTGGCGCATGCGCAGTCCCTGGGCTACCGAACCAGTACACCCTGTTCTCCAGCCCCCCATAGCTAGCATCTGTTGCGTCTGTTGGCGCATTCGCAGTTCCCGGGCTACCAAACCATTACACCCTGTTCTCCAGCCCCTCCATAGCTAGCTTACTCCCAAGAATATATATTTAAGATTGCAGCATGATTAACTAAGGAAGGGTACAATCCTATCCTTATCTACTCAGAAGTAAGCCCCATTGTGTTCAATGGGTCTTACTCCCAGAAAAGGATGCTTAGGATTGCAGCCTAGGTTTGAACGTGCAAACTTCCAAGCTTTCAATTAAATGGTAGAAATAATGCACTTTCCTTATATATAAGAGTCATGTATTTTATAAGAGTAATTAAATTTTGTATTACACTCCCCTGAGGAATGATAGGCACAAAGGTACCAAAAGTAACAAAACTGAACTTGAAGTCTAAACGAGCTCCAACCACCTGACAATGTGTAATTTCAAAACGATGGCGTGAGCCTCTCTAATTTGATACAGAAGGCCAATATAATTACTTCTGCAAATGGAGAATTCCTTAGGTTTTTCAATCCATTATTTGGACACTGTTGGGGGAGATGGGGAGGTTTTTCTTTTTCCAGTTTCTTACAGATGAACAAATTAATGCTGCAGAATCACATAGCTATTTTTGTGCTGATAAGTTGCGAAGAGTGTTAGAGATAGGGAGCTCATGTAGACAACAACCCCAGATAATTAACAGAGTGGGGGAAGGAATTTTTGAATATGCCACTGTAGTTAGCTATCAGAAAAAGTACATGATGAATGTACAGATTATTATTTGAGAACAATATATATGCCATAGCTACAGATAGTGCTGTAGTGTAGATCCGAAAAATGCAAATTCCATTGGAGAATTGGCTCTCAGAAGGCAAGAAAACCAAATTTCCACCATTTTTCCGTGCTTCAAGTCTGGGGTGACCCACATGTCATAACCAAAAAAGAGGGGAAGGAATGTAATGTGTGTCCAAAATGTGGGACATACAAGGAAAATGTAGGACATGAAAAAAATAAAAGCTAAAACACCCATATATTTAGTTTCAAGTTGTTATACACTGCATTGCTTATTATTAAATACAGGTCCAACCTTGTAATACACTGATTTTTTTATACATAGATTTGACTCAACACAAATGGCCACTGCAAATCACAATATAAAAATCTGCTTTTCTACTGTTGTAGTGAGGTAGTCATGCAAGCAATCATTCCATTTTTCAGTCCAGGAATAAAAACACTGCAGATATTGAGACACCCCCTTTTTCAATGAGGTGCAATAGAGGAGCAAGAAACCTAGAAGAGGGTCTTTAAACCTATTTTTCCATTGTTTTCTTTATACACTGATTTTTTTAATCCACAGGAGTTCTGGATTGGAACCCTAGTGGATAACTAGGGACACCTGTAATTATTAAATTTAAAACTATTACATTTAATGTATTACATATAGGCTGCAATCCTATCCATCCTTTCCTAGGAGTAAGCCCGACTACCATGGGGTAGACAAACATAGGCAGAGCTCATAAGTTATGAATTACAAGCAGACTACATGTTGCCTACTCATTATTCCAGCATTATTTATACAAGAACAGAACTACTTAAAACAGTCTTTTAAAAGAATAATATTTTCACTGCTGTCTGCCATACAATTGAACCGTACAAGTCTATACATGATAAGGAACGCAGCAGGAGGTACAATACATCTTTTTAATATCTTGCCATGTTCTTTTTGGCAATTGTAAATAGATCTAAAAAAAAACAACATAACTTTCTTTTCAACACCGCTCTACAACCCATTATATTACCAGCTTATGGATGTCTGTTCAAATCAAGTTAACACAGCGAACACAAACTCAAAAAATAAATATTCTTCTCACCCCAGTTTTATAGCTATAGATTTAGCCTCGGATCCCAGCAGACTCAAAAGTTTAAAGAAAGAGTGGTTGTATTTTGAAATGGAAGATCGTGGAAGAAGAAAAGGAAAGATGTTAAAAGAAGCACCCCAGGAAGAGGAAGCTTTGCCATTATTTTCCACTTGTTATTTGCAAATACTATAGAGTTTTATTGAAATCTAGCCAAACGATTGGCAAGGCAGTTTTCAAAAGTGCTTGCCATGTTCCAATGTGAGTGAGTATGAGTGTGTACAGTAATGATCCTTTTTATGTGTCAAGCTTCTCTAATAAGCTAATAATTTAATTAACATAAAAGCATTGAACAATTCAGTCTTTATATGTCTGAGGACCTACATGAACTCAATTATCTTTATTTGATCTGCGTTTTATTTGAGGTTACAGTGTATGTAACACTGATTGGGTTTTTTTATCACTTATGTTTTATGAGTGGAAGTGTTTTATTTTTTAAATTCTCATTAAAACAATAACACAATAAAAAAGGAGAAGCCATTTTCGCTGGGTTAAAAGGCAACAGAAAAAGTCCCAGTATTTTGTGGCAATTTGGGCAGTGGTGGGATTCAAAGAAATTAACAACCATTTCTATGCCCATCTGGCAGCCACTTTTAAATGGCTATTTTTAAACTTTATATGTCCTATCTCTCATTAACAACTGGTTCTATAGAGTAGGTATGAACCTGTTGGAGCCCACCACTGAGTTGGAGATCTGTTGGTGAATACTTTAATAGTAAGACACTGTAAGGGTGTTTTAAAAATAGTGAACGTTCTTGTTTTTTTGGATGATGCAAGTCCAAATCGGCCCTGTGTGGGCTTGTCAAGGGTAGAAAGGGGGCACTGGATATTGGCATAACTGTCGCCACTGTTGTTTCTTGACATTGCCCTGTCTGGTACTAATCCCCAACCATTTCTCCCTTCTCCACACAACTCCTCCCCCTCCCTGCCCCTGTCCCACATCTGCCACCAAATACCAGTACTGGGAGTGGCTCTGGTGGTGCATGTGCATGAAGTCACCAGCTCTTTGAGCTGACAGCCCCATTCCATGCACCATCACTGCAAGTTGGACCTTTCAGTGGCGCTACATGAGTGGAAGACCCAGATAGGATTGGACCATTCATATTTAAGAAAAAGTGAAGCAGATTAAATTGCCTTTGGACTTTGGAATGACTTTGGAAGCGACAGACTCTTTCATCCATAAAGTCATTTGCTGAAAGCACGACGGCCCGGTCATGAGGTGTAGTTCCATTTTGTAAGAAAATTACTCCAAGAGCCTATAGCTGAGTATTATTTCCATGCAAATGGAACGAACGAAATACTGGCACAGGAAGAGTCTGATGTCTTTGAAAATTCATTTTGTACTTTAATTCCTTGTAAGATTCACAGTGCTGTAACTGACTCCTTACAAGGCAGTTCATCTTGAAAAAGCGTCTATAGCCCATACGTTATGACTTCAGACATTTTTTAAAAGGCGGTCTTTTTTTTAATGCTTCAGATATCCACTTGGAGATGCTTTTTGAAGCGCTAGTCTGGAAAAATAAAAATAAAGCCAGACAGTAGTACTTTTTGAAAGGGGGTCACATCTATGGCACAACCTGAAAAAAAGAATTTCAGCCTCAAAATGGTTTGGCTATGCAGGTATTGCACTTTCTGAACATAAGAACAGCCCCATTGGTTCAGGCCAAATGTCCACCTATTCCAGCTTTCTCCATCTCCCTATTGCCCACTAGATGCTTCAGGGAACACACAAGACAGCAACTTGCCTGCATTTTGTCGCCAGTGGCTTACACCAGGCTTTCTGAGATTGCCTACTTCTAAAACAGGGAGGTCACTCATACCCATCATGGCTTGTAAACTGTGATGGACTTTTCTTCTTGAAATCCATCCAATCCCCTTTTATAGGCATCTAGCCCATGTGTCATCATCACATCTTGTGGCAAGGAGTTCCACAAACTGATGGTATGCTGGGTAAAGAAATATTTTCCTTTCTCTGTTCTAACTCTCTTGACATTCAAGTTTGGTGGATGTCCCCAGTTCTGGTGTTGCATGAGAGGGCAAAGTACATTGCCCTATCCACTCTATCCATCCCCTTTATAATTTTATATGTCTCGATCATATTATCTTTTTAAATTTTTAAAAGGCTGTAGCTTTTACTTATAAGGGAGATACCCCACCCAGGACTCATTTTAAGTAGCTTTCTTCTGCACTTTTTCCACTTCTTTGGTGTCCTTTTTGACATGTGGCAACCAGAACTTTATGCAATACTCCAAGTGTGGTTTCATCATCAATTCATATAATGGCATTATCATATTGGCCTTTTACTCTCAATCTCTTTAATAAATAAATAAACATATGCGTGTACACACACACTGTTTGATTATAGGGTATATACACAGTATATCCCAGGTATACTGTATATCAAAGGATATATATATCCTTTGCCATTTCCTGAAGCTGCAAAGCCTATCTCATGGGAAACTTGTTGGGAAAAGGTTTAAGAAAAGGAAGCGGAGGAGGAGGAAAAACCCAGGAACAAGAATAGCTGTAGCCATAAATGTGATGAATGGCTTGCTCAAAACTGCATTAAATAGCAGCAATATCAGTTCCAAGATGAGATGTGCAACATTCTTATTGCCAGGCTATATGGCTGGATGATTCACAGTGTGCTCACTTTTCATGGTCATCTTTTAATGGTATGGCCTGTGTCACTAGTCATTTGCACTCATCCTGGAGAAGACACATGTTCTGCTACCGCCCGTTCTATCACACTTTTCTCATTTGCCAGTGTGTTATTAAGGGATGGCAAAGAAAATTAGGGGTAAGCCTGCTAGTATCTCACATTCACTCCACTAACAGTAGATTTATTCTTTTGCCTAGCCTAGCTGTCCAGTCTTTGGACCAATGAAATTATTTCATTTTTCTCAGTGTTTCCGTACATTACAATCTAAACACTTATCAACTGACTGATGTATTGCATTTAGAATGTGGCATCCTATGAATGCACTATTTAAAACAAGAATTCAAAAGCTGTAATGATCCCACAGTTTTGAAATCAAATCAATTTATCTATTTTATTTATATTTTTGTATTTATTTACATTATTTATATCCCACCTTACTTGTAAAAACCCAAATTATGGTTAGATGAACTGTGCAGGTTTCTCTTGCTTCAACTTAGAAAGGTTATTGTATTGTTATTGTATTGCTTTTCCTTCCTTCCTTCCTAACAAAAACAATCCCATAATTTTCTCAAGGAAACACTTTACTTACTGTGGAAGAACCAGGGCGGTGAGGCTGATTTTTCATCACAAAGCTACCAGGGAAATCCATATTCTTGTGCAGGTGTGTCCAGACTTTTCAGCAGGAGGGCCACTTAGAGCACAATCCTAACCATGTCTTCTCAAAAGTAAACCCCATTACATTCAATGGGTCTTACTCCCAGGAAATTGTCTTTAGGATTGCAGCCATAATCTCTCTGACACTGTGTCAAGAGCCAGAAGAAAACAAGAATTGATTTACATTTCAAATTTGAATAAATTTATATAAATTAATATAAGAGACAGAACTTATGAATGAATGAACGAATGAACGAATGAATGAGTTCAAATCAGTTCATAAACACTTTCTAACAGATTGGGGGTGATCTTCAAACCAATTATAAGCACTTCATATACAGAAAGAGGAGGTGCGTACAGCCTCTCCAGCTCTCAGAATACCCTCTGAAGCTTCACTCACCTCCTGAGTATTTTAGGCTTGCCTGAGGGCTAGATGGAGGGGTCTTGCTTGCTATAAGCCACATGGAGACTTGCTGCTGGCCACACATGTCCTCCACACCAGGATTTAAATACCCTTGTATCTAGTGTACAGTGTGGAGTTTCCCAAATTTCTGATAGAAATACTTTCTCAATTGAAATAGCAGAAACAAAATACAGGGGGAGCTCCCTTACCTACATAGCCACATTTTCACATAATCCCATAGCCACATTTTCCCATAATTATTCTATGCTTATGGTAGCAATACTGCTAACTGCACACTTAAATCTGATTTTGGAGACAGATTGCAGTTGAAGGTAAAGAGTATAGGGGCAAAATCCAGAGTAACTACAGGGAGTCCTTGCTCTGGTGCAAGAACAACTAACTCTGGGTTGCAATATGAATTTCCCATAGGTTTTCACTAGGTGGTGCAGTACCTACAGGTGCACGTAATGTTTCTTACGTGCTCCTGTAGTTTCTCTGGTTTGGGGGGTAGGAGTGCAATAAAAACAAAACTTCCACTTCCACAACAGGTGGAGTCTCTTGCAATAACACCATCCCCACACTAGCTATGTTATTGTAAAGTGGTTAGAATCTTTAATGTATTGATCAGAATCAATTTAATGTATTGATCAGTGGTCAGATCAGTGGTCAGACTGGAGTGCAGGCTTCCAGTTTACTCCCACGCAGCAATAAAAAGGCAGTTTGTATATCAGAAAATACAGTCAGTAGGGCAACCACAGTCTATCGGTGACCCATTTTCTTTCCATTCATTGGCAGTTCTTCCTCTCAGTGTAGAACCTTAATATATTTGTCTCCTGTCATCCTCTGTCCGGGAACATTTCAATCATGTTTTGGGATTTTCCTCCACTCTTTTTAGATCATCCATTTTTTACTTCCCGTCTCTTCAAACACCTGAAGCCTTCTTGTCTTCTTCAGTGAGTACGTTGGAATGTTTGTTTAAAGTGGCTTCGGCTTCAGTCATTATCTTTCATTACGGTTCCCAGACAGAGGCTTGTATCTCACATTCCAATGATGATATTTCAAACAGTAATTCTCAAATGTCTGCCAATCTTTCTCTCTTGCACTTAGTTGAAAGTAGAGCGTTAGCCTATTGGGAGTTTTTTTTCTGCGGGTCTTTGGCTTTCTCCTAGAGTCACTTAGATGATGGCTCAGTGGTACGGCTCCATTTGATTTAATCATGCTATGATACTTCTCTGACTTCAGTCTCTTGAGTAAATGATTTATGCACAATCATTATGAAAAAGTTTCAGTGTTGGATCCCCTCTTGGAAATTATAAATATTCCAACAGAATATACGTATCTGACAGACTTTTTTTGTGAGACATTTTGCTTTGGATGCTTCTCAGGATTTGTTAGCTGACATGCAGTTGTCATCTACATAAGTCACTGAAAATTGGCACTTCTACTACAACTCAACCAAAACCTTTTATTATCTTTAACCATCCAGTTCTTTCTACTGCTCTCCATAGTATTTTCCAAAAATTGACATCTAATCACTTCAAGTGCATGTTTGAATTCTTAGTGTAAGATGATCAAAATTTACATCACTGTAATGGGTAACTCTGGGAAAGGCTAAGAGTGTGTGCTTGTTTTGGAGCAAATGGGAAATGGAACCAATTTGTGCCAATTGGGATCCATTTTCATTCATCATGAAACTAGTGAAAGTGTAGCTGCATTGCGGGAGTAAAATTCCCCATATGACATTCCCCCCCCCCACTAAATATCAACCGCCCATGCAAATCAGCCCCCATGTGCAACATCCTCCATGTTCATCCACCCCATGCGCATCGGCCCCCCATCTGCAGCATCCTTCCCAGTGCAACTCCTCCCTCTGAACTACATCCCCACCCCTGTGCACCAGGCACCGAGCACCAAATTGGCTGGATGTTGGTCAGTCTTCCATGTTAAGTATAGGACAAAAACATGTCACACCCCTTTTCAGCCCCTTAAGGTTTAAATTTCTCCACATTGGTTCTTGGTGGGTGTTCATATGACAGAAGGAACACCCTCCCCGAATTTCATGCTTCTAGGTCCAGGGTTTGGGGCAGAGCATCCATCAGTCACTGATTCTTCAAGGCAAAGTATAGGGAGGAAAGCGCATTGCACCCCATTTACCTCCTTCTGACTGGAATTTCCAAAAGCCGGTTCTTAATGACTCCCTCCATCATGGAAGGAACACCCCCAAATTTCACACTACTAGGCCCAGCGGTTTTGGCAGGGCATTGATGAGTGAGTGAGTGAGTGAGTGAGTGAGTGAGTGAGTGAGTGAGTGAGTGAGTGAGTCAGTCAGTCAGTCAGTCAGTCAGTCAGTCAGTGACTTTTCTCTTATATATATATAGACAAATTCCTATCAAACCTTAGTGACGTGAATGGTATATATGAGTCATTCCTTGAATTCATTCCGTGTGTATTTTTATGACAAAATAGCAGTGATCGAGGCTTACCATGACATGCATCAAATTGGCTTCAGAGCTCCTTTTCAATCTTCCAGTTTTTTTCCCCATAATTCCATAAATATTGCATTGGCAGCAAAAAAAAATTAACTATATTCCTGCAGTACATGCTTTCATTACATACTTTTGAACCACTAGATTGGCAGGAGCTGGGTAAATAACAGGAGCTCACTCGGTCGTGTGGTAGGTCTCCAATGGCCAATCTTCTGGTTGACAGGTACAGCATCTTTAACCACTGAGCCACCACAGCCCTTTAATCTGGAGATATACTACTACCCAGTTTGGCAATTGCATTTAACTTCTTGGGTAATAAGAAAAAGAGATCTAGAAATTTAGTATATAGGAAAACCAGAGCTATTAAAAACAGTACAAATTCAGGTTTTCATTTAAGGAGGAGATAAAATTATATTAAGCTTTGAAGTGGAGAGGAAAAGGATGGAAAAGAAGAAAATTTACATTCAGTGCAAGTGCTTAAAACATATTAAACTGCAAAACCTCTTTGGCGATGAAAGCCAAAGGAACATCTGAGAGATTTGGCAGTGACTCAAGATCTTGCTTGACTTCTTCTTTTTGGAGTGCATTTAGGTTTTCGAAGGAGCTTGTGTTCAGACACACAGCAATAAATGTGAGCATTAATACCAGCAATAGAAGAGCATAGCTTACAAAAATGAATTGCAAAGAACGGTAAGGACAGCATGGTGGATGTGGGGAATCTCGGTGTCCTCTTGTCTTCACTGATCAGGAAATAAAGAGCCCTCCATTGCTATTGTCTACTGACATTTCCAAATATTTATAGCTCTCCAGCAGTAACCTTTTGTTGGGGAGATAGGGGAGTTTGCTCAGCATACTGAGTGTGTCATTAAACACTTGCCTGGAGATCGGGAGTGTTAGTATCAATGGCAGGGTTCCCTCAACATGTCACATTGCCTTTCGCTGTCATGAAAAATTACAGCTACTGTGATTCACACTTTAATAGCAGCTATTTGTGATATTTTAACCTAATGTACAGCCCCAGAGGAAAAAACACAGACACAATAAAACACCTGCCAGGGATTGGCTTTGATGGAAAGGATTCTGAGTATTATTAGAACACCAAATTAGAGGGAAAAGGGTCTCGTGGCAAATAATAAAGGGCACTGTATTTGTTAATTTCTCTCTAATTTACTTTTTTTAGTATCCAGGACAGCATATATAGAGACAGAATAGAATTATAATACTATATAATACAGGTATGTAAACCCATATATGTAAAACCATTACAGGTATATAAAACCATAAAACCATATAGGTATGTAAAACCTTACATAAATAAAACCATATTTAAAACCAGAATCACCACATTCCTGCCCACACGTACCTAGGAGTAAGTCCCATTTCCCATCATTGTTAAAAGCATACACATCGTAGCATGTTAAAAGCACACATCTGAATTATTTCCCAAATGCCACACACCATGTCTAATATACTAAAAATAAAATAGTTGAAATGAAGGGGCATCTAAAATTGGCTCTTGACTCACTAGCAACACAATCTAACCATGTCTACTCAAAAGTAAGCCCTACTGTGTTCAGTGGGTCTTACTCCCAGGAAAGTGTCTTTAGGATTGCAGCCTAGGTGGGTCTTGACCTGCTCTTGATAAGCTATTTTGATATTTCCTAGATATTTCTAGATAAAATATCTATATAATGAATAAATAATGTATTTATAATAAAGATTTATAATAAAAATTGGCCAATATATTTATTACATAAATATTATTATATAAATATAGACTATAAAAATATATAGAATATATATTAGATTGGCCAATATATCTATTACGTAAATATTTTTATATAAATATAAATATTAGAGTGGCCAATATATTTATTATATAAGTCTTATTATATAAAATAAATTATACGAGATAAATATCTTGAGATATTTAGAATATCTAGATAAAATAATCTAGATAATTTCACTGTTTGAATCTCAAAGTTACATTGACAAGGCACAAATGTTTTCAGGACACACCATCAGTTTTTGGACCAGTGGCAAGGTACACCACATCAGTGGTGGGCTTCAGAGGGTTCTCACAGGTTCTGTAGAACCCTAATTTAGGTTATTAGGACACAGACCCTGTAGTTAATTTATTGGAATCCCTAAACTAACCACACTGCATGAAGTCAGAGGATCACATCTCCCAATGGCCCTATAAATAAATGACCACCAAACCTCTGCATGAGATCCACAGAACATTTATGGTGCATTGATGTGCCACAACTCACTGGCTGGAAATCACTGCTGCTGAATAAGTTATCGCAGCAAAGGCATACAACAAAATGCTGTGAGATGCATGGCAATCTGCCTGTTCACATCATTCATTCAGGTTGTGCATAAAATGCGGGCTACGTTGAAGTTCATTTGGGAAGTCATGCCCAATACTAACAAGCCATGAAACATCTTGACCTTATGGAGATTCCGAGACATCAAACTGGAAACCTCCGTAGCTATAGCTATTACTACAGGGCTGCTCGCAGTTCAGGGAATGGCTATATTCAAAGTGACTGGTTATTGATTTGCAACTGTCTGGCCTTACTTGTCAAGGGAAGAATGAAGATTTAAGCATCATTCCTCACAGAAAATAGCTTGAAGTCTATCATGCAAATCAATCAGTTCAGCCTATAATAATCGCTTAAAAGCTATACCTTTGCCAGATTAGAAAATGAATGCGTAATGCAGCAGGTGAAAGGAGGAATATTTTGCTTGTCTTTCTCCCCACTGCCCCCCCAAAATTAACAAACTGCAAATAAATAACTAACTTGAGCTGCACGCTTTTCCTCAGTTTTTGCACTTGGTTTCCAACAGCCATGGGTCTTTCCATCTCTGTATATGCAAATTGTGTACCCTTATGGTGCAGCTCCATATGTGTCCACAGTATGGTGTTTTGTATTATTGCGACATTTGGAGTCTGGCACGTCTGCGCCACAACAAGGGAGGTGTACTGGCCTTGCATGTCGTCAAGGAACCCAAATTGTGAGCCATGGCTCCCCAAGGAGCCATGAAAACCCACAAAGGAACCATGGAATCTTTGTGAACCCACCATCCTTCACAGTATATAGAGTTATAGCTCTAATAGGAAGCTGTGGCCCAGGAACTGGATTCCTCCCATCTAAGGAGCACCAGTGAAAAATTTGGGAGACCACCTCATGGCATCAACGAAAGAGCTGATGCAGGGAGGAGCAACCATTATCCAGTTCTAGAACCCTCTAGGATGACTGCAGCTCATGCACAATATGGAGCTATGACTCTGATCTTCCTGGGAACTCTGGGGTGGCAGACATGGTGAAAGGGCATTGATTGATTGATTGATTGATTGATTGATTGATTGATTGATTGATTGATTGCCACCTTTCTCCCACACCATGGGGACCACCAGTAGGGATTCATTTGATGCATGGAGAGCGCAATTTGCATGATCAACCTCTCTTGACCCGCACAATTTGTGTGGCAAGATATATTCAGAACAGGCTTGGCATCTGGCCCGGGTTGCATTGGCACTGGTTTGCTGTCAGCATGGTGTTTCCAGGACTGCTTCGGGTATGACAGACATCATGCTATCACCCATGTCATGGGCCATTAGTCTCCTTCCAAGCACTTATTTTCCCTCCAGCTGTTCCAGCACTCCTGGGAAGCTGGGAGCACTGCTGCTCACCCCACTCGTGTACTGGATAGCACTACTCTGATGCCCTGGCTGTGTTCCTTGATCTCTCTTGCAGTCATTGATCTTCCCTATCCAGCTATGGGTAGGGAAACATCCGTGGCTCTACTAGGCTCTTTTAACGTGGCTCCCACAGGCTCAGCTTCAATGGTGCTATTTCTGAGTAGTGCTGCAAAAGATTGAGGCTGCAATCCTAATCACCAGTTAGGCCAGACTAAACCCCAATACAAGTCCTGTGCTAGCCCAGGGGTGACACAAAAGTGCTGTAAGACTCTTTTGTGCCACTTCTGGAGAAGGGTTAGGCCAGTGTGCAGATATGCACTTGTCTCTCGGCATCACTAAACAGAACTGGAAGACCAATGGTTTGTGCCGGCCTAGGTTAGGATTGCACCCTAAGTCGTACAGGTATGCCTGCCAGTGGCTGTGTGTGACTATTGCCTCCCTATTGCCACTTCTCTTCCATCAATCATGCATTCTGTTCCACCCCTTCTCACCTTGTTTACACACATGCACAAACTTGCGCGCGCACACACTGGCAGCAATTGCCTTTTTTCCCCATGGAGCACAGCTTAACTACTTTATGGAAAGACCTGGGACTCAAGTACTTTAGAATCCCCAGAAAGCTTAGAGCAACTGGGAAAGTCTGCCCATTAGGACTTGTTATCATGCCAAATAAGGCTGCAATCCTACAGACACTTTCCTGGGAGTAAGACCCATTGAACACAATGAAGCTTACTTTTGAGTAGACATGATTAGGATTGTGCTCATAATAGGGCAGGGACTCATCACTTCACTTGAGTCATTCCACACTGATGTGCCCTTCTCTGATCCACACTTTTCTTTGTAGAAACAAACTTTGAAAATATAAATTATTCAGTACTTTTAGACATATTTTTTCAAAATACATACAAGGAATCCCACATCACATCAAAAGAAAGAAATGATGGCAACCGTTATCTTTATTTAATGTAATATGTTAGAAATGTTTCTGCTTAGCTAAATTTAACTGCTGTCAACAAGTTTTGAAAGTTGCTTGCTTCTTTTCTTCTTCTTCTTCTTCTTCTTCTTCTTCTTCTTCTTCTTCTTCTTCTCTGATTCCAACAATCTCCTCCCAGCTCTGCATCCAGTAAAGAAGAACATTTGGGTTATTCCATTTGGCTTCAACAATATTGCTCTCAAGTTGTTTGTTTTCCTCTTACGGGAGGAAAAAGCACATTTTCAAGCAAACAAATACAAATGCCACCAGCCAATCACTGACTTTTCTGTTTCCTTAGAAGGGCACTGAACTTTACACAGCGTAATTGGCAAGCTGTCCTCTGAACATGTTTTTGGGGTGGAGGCAAGCATCTGCTGAATTTTCACCACCAGAAATGTGAGTAGAATTTTCAAATTAGTTGTAGGTCACAAATTAACTATAATTCCAGGGAATGGGGCTTGATGAAAGGGAATGAACTGTAATTCAAGGAACTGCACTTAAAGCGCACCAATTTAATGACTCCAGCAAAATTCAGCAGACTTTTTCAGTAAATGGACCATCAAAAATGGACCATCACAAATGGACCATCAAACCCAAAATGGAAATTTGGTCAAATATTGCAATCTAATCACTGTCAAATCAAATTACGGTTGCCATGTGTCCTGAAAAACAGGTACAATCCCGATTTTGGGGAATTATGTTCACATACTGGCAAATCGGACAGAGGGTCCTTTCCCAATTTTGTGGAAGAGAATTATGGCAACCCTAAATCAAATCAATGTCTGATGGTGTTTACGATTCCAAATTATTCCATGTTTTTATTTGTTTTTTTTTGTGTGTGTGTCATGCTTGCACAAAGCAACATTGTGGTGCAATTTTGTGACAATTCAAATTTTTCTTGCCAAGCCATCTGTATTCTCATGATGCTTTAACTTTTCTTTGGGGGGACATTAAAACTGTGGCATTATGATTATAGCTTGTCCCTTTCATGCCTAGACATCTTCGGTTATGCATGTGAAATATTTATGTCCAAAAGTCCAACTCTCTGTAGTAGTTGACACCGTCATAGCACCATAGTGTCATGATTCACATAATAGCAGATAATTGCAAATGTAGTACTTGTGTACCTGTTTTGCTATGTGAAAGTATTTTAATTAACACAGTGCTGTTCATCTAGTGGTACTCATTCCACCCACAGTACTTGAGGTGTACCATGTGCTACCTACTACTACCCCTACTTCCTGGAAATGAAACCAGCAATGTGACAAAACAACTGTAGGAGGCTCAGCTCGGCAGGCAGAGCTATAATGTGTGCTTTTCATGCACTGAAATAAGCCCTGCCATCTGCCCTGGGTCTTTTACCAGTGTTAAGTGCATCATATCTGGGCTATCAAGCTGGATGTACTGGATCTGGAAATACTGGATCATCAGGTACTGGCAGTTTCTAATAGGTGGACCATATGAAGTGATACAACAGGGATAAATGCTCCATTAACATGATTAAAAAAACTGAAATTAAAAAAATTGTTTCCCATATCTAGCCTAAATATTGGCTAGAATGGATTTTCCTTTTAAAAATGGCTCTGGCTGCAATTCTAAAGACAGTTTCCTAGGAGTAAGACCTATTGAACATAATGGGGCTTACTTTTGAATAAACTAACCCTACAATCCAGAGTAACTACGTGAGCACATAAGAGACATTACGTGTACCTGTAGTTAATGCACCACCTAGTGAAAAGCAATGGGAAATTCATATTGCAATCCAGAGCAAATTGTTCTTACACTGGAGCAAGGACTCCCCATAGTTACTCTGGATTGTGCCCATAGTTAGGATTCTGCTCTCTGTTAAATATTGTGTTCTGTTAAGCAATATGTTATGTTAAATAGTATATTCTGCAGATTCTTTCTGATCACATCCTAACAATATTTGGTAGCAAATATAGGATTATCCTTGAATGGCCAACGAGACAAGATCGCACAGCAACTCTAATTTATTTTGGGGTGCAGCTTGACACGCACTTGTTCCCTTATCTCTTTATGACAAATAAATATGCCTGTGCCCAGTGGCCAACATTAGCACTACTATGTTTTGAATCCAAGTCACTGAATCAATTGACAATAACCTGAACAGCTCCCCACATGGAGGTTTTCCTTTGGAGCTGAAAAGCATCCACATTCATGGGGGTGGGGACAGAAAGAGTTCCTTCAGTAGTTAATCATTTGTACAAGTGGAAGGTGTGCTAGACTGGAGATAGGATTCAGGGGTCTCAGGCGTCAGCGGGAGTGAGAAAATAGGCATGCTGTGCGCTATTATTAATTTGCACTGAGTACACAGGACCAGAAGCAAGGGCTTTGTTAATTAAACCATTTCACGAAGATGGATTACAAATATGTTTGGGATCGCATTAAAGTGAGCTCACCATTACCTCAAATGTACAGCACTTTAGGTTAATTTGCTTGATACCATAAAGCAAAGAAATAGATTGGTTTTAACATAATTTTGGTTCTCTTACCCTACAATCCAGAGTAACTACGGGAGCACGTAAGAGACATTACGTGTGCCCGTAGTTACTGCACCATCTAATGAAAACCTATGGGAAATTCATAATGCAATCCACAGCAAATTGTTCTTACACCACAGCAAGGACTCCCCGTAGTTATTCTGGATTGTGCCCTTTAACAGAAACAACCAACTTTACTGGGACGGAGTCTTGCAGTTGGTAAAAAGGCATGTTCTTTCCAACATGCTTTTAACAAAGGCAAATTTGCTCAATTTTTTAAAAAAACAAACATTCCAAAGGTGTAGAACAAGCTTCTTTTATTATTTTAAATGGTTTAATCCCAGCTTAATTTCTGATAAGTGTTTTGCTTTAAAGCAGGAGTGTCAAACTCAGTTCATACAGGGGCCGAAGTCAGCATTAATGGCATCTCCTGAGGGCTGAAATCCAATCTTATGCATATCTACTGAGAAGAAAGTCCTATTATAGACAATTGAGCTTACTCTCAGGAAAGTGTAACTTGAGAAACTCTTGTGGGCCAGATAAAAATGACGAGTTGGGCCAGAATTGGCCCTTGGGCCTTGTGTTTGACACCTGTGCTTTAAAGCAAAACAAACAACAGCAACTACTACAACTATTACTACTACTGCTGCTGCTGCTGCTGCTATGAAATGGAAAGGTTGCCGCAGATGTCCTCAATACAAAAAAAAAAACAAGCCCCAAAAACTGGGTTCTAATGACCAGGGCTGTGGGTGGTGCAAGTGGCTACGACACTGTGCTTGTTAACCAGCAGGCCAGGGTTCGAGACCCAGGTTGGCCCCACAAGACAGGGTGAGCTCCTGTCCTTAGCCCAGCTCTGCGATGCCAGCTGGATCCAATCATATCGGCTCTGCCTTTCCATTGGACTAATTCAGTGGCGTGGAGAGGGGGGGATTTGCTGCTTGGGTAACAAGTTATGGAGCCTATCCTCCATAACAATCCAACCCACGCTTTCGTGCTTCGCATGCAGCGTATGCAGCGCCGAGCACGATACCATAGTCTTCCAAGACTGACGGAAGCCTGCTCTTAATGACCAGGACACATTTGACTGGGACAATGTTATGCCTACCATAAAAATACTATTGGGATATGAATGAACATGAAAACCATTGATTAAATCTGAACATAACACCAAGATAAGAATCCCAAATTCCTTAGATATCACACTCATACTCATATGGCTACTGCAGTGGGTATCTTTTTTATGTAACCATAAAAGTGGATCTGAAGCAGTGCCAGTGAAGCCAAGTGATGGTGCACAAGTCAGGTGCCAGGACCAAACACCAGAGCCCAATCTTTGGAGTCGGTGAGGCTGAGCTCATGTTAGTCCAGATGTTCAGTAGTAAGTGAGCCACTATTCTATACTTCTCAACTCCAACTTTCTGCTGCATTGCTAATTTTGCTATGATTCTCTCATGGCTACCATAATGCCAGCTCTGAGTGAAAGCAGATTTCAGTTGTTTATCCCAAAGATTGCCTAGGTATGATGTGCTTAATTTGACATTTTTAAGACACTTGTAAGAAGAGGCAGAATAACCAGCTGTCAGGAGTGACAGGAGTCCTAATGAATTTTGCAACTGTTCAGGGAATTATATTGGATGTTATGATTAGGAGCTTGGCTTTTTGAATGCTGGAGATTGTCATTTAAATTAACTGATAAGGCTCTTTCAATCTGGATAGGTTTTTGAATTAAATACCTATTTTTTTGTGTCCTTCCCCAACAAGCAACAGGGAGGCTGGATCACTGTTGCTCAACGTTTTTTACACCAATGTATGAATTTGGTGTTCTCATTGATTTCTAGTCCTAGATCTAAAATTTAAAAGCTGCCATAAATGCATATTCAAGTGTTTTATAGTGAGTGTGAGTGTACTAATGGTTGCAAAGTGTGATCTGTCAGTCCCTCGACTGATACAGCCTCAGAACTGTTTGTCCAGCCAATATAGAGGAATGAACTCCAAAATGTACACAGATGGCCAGCTTTTCAATTTAAATTGAAGAATAGCCCTTCGGTGGTCCAAAATGTGTTTGAGTGAAAGCTGTAAAACCCAAAGGAATGCAGAGACCAGCCCCATTGTGTGATGACTCCACAATTTTCCTCTGACAGTGAAGGATGGTTTTTAATTTTACTAATTTTGATTTTTAATTTCATCTGTGGTTTTACCATCTGCTTGTACAGAGGGCTTTGTTGCTTCAAAAAAAAAATCCCATGCTTTTACATTTCTGAATGCTGGAAGCAAAAAAGAGTTAATCAGATGGATAAATATTCACTAACAATTAATCAAAACTGACCACAAAATAGAAAGGGGAAGCATTTTCATAAGACAAATGACTGAACTGTTCACTTAATGTGGATGGGAAGCCCAACTTCAAATCAATGTGTACTACCAGTTTAGCTTGTCCACCCTTAATATTTACCCATGCGCCATTTTTATCTACATCAATTTAGATGAAAGGAGAAGCACGATGAAAGAGTGTAGGGGCATAAGCTGTCCATTGACATACTTAGGCTTGAGATCTAAACACACTGCTTATGATTATTGAAGAGAAGTTGGTAATAATCTTCCTATGACAGTCTTGGAAACAAATATCCTCCTAACAAAACATATTTTGGGCGCAATCCAGAGTAACTACGAGGAGTCCTTGCTCCGGTGTAAGAACAATTTCCTCTGGATTGGAATATGAATTACCCCTAGGTTTTCACTAGGTGGTGCAGTAACTACAGGTACATGTAATGTCTCTAATGTGCTTCCGTAGTTACTCTGGATTGTAGGGTTTATTTGATGGAAAGTATTTGGTTATTAATTTAATGAGGTTCTCATTAAAGTAATCATGGTGACAATCCTGTCCGCATGAATGTTTAACTTCTAATTGTACTGAGCAGCCACACTACAGCAACTCTACAACACTACAACATGTTACTACCTGTTGCCTCTTGTGATGTGGACTGGGACGCCTACCAAAGATATAACATGGAACCTATGGAGGTCCACCTGGGAGAGAGCTTGAGCGTGTGGGAACGCCCGGATTACCACCCCCCCTTGGATATCCAGTCTTTTCCGGATCCCGGGGAAGTTTGGAGGATGGAGGACTGGGGGGAGGAGTGGTCCTGCAAGGAGAGGGATAACTGTTGGTTCTTCAACTAAGTGGTAATTCTTCAACGTACTAAGTAAGTATGTTGGAGTACTGTCATTGGTTGGGATTTGGCGGGAGGAGATGGGAGGAGTCTGGGATGTGAAGGACTTGGAGGAAAAGGAGTGGGAAGAACTCTGGAGGGAGGATCTCCCGTGGAAGGAGCCTAGCACTTATGAGGCTTATCGGGAGAATCCTGCAAACAGAGAGGCTTCAAGGAACCCCGACCCTGAAGGTGATGGACGGAGGCCAGTAAACGAGGAAGAGAGGGCACGAGAAGCTGTCCAGCCGACCGAGAGACGTCAGGCAGCTACTAAAGATTCCACCGGCTGGTGGAGGAGAGATGTCCGGAAACCCCATCCTACAAAAGAAAAGAAAGAGTTGTAAGGCAAGGGTCTTATGTTGAGTGGACTTTGTCAAAGGACGTTACTTACCTGTTGACGTTATCTGTGGGAGTAGAGGATGTTAATGAGTGGAAACCTGTAAAGAAAGAAAAGTATCATGAATGAACCTGTTGCAACCATTACGCTCTAGTACAAGTAAACGTGTGTTCTAGTTACTTACCTGAGTTGGAGTTTTATTGAAGATGTATACCCTGGGAGAGGAAGACGATGTCGGGACCCAAATCTCGGTGGTCATAGATGACCAGGTTACGGTTAGCGGAGGTACTGGAAGGAAGGCTAGAGCAACCCGCAACACCTCTGCACCCCCTCTCCAATATACACCCAATGTACTGTGAATAGCCCTGGTAGACACACACACACACACACACACACAAAACACACACAGAAGATGGATCAGTCTAAACTAGCTTTTCCAGCTAAAACCTTTGCGTATTCTCAACAAGATAAAGAATTGCCTCCATTTTTCACTAGAAACCAACTTTTCAAATGTCAAAATAATACTCTCTCAACTTCAGCAAAATCAGCACTTTTACGGATAGTGACATGGTACATTCAGCATATATAAGGTCACAGCTCCAAATGAGGATAGCCATTCAATAATTCTAATAAGAAAATGAATCGTTCAGAGACTGGAAACGAGACAAAGAGCCTCACTTCCCGATCACTAGTGAAAATTCTGCCTAGTCAGTGCTTGCTCTGGTCATTAACAATTTATGGCTCTTGGGTGGCTCACATTAACTGTGCTGATGGTCTCCATCAAGTAGACATAACATATTTTTGAGACATGCCAAAATTTCCTATGGGGGTAATTGCTTTTTCAAATGCTGTTCTTTTCCTTCCCAAGCATTTCTTGAACTTTGTAGTAAAATACTGTGGTCAGTTTTTTCTATCATCCTATGTTTCAACCGGAAAATCCTCCTCCCTTGCTTCTGTCTGATGGCACTCCAGTAGCTAGTGTTGGGTTGGCCCAACTAGTTCGTATCCTCTGATGGTCCAATTCCCTAGCTGATTGACCATTCACACCACTCCATGACTCAAAGGTATGATTTAGAGCCCAATTTTGATCTGCTTGTGCTGGACCACCACTAGCACACTCCAAAATGTACCATAAAGAATGCCTGCAGCAGTTAGTACTGGGCCTAGCATCAGCCTGACTAACACTACTTGGAGGACAGTGGATGTCGCCCACCACTCTATGTGAGCTCCGGGCAGCAGAAATGTGAGGGGGGATGTGGGAAAGGAGGCATTCTAGTCTGGGAGGAGGGTGTAAGAAGGAATGGAGGGGGGAGAAGGGTAGGAGAGGGAGGACTGGTAGAACTCAGCTCTGCTTGATCCATAGCCAAATGCTGGAGTTCCCAACCTGACACAGGTATGCTTTTCTCTGCACCAGCTAAATACTGTATTTACTCAAATCAAATGCTCACATTTTTCAGGAGAATTATTACCCTACAATCCAGAGTAACTATGGGAAGACATAGGCACTTACTCTGGATTGCTCTATGTCCCATAGGTTTCCCATAGGTGACACCGTAACTACTTTGGTGTTAAAGGTCCCATAGTAACTCTGGATAGTAGCCTTGCCCTACAATCCAGAGTAACTACTGGAGCACATAAGAGACATTATGTGTGCCCATATTTACTGCACCACCTAGTGAAAACCTATGGGAAATTCATATTGCAATGCAGAGCAAATTGTTCTTGAGCAAAGACTCCCTGTAGTTACTCTGGATTGCGCCCTTATTCTCCAAAATCAGGGTGTGCATTAGATGCAATGGTTAATTATAGTTGAGTAAATGTGGTATTTTGATTATAAGTATGGGGTGTACATTAGATTTGATGGCGCATTAGATTTGAGTAAATACGGTAGTTGGTGCAGTGTTGAGTAGACCATTGAATGGCTTCCTTCCTTACCCAGAAGAACTGTATGCCCAGAATTGCCCAGACAGGTCCGGAATTGGAGGACTTGTCTGGCTTGTCCGGGCATGGGGGGCTTGTCCAGGCATTGGGGGGGTGTATGTAGTGCTTTGTGGCACTTACAATGTAGCTTGGGCCGGCGGGCAAACAAGCGGCCGCCTGAGCAGCCATGTTCGGAAATAGAGGCTGTGCGCCTCTATCCCTGCCCGCTGCGGGGTTTTTTAAAGAAAAGGCTGTGCGCATGTGCTATCTGTCTGAGAACATGCGGTCTCTTAGATGGAGCAGTCTGTGGAGGGGAAGCATCCCTCTGCAGACCGCTCGCATCCAGGCGAACCGTCTGCCTGCCGAGCGGTCTGCCTGAGATCCACAGAGCTGCCTGATGTTTCCCCTCCATAGACCGCTCTGTCTAAGACACCGCGTGGTCTCAGACAGATCTTCTTAAAAAAAAACCCGCAGCGGGCAGGGATAGAGGCTGTGCACATGCACAGCCTCTGTTTCCAAACAAGGCTGCTCGGGCAGCCGCTTGTGCGTGTGCCGGCCCGAGCTACATTGTAAGTGCCACAAATCATTACATACACCCCCCCAATGCCTGGACAAGGTAAGCACAAAATGATTTTTCAAAATGTAGGACAAAATGTAGGACAGGGTTTTTTAAAAATGTAGGACAGGGTCCTCTAAAAGTCCGGATTTTCAACTGAAAATCTGGACTTTTGGGGACCCTTGTCCTACATTTTGGGGTGTAGCATATGGTCACCCTGCCAGAAGAAGGGTACAAATGTCCCTACCCCAAAAGAGATGGAGCCACTTGCACCTACATTCCTCAGGATAAATAAAATTATGGCACTACAGGACAGTAGCATTCCCAGAGGAGGGCACAGTGCTAGGTTTTGCAGGTTCCTCAACTCACCTTGGAATTGGACCTCATCTTTGGAGCCATTCCAGAAGATGGAAACAATGTGGAAGCATCTCATCCACAATGCTCTTGCTGTTCTGAATAGATCCAAAGTCAAGGAAGAGGACCCACTTACATAGTCATTAAATTAGCCCCTCATTAACCATTAATTTAGCCATAAACCACTCATTAGCCATTAAATTTTTCATTTTCTTTGTAAACTGTTTTGTGAACTTTTTCGTTGAAAAATGGTATAGAAATATTACAGACAGACAGACAGACAGACAGACAGACAGACAGACAGATAGATAGATAGATAGATAGATAGATAGATAGATAGATAGATAGATAGATAGATAGATAGATAGATTGGGAAGGAGGGATGGATAGAGAGAGAGAGGGATGGAGAGAGGGAAAGAGGGATGGAGGGATGGATGAATGGATGGATAGATAGATAAGATATAGCCTGTTGAGTCCCCTGCTAAATTAGTGCTGTGTCCTGTCCCATCCCCAGGATGCTATTGATATAGGATCGGCTACAGCTAAAACAACCCCTTTCCATTCTGTACTGGAGGTTGTGAAACATACCTTATATTAAATTTTGAAAAGGCACAGGATAAATAACATTGCACTCCTCTGATCTTGTGAGTAATTCTATAGGTGAGGTGCTAATTTAAGATGAAATTACCGTGACGGCCTGAATGCATGAATACCATCACCCTTCACCCATTAAAATGATTCAGGGAGGTGCATCTCCTAAAGAAAAGAAATGCAATTTTGTTTTTATTATTATTGCCCATCATTGTTATTTTGGTTTAGGCTAGCTACGATGACGATTATTACTTTTCCATTGATATTCCTCATTGCGAGTCGCATTGACAGAGAATCCACTTTGCTGCCCTACTTCCCACGTATAAGTGTCGGGGGAGCTTTTAGAAGTAATGATAAAAAAAGTATTTTCTGGCAATTCTGGAATAAAGTGGAGGTTTCCCCTTCTCGTACAAGAAGCTTATGGTGGATAAAATAAAATCATCCATTTAAGACTAAAAGAGAGAGAAAGAGCTGTTCGTTCAGATTTGGGTGTTACTTTTTTCTCCTTACAGAATGACATGCCTGAGTGAGTATCAATCAAGGTTTTGCCTCGTCTCTTTCCCCGGAACGGTTCTCCTGGTTAATGAAGTAGGTTCATTGAAAGGTTCTGTGACAACATCTCATTTTTACTCAGTGCTTTAAAAAAAAGCACTGATAAAAGAATTCCATTCACAGCATTCCATACGATAATTGTATCAGGAGCAGGCGCTGAACTGATGTATTGTCATGGGATAATACCACACAGGTAGGTGAGCGTTTCAACAGGAATTGGCAGCGTGGAGTATTATCCGAGGGTCATAGCATGCCTGACATTTCAATTTGTTAGCAGGCCACTCGCATCTCTGGGGCAATCATTAAAATATACTTTAATAAGGTTTCTGCTGCTCTGTGGGATCATTCGTTATGGGCAAAGCCATTATGGACAATGAGGAGGAAGAGGAAGAAATAGCCCCTTCATTCGAAAGGAAGTGTCAGCAAATAATACAATACAATCCATACGGAGCATTGACCTATACTTTTTAATTTCCTAAGGAGAAGATTTCCAGGAAGAAAGAGAAATGAAATTATATCCAGTAATAGCTAAATCCGTTTTTATTCCTCTTGGGAGCAGTGATTAAATCATAAACATGATCAGTTGCTAATTAAGGATGAGATGAATTATTTGCTATTATGATGGGAGCTAATCATCCAATGGTGTTGACTTTGACTGTATAATAGTTGATGCCTGGAGTAATCTCAACATATAATAATTAATCATTTTATATTATCAGCCCGCAATACAGAAGGAATGTTGCAATGATCCCATTTCATTTTTGGACTAATCACCTTTGGCTCATCTTCATCATTTTCCCGTGGTGTGGTGCTAACCCACTGCAAATCATGTCGTATGAATGAACGAATACCTTTTTAAGCTATCTGCAGTGGTATAGCTGATGGGGTGAAAATGCTATGCTTTTCAGGTTCCTGACTGTGTCATGCAAGTGGCTTGTCCTCTTTCCCTTCATAGCCATTTGGAGGCAAATCCCTCCGTTTTGGTACCCTTTGCCGGAACGGCGCTGAAGGGGAGGGCCGTTTGCACTGCATGTTCAGATGCCTGCTTTGCACCACCTCTTAGTGCTTTGCATCACCTCTCGCTAGACCACTGGCTGTAGTTACACCTGCAAATTTCTTTTATTCTTACTTTGCTTTATTAGCAAAACTGCTTCTCCACCAGTGGTTCATAAAACTGCATCGCTTTTTGAATATTTATAAAATTTTAATAGATACTTCCTCTGTAAATGATCCTCACAAAAACAGCCACAATGGAGCAAATTAGATTGCAGATGAAAAAAATGTGGAGAAATGGGGGAAAGGGAGGAAAATGGGGAGAAGGGAAATATATGGAAAGATTAGACTGCCATAATTTATGGGATCAAGGCAGTAATCCTAACCAGAGTTTCCTGGGAGTAGGTACTATTGAACACAATTGGACTAATTTTTGATTACACATGCTTAGGATTTGCACTGCAAATCTTATATCCAGTTAAGCAAAACTATTTTGTGGTATATGCCCACCTTTAACAGTGTATTCATGAAGGCCTGGGAGTAAGCCACATTGAACTCAATGGAAATGACCTCTGAGTAGACACTAACAGGATTGCACTGTTCAAAATGAATAAAAGGAAAATCTGTTGATATCTTTTCCAACTGTCATTTGTTTAACTATCTAATCCAAGGGGCTCCAAAGCCCAGCCCATGGGCTGGATCCAACATGCTGGGAATAGGATTCTCGTTCTGGATGCAGCACCGTAAAGGGGAACACTTATGGAGCAGAATGGTAAAGTGTCATCACTGCCATGCTGTGCCCAAAGAATCCTAGCGTGTCACAGGCTGAGGCTTGGAGACTGCTGATCTCATCTGAAGTGATGGTGCTATCAGTTCTCAATGAACTACTCAGGACCTTTTTTCTAAGTACAGGCCCCAGTCCAATCATGCATCTCTTTTGTGACATAGTTTTGTGCAACACTGATGTTGCACTGATGGGTGATCTGCACTCACATCTGGCTTGCAAGACGAATGGCTACTGTTATCTTCATTAACATGTTGCAGTTGTAAAGGGGACTCATGAAAATCTTCCTAGCTGAATAAGTGTTGGAATATATTTGCATATATTTATCAGCTATGAACAAACAGCTCTTGAACCATTAAATAAAATCCCTTGTAAAGCCTGCTTCTATGGGAAGACTTCCCATATTGCATCAGGACATAAGTGTTTTTAAGATCACATCTCTTTGAAGAAAGAACACACACACAAAAATTAGGCTGCAGTCAAAATTGGCTCAGGGCCAGTATCTAAATTGATATTAATAAGGTTTTACAGAGCTTAACAACAATGACATCTTAATTCTTGAATAATTCTTTGTTCCTTTGATGCGCAAATTTAGCCACAATCAGAGACTAATGGTTGCAGCAAGAGACTTGAAGGGGTTGATCTTTCAATCCTCACCTCTCTAAATAGTCCCCACAGACCTTTCGCCAAAATCAAATGGCTTTATTTCCCTCTGGAGACATCAACAAGAACAGGTCTGGATCTCATCAGGGACCATTTCTGTAATGAAGACTCTGAAAGGCAGAACTCAGATGAATAAGCCTATATTCATTTTCCTAGCCAAATATAGCTGAAAGGCAAAAAAATCCCACAAAATTTGAAAAAGAAAATGAAGTAGGTTTTTTTAAAGGCTTAATTACTTCTATTAGTAATATAGATAAGAGGTTATGTCTTGCAGAAGCCTTCCTTTTAAAAATTAACAGTCATTAATTCAACAAAAATAAATAAAAACAAACTAATCTCACTTAATGTGCTGAAAACATCCTTATTCATATCCAGTCTTGACATAATAGCTTCATGGACAGTGACTCTGAAAATCCAAGATTTTCTCAGAACTTTCCCCCCAAGTTATGCCTTATGAAAAACTAGCATTTGTTTTAATTCCTCGGTAACTTTAAAAAATATGTGCCATACTGTGGCTGCAATCCTATTCACACTTAGGGCAAAATCCAGAGTAACTACAGGGAGTCCTTGCTCCAGTGTAAGAACAACTTACTCTGGAATCCAATATGAATTTCCCATAGGTTTTCACTAGGTGGTGCAGTAACTACAGGTGCATGTAAAGTCTCTTATGTGCTCCTGTAGTTACTCTGGATTTGGGGGTTACTTGGGAGTAAGCACTGTTGAATATAATGGTACTCATTTCAGAGCAGACATGGATAGGATTGGGCTCACAAGCACTGAAGCCCAATCCTAATTATGGCTTCTCAAAAGTAATACCCATTGTGTTCAAAGGGTCTTACTCCCAGGAAAGTATGTTCCAGATTTCAGCTGTAACTATATAAAGGAGAAATAGCAAAAATTGAATTTCTTCCTTTGCTTGTTTAGACATGGTTTGTTTTCAGTTGAGTTCCTTCAATCCTTCCATTTCCAACTTAGGGCACAATCCAGAGTAACTACGGGAGCACGTAAGAGACATTACGTGCACCCGTAGTTACTGCACCACCTAGTGAAAACCTATCGAAAATTCATATTGCAATCCAGAGTAACTTCTTCTTACTCCAGAGCAAGGACTCCCCATAGTTACTATGGATTTCACCCTAAGAAGAAGGCTATGATCCAAGAAAACAGGTAATGAATGAGGGTAAAATTCACACCTCCTACCATAGTTTCACGCTTTTTGGTTGTCATCTAGTCAATTTAGAAGAAACATGAAACCCCCATGACACACATTTACCCTACAATCCAGAGTAACTACGGGAGCACGTAAGAGACATTACGTGTACCCGTAGTTACTGCACCACCTAATGAAAACCTATGGGAAACTCATATTGCAATCCAGAGCAAATTGTTCTTACACCGGTGCAAGGACTCCCCATAGTTACTCTGGATTGTGACCTTAGAGTCCCTTCTGGTATGACTTAAGGCAGAGCTGGCTTTAAACCCAATTGCCCATCCGGTCCCACCCGGTCTCAATTGCCTACCCGGTGCTTAAAGGGAGTCCTACATTAGGGAGGTCAAATGCACAAAAAATGGCAATAAATGCATCACACTACATTACAGGTTTTATAGAGAACAGCCATGATTTTAATTTACTTCTGAATTCATAAATTTGCAGTGGTTGTTTATGCTGTTTATATTTGAAATTTTAATTATCGCTCTAAGATTTTACAGATTTGTGAAGTTGGAGCCATTACACAAAGGAGCGCTTAACACTTGGCTCTGATACAGGTCCTTGTACCTATTTTCCAGAATTATAAGTACTTAGGAACAGAAATTCCATTCATTCTCCTCTTGTGGTAATATACTTGGATGGCTATTAATTAATTGATAGATTAATTAATTAATTAAAAGCAATTGTGTTGCTAAAGGGCGTGGGCTACACCAGCTGACACTAACAGAGGTGTGTGAACCACTACTGGCCAAAATGTTAATAATCTTGTTACTTTTGAATAATACCATCATGTTATATATCATTCCGTGTGTAATTTCATGCAGAATGCAATGGAACAACCCATATCGAAATATCTCTAATCTATCAAATGTGATAGCTAAAAAATCAATGGGGCAGGGATGGGCCATGCTGCCCAGAGCATTGCCCCAGCCACTGCAAAGGAGCAGGTCCGTCATGGGGGTCACAAACCATAGTGATGTTACTGGTTAAAAGAACAACAACACAGAGGAAAACTGATGGGGCAGAATCATGGAAAGAGGGTTTTAAAGCCATTGTACAAAGAGGGACAATTCAAATCTCAGATTGCCTTGATCTGATGCTGCTGGCTTTTGCCAAGTTTTATTTAGCAAAATGAGTTTTCAAGAGCAAAAAGAACCCGGTGTGCAAGACATAATTTTAAATTAACTTTTAGCATCTGAATTAAACCTTCAAATGGAAAAAGAATGTAGAGGGAGAACGTATTTTAAAAGTGGCAGTTTAATTATATGGCTGCTGGCTTCCTTTCACTATAATCATGATATCTGCAACCCTGGCAGAGTGACTTTTGTAACTTTAAAGCAGTAAAACAGTTTGGTCTACAACATTAGATTGTCTTCAACTACCACCATGATTCTTCAGGAAATTAAAAAAATATTCAGCCTAAACTTTTGAAATTGCTATATTTCTTAGGCTGCAATCCTAACCTCCCATTAGCCGCGTAAGCCCCCAAATAAGTCCCATGCTGTGCAGCGGGGTGGCCTTGGGGTGTCACAAAAGTGCTATAAGGCATTTCTGCCCCACTTCTGGGAGTATGTCCTGTGCTTACCTGGTAGTGTCACAAAAGTACCATAAGACATTTCTGCGCCACTTCTGGGGGTTAGATCAGTGCATAGGCATGTGCTTGCCACCCTATGGTTAAGCCACTGCACAGGCATATACTGACCTCCCCACACCACCTTGGGAAGATATGTCAGGTAAGTTAGGCCAGCCTAAACTGGTTAGGATTGTGCCCTTAGCCATGCAAAATAGATATCATTAACAGCATAAAATATAAGAAAGTAAAATGGAAAACATGGGACCTGCAGGAAAATTTTGCAGACTTTTGGAGAAGTCCTGCCACATCAACCTTGTAACACATCTTCACTTCTGAAATCATCCTGAATATTTCAAAAAAGAAATTTTATTACTTTACAGCATACATTTCCCCCAAGCTTGTCCCCCTAGGTTCCTATTTTAAATCAGCAGTTCCCAAACGTTTTAGCACCATAACCCACCTCATCTTCCATAGAGGATTGTGATGTGATGCTCTCTGTCATGCATCACTGATCAGGCCATGGCCGCACCCCACCCCATTGGTTTCAATGGCATTCAGAAGGAAACTCATGGATGCAAGCCAGATGTTCTGGGTCCAAGCTGAAATAGTGTCATTTGGGGCACTGATGCCAACTCCTAAATTTGCTGCCCAGAATGGCTCTGATGGCAATTGAGAAGGGCAGTGCATCTGGCACATTGTGGCACCTGCTTCACTTGCCATGCCATTCCCCCACAATCTGACTATCTCACAGTTACTGAGTTGTGTGACTAAAAAGAACCAAATTATGTACATTATTGTGTATGTACATTACTGTAAAAGTCACCAATTTACAATACAATCCACTTCCTCATTTTGGTAGCCCCTTAATGCACTGGCCAAAAAAAGTAGCTCTCATGAATCTAGAATCTGCTCAGTGTTGCTCTAGGGTGATAGAGATAATGACAGGCAGAAGATAGATCATGAGCACAATCCGAACCATGTCTACTCAAAAGTAAGCCCCCTTGTGTTTAATGGCTCTTACTTCCAGGAAAATGTCTTTAGGATTGCAGCGCATGTCTGTTTTGAAAGTAGTTAAAAACCAGGTTCTTTGAATTTTATTCATCCACATGTTTTGCTTCACGATCAGCCAGTTCTTCATGCTGAAATATTTTCAAATACCCACAGTTGGAGAAGATGCTCCATATATTGTATCACCACCAGTGATAATAAATCTCATCAACAACTTTGTAGTTTTGGCGACAGGTGTGCACCTGTTAGAATGTCTTTGGGACCCCCTTCTTATACACACCCCACAGATATTTTTAAAAGGGATGCCCTTTTAAAGTGGATGCCCTTTAAAAATATAGGGAAAGTGAACACTAAAACTAAGGGCGCAATCGGAGTAACTGCTATGCGGAGTCATTGCTTTGGTGTAAGAACAGTTTACTCTGGGAGGGTTTGAATTTGATATGAATATGAATTTCCCATAGGTTTTCACTAGGTGGTGCCGTAACTAGGGTGCATGTAATGTCTCTTACTTGCTCCTGTAGTTACTCTGGATTGTAGGGTAACAGAGTGAAAGATAAGGGTGGTACGGGTGGTTAAGACACTGTGCCTGTTAATCAGCAGGCCAGCGTTCGAGACCCGGGTCCCCACAATATGAAGATTTCCTGCTACATGCAGGGGGTTGGACTAGATGATCCACTGGGTCCCTTCTGACTATTATTAGCATTATTATATTATATATATGATACTAAGGCCTTTCAGGATAAGGGAAGATAAAGGCTCCAGGCAGACTTCAGAACTCTCTGCCACCTCTTCCTGGACACTCGGAGGCTTCTTCATTCAATGTCACTCCAGAATGCATCACAGTCAGGAAAAAAAGTGCAACACAATGTATTCAGTGCAACACTGAATGAAAGGAAGATGCTTGGCTGCAGATGTCTGCCTGCATGGATAGGGAGGAAAATGCTAAAATTCACCTTAGCATAGCAAAACTGCTGTTTTCAGGGCTACAAGCAGTGGTGGGCTTCAGGGGGTTCTCACAGGTTCTATAGAACCCTTTGCTAATGAGCGCCTGGTTCTGAGAACGGGTTACTAATGGGACATAGAACCTGTTGTTAATTGAGGTTATTAGGCCATAGAATCTGTTGTTAATTTATTTGAACCCCACCACTAGCTACAGGCAAGTCCATCAGACACCAGTACACGGGTAAGGCAAATTATATTCCTGATACTTTCCTGAAGCTACAGTATATATGGGGAAAAAATAGTTCCATGTTTTCCGAGGCGTGGGTCTGTGCAAGCTCTATAGAGCATCTGCATTGAGGAATTATTAAACAAACCTCTAAAGAAAAAATAGCACAATTCCCTCTCCTTGGTAAATGTTTAAATTTGATTAAAACACAACCTACTTCAGATTCCAGGTCATTTAAATGAGGATTCACAGAGAGGCCCATTTCCATGGAAACTGGGGAAATGTCACAAAAACTACAAAGAATTCCTCTTAAATAAAAGCTTCGTGTGTGTGTGTGTGTGTGTGTGTGTGTGTGTGTGTGTGTGTGTGTGTATATATATATATATATATATATATATATATATATATATATATATATATATATATATATATATATATTGCAAATATGCTTCCACAACAAACAGAAGTCCGTTAATTGTCGTGGTGGTCAGCTAAGCCCAGCTCAGGGATATAGTACTATAGCGTTTACAAAGTCATCTCTTGGGAAGCTGACCTCTAATAGCAGGTGTAGTAATCTAATTGCAGTGACATCCTGAGAGTAAAGACTTTTACAACTGAGAGTAAAGACTTTTTATAACAACCAAACTATAATCCAAATATCTTTTGGAAATGGATATTGCTGTTATTGATGCAAGGAAATTTCTGGTAAACAAATCTGATAATGTAGCCTCTCTATTTGGGAAAATTTCATATATGAAAACAATCACTAGGTGGGAAGCACAGCATTAGGTTATAACACTGTGAATTTTGTAGGAAAGAAGGATAAAGGCACTAGAATTTTGGATCCTTAATGTTGATTTGGGAACAGAATCACAAAGGGTTTTCTTTTTTCCATAATGGCTGGACCCCTACTAACTGGACAACAGGCACTCTTTCAAAAGGGTGTTCCTTTTTGTTTAGCGGGGGAGAGTAACTGGCCCTACACACATCCAGCAATGTCTATTCTAGTGGCTTCTGGTGATGTTCTTTTGCACTTTAGATTGTGAGCCTTTTGGGACAGGGACCCATTAGCTATTAATTAGCTGTTAATTTTTTTCATTTTCTTGTAAACCGCTTTGTGAACTTTTCAGTTGAAAAGCAGTATATAAATACTGTAGATACCTCGTAGACAGACAGACAGACAGACAGACAGACAGACAGACTGACTGACTGACTGACTGACTGACTTGGGATCTATGGGGTCCAATTAGAAACTTTATTATTATTATTATTATTATTATTATTATTATTATTATTATTATTATTATTATTATTATTATTATTTTATTTTATTTTATTTTATTTTATTTTATTTTATTTTATTTTTATTTTTTGCAGGGCCTCATCTTCATAGCCAGCATCTTAGATTCTGTAGAACCTTAGAGATAAAAATAAAGTTTATTATGAAGTTTATTATAGTATATCTCGACAGTGGAATGGAAAGCAATCAAAATGAGTGCTTAAAAAAATGTGAATTAATGGACTAAATGACAACGCAGATCAATATATATAAAACTGAAAAGTCACTGACTCACTGACTCACTCACTGACTCATTAACACCCAACCAAAACTGCTAGGCCTAGAAGGAGGCCTCTATGCACTGGGTCCAATTGGATCAATTGGTCTGTGGTTTAATTAGATGCCCATCTAAAAATAGCCTAATTTGCATAAATTTGCATTTCCGGACTCTGGATCCGGACGGGCATCTAAGGGTTACAGTCAGACATGTGCCTTATTAACCTGTAAAATTTTATTTAACCTGAAAACAGATACAGTTTATTTACTGAGTGATCATGATTTATTGTGTATTTGTCAGAGCTGTGCTGTTGTGACAGAGCCCAAGACACAAGTTGAGTTGTGAGTCAGCAACCCAGCAACTTGACTCATAAGGTCATGTGTTGTAAGTCTTTCAGCAAAAATGCACAGAAAAAAGGACAGTGGAGGTGGGCAGGATAAGTAAGGCTGCAATCCTAACAGCACTTTCCTGGAAGTAATCTTTATTGAACTCAATGAAACTCACTTCTGAGTAGACATGAACAGGATTGCACTGTAAGCAAAGCGAGTCAGGACTCAAATCATTCTGAGTCCCAACAAGTCCCAACTCAACCTTAAATTTCAAGTCAAGTAAGGGTCAGTGACATCACAACACAACTCAACTAATGAAGAAGTGTTTTTGAGTGACTCCAGTCTACATGCCCATCCTTGGTGTGTTCAATTCACTTTTCCATCTTTAGGATACGGTGGAAGGTGAGATCAGGATCCATGAATATTGTTTCAACAGGCACCTTGAGAAATTTAAAATCAGAAGTGAAAAACCTCACATTTCACTATTTATTTAAAATTGTCCTGCAAACCATTAATCTACACAATATCTAGAGACTGACAGGATCCAGTCAGACCCTGAAGATTAGTGCAAAACAGATGGAAAAGAAGTGCTGGGCTGCATGTCTAAACAGCTCTGAAACAGTAAAGAGCTATTAATAACCAACAAAATTATGAGTCTCATTCAAGAGAGTTTCCACAGAACCCACTTCTGCCCGCTGGGAGTTCTGTCCAAGGCCGCCATTTATTACCATGCCTTCCGCTTTGTGAAACAGATGGGCTTCTTCATTCATTTAATCACCACCACCCTTCCCATAACTAACTCTTTACTTATGAGTATGCTAACTAGGGCTGATCAGGGCTGTAAGTAGGAAATGTAATTTGGTTCACCGATTGCCCTATTCATTATCCTCCCTGGCATCTACATTCTGCATAACATTAGGATGCTGAGTATAATGTGATCATTTAACATGTGGTAGGACCTGCCAACTGCAATGAATAGAAACCGGGGTCTTTTCAGAGAGTTGTTCTATGTACAAGGAAAGAAAACACAGCTTGGCTTAACGATGTTTTCAAAGTGATCAAGTGCAATCCTCTGTATATGTAATATACATTGTCTTTTACTTGCAGAACAAAATGGACTAATATTTATGTAATTTGTATATTGCTCCTTCTATGCTCAGTCAAAGCCTGAACGCTTGTTAATATTAATAACTCTGAGGTTGATACAGTGATCATTAGTGTTTGCATCACCCGGTGCAGGAGGCCAGCACATGACTCCCATGATGGACACCTTTCATGGAGTGGGTGAGGCAATACCCTGGGTGGTGGGCATGATGATGTATCATAGCCCCACCCTGCTGATTTTCTGGCTAGAATGTTGGATAGAATAAATATATTTTGACACAATATCATTGCATTCCAGATGAAATTACACAGTGACTGATATTTAAATTTTTGGCCATTGGTGCTATGTGCATCACCTGTTCTGAGAAGGAGAGCAGCTCATCTCCCTTGTCTTGATCCCTTCAAGGCCACTGCTAACCTGGCACATTAAGGGTTTGCTTCATAGCCATCTTCCAGAGACCTCACAATGACTAGGTCCCCTACTACAAATGGATGAAAGGCTTTCACGTCCTGTTCTTTGGCTTGTCCTTTGTCTGATGCCTCTGCTTCAGCTTTCAGAGAACAGTTCACCCAGGTGGTGAATATATAGGGTTGCCATAATTCTCTTCCATAAAATTGGGACAGGACTCTCTGGGCACAATCCAGAGTAACTATGGGAGCACGTAAGAGACATTACGTGCACCCATAGTTACTACATCAGTTAGTGAAAACCTATGGGAAATTCATATTGCAATCCAGAGTAACTTGTTCTTACTCCAGAGCAAGGACTCCCCATAGTTACTCTGGATTTCACCCTAAGTCACACTTGCCAGTATTTGAACCCAATCCCCCCAAATTGGTACTGTCCTTGTTTTTCAGGACATATGGCAACCCTATAAATATATCAGTGGTATATCTGGGGGGCCAGGGAGTCAGGGTCAGGGTACCGTTTCTTCCACCATCCTTGGGCACTTGGAGAGGGTGTGTGTGCCTGTCTGCATGTTTGTGCATGTGCATGCATGCACAGATGAAGTTACTGCAGTAGCAAAAAGGTGTCATCATATCACCACAATTGCTTCCAGGTCAGATACTTCCAGGGGCTTAACATCAAGTGACACTGTCCCAGGTGCCAGAAGTGCTATCTACACCATCATTGGCATCCTTCAGTCTCGAAAGACTATGGTATCGTGCTCTCATTGGAGGTCCTAAAACAGCATCTGGTGTGGCTAAAAAGACCAATTCGAGAGTGACAGTCCCTTCCACACTGAGGACAGATAATGTCTGTCCCCTGCCCAGCCCCCAGGTATCGCTGCTTCTGGGTCTGTCTCTTTGCTTCAGCCTGCTGAACAAGTGTCTCTTCATATTGGAGAAGGCCATGCTGCATCTTTTGCCTCCAAGCTGAGCGATCAGAGGTCAAGGTTTCCCAGCCATTGGTGTCCATTCCCAAAGCCTTTAGATCCCTCTTGCAGATGTCCTTATATCGCAGCTATGGTCTCCCTCTAGGTCGTGTTCCCTGCACTAATTCTCCATATAGGAGATCTTTCGGAATCCGACCATCAGTCATTCTCACAACATGCCCAAACTAGCATAGACGTCACTGTTTCAGAAGGGTGTACATGCTAGAGATTCCAGCACATTCCAAGACAGAGTAATTTGCGACTTCGTCATGCCAGGTGATGCCAAGGATACGTCGGAGACAGCGCATATGGAAGGTGTTCAGCTTTCTCTCCTGCCATGCATAAAGGGTCCAAGATTCACTGCAGTACAAGAGTGTGCTCAGGACATAGGCTGGATCTTTGTATGTTCTGTCAGCTTCTTATTAAGCCATACTCTCTTTGCAAGTCTGGAAAACGTGGCAGCCACTTTACCAATACATTTATTCAGCTCAGTATCTAAGGAGAGAGTGTCAGCCAAGGTACACAAAGTCATGGACATCCTCCAGGTCATGTTCAGAGATTGTGATACAGGGAGGTGGATCCACATCCTAACCCATGACGTGTGTTTTCTTCAAGCTGATTGTTAGTCCAAAGTCTTGGCAGGCTTTGCTAAAACGGTACATAAGAAGTTGAAGGTCTTCAGCAGAGTGAGCAGTAACAGCAGCGTTGTCAGCGAAGAGGAAATCCCACAAGCATTTCAACTGGACTTTGGACTTTCCTCTCAATCGGGAAGGAATGAACTGCACCACCAAGGGAAAACCTATAGGATATTCATATTGCAATCCAGAGTAAGTTGTTCTAACACCGGAGCAAGAACTCCCTGTAGTTACTCTGGATTGTGCCCATAATTTGCCTGGAAAAGGGGAGCATTATATTTTGAGTAAATACAGTATTCAGTTTGGAATAGAGGTTGCTTGTATGGGGAGTATCATGAAAATCTTGCAACTCTTCCCCTCTAAAGAGTAAGCCTGAAGGACATTTGCTTGATCTTGATCTCATTGGTGAGACTCTGCAGCAAGTGGTGATGAACTGCTCGATTTGCAACCGATTGTATAGTAATTTCATGTTTCACAGCTATTACACATAATTCCTTTGGCAAGGTGATAACCTTTACCTATTTAGTGGGTAAGAACTTCTGAAGTAGATTGGGATCAAGGTTATGGCTCCATCATAAACACCACTATAATGTCTGGAGCGTGGACTACAATGAAAGGGCATTATGCCCAGGTTGCCTAATAAATTGCAATCTTCCTATCAAAAGAGAGGCATTGGAAGTATTTCAGTCCAGCATCCTTCCAAAGCGCAGAAGAAAAGTTAGCCAACTATGGAACATTCCACTGCGGAGTCAGCACTGAATGTAAATTCTCGTGCTGGTGGGTGACTTGTTTTCACAGTCTTTGGGTGAGGAAACTATAGAGCATGTAGCTGTTAATAAGAAATGCTGTAATAGATTAATAATTTACGTGCCATGTGAGGTAATAGGCCTAGCACACCCAGACTAACAGAAGAGCGGGACACGTCTTCTAGTCGTCCTACACCATGAGTGCTGTGTTACTGCTATTACATAAAATTAGATTGTTCTTTGAATGTAATAGCAATTAAATATATGGTCTCCTGCCATGACAAGTAATTTGACCCCAAAGAGAAGACCTCACTAGATATTATATTACAGCAGTGGGGAGAAAAAGCCCCGGAGATAGCATTATGAAGGAAATGTTTGGCAATATTAGGTCTTCCGTTTATCACTGTATCCATTCATGGTTTATCACATATATGGCTGCAATCCTAAAGATACTTTGCTAGAAGTAAATACTCAGACTCAGTGTAAGGGGCCTGGGTTGAACAAAAGGGGCCTGGGTTGAATGTTCCCCTAAGCATCGTACTTTTGTGATTTATGCCACACTCCTTCAACAATTGAGGATGGATAAGCTGAGATCTTTCAACTTCTATTAGGATTATAGTGTGTCATGTCTGTGCAGAAGTGTCTTACCACACTTTTGTGACACTCCCCAGGCCATCAAGGGTCTTGTGCCAGGATTTGTGCTAGCATAGCCAAGGGTTAGCATTGTACTGTCAGACTCTATGGTGACTCTGTGGGGGATGACAACAAATTATCATCTGTTCTGAAGACTAAGGGCTAAATGTGTGAATGGGAAATTACGGTAGTCACTTTCAGTACTATTCAATACAGTTTAATTTATAGTGCCACTGTGGCTGGGATTTGCATTACATCACAAATATCGCATAGCTAACGTCTATAATATGACGTTATATTGTGATTTATAAGTATTTTAAAATAGGGAGTTACTTTTCAATCACCCTGTATATGGCTGCAATCCTAACCTCCACTTAGGCTAGCCTAATCCCTGGCATAAGTCTTGTGCTGACCTGGGGGTTTCACAAAAGTGCAGTAAGACACTTCTACCCCACACCTGGAGGGTTAGGCCAATGCACAGGCATACAATGACCTACACACACCATTATGGAAAGATAGGCTAGGTGAGTTAGGCCACCCTTAATTCCTTAGGACTGCATCCTATGTCAAACTTGACCAACTTCTGTCATTGACCAACCTCTATTGGGACAGTGTCCACATTTTTAAAATGTCTTCCTACAGGTCAAGGTATGGCCTGATTTTCCAGCTCCTCATGGAAAAGTCATCTGAGAGTGGATACAATGGCAGTGAAGTGTAAATTATTCATCCAGAATGAGCCCTGATTTTCTTTAACCAAACTGGGGGTTATGCTGAGAAGGATTATCCCCAGCCTTGTAGAATCTTTACTTATCCTTACTGAACTACATTCCATCTGCTAGATAAACTAGGTAATAAATCTCTGTCACTGCCTAACCGGTCAGGCTCAAGTCCTCATCAGTCACACTACAGCGACACTTGCTGCCAACCTCAACGAAACAGCAAGGCAATGGCATCTGATTTGTGTCATTCAGTTTGTGCAGAAGGAAAATGGAGAAGCAGTTTAGTGCAGAGTCCTCTGCCTGGAACCATACCAGATTTGAAAGCCGTAACACTTACCAATTATTATTTAGAGAGGAGATGGGACTTGACACATCCAACATCTCTAAGGCACTGATGATGATGCATTTTTATTTATTTAAAGGATTTTTAAGCCACCTCCTGCCTTCTCTACTGGCACAGGCTGACCATATACCATAACCAAAAGGAGAGGACATCCAAATATAGGACATCCAACAAAAATGTAGGTCATGACAAAATAAAAGCTAAAAACACTCATATATATGAGTTTCATGTGCTTAATTAATATATATATATTGCTTTCATGTGCTTAATTTAAACACTATGGCTGCAGGCCTAACATGGGCCAGCACAACTCATCAGTCTTCTTGTTCCTGTTTTTAAATAGGGAAGCAAGTGCATATCTGTGCACTGGCCTATCATTCCCCCAGGAGTGGTGCAGAAGTGTCTTATAGCACTTTTGTGTCAACTCCAGGTCAGCACAGTACTTATGCCAGGGTTTAGGCTGGCCTAACTGCAGATTAGGATTGCAGCCATATACAGGGTGATTGAAAAGTAACTCCCTATTTTAAAATACTTATAAATCACAATATAGAAAGTTACTTTTCAATCACCCTGTATATTACCTATTATTAAATTTAAACTATGACATATAATTTGTTACATATAATTTATTAATTACAAGAAGGGTACATGCTGCCCACTTCCAAGGAAAAGGAGGTCATTGAAGTTTTTGGGTTTTTTTGCAAGACCGACTGATTTTGAAAACACTCTCAGTATTTGGCATGAAACTGGAAGGCTATTCTTTTTTATAGCATATTTGTTTAAAAGCATGGCATTTAAGAGGTAAAGGTTGTAATTATATTGTTTCTAGTCTCTTTGGCCTCTGATAGCATAATCCTTTGCCTACCCACTAATTTAACATAGTTGAGTGGTTTTATGATAGCCAATTATTCTATTGTATTAACTCCACTGATTATTGATTTTTATTGTCAGTCACTGTTTTGCATAATTTTAAGTCCCTTTTGATATCTATGTTTTCCTTGTTTTCGTCTCCAGTTTGTACATATTTATTATTTTGTATAGTGGTCTGTTGCATCAGAGCAGAAGGAGAGAGGAATACCCAGGTGTTACCTTCTATACTATTTTATGCTCTGTTCAGACCAGTGATTTTCAACCCGCATACTGCGGCACATTGATTTGGTCTGAAAGGTTCATAGATGTGTTGCAGAAGTGTCTATCACTATACCATACAGGTTATTGTGCCATAAGAAGGAAAATATTGAAAATTACCGGTTTAGACTCTGCCATTGTTTGAGTCATACAGGGCAGGAGTCTTTCAACCACTTCCATACTCATTGGCTTCAGTATACTGAAAAATACTCTGCTAATGTATTCGGTGATGTATTCCTAGACACTTCAGTGCAGCTGACTATTTTATGCAAGCAATCTTGACTCTGGGGAGCTCTTGAAATTCTGCAAACAAGCAGCACATGTCTTAAGGGCCAAACACATAAGAAAATGAGCTACTTCTTTTTGAGTACTTAGAATGTATTGGTATTTCTCCTCCTTGTCAGATGTTTAGTGGACACTCAAATCCTTGTACACAATGCAAAGCACACATCCCACCACTATGCACAAGGCTATTTCTGTTTTAACTGGTTAATTTAACTTGGAATAACCCTACAACATGTTAACCCCACTCTGCATCTATGGAACTCAAGGAACCCACACCCCTGTTATCTTCACAACAACCCTGTGAGGCAGGATAAGGAATCCCCAATTTGCCCAGGATGTTTTGTACCATAACTATATACTATCTTCATATACTCTGTCCTGAAATTTTTTTAGAAAATTGACCATAATAGGTGTTGGGAGAGATAAAATGTCAGATGGAACATTGTATCTGAATATCCAGTTAGGAATCTTTGCATGACGTTTGTGTTAAAACAAATAAAACTTTATTTATGAAAAATAATATTTGTTAGAGATGATATGTTGTAAGGGAAACAGTGAACATCACCCTCCATGACAAAGACATGTCCCATCATGTTGAATGTCCTTTATCCAGACTACTTGGAATGGGAAGGTGTTTGGATTTGGATTTTGTCTGAATTTTGGAATAATTGCATAAATAAAAAGGTAAAGGTCCCCTGCAGGTTAACTGCTAGTCGTGACTGGCTCTAGGGTGAGGTGCTCATCCCCGTTTCTAAGCCATTTGAGTCACTGCTGTCCAAAGACACTTCCGTGGTTATGGGGCCGGCATGATTATACGCCAAGGCGCACGGAACACTGTTACCTTCCCACCAAGATGGTACCTATTATCTACTTGTATTTACATGCTTTTGAACTGTTAGGTTGGCAGTTGGAGCTGGGCTAAGGACAGGAGCTCACCCCATCTTGTGATACCCGGGTCTCGAACCGTGGCCTGCTGGTTAACAGGCACAGTGTCTTAACCACTTGTGCCACTACAGCCCTTCCAATTGCATAAATTGGAATGAATATCCTGAGAAATGTTTCCACTTGCTTTTTCCACTGTTCTCCATAGGGGTGTCTGCTGGCCTCTTTAACGTTTTCAACTATATCTGTACAGGTATGCAGCACAGGTAGACAATATACGTACAGATATGCACCACACAGCATCAGGCTTCCTAGTTCCTATAGGTTCATCAGAACTTTAAAAAAAGTATTTAACAAGAATGTCTGAATTTCAGAATAGTCTGGATTGTGAATATCTGGCTACAGGATAATCTATGTGTATTTACAAAACAGCTGCACTCATATATTCAGAAATTTATTATCCCGATAAACTCCCAAAGAGAGAATTTGAAGGAGACAAATACAATACAATTTCGTGTCTAACGACATAGATCACGTGTGTGCATCAGAGTCCAGATGGATCTGTTCTTTGCAATCCCTGAGCAGAGATTTACCTTCTAGAGACCTATGGAAGTGAATGCCCACAGTAACAGACAAACATTATTCATCCATATCAATACAGAATGGTTCCCTTGTGATTGAACTTTTATATGCTCTTCATATCTGATCACTGATAAATGGGCACATGTAGATCTATTGAGAAGCCATGGCAGAGAAAGAAATAAAACTAAAGAAGGAACGTATTCATAGTTTCATAACCACAAAGCAAGAAACTGGGGAGAAAGGCACATATATTCATGCTAATAGCCTCATCTGTTTAGAGCACAGAGTGCTATCATTTAAAGAGCTATATTGTTCCCTTGATATCTTCAAGCAACTGCCATTAATGGTAATGAGAGCTGTGCATGAATATCAATGTGAGAGAAGATGGCTCAGTATTCTGAAGGAGAAAGCTGGAACATTTTGACGAGGAGCAATCTAGATGTGACATTAAACATGAAACTCTTTAGGGTTTTCTAAATTTTGAAAAAGCTGGTGTGCCTGGGGCTCAGTCTGGATCAGGATGGCAGGATGGTTTGGGGAGCATTTACTGGGTGCAATCCTTAGTTGTGCCAACATAACTCACTGGTTGTCCATTCCCAGGATGATGCTGGAAGGCAAGTGCATGTCTGGGCTAACACTCCCCCATGTGTGGCACAGAAGCCTGACGGCACTTCTGTGACACTCTCAGATAGCATGAGACTTGTGCTGGGGTTTGTGCTGGCCTAATTGGGAATTAGGATTGCTTGACCATGACATGAAACT